>CM044983.1:32416901-33666901 GCA_024586325.1 Stellera chamaejasme
AAATCTTACTGTCTCTCTGAACGGTGCTACCTCCAGTCAAATTCTATCACCAAACTCCGATTCAAGAGCCCTACGGCGGCGGTTCGTATAAGCAGTGGTGCAGTCGTTCGCGGTTTTGATCCGCGCCTGTAATAATCTGATCTTCGCCGTAGTCTCCTCAAAAAGCTATGGTCCCAGCTCAACCCTATCAGACGCATCTGTCCAACAGTGTGGTGTCATACACCTCCTCCCGTACAACACCTCATATGGTGCCATGTCAAACGTAGTCTGAAAGCAATTGTTGTATGAGAACTCTATCAAAGTAACTGCTGGTCTCAAACTCCTCCAAAATCCAAAGTACAGATTCGCAACATATCCTCTAATATCAGAATCACCCGCTCCGACTGCCCGTCCGTCTGTGGGTGATAAGCTGTATTCAGATGGAGTCGCGTGCCCAGTGCTTCATGAAAAGCTCTCCAGAACCGTGCTGTAAAACGCGGATCACGGTCAGATACAATGGAGTCTGGTTCTCCATGTAAACGTACAATCTCCCTGATGTAAAGCCGGGCAAGCTTCTCCAGAGGGTCTGTGACCCGAATAGGCAGAAAGTGTGCGCACTTTGTCAACCGATTCACAATAACCCAGATAGCATCATGACGAGACCGTGTCAGAGGCAGTGCAGTCAGAAAGTCCATAGTAACATTGCCCCACTTCCGAACTGGAATGGGCAAAGTCTGCAGTGTCCCTGCCGGTTTCTGATGCTCAAACTGCTCGGGTGTGCCTCCTCTAAAATCTCATTCCAGAACTCCTGATCCTCTGGTACATAAAGGCGGTCTCGGAAGTATAACAATCCCTGCCTATACTGAAACGTCGGTAACAAATAAACCCCTTATCTTCCCCAGATAATTTCTTCAACCCCGGATCTCTACTTGCGCCTCGCGCACCCTGTCAAACCACTCAGAATGTATGGTAAGTGTATACCCCTGAGCACGCTCCCAGAGCTGCCACCTGTGCCAAAGGCATGTCAAATCTCTCTCCTCGGATCGGTCACCAACATCTCCTCCCTTAACCAACCCGGTATACTTCCTGCTCAGAGCATCGGCAACCGTGTTGCTCTTGCCAGAGATGTACTCGATACTACAATCATAGTCCTTAATGTATTCGAGCCATCTGCGCTGCCTCATATTAAGCTCCTTCTGCGTAAACAGATATTTCAGACTCTTATGGTCGGTAAGAATCTGAAATTTATTACCAAACAGACAACGCCTCCATTGTTTCAGCGCATAAATCACTACAGCCAACTCCCGATCATGTGTCGGTTAGTTCAGCTCATGCGGTCGAAGCTGCCTCGACCCATAAGCTACCACAAAACGCTCCTGCACCAACACACACCCCAAACTGGATGTGGAAGCATCCGTATATATCACGTACGGTAAGCTCGGATCTGGAAGAGTCAGAATCGGAGCGTTAGTAAACTGCCTTTCAACTCCTGAAAATTCCGCTCACACCTATGAGACCAGAAATACGGTTGACCCTTCTTGGTCAACTGCGTAAGCGGAGATGCTAGGATAGAACACCCTGGTACAAACCTCTGATAAAATCCTGCTAACCCCAGGAAGCTCCTGAACTCCCGTACCGTGGTAGGTTGTTTCCAATCCCGAACTGCCCTCACCTTCTCTGGATCCACATACAAGCCAAGCCCAGAAATAACGTGTCCCAAAAAAGTGACTTCCCGAATCCAGAACTCACACTTTGAGAATTTAGCATAAAGCTGATCTTCCCAAAGTGTCTGCAGAACTACCCTCAGATGCTCCCGATGCGAGTCCTCATCCCTAGAATATATCAGAATATCATCGATAAAAACCACCAGAAATGAGTCCAAGTACGGTCGGAACACCCGATGCATCAGATCCAAGAATGCCGCCGGAACATTGGTCAGCCCAAATGGCATGACCGTAAACTCAAAGTGTCCATAACGGGTGCGGAAAGCAGTCTTTGGTATGTCCTCTTCCTTCACCCTAAGTTGAAAGTATCTAGATCGGAGATCAATCTTCGAGAAAACTCTCGAACCCCGAAGTTGATCAAAAAGATCGTCAATCCTCGGCAATGGATACTTATTCTTCACAGTAAGTGCATTCAACCGTCTGTAATCAATGCAAAGTCGGAGCGTCCCATCTTTCTTCTTAGCAAACAGAACCGGAGTACCCCACGGTGAAGTGCTCAGTCGGATGAAGCCCTTCTGCTGTAATTCCTCCAGCTGCTTCTTCTACTCCTGCCTCTCAGAAATAAGCATCCGATAAGGAGGAATAGATATCGGAGCAGTACCCGACTGCAGGTGGATCTCAAACACAATTTCCCGCTCTGGTGGTAATCCGGGCAACTCCTCCGGAAATACCTGCGAAAAATCTCGAACCAATGGTAAACCATCCAACTTTAACCTAGTACCAGCCTCAAACAGATCATAGCATTACCCTACACCAACTATCGACAGCTGAATCCAGAATCTGTAACTCTATACTGTGATGCGCGATAATCAAACCAGTCGGAGCCGTGAGAGGTAGTACCTCTCCAGAAACCATAATGGTACGGTTTGCACAATCAATGTGCAAAGAATTCTTGGATAACCAGTCCATCCCAAGAATAATATCATAGTTCGGCGTGTCTAAAACCAACAAATCCGATACTATCAGATGTCTGCCTACAAATATCGTACAACCCCGAACCATCTCATTGGAAAACAGAAACTGACTCCCAGCAGTTTTTACTAAAAACATTCGAGGCAAAGTACTAACAGACTGATGCAGAGATGTAACACATTTCTGTGTTACAATGGAAATAGATGCACCTGTATCAAATAACGCATGAACCGGTATCTCATTCGGAAATATAGTACCTTACAGAACTTCCTACTGACTCAAGCCTCCCTGCTGGCTAGTGCCTGCCTGCTAACTAGGTTCTCCCTGATGACTAGGGCCTCCCCTCAGAAAATGGAAAACTCATCCTGCTCTGGTTCTTTGTGGTGGAGGTGATGTCTGTAGCTAATGTCGCTACTGAGGTCTCGGGCCACCCTGCTGAAACCCACGCCCTCACGGCGCGTTGGGCTGTGCCCGAGACTGTGGACGCTAATAACTGCCAAAAACCATGCCTTACAGTCAAAGGGCAATCTCGTATCCAGTGAGTGTCAGAACCGCAACGTAAACATCGGCCCTCCTGCCGGTAACTAAGTCAACCGGGGTGATACCTACTGCAAATCAGACAAGGTCGTGCCGGTGGTGCTCCCCCTCTGCCTCTACAAATCTGCCGGGGCCCCTACTGTGTGGAGCCCCTCGTACTCCCCTAACCTCGCTGCGAGGTGAGGTAACTCTCAACCTCCTCTTGCTCGAGGAGTTGAGCCTTAATAACCGCTTCCCGAAACAAAGTAATGTCTAAAGGTCTCAAAGCCCACCTGAACTCGGGGCGCAGTCGACGAATAAACCTCTTTGCCTTCTCCTCCTCCATACCATGGTACTGCGATACGTAGTAAACCAGCCGGTCAAACTCTCGCTCATACTCTGCGACAATCATGTCTCCCTGATGAAACTCATCAAACTGTGCCTGACGTAGATCCCTGGCTACATCCCCGCCGCACCGCCGGTGGAAAATGTAGACTCCCCCAGGAGTTTGTCAACTCCTGCAAACCAAATCTCTACTACCTCTGGCCCTTCTCGGTCATTGAACCTCGGGGGGTTCAAACTCTAAAACCTCTCCAGAAGTCTGACCTCGTCAGACTGGTGTCTCAGATCTCCCCGTCGTTGATAGGACCGACGAGAAGTCTAGGCGTCGTAGTGACCATCCTCCTCGGAGTCACTCACTTACCAATCCCAAAACTATGGCGAGCAGTGGCTTAAGTCTCGCTATCACCACCTAATTAGAATTCCCTTACAGTGGCACGATCAGATCTTCCCCTGCCTACTGCCGCCCTTGAACCAGCTAGGCTGGCGGGTAATACCAAATCAGAGAGGGGTCCCTACGACCGCTAAACCCCGGGGCGGTGAGTGTGGTTGTTCAGACCCTGGGTTACGCTGAACCCGTATCCTATTCCACGGAGGTGTGGGACCTCAGTCCCGCCCCTCCGGTACTAAAACACGCTGTCTACGCGTGTTAACCAAACCTCAAAAATTTCAGACCAAACAGAGTCCAGACAAATCGGTCACTCCTAATCCCTACAGAAGCTAGCAGCAGTTTTCTAAGGCTCTGTAGTGCAATGCAGTACTTGACACAGAAGTTACTTCTCAGAATGATAAAATCATGTATTACACCAAATCACAGAAGCAGTTCATGCTTATTTCACCAAATCTTTTCCTAACACACAAGTTTACGTACCCGGATCTTTTCCACAATCCCTCGATCGTAATAATCTTACCAGGATGCAGAAATCCCAAGTTCCGTAATCTGCAACTATCAGGATAACTTGAAGGACCAACTTTGTTCCACAATTTTATTTTAAAGTGGTTCAAGTAAGGAGGTGGCCAATCTCCGTACCAAACCATTCTAAAACAAAATGTACAACAATAGTTGTCACTACAAGTCACCACTGACGACCAATATGGTCACTTACCTGCTCTGATACCAACTTGTCACCGTACGCCACCCGAACCCGGTTGCGGAGGCGGGGGCGCCAGGACGTCGGAAGCGGAAGCCGGAAAAATACAGCAGTGGCAGGTCCATCGAGATCTGCCGCGCGTAGCGGACCCGAAAAGCGAAGCGATTGTGGAAGCAACCTGAAAATTCATACATATACTCGAATAACCATGGTGAGTCTCGCCCCTCGAAACGGACGAGCACATCACCAACACCATGCAAACAGTTCATGTAATAACAACAAAGTAAGCACCGCCCTCCGAGGACGAGTACTTACGCATATAACATAGATACATACGAGTTCACCGAACCTAGGGTATCTAGCAAGCGCCAAGCGCTCAGAACATGCAACGAGTAGAATATGTACATACCTATACAGTCATCACAATATTCCAGAAAGTATGGACATGCAGCTACAGAGCCAACCCTAGGCCTAAACATCAAAAATACCTCGCGCGGGATTCAGACCAAGTAAACAAAATCCCAGCTCGCAAGGTACTGCTGTTGCTCAAAACAACCAAGGCAGAAGCCTCGCGGAAACCTACCCCGCTGGCTGCTTACCAGACCTACCTGAAATCCAAAAACAGAACCCAAAAAGGGTGAGTCCTAAAAGGACCCGTAAGGGATTTGGGGTAAGATAAGTATATGTAACCCTGCAAAACAGAAAGAATGCAATATACATAATATATGAAACGAGAATCGAATATCGTGCATGTGAAGATAACAGATCATAATCCCGAAGGATGTGCGATTCTAAATCGCCATAACCCTTATAACAAATCGGAACGACAGCCTCCCTCTAAGGGAGTCAGAAGCCGAAGCTATTACAGAAGCATGGTGCACCAGCTGGGGTAGCGAACCCACAACTGTCGTAGGGTTAACAGACAAAGTATGCCACAAGGCATACACCTACAGATCACAGAACGTACCTTAAGGCACATATTTCCGAAATACCTGCAAAACAGAAGTGCAACAACACATACACCTACAGACTAAATGTTACGGTCACCCCGAGCGGGTTGCGACCGGGTGACCCGGGGCTCCGGTTTTGGCCTGCGGGTCACGTTTTTCGGCGTTCAGACGGCTCCCGAGCCCTATCCGAGTATCATTTTGGCGAACCCTTCCGTATTTGAGGTCGTGTGGGTCCCCCGGACGTTTCCGCCGAAAATATTTTTCTGGCGCCGGGGGGTTGTCGGGGTCGCCTCGGGACGTACAGCGGGCTCGGTAGCGCTCTCGAGATCTCAGTTTGAGAAGCCGTTTGTAGTTTTGGAGTCGTAGAAACGTCCCGGTGTTGGTTGTGGAGTTTAATATTTGGGGCGGGACGTTCGGTTCCGGGCGACTCCCGGGGCTCGGGACGGGAATCCCGGGGCTCGGGATGGAAATTTTCTGACTTCTTTGGGGTGAGTTGTGTTTTAATTTAAGATGGAATTTATGGGTATTTTTATAGAATTTTGGAGTGACGGAATTTCGGTTCAGGTTGTCACGCTCGCACGTCGGGTTTTGGTTCGGGTTCAGCGAGCTCGGTAGGACACTCTGGAATTGTAAATGAATTTCTGAAAAATGTTCTGTGAATGTTATAATATTCTGAAGATTGTGTCCGAGTTTCGTTAATTTTGGAATCCGATAATTATTTTTGGGGAAAAGTATTGGAACTTTCGGAAAAATTGGGAGTTAATTTGCAATTGGGTGCAAATTAAAAAGGAAATCAGCATGGGCAGCAGCAGCAACCCTTTCTTTCGGCAGCATGTGTGTGTGTGATTAAATGGGACACTTGGCCATTTTTAATTTAGCAAGAGAGGTATGGGTTTTAAAGTGGAAGAGATATATATATATATATTTAGGCTATTATTCCATAAATGAAAATACATTTCATTTCTTCTTCTTCTTCTTCTTCCTCTGTCCGCCTCCATTGAAGCTCAAGCTTAAGCTTGAGGTTCTTCATCTTGCAAGAAATCAAAGAGGAATTGGGTGATTTATGTGGTAAGTAACTCCCTAAGCTCTCTTTTCTCATTGGTTTTGAAGATTAGTGGAGAAAAGAGGAGATTTCTCAAATTATGGGTTTGTTCTTAGCTACTAGCTAGGATGATTCTCTTCCTCTCAATTTTTAGTATGTTGTTCTTGGGTGGTAGGGGAGTATTAATCAAGTGTTGGATTTTGGAAAACACAACTTGGATGGAAACTTAGTGTTGGCCGAATTTATGGAGAATTTTCCAAAATGGTGTGTGTTTGTTATCTTGTTTCATGCTTCAAGTATGTTAGTCCTAGCATGATTCTAAGCTTGTGTATGGATTCAATTTGATGGAAAACAAGTTGAGGGAAAAATCCCCAAATGGCCGAATTATGGGTTGATTTTCAAAATGGATTTTGTTGTTTTGGATGCAATTGGATAACATTCATGGTTTAGAAATGTAATTGGTGATTAAAGAGTGCAAATGGAACTTTGTTTGGATTGAAATGGAGGTTGGGTGAGAAAACCCTCTTTGGCCGAATTGATAAGTGAAGGGGTTTTATTGATTTTGGTGTAATTGGTTAGTAAGCATGCTTAGGAAGTGGAATTGGTGATTAATATGATTATTTGGAAGCTTGAATGGATTGAATTGAAAGTTGGATGAAAAGTTGATTAAGAACCGAAATCTTGGAATGATTCTTTTTCAATGTTGGAGGTTCATTTTGGTTAAATTGGAGGTTAATATGGTGTTGGGCTTGAATTTAGGAGTGGATGGAAGTTTGAAATGTTGAATTCGGTTAAGAAATGGAAAAGTTACAATTAAGCGGGATTATCGGAAAATGGCGGGTAAAGAAGGGTTTAAGGTTGGATTTGATCAGTTCTGCTTATTGTATGATGTTTGTCAATGTATAATCTTGCATTGTCTAGATTGGTTCTGAATTCTGACATTTCTGTGGAAATCTGGAATTTTACGGAAATTCTTCAGGATTTTCGGTTTTGGGGTCGGGGGTTGTAGTTTGGTAGTGTGGTTGGTAAGGTTGCTAATTTAGCTTGAATTGACAGATTCTGGGATCCGGAAGTTAGGAAAAGAGAGGTTTCGGGTTTCGGGTCGTGGTTTGGAAATCGTCCAGAATCGGTCAAATACTCTGGAATTGTGAGGTAAGGGTTTGGTTCTGCTGTTTTTGGTAAGATAGGTGTATGTTTAGTTTCATTTTCTGTTCTGCAGGTATTTCAGTATTATATGCCTAGAGCATATTCTGTAGTCTGTAGGTGTATGTATTGTAGCACTTCTGTTTTGCAGGTATTTCGGAAATTTCTGCTTTAAGGTAAGTTCTGTGATCTGTAGGTGTATGCCTTGTAGCATACCCTTTCTGTTAACCCTACGTTTGTAGGTGTATGCCTTGTGGCATACTTTGTCTCAGTAACCCTACGGCGGTTGTGGGTTCGCTACCCCAGCTGGTGCACCATGCTTCTGTAATAGCTTCGGCTTCTGACTCCCCTTAGTGGGAGGCTGTCGTTCCGATCTGTTATAAGGTTTATGGCGATTTGGAATCGCACATCCTTCGGGATTCCGATTTGTTTCTGGTACATGTATGTTATTCTGGATTCTTTTGCGTATATTGCTATCTTTACATTTTGCGGGGTTGCATATACTTATCTTACCCCAAATCCCTTACGGGGTCCTTTTAGGACTCACCCTTTTTGGGTTCTGTTTTTGGATTTCGGTGGAGTGCAGTAAGCAGCCAGCGGGGTAGGTTTCCGCGAGGCTTCTGCCTTGGTTGTGTTGAGCAGCAGCAGTACCTTGTGGGCCGGGATTGTCTTTTGGATCTGAATCCCGCGCGAGGTCTTTGATGCTTAGTCCTAGGCTTGGCTCTGTAGCTGCATGTGCATATTTTCTGGTTTCTTTGTGATGATTGTATTTACGTATATATTCATATATTACATTCAGATATCTGTTCTCAGCGCTTGGCGCTTGCTAGATACTTTAGGTTCTGTGAACTCTGTATGCGTCTATGTTTTGGTGCGTAAGCACTCGTCCACGGAGGGCGGGGCTTACTCTGTTGCTAATGCATGAATTGTATGGTTGCATTTTATTTTGGTTATACGCATGAAATTTCCGTTAGTTTGCTTCCACAATCCTTCCGTTTTCGGGTCCGCTACGCGCGGCGGGTCTCGATGGACCTGCCATCTCTTGTTTTCCGGCTTCCGCTTCCGGCGTCCCGGCGCCCCCGCCTCCGCAACCGGGCTCGGGCGGCGTGCGGTGACACTAAAAAATATGCCCTAAGGCGTATAATCCCGAAATACTTGCAGAACGGAAAGTGAAACAAAACATACACCTATCTTACCAAAATAACAGAACCAAACCCTTACCTCACAAATCCAGAGTATTTGACCGATTCTGGACGATTTCCAAACCACGACCCGAAACCCGAAAACCTCTCTTTTTCTAACTTCCGGACCTCAGAATCTGTCAATTCAAGCTAAATTAGCAACCTTACCAATCACACTACCAACCTACACCCCAGGCCGGCAGAAAATCAGCAATTTGGTAAAATTCCAGATTCCCACAGAAAATTCAGAATTCAGAACCGATTCAGAACACGCAAGAATTCATACTAACAATCCTGAATCAATCCACAGAGTACCACAAATTCGACAAAAATTCAACACAAAAATTCCCAAAATTTCGGCCAAAATATGAAATTGTAACCGAATTGTGTTTCCGATGATCCAAAGTTATTTACCTACTCCTTACCAATCCAATATCAACATATATGAAGCACACAACGATCCAACGGTTCAATTTCTTCAAAACTCAGATCTAAGCCAAGAACATCAACTTTCCAATATTGCCAAATACTCAACAGAATCGAACCATACCTCAGACAGACGTAGTACTCGAGTTGCTGATCAACTTTCCAGATGAACTCTCGGGCAAAGGAGCAACTTAGAGCAAGATTTTGGAAGCTTTAGAAACTCAACAATGGTGAAGAAAGAAGAAGAAAGTTTCGGCAGAGTGAAGAAGGAAGAAGAAAACGTTTTAAGTGAAAGCCAAATATATATATATATATATATCCCTTTCTTTTTTCCCATCCCTTCTCATCTTAAATAACAAAGAGACAAGTGTCCCTTAACTTGTCTCCCAAATCTGCCGAAACTACCAGCTGCTGCCCATACCCATTTTATTTATTTTGTGGCCAATTAAAAGTTAACCTCCAAACTTTTCCAAAAGTCCCAATTTTGGCCCAAAAATAATTACCGAATTCCAAAATAAACGAAACTTGGACACAATCCTCAGAATATTATAACATTCGTAAAACATGTTCCAAAAGTTCATTTACAACTCCGGAGTGTATTACCGAGCTCGCTGAACCCGAACCAAAACCCGACGTGCGAGCGTCTCAACCTGAACCGAAATTCCGTCACTCCAAAATTCTATAAAAATACCCATAAATTCCATCTTAAATTATAACACAACTTACCCCAAAGCCGTCAGAAAAATTCCATCCCGAGCCCCGGGATTCGCCCGGAACCGAACGTCCCGCCCCAAATATTAAACTCCACAAACACCTCCGGGACATTCTCACGACTCCAAAACTGCAAACGGCTTCCCAAGCTGAGGTCTCGAGAGCGCTACTGAGCCCGCTGTACGTCCCTAGGCGACCCCGACAACCCCCCCGGCGCCAGAAAAATATTTTCGGCGGAAACGTCCGGGGGACCCACACGACCTCAAATACGGAAGGGTTCGCCAAAATGATACTCGGATAGGGCTCGGGAGCCGTCTGAACGCCAAAAAACGTGACCCGCAGGCCAAAACCGGAGCCCCGGGTCACCCGGTCGCAACCCGCTCGGGGTGACCGTAACAATATTGGTCGTCAGCGGTGACTTGTAGTGACAACTATTGTTGTACATTTTATTTTAGAATGGTTTGGTACGGAGATTGGCCACCTCCTTACTCGAACCACTTCAAAATAAAATTGTGGAACAAAGTTGGTCCTTCAAGTTATCCTGATAGTTGCAGATTTCGGAACTCGGGATTTCTGGATTCTGGTAAAAGTATTACGAGTAAGGGGGATTGTGGAAAAGTTTCAGGTACGTAAAATTGTGTGTTAGGAAAAGATTTGGTGAAATAAGCATGAAGCTATACGTGATTACGTGAAATGCATGATTTTATCATTACGAGAAATAATTTACGTGTCAAGTCTTCGCATTGCACTACGAGCCTTAGAAAACTGCTGCTAGCTTCTGTAGGGATTAGGAGTGACCGAGTTGTCTGGACTCTGTTTGGTCTGGAATGTTTCAGGTTTGGTTAACACGTGTAGACAATGTGTTTTGCGACCGGAGGGAGGGGACTGTAATCCCACGCCTCCGAGAGATAGGGTTTGAACTGTTGGTTATGGGTTGAGTTGGTATATGGTTTGGAAATTTGGTTTGGGATAAGTTGTTTTTCTGGTTGGACTGGGTTTAAGGAAATGTGTACTACACGCGAATAGCGTGATTTGGTACTGGAGGGGCGGGACTGGGATCCCACACCTCCGTGGAATAGGATACGGGTTCGGTGTAACCCGAGTGCTGAACAACCACACTCACCGCCCGAGGTTTAGTGGTCGTAGGGACCCCTCTCTGAGGTGGTAGTACCCGCCACTTAGCTGGTTCGAAGCGGCGATGGCGGGGAAAATCTGTTTATGCCACAGTAAGGGCATTTTGATTAGGTGCTTGATAGCGAGACTTAAGCCACCGCTCGCCATAGTTTTGGGATCGGTAAGTGAGTGACTCGACAAGGGTGGTCACTACGACACCTAGACTTCTCGTCGGTCCTATTAACGACGAGGAGATCTGGGGGCACCGATCTGGCGAGGTCAGACTTTTGGAGAGGTTTTAGAGTTTGAACCCCCCCCCCCGTGGTTCAATGACCGAGAAGGGGCTGGGGTAGTTGAGGTGTGGTTTGCAGGAGTTGACAAACTGCGGGGGGAGGCTACATTTTTCCCCAGCAGTGCCGCGGGGATGTAGCCAGGCATCTGCGTTAGGCACAGTTCGATGAGCTTCATCAGGGAGACAAGATTGTCGGAAAGTTTGAGTGAGAGTTTGATCGGCTGGTTTACTATGTACCGTAGTATCAAGGTATGGGAGAGGAGAAGACGAAGAGGTTTATTTCGTCGACTGCGCCCCGAGTACAGGTGGGTTTTGAGACCTTTAGACATTACTTTGTTTCGGGAAGCGGTTATTAGGGCTCAACTCCTCGAGCAAGAGGAGGTTGAGAGTCGTCTCACCTTGCAATGAGGTCAGGGGAGTACGGAGGGGTTCCATACAGCAGGGACCCCGGCAGATTTCTGGACGGCCGAACAGGCCTGGGCAGTCTAGTGGTGACAGGGGGGGAGCACCACCCTCACGACCTTGTCCGACTTGTGGTGGGTATCACCCGGGTAGACCTTGTTATCGGCAGGAGGGCCGATGTTTGCGATGCGGGTCTGATACTCACTGGGTACGGGACTGCCCTCAGACGGTGGGGCAGGGTTCTGGTAGTTTTCAGCGTCCGCGATCTCGGCACCGCCCAGCGCGCCGCGGCGTGGGTTTCAGCGGGTGGCCGAGACCTCGGCAGCGACCACAGCTTCAGCCACCCCCTCCACCGCAGCAGTCTAGAGCAGGACGCGTTTTTCAGATAGAGCAGGGAGGTCCTAGTCAGCGAGGAGGCCCTAGTCATCAGGGAGGACCCAGTCAGCAGGCGGGCCCCAGCCAGCAGGGAGGCTCGACTCAGCAGGGAGTCTTGCAAGGTACTGTATTTCTGAACGATACATCTGTTCATGCGTTATTTGATACGGGAGCATCTATTTCTATTGTAGCACAGAAATGTGTTACATCTCTACACCTGTCTGTTAGTACTTTGCCGCAGATGTATTTAGTAAAACCGCTGGGAGTCATTTTATGTTTTCCAATGGGATGGTTCGGGGTTGTACTATATCCGTAGGCGGGCATCAGATAGTATCGGACTTGTTGGTTCTGGACACGCCGAACTATGATGTTATTCTTGGGATGGATTGGCTATCCAAGAATTCTATGCACATTGATTGTGCAGCCCGTGCTATTATGGTATCTGGAGAGGTACTACCTCTCACGACTCGGCTGGTTTGACTATCGCACGCATAGTACAGAGTTGCAGGTCTGGACCAGTGTCGGTAGTTGGTGTAGGGGAGTGTTTTGATCTGAATGAGGCGGATACTAGGTTGAAGCTAGCTAGTATACCGGTAGTTCGAGATTTTCCGCAGGTATTTCCGGAGGAGTTGCCCGGATTACCACCATAGCGGGAAATTGTGTTTGAGATCTACCTGCAGTCGGGCACTGCTCCGATATCTATTCCCCCTTATCGGATGCCCATTTCGAGATGCAGAGTTAAAGAAGCGATTGGAGGAATTACAGGAAGGGCTTCATCCGACCGAGCACTTCGCCGTGGGGTGCTCCGGTTACATTTGTAAAGAAGAAAGATGGGACACTCCGATCAGTATAGACTACGAGACGGTTGAATGCCCTTACTGTGAAGAATAAGTATCCGTTGCCGAGGATTGACGACCTTTTTGATCAACTTCGGGATTCGAGAGTTTTCTCGAAGATTGATCTACGGATGCGGATACTTTCAGCTTAGGGTGAAGGAGGAGGATATACCTAAGACTGCTTTCCGCACCCGATATGGACACTTTGAGTTTACGGTCATGCCATTTGGGCTGACCTGGCAGCATTCATGGATCTGATGCATCGGGTGTTCCGGCCGTACTTGGACTCATTTGTGGTGGTCTTTATTGATGATATTCTGATATATTCTCGGGATGCGGACTCGCATCAGGAGCATCTGAGGGTAGTTCTGCAGACGCTTTGGGAACATCAGCTTTATGCTAAGTTCTCAAAGTGTGAGTTCTGGATCCGGGAGGTCTCCATTCTGGGACACGTTATTTCGAGCATGGTCATCTGTGGACCCGAGAAAAGGTGAGGGCGATTCAGATCGAAACAACCTACCACGTGCGGGAGATCGGGAGCTTCACGGGATTAGCAGGATATTATCGGAGGTTCGTGCAGGGTTTTCTATTCTGGCATCTCCGCTCACGCAGCTTGACCAAGAAGGGTCAACCGTTTATCCGATCCGAAAGGTGCGAGCAGAATTTTCGTGGAATTGAAGCGGCGGTTGACTAACGCTCCGATTCTCGACTCTTCCGCATCCGAGCTTGCCGTATGTGATCTATACGGATGCTTCCACATCCGGTTTGGGGTGTGTGCTGATGCAGGATCGGAATGTGATAGCTTATGGGTCGAGGCAGCTGCGACCGCATGAGCTGAACTATCCGACACATGATCTGGAGTTGGCTGCAGTGATCTATGCGCTGAAACAATGGAGGCATTATCTGCTTGGTAACAAATTTCAGATTCTTACCGACCATAAGAGTCTGAAATATCTGTTCTGTGAAGGAGCTTAACATGAGGCAGCGCAGATGGCTCGAATACATTAAGGACTATGATTGCGATATCGAGTACATCTCTGGTAAGGGCAACACGGTTGCCGATGCACTGGCGGTGAAGTATACCGGGTTCGTCAAGGGAGGAGATGTTGGTGACCGATCCAGGAGAGTGATCGCGTGCCTTTGGCACAGGTGGCAGCTCTGGGAGCGTGCTCAGGTATACACACTTACTATACATTCTGAGTGGCTTGATAGAGTGCGCGAGGCGCAAGGTAGAGATCCGGGGCTGAAGAAGTTATCTGGGGAGGACAAGGGGTCTTTGTTACCGACATTTCAGTATAGGCAGGGATTGCTATACTTCCGAGACCGCCTTTATGTACCGGAGGATCAGGAGCTCCGGAATGAGATCTTAGAGGAGGCACATTCGAGCAGATTGAGCATTCACCCCGGAGTGAGAAGATGTATCGGGACCTGCGTACTCACTTGGTGGCACAGGATGAGGAGACACATTGCCACACATGTGTCTAGGTGTGCCGTTTGTCAGCAGGTGAAGATTGAGCACCAGAAACCGGCAGGGACACTACAGACCTTGCCCATTCCAGTCCGGAAGTGGGGCAATGTTACTATGGATTTTCTGACTGCACTGCCCCTGACACGGTCTCGCCATGATGCTATCTGGGTTATTGTGGATCGGCTAACAAAGTGCGCACACTTTCTGCCGGTTCGGATCACGGACCCTCTGGAGAAGCTTGCCCGGCTTTACATCAGTGAGATTGTACGATTACATGGAGTACCAGACTCCATTGTATCTGACCGTGATCCGCGTTTCACGGCACGGTTCTGGAGGGCTTTTCATGAAGCGCTGGGCACGCGACTCCATCGAGTCTGACTTATCACCCATGCATGCACGGTCGGAGCGGGTGATTCAGATATTGGAGGATATGCTACGGAGCTGTACTTTAGATTTTGGAGGAGATTGGGACCAGCAATTGCCTTTGATTGAGTTCTCGTACAACAACAGCTTCCAGACTACGATTGGTATGGCACCATATGAGGCGTTGTACGGGAGGAGGTGTATGACACCACATTGCCGGGGTGATGCGTCGAGATAGGGTTGAGTTGGGACCCGAGCTTATTGAGGAGACTACGGCGAAGATCAGATTGATTCAGCGCGGATCAAAGCCGCGAACGACCGCACCACTACTTATGCGAACCGTCGCCGTGGGGCTCTGGAGTTTGAGGTTGGGGATAGGGTTTGGCTCAAGGTAGCACCTATCCGCGGGACAGTCAGATTCGGAAAGAAGGGCAAGTTGGCCCCACGGTATATCGGCCCATATGAGATTCTGGAGCGGGTCGGTAGGGTGGCATACCGGTTGGCATTACCTCCTAGTCTGTCTGCTGTGCACAATGTCTTCCATGTCAGCATGTTGAAGAAGTGCATTCTGGATCCGACTCAGACGATTCCAGTGGAGGAGGTACAGCTGGAACCCGATCTTTCTTATCAGGAGGTACCGGTAGCCTTTCTGGATAGGGATGTCAGGAGACTCCGTAGCAAGTTGATTCCCATGGTCAAGGTTCAGTGGTCACATCATACTGACCGGGAAGCGACTTGGGAGACAGAGAAGGACATTCAGGATCGATACCCCGAGCGATTGGGGGTTGATACAACTCTTGGAGGACCAAGAGTCCTAAGGGGGGGAGAATGTTACGGTCACCCCGAGCGGGTTGCGACCGGGTGACCCGGGGCTCCGGTTTTAGCCTGCGGGTCACGTTTTTCGGCGTTCAGGCGGCTCCCGAGCCCTATCCGAGTATCATTTTGGCGAACCCCTCCGTATTTGAGGTCGTGTGGGTCCCCCGGACGTTTCCGCCGAAAATATTTTTCCGCGCCGGGGTTGTCGGGGTCGTCTCGAGACGTACAGCGGGCTCGGTAGCATTCTCGAGATCTCAGTTTGGGAAGCCGTTTGCAGTTTTGGAGTCGTGGTGACGTCCCGGAGGTGGTTGTGGAGTTTAATATTTGGGGCGGGGCGTTCGGTTCCGGGCGACTCCCGGGGCTCGGGACGGGATGGAAATTTTCTGACGGCTTTGGGGTAAGTTGTGTTATAATTTAAGATGGAATTTATGGGTATTTTTATAGAATTTTGGAGTGACGAAATTTCGGTTCAGGTTGACACGCTCGCACGTCGGGTTTTGGTTCAGGTTCAGCGAGCTCGGTAGGACACTCCGGAATGGTAAATGAATTTCTGAAAAGTGTTTTGTGAATGTTATAATATTCTGAAGGTTGTGTCCAAGTTTCGTTAATTTTGGAATTCGGTAATTATTTTTGGGCAAAAAGAATTGGAACTTTCGGAAAAATTGGGAGTTAATTTGCAATTGGGTGCAAATTAAAAAGAAATCAGCATGGGCAGCAGATTTTCGGCAGCAAGTGGGGAGGATTTGGGACACTTGGCTATTTTTAATTTAAGGAAGAGAGGGATGGGTTTTAAAGTGAAGGGAAGATATATATATAACTTATTACTTTACAAAATAACTTATCTCATCTCATTTCTTTTCTTTTTCTTCTTCTTCTTCTTCCTTTGCTCTTGCTGCCGACGCCTCCATTGATGCTCACCTCCAAGCTTGAACTTCTCCTTCTTTGTGGAAATCAAAGAGAAATTGGATGCTACTTGTGGTAAGCATCATCCCTACTCCTCTTTTCTCATTAGTTTTGAAGATTAGTGAAGAAAAGAGAAGTTTTGGCAAATGATGGGTTTGTTCTTAGCTATAAGCTAGGATGATTCTCTTCCTCCCATGTTTTAGTATGTTGTTCTTGGGTTGTAGGAGAGTGTTAATCAAGTGTTGGATTTTGGAAAACACATCTTGGATGAAGAACTTGTGTTGGCCGAATTTATTGGAGATTTTCCAAAATGGTGTGTGTTTGTTATCTTGTTTCATGCTTCAAGTATGTTAGTCCTAGCATGATTCTAAGCTTATGTATGGATTCAATTTGATGGAAAACAAGTTGAGGTGAAAACCCCCTTTGGCCGATTTGTTTAGGTGTATGTTCATGATGGATTTTGTTGTTTGGATGCAATTGGATAGCATGCTTGGTTTAGAAGTGAAATTGGTGATTAGAATGGTTGTTTGGTAGCTTGAATGGATTGAGTTGGAAGTTGGATAAAAAGTGGGTTAAGAACCGAATTTTAGAATGATTCTTTTTCAATGTTGGAGGTTCATCTTGGTTGAATTGGATGTTAATATGGTGTTGGGGTTGAATTTAGGAGTGGATGGAAGTTTGAAATGTTGAATTCGGTTAAGAAATGGAAAAGTTACAATTAAGCGGGATTATCGGAAAATGGCGGGTAATGAAGGGTTTAAGGTTGGATTTGATCAGTTCTGCTTATTGTATGATGTTTGTCAATGTATAATCTTGCATTGTCTAGGTTGGTTCTGAATTGACGTTTCTGTGAAAATCTGGAATTTTACTGAAATTCTGTAAGATTATCGGTTTTGGGGTCGGGGGTTGTAATTTGGTAGTGTGGTCGATAGGGATGCTAATTCAACTTGGTTTGGCAGATTCTGAGGTTCGGAGTTTAGGAAAAGAGGAGTTCTAATTTTCGGGGCGCGGTGTAGGAGTTGTCCAGAATCGGTCCAATCTGTGGATTTTGAGGTAAGGGTTTGGTTCTCGTTGTTTTGGTAAGCTAAGTATATGTTTTGGTTTTGATTTACATTACGCTAGTATTTCGGAATATTATGCCTTTGGGCATATTCTGTAGTTTGTAGGAGTATGCCTTATGGCATACTCTGTCTGTTAATATTACGACAGTTGTGGGTTCGCTACCCCAGCTGGTGCACCATGCTTCTGTATTAGCTTCGGCTTCCTACTCCCTTTGTGGAGGCTGTCGTGACGATTTATTAGAAGGGTTATGGCGATTTAGAATCTCACGTCCTTCGGGACTCCGATCTATTTTCTGTACATGCACGTTATTCCGTATTCTGTTGCATAAATTGCTATCTTTCTGTTTTGCAGGGTTACATATACTTACCTTACCCCATATCCCTTACGGGTCCTTTTAGGACTCACCCTTCTTTGGGTTTTGTTTTTGGGTTTCAGGTAGACTTGGTAAACAACCAGCGGAGTTGGTTTCCGTGAGGCTTCTGCCTTGGTTGGGTTGAGCAGCAGCAGACCTTGCAGGCTGGGATTTTGTCTACTTGGTCTGAATCCCGCGAGGTATTTTGACGTTTAGGCCTAGGGTCGGCTCTGTAGCCGCATGTGCATACTCTCTTTTATTGTTATGATGATTGTATGTGTTTATATATATATATTCTGTTCTGTTGCATGTTCTGAGCGCTTGGCGCTTGCTAGATACTTTAGGTTCTGTGAACTCTGTATGCATCTATGTTTTGGTGCGTAAGCACTCTTCCACGGAGGGCGGGGCTTACTCTGTTGCTAATGCATGAATTGCATGTTTAGATTTTATTTTAGTGATATGTATGGAATTTTTGTTAAGTTGCTTCCACTTTCATTTCGCTCTTTGGGTCCGCTACGCGCGGCGGGTCTCGATGGACCTGCCATCTCTTGTTTTCCGGCTTCCGCTTCCGGCGTCCCGGCGCCCCCGCCTCCGCAACCGGGCTCGGGTGGCGTGCGGTGACAGTTGCGGTTTCCCCTTCCGCAATTGTTGCAAGATTTGTGCGCCGATTGGGGGATGCCACCAACGCAGTTGGCGCCGAACACCTTTCTATCCATAGCGGGGTTCATTGTTGCCTGCCATATGGCTGGCGTGAAGCCCTATGCTGACGTCTTCAACCGTTTCTACCGGTTGGAGTTGAGGAGTGGGAGTGCATTTTTCTATGTCACTCCCATAAACGTCGGAGGTAACCACTCCATTTCTTTTACTGCCTCGCCCAAATCCTATCACAACTGGCACGGGTCATTCTTCTTCCTGCCCCGCGACAACTCATGGGACTTTCCCTGCGCGAGGACGCAGCTACCTGTGCACAGCATTGCACGGAGGCCCGAACTAACTCACGAGGGAGTGCGGTGGCGGGCGTACGTCCAACTATTGGGGTGGTTGGACGATGTTCTCTCAAGGAGTACTTGTGATGAGTTCTTTCCTTTCTCTCCTGCACAACTGGACGAGACCACTCTGAGGTGGGCCGGGATCAGCACGGGCTTCGTGCTGGATCCTGAGGTGCCTCCACCGTACAAGGGATGGGCACCCGTCCATCGCGAGATGATGATAGATTCCTTCTATGCCGCACTGGCAGGGCCCAAAGGTATGTTTTGCATATGTATATAAACATATTATATAAGTGTAAGAGGTTTGGTAGAACCTGGTCTTGAAGTTTTTCTTTATGCCTGCAGATGCCTTCATAGAGTCTGGCGAAGGCCAGGGTAAGAGAGTGTCTATGCGCACTGCCCAGCAAGTGCACCTAGCATGTGCATTCGGGATGGATGCCCCTGCTGGGGCCATCAAGGCGTTGGGACGCATTCTCCCCAAGCCGTCCAACAAAAGGGCTGGGACCGAGCCCTCGGTGTCTTCTCAACCAGAGAAGAAAAGGAAAGGGGCTGCTGCGCAGCCTAGAGAAGAGAGTGCCTTCGCTGTTGCTGAGAAGGCCAGGGCTGTAGGGCCGGCTGGGGAGGCCAAGGGACCTGCTGAAGCAGAGGGCCCAGAGGGAGCGCAGGCAGACAGCGCTGCCCTCATAGAGGCTGTGACTATCTCAGTGGTGCAACCTATTTCTTCTGAGGAGGCTGCTGCTGAAGCCTTCGTGTCTGGGCTCTTCGCGAGCCCTTCTCCAGCCCAAGGTGAAGACCTGCCTGGGCATGTGGTCGTGGCAGAGATCCTTACCAGAAGAAAGGTGCCCCCTCCCAAAGGCAAGATGTCAGCAGGCAACATCCTGATCTCTATGAAGAGGAAAGGTAGCCAGGCTGCCCAGGACATTGGCGGCTCTGGCCAACAGGAGGCAACAGTCACTCCTGTGGAGGAGGAGGTAGAAACCACCATTGCAAGGGGGGAGACCTCTGCAGCAACCCCTTCTAGGGAGGGGATCCCTGAAGTGACCCCTTCAGGGGAGAAGGCCCCAGTGACAAAGGGGAAGAGGATCGTGATGATTGAGGAGACTTCCTCCTCTTCTGAGAGTGAGGCCCCAAGGGAGGAGGGTCTGGTAACACGGTCCTCTGTGGGGACAAGTGGTTGGGAGATAGCCCAACCTTCCAGCAGCCAGCTGGAAGTCAGTGGATGGGGGCGTCCTTCTGCTGGTAAGTCTTTTTGACTTGATAGTGTTTTCCTTGTTTTGAGTTTAAACTTCTGTTTCCCCGTTGCTGATACCTGTAACTTTGTAGGTGCGGGCCCTTCAGGGCAAAAGCCTGGTCCCCGCGAGGTCCCAGTGGACCAAGGGACCCTGACAGAGATCCCTGCAAACCTGGGGACCAGGAGTGAGATCCTTGAGGAAACTGGGGTCTGGCCCCATTATTTGGAGCGGAGGCGCGTTGCCGCCAAGTCATTTGCCTAAGTGGTCTGAGGAGCCAGACATCCTGAGGGTCAAGAGGCACGAGACCAGGCTCAGGGTGTTCAGGGAGCAAGGGAGGCTCCTGAAAGATGCATGGGATCCGGTCTTCCTTCTTAGGAACAGCAGTTCACTACTAAGGGGAGGGGAGCAAACCCTCCTAACCTGTCTGGAGGGGCTGCGCACCCCTTATGACAGGGAGGTGACAGAGCGGAGCTTCCTTAGCCAATATTGAATTGAACCAAAATTTTTCCATAGAGCTTGCCTCTATTTACATGAAAGTACAATAGATGAATAGTCATTCAATAAAAAGAAGTTGGTGTGACTACGTCAACAAGGAACGGACAACCAGCAGTGTTACGGTCACCCCGAGCGGGTTGCGACCGGGTGACCCGGGGCTCCGGTTTTGGCCTGCGGGTCACGTTTTTCGGCGTTCAGACGGCTCCCGAGCCCTATCCGAGTATCATTTTGGCGAACCCCTCCGTATTTGAGGTCGTGAGGGTCCCCCGGACGTTTCCGCCGAAAATATTTTTCTGGCGCCGGGGGGTTGTCGGGGTCGCCTCGGGACGTACAGCGGGCTCGGTAGCGCTCTCGAGATCTCAGTTTGAGAAGCCGTTTGTAGTTTTGGAGTCGTGGAAACGTCCGGTGGTGGTTATAGAATTTAATATTTGGGGCGGGACGTTCGGTTCCGGGCGACTCCCGGGGCTCGGGATGGAAATTTTCTGACGGCTTTGGGGTAAGTTGTGTTTTAATTTAAGATGGAATTTATGGAATTTTTATAGAATTTTTGGAGTGACGGAATTCCGGTTCGAGTTGACACGCCGCACGTCGGGTTTTGGTTCGGGTTCGAGCTCGGTAGGACACTCTGGAAAGGTAAATGAATTTCTGAAAAATGTTCTGTGAATGTTATAATATTCTGAAGATTGTGTCCAAGTTTCATTAATTTTGGAATTCGGTAATTATTTTTGGGCAAAAAGAATTGGAACTTTCGGAAAAATTGGGAGTTAATTTGCATATGGGTGCAAATTAAAAAGGAAAATCAGTATGGGCAGCAGCAGGCCTCTCTTATTTTCGGCAGAATTGTGTGTGTGTGTGATTATTTTGGGACACATGTCTTATTTCTATTTAAAGGAAGAAAGGGATGGGCAAAAAGGGAGGAAATTATATAAGGTATATTATTACATAATATTAGACTTAACTCATTTCTTTCTTTCTTCTCTTCTTCTTCTCCTTGCTGCTGCCTTTGCCGAAAACCTCCATTGAAGAGCAACCTTCAAGCTTGAACTTCTTGTTCTTGGGAGAAATCAAAGAGGAATTGCTTGCTACATGTGGTAAGTACCTCCCTAACTCCTCTTTTGTCATTAGTTTGGAAGATTAGTGGTGAAAAGAGGAGTTTTTGCATTTGATGGGTTTGTTCTTAGCTATAAGCTAGGATGATTTTCTTCCTCCCATCTTTTAGTATGTTGTTCTTGGGTGGTAGGAGAGTGTTAATCAAGTGTTGGATTTTGGAAAACACACCTTGGGTGAGGAATTAGTGTTGGCCGAATTTATGGAGAAAATTCCAAAATAATGTGTGTTTGTTATCTTGCTTCATGCTTCAAGTATGTTAATCCTAGCATGATTCTAAGCTTATGTGTGGATTTAATTTGATGGAAAACAAGTTGAGGTGAAAACCCCCATTTTGGCCGAAATAATCAAGGTTGGGGTTTTGTTGTTTGGGTGCAATTGGATAGCATTCATGGTTTAGAAATGTAATTGGTGATTAGTGGGATTATTTGGAAGCTTGAATGGATTGAACTGGAAATTGGATAAAAAGTTGGTTGAAAACCGAATCTTGGAATGATTCTTTTTCAATGTTGGAGGTTCAGTTTGGTTAAATTGGATGTTAATGTGGTGTTGGGCTTGAATTTAGGAGTGGATGGAAGTTTGAAATGTTGAATTCGGTTAAGAAATGGAAAAGTTACAATTAAGCGGGTTATCTGAAAATGGCGGGTAAAGAAGGGTTTAAGGTTGGATTTGGTCAGTTCTGCTTATTGTATGATGTTTGTCAATGTGAAATCTTGCATTGTCTAGGTTGGTTCTGAATTCTGACGTTTCTGTGAAAATCTGGAATTTTACGGAAATTCTGTCGGATTTTCGGTTTTGGGGTCGGGGGTTGTAGTTTGGTAGTGTGGTTGATGAGGATGCTAATTCAACTTGGTTTGGCAGATTCTGAATTTTGGTGGTTAGGAAAAGAGGAGTTCTAAGTTTCGGGGCACGGTGTAGGTGTTATCCAGAATCGGTCCAATACTCTGGATTTTGGAGGTAAGGGTTTGGTTCTGTTGTTTGGTAAGCTAAGTATATGTTTTGGTTTGAGTTTACATTACTGCAGTATTTCAGTATTATATGCCTAGAGCATATTCTGTAGTCTGTAAGTGTATGTATATTGTAGCACTTCTGTTTTGCAGGTGTTTCGGAAATTTCTGCTTTAAGGTAAGTTCTGTGATCTGTAGGTGTATGCCTCGTAGCATACTCTGTCTGTTAATCCTACGTTTGTAGGAGTATGCCTTATGGCATACTGCATGCATTAACACTACGACGGTTGTGGGTTCGCTACCCCAGTGGTGCACCATGCTTCGTAATAGCTTCGGCTTCGACTCCCCTTAGTGGGAGGTCATTGCTCCGATCTGTTATAAGGTTTATGGCGATTTGGAATCGCACATCCTTCGGGACTCCGATTTGTTTCTCGGTACATGTATGTTATTCTGATTCATTGCGTATATTGCTATCTTTCTGTTTTGCAGGGTTGCATATACTTACCTTACCCCATATCCCTTACGGGGTCCTTTTAGGACTCACCCTTCTTTGGGTTCTGTTTTTGGATTTCAGGTAGACCTGATAAGCGGCCTGCGGAGTAGGATTCCGTGAGGGTTCTACCTTGGGTATGCTTTGTGCGCACCTTGCGGTCCGGGATTGTGTACTTGGTGTGAATCCCGCGCAAGGTATTTTGTTACTTAGATTCTAAGGTTGGCTCAGTAGTTGCATATGCACACTTTCTCGTATTGCTATGATGGTTGTGTGTCTGTATATACATTTGTATATTCTGTTCTATATCTGTTCTCGCGCTTGGCGCTTGCTAGACATTTTAGGTTCTGTGAATTCTGTATGTATATGTGTTTTGGTGCGTAAGCACTCGTCCACGGAGGGCGGGGCTTACTCTGTTATTAGTGCATGAATTGTATGGTTGCATTTTATTTTTTGGTTATACGCATGAAATTTCCGTTAGTCTGCCTCCACAATCCTTCCGTTCCCGGTTCCACTACGCGCGGCGGGTCTCAATGGACCTGCCACTCCTTTCCATTCCGGCTTCCGCTTCCGGCGTCCCGGCGCCCCCGCCTCCGCAACCGGGCTCGGGTGGCGTGCGGTGACAAGTAGGCTGTACCGGTGTTAGCAGGCTAGCCTGATTGACACGTTCAAGCAACACTTCCTTCGGCAAGCAGCAGGATTGGAAACCTTGCAGACCGAGGTTGCCATCCTGAAGGAGTCCCTTTTGGCAGCGAAGGCTGAAGTTGAGTAGGCAAGGGCTGCAACCAAGGAAGTGGAGCGCCAGGCTACTGCCCAGGCCCAGTTGGCAGAGAAGAAGGTGGAGGAGGGCGGGCTTGCTGCTGAGGCTGCCATGAAGGCACGCCTGGAGGTCGCCACTGACCTGGAGAAGGCAATGGTCTCCGTATGGGAGATGGAGAAGGCTTTGGGCCTTCCTTCCTTTGAAGATGAGGACCACAAGTCCTTTTCCTCCATCAAGGTGCCCATCCCTGGGCGGATGCCTCAACTGATGGAGAAGCTTGGTGAGATTCAAGCCCAAGTTGAGGCCGGGGTGCAAGCCTATGAGGAAGGCTGGCTACGATGCCGCTTCCAAGTGGAGAAGGCGTTCCTAGAGCTGAGTCTTGGGATTCTGGATGCTGCCAACACCAGCGATCCGACAGTGGAGGCCTTGCTCGACTGGGGGGAGCAAGGAAAGAAGATGGGCGAAGCCTGGTATGCCCTTCTGGGCTAGGGTGGGGGCTCCAGCATGTGGATGCCCCCCTCTTTTTGTATAAAGAACACCTGCATTCCTGAATATTTTTGGAAATAGTAGATGAAGTAAAATTTCATTTTACCTTCATTGTCTTGTAGCCTTGCTTTTATTTCGTGATAGCAGTGTAGGGCGCGTTAGCTAGGTTAACAACCATAGGCTAAGTCTTGTATGTGGAGAGAAGTCTTTCTGGGGTTCGCAACGGCGAAGCCACAGAGATCACTTGTCAAGGAGCTGGAGACTCGGTTTAAGTTTATAGTGACGAGACACTTAAGATCCGCGATGGCGGAGCCACATATATCTTTCTAGATAATTTGTGGGTTCACTTGTTGAGATGCGCTGAGATGGAGACCACTTGTTGAGGCAAGTTAGAGGCCCCTTTTTAGGGCAACTTTTCAGGGAGTAAGCCCTTGGGTAGTGTACAAGTGTACCAAGAAGAAGACCCTTGCAGAGTGCTTATCATTTATACGATAAGAAGGAAGTGAGAACTCAGTTTACCTCGAGCCTGAAGTAGCGCGTCGGTGAAGGCAGCAGGGCACTTGTTGAGACAAGTGGAGAACCATCTGAGGTTACGGGCAGCGAGACCCGTTCTTTGTGTTGAGGAGCCCGTGCGGAAGGTCTGCTATGGCGTTCGAGGACGACTTACGCATAGACCTTCCTGAAGGAGCCAAAAGGGGGTTACCCTTCCGCAGCGCAAGGGGGTTACCCTTGGGGCGGGGCGAGTTGAAGGTCAATTGGGGAATGAGACCCACAACCACCTGTGTGGAGAAGTCCAAGCGGAAGGTCTGCTGTGGCGTGCGAGTACGACTTACACATTGACCTCCCGAAGGAGCCAAAGGGGGTTACCCTTCCGCAGCGCAAGGGGTTACCCTTGGGGCGGGGCGAGTTGAAGGTCAGTTGGGGAGTGAGACCCGCAACTACCTGGCGCGACCGCAGGCGGCTTCCCTTTGTGTGGGTGCGCAAGTGAGACCTGACAAGGTCTCATGCCATGATTCAGGCAAGTATCCAGTCTGACCGGTTGGGTGCAGAGGGTGTTGGATAGGGCATTTTTAATGCCATTTAAAGCTGTAAGACAGGAAGAAATACATATGTATTTTATTGAATTGAAGACGTAAGACTGAGGGATTACACGTAATATGGGCGCAAGTCATCCGCATGAAAGTTGCGGGGAAAAAGACGACCATCATGGTCTTGTAGTTCATAGACTCCTGGATGGACTTGCTTATGAACAATATAGGGTCCGTCCCAGTTGGGTCGCAAGACACCCTGTTTGGGGTCGCGAGTGGTGGCGGATCTGTGCGCGTGATCGCCACGTTCCGGTTTGACTTGCGAGTCACGATATTGACGGAAGCCATTAGGTCGACTTTGCGTGTTGGAGTGCGATTGTCGAGGAATAGAGAGATTCTCTGAGGTAGTGATTTGACGAGTCGCGTTGAGTAGTAGTTAAATGTTACCCCTTTTGGTATGAATAGTGAATGCATTTATTGTTCCATGTCTCAGTAGCATTATTGTAATATCCCAATGTAAGGTGATTATTCTTTTTAGGTCATATATGCACTTCGGTAAGTATAGTTCGGGAAAATTCTTAAGCCTTGTTCGGGTATTCTATTAAGTTTTTAATGGGGCCCTTATTTCGGGCTTGTGTATGGGCCTTTTGTTAGGCCTTTTATGCATATTGGGCCTGGCGGCCATCAAGTCCCCCAAGCCCTTTTGGCCGACTAAAAGGAGTCCAAAGTTCTTTTCAAAGATCCATTTTAGAATCTGTGAGTCATGTTCGGAAATTGCTTGGTTCGAGTCTTGTCTTTGTTCGGGCGTCTGATTCATTTTCTGTTCGGGTAACTGAGTGTCGTTCGGGCATGTGACTCCTCTTGTTATTCGGGTAACTAAGTCGTTTCCCGTACTAGTGTGTTCGGGAAAATGAGGATGTGGATTCCTGATTTTCTCGAACAGTTGTATTCGGGAAAATGAGGATGTGGATTCCTTATTTTCTCGAACAATGTTCGGGCTTTTGAATCGTTTCCCGTGCTATTGTGTTCGGGAAACTGAGGATGTTGTCTCGTTTTGTCTCGAACCATGTTCGAGCTTCTGAATCGTTCCCGGTTTATTGTGTTCGGGAACCGAGGATGTGGAGTCCCCTTCATCTCGAACAATGTTCGGGCTTCTGAGTCGTTTCCCATACTATTGTGTTCGGGAAACTGAGGATGTGGAATCCTCCATTTGTCCGGACAATGTTCGGGCTTCTGAATCGTTTCCTGTACTATGACGTTCGGGAAACTGAGGATGTTGAGTCCCCCTTCTGTCTCGAACAATGTTCGGGCTTCTGAATCGTTTCCCGTACTATGACGTTCGGGAAACTGAGGATGTTGAGTCCCCCTTCTGTCTCGAACAATGTTCGGGCTTCTGAGTCGTTTCCCATACTATTGTGTTCGGGAAACTGAGGATGTGGAATCCTCCATTTGTCCGGAACAATGTTCGGGCTTCTGAATCGTTTCCCGTACTATGACGTTCGGGAAACTGAGGATGTTGAGTCCCCCTTCTGTCTCGAACAATGTTCGGGCTTCTGAGTCGTTTCCCATACTATGACGTTCGGGAAACTGAGGATGTTGAGTCCCCCTTCTGTCTCGAACAATGTTCGGGCTTCTGAGTCGTTTCCCATACTATTGTGTTCGGGAAACTGAGGATGTGGAATCCTCCATTTGTCCGGAACAATGTTCGGGCTTCTGAATCGTTTCTGGGATTTTCATATTCGGGAAACTGAGGATGTTGAGTCCCCCTTCTGTCTCGAACAATGTTCGGGCTTGAGTCGCTTTCCCATACTATGACGTTCGGGAAACTGAGGATGTTGAGTCCCCCTTCTGTCTCGAACAATGTTCGGGCTTAGTCGTTTCCCATACTATTGTGTTCGTGAAAATGAGGATGTGGAATCCTCCATTTGTCCTGAACAGTGTTCGGGCTTCTGAATCGTTTCTGGGATTTTCATATTCGGGATCTGTTGATATTCCCAACGGTTACTTTTTGAATCGATGGTGAAGATCGAATGACTTTTGACGTTTCATCTACCCAACCTTCTCTATAAATGTGAGTTGAGCGTCACTTTCATTTGTATCTCTCAAGCTCTTCTCTCCTCATAATAAAAACACGACGGACAATCTGACGCTCCAGGAAGCTGTTAGTATCTTCAAGAGGTGGAGAACTGTTGAAGAGTCTAACCCGAAGACTTCTTACCCCTTTCCTCGGAGAAACCACTGCCCGGACGGTTATAGAGGTTCGTCCGCCGTTCATCAATTCTACCGACTCCACCGCCGAGTTGTCGACGCCGCTGCCGTCATCCCGCCTTTTACTCTTCTTCCAGGTAGTCGCCCTTGTCTCCTCCGACCATTTACCCGAGGTACATGAGAATGGCTCCAACAGTTCCCACCCCTTCTACTGTTCGTCCCTCCGGTTGCCTTTTAGAAACCAAGGGCGAGGTTCCCGAAGGTTGGTGGACTGAAATAGAGAACTACCGGAGCAAGGCCACACCGGAGATAATAAAGGAGTGGCAGTCCACTCATTATATCCCGAAGACCGTCCATACTCTGGTCCCTTCCCCAGAGTCGGGCGTACGAGCGTGGGAAAGGGTGGTTGGTGATCTTCAAGGATCAACTCATGCGGGCTGCGCTTTCCCCCGCACCCATTCGTCCGGCAACTGGCAGAATCCCACGGGCTAGCGGTTAACCAATTCAGCCCGAACACCTACTGCCACATAAACGCCTATCTCATTCTTTGTGCTCTGTTCGAGACAGAGCCAACCATATCCACCTTCCTTCAGTACTATAAGGTCAACGTGATCCCGAGGAACTGTTTTTACTTCTTTAGTGCCCGGGGTCCTCCTACTGTGAAGTTCAATTTTGTTTGGAACTTGTCATCCAGCCGCAAGGGATGGCATCGGGAATTTTTCTTCATGAAGCCTGATGCGTCATGGGGCCTGCAAACCGCGCAGAAAGTAGGGGGACTCCCGGACGTACAAAATCCTCGGCGATTACTAAAGGGGGCTGCCGCCAAGGAGAATTATGAACGGTTCGATAATAAAATCCGAACCATTGCTCCTTGGTGCGGGGATGGGCCGAAGGAAATTCTCCCTTTTCCTTTGTACTGGAAGCTGATTACTCAAGGCCTCCTTTCTCACTTGGGTATTATCCAGGGGGACTTGGGCGAGTTAGGCATCCGGGCTTCTCCCCCTTCGACCCGAGATATGGCCCTGGTGCACCGCCTTTGGGGCGAAATGTCCTTCGAGGACTTCAAGAAAGGTTTATATCGTTCTTCTGTTTACTTGTGCATTCGTTTGATATTAACTAATTCTTTTCCTTTTCGTAGAAATGGAGCCTGAATTTGACCTCGGCGCTATCTTCCGGGACGCGAAGGAGAAGAAACCGGGCTCTAAAGCCGGAGGCTCTAAGCCCGCAGCAGCCGAGAAGAAGCGGAAGAGGGCCGCTTCGGTTGATGCTGAGGCCGCGGTCAAGCCCGCTGAAACAACGTCCGGGGAGGTTCCATCCCCGGTTCACATGGAAGGCAATCCCACTGGGACGATGTCTGTGACATGCTGCGGACCTCCCCCGAACAAATCAGAAGGACAAGGGGAAGTTCACGGCTTCCAGGGTGACCGGGCAAAGTGCCCCCGAGGTCGAACCCATCGAGTTCCAGTTAGGTAATCAAATTGTGAAGTTACGCAATCTGTGCTTTTGGAACCTGTTCGGGAATCTTTCTCGAATGTTTGGTGAAGACCCGCTACATGACGTGGTTCGATCTCATTTTTGTACACTAGGTCCGGACTGGAGAGAGGCCCAGGAAGAGAGGCGGCGGCTGCGGGACGAGAAGCTGTCGCAGCTCGGGAATGATCTCATTCCCCGGGAGCCTGCGTGGCTGATCCATGAGGATCAAAATGTCCTCAACGATGAGGACGCCAAAGACATGGCTCCCGAGCTCTTCGACGGGACCACCACCGCCCGAACAATGGAGTGCCTGGAGCACTTCTACCCTGACCTGGACGTCGCCGCTTCAAAGGTGGCCGTCCTCGGGCACCAGGTTAGTCTTTGTTTGTTTACATCTTAAGTTTAAGCTTTCGGGTTAATACCACGGGAAAATAATCTTGATGGTGCGCAGGTGGCCACAATGGGCGGGTGGATTTCCCGAATCACCCGAGCATCCAACCGGATCAGGTCCGAGGCCGAGCAACGGGCGACCAAAGCCATAGCTGTGGTGGCTAAGCTGATTCAGCGAGTCCACCACTATGAGCAGTTGCTGCGGCATTGCCGTACCTCCTCCAAGCTCGAGCTTCCCGAGGGCTCACATATTCGGGAGAACCTCAGCCCGGCCGAAGCTGATGATTTTGCTTTGGCTGAGGTGGCTTTCCTTAGCGCGGTCAAAGAGCACCGCCATTCAGAGGAAGCTCTTCGGGAAGAAAACCGGTTGCTGAAGGCTGAAAAAGAGAAGTTCCAAGTGGACTTCGCCAATCAAGAAGAGCACCACGAGCAGGAGTTACGGGTCAAGGATGAGGAGATTCAACGACTTCGGGATGAGCTCTCCGAGGTTAATGCCAAGATCCCGAAGTATCAGAAGGCGCTGAAGGATTCTGTGGATATGGCCGTTGACAAATATACCTTCGGGTTTTGTTTGGCCAGGAAGCAGATCGTTGAGCGCAACCCTCATGTTGACCTGTCCGGGCTCGACGGGAATGAGGAGCCCGAAGAGGATCCCAGCTGGTACGGGGGTGAATTCATGCATCCACCCGAACCCGTGACAGTAGACGACTTCGCTGATCCTCAATGATGTACTTTACCTCTTTTTTGTCCATTTTTGTAATCCCACCTCGGGCAATACTTAATGAAAATATTCAAGGTTTGGTTCAACACTTGTCTCGAATTCTGTATTGCTTTATTATTTCTCGATCATACAAAATACTTCTTCAAAGCTTCGGAATGAAAAGAGTTTTCCAATTCTCTTCCTTAGGGATCCGATAACTTGAAAACTCCTTTGCGTTCTTCGGCGATGACCTCGAATGGGCCTTCCCAGTTCGGGGCGAAAGCGCCCCCTTTTGGTCTTCGGGATCCCAGCTTGGTTTGCCGTAGGACCAAATCACCCACTTTGATATTTTTTACCTTCACTTTTGAATTTGTTGCAGATGCGGTTCTTTGTTGAAAAGCTTTCCTTCGCAGCTCTGCTTCATCTCTTCTTCCTTCGAGTAAGTCTAAATTTGCTCGTAAACCTTGCTCATTCGATTCTTCCTCGAATACTTCGGTTCTGAGGGAGGAATTTGCTACTTCAATCGGGATCAGTGCCTCGGTCCCGTATGTCAAAGAGAACGGGGTTTCTCCAGTTGACCTTCGGGGCGTGGTCCGGTAACTCCATAAAACATGGGGGAGTTCTCCGGGCCATTTCCCCTTTGCCTTCCCAAGTCTTGCTTTTAAACCATCTTTCAACGTTCGATTGGATACCTCCACTTGACCATTGCTCTGCGGGTGGGCGACCGGGGCAAAATGAATCTTGATTCCGAATCCCTCGACGAAGTCCTGGAATCCACCGTCAGTGAACTGAGCCCCGTTATCGGCAACCAGGACCTTCGGGCAGCCGAATCTGCATATAATGTTCTTCCAGACAAACTTTCGGATGTTTTCAGCCGTAATTGTAGCCAGTGGTTCGGCTTCTATCCACTTGGTGAAGTAGTCTACGGCGACTACACAATACTTCAGTCCTCCGGGAGCGGTAGGCAAGGCGCCGATCACGTCGATTCCCCATACGGCAAACGGTATAGGGTAGTCCGAGGAAGATACGTACTCCGAGGGGACTCTCTGTATCCGGGCGTGTTCTTGACATTTCTTGCACTTGTTCACGAGTCTCCTTGCGTCTTCCTTGAGAGTAGGCCAGAAGAACCCTTGCCTTAGTATGACCGCAGCTAACGCGTCCGACTTAATGTGCGACCCGCAGGTGCCTTCATGGGTTTCTCGCAGAATGTCCTCGGTGTCTCCTTCTCCGACGCATTTTTGCAACGGGGAAGAGAACCCTTTACGGTACATATTATCCCCAATTATGACGAACTTGCTGGCCTTTCTCCTGATAGTGGCGGCTTCAGTTGGGTTGTTCGGGAGTACCCCTTCATCGAGGTAGTTCCAATAGGGAGTCCTCCATCCCGAGGTAATGCAGCCTATCCGGGAGTAGTCGACGCAAGGTTCACTTCTTACTTCGTCGTAAGAAGCTGACTTCGGCCTTAGATTTCTTCTCACCTTTTCGTACGCATATTCGGCCGGGCTCCGCGCATTATTTGATAAAATGTTTGAAGAACGGACGACACTTGTCTCCATATCGAGATATAAAACGACTGAGGGCCGTAATTTTCCCGAGGAGTCTCTGCACGTCCTTTATCGATGAGGGTGTCCTCACGTTTAAAAGTGCTTCGATCTTTGCGGGATTCGCATCGATGCCGCGCTCGGACACCATAAACCCGAGAAATTTCCCGGATGTTACTCCGAAAACACACTTATCCGGATTCAGCCGTATTCCATACTTTCGGATCTGCCCGAACACTTCTTCAATATCGCGGATTAGATTTTCTTCTTCCTTGCTTTTGATGATGATATCGTCAACATAAACCTCGAGAATTCTTCCAATCTGCTCGGAGAATACCTTGTCCATCAATCTTTGGTAGGTTGCTCCGGCGTTCTTCAGCCCGAAGGGCATTCTCGTATAACAGTGCGTTCCGGCGTCACTTATGAAAGACGTCTTCTCTTCATCTGCCGGGTTCATCCTTATCTGATGATACCCACTGTAAGCGTCAAGGAAAGAGAGCCTCGCGTGTCCGGCCGTTGAATCCACAAGCCTATCGATCGGGGGAGTTGGATACGAATCCTTCGGGCAAGCATCATTTACGTTAGTGAAGTCGATGCACATGCGCAACTTGTCGCTATCCTCTCGGGTTGCCACAACGGGATTGCTCAGCCATTCGGGATACGATACTTCCCTTATGACCCCCGCATCGAGAAGTTTCGAAATTTGCTCTTTGATGAAGGCCCTTTTGAATGGGGCGTTATTTCTTTTCTTCTGCCTTATGGGTCTTGAATCCGGATTGATGTGTAGGCTGTGTTGTATTACCTTCGGGTCGATCCCGGGCATGTCACTTGGAGAGTAGGCGAACAAGTCTTTATTCATTCGAAGCAAGTTTACAAGGTTTTTCTTACTGCCCTCGGGCAAGTCTTTTGCAATTCTCGTCGTCCTATCTCCTTCCAAGACGACGCCTTCGGTATCCGCTTCCTCCTTGTCCTCCTTCGGTCCGCCCGGAGTGGGGTCCTTCGAGCTATAGCCATGACGCCCCCGGCCTCTCTCTCGGCTCACGTAGATCGAGGCGTCTCCTCATCCGTAGCGAACGTGATGGTCAGGTATCTCACGTCGGTCCTCATGTGAATAGCCACCTGGGTTTCTCTCCCGATGATAGCATTGTACGCAGAGGGGACATCGAGGACGAGCCACTTGACCATCAACGTCGTGTACCGGGATTGACCTTCGGGGCCGACCCCGAGGAACATGACGGGGAGCTCGATGGAGCCTAAGACTGGTATCTCGTCCGGGCCCACGCCGTAGGTTGCTGTCTTGACGGGGTTGAGCCGACTCGATCTAAGCTTGAGGCCTTCATACGCTTTTCTGAACAACACATCCGCATTTGAGCCGTCATCGCAGAGGACCCTCTTGACGTCTATGGTCCCGATACGGAGGGTGATGATGAGGGGGTCGTAATGCGGCAGACGCACCTCGGACCCGTCTCGCTCGCTTGATTCTCGAAGACGGATCTCCGTAGCTCGGTGAGGCTATCTCCTCGCTTTCCTCTTCCTTGCATTCGAACCCAGCGTGGTCGTTATGGTGTTCGTGATCCCGGTGGGTTGGGGCGGAACTATCTTCTCCTTGCCCCTCTTGTCCGGTCCCGATGATTCTTCTTCGGCCTTCCTTTTCCTCGGGAAACTTCTTCGCCCGAGGCATTTTCAGTGTACTCTCCTGCAGAGCCTTTCTTGATGAGGTGCTCTATGTACCTCTTCAACTGATGGCACTGCTCGGTTTCATGCCCGGTGTCTCTGTGCAACTGACAGTATTTGGACGAATCACGCTTCGCCCCTTCCGGCATGGCCCTAGGCGCTTGATACTCCTGGTTCCTTGTCTTTGGAGTGCCGCGAGGATACTAGCCCGGGACGTATTAAGGGGGGTGAAGCCCGAACTTCTCTCAAAAGTCCTCTTCTGTCCTCCCCAACTCCCTGGCTGCTTGACCGGCTGGCTCCTCGGGTTCTCCTTCCTTGGTTCTCGATTATCCCTGGTGTCCTGCTTTCCTTCACGCTGAGACAACATTTCTTGAGCAATCATATGCTCCTGGGTGACAGCATACATTTCCTCGACGCTGGTGAAGTTCTTTCGGGACAACTCGTAAGCCAGACGCGAATTCGGGATGAGAGCCTTCGTGAATGCCATGATCCGGATGTTGTCCGTTAGATCGGACGCGTGAACGGCTTCTCGGTTGAACCTCTCGACGAACTCCCGAATACTCTCGTTCGGTCTTTGCTTGATGTCAAACATCTGGATGGCCCTTTTCGCCGATCTCTTGTATCCGATAAAGTGCGTTGCGAATTTGGTGGCCAGGTCCCCGAACGATGACACCGAGTTCGGGAGCAGCGAGTTGTACCAAGCGGAGGCCGGACCTCCTAAAGCTACTTCGAAGCACTTACACAAAGCAGCCTCGTTGGCTCCTTTCAGCTCCATTGCTCTCTTATACTTGCGGACAAAAGCGTCAGGGTCTCCTGAGCCTTGGTAGACTTCCAACGGATGCGGCAAGTTAAATATTCGGGCATCTGGGCATCCCGAATCCTGCTGGTGAACGGTCCTTCATCAGGGATGTCCTCGCATTTGGGCTCGGGAATGCCCGAGTTTCTCTCAATTCGTTCCAGGCGATGCAGCAGTTGCCTTATCACATCGTCCCGTGGATCACCGTGCACCAGTCTTTCCGGCCTTGGGGATCGGTCTCTCTTGTACTCCCTCGGGGACCTCGAGCGCTGCCTGCTCTGACGGTCCGGAGATGGAATTTGTTGCGAACCTGCCTGCTGGCTACCATAGCCCGATCGATCAGGCCGTGATAACTGCCTGTCGCGAGGTCGACAAGATTGACCAATCTGGTCGTTCTGGTTTCTTCGCTCTTCCTGAAGGACCACCCGCACAGCTTGAACAAGATCAGGGTCCAAGTGCCGGATGTCGCTTCGACGGTAGCTGGAAGTAGGACGTAGGGAGGTTGCTCCATCGGACGATTCCTCTGGGGAACCCCTATAGCTGGGATCGGCCGAGCGGCCGTCGGTGGAACCTTCTCCCTCCGGCCTGGACAATTGGGAACGGGAATGGCCCCCACGTTCAATCTGATTTTGGGGACCACCGCCGTTCCCACAGACGACGCCATTTGGTGGCAAATCGGTGCGCGTGATTGCCACGTTCCGGTTTGACTTGCGCGTCACGATATTGACGGAAGCCATTAGGTCGACTTTGCGTTAGAGCGCGATTGTCGAGGAATAGAGAAATTCTCTGATGTCGTGATTTGACGAATTGCGTTGAGTAGTTGTTAAACGTTACCCCTTTAGGTATGAATAGTGAATGTATTTATAGTCCCATGTCTCAGTGGCATTATTGTAATATCTCAATGTAAGGTGATTATTCGTTTTAGGTCATATATGCACTTCGGGAATTATAGTTCGGGAACGTCCTTAATCTATATTCGGGTTATATGCTAGTTTTTTAATGGGGCCCTTATTTCGGGCTTATGAGTGGGGCTCTTGTTAGGCCTTTTATGCATATTGGGCCATCATTGGCGGCCATCACGGCCATTGCTTGGTAGCCTCTTCTTTGATAAGAATAGAGGCGACGCTTCTATCAGAGGTGGCAAGGTAGAGGACCAGGTCATCGCCTGGTTTAGGGCACTTAAGTGCAGGCAACTCTTGTAAGTGTTGCTTGATTGAATCGTATGCCTCCTGGCATTCTTCTGTCCACCTGCAAGCTTTTTTCTTACGAATTTGATTGAAGAAAGGTCTGCAGCGATCGCTGAGTTCGGAGACAAATAGTCCTAAGGCAACCAGCTTCCCTGCCAGTTGCTGAACGTCTCTGAGCCCCCTAGGGGTGCGCAGAGTGGTGATAGCTTCAATCTTTTTAGGATTTGCATGAATTCCTCCTTTGGAAATCTGGTAACCCAGAAATTTTCCTTCGCCAACGCCGAATATACACTTCTTTGGGTTCAACCGCATGTTGTACTTGCGGAAATTGGCGAACGTTTCCTTTATGACCACAATGTCATCGACATAAGCTTCAAGATTTCGGCCGATTTGGTCCGCGAAGACCTGATTTACAAGCCTTTGGAAAGTAGCCCCTGAATTTTTCAAGCCGAAGGGCATTCTGATATAATGGTAGACGACTTCGCCTGTAGTGAAGGCGGTTTTTACCGCGTCCTCTGGGTCCATAAAAACTTGATGGTACCCGCTGTATGCGTCGAGGAAGGAGAAGACAGAGTGATGAACGGTTGAGTCAACCAGTTGATCGATAGAAGGCAGGGGATAGGGATCCGGTTCTCACCCCCTTACTAGTTTCCGCCATTCCCCTTGATAGATTGAATATCATCAAGTTTAATATCTAGTATTGCTCAATCTCGTAGTTGAGAGGTGCTAGATCTTCCATACTCCCCAGGCTTATCGCAGATATTGCCCAACCTCGTAGTTGGGAGGTGTCTGTGGCCGTCTCTATCCTTCTTTGTTCAATCGACTCCACCGAGCTAGATCTGCGCTTCCGTACGATCTCGCGGATTCGCGTCAAGCGTACCCGTGATCGTATCAAGTGGTATCAGAGCCAGATCGCTTGCTGGAGTTATTTGTGATTTCTTCAAGGTTAAAACCTTTAACTTCTACTTGAAGAAAGATTTATCTTTGCGTATTTTCAAACCGTGTTATACTCTGTTCATTTTCTGTACCCCCCATATCCGCTTTTATTTCGGTTTATCTGTTGTGAGATTCTGTGTTAGAAGTTGTTGTTGTGTTAGCAACTTCATAAATCAAAAAGTCAAAAAAAAAAGAAAGAAGAAGAAGAGGAGAAACAGAGAAGAAGGAGAAAAGAAAAGAAAACGCAGTTGCAGGTGTTGCGCAAGTCGCAAGTTTCGGATTCAATCCAAAACCGCAACGTGCCAAGTTTATAAGCTCAAAAGAGTGAGGTTGTAGTCGAAAAGTGAAAAGGAAGTGGTGTATAAAGATTGGTTGTTTAAAGAATAAAGGAGATCGAATTTGTGTTCTTGTTGTTCTTGGTGTTCATATGAGTGTTCTTACAGTTCATACCAAAACTCATATGAATAGTGACCTTGATCTAAATTCGATTTCAAATTTTAGCCAAAAAGTGTTTGTGCGCCCAAAACCTCATTTCAGACCCTCTTGTATATTTTCTGCCAACAAACCCCCCCTCCATTTTAACCTAGCTTGCTTCCAGTAACTAGTACTTCTTTGCTCAAATGATTTTTGCATGCTAGAGGTTATCTTGTGATATTCATTTTCGGGGTTTTGGAACTTTGTGAAGAGCAAGCTTTGAGAGCTACAGGCAAGAGGAAAGAGGGAAAGCCGAGTGTGACCCCCTCGCGAAAGGGCAGACCCCTTCGCGAAAGGAGAGACTTAAACACGTGAGCGTGAGCGGGACTAACTTTATTGTTTACATGTGCAGGCAAACTCATGGCGGAAGAAGACTTCCATTTCATCGGGTTTCATCCCTTGACAAAGAGATGCAAACTCGAAGAGAACTTATGGCATTGGATGGAGAAATTGGAATACCACTTTTGGTATTACCAATTTCATGGTGAAGAAAGATTAACCTTTGCCATAAGGTGCCTAAAAGGAGAAGCCCAGAGATGGCATCGCCAAGAACTCGCCCAACTAAAACAATGTGGCGAACCCCCTATTCGGACGTGGAGTAAATTGAAGAGGTTGCTATGGCAAAGGTATGGTTCCACACAAGAGGAGCCACCCTCGCCATACTACCAAATGAGGCCCCCATCGCGCCTTACGCCTAGCGACTCCACCCGACTCCGCCACCAAAATCCACTCGAAGGGTCTTCGCCCCAAAGCGAACTCAGTCCCTCCAATGAGAGGAGGCGAGGACCCCCATCGCCACAAACCCCCTTGGCCGAGCTGCACACCCCCAATGCTTGCGCAACCCAAACCCACACCCCAAATCCAAACCCTCCCCAAGATCCAACTGAAGAAACTCTCTCTCAACTGAATGAAAGACTCAAGAATGAGTACATCGAGTATGAGAGAGAGAGAAAGAAAAGAAAAGAGAGAAGAAAGGAAAGGGCTCTCCAAAGCCAACTGAGTGAAAAGAAAGACTCACCCGGGCCTTCAACCAAACTCCAAGAAGAACTAATAACATCTTCTCAATCCTGTTGTTCTTCTTTGGTTGTGCAGAAAAATGAAGGGGCCGCGGATGCGCTAAGAGTTGAAGAAAGCGAAAGCGCCACGGCTTTGGAAGAAGGAAGAGCCCCCTTGGGAGTTCCAGCAGAGCCCACACTTGAGGAAGAGGCCCCACCCTTACTAGGAGACAAGAAAATATGCGAAAAGGACCTATACTTCCCTAACTTGGGAAAAGGTAACTTGACTCTTTCTCTTAGCAATGAAAGGTATGCGCCTAAGTGCGAACCCCCAGCTTCCTTAAGTTTAAATGAAACAAACATGGGTGCTGAACCTGAAAACATGCATCTTCTCGTTTCTGAGGTAAAGAGAAAGGGCGGAATGTCCATCTCTGAATCTCTTATTTGTGCTAAGACTAGTCTTTGCGATACACGCGAAGGTGTTTCTTTTATGACTAGCTTAGCCTTTTCTTCTTCGTCTTGGGAAGCACAAGTGCATGTGGTTTGCGAAGGCAAAGCTTCCCTTGACCCACCACCTCTCCATGAACAAAGGTCTACACTTTTTAGACCGCATGCTTTCCTTGAGTATAAGTTCATTGTTAATAACATACAATACTCTAGGAAGTATGTCATGAATTTTTATCAACTTTTGTTCATGATCACGATGCATATAGGAGTTATCATGCTCACGCATCTATATGCATCTTCACTGCGACCCTCCCAGTCTCCATTGATGAGCTTCGTTCACTAACCCCTAATGTTCGCAAAGTTTGTTGTGCTTGTTTCATTTGTAGGAATTTCTCCCTTTAACATTCGAGGACGAATCTTTTTAAGAGGGAGGGATTGATGTGATCATGGGATCCTCAAGCAATAACAAAGTGTACCAGACGAAGAGGCAGATTTAATGAAGCTCGGAGCAACTCCGTGGCCAGGAGGTTCATAGGCTAAGGCGGCCTAATCCATGGTTCGGGCGATCACCGACCAGAGAAGGCAACACCTCTATGCGAGGACTCCACAAGAGGCCTCAAGGCAAAGACGACTTCATCATGCGAAGGCACCCAGGCGATGGCGAGGCCCTTAGGCAAAGCCGTCCCTCTGCAGCCTCAAGGCAAGGGCTAGGCTTCCTAAGCAAAGGCGTCTCGGCGATGGCAAAACCCTCAGGCGAAGCCATTTCTGAGAAGCCTCACGGCTAAGCCCTCAAGCAAGAATCTACAAAGTAAAGACTTAAAAGTAAAGGTAAAAACATATTCGTGAAGCCTCCAAGAGAAGGCGAGGCCTTTTGCGAAGCCATCTCCGAAGCTTCCGGTGAAGGCGAAGCCTTCAGCGAGGCCTTCCAGTTCAGACGAAGCCCTGAAACGAAGCCGTCTATGCTCAAATAATGCAGCCGACCACTTCCAACCACTCCATCCCATCCGGAACACTCCCTCCTTTAAAGCAGACACTTGGGAGTTCAAATACTTACCTTTTACTTTATCTTTTACCTTTTTACCTTTTAGGATAGCCTGCCTGTTTAGGCACTTTATGCTTTTGGCATGTCTGCGCATGTGTCAGAGTCTGTTCCCTTCTCTTCTATAAAAGGAACAATAGACTCTTTTTGTAAGGTAGAATATATGTAAAGCTTAAGAAGGACAATTCCTTAAGCTCCGGTTCTCTCCCCTTACTATTTTCCGCCATTCCCCTTGATAGATTGAATATCATCAAGTTTAATATCTAGTATTGCTCAATCTCGTAGTTGAGAGGTGCTAGATCTTCCATACTCCCCAGGCTTATCGCAGATATTGCCCAACCTCGTAGTTGGGAGGTGTCTGTGGCCGTCTCTATCCTTCTTTGTTCAATCGACTCCACCGAGCTAGATCTGCGCTTCCGTACGATCTCGCGGATTCGCGTCAAGCGTACCCGTGATCATATCAGTACTGTCTCTGGGACCTGGCGAGTGGTCGTGAGGGTTGTCCCTTTGCATCCGTCGTGGTGGCCCTGGCGAGTGGTCGAGTGACCTCTTCCGTATTCATAAACCGCGAGGCGGTGCTCAAGAACTATTTCATATTGGTGGGAGGGTTGGTGTGCACATCCACAAAGAAAAGGGATTCACAGCGGAGGCCCTGGATGGCCGCAAGTAGGCGGGCTTCCTCCCCCAGATTGGGAACCTGGATGGATTCTGCCTGGAAACGCTAGATATACTCCATGAGGGGCTCATCTTTCTTTTGCCGTATTTTGAGGAGGTGTCCCGCCATTTTGGGGGGAGGTTTAGATACCACAAAGTGGTTGGAGAAGTTGCGGGAGAGTTCCTCAAAGGAGTTAAACCATTTATCACGGAGGGTTGTATACCAGTTGGCAGCGGCTCCCGTGAGTGTGGAGCTAAAGGCTTTACAGAGCGTGTTATCGTCCGCTCTTGCGATGGCCATCGCAGAAACGTAACGCTGGAGATGAATATCAGGGTCTGAGAGACCGTCATAAGCGTCCAGTTTAGGTTGGCGAAACTGTTCTGGAAGAGGGGTCTCCAAAACCCGCTGGGTGAAAGGTTGGGTCCAGAGGTGGTCCAGACCCATTCTGGAAACATTATAAACACTGGCACTTTCGTCCCTCTTTTCCACTTCTTCTAATCGTCTAGTAAGTGCGATAAGTAACGACGAAGAAGGGTCAGGGTTACTTACTTGTTGAGGAGGAGTAGCAGGGCGTTCAGGCTGATTAGTCCGTAGCGTTCCAATGCTATCCAGAACGCCCCTCAGGGTGGTGGCGAGCGTTTCACGTAAGTTGAGAGCAACCGCATCGGTGATTGTTTGCAGAACGGCCGGATCAAGGCCCGTTGGTGGAGTGTTTGGTGGTGGAGTGTTCCGCTCCTGAGGTATGTTACGGTTCATGTGGGAGGAGCTTTCCTCCGTCGAGTGAACAGAGAGTTCTCCCCGTTGTGGGGGAACGTTACTTGGAGATGGTTCCGATCGTGGATCATTGTTTGTGTTTGTCGTGGGAGGATTCCTCCGTCCCTGACGACTGTGCCTACTTGCACTCCGGGTAGTTGGCATGTCTTACTACTTGTGGTTTGTAATATGGGTTTACGAGAAGAACTTTTTTGTTTCTTTCATTCCCACAGACGGCACCAAACTGATAGTCTCTTTCCTAAGGAAGACCCGGGCTTTCAGTTGATGTGGTGGAGAAGATGATGTTCTTGAGACTCCAAGCTTGCTTGTTATGAGTAATCTGTAAAAGATAGAGAGAATACTCAGAAGTAGCAAGAGAGGAGTGGGGGGGGCGTGTAGTAGCTTACCCAGTTTAAGATGCCAGGAGAAGAGCCTCCCCCAGTTGAAGCCTTGGACAAGCTGTGAGATAGGACTGACAAGTCTGTCAGATGTAATGAGATAAGTCTGTGTCAGACTGATTGGAGATAAGGCGGCTGTGATGACGAAGATCTCAGCAAACGCCTTAAAAGATTCACCTGTAAGGGAATGCTTGGCGTACAAATCTGGTGAAGATCACTCAGGCTCGTGTTGGCCTCCTTATTGGCCGATTGATGTCAGATGACCAAGTGGTCTATTTCCAAGTGGAGCAAGTGGCAGGCGAAGGCCTGCAAGGGGCGAAGGCCCAGATAAAATATAGCCAAATAAGGGGTGAGGGTCGCACGAACCTGGGTATAAGGGTCCTATCTGGGCGAGGCCAGTATAGGCAAGAAAGTCCTCGCGAAGGCAAGCTAAGACTGCAGGAGTAAGACCCGCGAAGGCGAGTGAGATCGCAAGGGCGAGACCTGAGACCGCGGGGGTGGCCTGCGAAGGCCCAAGGGACGCAAAGGTGAGTGTGAGACATCGCCCATGCGAGACTTGAGGCCCGCGAGGGCAAGACCTCGCGCAGGTGAGACTGGAGATCTTGCGAAGGCGAGACTGGAGACCACAACAATGAGACCTTGCGAAGGCGACACTGGAGACCACAAGGATGAGACCTCTTCAAAGGCCTTGTATGATTCTGATGCGACGCGAGGACGCGTTTGCTTGGGTAGTGTACCAGATCGCCTACACATTTAAACAATAAAGTTAGTCCGCTCAATCTCCTCACGTGTTTGGGGGGGTCTCTCCTGCCGCGAAGGGGTCTGCCCTTTCGCGAAGGGTCAAACTCGGCTTCCCTCTTTCCTCTTGCTTATAGCTCTCAAAGCTTGCTCTTTTCAAGGCCAAAACCCGACAATGAATATCACAAGATAACCTCTAGCATGCAAAAATCGTTTAAGTAATGAAGTACTAGTTACTTGAAGCAAGCTAGGTTAAAATGGAGAGGGGGGGTTTCGGCAACAGATATACAAGAGAGTTAGAAATGAGGTTTTTGGCGCACAAACGCTTTTGGCTCAAATTTGAAATCGAAATTAGATCAAGGTCACTATTCATATGAGTTTTGGTATGAACAGGTATGAACACTCATATGAACACCAAGAACAAATAAGAACACATATTCGATTTCATTTATACTTTAACAACTAAGCTTTATACACCACTTTCTTTTCTCTTTTCAACTACAATCTCACTCTTTTGAGTTTAAAAACTTCGCACGTTGCGGTTTTGGATCTAACCCGAAACTTGCGACTTTCGCAAAACCGGCAACTGCATTCTTTTCTTTTTCTTCTTCTCTGTTTATCTTCTTCTTCCTTCTTTCTTTTTTTTTTGACTTTTGATTTATGAAGTTGCTAACACAACAACAACTTCTAACACAGAATCAACACAACAGATTAACCGAAATAAAAGTGGATGGGGGGGTTTCAGAAAACGGACAGAATATAACACGGTTATAAAAACGCAAAAACAAATCTTTCTTCAACTAGAAGTTAAAGGGGTTTAACCTTGAAGAAATCACAAACAACTCCAGCAAGCGATCTGGCTCTGATACCACTTGATACGATCACGGGTACGACGAACGCGAAGCCGCGAGATCGTACGGAAGCGCAGATCTAGCTTGAAGGAGTCGACGAACAAGGAAGGGATAAGTTCGGCCACAGACACCTCCCAACTACGAGGTTGGGCAATATCTGCGACTGGGGAGTGTGGAAGATCTAGCACCTCTCAACTACGAGATTGAGCAATACTAGATATTAAACTTGATGATAAACAATCAAGGGGGATGGCGGAAGATAGCAAGGGGGTGAGAACCGAAGCCTAAGGAATTTTCCTTCTTAAGCTTTAAATATGTTCTGCCTTACAAAAAGAGTCTGTTGTCCCTTTTATAGGAGAGAAGGGGACAGACTTTGACTTATGCGCATGCATGCCATAAAGCGTACAGTACTTGTGCATGCATGTCTTTCTAAAAGATAAAAAGGTAAAAGCTAAAGTAGATAATTGTGCTCCCGAGTGTCAGCGTGAAAGGTGGGAGTGTGCCAGAGTGGTTGGGAGTGGTTGGTCGACTTGAGGAGCTTAGGTGGCTTCGCTTCAGGGCTTCGCCTGAACTGGAAGGCCCCGCACTGAAGGCCTCGCCTTCGTTAGGAAGCTTCGTGGAGAGGGCTTCGCTAGAAGGCCTTGCCTTCTCCTGGAGGCTTCGTGAAGAAGGCCTCACCTTTGCTTGGAGGCTTCGCATGAGGGAAGCCCAGTCTTAGCGTCTGAACTGGAAGTCCTCGTATTGAAGGCTTTGCCCTTGCCAGGAGGCTTCGCATGGAGGTCTTGCCTTCACCTTGAAGACTTACGTTGGAGATTCTGGAATGAGGGCCTTAGCTTTGAGGCTTCGCGTGGACGGCCTCGCCTGTGGGCTTCACCATCGCCGGTACACCTTCGTATGATGAAGCCTAGCCCTCGCCTTGAGGCTTCGCAGGAATTGCTACGCCTGAGCTCCTCGCCATCACCTGGATGCCTTAGCATGATGAAGTTCAACCTTCGCCTTGAGGCTTCCCAGGGACGGCTTTGCCAACGCCTAGGTGCCTTCGCGTGAAGAAGCCTATCCTTCGCCTTGAGGCCTCGCGTGGAGGCGTTGCCTTATCCATGTCAGGTGCTAGTCCAGACCATGAATTAGGCCGCCTGGGCCTCTGAACCTCCTCGCCAAAGGATTGCTCCGAGCCTCACTCGACTGCCTCTTCGTCTGGGACACTTTGTTGTTGCTTGGGGACCTCATGATCACATCACAGGGGTACCGCAGGCGAGATCGCTCCCAAAAAAACCCATATCGAGAGAATACACACCAAATTCCCCCAGCTAGGGGACACATCAGTGTAATCACACAATGTGAAGGCACAACAGCAAGACGCCGTTACATGAGGCAGATCTATCAGATTGATCATTCCTCAACTCACCTACTTCATCGCCGCGATGGGACCTCTGTCGCAGTACCTCACGCGGACCCCTTGGTTATAACCGCCCACATTACGGGATGAGACACTGATAGAGTCTACATGGACACTGGGGCGAACGCCAATGTTGTCTACAAACACACCCTTGTTGAAGCAAAGGTACCCCTATCGCAGATCCAACCGGCGAAGGGGGCCACCTTTGGAGTGGGACGGGAAGAAATCCCAACTTTGGGAATAATCACACTCCCCTTCATGATGATGGGGGTCACCAAAGAGAAGAAGCAGGTCTGCCACTCTAGCTTTGTGGACTTCATTGTCCTTGATCTCCACACACCGTACAACGCCATCATTGGGCGTCACACTCAGACTGAGTTCCACTTCCGCTGCGATGTGCGGGCCCTAACTCTGGTGTTCCACAGCGCAGCGGGAGATGCCTACATTTTCGTCAACTAGAACGTGGCCAGGGGCAATTACGTCACTACCCTCGCAGGACCCCCTCAGCTTCCCAAACCATCTTAGTCCAAGAGAAAGGCACCTATGGAGGAGGCTGGGCCCGTAGGCGAGGCCGCTCCTGACCTGTCTCGGGCCTTCGAAGAGGTTGAGATCTCTCCTGGAAAGAAATTCCGGGTGGGACAAGACCTTCAGGAGCAAGACCAGCAAGCACTCATCCATCTCCTCCATGCCAATAGCGATGTCTTCGCATGGAGCCCTGACGACTTACCAGGTGTGGATCCTTCCATTATCTCTCATAAATTGAGTGTACTCCCTGGCTTTAGCCCGGTTAGGCGTAAAACTAGGGTATGGCGCCCGATCGTAAGGATTTTGTACGCACGGAAGTGCAAAAATTGCTTAAGGCAAATATAATCAAGGAAGTTCACTACTCTGAGTGGGTCACCAATATAGTACTCGCGGATAAGGAAGGAGGCCAATGGCGACTTTGTGTAGACTATAAAGGGGTCAATAGGGCCTGCCCAAGGGATCCCTGTCCCCTACCCTCTACTGATCAGCTAGTGGACTCAACCGTCCATCACTCAGTCTTCTCTTTCCTCGACGCGTATAGTGGGTACCATCAAGTTTTTATGGACCCAGAGGACGCGGTAAAAACTGCCTTCACCACTGGCGAAACAGTCTACCACTTTGGCTTAAAAAACGCAGGGCCACTTTCCAAAGGCTTGTGAATCAGGTCTTTGCGGATCAAATTGGCCGAAACCTTGAGGCCTATGTTGATGACATAGTGGTCAAAAGCAAGGCCACCTCGACACATCTAGCAGACTTGGAGGAAACATTCGCCAACTTTCGCAAGTATAACATGCACTTAAACCCAAAGAAGTGCATCTTCGGTGTCCGATAATCACGTTCCTTTGCAGTGCGGACTCTCGATGAATTGTTGATGGTGTTGTGTTCTTGAAGACTCCAAGCTTGCTGTTCAGAGTGATCTGTAAAAGACAAAGAGAGCACTCAGAAGTAGCAAGAGAGGAGTGGGGGGTGTGAAGTAGCTTACCCAGTTTAAGGTGGACATCACCCTATTTATAGGGTGATGCCAGGAGAAGCTTCCCCCAGTTGAAGCCTTTAGACAGGCTATTTGAGATAAGGTGGCTGTGATGATGAATATCTCATTAAACCGCCTTAGTTGATTCGCTTGTCAGAGGATGTCTGGCGTGTGAATCTGGTGAAGATCACTCAGGCTCGTGCTGACCTCCTTACTGGTCGCTTAATGTCAGATGACCAAGTGGTCTTTCCTTTAGTTGAGCAAGTAGCGGCGAAGGCAGCAAGGGGCAAAGGCCCAGATAGAGCGAAGCCAATAAAGGTAAGGGTCGCACGAACCGTGAGTGCAAGGGCCTTGTCTGGCAGGGCCAGTATAGGCATGAGAGACCTCACGAAGGTGAGTTGAGACCGCGAGGGAGAGACCCGCAAAGGTGAGACCTGAGACCGCAAGGGCGAGACCTGCGAAGGCCTAAGAGACTCACGAAGGCGAATGTGAGACCGCAAGGGCGAGAACTGCGAAGGCGAGACTTGAGGCCTGCTAGGGTGAGATCTCGCGAAGGCAAGACTTGAGACCTGCGAGGGCGAGACCTCGCGCAGGCGAGACTTGAGATTGAGGGTGAGACCTCGCGAAGGCGTGCTGGGGGACCGCGAGAGCGAGACCTCGCGCAGGCGAGCTGGGAGACCGCGAGGGCAAGACCTCGTGCAGGCAAGCTGGTAGACCGCGAGGGCGAGACCTCGCGCAGGCGAGCTGGGAGACCGCCAGGGTGAGACCTCGCGCAGGTGAGTTGGCGTTGATATTATGCCGTTTGTGGACCATTCCATGTGTAACGGAGGAGGAGAGGTTCCCCAGCATATTTAAAGCAGGAGAGATAACAACGGAAGGCGAAAGGTTTACAAACCGTTAGGATGCTGGCACGTGGCGCTCCTTGAGTCGGCCATACTTAAAAAGTGCTTTTTCGTTTCCGTGGGTTTATAAAAGCGTGTCTGAGAAGATGAAAACTGTTCATCTTTCAGTTTCACATTTCTTTGCTTTCGTTCTTCAGAGCTTCTTGCGTTAAAACTTCCTCATAATCCGTTTCGAGTGATCGTTCCGTGAGGCCAAGTCCTTTAATTCTTGACTCAGTTGCTGGAGCACTCATCGTTTGACCATCTCTCTGCCTCGCTAACCAGTTCTGTAAGCAGATACGCTTTTTGGCTTTGTGCGCAATGAGTGCTCGATGAAATGTATGTTGGGTTTTTGCGATTTATACGTCTATTGCCCAACTTTTCCAGTAATGGAGTCCAAAGAAGTCATTCATCCGGTGATTTCTCCCGTGGAGAAGACCGCAGTGAGCTTTAACAAGATTCACCTGGAAATGGTGAAAGCCTTCTTCCCAGTGGAGAAGGTTTTGGTGTATACCACCCGTTCGGGTGCCTACCGGGCGTTGGGTCTGCCCACGACCGAGGAAACTTTGGAGAGTGAGGTGTTGTGTCTATACACGGCGCAGCTCGCGGCTGGGTTGCGGTTTCCTCTTCCGCTGCTGGTGCAAGATCTGTGCTCGGAGTGGGGGCTGCCACCATCGCAGTTGGTGCCCAACACATTTCTAAACATTGCAGGCTTCACCGTTGCCTGCCGGATGGCCGGTGTAAAACCGTTTGCTGACGTCTTCCAGCGGTTCTACCGGCTGGAATTGCGCAGTGGGAGCGCATTCTTTCATGTGACCCCATAAAGCGTTGGGGAAACAATTCTATCTCCTTCAGTGCTGCGCCCAGATCCTACCACTCGTGGCATGGATCTTTCTTCTTCGTGCCTCGTGACAATGCCTGGAACTTCCCGGTGGCGAGGACCAGGCGAGCAGTGCAATGTATTTCGTGGAGGCCTGAGTTGTCCCACAGAGGGCAGCGGTGGCAGGCATATGTCCAGTTGCTGAGGTGGCTAGAGGAGGTGTTCGCCAGGAGTGCCTGTGACGAGCTGTTCCCCTTCACTGCGACACAGCTGGACGAGGCCACCTTGAGGTGGGCGGGGATCAGTACTGGCTATCTGCTAGACCCCGAGGTGCCCCGCCATACGAAGGGTGGGCTCCTACCCATCGTGGAGAAGTTGTGGATGCCCTTAGTGCGGCGCTGGCAGGGCCCAGAGGTATGTTGTAGATATGTGTACTTATATATACGTATATTGTTTAGCTGAACCTGGTCTGAAGTCCTCTATTTGCAGATGCCCCCCTGAGTCCGGCGACGGCAAAGCTAAGAGAGCATCCATGCTGGCTACGCATCAGGTGCACTTGGCCTGTGCTTTTGGAAAGGATGCCCATGCCGCTGCTGTTAAGGCGTTGGGCCCCATTGGCCCTATGAAGAAGAAAAGGGGGACTACCAGTATGGCGGCAACCCTACAAGGGTTGGGGGAGAAAAGGAGGAGGGTGGATGTTGGTGATGCACAGCCTGAAGAAAGTAGAGTCCCCCAAGGGGAGGAACTTGCTGAGGCAGTAAGGCCTGCTGAGGAAGAGGACCCCGCTGCCGTAGAAGAGGCCGCAGAGCCTATGGAGGAGGTAAGGGGACCGGAAGTGGAGGTCCCTTTTACTACTGAAGAGGCCATGCCCGTTGCAGAGGGCTTAGAGGGGGTGATGGCAGACACCGTTGTTCCTGTAAAGGTTGTGCCCGTAACAGTAGTTAAGCCAGTCTCCTTGAGGCCTTCGTGTCTAGGCTCTTTGCGAGCCCCCCTCAATCCCAAGGCGAAGAATTGCCTGGGCACGTGGTTGCGGCAGAGATTACTGCCAGGGGTACCGCCCCTCACAGGGGCAGGATGTCAGCAGGGGAACTCCTGCTATCCATGAGGAGGAGGAGCACACTTGCTGCTAAGGCGAGCAGCAGGAGGCGGTGGTCACTCCTGTAGGGGAGGAGATCCCTGCGGTGATTCCTTCAGGGGAGGAGGCCACTGTGGCGAAGGGGCAGGAGGCCTCGAGCATTCAAGAGGCTTCTTCTTCTGATAGTGAGGCCCCTACGGAGGGGGCGTTGGTGGCGCAGATTTCTACGGGGACAAGTTGCTGGGAAGCAGCCCAACCTTCCTACAGCCAGCCAGGGGCTGGAGGATGGGTGCAACCTTCTACTGGTAAGTCATTTTTTTTAACTGTCCTAACTTTTCAGTGGTACCGATAATTGCAATCTGTTGATGCTGTAGGTGCAGGGCCTTCAGAACAAGGCCACAACCTGCGCGAAAGCGCAGTGGACTTGGGGGCCATGTCCACTGTCTTGGAGGAGACTAGGGTGTGGTCCCACTACTTGGAGCGGAGGCGTGTTGATGCTCCGAAGGTCCCCAAATGGTTTGAAAAACCGGTTACATTGAGGCTCATGAGGGAAGACCTCAGGGCCAAAGCGTATAAGGAAGAGGGAAGCCTTTGCGCGAGGCGTGGGACCCGGTCTTCCTTCTTAACAACGACAACTCCTTGTTGTTAGGAGGGGAGAGCACCCTCCTGTCGTGCCTGGAAGGGCCGCGCACCCCTTATAACAGAGAGGTAATAGGGCGAAGCCTAGATTCCCCTGCTGAGCTCATGAAGGAGTCAGCCAAGCAAAATATTCGGGTAAGACAACCTTTCGTCTCTATTTTATAAGTTCCGTTGTTTCCTTTCTGCCTTGCTGAGTAATCTTGGATGCAGGCCGCCGTCCAGGGGTATGCTGCCATGGAGCAATGGCAAGACTTTCTAAAGTATGGCAATAGTCGGGATGCTGCCCAAGTTGCAGAGATTGCATTCCTCAGGGGGAAGCTGAAAGCTGCCCAAGATGGGGAGGAGGAGCAGGCCAAGCGGGTGGCCCAGCTGGAGACCTTGTGTGACTATCTTAACAAGGAGTGGACTGCTTGTAGGTTGCTCCGATGGGAGCAGGCCAGTGTGATAGATGTGTCACCGTACGCCACCCGAGCCCGGTTGCGGAGGCGGGGGCACCGGGACGTAGGAAGCGGAAGCCGGAATGAATACAGAATGGCAGGTCCATCGAGACCTGCCGCGCGTAGCGGACCCAAAAAGTGATGATTGTGGAAGCAACCTGAAAATTTTCATACATGTAACTAAAATAAAATCCATGGTGAGTCTCGCCACTCGAAAACGGGCGAGCACATCACCATCACCATATATACAGTTCATGCATTAACAACAAAGTAAGCCCCGCCCTCCGTGGACGAGTGCTTACGCACACAACATAGATACACACAGTATTCCCCGACAAAGGGTATCTACCAAGCGCTAAGCGCTCTGAACATGCAACAGAACAGAATATATATATATATATATATATATGTATACAATCATCTCAACAATCCAGAAAGTATGCACATGCAGCTACAGAGACAACCCTAGGCCTAAACGTCAAAATACCTCGCGCGGGATTCAGACCATGTAGACAAAATCCCGGCCCGCAAGGTGCAGCTGCTGCTCAACACAACCAAGGCGAAGCCTCACGAAACCTACTCCGGCTGCTTACTCAGTCTACAGAAACCCAAAAATAGAACCCAAAAAGGGTGAGTCCTAGAAAGGACCCGTAAGGGATTTGAGGTAAGATAAGCATATGTAACCCTGCAAAACAGAAAGATAGCAATATACAAAATATATGCAACAGAGTACAGATTATCGTGCATGTAAAGAAAACATATCAGAATCCCGAAGGATGTGCGATTCTAAATCGCTATAAACCGTTATAAGGAATCGGAACGACAGCCTCCCTCTAAGGGAGTCAGAAGCCGAAGCTATTACAGAAGCATGGTGCACCAGCTGGGGTAGCGAACCCACAACTGTCGTAGGGTTAACAGACAGAGTATGCCACAAGGCATACACCTACACACCTATAGACTACAGAATATGCCTTAAGGCATATAATCCCGAAATACTTGCAGAACAGAAAGTGAAACAAAACATATACCTATCTTACCAAAATAACAGAACCAAACCCTTACCTCACAAATCCAGAGTAGTTGACCGATTCGACGACTATCACACCGCGACCCGAAACCCGAAAACCTCTCTTTTCTAACTTCCGAACCTCGAAATCTGTCAATTCAAGCTGAATTAGCAACCTTACTAACCACACTACCAAACTACACCCCCGACCGAAAACCGAAAATCCGGCAGAATTTCAGTAAAATTCCAAATTTTCGCAGAAACATCAGAATTCAGAACCGACTTAGACAATGCAAGATTATACATTGACAAACACAATCCAACCTTTAAACCCTTCATCCCCGGCATTTTTCCGACAAACCCGCATAAAAGTAACTTTTCCATTTCTTACCCGAAATCCACGTTTCAAACACCAAATCACACCTAAATTCAACCCCAATACCATTTAAGCATCCAATTCAACCAAAATCCAACCCCAACATAGGAAAAGTTTCACTTTAACAATTCGGTTCCAACCCAACATTTCACCCAACTTCCAATTCAATCCAAACAAGCCACCAAACAACCATTCTAATAACCAATTACACTTCTAAACCAAGGATGCTAACCAATTGCATCCAAAACAACCAAATTCAACATTGAACACCAACATTCAAATTCGGCCAAAAGGGGGTTTCTAACCCAACTTTTTTTCCATCAAATTGAATCCATACAAAGGCTTAGAATCATGCTAGGAACAACATACTTGAAGAATGATCCAAGAAGACAAACATACACCATTTTAGAATTTCCATAAATTCGGCCAAATTGGGGTTTTTTCATCCAAGGAGTTTTTCCAAAATCTAACACTTGATTATCACTCCCCTACAACCCAAGAACATCATACTAAAAGATGGGAGGAAGAGAATCATCCTAGATGGTAGCTAAGAACAAACCCATAAATCACAAATCCTTCTCTTTCTCCTACTAAAACTTGTTTCTAACAAGAAAAGAGAGCTAGGGAGGAAGATTACCACTTAAAGGATCCAATTCCTCCTTGATTTGAGCCAAGACTTGAAGAACACCAAACTTGAAGAATAGTGAAAATGGCGCACCAAGGAAGAAGGAAGAAGAAGAAGAAGAAGAAAAGTGATGAGATAATATCACATTTATGAAAATATAAGCCTTATATATTTTCTTCCTCTTTTTCCCATCCCTCTCAACTTAAAATGAAAATAGGACAAGTGTCCCCTATTTCTCTCCCATTCCAGCCGAAATCAGCTGCTGCCCATAACCCATTATTGTTGTTTTGTGGCCAATTTAAAAGTTCATCTCCCAACTTTTCCAAAAGTTACAAATTTGGCCCAACCGCAAATACCGAACTCCAAATTAAACGAAATTTGGACACAATCCTCAGGATACTATAACATTCGTAAAACATGTTCCAAATGTTTATTTACCATTCCGGAGTGTCCTACCGAACTCACTTGAACCCGAACGAATCCCGACGTGCGAGCGTGTCAACCTGAACCAAAATCCCGTCACGCCAAAATTCCCCAAAAATAATCATAAACTCCATCTTAAATTATAACATGACTTACCCCAAAGCCGTCAGAAGATTTCCATCCCGAGCCCCGGGATTCCCGTCCCGAGCCCCGGAGTCGCCCGGGACCGAACGTCCCGCCCCAAATATTACAATCCATAAAAACCTCCGGGACGTTCCCACAACTCCAAAACTACAAACGGCTTCCCAAACTGAGGTCTCGAGAGCGCTACCGAGCCCGCTGTACATCCCGAGACGACCCCGACAACCCCCCGGCGTCGGAAAAATATTTTCTGCGGAAACGTCCGGGGGACCCACACGACCTCAAATACGAAAGGGTTCGCCAAAATGATACTCGGATAAGGCTCGGGAGCTGCCTGAACGCCGAAAATCGTGACCCGCAGGCCAAAACCGGAGCCCCGGGTCACCCGGTCGCAACCCGCTCGGGGTGAATGTAACAGATGCAATTTAACATTGTTTCCTTCAACAGGGTGCAGAGCTGGAAGCCAAAAACATTGAGGCCGCCGTCCTGAAGGAGTTATTCCTCTCCCTAGAGGCTGATACCAAAGCTGTCCTTGTGGTGGCAAAGGCTGAAGTTGAGCTGGCGAGGGCTGCAGCTGAAGAACTGAAGCGCCAGGCTACCGCCCAGGCCCAGTTGGCGAAGGAGAAGGCAGAAGAGACCAGGCTTGCTGCTGAGGACGTCGCAAAGGCACGTCTGGAGGTCACCACTAATTTTATGAATGCGGTGGCCTCAGTATGGGAGATGGAGAAAGCCTTGGGCCTTCCTCCCTTTGCAGATGAGGACCCTGAGTCCCCCTCTTCCATCAAGGTGTCCAATCCCGAGAGGATGCCTCAACTGATGGAGAACCTTGGTGAGATCCAAGTTCAAGGTGAAGCTGGGGCGCAGGCCTATGAGGAAGGTTGGCTGCGATGCCGCTTCCAAGTAGAGAAGTCGTTCCCAGAGCTAAGTCTTGGGACTTTGGATGCCGCTTCCAAGTGCTTGTTACCCCCCCTACCGTGCGCGGAGCGGAAGCCGGGGCAATGCAGAGGCGGGAATCAGAGTCAGGGGGTAACAGCCGTCGCGGAGTGTTCACTAAGGTGTGATGGTCCAAACCCATCCCGTTAAACATTTTCCATGAAACAAGCTTGTAGCACTAGTAACGAGAATCATACGAGTTTAACATTCTTATACACATTCCCAAACCGATACAAGTGTGATGCAAAACTAAACGTGCTAGCATTTACATTTACAAAGCCAGAACCTTCTACCGAACAAAATACCTACGTGTGTGAAGGGATTTGAAACACCAAGATCCTCAGACAAAACTCCACATAGGTCACCGCTACTGGTGAAATACAGTACAGAAGACAACTATCAGACATCTCACAATGTGTCCAGAATCAGAATCAGATCTTACATATATCACAACCACTGAATCGGAAAACAGACTCAGAATTAATGACTACCTAAAACACAACACCAGAAAGCACCGAGAGCCTTTACTCTTCGGGCTTCTTATCAGATGAGCCTGAAACAGTGAACAAAATAAGGGTGAGTCCTCTACGAGAACTCAGTAAGGGTTGGCATAGGGTAAGGTATCTCAGAAATACAGAATATTCGGAACTGATACACCTGCACAGAAAATACAGATAGAAACAAACAATAACAATAATAACATTCATTAGTCAGACGGATTCGGCAGACCTCTGAGGCTCTTAGCCTTACGGAAGAGGATTTCAGAATTTCAGAGTATCATAATATCAGAATTTATCAGAGGCATGGTACCAGCCCGGGGTTCGGAATCCCCGCTGCCGAACAGATCAGATTCAGACAACTAATACAGAAGATAACTTGTCAACCAAGTTATTCTGAAATAGATAACAGAATTCATACACAAATACCTAACCTATGCCATAGGTTAAGTTTAGCGTTGCGAAGGCTAGAGGGGAGTGCTGAGGGTCGCATCGCGATACTGAAATGCGAGGTGGAGAACCCCTTTGCGAAGGCAGAGCCCTCTTTTTTTTGGCGAAGGCAGAAATTCTGTGCGAAGGCGAAGTCCTCTTGGTGAAGGCAGAGTTGAAGTGCGAAGGCGAAAGCCTTCTTGGCGGAAGTAGACCTTTAGTGCGAAGGCGAAGGCTTCTTGGCGGAAGCAGACCTTCAGTGCAAAGGCAAAGGATTCTTAGCGGAAGCTGACCTTCAGTGCGAAGGCAAAAGCTTCTTGGCGGAAGCAGAGTTGCAGTGCGAAGGCGAAAGCCTTCTCTTGGCGGAGGTAGAATTGCAGTGCGGAGGCAAAGGCCTCTCTATAGGTTCATGCGAAGCCTTTCCCAGATTCATGCGAAGCCTTTCCCAGATTCATGCGAAGCCTTATCCCCAGATTCATGCGAATCCTTATCCCCAGATTCATGCGAAGCCTTTCCCAGATTCATGCGAAGCCTTATCCCCAGAACGGCGATGAACCTCAGACACACACCCCTTGCCAAGTTTAACCCCAGTTCTTCCCAATTTCAGGTTATACGAAGATTTCCACGCAGCCGAATCATCCCATGCACGAAGAACGAAATTCATGAAACCGCGGCGGAGAGGAGTGTGCGCGATGCCGTTTCTGTAGATTTTCAGATTCTTTCTCTCCTCACAATTGAACAACAGATCATGCAAATTCAGATTCTGATCCGTGGATGGTACACTACCCAAGCAAACGCGTCCTCGCGCCGCATCAGAACTATACAAGGCCCCGTATGTCTCACCCTTGCGGTCTCCAGTACCGCTTTCGGAAGGTCTCGCCCTCGCGAGGTCTCCAGTCTCACCTGCGCAAGGTCTTGCCCTCGCAAGCCTTAAGCCTCGCCTTGGCGATGTCTCACACTCGCCTTTGCGTCTCTTAGGCCTGCGCGGGTTGCCCTCGCGGTCTCACGTTTCGCCCTTGCGATCTCACTCGCCTTCGCGGATCTTACTCCCGCGGTCCCAACTCGTCTTCGCGAGGACTCCCACGCCTATACTGGTCCCACCCAGATAAGGCCCTTATTACTCAGGTTCGTGCAACCCTCACACCTTGTTTGGCTGTATTCTATCTGGGCCTTCGCCCCTTACAGGTCTTCGCCTGCAACTTACTACTCTGGTAGACAAACCACTTGGTCATCTGACATCAAGCAGCCAATAAGGAGGTCAGCACGAGCCTGGGAGATCTTCACCAGATTCATAACCGGAGTGCAAGTAGGCACAGCCGTCGGGGACGGAGGAATCCTCCCGCGATGAACACGAACAACGATCCACGATCGGAACCATCTCCAAATAACGTTCCCCCACAGAGGGGAGAACTCTCTGTTCACTCAACGGAGGAAAGCTCCTCCCACGTTAACCGTAACGTGCCTCAGGAGCGCAACACTCCACCACCAAACACTCCACCAACGAGCCTTGATCCGGCCGTTCTGCAAACAATCACTGAGGCGGTTGCTCTCAACTTGCGTGAAACACTCACCACCACTCTCAGGGGCGTTCTGGATAGCGTTGGAATGCTGCGGACTAATCAGCCTGAACGCCCTGCTACTCCGCCTCAACAAGTAAGTAACCCTGACCCTTCTTCGTCGTTACTTGTCGCACTTACTAGACGATTAGAGGAAATGGATAAAAGAGACGAAAGGGCCAGTGTTCATAATGTTTCCAGAATGGGTCTGGACCACCTCTGGACCCAACCTTTCACTCAGCGGGTTTTGGAGACCCCTCTTCCAGAACAGTTTCGCCAGCCTAAGCTGGACGCTTACGACGGTCTCTCAGACCCTGATATTCATCTCCAACGCTACGTTTCTGCGATGGCTATCGCAAGAGCGGACGATAACACGCTCTGCAGAGCCTTCAGCTCCACACTCACGGGAGCCGCCGCCAACTGATATACCACCCTCCGTGATAAACGGTTTAACTCCTTTGAGGAGCTTTCCCGCAACTTCTCCAACCACTTCGTGGTATCTAAACCTCCCCCCAAAACAGCGGGACACCTCCTCAAAATACGGCAAAAGAAAGATGAGCCCCTTAGGGAGTATATTAAGCGCTTCCAGGCGGAATCTATCCGGGTCCCTAATTTGGGGGAGGAAGCCCGCTTACTTGCGGCCATTCAGGGCCTTCGCTGGGAGTCCCTTTTCTTTATAGATGTACACACCAACCCTCCCACCAAAATGGAACAGTTCTTGAGCACGGCATCACGGTTTATGAACACGGAGGAGGTCACTCGTCCCCTCGCCAGGACCGCCACGGCAGATGCGAAGGGACAGCCCTCGCGAGCGGACTCCAGGTCCCAGAGGCAGTACCCTACGCCATCCAACAGGGAGGGGGCGTATTTCACTCTTCCCCCACTAAGGGAATCTCGCACCAACATCCTTCATGCCCTGGAACAAAAGAGGGAGGTCCCCAGGTGGCCCCGCCCCTCTCCCGGAGATCGTCGGGTCTAGTACCAAATGCTGCGTTACCATCGCGACAAGGGACACGACACTGAGGACTGTTTTGAGCTTAAACGCATGATTGGGGAAATGCTCGCTCAAGGCAAACTCAGGGAGTTCTTACTCCACGACGATGGGGATCGCAGACGGGGTTGCTCCCAGCAAAACCCAGATCGAGAAGGTCTGGTCGAAATTCCCCCACCAAGGGGGCACATTAGCGTAATCACACAATGTGAGGGCGCATCGGTGAGACGCCGTCACATGAGACAGATCTACCAGGTCAACCACTCCTCTACTCACTTACTGCATCGCTGCGATGGCACCTCGGTGGCAGTACCGCACGCGGACCCTTTGGTTATCACTGCCCGTATCGCGGGATGGGACATTTAATGGTCTACATGGACACTGGGGCAAATGCCAACGTAATCTACAAGCACACTCTGGTTGAGGCCAAGGTGCCTTTGTCACAAATTCAACCTGCCAAGGGGGCCACCTTTGGAGTGGGGCGGGATGAAATCCCAACTTTAGGGTCAATCACGCTCCCCTACATGATGATGGGGACCACCAAAGAAAAGAAGCAAGTGTGCCACTCCAGCTTTGTGGACTTTATCGTCCTGGATCTCCCTACACCGTACAACGCCATCATTGGGCGTGACACTCATACTGAGTTCCACGTCCGCTGTGATGTGCGGGCCCTGACTCTGGTTTCCACACTGCGACAGGGGTTGCCTATATCTTTGTTAACCAAAACGTGGCCAGAGGCAACTATGTCTCTGCCCTCGCGGGACCTCCTCCGCCCCCCAAGCCATCTGAGCCTAAAAGAAAGGCGCCCATGGAAGAGACTGGACCCGCGGGCGACGTCGCTCCTGACTTGTCTGGGGCCTTTGAGGAGGTTGAAATCTCCCCTGGCAAGAAATTCCGGGTGGGAAAAGACCTTGAAGAAAAAGACCAGCAAGCACTCATCCATCTCCTCCATGCCAACGGCGATGTCTTCGCATGGACCCCTGAGGACTTACCAGGTGTGGATCCTGCTATCATTTCTCACAAGTTGAGTGTACTCCCCGGCTTTAGCCCGATTAGACAAAAAATAAGGGGCATGGCCCCTGACCGTAAGGACTTTGTACGCACAGAGGTGCAGAAATTGCTTAAAGCAAATATAATCAAGGAGGTTCACTGCTCTGAGTGGGTCGCAAATATAGTCCTCGCCGATAAAGAGGGTGGTCAGTGGCGACTTTGCGTAGACTACAAAGGGGTTAATAGGGCCTGCCCAAGGGATCCCTATCCCCTACCTTCTATCGATCAACTGGTTGACTCAACCGTTCATCACTCTGTTTTCTCCTTCCTTGATGCATACAGCGGGTACCATCAAGTTTTTATGGACCCAGAGGACGCGATAAAGGCCATCTTGAGTGAAACATGAGTGTGAAACACTAAGGAAGTGGAGAGGTGATTCTGTTGCTAACACCATATCTTCAATTGTCAAAGAAAGAGATCTTTGCTTGTAGGTATGGCTTCACCCAACACCTCACCATCTCCTCCTCATCCTTCACAACTCGCTTTGTTCGAATCTCTTGCTAAAATCAATCGAAGATTGGATAGCATGGAACAAAGATTCGACCATGTGGATGCACAACAAGCCGCCTTTGGCTCCAAGCTTGGAAAGCTTGAGGTGGCTCAAGGCAAACAACCTTCTACTTCCAAACCGCAAGAGGAAGCTGAAGCCTCCAGGGTTTTGGGTGGTACAACACATACCACCTTTGATCCTTCTCTCAAACAATCGCAGCAAACTCCTCTTAGCAAGCCGTATCAACAGAGAAGAAGTCCTATTGTACAAGACATTCCGGATAGTAATGAGGATGAGTATTTCGAGGAACCACCCTTGGCGAACCCAAAGAAGAGAATCTTTCAAGATAGAGCACAAGCCAAGGTCTATCTTGAGAGGGACCTTGAAGATGCGGATGAAATGGAAAGAGGGCATGTCCATCGAGGGTTCAACCGACATCTCGGAGTAAGAGATCAAGCACCAGACCAACAAGCCCTCAACAACTTGAAGCTCCAAATACCCCCATTCTATGGTTCTAGTGACCCGAAGGAGTACCTCGCTTGGGTAGCTAAAACTGAGAGGATCGTTGACATGATGGGTTACAGTGACGCCACCGCGTTAAAGCTCATTGTCATTGAGTTTCATGACTACGCTCTCACTTGGTGGGAGCAAGAGCACTATAGGAGAGCCATGGAAAGAGATCACCCCATCTCCACAGGAAGATCTTAAGAGGGCGTCTGAAAGCGGTTTGTGCCAAGTTACCATGACCGGGATTGTGCTCAGAAGCTACAACATCTCACTCAAAGTAACCGAAGAGTGGAAGACTACCAAAAAGACCTTGAGAAAGCTTTGATGAGAGCTAATGTCCGGGAGAATGATGAGGCCATGCTCGCACGGTTTTTATACGGCCTACGGGAGGACATCGCCAAAACAGTAGAGTTGTGTGACTACAAAGATTACCAAGATTTGGTGAACAAGGCGATAAGAGTGGAGAAGCAACTCAAAAAGTGAAGCTCCTACCATTCTTCCTTGCCCCCCAGCGAAGCTCAGGAAGCAGACCTACCCCCTTCGCAAAGGCGATGCCTTCAAAACCATACCAGTTTGCCGCCGCGATACCCCCCTCTCGCCAAAATCAACCTTTCGCGAGGCCTCCATCCTGTTAGTATATTTGACGCACCAAGATCATTTGACATGATACTTTAGCTCATAATGCTAAGTTGGAGCTCCAAATTAGCTATATGTAGCTAACTCCAGCTTAACTTATCTTATATCTAGCTCACGGTAGCTGGACATAGCTCAAGTCAGCTCATGTTAGCTAGAAGTAGCTAACACCAGTTCATGTTAGCTCGTGGGAGCTCAAATGTGTGTGGTATGATCATTTGGAACATCTTTGGGATGTTGCATATTGATTCACAAGTAATTACTTCCATTTGCACCTTTTGGACAAAATAAAGGGTATTTTGATAAAAAGGGCATCCTAGGTGCATGGTGTATGCACCTTACTACATGGGAAAACTTCCTAGGTGGTTACATATGAGTAGCTACACCTAGGAAGGCTGATTTAGGTGAAGAGGTGCCTCGAAGGAGCCACCCATTCGCCAAAATGGAAGTTGGAGGGAGGTTACCATGAACCTTCCCTCCTTTTGTGACCAAGAGGTGTTGGTTATCACCCTTGGCCGAAAATATATGTATTTTCGGCCAAAGGGTGTCCCAACCACCTTGGCACCTCTCCCTTATCGATAAATAAAGGGAGAGGCACCACATTACAGAAACACTTGAAAATCCGAAACACTCCTTCTCCCTCTCATTTTCTTGGCCGAAATTCCTAAGCACATTTGTTAGAGTTTTCGGGTGGATTAATGTTGTGTTCATTTCAACACAATTTCGCCCTTTGGATGCATCCTCAATTCGTCCTTATCGAACAGTTGATGAAATTGAAGATTGCAGAAGATAGAATCCACACTTCATCTTCAACACATTCCTCGGAGCACAAGGTACGCTTTCTCCTCCTCCTCCTCCTCCTTCTTCTTCTTCTTCGTTCTTCCGATGATGAATGGTGAAGAACGGCATGATTATGAATAAAACACGTCATGCGCTGTTAATTAGAATCACTATATCTAAATGTGCATGTAACATGATTGAAGTCTTGAAGAACTTTAAATCTTCAAATGGTATCAGAGCTTGGTCACGAAATTCATGTTATATGCTTACTTTAATGACAATTTCGGTTTGTTAAAAATTGTTCATAGTAACACTTGTAATCGAAATATGTTGAAAAATCATCTGTAAATGCGAAAAGATGCGATGCTTCATGTCATAACCGCCACTTGTTCATCATGTTGAGTAACTTGTTCAGAGTTGTTTACGGCCATGATGATATATGTAGTGTTTGAAGTTAGTTGAAGCCGAAATGTATGTTTGTATGCATCTGTGATGGGTTCAGCCTATGTTCGCGGGTGTCTAGGTGTTCGCGGGGACTAGGTTCTCTAGTTCGCGTTCACGGGGACTGGGTTCGCCACTCCGTGTTCACGGGGACAGGGTTCGCCAGTCTATGTTCGTGGAGACAGGGTTCACCATTCTGTGTTCGCGATGGCATGTGTTCGCCTGGTTTTCGCGATGGCATGTGTTCGCCAGACTGTTCGCGATGGCATGTGTTCGCCACACTGTTCACGATGGCATGTGTTCGCCAGACTGTTCGCGATGGCATATGTTCACCAGACTGTTCGCGATGGCATGTGTTCGCGATGGCATGTGTTCGCGATGGCATACATTCCGTGAAGGCTGATGTTAGGTTATTCGAAGGGGTTATAATTTTTTAAATGGCAAAGGAAGCATGAAAGTAATATGTGATTTGAATCCTGCTTGTATATGGTTAAATAACATGTTGAATTGCTTGTATGATCCATGATTGTATATTTGAACATGTAAATGTTGTAGAAACTTGCAATACATGTTCTTACTAAGTGTGCTTTTGTAGCATACATGTGACATTAATCCTTGACTTGGACTAAGAACTTCATCCCCTTGATGGTCTTAGTACTGGTATATGTTACCACTATAATGGACTTGAGGGAATTGAAACTTAGTTTAAGAAGGAACATGACATTCGTTACATCAAGATACTCTACCCTATGATGATTTAAGTACTAATGTTTCAACATTACTATGGTGAATCTAAGGGAGTTGAGACTTGATTTAATGGATGAGTCACTTCAAATAAGTTAAGGTTTCTAGGGACCCTGCCAAGTTGGTATGATACTGTCTAAGGAGGTGGTACTTAAGCGAGACCGTTTGTGACTCCACCATCTTTCCTGGGTATTGTATTGATGAGACTTCTGGGTGATGGAACTAAGGCTTGGATGAAGTGCTCATGGTTGTTACATTAGGATTTCACGTATGTGTACATGAAATTATAAAGTAAGTGTATATTGAACCTTCTTGGAGGCTCAAAACGAACATGTATGTGAAATTATGCAAACTTGTTTATGTGTTTCTAATTGGTGATATTCGCGTTCCCAGAATAGGAGCGGAATCCCAATTGAGTGGTTGATGATGATGGTGTTCTTGAGACTCCAAGCTTGCTGTTCAGAGTAATCTGTAAAAGATAAGAAGAATACTCAGAAGTAGCAAGAGAGGAGTGGGGGGCGTGTAGTAGCTTACCCAGTTTAAGGTGGACATCCCCCTATTTATAGGGAGATGCCGGAGAAGAGCCTCCCAGGTTGAAGCCTTGGACAGTGTGACACGGGAGCTGACAAGTCAGCCGATTTGGAGAGATAAGTCTGTGTCAGACTGATTGGAGATAAGGCGGCTGTGATGATGAAGATCTCAGCACACTGCCTTAGAAGATTCACCTGCAAGGGAATGTTTGGTGTACAAATCCGGTGAAGATTACTCAGGCTCGTGCTGGCCTCCTTATTGGCTGATTGATGTCAGATGACCAAGTGGTCTATTTCCGAGTGGAGCAAGTGGCAGGCGAAGGCCCAGATAGAATATAGCCAAATAAGGAGTGAGGGTCGCACGAACCTGAGTATAAGGGCCTTATCTGGGCGAGGCCAATATAGGCAAGAGAGTCCTCGCGAAGGCGAGTTGAGGCTGCGGGAGTAAGACCCGTGAAGGCGAGTGAGATCGCAGGGGCGATACCTGAGACCGTGAGGGCAACCCGCGCAGGCCTAAGAGACGCAAAGGTGAGTGTGAGACATCTCCAAGGCGAGGCTTTAAGGCCCGCGAGGGCAAGACCTCGCGTAGGTGAGACTGGAGACTTCGCGAAGGCGAGACTGGAGGCCGCAAGGGTGAGACCTACGGGGCCTTGTATAGTTCTGATGCGACGCGAGGACGCGTTTGCTTGGGTAGTGTACCAAGATGCCTCCTCCTGAGAGCAGAGTATGGGCAGGGTCCTGTACTCCGTTTTGGAGGTATTGTGTTGAGGACAATAATAGTCATAAGTCTGGACTCGTGTGGAGTGTGAAGACCTTTTACGATCTGATTTAAAATGTCGGATTCTTCATGATCCTTGTGGCTTTTTAAGGGGCATTCTATTGGATAGTGTACCAAGATGCCTCCTCCTGAAGGCAGAGTATGGGTAGGGTCCCGTACTCTGTTAAAATCCCAAGTCTTGGAGCTGGCGAAGGCGCTATGCTGCTTGTGGACCATTTGTAGTGCAGCGGCAGTGAAGGGTCCTTTCAGCATTTAAAGCAGGAGAGATAACAGGAAGTGAAAGGTTTACTAACCGTTATGGGACGCGGCACGTGGCGCCCCAGGAGTTGATTACGCTTTTAAAAAGCGGTTCTCTGATTCTGCACGGAAGGTAAAAGGTTTCCTAACCGCTAGATGTTAGCACGTGGCGCCTTAGGAGCCAATTCCGCCTAAAAGTGCTTTTCATTATGGCGGGCTTATAAAAGCGTATTTGAGAAGATTGAAGCCTTTCACCTTCACTTTTGCATTTCCTCATTTTCTGTGTCAAGTAGCTATTCCGCATTCTTGCGTTCTTTGAACCGTTCATCGGCTGTTGGGAGTTTTGTTGTGGTGGTTCTCTATTTTTCGTTCGAGATTTCACCGTTCATCCGTTCATTTGACGACTGTCCCTTCCGCTTGACAACGAATCAGGTAAGATCTCGTTTTCCGGCACAGTGAGTGCTTCCAACTTTCTGAGCACACTGAGTGCTTGATGAAATGCCCATGTTTGGGCTGTTCTGATTTATATGCCTGTTGCTCTACTTTTTGCAGAAATGGAGTCCAAAGAAGCCATTCGTCCAGTGCTCGCCACCGTGGGGAAGACCATGGTAAAATTTGACAAGATCCATCAGGATATGGTGGAGGCTTTCTGGCCTGTTGAGAAAGTGCCGGTATATTCATCCCGCTCGGGCGTCTGCCGGGCGATGGGTTGGCCCGTTACTGCAGAGAATATAGAGAATCGGGTGCTGTGTTTGCACACAGCACAGCTTGCGGCGGGGTTGCGGTTTCCCCTTCCGTAGTTGGTGCAAGATTTGTGCGCTGAATGGGGGATGCCACCAACACAGTTGGCGCCCAACACCTTCCTGACCATAGCGGGCTTCATTGTTGCCTGCCACATGGCCGGCGTGAAGCCTTTTGCTGATGTCTTCAACCGTTTCTACCGGCTGGAGCTGAGAAGTGGGAGTGCATTTTTCTACGTCACTCCCATAAATGTTGGGGGCAACCATTCCATTTCCTTCACCGCCTCGCCCAAATCCTACCACAACTGGCACGGGTCCTTCTTGTTCCTGCCCCGCGACAATTCGTGGGACTTTCCTGTGGCGAGGACGCAGTTACCCATTTAAAGCATCGCGCGGAGGCCTGAATTGTCTTCTGAAGGAGTGCGGTGGCGGGCATATGTCCAACTGCTGGGGTGGTTGGATGACATTTTTTCAAGGAGCGCTTGTGATGAGCTCTTCCCCTTCTCAGCCGCCCAACTGGATGAGACCACACTGAGGTGGGCTGGGATCAGCACCGGCTTCATGCTGGACCCTGAGGTGCCTCCGCCATACGAGGGATGGGCCCCAGCCCATCGTGGGACGGTGGTAGATTCCCTCTTCGCAGCGTTGGCGGGGCAAAAAGGTATTTTTTGCATATATAAACATATTGCATAAGTGTAAGAGGTTTAGTAAAACCTGGTCTGAAGTTTTCTTTCTGTTTGTAGATGCTTCTATGGATTCTGGCGAAGGCCGGGGCAAGAGAGCGTCTATGCGCATTGCCCAATAAGTGCACCTGGCATGTGCATTTGGGAAGGATGCCCCCGCTGGGGCTCTCAAAGCGTTGGGGCGCATTACCCCTAAGCCGCCAAAGAAGAGGGCTGGCATCAAGTCGTCAACGTTCCCTCAAGGGAAAAAGAGGAGAGTGGCTGCCGGTGCGGCGCGGCTGGAGAGGAGTGCTCCTACTGCTGTTGAAGAGGCCGAGGAGCTGTTGGGGCGGGGGATCTACAGCGGTCCCTTCTCACCGAAGATATGGGGAGGCCGAGTTGGAGAGGCCAAGGGGCTGCTGAGCGAGAGGATCTGTGGCAGCCTCTTTGGCGAAGAGGCTGAAGAGCTGTTGGGAGGTCCCAGTGTTGTGGAGGAGGCCGAAAGGCCAGCTGAGGAGGCCAGGAGAGTGGAGGTAGAGGAGGAGGTTTCCTCCACCGAAGAAGAGGCTACGCCCATTGCAGGGGGCCCAGAGGGTGTACAAGCGGATGCCGCTGCTCCCCTAAAGGCTGTGCCAATATCTGTGGTGCAGCCGATCTCCCTTGAGGACGCTGCTGCTGAAGACTTCGTGTCTGGGCTCTTCGCGTGCCCTTCCCCAGCCCAAGGCGAAGACGTGCCCGGGCATGTGGTCGTGGTAGAAATCTTGAGGATTGAGGAAACTTCTTCCTCTTCCGATGGCGAAGCCCCTGAGGAGGGGGTATTGGTGGCGCAGTCCTCTGTGAAGGCAAGCGGTTGGGAGGTAGCCCAACCTTCCAGCAGCCCGCTGGAGGCCATTAGATGGGGACAACCCCCTGCTGGTAAGTTTCTTGTCCTTGAAAGTTTGTTTCTCTTGTTTTGAGATTATGCTTCAATTCTCTCAGTTGTACTGCCCTTAACTGCTGTAGGTGCGGGACCTTCTGGGCAAGAGTTTGGCCCCCGCGAGGTCCCAGTGGACAAGGGACCATGGCCCGAGGTCCCTGCAGACACAGGGACCGGCGAGGTCCTTGAGGAGGCTGGGGTGTGGTCCCACTTCTTGGAGCGAAGGCGAGTTGCTGCCAAGTCGGTCCCCAAGTGGTCTGAGGAGCCGGCCACCCCGAGGGCCAAGAGGGAGAGCGCCAGGGCTAGAGTGTACAGGAGGGAAGGGAAGCTCTTGCGCAATGCGTGGGACCCTGTCTTCCTTCTTAGGAATAGCAGTTCACTACTAAGGGGAGGGGAGCAAACCCTCCTATCCTGCCTGGAGGGGCTGCGCACCCCCTATGACAGGGAGGTGACAGAGCGGAGTTTGGACTCCCCTGCTGAGTTTATGAGGGAGGCTGTTACCAACACCCGGTACGTAATTAAGTTAATTACGTATTTAAGTTTAATTACCAGATTTTCGATAATTTCTGTTTTGGGACTTGCTTTGTATGTTTGGAAATTGTGGATTTGATTTGGTGAATTTTGGGGCAACCCGGGACGGGTTTAGATTTAATTACGCGGCTGAGCGTAATTCCGGAGTTGCATTTCCGAGTGGCTCGGGACTTATAATTGGATAAGAAAAGTAGGTTTTATGAGTTTTATGATGTCCTGAGTATGTGGGTCAAGTTTGGTTCCAATCGGAGTAAGTTTGGTAAAAAGTTGCATTTTGGTGGCCGAAAATGCGATTTGTAATTGTGTGAGATAATGGAAAAATTGGATATTTTGGTAGAAAAGAGGGGATGGGGCGGATGTGAGAGGAAAAAGAAAAGGGACATGTGTCACCTTATGGTGGAGGAAGAAAAGAAAAAGAAATGATTTTGGAAGAATTGTATGAATATATATATGTATTAATACATATATATTGTTAAGTAAAAAGAAAAGAGATTAATTGGTCAACTTCTTCCTGGTGCGTGTTTGATAACAGAAACATAGGAAGAAACGCACCCGAGGTTGTGCCGATTCGCGTCTGAAAATTTGGGTGTAATTTTCGACGGAGAATTCTGTGAAAGGTAAGGGCATTTCTGTGTTCAGAGTAGGATTTTGATTCCGACAGTGTAATTGGTTCTGTTAGAAGTGGCTCGGTGTGGAAACCGTTTTTCCCGGCCCGAGCCTCGGTTTTGGCGCCATTGCTAGTGATTGTTTCTGTGAACTCTGAATGTGAATTGTGTATCTGTGATTGTTTCTGGACAGGGAGTTGCTTTGAAATTGGGCAGAAACTCTGCCAACATTTCTACCGAGACCGTCGATCGAGAATTCGGATTTGGACTACAATCAGAGGTAAGGGTTCAGTGTGTGTTTAGGAGTATTGCTTTGCGTAGCAGGCATACTCGGATATAGACTGAGGCTAGGTTTGGAAGAGGGGAGTGCCCCGATGACGCCGACCTAGTTCCTGGTATAGACATTGTTGTGCAGGAACCGATTGGGATTCCGATATACCTACGATTTTTATCGATGAAATTACCGGGATTCCGATATACCTACGATGGTTATCGATGATTCATATTGATTGACCGATGGGGGTCGCTCCCCCGAGCTGGTACCATGCTCTACCGACCGATTGTGAATGGACGCAAGGACATTGCCGGTTGGACCGGGGCAGATCTCGCCATGGTCCATAACAAAGATTGTTACTGTTACGGTCACCCCGAGCGGGTTGCGACCGGGTGACCCGGGGCTCCGGTTTTGGCCTGCGGGTCACGTTTTTCGGCGTTCAGACGGCTCCCGAGCCCTATCCGAGAATCATTTTGGCAAACCCTTCCGTATTTGAGGTCGTGTGGGTCCCCCGGACGTTTCCGCCGAAAATATTTTTCTGGCGCCGGGGGGTTGTCGGGGTCGTCTCGGGACGTATAGCGGGCTCGGTAGCGCTCTTGAGACCTCAGTTTGGGAAGCCGTTTGCAGTTTTGGAGTCGTGAGAATGTCCCGGAGGTGGTTGTGGAGTTTAATATTTGGGGCGGGACGTTCGGTTCAGGCGACTCCCTGGGCTCGGGACGGGAATCCCGGGACTCGGGATGGAAATTTTCTGACGGCTTTGGGGTAAGTTGTGTTATAATTTAAGATGGAATTTATGAGTATTTTTGTAGAATTTTGGGGTGACGGAATTTCGGTTAAGGTTGACACGCTCGCACGTCGGGCCTTGGTTCGGGTTCAGCGAGCTCGGTAGGACACTCTGGACTGGTAAATGAACTTCTGAAAAATGTTCTGTGAATGTTATAATATTCTGAAGATTGTGCCCAAGTTTCGTTAATTTTGGAATTCGGTAATTATTTTTGGGCAAAAAGAATTGGAACTTTCGGAAAAATTGGGAGTTAATTTGCAATGGGGTGCAAATTTAATAAAAATCAGCATGGGCACAGCAGCTGATATTGTCGGCAGCAGCAAAGAGAAGGGACACTTGTCCCTTCTTCAATTAAAGATGAGAAAAAGAAAAGAAATGGTGGAAAATATATAAAGGAAAGATAAGTCATTTTTATCACTTCTCTCCTTCTTCTTCATCTCCTCCCTTTGCCGCCATTGTCATCCTCTCTCAAGCTCTCCATGGTGTTCTTCATATTTGGCAAGGAATCAACAAGGTTTTTGGTGCAAATCATAGGTAAGGTTCTTCTCTTCTTCTCCTTGCAATTTAGAAGCATGGATTTTGGTGGAAAAGGGAGTTTAGAACCAAAAAAGGTTTGTTCTTTGCTATGAGTTGTGATGATCTTCTTGCTTCCAAGTTTTAGTATGTTGTTCTTGGGTGGTAGGAGAGTGTTAATCAAGTGTTGGATTTTGGAAAACACACCTTGGATAAAAACCCTAAATTGCCGAAATTCTTGGAATTTTCCAAAATAATGTGTGTTTGTTATCTTGGTTCATGCTTCAAGTATGTTAGTTCTAGCATGATTCTAAGCTTATGTATGGATTCAATTTGATGGAAAACAAGTTGAGGTGAAAACCCCCTTTTGGCCGAATTGGTTAAGTGTATGTTCATGATGGGTTTTGTTGTTTGGGTGCAATTGGATAGCATTCATGGTTTAGGAATGAAATTGGTGGTTAGAATGGTTGTTTGGTAGCTTGAATGGATTAAATTGGAAGTTGGATGAAAAGTTGGTTAGGAACCGAAATCTTGGAATGGTTCTTTTTCAATGTTGGAGGTTCATTTTGGTTGAATTGGATGTTAATATGGTATTGGGCTTGAATTTGGGAGTGGATGGAAGTTTGAAATGTTGAATTCGGTTAAGAAATGGAAAAGTTACAATTAAGCGGGATTATCGGAAAATGGCGGGTAATGAAGGGTTTAAGGTTGGATTTGATCAGTTCTGCTTGTTGTATGATGTTTGTCAATGTGTAATCTTGCTTTGTCTAGGTTGGTTCTGAATTCTGACGCTTCTGTGAAAGTCTGGAATTTTACGGAAATTGCAGCCGGATTTTCGGTTTTGGGGTCGGGGTGTAGTTTGGTAGTGTGGTTGGTAAGGTTGCTAATTTAGCTTGAATTGACAGATTCTGAGGTCCGGAAGTTAGGAAAAGAGAGGTTTTCGGGTTTCGGGTCGTGGTTTGGAAATCGTCCAGAACCGGTCAAATACTCTGGAATTGTGAGGTAAGGGTTTGGTTACGCTATTTTTGGTAAGATAGGTGTATGTTCGATTTCATTTTACATTACATAGGTGTTTCGGTATTATATGCCTAGAGCATATTACGTAGTCTGTAGGTGTATGTATTGTAGCACTTACATTTTGGGTATTTCGGGAATTTACGCTTTAAGGTACGTTACGTGATCTGTAGGTGTATGTCTTGTAGCATACCTGTGCAGTAACCCTACGTTTGTAGGTGTATGCCTTGTGGCATACTTTGTCATTAACCTACGGCAGTTGTGGGTTCGCTACCCCGGTGGTGCACCATGCTTCCGTAATAGCTTGGCTTGACTCCCTTAGAGGGAGGCCGTGCGTTACGATTGGTTATAAGGGTTTATGGCGATTTAGTATCGCACATCCTTGGGATTCTCGATCTGTTTTATTACATGCACGATATTCTGTTTTACGTCGTATATATTCGTATATTATTATCTTTCTGTTTTGCGGGGTTACATATGCTTATCTTACCCCAAATCCCTTACGGGGTCCTTTTAGGACTCACCCTTTTTGAGTTACATTTTTGGATTTCAGGTAGGTCTGGTAAGCAGCCAGCGGGGTAGGTTTCCGCGAGGCTTCTGCCTTGGTTATGTTGAGCAGCAGCAGTACCTTGTGGGCTGGGATTTTGTCTACTTGGTCTGAATCCCGCGCGAGGTATTTTGACGTTTAGGCCTAGGGTCGGCTCTGTAGCTGCATGTGCATACTTTCTGTTTTATTGTTATGATGATTGTATGTGTTTATATATATATATTACATTACATTGCATGTTACGAGCGTTTGGCGCTTGCTAGATACTTTAGGTTACCGTGAACTCTGTATGCATTTATGTTTGGTGCGTAAGCACTCGTCCACGGAGGCGGGGCTTACTCATTGCTAATGCATGAATTGCATGTTTAGATTTTATTTTAGTGATATGTATGGAATTTTTGTTAGTAGCTTCCACTTTCTTTTCGCTCTTTGGGTCCGCTACGCGCTGCGGGTCTCGATGGACCTGCCATTCTGTATTCATTCCGGCTTCCGCTTCCGGCGTCCCGGCGCCCCCGCCTCCGCAACCGGGCTCGGGTGGCGTGCGGTGACAAGTTGGTATCAGAGCAGGTAAGTGACCATATTGGTCGTCGATGGTGACTTGTAGTGACGACTATTGTTGTACATTTTGATTTAGAATGGTTTGAGTACGGAGATTGGCCACCTCCTTACTTGAACCACTTCAAAATAAAATTGTGGAACAAAGTTGATCCTTCAAGTTATCACGATAGTTGCAGATTTGAACTCGGGATTTACGGATTACGGTAAAAGTATTACGAGTAAGGGGATTGTGGAAAAGTTTCGTACGTAAAATTGTGTGTTAGGAAAAGATTTGGTGAAATAAGCATGAGCTATACGTGATTACGTGAAATGCATGATTTTATCATTCGAGAAGTAATTTACGTGTCAAGTCTTTGCATTGCACTCTGAGCCTTAGAAAAGCTGCTAGCTTCGTAGGGATTAGGAGTGACCGAGTTATGCGGACTCTGTTTGGTCCGGAATGTTTCAGGTTTGGTTAACACGCGTAGACGGCGTGTTTTGGTACCGGAGGCGGGACTGAGATTCCACACCTCCGTAGAATAGGATACGGGTTCGATGTAACCCGAGTCCGAACAACCACACTCACCGCCCGAGGTTTGGTGGTCGCAGGGACCCCTCTCTGATTTGGTATTACCGCCAGCCTAGCTGGTTCAGGGGCGGCAGTAGGCAGGGGAAAATCTGTTTATGCCACGGTAAGGGCATTTTGATTAGGTGGTGATAGCGAGACTTAAGCCACTGCTCGCCATAGTTTTGGGATCGGTAAGTGAGTGACTCTGACAAGGGTGGTCACTACGACACCTAGACTTCTCGTCGGTCCCATTAACGACGAGGAGATCTGGGGCACCAGTCTGGCGAGTCGAGACTCTTGGAGAGGTTTTAGAGTTTGAACCCCGAGGTTCAATGACCGAGAAAGTGCAGGGTAGTAGAGATTTGGTCTGCAGGAGTTGATAAACTCCTGGGGGAGGCTACATTTTCCACTAGCAGTGCAGTGGGGATGTAGCCAGAAATCTGTGTCAGGCACAGTTCGATGAGCTTCATCAGGGAGACAAGATTGTCGGAAAGTTTGAGTGAGAGTTTGATCGGCTGGTTTACTACGTACCGTAGTACTATGGAATGGAAGAATAGAAGGCCAAGAGGTTTATTTCGTCGACTGCGCCCCGAGTTCAGGTGGGTTTTGAGACCTTTAGACATTACTTTGTTTCGGGAAGCGGTTATTAGGGCTCAACTCCTCGAACAAGAGGAGGTTGAGAGTCGTTTCACCTTGCAATGAGGTCAGGGGAGTACGAGGGCTCCACATAGCAGAACCCGGCAGATTTCTGGGTGCCAAATAGGCTGGCGCAGTTTGTAGAGGTAGAGGGGAGCACCACCGGCACGATCTTATCTGATTTGCGGTGGGTATCATTCCGGTTGAATTTGTTATCGGCGGGAGGGCCGATGTGTGCGTTGCAGGTCCGACACTCTTTGGGTGCGGGATTGCCCTCTTATTGTAGGGCGAGTCGGCGAGGAAGTTACATAAGGTACTATATTTCCGAATGAGATACCGGTTCATGCGTTATTTGATACAGAGCATTTGTTCCCATTGTAACACTGAAATGTGTTACATTTACGTATCTGTCTGTTAGTACCTTGCCTCAAACGCATTTAGTAAAAACTGCAGGAAGTCAGTTTCTGTTTTCCAATGGGATGGTTCGGGGTTGTACGATATCTGTAGGCGGACATGATAGTATCGGATCTGTTGGTTTTAGATACGCCGGACTATGATGTTATTCTTGGAATGGACCGGCTATCCAAGAACTCTGTGCACGTTGATTGTGCAACCCGTACCATTATGGTTTCTGGAGAGGTACTACCTCTCACGACTCCGACTGGTTTGACTATCGCACACGATGAGGAGCTACGATTCGGATCAGTGTCGATAGTTGGTGTAGGGAATGCTATGATCTGAATGAAGTGGTATTAGGATGAAGTTGGATGGGTTACCGTTGGTTCGAGATTGTCCGCGGTATTTCCGGAGGAGTTGCCGGATTACCATAAGAGCGGGAATTGTGTTTGACATCCACTGCGGTGGCAGTCTTGCTCCGATATCTATTCCTCCTTATCGGATGTCTATTTCTGAGATGTAGGAGTAGAAGAAGCAACTGGAGGAATCACAGCGAAAGAGTTTCGTCCGACCGAGCACTTCAGCGTGGGGTGCTCTGGTTTTGTTTGTTAAGAAGAATGATGGGACACTCTGACTTTGTATTGATTACAGATGGTTGAATGCTCTTATTGGGAAGAATAAGTATCCGTTACCGAGGATTAATGATCTTTTTGATCAACTTCGGGGATTGAGGGTTTTCTCAAAGATTGATCTCTGATCCGGGTATTTTCAGCTTAGAGTGAAGGAAGAAGATATACCTAAGACTGCTTTCCGCACCCGATTTGGACACTTAGAGATTACGGTCATGCCATTTGGGCTGACCAATGCTCCAGCGGCATTAAGGGATCTGATGCATCGGGTATTCCGACCATACTTGGACTCATTTCTGGTGGTTTTTATCGATGATGTTCTGATTTATTTTGAGATGAGGACTCGCATCGGGAGCATCTGAGGGTAGTTCTGCAGTCACTTTGGGAACATCAGCTTTATTCTAAATTCTCAAAGTGTGAGTTCTGGATTCGGGAAGTCACTTTTAGGACACATTATATCGAGCATGGTCATGCGTGGATCCAGAGAAAGTGAGGGCAGTTCGGGATTGGAAACAACCTATCACGGTACGGGAGATCAGGGGCTTCTTAGGGTTAGCAGGATATTGTCGGAGGTTTGTACTGGGATTTTCTGTTCTGGTATCTCCGCTTACGCAGTTGACCAAGAAGGGTCAACCGTATATCTGGTCTGATAGGTGTGAGCAGAATTTTCAGGAGTTGAAACGGCAGTTGACTAACGCTCCGATTCTGATTCTTCCAGATCCGAGCTTACCGTATGTGATTTATACTGATGCTTCCACATCCGGTTTGGGGCGTGTTGGCGCAGGAGCATTTTGTGGTAGCTTATGGGTCGAGGCAGCTGCGACCGCATGAGCTGAACTGACTGACACATGATCTGGAGTTGGCTATAATAGTTATGCGCTGAAACATTGGAATCAATATCTGTTTGGTAATAAATTTCAGATTCTTACCAACCATAAGAGTCTGAAATATCTGTTTGCACAGAAGGAGCTTAGCATGAGGCAGCGCAGATGTCTCGAATACATTAAGGACTATGATTGTAGTGTCGGGTACATCTCTGGCAAGGGCAACACGGTTGCCGATGCTCTGAGCAGGAAGTATACCGTCTTAATTAAGGGAGGAAATGTTGGTGACCGATCTGAGGAGAGTGATCTGACGTGCCTTTGGCACAGGTGGCGGCTACGGGAGCGTGCTCGAGTTATTACACTTATTATACATTACGAGTGGCTTGATAGGATGCGCGGCGCAAGGTAGAGATTTGGTATTGAAGAAGTTATCCGGGAAGATAAGGGTTTATGTGTTACCGACGTTTCGGTATAGGCAAGGATTGCTATACTTCGAGATCGCCTTTATGTACCCGAGGATCGGGAGTTACGGAATGAGATTTTCGAGAGGCACACTCGGCGGTTTGAGCATCGGAAACCGGCGGGGACACTGCAGACTTTGCCCATTCTGTTCGGGAGTGGGGCAAGGTTACTATGGACTTTCTGACTGCACTGCCCCTGACACGGTCTCGCCATGATGTTATCTGGGTTATTGTGGATCGGCTGATAAAGTGCGCACACTTTCTGCTTATTCGGGTCATAGACCCTCTGGAGAAGCTTGTCGGCTTTACATCAGGGAGATTGTACGTTTACATGGAGTACCGGACTCCATTGAATCGACCGTGATCCGCGTTTTACAGCAGCGGTTCGGATTGCTTTTCATAGAGCATTGGGCACGCGACTCCATATGAATACTGACTTATCACCCACAGACGGACGGGCGATCGGAGCGGGTGATTCGATATCGGAGGATATGTTGCGAATCTGTATTTTGGATTTTGGAGGAGTTTGGGACTAGTAGTTGCTTTGATAGAGTTCTCGTACAACAACCGCTTCCAGACTACGATTGGCATGGCACCATATGAAGCGTTGTACGGGAGGAGGTGTACGACACCACACTGTTGGACAGATGCGTCTGATGGGGTTAAGTGGGGACCCGAGCTTTTTGAGGAGACTACGGCGAAGTTCTGATTGTTACAGGCGCGTATCAAAACCGCGAACGACTGCACCACTGCTTATACGAACCACCACCGTAGGACTCTGGAATCCGAGTTTGGTGATAGACTTTGACTGGAGGTAGCACCGTTTAGAGAGACAGTAAGATTTGATAGGCGGGGCGAGTTACCCCGAGTTATATCGGTTTTCATGAGTTTCCAGAGTAAGTTGTTAGGTTGGCCTTACACCCAAGCTTTTTGTTTTATGTGGTATCTTCGAGGATAACTGTTGTGGATCGGTTAGATTTAGGTTCGGTCTTATGCAGGGTTGTCTGGTAGAAATACCGCAAGCTGACTCGGGTGCAATAAGATGCACCCGGAGGGTGGGACGCCGTGAGGCTCAGTATGGTAGTCTAAACTACCACTCCCGCCGCACTAGCACGGTGGTCCGATTGTTCAGGTTAGAGGAATAGTTATATTTTTCTGGTTGGTAGCGACACTGTCTGGTTGGTTCGAGCTACTCTTGGAGGACCAAGAGTTCTAAGGGGAGAATGTTACGGTCACCCCGGCGGGTTGCGGCCAGGATGACCGGGCTCGGTTTTGGCTGCGGGTCACGTTTTTCGGCGTTCAGACGGCTCCCGAGCCCTATCCGAGAATCATTTTGGCAAACCCTTCCGTATTTGAGGTCGTGTGGGTCCCCCGGACGTTTCCGCCGAAAATATTTTTCTGGCGCCGGGGGGTTGTCGGGGTCGTCTCGGGACGTATAAGCGGGCTCGGTAGCGCTCTTGAGACCTCAGTTTGGGAAGCCGTTTGCAGTTTTGGAGTCGTGAGAATGTCCGGAGGTGGTTGTGGAGTTTAATATTTGGGGCGGGACGTTCGGTTCCGGGCGACTCCCTGGGCTCGGGACGGGAATCCCGGGACTCGGGATGGAAATTTTCTGACGGCTTTGGGGTAAGTTGTGTTATAATTTAAGATGGAATTTATGAGTATTTTTGTAGAATTTTGGGGTGACGGAATTTCGGTTAAGGTTGACACGCTCACGTCGGGCCTTGGTTCGGGTTCGTGAGCTCGGTAAGACACTCTGGACTGGTAAATGAACTTCTGAAAAATGTTCTGTGAATGTTATAATATTCTGAAGATTGTGCCCAAGTTTCGTTAATTTTGGAATTCGGTAATTATTTTTGGGCAAAAAGAATTGGAACTTTCGGAAAAATTGGGAGTTAATTTGCAATGGGGTGCAAATTTAATAAAAATCAGCATGGGCACAGCAGCTGATATTGTCGGCAGCAGCAAAGAGAAGGGACACTTGTCCCTTCTTCAATTAAAGATGAGAAAAAGAAAAGAAATGGTGGAAAATATATAAAGGAAAGATAAGTCATTTTTATCACTTCTCTCCTTCTTCTTCATCTCCTCCCTTTGCCGCCATTGTCATCCTCTCTCAAGCTCTCCATGGTGTTCTTCATATTTGGCAAGGAATCAACAAGGTTTTTGGTGCAAATCATAGGTAAGGTTCTTCTCTTCTTCTCCTTGCAAGTTAGAAGCATGGATTTTGGTGGAAAAGGGAGTTTAGAACCAAAAAAGGTTTGTTCTTTGCTATGAGTTGTGATGATCTTCTTGCTTCCAAGTTTTAGTATGTTGTTCTTGGGTGGTAGGAGAGTGTTAATCAAGTGTTGGATTTTGGAAAACACACCTTGGATAAAAACCCTAAATTGCCGAAATTCTTGGAATTTTCCAAAATAATGTGTGTTTGTTATCTTGGTTCATGCTTCAAGTATGTTAGTTCTAGCATGATTCTAAGCTTATGTATGGATTCAATTTGATGGAAAACAAGTTGAGGTGAAAACCCCTTTTGGCCGAATTGGTTAAGTGTATGTTCATGATGGGTTTTGTTGTTTGGGTGCAATTGGATAGCATTCATGGTTTAGGAATGAAATTGGTGGTTAGAATGGTTGTTTGGTAGCTTGAATGGATTAAATTGGAAGTTGGATGAAAAGTTGGTTAGGAACCGAAATCTTGGAATGGTTCTTTTTCAATGTTGGAGGTTCATTTTGGTTGAATTGGATGTTAATATGGTATTGGGCTTGAATTTGGGAGTGGATGGAAGTTTGAAATGTTGAATTCGGTTAAGAAATGGAAAAGTTACAATTAAGCGGGATTATCGGAAAATGGCGGGTAATGAAGGGTTTAAGGTTGGATTTGATCAGTTCTGCTTGTTGTATGATGTTTGTCAATGTGTAATCTTGCTTTGTCTAGGTTGGTTCTGAATTCTGACGCTTCTGTGAAAGTCTGGAATTTTACGGAAATTCTGTCGGATTTTCGGTTTTGGGGTCGGGGGTGTAGTTTGGTAGTGTGGTTGGTAAGGTTGCTAATTTAGCTTGAATTGACAGATTCTGAGGTCCGGAAGTTAGAAAAAGAGAGGTTTTCGGGTTTCGGGACGTGGTTTGGAAATCGTCCAGAACCGGTCAAATACTCTGGAATTGTGAGGTAAGGGTTTGGTTCTGCTATTTTTGGTAAGATAGGTGTATGTTCAGTTTCATTTTACATTACTGTAGGTGTTTGGTATTATATGCCTAGAGCATATTCATGTAGCAGCAGGTGTATGTATTGTAGCACTTACATTTTGCAGGTATTTGGGAATTTACGCTTTAAGGTACGTTACGTGATCTGTAGGTGTATGTCTTGTAGCATACCTGTCATGCATAACCCTACGTTTGTAGGTGTATGCATTGTGGCATACTTTGTCTGATAACCCTACTACAGTTGTTGGTTAGCTACCCCAGCTGGTGCACCATGCTTCTGTAATATCTTCGGCTTCTGACTCCCTTAGAGGGAGGCTGTCGTTCTGATTGGTTATAAGGGTTTATGGCGATTTAGTATCGCACATCCTTCGGTATTCTGATCTGTTTTTATTACATGCACGATATTCTGTTTTCTGTCGTATATATTCTGTATATTATTATCTTTCTGTTTTGCAGGGTTACATATGCTTATCTTACCCCAAATCCCTTACGGGGTCCTTTTAGGACTCACCCTTTTTGGGTTCTGTTTTTGGATTTCAGGTAGGTCTGGTAAGCAGCCAGTGGGGTAGGTTTCCGCGAGGCTTCTGCCTTGGTTATGTTGAGCAGCAGCAGTACCTTGTGGGCTGGGATTTTGTCTACTTGGTCTGAATCCCGCGAGGTATTTTGACGTTTAGGCCTAGGGTCGGCTCTGTGTTGCATGTGCATACTTTACTTTTATTGTTATGATGATTGTATGTGTTTATATATATATATTCTGTTCTGTTGCATGTTCTGAGCGTTTGGCGCTTGCTAGATACTTTAGGTTCTGTGAACTCTGTATGCATTTATGTTTGGTGCGTAAGCACTCGTCCACGGAGGGCGGGGCTTACTCTGTTGCTAATGCATGAATTGCATGTTTAGATTTTATTTTAGTGATATGTATGGAATTTTTGTTAGTAGCTTCCACTTTCTTTTCGCTCTTTGGGTCCGCTACGCGCGGCGGGTCTCGATGGACCTGCCATTCTGTATTCATTCCGGCTTCCGCTTCCGGCGTCCCGGCGCCCCCGCCTCCGCAACCGGGCTCGGGTGGCGTGCGGTGACAGTTACCGTTTCGATTGTGAATTGAATGTGATTGTGATTGACCGATTGTGAGTTATGAGACGCATGGCAATGCCGGTTGGACCGGGGAAGATCTCGCCATGGTCCATAACAATGTGCTTTACCGTTTCGATTGAGTATTGACTGTGATTGTGATTGACCGATTGTTTGCATATGATTGATTGTGTTGCATTGATTGAGCATTTGATTGATTGGTGAGATACTTTGTGTATATTGTATTCGTTCTGTTTTCGATTGCAGGTTCATTGTATCGACTGTTATTGTTACTGTACCATGTCTATACCTGTTCCCTTACTAAGTTCTTTCGAGAACTTACCCTTATATCTACCGTTTCAGGAAAGGAAAAGCAAGTCGCCGAGTAGAGGTGAGGTTGCTAGAGTTTGAGGGTTTGGACAGCAGCAGCAGCAGTTTCACCTTAGCGCGGTTGGATTCGGCGAGACCGCCGACTGGTTGGTTTCTTTTCTATTTCGAACTTGGTTCTGGCTCTGTATATTGTCATAACATGCATGTTTCGTTTGTAAGGTTTGGTTGTGTAAATGGTTTGGATTGCATAAGTGTTTGAGTTCAGGTTCGGAACCGTTGGTTGTCGCGTTGTAATTTCAGGTTTTGGGTTCTGTAGGAAGGTCGGGTGATCACCAACTCTAACACTTTGCAATTTGTTGGCTGGCTGTTTTTTAGGTGATCACCAGTGATCAACTCGTTTCAAGCAGGTGATCACCAGGTGATCACCAACTCCAGCACTTTGCAATTTGTTGGCTGGCTGTTTTTTAGGTGATCACCAGGTGATCAACTCGTTTCAACTGGGTGATCACCAGGTGATCACCAACTCCAGCACTTTCCAATTTGTTGGCTGGCTGTTTTTTGGGTGATCCCAAGGGGCGGATGCACTGTTGTTGGGGTTGTTTGTGATAAGGTTGTGAGTGAACCGTCGTCCCCACCTTCCCCCTTTCCCCTGTTTGGTCCGTTCTCTGTGCGCTTCCGCGGGTGCGGGGTTTATGGGCCGGGGTGGGGTGACAAGTTGGTATCAGAGCAGGTTTACCTAGTTGCGAATGGTTTATGTGATAGTAAGGTTGCATTACATTGCATCATGCATGTACATATACAGAGCCAATTGGGATACTGCTGCTGCTAAGTTTTGATTGTTACCGTAATGTTGTGTTATAATGATTCTCAGAAATGGTTAATACCCTGGGAAGACCGGGAGTGAGTGAGCAAGAGAGGCGGGACGAAGGTCCCGAACCTCAACAGATAGTACGAGCGGCAGGGTGACGGGTACCACAAGTTTCCCCTGAGCTAGTGCGAGTGGTACTCGGTCTCCTATGAAACGGGACATTAAGCCCGGTATCCCGAGTTCGAGACCGAGGAAGGCAAAAATTCCACAACCGGGTGTGGAAAAGACCGTGAGTTGGGACGCATGGCAATGCCGACGCATGGCAATGCCGACGCATGGCGATGCCGGTTGGACCGGGGAAGATCTAGCCATGGTCGGGGAAGATCTCGCCATGGTCTCTAATAGTGTGGGTCTTATAACAGATCCGGGATAGTTTGGCACTGATACCGACAGACTCAAGGACTGTGCAACCACTTCAAGGCGTAAGTGGAAGTGGATCGGGGCGTCATGGACCCCATACTGTGACTGATAACAGCCCATCCTCATCAGAAGAGGAGGCTAGTACTGATGAAGAGCGGAGACACCCAAGAGGTAGGAGGGTGCACCGAGAGATTGGTTCAGCTGCAAGACGGAGTCATGATAATCATGGCCCGTCACAGGGAAGTGTTAGTGGTCGACGTCACCGTCGAAAATCTGAGGAAGCTGAAGGGTCACATCAACCCAAGAGGCAACGGGAAGAGAATGAGCGCCCTAGTAGGATGCTCGAACGATTCAAACGCCTGAACCCACCCCGTTTCAATGGAAAGGGTGGACCTGAGGCCGCGGAAGTCTGGTTTTGACGGATCGATTCCATGTTTGAAAGGTTGGAATTCTCACCTACCGCAATGGTATCGTTGGCAACGTACAACTTGGTTCTATTGAAAAGAAATGCAAAAGTGTTCTTGGTGTTCTTGAGTGTTCTTGATGTTCATGCAAAGTTCATGTGAAGTTCATGTCAAACACATGTGAATAGTAACTTTGATCCAAAAATCTTTTATGAACTTGCACAAAAGGTGTTTGTGATTGTAAAAGAGCCTTTCTATATCACACCTAATTTCTTTCAACCACCAACCAACCTCATTTCTCAAAACCCTAGTTCAAGTAACTAGAACTTTTGCATTGCTTAATTTCGGATTCTACTAGGGTTTCATTGCACTCTCTTTGTGTGTTTGCATTTGATCTTAATAGAAGGTTGATGACTTGAATTGAGACTTGTGAAGTTCATTGAATCCCAAACACGAGAGAAGAGTGTAAACACTTAGGGAGTGTGAGAGGATTGTGTGCAAATATATATACTTGTTGTGAATTGCCACGGAGGCAATCTTCTTTGTTGTAGGAATGACTTCACCCACGGATTCACCATCACCCCCTCATCCAACCCAACTTGACCTCTTGGCAGCCCTCCAAAAAATTAATACAAGGTTGGATGGGATTGAGCAAAGATTTGAGTATTCGGAAAATCAACAAGCCACCTTGGGAGCCAAGCTAACTAAGCTTGAGGTGGCTCAAGGAAGCAACCATCCTCATCTCGGCACCAAGAGGAAACCGGGACACCTAGGGGCTTTGGTGGCCATACACATACCACCATTGAACCCTCTCCCAAGCAACACCAACAAACTTCCATTTCTCGGTCCACTCAACAAAGAAGGAGTGCACCTTTTGTTCATGACATTCCGGATGAACAAGAGGATTATTGTGAGAAGGGCCGATTAGAGGAGCAAGAAGGAAGGTCTTCCAAGATAGGGCACAAGCAAAAGCCTATCTTGAGAGGGACCTAGAAGAAGAGGAAGAAGCCGAAATTGGTAATGTTCATAGGGGTTTCAACCGAAACCTTGGAGCAAGAGGGCAAGGACAAGACCAACAAGTCCTCAACAATGTCAAGCTTCAAGTACCTTCATTTTATGGATCAAGTGACCCGGAAGAGTTCTTCACTTGGCTTGCCAAAACCGAAAGGGTTATAGATGTGATGGGGTACAATGAAGCCACTACCTTGAAGCTTGTTGTAATAGAGTTTCAAGACTATGCCCTCACTTGGTGGGAGCAAGAGCACCATGAGAGGGCTAGGAACCGAGATCTTCCCATCTCTTCTTGGGAGGAATTGAAGAGAGCAATGAGAAGAAGATTTGTACCAAGCTACTACAACCGGGATTGTGCACAAAAGTTACAACATTTGACTCAAGGGAATAGAAGTGTGGAGGACTACCAAAAAGACCTTGTGTTACGGTCACCCCGAGCGGGTTGCAACCGGGTGACCCGGGGCTCCGGTTTTGGCCTGCGGGTCACGTTTTTCGGCGTTCAGGAGGCTCCCGAGCCCTATCCGAGTATCATTTTGGCGAACCCCTCCTTATTTGAGGTCGTGTGGGTCCCCCGGACGTTTCCGCCGAAAATATTTTTCTGGCGCCGGGGGGTTGTCGGGGTCGCCTCGGGACGTACAGCGGGCTCGGTAGCACTCTCGAGATCTCAGTTTGGGAAGCCGTTCGCAGTTTTGGAGTCGTGGAGACGTCCGGAGGTGGTTGTAGAGTTTAATATTTGGGGCGGGACGTTCAGTTCGGGCGACTCCCGGGGCTCGGGACGGGAATCCCGGGACTCGGGATGGAAATTTTCTGACGGCTTTGGGGTAAGTTGTGTTATAATTTAAGATGGAATTTATGGGTATTTTTATAGAATTTTGGAGTGACGGAATTTCGGTTCAGGTTGCACGCTCGCACGTCGGGTTTTGGTTCGGGTTCAGCGAGCTCGGTAGGACACTCCGGAATGGTAAATGAATTTCTGAAAAGTGTTCTGTGAATGTTATAATATTCTGAGGGTTGTGTCCAAGTTTCGTTAATTTTGGAATTCGGTAATTATTTTGGGCAAAAAAGAATTGGAACTTTCGGAAAAATTGGGAGTTAATTTGCAATTGGGTGCAAAATTAAAAAGAAATCAGAATGGGCAGCAGATTTTCGGCAGACTTGGGGCAATTAGAGGACACATGGCTATTTCTTATTTATGGTAGAGAAGTATGGGCTAAAAAGGTTAAGGGAAATATATATTATGGAGTAATATTTCATAAAATGGGTTTTCAACTCATTTATTTCTTTTTTCATCTCCTTCTTCTTCCTCTTGTTGAGCTGCTGCCGACGCCTCCATGGGAGCTCAACCTACAAGCTTGAAGTTCTTCTTTTTAGTTAGAATCAAAGAGGACTTGGGTCCTTCATGTGGTAAGTACCTCCTAAGCTCTCTTTTCTCATTAGTTTGGAAGATTAGTGATGAAAAGAGGAGTTTTGGCATTTGTTGGGTTTGTTCTTAGCTATAAGCTAGGATGATTCTCTTCCTCCCATATTTTAGTATGTTGTTCTTGGGTTGTAGGGGAGTGTTAATCAAGTGTTGGATTTTGGAAAACACATCTTGGATGAAGAATTCTATTTTGGCCGAATTTATGGATAATTTCCAAAATGATGTGTGTTTGTTATCTTGCTTCATGCTTTAAGTATGTTAATCCTAGCATGATTCTAAGCTTATGTATGGATTCAATTTGATGGAAAACAAGTTGAGTTGGAAACCCCCATTTGGCCGATTTTGTATGTTGATGTTCAAAGTTGGATTTTGTTGTTTTGGATGCAATTGGATAGCATTCTTGGTTTAGAAGTGAAATTGGTGGTTAGATTGATTAATTGGAAGCTTGAATGGATTGAATTGGAAGTTGGATAAAAAGTTGGTTAAGAACCGAATTTTGGAATGATTCTTTATCTAGGTTGGAGTTTGGTTTTGGTTGATTTGGATGTTAAAATTGTTACGGTCACCCCGAGCGGGTTGCGACCGGGTGACCCGGGGCTCCGGTTTTGGCCTGCGGGTCACGTTTTTCGGCGTTCAGACGGCTCCCGAGCCCTATCCGAGTATCATTTTGGCGAACCCTTCCGTATTTGAGGTCGTGTGGGTCCCCCGGACGTTTCCGCCGAAAATATTTTTCTGGCGCCGGGGGGTTGTCGGGGTCGTCTCGGGACGTACAGCGGGCTCGGTAGCACTCTCGAGATCTCAGTTTGGGAAGCCGTTTGCAGTTTTGGAGTCGTGGAGACGTCCCGGTGATGGTTGTGGAGTTTAATATTTGGGGCGGGACGTTCGGTTCCGGGCGACTCCCGGGGCTCGGGACGGGAATCCCGGGGCTCGGGATGGAATTTTTCTGACGGCTTTGGGGTAAGTTGTGTTATAATTTAAGATGGAATTTATGAGTATTTTTATAGAATTTTGGAGTGACGGAATTTCGGTTAAGGTTGACACGCTCGCACGTCGGGTTTTGGTTCGGGTTCAGCGAGCTCGGTAGGACACTCTGGAATGGTAAATGAACTTCTGAAAAATGTTCTGTGAATGTTATAATATTCTGAGGGTTGTGTCCAAGTTTTGTTAATTTTGGAATTCGGTAATTATTTTTGGGCAAAAGAATTGGAACTTTCGGAAAAATTGGGAGTTAATTTGTATTTGGTTACAAATTAAATAAAATTGGGTATGGGCAGCAGCAGCACTTTCTCGGCAGAATTGGGAGTGAGGAAGGGACACATGGCCTTTTCTTATTTAAGTAGAGATGTATGGGTTAAAAGTAAAGGTAGAGATATATATTGGTTATTATTTTCATAAAATGAGTTTTAACTCATTTCTCTTCTTCTTCATCTCCTCCTTCTGCTCATCGCCGCCATTGTTGAGCTCTTGCTCAAGCTTGAGGTTCTTCATCTTGGCTCAAATCAAAGAGGAATTGGGTCCTTCATGTGGTAAGTACCTCCCTAAGCTCTCTTTTCTCATTAGTTTGGAAGATTAGTGATGAAAAGAGGAGTTTTGGCATTTGTTGGGTTTGTTCTTAGCTACTAGCTAGGATGATTCTCTTCCTCCCATATTTTAGTATGTTGTTCTTGGGTGGTATGGGAGTATTAATCAAGTGTTGGATTTTGGAAAACACATCTTGGATGAAGAAATCATTTATGGCCGAATTTCTTGGAAATTCTAAAATGATGTGTGTTTGTTTTCTTGAATCATGCTTCAAGTATGTTAATCCTAGCATGATTCTAAGTTTATGTATGGATTCAATTTGATGGAAAACAAGTTGGGTTGGAAACCCCATTTGGCCGATTTTGTATGTTGATGTTCAATGTTGGATTTTGTTGTTTTGGATGCAATTGGATAGCATTCTTGGTTTAGAAGTGAAATTGGTGGTTAGATTGATTAATTGGAAGCTTGAATGGATTGAATTGGAAGTTGGATGAAATGTTGGTTAAGAACCGAATTTTGGAATGATTCTTTATCTAGGTTGGAGTTTGGTTTTGGTTGATTTGGATGTTAAAATGGTATTGGGGTTGAATTTAGGAGTGGTTCGAAGTTTGAAACGTTGAATTCGGATAAGAATTGGAAAAGTTGCAATTATGCGAGTTTATCGGAAAATGTCGAGTAATGAAGGGTTTAAGGTTGGATTTGATCAGTTCTGCTTATTGAATTACGTTTATCAATGTATAATCTTGCATTGCCTAAGTTGGTTACGAATTGACGGCGTTTACGTGAAAATCGGAATTTTACGGAAATTGCAGCCGGATTTTCGGTTTTGGGGTCGGGGTGTAGTTTGGTAGTGTGGTTGGTAAGGTTGCTAATTTAGCTTGAATTGACAGATTCTGAGGTCCGGAAGTTAGAAAAAGAGAGGTTTTCGGGTTTCGGGTCGTGGTTTGGAAATCGTCCAGAACCGGTCAAATACTCTGGAATTGTGAGGTAAGGGTTTGGTTCTGCTATTTTTGGTAAGATAGGTGTATGTTTAGTTTCATTTTACATTACTGCGGTATTTCGGTATTATATGCCTAGAGCATATTCTGTAGTCTGTAGGTGTATGTATTGTAGCACTACATTTTGCAGGTATTTGGAAATTTACGCTTTAAGGTACGTTCGTGATACGTAGGTGTATGCCTTGTAGCATACCTGTGCATTAACCCTACGTTTGTAGGAGTATGCCTTGTGGCATACTTTGTCTGTTAACCCTACGGCGGTTGTGGGTTCGCTACCCCACTGGTGCACCATGCTTAAGTAATAGCTTGGCTTGACTCCCTTAGAGGGAGGCTGTCGTTACGATTGGTTATAAGGGTTTATGGCGATTTAGTATCGCACATCCTTCGGGATTACGATCTGTTTTATTACATGCACGATATTCTGTTTTCTCATCGTATATATTCGTATATTATTATCTTTCTGTTTTGCGGGTTACATATGCTTATCTTACCCCAAATCCCTTACGGGTCCTTTTAGGACTCACCCTTTTGGGTTACATTTTTGGGTTTCGAGTAGACTTGGTAAACAACCGGTGGAGTTGGTTTCCGTGAGGCTTCTGCCTTGGTTGGGTTGAGCAGCGGTACCTTGTGGGCTGGGATTTTGTCTACTTGGTCTGAATCCCGCGAGGTATTTTGACGTTTAGGCCTAGGGTCGGCTCTGTAGTGCATGTGCATACTTTACATTTTATTGTTGTGATGATTGTATATGTTTGTATGTACATTACATTACATTGCATATTCTGAGCGTTTGGCGCTTGCTAGACACCTTAGGTTCTGTGAACTCTGCATGTATCTATGTTTGGTGCGTAAGCACTCATCCACGGAGGGCGAGGCTTACTCTGTTGCTGATGCATGAATTGTATGGTTGCATTTTATTTTGGTTATACTCATGAAATTTCCGTTAGTTTGCTTCCACAATCTTTCCGTTTTCGGGTCCGCTACGCGCGGCGGGTCTCGATGGACTTGCCACCCCTTTCCATTCCGGCTTCCGCTTAGGCGTCCGGCGCCCGCCTCCGCAACCGGGCTCGGGCGGCGTGCGGTGACAAGTTGGTATCAGAGCAGGTAAGTGACCATATTGGTCGTCAGTGGTGACTTGTAGTGACGACTTTGTTGTACATTTTATTTTAGAATGGTTTGGTACGGAGATTGGCCACCTCCTTACTTGAACCACTTCAAAATAAAATTGTGGAACAAAGTTGATCCTTCAAGTTATCCTGATAGTCGCAGATTTCGGCACTCGGGATTTCTGGAATTCTGGTAAGATTATTGCGAGTAAGGGGATTGTGGAAAAGTTTCAGGTACGTAAAATTGTGTGTTAGGAAAAGATTTGGTGAAATAAGCATGAACTGCTTCTGTGATTCTGTGAAATACATGATTTTATCATTCTGAGAAGTAACTTCTGTGTCAAGTACTGCATTGCACTACAGAGCCTTAGAAAACTGCTGCTAGCTTCTGTAGGGATTAGGAGTGACCGATTTGTCTGGACTCTGTTTGGTCTGAAATGTCTCAGGTTGGATTCACACGCGTAGGCAGTGTGTTTTGCGACCGGAGGGAGGGGATTGTAATCCCACGCCTCCGAGAGATAGGGTTTGAACTGTTGGTTATGGGTTGAGTTGGTATTTGGTTTGGAAATTTGGTTTGGGATAAATTGGTTTTTCTGGTCGGACTTGGTTTAAGGAAATGTGTACTACACGCGTTGACAGCGTGATTTGGTACCGGAGGGGCGGGACTGGGATCCCACACCTCCGTGGAATAGGATACGGGTTCAGCGTAACCCAGGGTCTGAACAACCACACTCACCGCCCCCGAGGCTTAGCTGTCGTAGAGACCCCTCTCTGGTTTGGTATTACCCGCCAGCCTAGCTGGTTCAGGGGCGGCAGTAGGCAGGGGAAAATCTGTTTATGCCACGGTAAGGGCATTTTGATTAGGTGGTGATAGCGAGACTTAAGCCACTGCTCGCCATAGTTTTGGGATCGGTAAGTGAGTGACTCTGACAAGGGTGGTCACTACGACACCTAGACTTCTTGTCGGTCCTATCAACGACGGGGAGATCTGAGGCACCAGTTTGACGAGGTCAGACTTCTGGAGAGGTTTTAGAGTTTGAACCCTTCGAGGTTCAATGACTGAGAAGGGTCTGGGGTAGTAGAGATTTGGTTTGCAGGAGTTGACAAACTCCTGGGGGAGGCTACATTTTTCCCCAGCAGTGCAGCGGGGATGTAGCCAGGGATCTGCGTCAGGCACAGTTCGATGAGCTTCATCAGGGAGACAAGATTGTCGGAAAGTTTGAGTGAGAGTTTGATCGGCTGGTTTACTACGTACCGTAGTACTATGGAATGGAAGAATAGAAGGCCAAGAGGTTTATTCGTTGACTGCGCCCGAGTTCAGGTGGGTTTTGAGACCTTTAGACATTACTTTGTTTCGGGAAGCGGTTATTGGGCTCAACTCCTCGAGCAAGAGGAGGTTGAGAGTCGCTTCACCTTGCAATGAGGTTAAGGGTGTACGAGGGGCTCCACACAGCGGGGACCCCGCAGATTTCTGGACTGCCAAATAGGCACAGGCAGCTTTGTAGAGGTAGAGGGGAGCACCACCGGCACGATCTTATCCGATTTGCGGTAGGTATCATTCCGGTTGAATTTGTTATCGGCGGAGGGCCGATGTTTACGTTGCAGTCGACACTCTTTGGAGTGCAGTATTGCCCTCTTATTGTAGGGCGGTCAGTCCGCAGGAAGTTACGTAAGGTACTATATTTCCGAATGAGATATCGGTTCATGCGTTATTTGATACAGGAGCATTTGTTCCCAGTGTAACACTGAAATGTGTTACATTTCTGTATCTGTCTGTTAGTACCTTGCCTCAAACGCATTTAGTAAAAACTGCAGGAAGTCAGTTTCTGTTTTCCAATGAGATGGTTCGGGGTTGTACGATATCTGTAGGCGGACATGATAGTATCGGATCTGTTGGTTTTAGACACGCCGGACTATGATGTTATTCTTGGCATCCAAGAACTCTGTGCACGTTGATTGTGCAACCCGTACTATTATGGTTTCTGGAGAGGTACTACCTCTCACGGCTCCGACTGGTTTGACTATCGCACAAAGACAGATGAGCTGATTCTGGATCATCTCGATAGTTGGTGTAGGGGAATGCTATGATCTGAGTGAAGCGGGTATTAGGTTGAAGTTGGATGGTTTACCGTTGGTTCGAGATTTTCCGCAGGTATTTCCGGAGGAGTTGCCGGATTACCATAAGAGCGGGAAATTGTGTTTGACAACCCCTTGCAGTCAGGTACTGCTCCGATATCTATTCCTCCTTATCGGATGCCTATTTCTGAGATGCAGGAGTAAAAGAAGCAACTGGGGGAATTACAGGAAAAAGGGCTTCATCTGACCGAGCACTTCACTGTGGGGTGCTCTGGTTCTGTTTGTCAAGAAGAAAGATGGGACACTCTGACTTTGTATTGATTACAGACGGTTGAATGCTCTTATTGTGAAGAATAAGTATCCGTTGCCGAGGATTGACGATCTTTTTAATCAACTTCGGGATTCGAGAGTTTTCTCGAAGATTGATCTACGATCTGGATACTTTCAGCTTAGGGTGAAGGAGGAGGATATACCTAAGACTGCTTTCCGCACCCGGTATGGACACTTTGAGTTTACGGTCATGCCATTTGGGCTGACCAATGCCCCAGCGGCATTCGTGGATCTGATGCATCGGGTGTTCCGACCGTACTTGGACTCATTTCTGGCGGTTTTATTGATGATATTCTGATATATTCTCGGGATGAGAACTCGCATCGGGATCATCTGAGGGTGGTTCTGCAGACACTTTGGGAACATCAGCTTCATGATAAATTCTCAAAGTGTGAGTTCTGGATTCGGGAAGTCACTTTTCTGGGACACATTATATCTGAGCATGGTGCATGCTGTGGATCCAGAGAAGGTGAGGGCGATTCGGGACTGGAAACAACCTACCACGGTACGGGAGATTAGGAGCTCCCTGGGCTTAGCAGGATTTTATCGGAGGTTTGTACGGAGATTTTCTATTCTGGCATCTCCGCTCACGCAGTTGACCAAGAAGGGTCAACCGTTTATCTGGTCTGATAGGTGTGAGCAGAATTTTCAGAAGTTGAGGCGGTAGTTGACTAACGCTCCGATTCTGACTCTTTCAGATCCGATCTTACCGTATGTGGTTTATACGGATGCTTCCACGTCTGGTTTCGGATGTGTGTTGATGCAGAGCGTTTTGTGGTAGCTTATGGGTCGAGGCATGCGACCGCATGAGCTGAACTGGTTGGACACATGATCTGGAGTTGGCTATAGTAATTTATGCGCTGAAACATTGGAAGCAATATCTGTTTGATAGTAAATTTCAGATTCTTACCGACCATAAGAGTCTGAAATGTCTGTTTACGCAAAAGGAGCTTAATTTGAGGCAGCATAGATGGCTTGAATACATTAAGGACTATGGTTGCTGTATCGAGTACATCTCTGGCAAGGGCAACACGGTTGCCAATGCACTGAGCAGGAAGTATACCGGGTTAGTTAAGGGAGGAAATGTTGGGGACTGATCTGAGGAGAGTGATCTGACGTGCCTTTGGCACAGGTGGCAGCTCTGGGAGCGTATTTCGGGGTATACACTTACCATACATTCTGAGTGGCTTGACAGGATGCGCGAAGCGCAAGGTGGAGATCTGGGGTTGAAGAAGTTATCTGGGGAGGATAAGAGTTCTTTGTTACCGACGTTTCAGTATAGGCAGGGATTGCTATACTTCCGAGACCGCCTTTGTGTACCAGAGGATCAGGAGTTCTGGAATGATATTTTAGAGGAGGCACACTCGGCGGTGTGAGCATCGAACCGGCAGGACACTGCAGACTTTGCCCATTCCAGTTCTGGAAGTGGGGTAATGTTATGATGGACTTTATGACCGCACCGCCCGACACGGTTTCATCATGATGCTATCTGGGTTTTGTGGATCGGCCGACAAAGTGCGCACACTTTCGCTTATTCGGTCATAGACCCTCCGGAGAAGCTTGCCGGCTTTACATCGGGAAGATTGTACGCGTTTACATGGAGTACCGAGACTCCATTGTATCTCGACCGTGATCTGCGTTTTACAGCGGTTGCAGTGCTTTTCATGAAGCACTGGGCACGCGACTCCATCTCGAGTACTGACTTATCACCCGCAGACGGACGGGCGATCGGAGCGGGTGATTCGATATCGGAGGATATGTTGCAAATCTGTACTTTGGATTTTGGAGGAGTTTGGGACTAGCGATTACGTTGATAGAGTTCTCGTACAACAATTGCTTTCGACTACGTTTGACATGGCACCATTTGAGGCGTTATGCGGGAGGTGTATGACACCATACTGTTGGACAGATGCGTCTGATCGGGTTAAGCTGGGACCCGAGCTTTTTGAGGAGACTACGGCGAAGATCAGATTGTTATAGGCGCGGATTAAAACCGTGAACGACTACACTATTGATTATACGAACCGTCGCCGTAGGATCCTGGAATCTGAGTTTGGTGGCAGAATTTGACTGGAGATAGCACCGATCTGATGGACAGTAAGATTTGGTAGGCGGGGCAAGTTACCCCGAGTTACATCGGTTTTTATGAGTTTCCGGAGTAAGTTGTTAGGTTGTTTTTTCCCCCAACTATTTACATTTTACGTGATGTCTTCCGGGATAGCCTGTTGAGGATCGGTTAGATTTAGGTTCGATGTCTGCAGGGTTGTCTGGTAGAAATACCGGCAAGCTGACTCGGGTGCAATAAGATGCACCCGGAGGGTGGGACGCCGTGAGGCTCTGTATGGTAGTCTAAACTACCACTCCCGCCGCACCAGTACGGTGGTCCGATTGTTCTGGGTTAGAGGAATGTTCATAGTTTCTGGTTGGTAGCGACACCTGTCTGGTTGGTTCAGGCTACTCTTGGAGGACCAAGAGTTCTAAGGGGGGGAGAATGTTACGGTCACCCCGAGCGGGTTGCGACCGGGTGACCCGGGGCTCCGGTTTTGGCCTGCGGGTCACGTTTTTCGGCGTTCAGACGGCTCCCGAGCCCTATCCGATTATCATTTTGGCGAACCCTTCCGTATTTGAGGTCGTGTGGGTCCCCCGGACGTTTCCGCCGAAAATATTTTTCTGGCGCCGGGGTTGTCGGGTCGTCTCGGGGCGTACAGCGGGCTCGGTAGCACTCTCGAGATCTCAGTTTGGGAAGCCGTTTGCAGTTTTGGAGTCGTGGAGACGTCCGGTGGTGGTTGTGGAGTTTAATATTTGGGGCGGGACGTTCGGTTCCGGGCGACTCCGGGCGGGACGGGAATCCCGGGGCTCGGGATGGAAATTTTCTGACGGCTTTGGGGTAAGTTGTGTTATAATTTAAGATGGAATTTATGAGTATTTTTATAGAATTTTGGAGTGACGGAATTTCGGTTAAGGTTGACACGCTCGCACGTCGGGTTTTGGTTCGGGTTCAGTGAGCTCGGTAGGACACTCTGGAATGGTAAATGAACTTCTGAAAAATGTTCTGTGAATGTTATAATATTCTGAGGGTTGTGTCCAAGTTTTGTTAATTTTGGAATTCGGTAATTATTTTTGGGCAAAAAGAATTGGAACTTTCGGAAAAATTGGGAGTTAATTTGTATTTGGTTACAAATTAAATAAAATTGGGTATGGGCAGCAGCAGCACTTTCTCGGCAGAATTGGGAGTGAGGAAGGGACACATGGCCTTTTCTTATTTAAGTAGAGATGTATGGGTTAAAAGTAAAGGTAGAGATATATATTGGTTATTATTTTCATAAAATGAGTTTTAACTCATTTCTCTTCTTCTTCATCTCCTCCTTGCTGCTACTGCCGCCATTGTTGAGCTCTTGCTCAAGCTTGAGGTTCTTCATCTTGGCTCAAATCAAAGAGGAATTGGGTCCTTCATGTGGTAAGTACCTCCCTAAGCTCTCTTTTCTCATTAGTTTGGAAGATTAGTGATGAAAAGAGGAGTTTTGGCATTTGTTGGGTTTGTTCTTAGCTATAAGCTAGGATGATTCTCTTCCTCCCATATTTTAGTATGTTGTTCTTGGGTTGTAGGGGAGTGATAATCAAGTGTTAGATTTTGGAAAACACATCTTGGATGAAGAAACCATTTATGGCCGAATTTCTTGGAAAAACTAAAAAGATGGGTGTTTGTTTTCTTGAATCATGCTTCAAGTATGTTAATCCTAGCATGATTCTAAGCTTATGTATGTATTCAATTTGATGGATAACAAGTTGGGTTGAAAACCCCAAATGGCCGATTTTGTATGTTGATGTTCAATGTTGGATTTTGTTGTTTTGGATGCAATTGGATAGCATTCTTGGTTTAGAAGTGAAATTGGTGGTTAGATTGATTAATTGGAAGCTTGAATGGATTGAATTGGAAGTTGGATAAAAAGTTGGTTAAGAACCGAATTTTGGAATGATTCTTTATCTAGGTTGGAGTTTGGTTTTGGTTGATTTGGATGTTAAAATGGTATTGGGGTTGAATTTAGGAGTGGTTCGAAGTTTGAAACGTTGAATTCGGATAAGAATTGGAAAAGTTGCAATTATGCGAGTTTATCGGAAAATGTCGAGTAATGAAGGGTTTAAGGTTGGATTTGATCAGTTCTGCTTATTGAATTACGTTTATCAATGTATAATCTTGCATTGCCTAAGTTGGTTACGAATTACAGCGTTTCGTGAAAATGCGGAATTTTACGGAAATTCTGCCGGATTTTCGGTTTTGGGGTCGGGGGTGTAGTTTGGTAGTGTGGTTGGTAAGGTTGCTAATTTAGCTTGAATTGACAGATTCTGAGGTCCGGAAGTTAGAAAAAGAGAGGTTTTCGGGTTTCGGGTCGTGGTTTGGAAATCGTCCAGAACCGGTCAAATACTCTGGAATTGTGAGGTAAGGGTTTGGTTCTGCTATTTTTGGTAAGATAGGTGTATGTTTAGTTTCATTTTACATTACTGCAGGTATTTGATATTATATGCCTAGAGCATATTACGTAGTCTGTAGGTGTATATATTGTAGCACTTCATTTTGCGGGTATTTCGGAAATTTACGCTTTAAGGTACGTTACGTGATCTGTAGGTGTATGCCTTGTAGCATACCTGTGCATTAACCCTACGTTTGTAGGAGTATGCCTTGTGGCATACTTTGTGCATTAACCTACGGCAGTTGTGGGTTCGCTACCCAGTGGTGCACCATGCTTCCGTAATAGCTTGGCTTCGACTCCCTTAGAGGAGGCTGTCGTTACGATTGGTTATAAGGGTTTATGGCGATTTAGTATCGCACATCCTTGATTACGATCTGTTTTATTACATGCACGATATTCTGTTTTCTGTCGTATATATTCTGTATATTATTATCTTTCTGTTTTGCAGGGTTACATATGCTTATCTTACCCCAAATCCCTTACGGGGTCCTTTTAGGACTCACCCTTTTTGGGTTCTGTTTTTGGGTTTCAGGTAGACTTGGTAAACAACCAGTGGAGTTGGTTTCCGTGAGGCTTCTGCCTTGGTTGGGTTGAGCAGCAGCAGTACCTTGTGGGCTGGGATTTTGTCTACTTGGTCTGAATCCTGCGCGAGGTATTTTGACGTTTAGGCCTAGGGTCGGCTCTGTAGCTGCATGTGCATACTTTCTGTTTTATTGTTGTGATGATTGTATATGTTTGTATGTACATTCTGTTCTGTTGCATATTCTGAGCGTTTGGCGCTTGCTAGACAACTTAGGTTCTGTGAACTCTGCATGTATCTATGTTTGGTGCGTAAGCACTCATCCACGGAGGGCGAGGCTTACTCTGTTGCTGATGCATGAATTGTATGGTTGCATTTTATTTTGGTTATACTCATGAAATTTCCGTTAGTTTGCTTCCACAATCTTTCCGTTTTCGGGTCCGCTACGCGCGGCGGGTCTCGATGGACCTGCCACCCCTTTCCATTCCGGCTTCCGCTTCCGGCGTCCCGGCGCCCCCGCCTCCGCAACCGGGCTCGGGCGGCGTGCGGTGACAAAAATGGTATTGGGGTTGAATTTAGGAGTGGTTTGAAGTTTGAAACGTTGAATTCGGATAAGAAATGGAAAAGTTACTATTAAGCGGGATTATCGGAAAATGGCGGGTAATGAAGGGTTTAAGGTTGGTTTGATCAGTTCTGCTTGTTGAATTGTGTTTGTCAATGTATAATCTTGCATTGTCTAGGTTGATTCTGAATTCTGAAGTTTCTGTGGAAATCTGGAATTTTACGAAAATTCTGCCGGATTTTCGGTTTTGGGGTCGGGGTGTAGTTTGGTAGTGTGGTTGGTAAGGTTGCTAATTCAACTTGAAATGACAGATTCTGAGGTCCGGAAGTTAGAAAAAGAGAGGTTTCGGGTTTCGGGTCGTGGTTTGGAAATCGTCCAGAACCGGTCAAATACTCTGGAATTGTGAGGTAAGGGTTTGGTTCTGCTATTTTTGGTAAGATAGGTGTATGTTCAGTTTCATTTTATGTTCTGCAGGTATTTCAGTATTATATGCCTAGAGCATATTCTGTAGTCTGTAGGTGTATGTATTGTAGCACTTCTGTTTTGCAGGTATTTCGGAAATTTCTGCTTTAAGGTACGTTCTGTGATCTGTAGGTGTATGCCTTGTAGCATACCCTGTCTGTTAACCCTACGTTTGTAGGTGTATGCCTTATGGCATACTTTGTCTCATTAACCTACGGCGGTTGTGGGTTCGCTACCCACTGGTGCACCATGCTTCCGTAATAGCTTCGGCTTCTGACTCCCTTAGAGGGAGGCTGTCGTTCCGATTTGTTATAAGGGTTTATGGCGATTTAGTATCGCACATCCTTCGGTATTCTGATCTGTTTTTATTACATGCACGATGTTCTGTGTTCTGTTGCACATATTCTGTGTATTACTATCTTTCTGTTTTGCAGGGTTACATATGCTTATCTTACCCCAAATCCCTTACGGGGTCCTTTTAGGACTCACCCTTCTTTGGGTTCTGTTTTTGGGTTTCAGGTAGACATGATAAGCGGCCTGCGGAGTAGGATTCCGTGAGGGTTCTACCTTGGGTGTGTTTTGCGGCAGTTGCACCTTGCAGTCCGGGATTGTGTACTTGGTGTGAATCCCGCGCAAGGTATTTTGTTACATAGATTCTAAGGTTGGCTCTGTGGTTGCATATGCACACTTTCGTATTGCTATGGTGATTGTATGTCTGTATATATATTTGTATATTCTGCTCTATATCTGTTACAGCGCTTGGCGCTTGCTAGACATTTTAGGTTACGTGAATTTCGTATGTATATGTGTTTTGGTGCGTAAGCACTCGTCCACGGAGGGCGGGGCTTACTCTGTTATTAGTGCATGAATTGTATGGTTGCATTTTATTTTGGTTATACGCATGAAATTTCCGTTAGTTTGCTTCCACAATATTTCCGTTTTCGGGTCCTCTACGCGCGGCGGGTCTCGATGGACCTGCCACTCCTTTCCATTCCGGCTTCCGCATCCGGCGTCAGCGCCCCGCCTCCGCAACCGGGCTCGGGCGGCGTGCGGTGACAAGTTGGTATCGAGCGGGTAAGTGAACATATTGGTCGTCAGTGGTGACTTGTAGTGACAACTATTGTTCTACATTTTATTTTAGAATGGTTTGGTACGGAGATTGGCCACCTCCTTACTCAAACCACTTCAAAATAAAATTGTGGAGCAAAGTTTGGTCCTTCAAGTTATCCTGGTGGTTGCAGAGTACGAAATCCAGAACTTCGGGACTTTGGTAAAAGTGTTACAAGTAAAGGATTGTGGAAGAGTTTCAGGTACGTAAAATTGCGTGTTAGGAAAAGATTTGGTGAAATAAGCATGAATTGCTTCCGTGATTCTGTGAAATGCATGATTATATTGTTTTACAAAATAACTTCTGAGTTAAGTACTGCATTGCACTACAGAGCCTTAGAAAGCTGCTGCTAGTTTCTGTAGGGATTAGAGGTAGCGATTGTTTTGGACTCTGTTTGGTCCGAAATGTTTCAGAATGGTTAACACGCGCCGACAGCGTGATTTACGACCGGAGGAGGGGACCGTAATCCCACACCTCCGAGAGGAGAGAGCAGAGACAGGGCATTCTGAGCAGGCGGGTACATACCCCGCCACCGGTTGTGCAGCAGGTCGGGGTCTACCACCGCTTTGGTTCATGTCTTTGGAGCAGTCCAGCGGTTGTTGAGACACTAGTACGGAGCAGGTTCGGTGCGATCCACAGTGCGAGAGGATTCGGTCGTGGCACCGTCTGTGCATACTTGATGGGAGAGTGAGTAGCCACACCGGACTACCACCCACACTCATGTACGGGCCCAATCGAGAGTGAGTCGAGGAGGACGCGGAGCGCGGGGAACCCGCGATCTCGGAGGATACGACCAGAGCGTAGCCCCGTAGCTCGCTCCGATCGTTCTGACCAGGAGACATATCAGCCCCCTCGACAGCGACGGAGGGTTATTGTGCTGGATTCTGATACCACCCGTCGGACCCACCGACGACTGGGAGGTTCGGGGCATCACTCTGACTCTGATGATGTCCGTTTGTTGGAGAGGTTCCAGCGGCTGAACCCTAGGAAGTTTGATGGCAAGGGAGGTCCCGAGGCAGCGGAGACCTGGTTCATGGAGATTGATAAGCTCCTGGGGAGGTTACACTTACCTTCCACAGTGATGGTATCCCTTGCCACGTTCAATCTGCAGGAGGGAGCAGATCATTGGTGGAGGAGCCTTCAGGGCAATCTGAGGGCGAATGCGGGGCTGGCACCCGATCAGGAGGTGGATGTCACTTGGGAGCAGTTTACACAGCTGTTCCATCGGAGGTTCATCGGGGCTGCGGCTAGGGATCTGCGGCAGGCACGGTTTGACGAGCTTCAGCGAGGGAGACAGGACTGCCGCAGTATGAGAGGAGTTTGTGAGGCTTATCCACTACGTACCGCAGTACCACGGTATGGAGGAGGAGAAGGCGAAGAGGTTTATCCGTCATTGCGCCCGTACGCAGATGGGCTCGAGGCCGTTGGATATTACTACCTACGGGAGGCAGTTCACAAGGCTCGGCTCCTCGAGCGGGAGGACGTTGAGAGTCGCCTCACCTCGCGAGAGAGGTCGAGGGACTTCAAGGGGTTCCACGCAGCAGGGGACCCCGGCAGGGTTCTGACGGCGATGCAGGACCCGGGCAGTCTAGTGGAGGTAGGGGAGCACCACCCTCACGACCTTGTCCGACTTGTGGTGGGTATCACCGGGTAGACCTTGTTACCGGCAGGAGGGCCGGTGTTTGCGATGCGGGTCGGATACTCACTGGGTACGGGACTGCCCTCAGACGGTGGGGCAGGGTTCTGGTAGTTTTCAGCGTCCGCAGTCTCGGGCACCGCCCAACGCGCCGCGAGGGCGTGGGTTTCAGCGGGGTGGCCCGAGACCTCAGCAGCGACCACAGCTTCAGCCACCCCGTCCACCGCAGCAGCCTAGGGCGGGGCGCGTCTTTCGAGATAGAGCGAGGAGGTCCTAGTCGGCGAGAGGCCCTAGTCATCGAGGAGGACCCGGTCGGCGGCGGGCTCCGGCCAGCGGGAGGCTCGACTCACGGGGAGTCTTGCAAGGTACTGTATTTCTGAACGATACATCTGTTCATGCGTTATTTGATACAGGAGCGTCTATTTCTATTGTAGCACAGAAATGTGTTACATCTCTGCACCTGCCTGTTAGTACTTTGTCGCAGATGTATTTAGTAAAAACTGCTGGGAGTCAGTTTCTGTTTTCCAATGGGATGGTTCGGGGTTGTACTATATCCGTAGGCGGGCATCAGATAGTATCGGACTTGTTGGTTTAGGACACGCCGAACTATGATGTTATTATGGGGATGGATTGGCTATCCAAGAATTCTGTGCACATTGATTGTGCAGCCCGTACCATTATGGTATCTGGAGAGGTACTACCTCTCACGACTCCGACTGGTTTGACTATCGCACAGCATAGCACAGAGTTGCAGATTCTGGACCAGCTGTCGGTAGTTGGTGTAGGGGAATGCTTCGATCTGAATGAGGCGGATACTAGGTTGAAGCTAGCTAGTATACCGGTAGTTCGAGATTTTCCGCAGGTATTTCCGGAGGAGTTGCCCGGATTACCACCAGAGCGGGAAATTGTGTTTGAGATCTACCTGCAGTCGGGCACTGCTCCGATATCTATTCCTCCTTATCGGATGCCTATTTCTGAGATGCAGGAGTAGAAGAAGCAACTGGAGGAATTACAGAAAAAGGGCTTCATCCGACCGAGCACTTCACTGTGGGGTGCTCTGGTTCTGTTTGTTAAGAAGAATGATGGGACACTCCGACTTTGTATTGATTACAGACGGTGGAATGCTCTTATTGTGAAGAATAAGTATCCGTTGCCGAGGATTGACGATCTTTTTGATCAACTTCGGGATTCGAGAGTTTTCTCGAAGATTGATCTGCGATCTGGATACTTTCAGCTTAGGGTGAAGGAGGAGGATACACCTAAGGCGCTTTCCGCACCCGATATGGACACTTTGAGTTTACGGTCATGCCATTTGGGCTGACCAATGCTCGGCAGCATTCATGGATCTGATGCATCGGGTGTTCCGGCCGTACTTGGACTCTTTTGTGGTGGTCTTCATTGATGATATTCTGATATACTCTCGGGATGCGGACTCGCATCGGGAGCATCTGAGGGTAGTACTGCAGACACTTTGGGAACATCAGCTTTACGCTAAGTTCTCAAAGTGTGAGTTCTGAATCCGGAGGTCACCTTTGCAGGACATGTTATTTCGAGCATGGTCTGCGTGGACCCGAGAGAAGGTGAGAGCGATTCAGATCGGAAACAACCTACCACGGCACGGAGATCGGGAGCTTCACGGGATTAGCGAGGATATTATCGGAGGTTTGTACGGGGTTTTCTATTCAGCATCACCGCTCACGCGGTTGACCAAGAAGGGTTAACCGTTTATCTGATCTGAAAGGTGCGAGCAGAATTTTCAGGAGTTGAAACGGCAGTTGACTAACGCTCCGATTCTGACTCTTCCAGATCCGAGCCTACCGTATGTGATCTATACGGATGCTTCCACATCCGGTTTGGGGTGTGTGCTGATGCAGGATCGGAATGTGATAGCTTATGGGTCGAGGCAGCTGCGACCGCATGAGCTGAACTATCCGACACACGATCTGGAGTTGGCTGCAGTGATCTATGCGCTGAAGCAATGGAGGCATTATCTGCTTGGTAACAAATTTCAGATTCTTACCGACCATAAGAGTCTGAAATATCTGTTTACGCAGAAGGAGCTTAACATGAGGCAGCGCAGATGGCTCGATTACATTAAGGACTATGATTGCTGTCACCCCACCGCCCCGGAAAAAAAATGCGGAAGCGTCGGTTGGAGGTTTCGGCGGCGGGTGAACTCGGAAATTTCTCTTAAAAGGTTGTGGACCCGAAACCCCTCCCATAAAACATTTCTCTTTCAGTTTTAAGGTTGTTACGTGTTTGCAGATTTTAAGACGTCTTACTAGTCCTAAACCTGCACCCGAGACACGTTAGTGGTTTTTACAGGATATCGAGCGTAAGATTAAAGAAGCGGGAAAATAAAGATACGGTAGGAAGTTCCGCCCTCTGCGTAGGGTCGAAACTCCCACAAAATAAAATACAGACCGACAGTATGTATGCACTAATGTGTCTATATGCACTACTTCTACAGAGCCGAGCCAACAGTGCGGAATTATACCTCGCTACTAGATGCTGCTGCTGCTAAACATACACAGAGAAGATCGTCAGACTTATCATAAAGATAAAAACACAGAAGGAATTTTAACGAGAAATTCCCCCAAACACCAATATACCTCAAAATAACAGAAGTGCAGAACGAGCACCGCGGAAACCTACTCCGCAGGTCGTTTGCCCGTATCCTGAAAAATATTTCAAATATGGGGGTGAGTTCTCGAAAGAACCCGTAAGGGGGTAGGTGCAAGCAGTCAAACCAAAACTTTTAAAACATTTTAGCCTGCACAAAAGGGTTAGCGTGCAATGTTCTAACAGATAACGCAACCCTAAATATCATGATGTGATATGCAGATGCATGTATACAGAATCCCATCGATCGAGGGCACAGCCATGGATAGATCTTCCCGGCCCGCCGGCATCTCCATGCGCCGTGAGCAGATAACGAAGGCACGACCATGGGTAGTTCTTCCCGGCCCGGCCGGCATCCCCATGCGTCGTTAACGAAGCGAGAATGGGTCCGTCTTGACCCCGATAAACATACAAGTCCAAAACCATAAAACCTGCGAACCACTACGTACGAACTAGCCCCGGAGTCACCGGCCCCACCTCGACCCGAGTACTAGCCCTTAACTAACCTAATACACATTTAATGCGCATTAAGGAAGTTAAACCCCTTACCTCGACAGAAAACGGATATCTACTGTGGCCCCCTGACGCACAAGCAGTATCCCGGAAGACGCAGATCTAATCTGCTTAATCGAGATATACAAATAACTTTAGTTATTTCACTAAAGTTTCAAGTGATGGGAATTTATTCTTAACTACACTTAACATGTTACGGTCACCCCGAGCGGGTTGCGACCGGGTGACCCGGGGCTCCGGTTTTAGCCTGCGGGTCACGTTTTTCGGCGTTCAGACGGCTCCCGAGCCCTATCCGAGTATCATTTTGGCGAACCCCTCCGTATTTGAGGTCGTGTGGGTCCCCCGGACGTTTCCGCCGAAAATATTTTTCTGGCGCCGGGGGGTTGTCGGGGTCGCCTCGGGACGTACAGCGGGCTCGGTAGCGCTCTCGAGATCTCAGTTTGGGAAGCCGTTCGCAGTTTTGGAGTCGTGGAGACGTGCCGGAGGTGGTTGTAGAGTTTAATATTTGGGGCGGGACGTTCGGTTCCGGGCGACTCCCGGGGCTCGGGACGGGAATCCCGGGGCTCGGGATGGAAATTTTCTGACGGCTTTGGGGTAAGTTGTGTTTTAATTTAAGATGGAATTTATGGAATTTTTATAGAATTTTTGGAGTGACGGAATTCCGGTTCAGGTTGACACGCTCGCACGTCGGGTTTTGGTTCGGGTTCAGCGAGCTCGGTAGGACACTCCGGAAAGGTAAATGAATTTCTGAAAAATGTTCTGTGAATGTTATAATATTCTGAAGGTTGTGTCCAAGTTTCATTAATTTTGGAATTCGGTAATTATTTTTGGGCAAAAAGAATTGGAACGTTCGGAAAAATTGAGAGCTAAATTGCAAATGGGTGCAATTTAAAAGGAAAATCAGCATGGGCAGCAGCAGGCCTCTCTCATTTTCGGCAGATTTGTGTGTGTGTGTGATTATTGGTGGACACATGTCTCATTTTAATTAAAAGAGGAGAGGCATGGGTATTATAAAGTAGAAAATATATATACCATATTATTACATAAAGACTTACCTCATTTCATTTCTTCTTCTTCTTCCTTCGTTTCTTTGCTGCTGCCGAAACACCATTGATGAAGCTCCTCCAAGCTTGACTTCCTTCATCTTTGTGGAAATCAAAGAAGAATTGCTTGCCACTTGTGGTAAGTGTCATCCTAACTCCTCTTTTGTCATTAGTTTGGAAGTTTAGTGGTTAAAAGAGGAGATTTTGAGAAGTTTGGGTTTGTTCTTCACTACATGATTGAGTGATCCTCTCCTTCCCATCTTTTAGTATGTTGTTCTTGGGTGATAGGAGAGTGTTAATCAAGTGTTAGATTTTGGAAAACACAAGTTGGAAGGAAAACCTAGGTTGGCCGATTAATTGGAAGAATTTCCAAAATGGTGTGTGTTTGTTATTTTGTTTCATGCTTCAAGTATGTTAGTCCTAGCATGATTCTAAGGCTATCCATGGTTTTAATTTGATGGAGAACAAGTTGAGGTGAAAACCCCTAAATGGCCGAATTGTGCAAGTGTATGTTCTTGGTGGATTTTGTTGTTTGGGTGCAATTGGATAGCATTCATGGTTTAGGAATGTAATTGGTGATTAAAGAGTGCAAATGGAACCTTGTTTGGATTGAAATGGAAGTTGGGTGAGAAACCCCTCTTTGGCCGAATTTAATAGTGAAGGGGTTTTGTTGATTTTGGTGTAATTGGTTAGTAAGCATGCTTAGGAAGTGGAATTGGTGATTAATATGATTATTTGGAAGCTTGAATGGATTGAATTGGAAATTGGATAAATTGTTGGTTGGAAACCTAAACTTTTAATGATTCTTTTTCAATGTTAGAGGTTCATTTTGGTTGAATTGGATGTTAATTTGGTGTTGGGGTTGAATTTAGGAGTGGATGGAAGTTTGAAATGTTGAATTCGGTTAAGGAATGAAAGAGTTACAATTAATCGGGATTATCGGAGAATGGCGGGTAATGAAGGGTTTAAGGTTGGATTTGATCAGTTCTGCTTATTGTATGATGTCTGTCAATGTATAATCTTGCATTGTCTAGATTGGTTCTGAATTCTGACGTTTCTGTGAAAATCTGGAATTTTACGGAAATTCTGTCAGATTTTCGGTTTTGGGGTCGGGGGTTGTAATTTGGTAGTGTGGTTGATAAGAATGCTAAATCAACTTGGTTTGGCAGATTCTGAGTTTCGGTGGTTAGGAAAAGAGGAGTTCTAAGTTTCGGGGCACGGTGTAGGTGTTATCCAGAATCGGTCCAATACTGGATTTTGAGGTAAGGGTTTGGTTACATTGTTTGGTAAGCTAAGTATATGTTTTGGTTTCAGTTTACATTACTGCAGGTATTTCAGTATTATATGCCTAGAGCATATTCTGTAGTCTGTAAATGTATGTGTATTGTAGCATTTCTGTTTTGCAGGTATTTCGGAAGTTTCTGCTTTAAGGTAAGTTCTGTGATCCGTAGGTGTATGCCTTGTAGCATACCCTGCGTGTTAATCCTACGTTTGTAGGAGTATGCCTTATGGTATACTCGTGCATAACACTACGACAGTTGTGGGTTCGCTACCCCAGCTGGTGCACCATGCTTCTGTAATAGCCTCGGCTTCTGACTCCCCTTAGTGGGAGGCTGTCGTTCCGATCTGTTATAAGGTTTCTGGCGATTTAGAATCGCACGTCCTTCGGGATTCCGATTTATTTTCTGTACATGCATGCTATTCCGTATTCTGTTGCATATATTGCTATTCTTCTGTTTTGCAGGGTTACATATACTTATCTTACCCCAAATCCCTTACTGGGTCCTTTTAGGACTCACCCTTCTTTGGGTTATGTTTTGGGTTTCAGGTCGACCTGATAAGCGGCCTGCGGAGTAGGGTTTTGTGAGGTTCTACCTCGGTTGTATTTTGCGGCAGCTTCACCTTGCGGCCCGGGATTGTCTTTTGGATCTGAATCCCGCGCGAGGTATTTGACGCTTAGTCTTAGGCTTGGCTCTGTAGCTGCATGTACATACTTTCTGATTTGCTATGATGTTTGTATGTCTGTATATATGTTTGTATATTCTGTTCTATATCTGTCCTCAGCGCTTGGCGCTTGCTAGACTTTTTTAGGTTCTGTGAATTCTGTATGTATATGTGTTTTGGTGCGTAAGCACTCGTCCCACGGAGGCGGGGCTTACTCGTTGTTAGTTCATGAAATGTATGGTTGCATTTTATTTTGTTTATGTGCATGAAATGTCCGTTAGCTTGCTTCCACAATCCTTCCGTTTTGGGTCCGCTACGCGCGGCGGGTCTCGATGGACTGCCACCCCTTTCCATTCCGGCTTCCGCTTCCGGCGTCCCGGCGCCCCATCCTCCGCAACCGGGCTCGTGCTGAGTGCGGTGTCATGTTGGTATCAGAGCAGGTAAGTGACCATATTGGTCGTCAGTGGTGACTTGTAGTGACAAGCTATTGTTCTACATTTTATTTTAGAATGGTTTGGTACGGAGATTGGCCACCTCCTTACTCAAACCACTTCAAAATAAAATTGTGGAGCAAAGTTTGGTCCTTCAAGTTATCCTGGTGGTTGCAGAGTACGGGATCTAGAATTTTGAGACTTTGGTAAAAGTGTTACAAGTTAAGGGTTGTGGAAAAGTTTCAGGTACGTAAAATTGTGTGTTAGGAAAAGATTTGATGAAATAAGCATGAAATGCTTCTGTGATTCTGTGAAATGCATGATTTTATCATTTTGCAAAATAACTTCTGAGTTAAGCACTGCATTGCACTACAGAGCCTTAGAAAGCTGCTGCTAGTTTCTGTAGGGATTAGAGGTGACTGATCGGTCTGGACTCTGTTTGGTCCGAAATGTCTCAGGTTTGGTTAACACGCGTAGACAGCGTGATTTGGTACCGGAGGGGCGGGACTGAGATCCCACACCTCCGTGGAATAGGATACGGGTTCAGTGTAACCCAGGGTCTGAACAACCACACTCACCACCCCGAGGTTTAGTGGTCGTAAGGACCCCTCTCTGATTTGGTATTACCGCCAGCCTAGCTGGTTCAGAGGCGGCGATGGCGGGGAAAATCTGTTTATGCCACGGTAAGGGTACTTTGATCGGTGGTGATAGCAAGACTTAAGCCACTGCTCGCCATAGTTTTGGGATCAGTAAGTGAGTGACTCTGACAAGGGTGGTCACTACGACACCTAGACTTCTCGTCGGTCCTATTAACGACGAGGAGATCTGGGGCACCAGTCTGGCGAGGTCAGACTTTTGGAGAGGTTTCAGAGTCTGAATCCCCCCCCCCGAGGTTCAATGACCGAGGAGGACCGGAGGTAGTAGAGACTTGGTTTGCAGGAATTGACAAACTCCTGGAGGGAGGCTATTCTGAGTCGGTTGGCCGCCGGGGCCAACGGCTACTCCGGCCAGATTGCTTCCAGATTCCGAACCGGAGTTCGGATTGACCCGATATCGGATTTCTAGTGTCCTGGCAGTGTACCGGACATTTCCGCGGAAAATATTTTTCGGGGCCGGGGGGTTGCCGTCGGACGATTTTCGGGGATTCTGGGCGGAGAAACGGCTCCCGGGAGTGACCCGGGACTCAGTTGCGCTTTGAGGAAGATCTGGAGTCGGGATATAATTTACATTTTTCTCGTGAAGAAAAATGTTACGGTCGAAATTACGGTTTCGGGCGGTTTTCGGGCTCGGGCGAGCCAAGTGTGACACTTGGCGAAATGTGATTAGTGGAAAGTATTGGACTTGGTCTCTTGTTATTTCTAGTGATTATGATTCACTATGATGTCAAAAGGATGTCATGTGCAAAGCACATGACTTATTATTACAAGACTTAAGTTTTGGCAGTCTTCAGCGCCCATAGTCTCGGACGCAACCCAACGCGCCGTGAGGGCGTGGGTTTCAGCAGGGTGGCCCGAGACCTCAGTAGCGACAACAGCTTCAGCCACCCCCTCCGTCGCCGCAGCTCAGAGCAGGACGAGTTTTCCTTTTTCTGAAGGGAGGCCCTGGTTATCAGGGAGGCTTGAGTCAGCAGGAAGTCCTGTAAGGTACTATATTTCCGAATGAGATACCGGTTCATGCGTTATTTGATACAGGAGCATTTGTTTCCATTGTAACACCGAAATGTGTTACATTTCTGTATCTGTCTGTTAGTACCTTGCCTCAAACGCATTTAGTAAAAACTGCTGGGAGTCAGTTTCTGTTTTCCAATGGGATGGTTCGGGGTTGTGCGATATCTGTAGGCGGACATCTGATGGTATCGGATTTGTTAATTTTAGACACGCCGAACTATGATATTATTCTTGGGATGGACTGGCTATCCAAGAACTCTGTGCACGTTGATGGTGCAACCCGTACTATTATGGTTTCTGGAGAGGTACTACCTCCCACGACTCCGATTGGTTTGACTATCGCGCAGCACAGTAAGAGTTACAGATTCTGGATCAGCTGTCGATAGCTGGTGTAGGGGAATGCTATGATCTGAATGAAGCTGGTATTAGGTTGAAGTTGGATGGTTTACCGTTGGTTCGAGATTTTCCGCAGGTATTTCCGGAGGAGTTACCCGGATTACCATAAGAGCGGGGAATTGTGTTTGACATCCACCTGCAGTGGCATCGCTCCGATATCTATTCCTCCTTATCGGATGCCTATTTCGAGATGCAGGAGTAGAAGAAGCAAGCTGGAGGAATTACGTAAAAGGGCTTCATCCGACCGGGCACTTCACCGTGGGGTGCTCTGGTACTGTTTGTTAAGAAGAATGATGGGACACTCTGACTTGGTATTGATTACAGACGGTTGAATGCACTTATTGTGAAGAATAAGTATCCGTTGCTAAGGATTGACGATCTTTTTGATCAACTTCGGGGTTCAAGAGTTTCGTCTAAGATTAATTTCCGATCTGGGTATTTTCAGCTTAGGGTGAAGGAAGAGGATATACCTAAGACTGTTTTCCGCACCCGATTGGGACACTCTGAGTTTACGGTCATGCCATTCGGGCTGACCGATGCTACAGCGGCAATCATGGATCTGATGCATCGGGTGTTCCGACCGTACTTGGACTCATTCCCGGTGGTTTTATTGATGATATTCGATATATTCTCGGGATGAGGATTCGCATCGGATCATCGAGGGTAGTTCTGCAGACACTTTGGGAACATCAGCTTTATGCTAAATTCTCAAAGTGTGAGTTCTGGATTCGGGAAGTCACCTGTCTGGGACACATTATATCTGAGCAGGGTCGGTCGGTGAACCCGGAGAAGGTGAGGGCAGGTCAGGACTGGAAACAACCTACCGCGGTTCGGGAGATCAGGAGCTTCCTGGGGTTAGCTGGATATTATCGGAGATTCGTGCTGGGTTTTCTATTCTGCATCTCCGCTCACGCAGATTGACCAAGAAGGGTCAACCGTTTATCCGGTCCGATAGGTGTGAGCAGAATTTTCGAGTTGAAGCGGCGGTTGACTAACGCTCCGATTCTGACTCATTCAGATCCGATCTTGCCGTATGTGAATTATACGGATGCTTCCACATCTGGTTTGGGATGTGTGTTGGTGTAGGAGCGTTTTGTGGTAGCTTATGGGTCGAGGCAGCTGCGACCGCATGAGCTGAACTGGTTGGCACATGATCTGGAATGGGCTATAATAGTTTATGCGCTGAAACATTGGAATCAATATCTGTTTGGTAATAAATTTCAGATTCTTATCGACCATAAGAGTCTGAAATATCTGTTTACACGAAGGAGCTTAACATGAGGCAGCGCCGATGGCTCGAATACATTAAGGACTATGATTGCAGTATCGAGTACATCTCTGGTAAGGGCAACACGGTTGCCGATGCACTGAGCAGGAAGTATACCGGGTTGGTCAAGGGAGGAGGTGTTGGTGACCGATCCGAGGAGAGTGATCTGACGTGCCTTTGGCACAGGTGGCAGCTCTGGGAGCGTGCTCAGGTATACACACTTACTATACATTCTGAGTGGCTTGATTGAGTGCGCGAGGCGCAAGGTAGTGATCCGGGGTTGAAGGAATTATCCGGGGTGGATAAGAGTTCTTTGTTACCGACGTTTCAGTATGGCAGGGATCGCTATACTTCAGAGACTACCTTTGTGTACCAGAGGATCAGGAGTTCTGGAATGATACTTTAGAGGGGGCACACTCGAGCAGTGTGAGCATCAGGAACCGGCAGGGACACTGCAAACTTTGCCCATTCCAGTCTGGAAGTGGGGTAATGTTATGATGGACATTCTGGCTGCACTGCCCTGACACGGTTTCATCATGATGTTATCTGGGTTTTTGTGTGGATCGGCTGACAAAGTGCGTACACTTTCTGCCTATTTGGGTCACAGACCCTCTGGAGAAGCTTGCCCGGCTTTACATCAGGGAGATTGTACGTTTACATGGAGCACCAGACTCCATTGAATCTGACCGTGATCCGCGTTTTACAGCATGGTTCTGGAATGCTTTTCATGAAGCATTGGGCACGCGACTTCATCTGAATACAGCTTATCACCCACAGACGGACGGACAGTCGGAGCGGGTGATTCTGATATCGGAGGATATGTTGCGAATCTGTACTTTGGATTTTGGAGGAGTTTGGGACTAGCAGTTACTTTGATAGAGTTCTCGTACAACAATTGCGTTCAGATTACGTTTGACATGGCGCCCTATGAGATGTTGTACGGGAGGTGTATGACACCATACTGTTGGACAAATGCGTCTGATCGGGTTAAGCTGGGACCCGAGCTTTTTGAGGAGTCTACGGCAAAGATCAGATTGTTACAGGCGCGGATTAAAACCGCGAACGACTGCACCACTGTTTATACGAACCGCCGCCGTAGGGCTCTTGAATCTGAGTTTGGTAATAGAATTTGACTGGAGGTAGCACCGTTCAGAGAAACAGTAAGATGTGATAGGCGGGGCGAGTTACCCCGAGTTATGTCGGTTATCATGAGTTTCCAGAGTAAGTTGTTAGGTTGGCCTTACACCCAATCAAGCTTCGTTTTATGTGGTATCCTCCGTGATAGCCTGTTGTGGATCGGTTAGATTTAGGTTCGATCTTCTGCAGGGTTGTCTGGTAGAAATACCGGCAACTGACTCGGGGTGCAATAAGATGCACCCGGAGGGTGGGACGCCGTGAGGCTCTGTATGGTAGTCTAAACTACCACTCCCGCCGCACCAGTACGGTGGTCCGATTGTTCTGGGTTAGAGTAGGGAAATGTTTATATTTTCTGGTTGGTAGCGACACCTGTCTGGTTGGTTCAGGCTACTCTTGGAGGACCAAGAGTTCTAAGGGGGGGAGAATGTTACGGTCACCCCGAGCGGGTTGCGACCGGGTGACCCGGGGCTCCGGTTTTGGCCTGCGGGTCACGTTTTTCGGCGTTCAGACGGCTCCCGAGCCCTATCCGAGTATCATTTTGGCGAACCCCTCCGTATTTGAGGTCGTGTGGGTCCCCCGGACGTTTCCGCCGAAAATATTTTTTTTGGCGCCAGGGGGTTGTCGGGGTCGCCTCGGGACGTACAGCGGGCTCGGTAGCGCTCTCGAGATCTCAGTTTGGGAAGCCGTTCGCAGTTTTGGAGTCGTGGAGACGTCCCGGAGGTGGTTGTAGAGTTTAATATTTGGGGCGGGACGTTCGGTTCCGGGCGACTCCCGGGGCTCGGGACGGGAATCCCGGGGCTCGGGATGGAAATTTTCTGACGGCTTTGGGGTAAGTTGTGTTTTAATTTAAGATGGAATTTATGGAATTTTTATAGAATTTTTGGAGTGACGGAATTCCGGTTCGAGTTGACACGCCGCACGTCGGGTTACGGTTCGGGTTCAGCGAGCTCGGTAGGACACTCCGGAAAGGTAAATGAATTTCTGAAAAATGTTCTGTGAATGTTATAATATTCTGAAGGTTGTGTCCAAGTTTCATTAATTTTGGAATTCGGTAATTATTTTTGGGCAAAAAGAATTGGAACGTTCGGAAAAATTGAGAGCTAAATTGCAAATGGGTGCAATTTAAAAGGAAAATCAGCATGGGCAGCAGCAGGCCTCTCTCATTTTCGGCAGATTTGTGTGTGTGTGTGATTATTGGTGGACACATGTCTCATTTTAATTAAAAGAGGAGAGGCATGGGTATTATAAAGTAGAAAATATATATGCCATATTATTACATAAAGACTTACCTCATTTCATTTCTTCTTCTTCTTCCTTCGTTTCTTTGCTGCTGCCGAAACACCATTGATGAAGCTCCTCCAAGCTTGACTTCCTTCATCTTTGTGGAAATCAAAGAAGAATTGCTTGCCACTTGTGGTAAGTGTCATCCTAACTCCTCTTTTGTCATTAGTTTGGAAGTTTAGTGGTTAAAAGAGGAGATTTTGAGAAGTTTGGGTTTGTTCTTCACTACATGATTGAGTGATCCTCTCCTTCCCATCTTTTAGTATGTTGTTCTTGGGTGATAGGAGAGTGTTAATCAAGTGTTAGATTTTGGAAAACACAAGTTGGAAGGAAAACCTAGGTTGGCCGATTTTTGGAAGAATTTCCAAAATGGTGTGTGTTTGTTATTTTGTTTCATGCTTCAAGTATGTTAGTCCTAGCATGATTCTAAGGCTATCCATGGTTTTAATTTGATGGAGAACAAGTTGAGGTGAAAACCCCTAAATGGCCGAATTGTGCAAGTGTATGTTCTTGGTGGATTTTGTTGTTTGGGTGCAATTGGATAGCATTCATGGTTTAGGAATGTAATTGGTGATTAAAGAGTGCAAATGGAACCTTGTTTGGATTGAAATGGAAGTTGGGTGAGAAACCCCTCTTTGGCCGAATTTAATAGTGAAGGGGTTTTGTTGATTTTGGTGTAATTGGTTAGTAAGCATGCTTAGGAAGTGGAATTGGTGATTAATATGATTATTTGGAAGCTTGAATGGATTGAATTGGAAATTGGATAAAAAGTTGGTTGGAAACCGAAACTTTGAATGATTCTTTTTCAATGTTAGAGGTTCATTTTGGTTGAATTGGATGTTAATTTGGTGTTGGGGTTGAATTTAGGAGTGGATGGAAGTTTGAAATGTTGAATTCGGTTAAGGAATGAAAGAGTTACAATTAATCGGGATTATCGGAGAATGGCGGGTAATGAAGGGTTTAAGGTTGGATTTGATCAGTTCTGCTTATTGTATGATGTCTGTCAATGTATAATCTTGCAGTGTCTAGATTGGTTCTGAATTATGACGTTTCTGTGAAAATCTGGAATTTTACGGAAATTCTGTCAGATTTTCGGTTTTGGGGTCGGGGGGTTGTAATTTGGTAGTGTGGTTGATAAGAATGCTAAATCAACTTGGTTTGGCAGATTCTGAGTTTCGGTGGTTAGGAAAAGAGGAGTTCTAAGTTTCGGGGCACGGTGTAGGTGTTATCCAGAATCGGTCCAATACTCTGGATTTTGAGGTAAGGGTTTGTTTCTTTTGTTTGGTAAGCTAAGTATATGGTTTGGTTTCAGTTTCTTTTCTTCAGGTATTTCAGTATTATATTCCTAGAGAATATTCTGTAGTATGTAAATGTATGTGTATGGTAGCATTTACTTTTGCAGGTATTTCGGAAGTTTCGCTTTAAGGTAAGTTACGTGATCTCGTAGGTGTATGCCTTGTAGCATACTCTGTCTGTTAATCCTACGTTTGTAGGAGTATGCCTTATGGTATACTCTGTCTGTTAACACTACGACAGTTGTGGGTTCGCTACCCCAGCTGGTGCACCATGCTTCCGTAATAGCTTCGGCTTCTGACTCCCCTTAGGGGGAGGCTGTCGTTCCGATCTGTTATAAGGTTTCTGGCGATTTAGAATCGCACGTCCTTCGGGATTCCGATTTATTTTCTGTTCATGCATGCTATTCCGTATTCTGTTGCATATATTGCTATCTTTCTGTTTTGCAGGGTTACATATACTTACCTTACTCCATATCCCTTACGGGGTCCTTTTAGGACTCACCCTTCTTTGGGTTCTGTTTTTGGGTTTCAGGTCGACCTGATAAGCGGCCTGCGGAGTAGGGTTTTGCGAGGTTCTACCTCGGTTGTATTTTGCGGCAGCTTCACCTTGCGGTCCGGGATTGTCTTTTGGATCTGAATCCCGCGCGAGGTATTTGACGCTTAGTCTTAGGCTTGGCTCTGTAGCTGCATGTACATACTTTCTGATTTGCTATGATGTTTGTATGTCTGTATATATGTTTGTATATTCTGTTCTATATCTGTCCTCAGCGCTTGGCGCTTGCTAGACTTTTTTAGGTTCTGTGAATTCTGTATGTATATGTGTTTTGGTGCGTAAGCACTCGTCCACGGAGGGCGGGGCTTACTCTGTTGTTAGTTCATGAAATGTATGGTTGCATTTTATTTTGTTTATGTGCATGAAATGTCCGTTAGCTTGCTTCCACAATCCTTCCGTTTCCGCTGGGTCCGCTACGCGCGGCGGCGCCCCCGCCTCTCGATGGACCTGCCACCCAAGATGACTTTCCATTCCGGCTTCCGCTTAACCACACAACTAAGGCGTCCACTTAAATCTCTTCAAGGCGCCCCGCCTCCGCAACCGGGCTCGGGCGGCGTGCGGTGACACTCCCCAAACTTCTTCAACCTTCTCCAATTACACTTGGCAGATTTTGTACCAACTTGTAAAAATAAACTTCACCAAACCACCAGCCCTAAAATCATGAAAATTTACATGAAGGTAGCCCTGTGTGTCTAGTTTAAGTAGAAATTTACAGATCTTGATTTGGATCCTTGTACGATTTACTAAAAATGTTTGACTGAACACTGGTCAAACCCGACTTTTGGAATTTCGAATTCCTTCCAAAATTAACAGTTATCACCGAAAATCGTCCAACACTTGTAACACTTATAAACAACACCAAAATCACATCCAACATTGAATTTTGATAAATTATCATAACCCAATGTTATTCCGATAATTTACAGAATTAGAAATTCCGGTCGACACTCGCCGGAAAGTTACAGAACGTCGGGGTGGGTGTAACAATCTCCCCCCCTAAGACTCTTGGTCCTCCAAGAGTGATAACAACCTCCGGTACTCCTCCGGGTATGTACTCAACAACTCCTGCTCTGTCTCCCAAGTCGCCTCCCGATCGAATGATGTGACCACCGAACTTTGATCATCGGAATCGACTTGTTGCGGAGCCTCCGAATATCCCTGGCCAGAAAAGCTATCGGTACCTCTCGGTAGGATAGATCCGGCTCTAACTCAATTTCCTCTGTCGGAATGATCTGAGTGTCATCCAAAATGCATTTCTTCAGCATGCTGACATGAAAAACGTTGTGCACCGCAGACATGCTCGGAGGTAAGGCCAATCTGTAAGCGACTCGCCTATACGCTCCAAAACCTCGTAAGGACCAACATATCTTGGAGCCAACTTGCCCCGCTTGCCAAAACGAATGGTCCCACGAGTCGGTGCAACCTTCAGCCAAACTCTGTCTCCTACCTCAAACTCCAGATCACGCTGCCTCTTGTTAACATATGAGGTGGTCCTGTCATTTGCGGCCTTCATCCGCATCTGAATCAGGCGGATCTTCTCCGCTGCCTCCTCCAACAACTCGGGGCCAATAATCATCTTGTCCGAGGCATCTGTCCAACAATGAGGTGTCATGCATCTCCGACCATACAGTGCCTCAAAGGGTGCCATGCCGATAGTAGTCTGATAACTGTTGTTGTAGGAGAACTCTACTAGCGGTAGGTGGCGATCCCACTGTCCCCCGAAATCCAGAACACAACTCCTGAGCATATCCTCGACAATCTGAATAACCCTCTCGGACTGCCCGTCTGTCTGAGGATGGTACGCCGTGCTCAGGTGAAGTCGCGTGCCCAAAGCCTTATGGAAGGCAACCCAAAACTTCGCGGTAAACCGTGGATCTCTATCAGACACAATGGAGTCTGGTACTCCATGTAGTCGCACGATCTCCCGAATATAAAGCTGGGCAAGCTTCTCTAGCGAGTCCGTCACTGCATTGGCGTAAAATGTGCACACTTTGTCAGCCGATCAACTATAACCCGGATGGCGTCATGCGGAGCTCTAGTCGGAGGAAGACAAGTAAGGAAGTCCATCGTGATATTGCCCCATTTCCTGACAGGGATAGGTAGAGTCTGCAGTGTACCCGCTGGTTTCTGATGCTCTACCTTAACGCGCTGACAAGTCGCACACCTCGACACATAGGCGGCTATGTGCCTCCGCATCCCCGGCCACCAGAAGTGAGATCGAAGATCATGGTACATCTTCTCACTTCCAGGGTGGATGCTCAAACTACTCGAGTGCGCCTCCCCAAACAGTCGATATCGATTCTACGAGTCATCCGGGACATAGAGACGACTCCTGAAGTACAGCAATCCTCGCTTGTACTCAAGAATGGTCGCAAAGCCCCTCTGTCCTCACCCGAGAGCCTCTTCAGTCCCGGGTCTCTAGTTTGTGCCTCTCGAATCTCGGTCAACCACTCAGACTGGATGGTCAAAGTGTTAACTTGGGCTTGCTCCCATTGCTCCCACTGATGCCACAACAACATCAGATCTTATCCATCGGACTTGTTCCCAGCATCTCCACCGCTAACAATCCCAGTATACCTCCTGCTCAAAGCATCTGCTACTGAATTCCCCTTGCCGGCGGTGTACTCGATAGTGCAGTCATAGTCCTTCATGTATTCGAGCCACCGTCGTTGTCTCATATTCAAATCCTTCTGGGTAAACAGATACTTCAAACTCTTGTGATCGGTGAAGATCTGGAATCTACTGCCGAGTAGATAATGTCTCCACTGCTTGAGAGCATAAATGACCGCAGCCAACTCCAGGTCGTGCGTAGGGTAATTCTGTTCGTGTGATCGCATCTGTCTTGACCCGTACGCAACGACATGGTGCCCTTGCATCAACACACATCCGACTCCCGTCCTTGACGCATCTGTGTAGATTACGTAAGGTAGTGCAGGGTCCGGTTGACTCAGAATCGGAGAGTGTGTCAGTAACCGCTTAAGTTCCCGAAAGCTATCCTCGCAGGCTGAGGACCAGACAAACGGCTGACCCTTCTTGGTCAACCGAGTAAGTGGTGATGCAAGTATGGAGAATCACTGCACGAATCTGCGGTAATATCCTGCCAACCCCAGGAAGCTCCGTATCTCCTTAACAGTCCGTGGCTGCCTCCACTCCTCAACTGCCTTGGTCTTCTCTGGATCCACAGATATACCATGCTCCCCGACGATGTGACCCAAAAAAGATATCTCCCGCAACCAGAAATCGCACTTAGAGAACTTAGCGTACAGCTGGTTGTTCGCAAGTGTCTCCAATACAGTTCTCAGATGTCCTTGATGTGATTCCTCATCGGGAGAATAGACAAGAATGTCATCGATGAAGACTATCACAAAGGAATCTAGGTACGGGCGGAATACTCGGTGCATCATGTCCATAAATGCAGCTGGTGCATTCGTCAAACCAAATGGCATTACGGTACACTCGTAATGCCCATACCGAGTATGAAAAGCTGTCTTGGGAATATCTTCTTCCCTGATGCGTAGTTGGAAATACCCAGACCGCAGGTCGATCTTCGATAAAAACTTAGCTCCCCTGAGCTAGTCAAACAAATCATCGATCCTGGGTATTGGATACTTATTCTTAATGGTGATGGCATTCAGCTGCCTGAAGTCGATACAGAGTCAGAGAGTCCCATCCTTCTTCCTAACAAACAACACCGGGCTCCCACGGTGAAGTACTCTGGCGGATGAATCCCTTCTCCATAAGCTCATCAAGCTGCTTCTTCAGTTCAGCTAACTCCACAATCGGCATCCGGTAGGGAGGGATGGAGATCGGAGTTGATCCCGGCTGTAACTGAATCTCAAAAGTGATCTCCCGCTCCGGAGGCATACCCGGTAACTCTTCCGGAAAAACATGAGGAAAATAACGAACTACAGGAATCTTGTCTAACTCTGTGCGCGTACCTGTAGTGTTAAGGCCAAGTACTCCTCCTCATCCACTACTTGGAATGTGCTCCAGTAACGCCACTCCATGCTCTGCTCCACTTGGTTTCGGTGGATAGCCAATCTGTATGACTTCCCGGATATCAGAATTTGTCGCTTGGCACGATCAATCCTCACATCATGTCGCGACAGTAATCCATCCCCGAATAATATCGTACTTGGACGTATCCAAAATCAGTAACTCGGACTCAATCGATGACGCCCGATACTCAAGATGCATTCTTGAGCAATCTCATTCGAATACAATCGCATCCCACCAGCGGTGCGTACCATGACTACACTTGCCGTGTGGGCGATAGGCAAAGTCCGAGATGTCGCACATTTCAGAAATAGCAGAAATTGAAGCGCCAGTATCGAAAAGTGCATTAACAGGTACATTATTTAAAAGGATGATACCTGCTAATGCTCCTTGCTGCGAAGTACCGCCCTGCTCCAACTGGTAGACCCGTGCTGGCTGAACTGTCCGCTGTACCGGCGGTGCTGTAATAAGTGGTCTCTGTGGTGGAGCTCTCAAGCCTCCCTGAGTAAAACCTCGGCCCTGACCGGCCCTGATCTGACTCCGCTGTGGTCCTCCCGGCTGAACCCTAGCTCCAGGTGCCAGAGTCACTGGGCAATCATTGACCCAGTGATCATTCGCTCCACATCTCAAGCACCGCCTCGAGCCCTGAAGCAAACCTGTCCTCCGTGGCGTCGGCCACATTCCCGGCAGACTGGGAACTCAGTAATGGGGGCCTTGCCCCTATCGAACCCGCTCGGTCTGCTCTGTCCCGGTCTGTTCGGTCCGGGCTGCTGTCTTCGGCCCTGCTGGCCTGAAGGTCTCCCGCCACTCTGGGGTCGGGAAGGTGTAACCACGCCCCGGTCCATCTCCGTCTCCAGCAGTAGGGCCTTCGAATGGCCTCGTGATAGTCGAGATGCTGAGTGCAATCAAATGTCCCCGATCTCGTGGGCGCAAGCCCCGATAAATCTCCCGGTCTTCTCCGCTCCGAGGAGTCGAACAACGAGGAATAACGGATAAGCCGGCTAAACTCCACCTCGTACTCGACCACACCGGCTACCCCGGGTAAGTGTATCAAACTCGGTCGGCGACGCTCCCGGATGGCGACCCAGCCATCGCTCATGGAACAAACGGGAGAACTCCTCCCAAGGCATCCCCGGATCAACCCGTCTCAGCCCTGCATACGGCATCGCTCGGCCTCTGGCCACTCCCTGCCACCAATTGTGCGCCGCATCGCGCAGATAGAAGGTAGCCAGAGAAACCATCTCCTCGGATAGCACGGGAAGTCGGTGTAGAAGACGCCCAATATCGGTCAGCCAAGTCTCGCCGCATCAGTCCAGATCTGCCCGAAAACACAGGCGGGTTGAAACGCTGCAGGCGTTCCATCATTCTAACCTCATCAAAACCTACACTGCTCTCAGTACGTGGCCTCGGGATCTCTCTGATGTCCCCGGAATCGGAATCAGTGTCGTCTCTAGGTCGGCGACGACCGATCAATGAACGCTCTACCCGAGCCTGGCGGGTATCCGGTCTAGGGCGAGCGGGGCTGACCGCTGCCCTAGTCCTCCTGGTGTGGGGTCTACCCTGAAACACAGACTGAATGTCCTCCGAAAAAGGAGTACGACGGTAGCGTCGGGAAACGGTATAAGTGGTCTCCGTGTCGGGGTGTAGCGATCGGCGTCGAAAAATCGCCATCGCTCTCATGGTCGGATGCAATATCTGCTGGGCAAACACACCGCTCGGAAGGGTGCGAATCGACCCAATGTGTCCACAAGGTTGACGCGACCATTATCGGGAGAGGGGTCGGAAATGTCGACGAGTAATGCGATCGTGCCTCGTACGTACCATCTGAAATTCCCAACAAAATATATGGAAATAACGTTAATCTCTATGTTAGCAAACAGCAGACTCCTAATGGCTCTGTAGTGTAGATGATATGCATGTTTAACAGAAAATTTCAGCAAGAATTCCTTTGCTTGCCTACTTTGAGAGAAAATAACAATCCATATCCTTCATGAATTGTCAAAGCGCGATACTGTTTAACCACTTATTGAGTTTGATTATGCTAGGTTCTGGTGTTAACTAACCAACCCTAAACATACCTAAAGTTCAAGAATAATTTTAGTAAAAGTTAGCTACGCTTTTATTTAAATTACCCCAGAACTAGTAGTGTTGTTTAAGTCGGGTAGTCTAACCATTCCTAACTCTAACCTTAAGCTCTGATACCAAATTGTCACCCCACCGCCCCGGAAAAATGCGGAAGCGTCGGTTGGAGGTTTCGGTGGCGGGTGAACACGGAAATTTCTCATAAAAGGTTGTGGACCCGAAACCCCTCCCATAAAACATTTCTCTTTCAGTTTTAAGGTTGTTACGTGTTTGCAGATTTTAAGACGTCTTACTAGTCCTAAACCTGCACCCGAGACACGTTAGTGGTTTTTACAGGATATCGAGCGTAAGATTAAAGAAGCAGAAAATAAAGATACGAGGCCGAGGAAGTTCCGCCTCTGCGTAGGGTCGGAAACTCCCACAAAATAAAATACAGACCGACAGTATGTATGCACTAATGTGTCTACATGCACTACATCTACAGAGCCGATCAAACAGTGCGGAATTATACCTCGCTAATAGATGCTGCTGCTTCTAAACATACACATAGAAGATCGTCGGACTTATCATAAAGATAAAAACACGAAGGAATTTTAACGAGAAATTCCCCAAACACCAATATACCTCAAAATAACGAAGTGCGTAACGAGCACCGCGAAACCTACTCCGCAGGTCGCTTGCCCGTATCCCCTTAAAATATTTCAAATATGGGGGGGTGAGTTCTCGAAAGAACCCGTAAGGGGGTAGGTACGAAACGGTCAAACCAAAACTTTTAAAACATTTGCCTGCACAAAAGGGTTAGCGTGCAATGTTCTAACAGATAACGCAACCCTAAATATCGTGATGTGATATGCAGATGCATGTATACAGAATCCCATCGATCGAGGGCACAGCCATGGATAGATCTTCCTGCCCCGCCGGCATCTCCATGCGCCGTGAACAGATAATGAAGGCACGACCATGGGTAGTTCTTCCTGCCCGGCCGGCATCCCCATGCGTCGTTAATGTAAAGCGAGAATGGGTCCGTCTTCGACCCCGATAAACATACAAGTCCAAAACCATAAAACCCTCGCGAACCACTACGTACTCAAGAATTCAGCCCCGGGAGTCACTGGGCCCCACCCTCGACCCGAGTACTAGCCCTTAACTAACCTAATACACATTTAATGCGCATTAAGGAAGTTAAACCCCTTACCTCGACAGAAAACGGATATCTACTGTGGCCCCCTGACGCACAAGCAAAGATCCTAAGACGCAGATCTAATCGCGTAATCGAGATATACAAATAACTTTAGTTATTTCACTAAAGTTTCAAGTGATGGGAATTTATTCTTAACTACACCCTAAGTCCTCAAACTTTTCAGAACTTGCAAAAGTACCCCAATTTCATAAAAGGTCAATTTTCCCGGTTTAGTCAACTTGGTCAAAAAGTCAACCTTTATCCATTATTTCCCAAATTTCGCCCAAGCCCATATTTTCGCCCAACTTCCATTTCAACCCAAATATTTTCTAAACTTCACACTTTAGTCATTTTTCCTTTAATCCTTCATGTTAAACCATTTTTAACATGTTTTAACCAACTTTTCATCACCAAAAACACTATTCACAGCAAACAAAATTTTCTTCCAAAATCTTGATTTTTGGTTTTCCTTCCAATCTTCACCCAAACTTTAAAACTTAACACTTCCATGCATAAACCTTTATATACTTCCATTTTTCAACACTTTAACACATAAATCTTCAACAAAACATCAAGAAACTCATGCTTTCTCATGCTCAAGTCAACACAACATACTTTCTTCATGAACATGCTTCCAAATCTTTCCATAAACTCAAAGATCACCTTACCTTTGCAAGATGACTTGAGAGATTGTCCAAATCTCTTCTCAAAATTCGGCCAACCTAAGAAAAGAGGGAAAGATTGGTTATTTTCAAAGTTCTTTTCCATAGAACTTAACCACACAACTAAGTAGTATCCTTACCACTTAAATCTCTTCAAGAACTTGATATTTGTACACTTGATCCTTGATGAACACTTGAAGAAAAATCCCTTCCAAGAAGCTCCTCTAAAATCGGCCTTGGCAAGAAAAGAGGGGAAGAATTAGTGCTTGAAGTTGAACACTAATCATCTTTGATTAGTGATGAACAAACACCATTACCTTACTTAATCTTCCTTGATTAAGGATCTAGGAGAGGATTAGTTCTTGATTAGTGAAGAACACTCAAGAACACTTGAAGAACACTCAAGAACACAAGCAAAGTTCATGAGGAGAGAGAGAGAGAAGAAAGAGAAAGCTTTCTTTCAATTTTCAAGACTTGAATTTTGGGAGAGAAATGAAAATGAAATTTTAGCCAAAAAATGAGAGAGAATTCGGCCCAAATGGTGAGGGAAGAGAGATATGTGTGATTATGACACAAGCATGATGAATGTGTAAGAGAGGTATGGGCATAAGGTAGGGTTTCTACTCCATCTCCCATTATTGCTTCCTTTTCTTCCTATTTCTTTTCTTTTAAATCCTTTTTCCCATAAAAACAACATAAATGGGATAACAAAATCTGAAATATAGAAGTCCCAAATGGGCTTAATTTCCAAGGATTTTCGGCAGCCCAAAGGTAGCCCAACCCCAAACTTCTTCAACCTTCTCCAATTACACTTGGCAGATTTTGTACCAACTTGTAAAAATAAACTTCACCAAACCACCAGCCCTAAAATCATGAAAATTTACATGAAGGTAGCCCTGTGTGTCTAGTTTAAGTAGAAATTTACAGATCTTGATTTGGATCCCTGTACGATTTACTAAAAATGTTTGACTGAACACTGGTCAAACCCGACTTTTGGAATTTCGAATTCCTTCCAAAATTAACAGTTATCACCGAAAATCGTCCAACACTTGTAACACTTATAAACAACACCAAAATCACATCCAACAGTGAATTTTGATAAATTATCATAACCCAATGTTATTCCGATAATTTACAGAATTAGAAATTCCGGTCGACACTCGCCGGAAAGTTACAGAACGTCGGGGTGGGTGTAACAATTGCAGTATCGAGTACATCTCTGGTAAGGGCAACACGGTTGCCGATGCACTGAGTAGGAAGTATACCGGGTTGGTCAAGGGAGGAGATGTTGGTGACCGATCTGAGGAGAGTGATTTGATATGCCTTTGGCACAGGGGGCAGCTCTGGGAGCGTGCTCAGGTTATTACACTTATTATACATTCTGAGTGGCTTGACAGGGTGCGCGAGGCGCAGGGTAGAAATCCGGGGTTGAAGGAATTATCTGGGGTGGATAAGAGTTCTTTGTTACCGACGTTTCAGTATGGCAGGGATTGCTATACTTCCGAGACCGCCTTTGTGTACCAGAGGATCAGGAGTTCTGGAATGATATTTTAGAGGGGGCACACTCGAGCAATGTGAGCATCAGGAACCGGCAGGGACACTGCAGACTTTGCCCATTCCAGTCTGGAAGTGGGGTAATGTTATGATGGACTTTACTACCGCACCGCCCGACACGGTTTCATCATGATGCTATCTGGGTTTTTGTGGATCGGTGACAAAGTGCGTACACTTTCTGCCTATTCGGGTCACAGACCCTGGAGAAGCTTGCCCGGCTTTACATCAGGGAGATTGTACGTTTACATGGAGCACCAGACTCCATTGAATCTGACCGTGATCCGCGTTTTACAGCACGGTTCTGGATTGCTTTTCATGAAGCATTGGGCACGCGACTCCATCTGAATACAGCTTATCACCCCCAGACGGACGGGCAGTCGGAGCGGGTGATTCTGATATTGGAGGATATGTTGCAAATCTGTACTTTGGATTTTGGAGGAGTTTGGGACTAGCAGTTACTTTGATAGAGTTCTCATACAACAATTGCTTTGGACTACGTTTGACATGGCACCCTATGAGGTGTTGTACGGGAGGTGTATGACACCATCTTGTTGGACAGATGCGTCGATGGGGTAAAGCTGGGACCCGAGCTTTTTGAGGAGTCTACGGCAAAGATCAGATTGTTACAGGCGCGGATTAAAACCGCGAACGACTGCACCACTGCTTATAAGAACCGCCGCCGTAGGGCTCTTGAATCTGAGTTTGGTGGCAGAATTTGACTGGAGGTAGCACCGATCAGAGGGACAGTAAGATTTGGTAGGCGGGGCAAGTTACCCCGAATTTTATCGGTTCTCACGAGTTTCTAGAATAAGTTGTTAGGTTTATCTTTCCCCCCCCCAACTGTTGCTGTTTTATGTGGTATCTTCCAGGATAGCCTGTTGTGGATCGGTTAGATTTAGGTTCGGTACTGTCTGGGGTTGTCAGGTAGAAATACCGGCAACTGACTCGGGGTGCAATAAGATGCACCCGGAGGGTGGGACGCCGTGAGGCTCTGTATGGTAGTCTAAACTACCACTCCCGCCGCACCAGTACGGTGGTTCGATTGTTCTTAGTAAGGGGAATGTTTGTATATTCTGGTTGGTAGTGACACCGGTATGGATGGTTCAGGCTACTCTTGGAGGACCAAGAGTTCTAAGGGGGGGAGAATGTTACGGTCACCCCGAGCGGGTTGCAACCGGGTGACCGGCTCGGTTTTGGCTGCGGGTCACGTTTTCGGCGTTCAGAGGCTCCCGAGCCCTATCCGAGTATCATTTTGGCGAACCCCTCCGTATTTGAGGTCGTGTGGGTCCCCCGGACGTTTCCGCCGAAAATATTTTTCTGGCGCCGGGGGGTTGTCGGGGTCGCCTCGGGACGTACAGCGGGCTCGGTAGCACTCTCGAGATCTCAGTTTGGGAAGCCGTTCGCAGTTTTGGAGTCGTGGAGACGTCCCGGAGGTGGTTGTAGAGTTTAATATTTGGGGCGGGACGTTCGGTTCCGGGCGACTCCCGGGGCTCGGGACGGGAATCCCGGGACTCGGGATGGAAATTTTCTGACGGCTTTGGGGTAAGTTGTGTTATAATTTAAGATGGAATTTATGGGTACTTTTATAGAATTTTGGAGTGACGGAATTTCGGTTCAGGTTGACACGCTCGCACGTCGGGTTTTGGTTCGGGTTCAGCGAGCTCGGTAGGACACTCCGGAATGGTAAATGAATTTCTGAAAAGTGTTCTGTGAATGTTATAATATTCTGAGGGTTGTGTCCAAGTTTCGTTAATTTTGGAATTCGGTAATTATTTTTGGGCAAAAAAGAATTGGAACTTTCGGAAAAATTGGGAGTTAATTTGCAATTGGGTGCAAAATTAAAAAGAAATCAGAATGGGCAGCAGATTTTCGGCAGACTTGGGGCAATTAGAGGACACATGGCTATTTCTTATTTATGGTAGAGAAGTATGGGCTAAAAAGGTGAAGGGAAATATATATTATGGAGTAATATTTCATAAAATGGGTTTTCAACTCATTTCTTTCTTTTTTCATCTCCTTCTTCTTCCTCTTGTTGAGCTGCTGCCGACGCCTCCATGGGAGCTCAACCTCCAAGCTTGAAGTTCTTCTTTTTAGTTAGAATCAAAGAGGAATTGGGTCCTTCATGTGGTAAGTACCTCCCTAAGCTCTCTTTTCTCATTAGTTTGGAAGATTAGTGATGAAAAGAGGAGTTTTGGCATTTGTTGGGTTTGTTCTTAGCTATAAGCTAGGATGATTCTCTTCCTCCCATATTTTAGTATGTTGTTCTTGGGTTGTAGGGAGTGTTAATCAAGTGTTGGATTTTGGAAAACACATCTTGGATGAAGAATTCTATTTTGGCCGAATTTATGGATAATTTCCAAAATGATGTGTGTTTGTTATCTTGCTTCATGCTTCAAGTATGTTAATCCTAGCATGATTCTAAGCTTATGTATGGATTCAATTTGATGGAAAACAAGTTGAGTTGGAAACCCCCATTTGGCCGATTTTGTATGTTGATGTTCAAAGTTGGATTTTGTTGTTTTGGATGCAATTGGATAGCATTCTTGGTTTAGAAGTGAAATTGGTGGTTAGATTGATTAATTGGAAGCTTGAATGGATTGAATTGGAAGTTGGATAAAAAGTTGGTTAAGAACCGAATTTTGGAATGATTCTTTATCTAGGTTGGAGTTTGGTTTTGGTTGATTTGGATGTTAAAATGGTATTGGGGTTGAATTTAGGAGTGGTTTGAAGTTTGAAACGTTGAATTCGGATAAGAAATGGAAAAGTTACTATTAAGCGGGATTATCGGAAAATGGCGGGTAATGAAGGGTTTAAGGTTGGTTTGATCAGTTCTGCTTGTTGAATTGTGTTTGTCAATGTATAATCTTGCATTGTCTAGGTTGATTCTGAATTCTGACGTTTCTGTGAAAATCTGGAATTTTACGGAAATTCTGTCGGATTTTCGGTTTTGGGGTCGGGGGTGTAGTTTGGTAGTGTGGTTGGTAAGGTTGCTAATTCAACTTGAAATGACAGATTCTGAGGTCCGGAAGTTAGAAAAAGAGAGGTTTCGGGTTTCGGGTCGTGGTTTGGAAATCGTCCAGAACCGGTCAAATACTCTGGAATTGTGAGGTAAGGGTTTGGTTCTGCTATTTTTGGTAAGATAGGTGTATGTTCAGTTTCATTTTACATTACTGCAGTATTTCAGTATTATATGCCTAGAGCATATTACGTAGTCTGTAGGTGTATGTATTGTAGCACTTCATTTTGCGGTATTTCGGAAATTTCGCTTTAAGGTACGTTACGTGATCTGTAGGTGTATGCCTTGTAGCATACCACATGCATTAACCCTACGTTTGTAGGTGTATGCCTTATGGCATACTTTGTGCAGTAACCCTACGACAGTTGTGGGTTCGCTACCCCAGCTGGTGCACCATGCTTCTGTAATAGCTTCGGCTTCTGACTCCCTTAGAGGGAGGCTGTCGTTCTGATTGGTTATAAGGGTTTATGGCGATTTAGTATCGCACATCCTTCGGTATTCTGATCTGTTTTTATTACATGCACGATGTTCTGTATTCTGTTGCATATATTCTGTATATTGCTATCTTTCTGTTTTGCAGGGTTACATATGCTTATCTTACCCCAAATCCCTTACGGGGTCCTTTTAGGACTCACCCTTCTTTGGGTTCTGTTTTTGGGTTTCAGGTAGACCTGATAAGCGGCCTGCGGAGTAGGATTCCGTGAGGGTTCTACCTTGGGTGTGTTTTGCAGCAGTTGCACCTTGCGGTCCGGGATTGTGTACTTGGTGTGAATCCCGCGCAAGGTATTTTGTTACATAGATTCTAAGGTTGGCTCTGTAGTTGCATATGCACACTTTCTGTATTGCTATGGTGATTGTATGTCTGTATATATATTTGTATATTCTGTTCTATATCTGTTCTGAGCGCTTGGCGCTTGCTAGACATTTTAGGTTCTGTGAATTCTGTATGTATATATGTTTTGGTGCGTAAGCACTCGTCCCACGGAGGCGGGGCTTACTCTGTTATTAGTGCATGAATTGTATGGTTGCATTTTATTTTGGTTATACGCATGAAATTTCCGTTAGTTTGCTTCCACAATCTTTCCGTTTTCGGGTCCGCTACGCGCGGCGGGTCTCGATGGACCTGCCACTCCTTTCCATTCCGGCTTCCGCATCCGGCGTCCCGGCGCCCCCGCCTCCGCAACCGGGCTCGGGCGGCGTGCGGTGACACCTTGAGAGTGCCTTGATGAGGGCAAATGACAAGGAAGGTCTTGAAGCCAAAATGGCAAGGTTCTTATATGGGTTGAAGGAGGATATTGCCAAGACGGTGGAGCTTTGTGACTACCGGGACTACCAAGACCTAGTTCACAAGGCTATCAAGGTGGAAAAACAAATGAGAAGAGGGGGTTCATACAACTCCTATTATACACCCACCCGGAGTTCATGGAGTAAGCCTAACCCCTCTCCTAAACCTACCTCAACCAAGCCTTACCAAGCTTCCACCACAAAACCCACACCTCATCCAAGTCAATCCAACCCGCGGCCTCCACCCTACCAAACTTCAACTTCCACCCAACACCCACGGCCAAACACTTATCCCAAGTCCCAAAACCCACCTCAACATACAAGGAGCATCGAATGCTTCAAATGCTTGGGCAAGGGGCATTATGCAAGAGAGTGCCCAAATAAGAGGGTTATGGTGATTCGGCCTAGTGGAGACATTTCAAGTGAGGATGAAGAGGAGGATCACCTTGAGCTTCCACATGAAGAAGAAGAGGAGGAAGAAGGGAGTTACCCTTGAAGGTCACATCTTGGTAACCAAGAGGGTTTTGCAAAGTGTGACCAAGTGTGACCGAGGTTAGCCAAAGAGAAAACCTTTTTCAATCAAGGGCTTTGGTTAAGGGGACTTTGTGTAGTCTCATCATAGATGGAGGAAGTTGTGTCAATGCGGCAAGTGAAGATATGGTCAATGAAATGGGTCTTCCAACACTCCCTCATCCGAAGCCATACCAACTTCAATGGGTTGATGATAGATCCCATGTGAAGGTGGTAAAGCAAGTGGAAGTGCCTATCAAAATAGGCAAGTATGAAGATGTGATCAAGTGTGATGTGGTGAGAATGCAAGCAACCCACATCCTCCTTGGAAGACCATGGCAATTTGACAAGGAGGCCATACATTATGGCAAGGCCAACAAGTACACTCTCACCCATCTTGGCCGGCCCTTCACCCTACTTCCCCTCACCCCCACCCAAGCCCTCCAAGACCAAGTTCATTTGGCCAACAAGGCCGCAAGCAAAAGGAAGGGAAAAGGGAGTGAGAAGAGAGAAAATGATGAGAAGGTTCAAGCAACCTTGAGAGAAGAAAAGAGAGTGTGCATAAGGGAAACACTAAGAAAAATGAGAGAAAACAAGAGAGTAACCTTCCAATGGCCAAAGAGAAAGATTTGAAAAGAGCATTGGTTTCAAACAAAACTTGTTTTCTCATGATTCCAAAACAATGCATGCTAACTCTTGATAACATAGCTTCTCTTCCTTTGTATGTGCAGGAAGTCCTCAAGGAGTTTGATGATGTTTTCCATGAGCCTCAAAGCCTTCCCCCATACCGAGGCATTGAACACCAAATCGACCTCCTTCCCGGGGCTCCCTTGCCCAACAAGGCAGCTTACAGAACCAACCCACAAGAATCCAAAGAGATCCAGGCTCAAGTACAAGAGCTACTTGAGAAGGAGTTCATCCGGGAGAGTCTCTCCCCTTGTGCAGTGCCGGTCATTCTTGTCCCAAAGAGTGACGGGACGTGGAGAATGTGCATGGACTGTCGACCCATAAATACCATCACTAAAGTATCGCCACCCTATACCTCGTTTGGATGACATGTTAGATGAACTGAATGGTGCATGTGTGTTTTCTAAGATAGATCTTAGGAGTGGATACCACCAAATAAGAATGAAACAAGGAGATGAATGGAAAACTGCTTTTAAGACTAAAATTGGATTGTATGAATGGAATGTCATGCCATTTGGTCTATCTAATGCTCCTAGTACTTTCATGCGCCTAATGAACCATGTCTTGAGGAAATTGATAGGTAGATTTGTGGTTGTGTACTTTGATGACATATTAGTATACTCCAAGAATCATGTTGATCATGTTGAGCATCGAGGCAAGTCCTTGATACACTTAGGTTAGAGAAGTTGTATGCTAAATATGAAAAGTGTGTCTTTGCTTCGGATGAAGTTAATTTTCTTGGGTATGTTGTTGGGAAAGATGGAGTGAAGGTGGATGAGAGTAAGGTGAGTGCAATTAGAGATTGGCCTACTCCTAGTTCTTTAACTGAAGTGAGATCCTTTTTAGGGCTTGCTAGTTTCTATAGGAGATTTGTTAGAGACTTTTCAACCATAGCCGCCTTTGCATGAATTGGCTAAAAGAATGTAGTCTTTGAATGGGGTGAATCACAAGAAAAGTCTTTTAATGAATTGAAGTCTAGGTTAACCAATGCACCCTTGCTTGCTCTTCCAAATTTTGATAAAGTGTTTGAGGTTGAGTGTGATGCAAGTGGGATAGGCATTGGTGCGGTTTTGCATCAAGAAGGCCGTCCCATTGCATTTTTCAGTGAAAAGCTAGGTGGAGCTACTTTGAATTACTCTACCTATGACAAAGAGCTATATGCTCTTGTAAGATCATTGAGGGTATGGAGTCATTATTTGCTACCTAGGAAGTTTGTGATCCACACAGATCATTTGTCCTTGAAGTATCTTTAAGGGCAAGGTAACTTGAGCAAGAGGCATGTGAGATGGGTAGAATTCATAGAATCTTTCTCCTATGTTATTAAATACAAGAAGGGCAAAGAAAATGTAGTTGCCGATGCACTTTCTAGGAGATATGCTATACTCATGACTCTTGACACCAAAGTTGTTGGATTTGAATGTTTGAAAAGCATGTATGCGCATGATTTAGACTTTGGTGAAATTTTTGTTGATTGTGCTAAAGAAGGCCGAAATGGCTTCTATGTATTTGACGGTTTCTTGTTCAAGTATAAGAGGTTGTGTGTGCCGAGGAGCTCAATGCGGGAGGTCATCCTCAAGGAGGCGCATGGTGGAGGACTCATGGGGCACTTTGGTGTCCAAAAGACACTTGAGGCCGCCAAGGAGAATTTCTATTGGCCGGGCATGAAGAAAGACGTTGCTAAGCTTTGTGCCAAGTGTGTGACATGCCACCGCGCCAAGGCTACTCTACAACCGAAAGGGAAGTACACCCCTCTCCCTACTCCTTCCATTCCTTGGGTTGATATTAGTATGGATTTTATCAGTGGCTTGCCTAGAACTTCTAAGGGTCATGATGCAATTTTTGTGGTAGTGGATAGGTTTTCTAAGATGGCACATTTTATTCCATGTCACAAAACTGATGATGCATCTCATGTGGCCGAATTGTTTTTCAAGGATATTGTGAAGTATCATGGCTTGCCTAGATCTATTGTGAGTGATAGGGACTCAAGGTTCCTTAGTCACTTTTGGAGGACTCTTTGGAATCGGTTGGGAACGAGCTTGATGTATTCTACATCAAGCCATCCTCAAACCGATGGCCAAACGGAAGTGACTAATCGGACCTTGACAACCATCTTGAGAACCCTCCTTAGGAGTAATTTGAAAGAGTGGGAGAGATGCTTGCCTCATGTAGAATTTGCATATAACCGAGCATTCCATTCATCTACATCCCATAGTCCATTTGAGGTTGTATATGGGTTCAATCCTTTAGCTCCTTTGGACATGATTGCATTGGAACATGTTGAACAACTTGATGTAGATGGTAAAAGAAAGGCCCAACAAATGAGAGACTTGCATGCTAAGGTTCACAAACAGTTAGAGAAAATCAATGAATCTTATGCTAGGAGGGTCAATAAGGGTAGGAAGTTTCGGTCATTTGAGGAAGGGGATTGGGTGTGGTTGCACCTAAGGAAAGAAAGGTTTCCCCAAGCTCGAAAGAGCAAGTTGTCACCTAGAGGGGATGGACCTTTTAGGATTGCAAGGAAAATTAATGACAATGCATACATGCTTGAGTTGCCTAGTGATGGTTCATACAATGTGCATGCTACTTTTAATATTTGTGATCTTATTCCTTATGAAGGTGAACTTGAAGAGATGAATCCGAGGTCGGATTCCTTCCAAGTGGGAGGAATGATGTGGACATCGACCAAGTGATCCCGAGCCTCCAAAAGAAGTGCCAAATCCTTTCCAAGGACTCGGAGGTCCCATGACAAGGGCTCGATCCAAGAAGCTACAAGAGAAGCTCCAAGCATTTATGAGGATTGTGGCTCAAGGAGAGGAGCGGGAGGAAGACCAAGCACGGGTCAACAAGCTGCAAGACTTGGGTGTTCAAGTGGAAAGGCATCCCAACACCTTGGAGATCATCAACCTTACCACTCTCACGGGCGACAGCTCGGGCGACCCCAACCCCTGGATCAGGCGGTCGCCCGTTCAGGCGAAGGACCAGGCGAACCAGCCCCTGGTTCAGGCGATCGCCCAGCCCAGGATGGTTTGTCAAACCGTGAAGGGCAAGTGACCAGGCGAGGACCAGGCGACCCAACCCCTGGATCAGGCGATCGCCTGGCTCCTCGAGATGATGGGCAGGTGATCAGGCGAGAACCAGGCGACCAAAACCCTCAGCTCGGGCGATCGCACTGGCTCCTCGAGATGCCTTCCTCGACCGGGCGAGAACCAGGCGACCAAAGTCCTGAATCAAAGCGATCGCTGGATCCCGAAATCAGCTTCCCTCCACCATTTTGAAACCTAGCCATTTTTGTTGACTATCACTATTTGTAATATTAATTCCTATTTTCAGCCCCTTTTGTAATTTCTTTGGTTTCTATAAACCATATAACTTCATAAACATGAGTTATATGATTTATGGAAATTAGAGAAAAGGGTTTTCAACCCTTCCCATCCATCTCTTACACCCTTCACCTCACCCACCTTAATCCTAGGAAGCTTGTCCCTAAGCCTCCTCTCTCCTCCCTTCCCTCACCATTTTAGTTAGGCTTAGAGTTCATTTGCAAGGTAGAACTCATTTGTAAAGAACATATTTCAGCCGAAAATATCAAGGCCAATTGTTCTTCATTTGTTCTCAAATCTTGCTTCATCAATCCATTAGTGATCCATGCAAGAGGGTCCAATTAAATACCTAGCATTGTTTGATCAAGTAGTCAAAAGGTTCTAGGTTCCATTTCCCTTCCCCCATTGCCGAAATTGTGGCTCCATTTCCTTGGAGTTCTTCCTCACTCAAGCTAGATCAAAGCTCATGATCATGCAACCCTTGTGTGATCATATCATTCTCCTTGGATGAAATCAAAGAGGAATTGGGTGCTTTATGTGGTAAGTACCTCCCTAAGTTCTCTTTACTCATTAGAATTGAGGATTAGTGAAGAAATGAGGATATTTTGAGAATGTTGAGTTTGTTCTTAGCTATAAGCTAGGATGATTCTCTTCCTCCCATCTTTTAGTATGATGTTCTTGGGTTGTAGGGGAGTGTTAATCAAGTGTTGGATTTTGGAAAACACACCTTGGGTAAAAATTCCCATTTGGCCGAATTCTTGGAAAAATTCTAAGTTGATGTGTGTTTGTTTTCTTGATTCATGCTTCAAGTATGTTAATCCTAGCATGATTCTAAGCTTATGTATGGATTCAATTTGATGGAAAACAAGTTGGATTAAAAACCCCCAAATGGCCGAAAGTTTAGGTTGATGTTCAATGTTGGATTTTGTTGTTTTGGATGCAATTGGATAGCATTCTTGGTTTAGAAGTGAAATTGGTGATTAGAATGGTTGTTTGGTAGCTTGTTTGGATTGAATTGGATGTTGGGTGAAATATTGGTTAAGAACCGAATTATTGGAATGATTCTTTTTCCATGTTGGAGTTTGGCTTTGATTGAATTGGATGTTAAAATGGTATTGGGGTTGAATTTAGGTGTGGTTAGAAGTTTGAAACGTTGATTTCGGGTAAGAATTGGAAAAGTTGCAATTATGCGGGTTTATCGGAAAATGTCGGGTAATGAAGGGTTTTAAGGTTGGATTTGATCAGTTCTGCTTGTTGGATTGTGTTTGACAATGTATAATTTTGCATTGTCTAAGTTGGTTCTGAATTCTGATGTTTCTGTGAGAATCTGTAATTTTACGGAAATTCTGTCGGATTTTCGGTTTTGGGGTCGGGGTGTAGTTTGGTAGAGTGGTCGATAAGGATGCTAATTCAACTTGGTTTGACAGATTCGAGGTGCGGAGGGTAGAAAAAGAGAGGTTTCTGAGTTTCGGGTCGTGGTGTGGAAGTCGTCCAGAATCGGTCTAATACTCTGGATTTGTGAGGTAAGGGTTTGGTTCTGCTATTTTTGGTAAGATAGGTGTATGTTTAGTTTCACTTTCTGTTCTGCAAGTATTTCGGTATTATATGCCTAGGGCATATTCTGTAGTCTGTAGGTGTATGTGTTGTTGCACTTTTGCAGGTATTTCGGAAATTTCTGCTTTAAGGTACGTTCTGTAATTTGTAGGATTATGCCTTATGGCATACTCTGTCTGTTAACCCTACGACAGGTTGTGGGTTCGCTACCCCAGCTGGTGCACCATGCTTCTGTAATAGCTTCGGCTTTTGACTCCCTTAGAGGGAGGCTGTCGTTCTGATTTGTTATAAGGGTTTATGGCAATTTAGTATCGCACATCCTTCGGGATTCTGATCTGTTTTTATTACATGCACGATATTCTGTATTCATTGCATATATTACGTATATTGCTATCTTTCTGTTTTGCAGGTTACATATGCTTATCTTACCCCAAATCCCTTACGGGTCCTTTTAGGACTCACCCTTTTGGGTTACTGTTTTTGGATTTCGGTAGGTGCAGTAAGCAGCCAGCGGAGTAGGTTTCCGTGAGGCTTCTGCCTTGGTTGTGTTGAGCAGCAGCAGTACCTTGCGGGCTGGGATTTTGTCTACTAGGCCTGAATCCCGCGCGAGGTATTTTGATGTTTAGGCCTAGGGTCGGCTCTGTAGCTGCATGTGCATACTTTCTGTTTTATTGTTGTGATGATTGTATATATACATATATATATTCTGTTCTGTTGCATATTCTGAGCGCTTGGCGCTTGCTAGATATCCTAGGTGTGGAGAACTCTGTATGTTCTATGTTATATGCGTAAGTACTCGTCCTCGGAGGGCGGTACTTACTTTGTGATTATTACATGAACTATTTGTATGGTGGCGGTGATGTGCTCGCCCGTTTTCGAGGGACAAGACTCACCATAGATTTTCATTTTTGTTCTATGTATGAAAATTTTCAGGTTGCTTCCACAATCGCCTTTCGGGTCCGCTACGCGCGGCAGGTCTCGATGGACCTGCCTTTCTATATCATTCCGGCTTCCGCTTCCGACGTCCCGGCGTCCCCGCCTCCGCAACCGGGCTCGGGTGGCGTGCGGTGACAAGTTGGTATCAGAGCAGGTAAGTGACCATATTGGTCGTCAGTGGTGACTTGTAGTGACAACTATTGTTGTACATTTTATTTTAGAATGGTTTGGTACGGAGATTGGCCACCTCCTTACTTGAACCACTTTAAAATAAAATTGTGGAACAAAGTTGATCCTTCAAGTTATCCTGATAGTTGCAGATTTCGGAACTCGGGATTTCTGGATTCTGGTAAGATTATTACGCTCGAGGGATTGTGGACAAGATCCGGGTACGGCAACTTGTGTGTTAGGAAAAGATTTGGTGAGATAAGCATGAACCGCTTCGTGATTCTCGTGAAATACATGATTTTATCATTCGAGAAATAACCATGTCAAGTATTGCATTGCACTACAGAGCCTTAGAAAAGCTGCTAGCTAGCTTCGTAGAAATGATTAGGAGTGACGACCGGAGGGAGGGGACCGTAATCCCATGCCTCCGGACTCGGTTTGGTCTGAAATTTTTTGAGATATGGTTAACACGCGTAGATAGCGTGATTTGGTACCGGAGGGGCGGGACTGGGATCCCACACCTCCGTGGAATAGGATACGGGTTCAGCGTAACCCAGGGTCTGAACAACCACACTCACCGCCCCCGAGGTTTAGCGGTCGTAGGGACCCCTCTCTGATTTGGTATTACCCGCCAGCCTAGCTGGTTCAGGGGCGGCGATGGCGGGGAAGATCTGATCATGCCACAGTAAGGGCATTCTGATTAGGTGGTGATAGCGAGACTTAAGCCACTGCTCGCCACAGCTTTGGGATTGGTAAGTGAGTGACTCCGAGGAGGATGGTCACTACGACACCTAGACTTCTCGTCGGTCCTATTAACGACGGGGAGATCTGAGGCACCAGTCTGACGAGGTCAGACTTCTGGAGAGGTTTTAGAGTTTGAACCCCCCCGAGGTTCAATGACCGAGAAGGGCCAGAGGTAGTAGAGACTTGGTTTGCAGGAGTTGACAAACTCCTAGGGGAGGCTACATTTTTTCACCAGCAGCGTAGCGAGGTCGGCTGGTTTAGTACGGAGGGTTCCAAGAGGTTTATTTCGCCGACGCGCCCGAGTACAGGGACCTTTAGGCAGATTAGGCTCTCCTCGGACGGCAACGAGGTCAGGAAGTGAGGGGCTCCACAGGGGACAGTTTAGTAGAGGTAGAGGGGGAGCACCACCGGCACGATCTTGTCCGACTAGTAGTAGGTATCACCCCGGTCAATTTTGTTACCGGCAGGAGGGCCGATGTTTACGTTGCGGGTCTGACACTCACTGGATGCGGGATTGCCCTCTAACTGCAGGGCAGGGTTTTTGGCAGTTATTAGCGTCCACAGTCTCGGGCACAGCCCAACGCGCCGTGAGGGCGTGGGTTTCAGCAGGGTGGCCCGAGACCTCAGTAGCGACAGCAGCTTCAGCCACCCCCTCCACCACAGTAGCCCAGAGAGGGACAAGTTTTTCATATTGAGGGGGAAGGCCCTAGTTATCAGGGAGGACCTAGTCAGCGGTCAGGTACCAGTCAGCAGGGAGGCTTGAGTCAGTAGGGAGTTCTGCAGGGTACTTTGTTTCTGAATAAGGTGTCGGTTCATGCATTATTTGATACAGGAGCATCTGTTTCCATTGTAACACAGAAATGTGTTACATCTCTGTATCTGTCTGTTAGTACCTTGCTTCAAATGTACTTAGTAAAAACTGCAGAGTCGGTTTGTTTTCTAATGAGATGGTTCGGGGTTGTACGACATCTGTAGGCGGACATCTGATAATATCGGATTTGTTGGTTTTTGACACGCCTAACTAAGATATTATTCTTGGGATGGACTGGCTATCCAAGAATTCTTTGCACATTGATTGTGCAAACCGTACCATTATGGTTTCTGGAAAGGTACTATCTCTCACGGCTCCGACTGGTTTAACTATAGCTCAAAGACAAGAAAGAGTTACTGATTCGGATCAGGTATCGATAGTTGGTGTAGGGAATGCTATGATCTGAATGAAGGCTGGTATTAGGTTGAAGTTGGATGGTTTACCATTGGTTCGAGATTTTCCGCAGTATTTCCGGAGGAGTTGCCGGATTACCACCGGAGCGGGAAATTGTGTTTGAGATCCACCTACGGTCAGTCTTGCTCCGATATCTATTCCTCCTTATCGGATGCTTATTTCGAGAGGCGGGAGTAGAAGAAAGCAGTTGGAGGAATTACAGCAAAAGGGCTTCATCCGACCGAGCACTTCACCGTGGGGTACTCCGGTTTTGTTTGCTAAGAAGAAAGATGGGACGCTCCGACTTTGCATTGATTACAGACGGTTGAATGCACTTACTGTGAAGAATAAGTCTCCGTTGCTAAGGATTGACGATCTTTTTGATCAACTTCGGGGTTCGAGAGTTTTCTCAAAGATTGGTCTCCGATCTGGGTACTTTCAGCTTAGGGTGAAGGAAGAGGACATACCTAAGACTGCTTTCCGCACCCGATATGGACATTTTGAGTTTACGGTCATGCCATTCGGGCTGACCAATGTTCCCGTGGCATTCTTGAATCTGATGCATCGGGTGTTCCGACCATACTTGGATTCATTTTTGGTGGTCCTTGTCGATGATATTCTGATATATTCTAGGAATGAGGATTCGCATCGGGAGCATTTGAGGGTAGTTCTGCAGACACTTTGGGAACATCAGCTTTATGCTAAATTCTCAAAGTGTGAGTTACTGATTCGGGAAGTTACTTTTCCGGGACACATTATATCGAGCATGGTGCATGCTGTGAATCCAGAGAAGGTGAGGGCAATTCGGGATTGGAAACAACCTACCACGGACGGGAGTTCGGGAGCTTCACAGGGTTAGTAGGATTTTATTAGAGGTTTGTACCAGGGTTTTCTATTACGGCATTTACGCTCACGCAATTGACCAAGAAGGGTCAACCGTTTATCTGGTCTGATAGGTGTGAGCAGAATTTTCAGGAGTTGAAACGGCAGTTGACTAACGCTCCGATTCTGACTCTTCCAGATCCGAGCTTACCGTATGTGATATATACGGATGCTTCCACATCCAGTTTGGGGTGTGTGTTGGTGCAGGAGCGTTTTGTGGTAGCTTATGGGTCGAGGCAGCTGCGACCGCATGAGCTGAACTAACCGACACATGATCTGGAGTTGGCTATAGTAATTTATGCGCTGAAACATTGGAAGCAATATCTGTTTGGTAATAAATTTCAGATTCTTACCGACCATAAGAGTCTGAAATATCTGTTTACGCAGAAGGAGCTTAATATGAGGTAGCGCAGATGGCTCGAATACATTAAGGACTATGATTGTAGTATCGAGTACATATCTGGCAAGGGCAACACGGTTGCCGATGCTCTGGCGGTGAAGTTTACCGGGTTGGTCAAGGGAGGAGATTTTGGGGACTGGTCCGAGGAGAGAGATTTGACATGCCTTTGGCACGGGTGGCAGCTCTGGGAGCGTGCTCAGGCGTACACACTTAATATACATTCTGATTGGCTTGATAGGGTGCGCGAGGCGCAAGGTAGAGATTCGGGGTTGAAGAAGTTGTCTGGGGAAGACAAGGGGTCTTTGTTATCGACGTTTCAGTATAGGCAGGGATTGCTATACTTCCGAGACCGCCTTTATGTACCCGAGGATCGGGAGTTACGGAATGAGATTTTAGAGGAGGCACACTCGGCGGTTTGAGCATCAGAAACCGGCAGAGACACTGCAGACTTTGCCCATTCCAGTTCGGGAGTGGGGCAATGTTACTATGGACTTTCTGACTGCACTGCCCCTGACACGGTCTCGCCATGATGTTATCTGGGTTATTGTGGATCGGCTGACAAAGTGCGCACACTTTCTGCTTATTCGGGTCATAGACCCTCTGGAGAAGCTTGCCGGCTTTACATCAGGGAGATTGTACGATTACATGGAGTACCAGACTCCATTGTATCTGACCGTGATCCGCATTTTACAGCACGGTTCTGGAGAGCTTTTCATGAAGCACTGGGCACGCGACTCCATCTGAGCACAGCTTATCACCCACAGACTGACGGGCAGTCGGAGCGGGTGATTCCGATACTGGAGGTTATGCTACGAATCTGTACTTTGGATTTTGGAGGGTTTGGGACTAGCAGTTGCTTCGATAGAGTTCTCGTACAACAACAGCTTCCAGACTACGTTTGGCATGGCACCATTTGAGGCGTTGTACGGGAGGTGGTGTATGACACCACACTGTTGGACAGATGCGTCTGATAGGGTTGAGCTGGGACCCGAGCTTTTTGAGGAGATTACGGCAAAGATCAGATTGTTACAGGCGCGGATCAAAACCGCGAATGACCGCACCACCTCATGTGTGAACAGATGTCTCAGGGACTTAGATTTTGAGATTGGTGACAGAGTTTGACTGGAGGTAGCACCGTTCAGAGGGACAGTAAGATTTGGTAGGCGGGGCAAGTTACCCCGAGTTTTATCGGTTCTCATGAGTTTCTAGAGTAAGTTGTTAGGTTGGTCTTTTCCCCCAACTGTTCTGTATTATGTGATGTCTTCCAGGATAGCTTGTTGAGGATCAGTTAGATTTAGGTTCGGTACTGTCTGGGGTTGTCTGGTAGAAATACCGGCAACTGACTCGGGGTGCAATAAGATGCACCCGGAGGGTGGGACGCCGTTGAGAGGTTCTGTGTGGTAGTCTAAACTACCACTCCCGCCGCACCAGTACGGTGGTCCGATTGTTCTTAGTAAGGGGAATATTTGTACATTCTGGTTGGTAGCGACACCTATATGGTTGGTTCAGGCTACTCTTGGAGGACCAAGAGTTCTAAGGGGGGGAGAATGTTACGGTCACCCCGAGCGGGTTGCGACCAGGTGACCCGGGGCTCCGGTTTTGGCCTACGGGTCACGTTTTTCGGCGTTCAGGCGGCTCCCGAGCCTTATCCGAGTATCATTTTGGCGAACCCTTTCGTATTTGAGGTCGTGTGGGTCCCCCGGACGTTTTCGCCGAAAATATTTTTTCGGCGCCGAGGGGTTGTCGGGGTTGTCTCAGGACGTACAGCGGGTTCGGTAGCGCTCCCGAGACCTCAGATTGGGAAGCCGTTTGCAGTTTTGGAGTCGTGGGAATGTCCCGGAGGTTTTTATGGAATATAATATTTGGGACGGGACGTTCGGTTCCGGGCGACTTCCGGGGCTCGGGACGGGAATCCCGGGGCTCGGGATGGAAATTTTCTGACGGCTTTGGGGTAAGTTATGTTATAATTCAAGTTGGATTTATGAGTATTTTTGTGGAATTTTGGTGTGATGGGATTTTGGTTCTGTTGGACACGCTCGCACGTCGGGATTTGTTCAGGTTCAGCGAGCTCGGTAGGACACTCTGGATTTGTAAATGAACTTTTGAAATATGTTTTATGAATGTTATAATATTCTGAGGGTTGTGTCCAAGTTTCGTTTATTTTGGAATTCGGTAATTATTTTTGGGCCAAAAATATTGGAACTTTCGGAAAAGTTGGGAGATTAATTGGTATTTGGTTGCAAAACAAAAATATTGGAGTGGGGCAGCAGATTTTTTCGGCAGTAATGGGAAGGAGGAAGGGACACTTGGCCTTTTCTTATTTAAGATGAGAAGTATGGGTTAAAAGTGAAGGAGATATATATTAAGTTATATTTTCATAAGTGAATTAAAATTCACTTTCATTTCCTCTCTTCTTCTTCTTCCTCAAGTCTGTTGCCGCCATTATTGAGCTCTTCCCTCAAGCTTGAAGTTCTTCTCCTTGGATGAAATCAAAGAGGAATTGGGTGCTTTATGTGGTAAGTACCTCCCTAAGTTCTCTTTACTCATTAGAATTGAGGATTAGTGAAGAAATGAGGATATTTTGAGAATGTTGAGTTTGTTCTTAGCTATAAGCTAGGATGATTCTCTTCCTCCCATCTTTTAGTATGATGTTCTTGGGTTGTAGGGGAGTGTTAATCAAGTGTTGGATTTTGGAAAACACACCTTGGGTAAAAATTCCCATTTGGCCGAATTCTTGGAAAAATTCTAAGTTGATGTGTGTTTGTTTTCTTGATTCATGCTTCAAGTATGTTAATACTAGCATGATTCTAAGCTTATGTATGGATTCAATTTGATGGAAAACAAGTTGGATTAAAAACCCCCCAAATGGCCGAAAGTTTAGGTTGATGTTCAATGTTGGATTTTGTTGTTTGGGATGCAATTGGATAGCATTCTTGGTTTAGAAGTGAAATTGGTGATTAGAATGGTTGTTTGGTAGCTTGTTTGGATTGAATTGGATGTTGGGTGAAATATTGGTTAAGAACCGAATTATTGGATGATTCTTTTTCCATGTTGGAGTTTGATTTTGGTTGAATTGGATGTTAAAGTGGTATTGGGGTTGGATTTAGGTGTGGTTTGATGTTTGAAACGTTGATTTCGGGTAAGAATTGGAAAAGTTGCAATTATGCGGGTTTGTCGGGAAATGTCGGGTAATGAAGGGTTTTAAGGTTGGATTTGATCAGTTCTGCTTGTTGGATTGTGTTTGACAATGTATAATTTTGCATTGTCTAAGTTGGTTCTGAATTCTGATGTTTCTGTGGGAATCTGGAATTTTACGGAAATTCTGCCGGATTTTCGGTTTTGGGGTCGGGGTGTAGCTTGGTAGAGTGGTCGATAAGGTTGCTAATTCAACTTGGTGTGACAGATTCTGAGGTTCGGAGGGTAGAAAAAGAGAGGTTTCTGAGTTTCGGGTCGTGGTGTGGAAGTCGTCCAGAATCAGTCTAATACTCTGGATTTATGAGGTAAGGGTTTGGTTCTGCTATTTTTGGTAAGATAGGTGTATGTTTAGTTTCACTTTACATTACGCAAGTATTTCGGTATTATATGCCTAGGGCATATTCGTAGTCTGTAGGTGTATGTGTTGTTGCACTTGTTTTGCGGTATTTCGGAAATTTACGCTTTAAGGTACGTTACGTAATTTGTAGGAGTATGCCTTGTGGCATACTGCGTCATTAACCCTACGACAGTTGTGGGTTCGCTACCCCAGCTGGTGCATCATGCTTCTGTAATAGCTTCGGCTTCTGACTCCCTTAGAGGGAGGCTGTCATTCTGATTTGTTATAAGGGTTTATGGCAATTTAGTATCGCACAACCTTCGGGATTCTGATCTGTTTTTATTACATGCACGATATTCTGTATTACATTGCATATATTACGTATATTGCTATCTTTCTGTTTTGTAGGGTTACATATGCTTATCTTACCCCAAATCCCTTACGGGTCCTTTTTAGGACTCACCCTTTTTGGGTTCTATTTTTGGATTTCAGGTAGGTCTGGTAAGCAGCCAGCGAAGTAGGTTTCCGTGAGGCTTCTGCCTTGGTTGTATTGAGCGTGATACCTTGCGGGCTGGGATTTTGTCTACTTGGCCTGAATCCCGCGCGAGGTATTTTGATGTTTAGGCCTAGGGTCGGCTCTGTAGCTGCATGTGCATACTTTCTGTTTTATTGTTGTGATGATTGTATATATACATATATATATATATATATATATATATATATATATATTCTGTTCTGTTGCATATTCTGAGCGCTTGGCGCTTGCTAGATATCCTAGGTGTGGAGAACTCTGTATGTTATATGTTATATGCGTAAGTACTCGTCCTCGGAGGGCGGTACTTACTTTGTTATTATTACATGAACTATTTGTATGGTGGCGGTGATGTGCTCGCCCGTTTTCGAGGGACGAGACTCACCATAGATTTCATTTTTGTTCTATGTATGAAAATTTTCAGGTTGCTTCCACAATCGCCTTTCGGGTCCGCTACGCGCGGCAGGTCTCGATGGACCTGCCTTTCTGTATCATTCCGGCTTCCGCTTCCGACGTCCCGGCGCCCCCGCCTCCGTAACCGGGCTCGGGTGGCGTGCGGTGTCATGGCATGTTTTGACCAGTGCGGCGGCGTCCCTTTGCAGGGTGGGCCAGTAGTACCCTTGGCGAAGGGCTTTGTGGGCAAGTGCTTCCGCCGCTATGTGTGCGCCACAGTTGCCTTGGTGGAGAGTGTCCATGACTGAGTGTCCCTCAAGGGTGCTGAGGCATCGTTGGAGGGGTGCTGAGAATCCGCGATGCCACAATTGTTCATCAATGAGAACAAAATGGATGGCCCGCTTGTGAGCTTGGGGGTCGGCGGTGCTGGCCTTCAGCTCAGCGATAATGGAGTCTCTCCAGTCTGCAACCGAATTTTGTGTTGCCAGTGAGGCAATATCGATAGCTTCCACAATGGAAGGGTTGGCGAGGGTAGCCAAGGTGGAGGGAGTCTTTCCCTTGGACAGCATGTCTGCTGTAGTATTCTCAGAACGAGGAACATGGATGAAGATGGCCTCTTCAAAGTTGGTCCGCAAGGCGTTCACCAACTTAAGGTACTTTATCAGGGTGGCGTCTTTGCATTCGGCGCACCCTTGGACCTGGTGGATCACTAGTCGCGAGTCGCTATGGACATGAAGGCGGCGAATGCCTGCTCTTATGGCGAGCTTGAGCCCCGCGATGAGGGCCTCATATTCTGCAAAATTGTTAGTTACTTGAAATTGAAAAGAGACGCGTAGGGAAGCTTCCATACCTAATGGTCCTCGTAGATATACGCCCCCCGCGGGGGATCCGAGTTTGGACGAGCCATCCACAAACATGTCCCATTCTGGGGAAATGGGTTGTGGTGCGGGACCCTGCTCAGGGGCCGGGATGGTGTCTGCATCCGAGAATTCCGCAATGAAGTCGGCGAGGGCTTGACCCTTAATTGCCTTCCTGGATTCATAGTTGATATTGAAGCCACCCAGCTCAATACACCATTTGGCGAGGCGCCCTGAATGTTCGCACTGCATACACCAAAGATAAGATAGCCTTTTGAAGGGGAGGATACCTTGTTTCCGTATCCTGGAGGGTGTGGCAGGTGTAGTAGATTGGCCATTGTTTGGCAGCCTCTTCCTTGATAAGGACAGAGGCAACGCTCTTGTCTGAGGTGGTAAGGTAGAGGACCAGGTCATCGCCTGGTCTTGGACACTTGAGTGTGGGGAGATCTTGCAAGTGTTGCTTGATTGAGTCATATGCATCCTGGCATTCCTCTGTCCATCTGCAAGCCTTCATCCTGCAGATTTGACCGAAGAAAGGTCTGTAGCGGTCGCTGAGTTTAGAGACGAATCATCCCAAGGCAACCAGTTTTCCTGCTAGTTGTTGTACTTCTTTGAGTCCTCTAGGGGTGTGGAGATTGGTGATGGCTTCAATCCTTTTGGGATTCGCATGAATCCCTCCCTTGGAAATCTGGTAACCCATAAACTTGCCTTCGCCAACGCCAAAGATGCATTTCTTTGGGTTCAAACGCATGTTATACTTGCGGAAGTTGCAGAATGTTTCCTCTAAGTATGTGAGGTGAGTAGAGGTGGCCTTGCTTTTAACCACTATGTCATCCACATAGGCCTCGAGATTCCTGCCAATTTGATTGGCGAAGACCTGATTCACAAGCCATTGGAAAGTAGCCCCCGCATTCTTTAAGCCAAAGGTCATTCTGATATAATGGTAGACGGCTTCGCCAGTAGTGAAGGCGTTTTTTACCGTGTCCTCTGGGTCCATAAAGACTTGATGGTACCCGCTATATGCGTCGAGGGGGCGAGTCCACCTGGGGACCTCCCTCTTTTGTTCCAGAGCATGGAGAATGTTGGTGCGAGATTCTCTTAATGGGGGGAGAGTAAAATACGTTCCCTCCCTGTTGGATGGCGTAGGGTACTGCCTCTGGGACCTGTAGTCCGTTCGCGAGGGTTGTCCCTTCGCATCTGCCGTTGTGGCCCTCACAAGTGGTCGAGTGACCTCCTCCGTGTTCATGAACCGTGACGCCGTGCTCAAGAACTGTTCCAGGTTGGTGGGGGGTTGGTGTGCACATCCACAAAGAAGAGGGACTCCTAGCGAAGGCCCTGAATGGCCGCGAGCAGGCGGGCTTCCTCTCCCAAATTAGGGACTTGGATGGATTCCGCCTGAAAACGCTGGATATACTCCCTGAGGGGCTCATCTTTCTTTTCAAGTATCTTGAGGAGATGTCCCGCCGTCTTGGGGGGAGGTTTGGATACCACAAAGTGGTTGGAGAAGTTGCGAGAGAGCTCCTCAAAGGAGTCAAAATGCTTAACGTGGAGGGTGGTATACCAGTTCGCTGCGGCCCCAGTAAGCGTGGAGCTGAAAGCTCTACAGAGCGTATTGTCGTCCGCCCTTGCGATGGCCATCACGGAAACGTAACGCTAGAGATGAATATCCGGGTCTGAGAGACCGTCATATGCATCCAGCTTAGGCTGGCCCCTGCTCGGAAGGTGATATTATGAACACTAGCCCTTTCCTCCCTCTTTTCTACTTCTTCTAATCATCTAGTAAGTGCGATAAGTACAGACGAAGGAGGGTCAGGGTGACTTACTTGTTGAGGGGGAGTAGCAGGGCATTCTGGCTGACTAGTCCGTAGCGTTCCAACGCTATCCAGAACGCCCCTAAAGTGGTGGCGAGTGTTTCACGCAAGTTGTGAGCAACTGCCTCAGTGATTGTTTGCAGAACTGCCGGATCAAGGCTCGTTGGTGGAGTGTTTGGTGGTGGAGTGTTGCGCTCCTGGGGCACGTTACGGTTAACGTGGGAGGAGCTTTCCTCTGTTGAATGAACAGAGAGTTCTCCGCGTTGTGGGGGAACGTTGTTTGGAGATGGTTCTGATCGTGGATCATTGTTTGTGTTCATCGCGGGAGGATTCCTCCTTCCCTGACGGCTATGCCTACTTGCACTCCGGGTAGTTGGCATGACTTGCTACTTGTGGTTTGTGATATGGGTTTACGATAAGAACTTTTCGTTTCTTTCGTTCCCACAGACGGCGCCAAACTGATATTCGCGTTCCTGAGGTAGGTACGGAATCTCAGTTGAGTGGTTGATGATGGTGGTGTTCTTGAGAGCTCCAAGCTTGCTGTTCAGAGTAATCTGTGGAAAGATAAAGAGAATACTCAGAAGTAGCAAGAGAGGAGTGGGGGGGCGTGTAGTAGCTTACCCAGTTTAAGGTGGACATCTCCCTATTTATAGGGAGATGCCAGGAGGAGCCTCCCTCAGTTGAAGCCTTGGACAGGCTGTGAGACAAGTCTGTCAGACTTGGAGAGATAGGTCTGTGTCAGGCTGATTGGAGATAAGGTGGCTGTGATGATGAAGATCTCAGCAAACCGCCTTAAGTGATTCGCTTGTCAGAGAATGTCTGGCGTATGAATCTGGTGAAGATCTCCCAGGCTCGTGCTGACCTCCTTATTGGCTGCTTGATGTCAGATGACCAAGTGGTCTATCTCCTAGTGGAGCAAGTGGCAGGCGAAGGCCTGCAAGGGGCGAAGGCCCAGATAGAATATAGCCAAATAAGGAGTGAGGGTCGCACGAACCTGAGTGTAAGGGCCTTATCTGGGCGGGACCAGTATAGGCATGAGAGTCCTCGCGAAGGCGAGTTGAGACCGCGGGAGCAAGATCCGCGAAGGTGAGTGAGATCGCAAGGGCGAGACCTGAGACCGCGAGGGCAACCCGCGAAGGCCTAAGAGACGCAAAGGCGAGTGTGAGACATCGCCAAGGCGAGACTTAAGGCCCGCGAGAGCAAGACCTCGCGCAGGTGAGACTGGAGATCTCGCGAAGGCGAGACTGGAGACCGCAAGGGTGAGACCTTGCTCAGGCGAGACTGGAGACCACAAGGGTGAGACCTTGCGAAGGCGATACTGGAGACCACAAGGGTGAGACCTTGCGAAGGCGATACTGGAGACCACAAGGGTGAGTGAGACCTACGGGGCCTTGTATGATTCCGATTTGACGCGAGGACGCGTTTGCTTGGGTAGTGTACCAGTGTGAAAAGCTTTTTCTAATATCCCAACCTACTTCTTTCAACCCCCAACTCAACCCTAACATCTCAACAAAACTAGTTTCAAGCAACTAGTCATTTTCTTGGGTTTCAAGTTGCGGTTTTACTAGAGTTACTGTTTGTGTCTCTTTGCGTGTTCATCTTTGATCTAAGGTTGAAGTCGGAATCAAGTTTAGAGAACTTGTGCAAAGCCTCTAAGAGGGACAGCCGAAGTGAGACAATCACTAAAGCCTTTGTGAGAAGCACGAGAGAGAGTGTAAACACTCAGGGAGTGGTGAGGATCCTTTCCTAACCGCATATTTTCACTTTGATTGCAGATGGTTTCTTCCGATTCGACGCCACCTCATCCATCCCAGCTAACAATGCATGACTCGCTAGCGAAAATATTACAAAGGTTGGATGACTTGGGAGCTCAAGTCGCGGCTACAAATGAGCGGCTGACAAGGTAGAGGTTGCCCAAGGAAAGCAACCGGAAAGCTCGCAAGTCCACGATGATACGCATCGCGGGCTCAAGGCGGGGTCACTCATACTACCCTTAATCCATCGGTCAAGCCACAAGCCACCCCTCACAGTCACCCAACTCCCTCTACGAGAGTAGACCACGGTGTTGATGTTCTGGATAGTGATGATCAGGAGTACTATGCGGAGCCACCACCAAAACCAACAAAAAGAAGGGTCTTTCCCGATAGAGCTCAAGCCAGAGCTTATCTCGAGAGAGACCTTGAAGAAGAAGAAGAAGAAGCAGAGCGAGGACATGTCCATCGAGGTTTCAACCGGAACCTTGGAGGAAGAGCGCAAGCCCAGGATCAACCAGCCCTCACCAATTTAAAGCTTCAAATACCGCCCTTCTACGGCTCCAGTGATCCGGAAGAATATTTTACTTGGATGGCCAAAACCGAGAGGATCATTGATATGATGGGATATAATGATGCGACGGCATTAAAGCTCGTTGTCATTGAGTTTCACGACTATGCCCTCACCTGGTGGGAGCAAGAGCATTACGAGAGGGCAAGGGCCCATGGTCGCCCCATCGCCACTTGGGAAGATCTTAAACGGGCCATGAAAAGTCAGTTTGTGCCAAGCTACTACGACAGGGATTGTGCCCAGAGGTTGCAATGTCTTATTCAAGGTCATCGCAGCGTAGAAGAATATCAAAAGGACCTTGAAAGAGCGTTGATGAGGGCCAATGTCAAGGATGACGATGAAGCTAAGTTTGCCAGATTTTTATATGGTTTAAGATAGGACGTCGCCAAAACAGTTGAGCTGTGTGACTATCAGGATTACCAAGATTTGGTGCACAAGGCTATCCGAGTGGAGAAGCAACTAAATAAGGGGAACTCCTGTCATACAGCCCATACGCCCATCAGGGGCTCAGGAAGCAAACCACCCCCTTCGCCAAGACGGCCTAGCCGAAACCTTACCAATCTCCCACGGCGATGCCACCCCCTCGCCACAACTACCCTAATGCGAGGCCCCCATCACATCCTCAACCAAAAACCAGCACCTATCCTAAACCTTATGATGGCCAAACTGAAGTGACTAATAGGACTCTCACCACTATCTTGCGGACCCTCCTTAGGAAGAATTTGAAGGAATGGGAAAAGTGCTTACCCCATGTTTGATAATGCATATGTACTTGACTTACCTTGTGATGGATCTTATAACGTACATGCAACATTTAACGTATGTGATTTGGCTCCCTTTGAAGGAAAAGAAGATTTTGAGAATCCGCGGACGGATTCTTTCGAAGAGGGAGAGTATGATGTGGACATCGCCCTAAAGAATCCCCAAGCTCAAGATGGCCTGCAACCTCAAGCGCGCGCACCCTCAAATCCACTCCAGGGCCTAGACGGACCCATGACAAGGTCCCGGCTGAAACAAGTTCAAGCGAGTCTCAACGCTTTCATGGGGCTCATGGCGCAGGACGACCAAGAGGAAGCTCGAGAAAAGGCCTTACAGCTTCGCCACCTCGACATCGCACTGGATGAAGAGTATGCGAGGCCCTTTGGAGCCTTGAACATAAGCACACTTGAGGAAGGGAGAGGCAAAACTCTAGTGCGCGGACCCCTGATACAGGCGAAGGCCCCAGGTGAAGGCTCCCCCGCGAAGGCCCCAGGCGAAGGCACTCCCGTGAAGGCCCCAGGCGAAGGCACTCCCGTGAAGGCCCCAGGCGAAGGCACTCCCGCGAAGTCCCCGGGCGAAGGCACTCCCGCGAAGGCCCCGGGCGAAGGCACTCCCGCGAAGGCCCCAGGCAAAGGCACTCCGGCGAAGGCCCCGGGGAAAGGCACCCCGCGAAGCCTCCATACTTAGTCAACTGGCCAACCAAATCCAACACAAGGCGTCCCTTCTCTGAAGACACTCGGGAAGACAAACGCCTACTTTACAAGCAAAAGACACCAGAACACTTTTAAGCTAGCTTTTGCCTTTTCACCTTTTTGGAAGCTTTTTGTATGGCATGCATGCAAAAGCACTTTATGCTTTCTGCACGCATGCATAGATGTAAGAGCCGCTTTGCCTCTCACATCTCCCTTCACCATTTAAGCTAGTTACACACACATTTGGACGGGAGAACATAATTTTGAATCAAAGCATTCGGCCGAAACTCTCCAAGTGAGACCTTGGCTTTTGTGTTCTCTTTTCTTGCATTTCCATCTCCCTAGTGATCCATGCAAGAGGATCCAAACATAATATCTAGTATTGCTTGACCTTGTAGTCAAGAGGTGCTAGATCTCATCTCCTTTCCCAGGCATTATCAAGTGCATTGCCTCACCCCGTAGTGAGGAGGTTCACTTGGCTGAAATTTGTTCGTTTGTCCGTGTCCGCCTCCGCCAAACTAGATCCGTGGCGTTGATCACACCCCACTTCCCGTGATCATATCATTAACTCAATTTTCAACCAAAATTCAATTCAATCCAATTCAACTTCCAAACACATACTTAAACCACCAATTTCACAACTTAAGCATGCTTACTAACCAATTCCACCTTAACCACCCAAAATCAACCATAAACCCTAATCATCAATTCGGCCATTTGGGGGTTTTCCACCCAATATGCTTATCTTTAAATTGAATCCACACAACACCTTAGAATCATGCTAGGAACAACATATCCCAAGCATGATTCAAAATACAACTACACACCAAGTTTAGAATTTCATCATAATTGAGGCATAACATACCTCAGACGAAAGCCGTCGCAAATTTTCCATCCCGAGCCCCGGGTTTCTCGTCCCGGACCCCGGGAGTCGCCCGGGACTGAACGTCCCGTCCCAAAAAACATACTCCGTAAAATGATGCGGAATATTCCCACGATTCCAAATATACCAACGGTATCCTTTTCCGAGATCCCGGGAGCGCTACCGAGCCCGCTGTACGTCCCGAGACAAATCCCGGCCCCGGAAAAATATTTTCCGCGGAAATGTCCGGGGGACCCGTGTGACCCTAAATACGGAAGGATTCCCGAAGATGATACCCAGAAAAGACTCGGGAGCTGTCTAACCACCCGAAGACATGACCCGCAGGCCAAAAACGGAGCCCCGGGTCACCAAAGTCACAACCCGTCCGGGGTGACCGTAACAATTACGGTCACCCCAAGCGGGTAGTGACCCGGGTTACCCGTGACTTCGGTTTTAGCCTGCGGGTCACGTTTTTGGGCGGTTAGACAGCTTCCGAGGCTTATCTGGGCATTATTTTAGGGAATCCTTCGGGTCGTTGGGTCCCGACATTTCCGGTATATTTTCGGGCCGGGACTTGTCTCGGTTTTGAGTACCTCGTTTGCGTATTTGGAATTGTGGGAACGGAATCGTTATGTTTTTTTGGGTCGGTTCGGTCATGGGCGACTCCCGGGGCTCAGGAAGGGAATCCCGGGGCTCGAGATGGAAATTTTCCGACGGCTTCAGTGTGAAGTATGTTATGGCTCGAAACAGATTTTATGGTAATATTTGATGATTTTTGGTATGTCGGGATTTTGGTTCGGGCTAGCACGCGCGTACGTCGGGAATTACGCGGTTGGAGTTGGCGCGGGTTTGGCGCATCAACACTTAGGCATTTTCAGATTTTTGGCTAAGGGGTGACTCATGGGATGACTAAGGTGGTAGGGGATGAGATAAGGGACACTTGTCCCATTTATGGAAAAGATGGAAAAGGAAGAAAAGAAAAGAAAAGAAAGAAAGAAATTATATAAGGGAAGAGAATTTCGTTTTCTTCACTCTTCTTCTTCTTCTTCTTCTTCTTCCTCTCTTCATGGCGCCATGAGCACTATTCAGCAAGCTTCTTTGTGTTCTTCATTTTGGGCAAGAAATCAACAAGGTTTTGGGCTTCAATTCTTGGTAAGCTTCTTCTCTTCAAGATTTAGCAAGTTGGAAGCTTGGATTTTGGTGGAAAAGGGGGTTTAGAATCGAAATTGTGTTTGTTCTTTGCTATGAGTTGTGATGATCTTCTTGCTTCCATCTTTTGGTATGTTGTTCTTGGTATGGAGAGGAGTAAGAATCAAGGTTTAGATTTTGAAAAAACATTATGGTTAAGAAACCTTAATTATGCCGAATTATTGGTTGTTTTCTAAAGTTGGTGTTTAGTGATGTTCTTGAATCATGCTTTGGAAATGTGGTTCCTAGCATGATTCTAAGGCATTGTGTGGTTTCAATTTGATGGAAAGCATATTGTGTGAGAAACCCCCAATTTTCCGAAATGCTCAATTAGGATTATGTTTGATCTTTGGTGATTAAGATGGAATTGGTTAGTAATCAAGGTTAAAGTGTGAAATTGGTGGTTAAAGTAAATGTTTGGTAGCTTGAATGGTTTGAAATGGAAGTTTGGTGAAATTTTGGCAAAGGGCCGAAATTAAAAAGGAGGAACTTTATCTATGTTTGATTTGTGTTTTGGATGATTTGGATGGTGTTTTGGAATCGAGGATGGAAATAGGTTAGTAACGATGTTTGGAACATCGTTTTCGGGCATTAGGAGCAAAACCAACCTTTTTGCTTAGTTACGGGTAAAGTGTTTGGAAAGTGGGATTTAAAGGTTGGATTGTGATTGTGGGTGTATGAATAACAATGTTCTAGCTCGGTTCGGGAAACTGAGCTTTCTGTGGATTTCTGCGGGAAGTGCGGGATTGTCTTTGGTTTGGTTTCTGGGGTCTGTTTTGATGAGTTCTGACTTGTGTGTGGTTGTTCAGCTTGTTTCTGCATTGGTGGAGTTGTGCGGGACCATAAAAGGCACAGTACCACATTTCGGGCCGGGAGCCGGGATTTCCCGGGATTTTTGCTGCGGAGCGGTTTTTCTGAGGTAAGGGTTCAACTTCTCTCGTTATGCATTCTGGAATGGGACTTTATGTATACCGGGTTTAGTTGAGGCGGGTTTTAGGTTGAGGATGGTGGTTCGGTGATCCCGGGACCTGTCATATGGTAAGATATAAGTTTGTAGTTTGTTCTGCTTCAAGGCCCGGATGATCTTGGAGGCCACAGGTTCCTTTTCTGTTCTGTATATCCGCACTAGGTGCTGATATTCTGCTTATACATTTTGGTATATTATGTTCTGTTTTGCATATGCATTATGATATGTTTATGTTCTGTGACGAGACTCGGGATGGTCTTAGAGACCACGGGTGCTCCTTGGTTTGGTTTGGTTTGATTGTGTGCGCACTGACGGTGCCGACATTCTGTTCTGTGTATCCACACCAGGAGTGCAGGTACTTCTGTTCTATGTGTCCGCACTGGAGGGTGCCGACACTTTACGTATATCCGCACCCGGAGTGCAGGTATACTTCTGTGACCCTACGACAGTTTGGGGATCGAGACCCCAGCCGGTACCATGCTTCTGTTCTGTATATTTCTGACCTCTTAGAGAGGGCTGTCGTTCTGTTATTTTAAGGGTCATTCTGGCGGTTGGACCGCGTATGATGGGTTCCGGCTCACCTCTGACTTTGCATATATGCATATATACTTATATATATATATATATATATATATATTTGCTTGTGTTTGTTCTGTTTTGCAGGTTCGGCTTAGTAGCACAAGTACAAACTGTATCTTACCTCAGCCCTTACTGGGTCCTCCCGAGGACTCACCCCTTTCTGTTTACCACCTTTCAGGTCGATCTGACAAGCAGCCGGCGTGGTACACTACCCAAACAAATGCGTCCTCGCCTTCGCGAGGACTCACCCTCAGTCTCAAGTATCGCCTGCGCGAGGTCTCGCCCTCGCAGGTCTCAAGTATCGCACTCTTATCATACATCTGGTGAACACCTTGCAGGTGCCCTCTTCTCGGTACACTCACACTACCCAAGGGCTATCCCCTTGTGGTCTCACCAGGAAGGTCTCTGCGTAAGCCGCCTTCGCGAGCCCCAGCAGACCTTCCACATGGAAAATTTCATCCATGGTCTTCAAAGGCATCGCACTCCGCGCAAACCCTTACTCTGTCTATATACTTAGTACAGGACCCTGCCCATACTCCGCTATCAGGAGGAGGCATCTTGGTACACTACCCAAGCAAATGCATCCTTGCCTTCGCGAGGACTCACCCTCAGTCTCAAGTATCGCCTGCGCGAGGTCTCACCCTCGCAGGTCTTAAGTATCGCCTGCGCGAGGTCTCGCCCTCGCAGGTCTCAAGTCTCACCTTCGCGAGGACTCACCCTCACGGTCTCAAGTATCGCCTGCACGAGGTCTCGCCCTCGCAGGTCTCACCCTTGCAGCCTCACTGACCTTCGCGAGTCTCTTATGCCTTCGCGGGTCTCGCCCTCGGGGTCTCACTCGCCTTCGCGGGTCTCACCCTCGCGGTCTCACTCGCCTTCGCAGGTCTCGCCCTTGCGGTCTCAACTCGCCTTCGCGAGGTCTCTCATGCCTGTACTGGCCCTGCCAGACAAGGCCCTTGCACTCACGGTTCGTGCGGCCCTTATACCTTTATTGGCTTCGCCCCTTTGCTGGCCTTCGCCCCTTGCTGGCCCTCGCCGCCGCATACTCAACGGAGGAAAGACCACTTGGTCATCTGACATTCAGCAGCCAATAAGGAGGGATGCACGAGCCTGAGTGATCTTCCCTTTGCTCACATACCAGATATCTTCTATCCTCTGAAAAACTAATCACCTAAGGCGGTTTGATGAGAACTTCATCATCACAGCCGCCTTATCTCCAAAAGTCTGCCAGACTTGTCTCACAGCCTGTCCAAGGGCTTCAACTGGGGGAAGCTTCTTCTCCTGTTATCACCCTATAAATATGGTGATCTCCACTTTAAATTGGGTAAGCTACTACACACCCCCCACTCCTCTATTGCTACTTCTGAGTATTCTCTTTGTCTTCCACAGATTACTCTGAACAGCAAGCTTGGAGTCTTCAAGAACACCACCATCATCAACCATTCAACTGAGAGTCCGCACCTGTTCCGGGAACGCGACAATCAGTTCCAATATAATACGACTATCAGTTTGGCGCCGTCTGTGGGAACGAAATGTTCTCATCTGAAACCCATATCAAAAACCACAAGTAGCAAGCCATGCCAACTACCCGGAGCGCAAGTAGGCGCAATCTCCAGGGGCGGAAGAATCCGCCCGTCGGGGTCGCCAACAACGATCCACCAACAGAAACCTCCCCGGACAGTGTCCGCGCACAACCGCAACGTGCTTCAGGGGCACACCACCCCACCAGCAAATCCTCCACCAACAGGCCTTGATCCGGCCGTTCTGCAATCAATCACGGAGGCGGTTGCTCATAACTTACGCGAAACGCTCGCAAATACTATCAGAGGAGTTTTGAATAGTGTGGGAAAACTACAAACCAATCCACCCGAACGCCCGGTCACCCCACCGCAACAAGTAAGTCATTCTTACCATCCTCCGTCTGTGCTTATAGCACTTACTAGGCGGATAGAAGAAATGGAGAAAAGGGAGGAGAGGTCTAGTGTCCATAACATCGCCAGGATGGGTTTGGGTCACCTCTGGACCCAGCCCTTCACTCAACGGGTCTTGAATACCCCTCTTCCGGATCAGTTTCGTTAGCCCAAGCTAGACGCTTACGACGGTCTATCAGACCCAGATGTTCATTTTCAACGTTATGTCTCCGCGATGGCCATCGCAAGGGCAGATGACAACACCCTTTGTAGAACTTTCAGCTCCACACTCGTAGGGGCCGCGGCGAACTGGTATGCCACCCTTCGCAAAAAGAGGTTTGATTCCTTTGAGGAACTCTCTCGCAGTTTCTCCAATCACTTCATGATATCCAAGCCTCCTCCCAAAACGGCAGGACACCTCCTTCAGATACGACAGAAGAAAGAAGAATCCCTCAAGGAATATATTCAACGGTTTCAGGCGGAATCCATCCAAGTCCCAAATCTGGGGGAGGAGGCCCGCCTGCTCACAGCCATTCAGGGTCTCCATTAGGACTCTCTTTTCTTTGTGGAAGTACACACCAACCCTCCCTGCAACATGGTGCAGTTCTTAAGCACGGCATCCCGGTTCATGAACGCAGAAGAGGTCACTTGACCGTCCTCGCCAACTCATCAATCACGGAGACTAGCGATGTTGCCTCTGGAAAACATGTCATATAAGTTGTTCTCAAGCAACTATGGCATCACGGATTTGCATCACCCCTCCAGCGATGCCTTAGCACTCTTAAGGGACACGTCGTCCTGGACACACCCCCCGTCAAGGATACTACTGGAAGGGGCACTTGCCCACAGGGCCCCTCGCCGAAGATACTACTGGCCCCCCACCAGGGGACGTGCCACCAATACCAAACCAACTCTTGCATTCAAATGGCTGCCATCTACGGAATCTCCTGCACTGACGAGTCCGGTGCCCTTCGCCCTATAGGGCCTTGATCTTACTGGCCTGGTATCGACCACACCAGGTCAGTACCATTTACGGATCGCCTCCGCCAAAAATCATCACTCTAGGGAAGGACTTCGCTTGCCGGTACGGCAGCCTCCTCGCCATTGTTACAGACGATGGCACTCAGTTTGCTAACCATGGAGCCCAATAATGGACCCAGGATAAAGTGTTCGCATGTTTTTCGCCCCAGTGGCGCACCCCCAGTCCAGGGACCTCTACTTGGTCATTGACCAAACCCTCAAGGAAGGCCTCAGGAGACACCTCTCATTTATCTACGGCACAGACGCGCCTCTGCCTATTAAGGCAGATCTCCCCGCGATCCGCATGATTAAACTCCACGGACGAAGTAAGTCCTAAGCTCCATATTATAGTTCCAATATAATACTGGTGTATCTGCTATTCTCTTACAGCGTTACACGGCAAACACAACTGCCCTCCCAATCGCCCTCTGTACCTAAACGGTCAGACTGGCCACTCATCGCCAATGGTCTTTGCGGGTCTCGTCTCTACGAACCCCAACTGACCTTCAACACGGTCGCACCAATGGTCTTTGCGGGTCTCGTCTCTACGAACCCCAACTGACCTTCAACTCGGTCTCGCCAATGGTCTTTGCGGGTCTCGTCTCTACGAACCCCAATTGACTTTCAACTCGGTCGCGCCAATGGTCTTTGCGGGTCTCATCTCTACGAACCCCAACTGACCTTCAACTCGGTCGCACCAATGGTCTTTGCGGGTCTCGTCTCTACGAACCCCAACTGACCTTCAACTCGGTCTCGCCAATGGTCTTTGCGGGTCTCGTCTCTACGAACCCCAACTAACCTTCAACTCGGTCTCGCCAATGGTCTTTGCGGGTCTCGTCTTTACGAACCCCAACTGACCCTCAACTCGGTCACGCCAATGGTCTTTGCGGGTCTCGTCTCTACGAACCCCAACTGACCTTCAACTCGGTCGCGCCAAAGGTCTTTGCGGGTCTCGTCTCAACGAACCCCAACTGACCTCTACACAGGTAGTTACGGGTCTCATCCCCAACTAACCTTCCACTCGCCCCGCCCCAAGGGTAATCCCTTTGCGGTGCGGAAAGGTAATTCCCTTTTGGCTCCCTCAGGAAGGTCCCTGTATAAGTCGCCCTCGCGCGCCTCATTGGGCCTTCTGCATGGACTCCTCTACACAGGTGGTTGCGGGTCTCATCCCTAACTGACCTTCAACTCGCCCCACCCCAAGGGTAATCCCTTTGCGGTGCGGAAGTGTCACCGTACGCCACCCGAGCCCGGTTGCGGAGGCGGGGGCGCCGGGACGTCGGAAGCGGAAGCCGGAATGATACAGAAAGGCAGGTCCATCGAGACCTGCCGCGCGTAGCGGACCCGAGAAGCGATTGTGGAAGCAACCTGAAAATTTCATACATATAACCAAAATATTCATATATACAGTTCATGTATTAACAACAAAGTAAGCACCGCCCTACAAGGACGAGTACTTACGCATATAACATAGATACATACAGAATTCCCCGAACCTAGAGTATCTAGCAAGCGCCAAGCGCTCAGAACATGCAATGTAATGTAATATATGTATATATACACACCTCAAATCAAAACCAGTCATCACAAATGTAAAGTATGCACATGCAACACAGAGCCAACCTATGCCTAAAAGTCAAATACCTCGCGGGATTCAGACCAAAACCGCTACCTCTACAAAAACCCGTCCCGCAAGGTACAGCTAAAGTCGCTGCTACTGTGTTTACTCGAAACCCAAAGACGTAACCCAAAAGGGTGAGTCCTCGAAAGGACCCGTAAGGGATTTGGGGTAAGATAAGCATATGTAACCCTGCAAAACAGAAAGATAGAAATATACAGAATATATTCAACAGAGTACAGAATATCGCGCATATAAAGAAAACAGATCAGAATCCCGAAGGATGTGCGATTCTAAATCTCCATAAACCCTTATAACAAATCAGAACGATAGCCTCCCTCTAAGGGAGTCAGAAGCCGAAGCTATTACAGAAGCATGGTGCACCACTGGGTAGCGAACCCACAACTGTCGTAGGGTTAACAGCAGTATGCCACAAGGCATACACCTACAAATTACGTAACGTACCTTAAGGCACAAATTTCCAAATACCTGCAAAAGCAAGTGCAACAACACATACACCTACATACTACGTAATATGCCCTAAGGCATATAATCTCGAAATACTTGCGTAATGTAAGGTGAAACAAAACATATACCTATCTTACCAAAATAACAGAACCAAACCCTTACCTCACAAATCCAGAGTATTTGACCGATTCTAGACGACTTCCACACCGCGACCCGAAACTCAGAAACCTCTCTTTTTCTAACTTCCGGACCTCAGAATCTGTCAATTCAAGCTAAATTAGCAACCTTACCAACCACACTACCAAACTGTCACCCCCGACCCCAAAACCGAAAATCCGGCAGAATTTGAAAATTCCAGCATTCCCAGAAACATCGTAATTCGTAACCGACTTAGACAATGCAAGACTATACATTGACAAACACAATTCAACAAGCAGAACTGATCAAATCCAACCTTTAAACCCTTCCTCCCCGACACTTTTCCGATAAACCCACAATATGGTAACTTTTCCATTCCATACCCGAAATCAAAGTTTCAAACATCAAACCACACCTAAATCCAACCCCAATACCACTTTAGCATCCAATTCAACCAACATCAAACACCAACATAGGAAAAGAATCATCCAATAATTCGGCTCCTTTGCCAATTTTTACCCAACTTCCATTTCAATCCATTCAAGCTTCCAATTAATCATTCTAACCACCAATTACACTTCTAAACCAAGAATGATAACCAATTGCATCCAAAACAACCAAAATCAACTTTGAACATCAACAAACATTTCGGCCAAATTGGGGTTTTCTTACCCAACTTGTTCTCCATCAAATTGAACCCATACATAAGCTTAGAATCATGCTAGGAACAATATACTAGAAGCATGATTCAAGAAACCAAACACACACCATTTTTAGAATTTCCTTCTAATTTCGGCAAAATGGGGTTTTTCAATCCAATGAGTTTTTCCAAAATCTAACACTTGATTATCACTCCCCTACAACCCAAGAACAACATACTAAAAGATGGGAGGAAGAGAATCATCCAAACATGTAGCTAAGAACAAACCCATCATTCACAAAACTCTCTTTTTCCTACCAATCTTGATTCCAATAAGAAAATAGAGCTTAGGAAGGAAACTTACCCAAGATTGAAGCTAAACCCTTGATGATTCAAGCCAAGATGAAGAACTTTAAAGCTTGGAGAAAGCTCCCATGGTGGCGGCAGCAAGTGAGGAAGAAGAAGAAGAAATGAAATATATCTCATTTAAGAAATAATAGTCAAATATAAATAATTCCTTCTCTTTAACCCATGCCTCTCAACTTAAATAGAATAAAGACAAGTGTCCTTATTTTGTCCCCAATTCTGCCGAATTCAAGCTGCTGCCCATGCTGAATTATTTTTGTTTTGTGACCAAATACCAATTAATCTCCAAACTCTTCCAAAAGTTCCAAATTTGGCCCAAACGCAACTACCGAACTCCAAATTAAACGAAACTTGGACACAATCCTCAGAATATTATAACATTCATAAAACATGTTCCAAACGTTTATTTACCAATCCAGAGTGTCCTACCGAGCTCGCTGAACCCGAACGAATCCCGACGTGCGAGCGTGTCAAACTGAACCAAAATCCCGTCACTCCAAAATTCTACAAAAATACTCATAAACTCCACCTTAAATTATAACATGATTTACTCCAAAGCTGTCAGAAGATTTCCAACCCGAGCCCCGGGATTCCCGTCCCGAGCCCCGGGAGTCGCCCGAGACCAAACGTCCCGCCCCACATATTATACTCCATAAAAACCTCCGGGACATTCCCACGACTCCAAAACTACAAACGGCATCTCTATCTGAGGTCTCGGGAGCGCTACCGAGCCCACTGTACGTCCCGAGACGACCCCGACAACCCCCCGGCGCCGGAAAAATATTTTCGGCGGAAATGTCCGGGGGACCCACACGACCTCAAAAACGAAAGGGTTCGCCAAAATGATACTCAGATAAAGCTCGGGAGCCACCTGAACACCGAAAAACGTGACCCGCAGGCCAAAACCGGAGCCCCGGGTCACCCGGTCGCAACCCGCTCGGGGTGACCGTAAAGGAAGGGTAATCCCCTTTTGGCTTCTTCAGGGGGGTCCCTGTGTAAGTCGCCCTCGCGCGCCTCACCGGACCTTCCGCACGGACTCCTCAACACAGTTGCGGGTCTCGTCTCCCCAACAGACCACTTGTCTCAACAAGTGCCCCTCTGCCTTCGCCATCATGTGGCTACAGGCTCAAGGTAAACTAAGCTTTACTCCACTCTTATCATACAACTGGTGAACACCTTGCAGGTGCGCTCTTCTTGGTACACTCACACTACCCAAGGGCTATCCCCTTATTGTCTCGCCAAGAAGGTCTCTGCGTAAGCCGCCTTCGCGAGCCCCGGCAGACCTTCCACATGGAAAATCTAATCCATGGTCTTCAAAGGCATCGCGCTCCGCGCAAACCCTTACTCTGGCTACATACGAAGTACAGGACCCTGCCCATACTCCACTATCAGGAGGAGGCATCTTGGTACACTACCCAAGCAAATGCGTCCTCGCCTTCGCGAGGACTCACCCTCAATCTCAAGTATCGCCTGCGCGAGGTCTCGCCCTCGCAGGTCTCAAGTATCGCCTGCGCGAGGTCTCGCCCTCGCAGGTCTCAAGTCTCGCCTTCGCGAGGACTCACCCTCATGGTCTCAAGTATCGCCGGCGCGAGGTCTCGCCCTCGCAGGTCTCACCCTTGCGGCCTCACTCACCTTCGCGAGTCTCTTATGCCTTCGCGGGCAGTTACACCCCACCTTTTCCGGCAACAGCCTCCGGTGACTGGAGTTCTGGAGGTATGTTTAAATTTGTAATTTGAGGAGTTTGTTAGTTGTTGTTGTTGTTGATTGTTGTGTTGGGAGTGGAATGGTTTTGGGTTAAGTCTTGTTGGAGGCTGAATTTTGTGAGTTTTGGGTCCAGGAGATCGAACGGACGAGGAAACGGTTCGCTGGAATGCTTTTGGGTTACTCGACACTTGCCAACTGCGGCGCAAGCTCGCGCTGCGCACAAGCTTGTGCACAACTTGTGCACAAGCGCAAGCAAGCGCTGCACAAGACAAGCTCACAAGACACTGGCGCAAGGTTGTGCGCTGCGCACAAGCTCGCTCGCACACCAGGCGCAAGGTTGTGCGCTGCGCACAAGCTCGGCGCAAGGTCAGGCGCGATCGCCTGGCTCGGCTATTTAAGTCGAGCAGCTCGGTTTCAACTTCATTTTTCGCGTTCTCAGCTCCGAAAACTCTCCCAACTCACTCTCAATTCGGTTTTGCTCCTATCCAAGTGATTTTGGACTCCTTGGTGCGTGGAAACGAAGGATTCGTGCGGGAATCACTTCAAGAACAACGAATTAACAAAGGATTCGCTCCAACAAAACTTGGTGTATGAATTTGGGAATTTCCCAAATTGTGAGGTTTGTATTTTCGTGATTTTCTGATGCAATTGAGTTAGTAGTAGTGTTTCTATGTTGGATTAGAGGTAGAAACACATTTTACAACACGAATTGAGCATGAATTGAAGGAAATTCGAATTAGGGTTCTTGAGCTAGGATGAACGAATTTTGGGGGATTGTTAAATTGACCTCAAATTAGTGTTGTTGGGTGGTTTTGGAACAACATTAATACTTGGTAAAAGGTCCAATTATGGGTTAATCTATGAGCTAAGAGAAAACTCATAGGTTTTATGGTGGAGAATTGAAGTGTGTTGTTTTGTTGAATTCAATCCAAATTGTTGCTATTGGGTATGTTTAGAGCAATATTGATAATTGGAACATTGTCCAAATATGCTCCGATTATATACCTAAGACAAAGTTCATCCGGATTTTTGGTGGAAAGTAAAAGCATGTGTTTTGTGTGGTTTAAGGTTTCAAGCATGTTTAGGCAATGAATTTGAGCAACTTTAAGTCTTGGAGTGAGGTCCAATTGTCAATGGATATTGATGTGTTGAATAAAAGTGTAATGTGGAAAGTGTGTGAATTGTTTAGGTGTTATGTGAAGCAAGGTTTGAGGTTGCATAAGGAAGAAGTTTGGTGTGTGGTGCTTGGCTGCTACCCTCTACGGTTGCGGTTGCTTCCATTCGAGGTAAGGGTTCGACCTACCTATGTTATTGTAATGTAGGATGGTTGAGGCAAGTCTTGGGCGTCGGTCTCTGACTTCGGTCTTAGATCGGGATTGTGGAGCCCCAAGGCTAGTCCCATGGTAGGAGTATCGGTGCGCAGGTAGGAGCATCGGTGCGCAGGTTCTGTTCTGTGTGTGTGGACGCATGGCGAATGCCGACGCATGGCGAATGCCGGTTGCGACCGGGGAAGATCTAGCCATGGTCGGGGAAGATCTAGCCATGGTCCGTGATTTATGATGTTTGTTGGATGCATGGCGAATGCCGACGCATGGCGAATGCCGGTGCGTCCGGGGAAGATCTAGCCATGGTCGGGGAAGATCTAGCCATGGTCCGTGTTATATGGGATTTGTTGGGTGCATGGCGAATGCCGACGCATGGCGAATGCCGGTGCGTCCGGGGAAGATCTAGCCATGGTCGGGGAAGATCTAGCCATGACCCGTTACATTCGGATGTTGTGCACACATCATACATTATTTATTTCTGTATATGCTTTGACCTGTATATTGCTATCTCGTATGTATTTCTGCTCTGACATGTCTTTGCAGGTTTGTCGGAAGAACATCGCTACTACTACCTAAGCTCTTACTGGGTTTTTCTTTAAGGAAAACTCACACCCTTACTTAATATTTTTCAGGAGATAAGGATTCTGGGCCAGCGGAGTAGGATTTCCGCCAGGCTGTTCGGTTAGCTATTTTGAGGGTTTAGCAGCTTTTGGATCTAGACTTCGGGTTCCTCGTCGGTTTCTTTATCCGACGCCCGACTCTTGTACGGTTGCATCTTCAGCCTGTAGATAGCTCTGTAGCATGATACTCTGTTGGCATGTAGTATTATGATAGCATGTTATCATTAGATCTGTCTATTCATCTAAGTTTGATTATGGTTATGTATATATATATATATGCGTTCGCTCAATTGATTGAATGAGTATGTTGATCTGTGTGGAAGCCTCTGTTCGGTAGTGAAAGAACAGACTTCCTTTTTGATAATCTGATTTTGATATCCTGCTTCTGATATTCTGATCATGGGCGGAGCCCATTGCTTCTGTTATTGTGATCTGTTTCTGTGCATGAATTGTCATACTTGATCTGTTGTTAGAAAGGGACCTACTGGGTTAGTTAAAGGCCCGCGAAATACTCTCACATTAGCTGCGCTATCCGGTCCCACCTTGCTCACCACCGCCCACCGGCCGGCGACCGCTTCCCGCCGGGTCCGGAAGGTGTCCGACGGGGGTGGTGGTGACAATTTGGTATCAGAGCGGGGTTAATTGGTTGCGTCGAGGGTGTGTGAGGATTGACAGCCCTGGTCGACCGATCGATTCCAAGATGGTTGTGTGGTGAGACCGGCCACCTCGTCACAAGAACCATGTTGGAATGGTAAGTGGAACAAGAGGCGGTTTGTCTAAGCGCACTTGAGAACAACCAAGAGATGATTTCTTTGGTACCGGTAGTTTGTGACTTGGTACTGTCTCGTGGTTACCGCGTAGGATACCGCAGAATTGACTCGGGTGCTATAAGAGGTGCCTGGGGAATGAGATGCCGTAAGGTGCATGATGGTAATTTAAATTACCTCTCTCGTTAAAAACAGACGGTGGATGCCGAGTGAGAAGTGTGTTATTCCTAAGCAAAGACCACGGGTTTTAAGGGATTGTTTTGTATAAGTAATTTTGAGAATTGATTTGCATCATGCATTGCATTCATGCTACAGAGCTGATAGGATTACCAACGTAGGTAATGCTAACCGTTAAGTGAACCCTTTATGTTCTGGAATTTCATTAAATGGTCAACACTCGACGGACTCGAGCGTTGGATGATGAAGCAGGAGGAGGAAATCCTGCTCCAATGTGAATAGAGGAAGAGGTAGAGGTCGAGGAGACCTCGGCCAAGAGCGGCACCAGCTCAGCCGCATGTGATACCTGATCCGGAACAGATGGCCCAAGTGTTGGGGCAAATGACTGTACTGCTCAATAACATGTGGGCAGGGACAGGAGTTGAAGAGCAAGGAAGTACACATGTTATGAGTTCTCAGCCTACTGCGGTAGGATCGACTGATCCTAGCTATCGTGCTCATGAGGAGGACGTTGAGGCGGATGATGTGCACCAAGAGCATGTGGATACGAAGAGGGGAATCTGAATCTAGGTGCGGAAGTCGACCCACAGCCCCGCCGAGGGAGAGTGCGGGCTAGGCCCGATTCTGTTGTTGAGATACCGAGAGCCCAGCTCAAATCTGATAGTGCGACCAGCTCGATAAACTTTCTTTGATGGAGCGGTTTGAGCGATTCAAACCACCCCCTCGGGCAAGGGTGGAATGGATTCGGCGGAGACGTGGTATAAGGACATGGATCGGTTGCTTGGCAGACTTGGTTTTCCGGCAAATGAGATGGTGTCTTTGGCTACCTTTTATTTGCGTGATCGGGCATATGATTGGTGGGAGACCACTATGGCTACTCGGAAGGCCGACTTTGTGCGTAGGCGCTGAGAGACCCGGGTATGACGTGGGATGAATTTTCCCACTTGTTCCATGAGAAGTGGATTGGTTATGCCGCAATGATAGGCGGCAATCGGAGTTTGATACCTTGACTCGGGGAAGCAAGACTGCGGAGTATGGGCACGAGTTTGAACGCTTGGTGCGTTATGTGCCTCATTACAACACCAGTGAGGAGGCCAAGGCAAAGAGATTCATGAGAGGGTTGAAGCATGACATCAGGAAGTACTTGGCACCGTTGAACATTGATAGGTACCATGAGGCTGTGCAGAAAGCACAGAAGATTGAGAATGAGGAATTTGATACAGATTCGGTGACACAGCCACCGAGATCGAAGGGGATTGTCATTGGTGTAGATAGAGGATCTGGACGTGGTGGACATGAACAACACACCAGAACCGGCGGTAACTCCGGTGGGTTTGGATCAAGGATAAGGGCAAGGGGAAGGCACAGGTAGCAGAGCCTTGGTACTGTCAGACATGTGACCGGAGCCACACCGGCCCGGTTTGTTATAGGGAGAAGGGTATGTGTTACCGATGTGGGTCAACCGACCACATGATTAGGGATTGCCCTCAGATGGCAACCCAGGGAGTTGCTAGGCCAAAATGATTTCAGAGTTATGCTCCTCGTGGGCGTGGTGTTCCTCGCCTTTGGACCACGACCCCGACCACGCAGATGCGGCCACCACTACAAGAGGCCCCGCCGCCAGCCGCACCAAAGAGCAAGGCAGGGACGAGTGTTCCAGATTGAGCGTGGTGATGCGGCTCGAAAGGAGCACTAGCAGGTATGGTGTTTCGAATGGTATTTCCGTTCGTGCTCTTTTGACACAGTGCTTCGATTTCTATAGTGTCACGTATGTGCAAAGTCTTTGCAACTTCCCGTGACTCATCTGTCTCAAGTATTCCCGGTACGAATCACCGGGAGTCGATTCTGCTCAAGAATGAGCTTATCAAGGGTTGCATGTTAACTGTTGGTGAGCGACAGATTCCTTCTGATTTGTTGGTGTTGGATACGTCACATTATGATGTGATTCTGGTATGGATTGGCTCTCGAGCATTCCATACGGATAGATTGTGCGCAGCGACAGTTGGTGGTGTCGGATCAAGTATTACCACTTGTTCCCCCTCGATGTAGAGATTGTTCAGAATAGCATGGAGCTTCGTAATGGAGAAGTTACTCGTGACGGATGAAGGCGAGTACTTTGGACTCAATGATGCAGTACGCGGATGGAACTTGATAAAATTCCGATTGTTAGATACTTTCCGCAGTGTTTCAAGAGTTGCTGTATGCCACCCGAGCGGGAGGTGATTTTTGAGATAGTGTTACAGACCGAGCTACACCTATCTCCATTCCTCCGTATCGCATGCCGATAGTGGAGATGAAGGAATTGAAGAAGCAGTTGGATGAGTTGTTGGATAAGGGGTTTATCCGACCGAGCAGATCACCGTGGGGAGCCCCGGTGTTATTTGTTAAGAAGAAGGATGGAACACTTAGACTCGTATTGATTACGTAAGGTTGAATGCGGTGACGCTTAAGAACAAATATCCGTTACCACGGATTGACGATCTGTTCGACCAGCTCCGAGGAGCTAAAGTGTTCTCAAAGATTGATCTCCGATCGGTTATTTCCAAATGCGTGTGAAGGAAGAAGACATTCCGAAATCGCCGCACGCGTTATGGTCACTATGAGTACACCGTCATGCCTTTTGGGCTGACAAATGCCCCGGCAGCTTTCATGAATTTGATGAATGAGGTTTTCCGCCCCTACTTGGACGATTTTATTGTTGTCTTCATTGATGATATACTCATCTATTCTCTGGATGAGGACACACATCAAGAGCACTTGAGAATTGCTTTGGAAACTTTGTCTAACAACCAGCTGTATGCAAAGTTTTCGAAGTGTGATTTCTGGTTGCGCGAGATAGCATTTCTCGGGCATATCATCAATGAGAACGGAATTTCGTCGACCCGAGAAGATCAAGTCTGTTCAAGAGTGGAGGCAACCCCGATCAAGAAAGGATATCCGTAGTTTTCTCGGTTAGCTGGTTACTACCGTAAGTCTGCACCAGCCTTCTCGGTTCTTGCCTCTCCACTCACTCAACCGACAAAGAAGGGTAAGGCGTTTGTATGGTCGGATGAATGTGAGAAGAGCTTTCAAGAGCTCAAGTGTAGACCGACACAGCACCGATTCTGGTTCTACCCGACCTGCCTCAGCCTTATGTCATTTATACCGATGCCTCACGAACAGTGTCCTGGGTGTGTGCTTATGCAAAACCAGCAGTAATTGCTTATGGGTCGCGACAGCCATGCGACCACATGAGGAAAACTATCCCACTCATGATTTGGAGCTTGCTGCGGTTATGTATGCACTCAAGCAATGGCGGCATTATTTGTTGGGAAACAAATTTCAAATCTTTACCGATCATAAGAGCTTGAAGTACTTGTTCACGCAGAAAGATCTGAATATGCGCCAAAGAAGGTGGCTCGAGTACATGAAAGATTATGACCGTAGTATCGAGTACACCGCAGTAAAGGGAATACGGTGGCAGATGCCTTGAGTAGGGCATACACCGGGATAGTTAGAGGTGGAGAACCTGGAAACCGAACAGAGCTTACGGACTGATCGCCTTGTGGCACCGCTGGCAGCTACAAGAGCAGGAGCAGATATTTGTGTTGAGAGTTCAGTCTTCTTGGATCGACAGATCCGAGAATTTCAGATGAGAGATCAGAGTTTGAAGCAGGTTTCTGGAGAAGCTAAAGGAGCAATGCGCCCATTCTTTGAGTATAGGCAAGGATTGCTATACTTCAAAGAGCGTTTGTACGTGCCGAATGATGTGGCTCTTAGAGATGAGATTTTGGATCAAGCTCATAATAACAGCTTTAAGTTTTCATCCGGGCGGTGAAAAGATGTATCACGATTTGAGGTCACACTTCTGGTGGCCAGGTATGAGGAGGCATATTGCAGAGTGTGTGGCAAAGTGTACCACTTGCCAACAGGTAAAGGTTGAACATCAGAAGCCCGCGGGCACACTTCAGACGTTACCTATCCCAGTAAGTGGGGAAACGTGACTATGGATTTTCTTACCGGATTACCCACTACGAGAGCACGTCATGATGCCATTTGGGTAATTGTGGACCGGTTGACTAAGTGTGCGCATTTCTTGCCCATTAAGGTCACCGACCCGTTGGACAAGTTAGCACGACTCTACATCAAAGAGATCGTGCGGTTGCACGGTGTACCGGATTCTATAGTTTCGCATCGGGATCCAAGATTTACAGCCCATTTCTCGAATGCTTTCCATCGAGCTTTCGGTACCGGTTGCACCTTAGTACCGCGTATCACCCACAAACTGATGGGCAATCCGAGAGGGTGATACAGTACTTGAGGACATGCTGAGGAGCTGTGCGATTGATTTCGGAGGTGATTGGGATCAACATCTACCGCTCATAGAGTTTTCGTATAACAATAGTTATCAGAGTACAATCAAGATGGCACCTTACGAGGCTCTTTATGGACGGAGGTGTATGACACCTCACTGTTGGTCCGAACCGCCGATAAGGTTGAACTTGGTCCGGAATTGATTGAAGAGACCACAGAAAAGATCAAAACAATTCAGGCAAGATTGAAAGCGGCAAATGATAGAACCACGGCTTATGTGAATGTAAGGCGTCGCGACTTAGAGTTTGAAGTTGGCGACAAAGTGTGGTTGAAGGTGGCACCAATGAAGGGAATAATGAGATTTGGTCGGAAAGGGAAGTTAGCTCCGAGGTATATTGGCCCATTCGATATTTTAGAAAGGATTGGAAAGGTGGCTTATCGCTTAGCACTACCGGAGAGCTTGTCACCGTGCATAATGTGTTTCACGTGAGCATGCTGAAAAAGTGTGTCATGGATCCGACGCAAACGATTCCAGTTGAGGAAGTGCAATTGGAACCTGACTTGTCTTATAAGGAAGTGCCAATTGCTTTGTTGGCGAGGGATACTGCAAATTGAGGAGCAAGTTAATTCCCATGGTGAAGGTGCAATGGTCGCACCATTCGACAAGGAGGCAACCCGGGAGACGGAGAAAGATATGATCGAACGCTACCCTCAGAGTACCAACGCTTAAGGAGCTCTTGGAGGACCAAGAGTCTTAAGGGGGAGGATGTTACACCCCACCTTTTCCGGCAACAGCCTCCGGTGACTGGAGTTCTGGAGGTATGTTTAAATTTGTAATTTGAGGAGTTTGTTAGTTGTTGTTGTTGTTGATTGTTGTGTTGGGAGTGGAATGGTTTTGGGTTAAGTCTTGTTGGAGGCTGAATTTTGTGAGTTTTGGGTCCAGCGCGCCGGACGAGGAAACGGTTCGCTGCGCGCTTTGCCAATGCGCGCACAAGCCTGCACAAGGCTTGTGCACAGTGCACAATGCGCGCGCGCACAAGCTCGCTCACAACTGCGCGCAGGCGCAAGCAGGCGCGCGCACAAGCTCGCGCACAAGGCAGGCGCAAGCTCGCGGGCGCAAGGCTGTGCGCTGCGCACAAGCTCAGGCGCAAGGTCAGGCGCGATCGCCTCGGCTCGGCTATTTAAGTCGAGCAGCTCGGTTTCAACTTCATTTTTCGCGTTCTCAGCTCCGAAAACTCTCCCAACTCACTCTCAATTCGGTTTTGCTCCTATCCAAGTGATTTTGGACTCCTTGGTGCGTGGAAACGAAGGATTCGTGCGGGAATCACTTCAAGAACAACGAATTAACAAAGGATTCGCTCCAACAACACTTGGTGGATGAATTTGAGAAATTTCCCAAATTGTGAGGTTTGTATTTTCGTGATTTTCTGATGCAATTGAGTTAGTAGTAGTGTTTCTATGTTGGATTAGAGGTAGAAACACATTTTACAACACGAATTGAGCATGAATTGAAGGAAATTCGAATTAGGGTTCTTGAGCTAGGATGAACGAATTTTGGGGATTGTTAAATTGACCTCAAATTAGTGTTGTTGGGTGGTTTTGGAACAACATTAATACTTGGTAAAAGGTCCAATTATGGGTTAATCTATGAGCTAAGAGAAAACTCATAGGTTTTATGGTGGAGAATTGAAGTGTGTTGTTTTGTTGAATTCAATCCAAATTGTTGCTATTGGGTATGTTTAGAGCAATATTGATAATTGGAACATTGTCCAAATATGCTCCGATTATATACCTAAGACAAAGTTCATCCGGATTTTTGGTGGAAAGTAAAAGCATGTGTTTTGTGTGGTTTAAGGTTTCAAGCATGTTTAGGCAATGAATTTGAGCAACTTTAAGTCTTGGAGTGAGGTCCAATTGTCAATGGATATTGATGTGTTGAATAAAAGTGTAATGTGGAAAGTGTGTGAATTGTTTAGGTGTTATGTGAAGCAAGGTTTGAGGTTGCATAAGGAAGAAGTTTGGTGTGTGGTGCTTGGTCGCTACCCTCTACGGTTGCGGTTGCTTCCAATTCGAGGTAAGGGTTCGACCTACCTATGTTATTGTAATGTAGGATGGTTGAGGCAAGTCTTGGGCGTCGGTCTCTGACTTCGGTCTTAGATCGGGATTGTGGAGCCCCAAGGCTAGTCCCATGGTAGGAGTATCGGTGCGCAGTAGGAGCATCGGTGCGCAGTTCTGTGTGTGTGTGGACGCATGGCGAATGCCGACGCATGGCGAATGCCGGTTGCGACCGGGGAAGATCTAGCCATGGTCGGGGAAGATCTAGCCATGGACCGTGATTTATGATGTTTGTTGGATGAATGTCGAATGCAGACGCATGGCGAATGCCGGTGCGACCGGGAAGATCTAGCCATGGTCGGGAAGATCTAGCCATGGTCCGTGTTATATGGGATTTGTTGGGTGCATGGCGAATGCCGACGCATGGCGAATGCCGGTGCGTCCGGGAAGATCTAGCCATGGTCGGGAAGATCTAGCCATGACCCGTTACATTCGGATGTTGTGCACACATCATACATTATTTATTTCGTATATGCTTTGATCTGTATATTGCTATCTCGTATGTATTTCTGCTCGACATGTCTTTGCAGGTTTGTCGGAAGAACATCGCTACTACTACCTAAGTTCTTACCGGGTTTTTCTTTAAGGAAAACTCACACCCTTACTTAATATTTTTCAGAGATAAGGATTCGGGGCCGGAGTAGGATTTCCGCCAGGCTGTTCGGTTAGCTATTTTGAGGGTTTAGCAGCTTTTGGATCTAGACTTCGGGTTCCTCGTCGGTTTCTTTATCCGACGCCCGACTCTTGTACGGTTGCATCTTCACCTGTAGATAGCTCGTAGCATGATACTCTGTTGGCATGTAGTATTATGATAGCATGTTATCATTAGATCTGTCTATTCATCTAAGTTTGATTATGGTTATGTATATATATATATATATGCGTCGCTCAATTGATTGAATGAGTATGTTGATCTCGTGTGGAAGCCTCTGCTCGGTAGTGAAAGAACAGACTTCCTTTTGATAATCTGATTCTGATATCCTGCTTCTGATATTCTGATCATGGGCGGAGCCCATTGCTTCTGTTATTGTGATCTGTTTCTGTGCATGAATTGTCATACTTGATCTGTTGTTAGAAAGGGACCTACTGGGTTAGTTAAAGGCCCGCGAAATACTCTCACATTAGCTGCGCTATCCGGTCCCACCTTGCTCACCACCGCCCACCGGCCGGCGACCGCTTCCCGCCGGGTCCGGAAGGTGTCTGACGGGGGGTGGTGGTGACACTCAAGTAGAAAGAGAGGAGTGGGGGGGCGTGAAGTAGCTTACCCAGTTTAAGGTGGACATCACCCTATTTATAGGGTGATACCAGGAGGAGCCTCCCCCAGTTGAAGCCTTAGCTAGGCTGTGAGACAAGTCTGTCAGACTTTTGGAGATAAGGCGGCTGTTATGATGAATATCTCAGCAAACCGCCTTAGTTGATTCGTTTGTCAGAGGATAGAAGATATCTGGTGCACGAACCGTGAGTGCAAGGGCCTTGTCTGGCAGGGCCAGTATAGGCATGAGAGTCCTCGCGAAGGCGAGTTGAGACCGCGGGGGCGAGAACCGCGATGGCCTAGGAGACTCGCGAAGACGAGTGAGACCGCAAGGGAGAGACCTGCGAAGGTGAGACCTGAGACCGCAAGGGTGACCCGCGAAGGCCCAATAGACTCGCGAGGGTGAGTGAGACCGCAAGGGTGAGACCTGCGATCTGGCGAGGGTGAGACCTAACGAAGGCGAGCTGGAAGACCGTGAGGGCAAGTCCTCGCGCAGGCGAGACTTGAGACCGCGAGGGTGAGACCTCGCAAAGGCGAGTTGGGGGATTGAGGGCGAGACCTCTCACAGGCGAGCTGGGAGACCGTGAGGGCGAGACCTCGCGCAGGTGAGTTTCGTGAAGCCTTGTCTGATTCTGATGCGATGCGAGGGCGCATTTGCTTGGGTAGTGTACCAGGTTTCAGGTATTGACAGTTCCATGGTGGCACCTCTGATCTGTTCTGTTCTGTTCTGTTTAAGGGGTAGTCTCGGTAGAGGCTTTTGGTTGGTATATCTGAGTTCTGTTATGTATGATTGGTATACAGTTGACTAACTCTTTTCTCTCTCTTTGGTTGTGGTTTAGCAGCAGTAGCAGTACTACGTGCGGGAATCTTCTGAGTGAGAGGTTTTCAAATTCCGCACCTAGGTATTCTAGGGTTTCTGTTTTGATGGCTTTGTAGGTGTAGTTGCATGAATGTAGATCAGATCATGATTTTGTATATGGTGCATACTCTGGTGGCAAATCGGTGCGCGTGATTGCCACGTTCCGGTTCGACTTGCGTGTCACGATATTGACAGAAGCCATTAGGTCGACTTTGCGTATCAGAGCGCGATTGTCGAGGAATAGAGAGATTCTCTGATGTCGTGATTTGACGAGTTGCGTTGAGTCGTTGTTAAACGTTACCCCTTTTGGTATGAATAGTGAATGCATTTATAGTTCCATGTCTCAGTGGCATTATTGTAATATCTCACTCTAAAGTGGTTATGTACTTTAAGTTATATACCCTTCGGGAGGCATAGTTCGGGAAAGTTCTTAAGGCTTGTTCGGGTTTATTTACTAGTTTTTTAATGGGGCCCTTATTTCGGGCTTATGTATGGGCCTTTTGTTAGGCCTTTTATGCATATTGGGCCTGGCGGCCATCAAGTCCCCCCCCAAGCCTCTTTGGCCGACTGGAAGGAGTCCAAAGTTCTTTTCTCCAAGATCCATTTTAGAATGTATGTGAGTCATGTTCGGGTAACTGCTTGGTTCGGGTAACTGCTTTGTTCGGGCATGTGATCCATCTGCTGTTCGGGTAACTGAGTCTGTGTTTTGAAAACATTGTTCGGGCATGTGATTTCTCTGGTGTTCGGGTAGCTGAATCGTTTCCCGTACTACTGTGTTCGGGAATCTTGTGAATTCATCCTTCTGTCTCGAACAATGTTCGGGCTTCTGAATCGTTTCCCGTACTATTGTGTTCGGGAAACTGAGGATGTGAATTCCCCCTTCTGTCTCGAACAGTGTTCGGGCTTCTGAAACGTTTCCCGTACTATTGTATTCGGGAAACTGAGGATGTAAATTCCCCTTTTGTCTCGAACAGTGTTCGGGCTTCTGAAACGTTTCCCGTACTATTGTATTCGGGAAACTGAGGATGTAAATTCCCCCTTTTGTCTCGAACAGTGTTCGGGCTTCTGAAACGTTTCCCGTACTATTGTATTCGGGAAACTGAGGATGTAAATTCCCCCTTTTGTCTCGAACAGTGTTCGGCTTCAAACGCTTTCCCGTACTATTGTATTCGGGAAACCGAGGATGTAAATTCCCCCTTTTGTCTCGAACAGGTGTTCGGCTTCAAACGCTTCCCGTACTATTGTATTCGGGAACCGAGGATGTAAATTCCCCTTTTGTCTCGAACAGGTGTTCGGGCTTCAAACGCTTTCCGTACTATTGTATTCGGGAACCGAGGATGTAAATTCCCCCTTTTGTCTCGAACAGTGTTCGGCTTCAAACGCTTCCCGTACTATTGTATTCGGGAAACTTAGGATGTAAATTCCACCTTTTGTCGCGAACAGTGTTCGGGCTTCTGAAACGTTTCCCGTACTATTGTATTCGGGAAACTGAGGATGTAAATTCCCCCTTTTGTCTCGAACATTGTTCGGGCTTCTGAAACGTTTCCCGTACTATTGTATTCGGGAAACTGAGGATGTAAATTCCCCCTTTTGTCTCGAACATTGTTCGGGCTTCTGAAACGTTTCCCGTACTATTGTATTCGGGAAACTGAGGATGTAAATTCCCCCTTTTGTCTCGAACAGTGTTCGGGCTTCTGAAACGTTTCCCGTACTATTGTATTCGGGAAACTGAGGATGTAAATTCCCCCTTTTGTCTCGAACAGTGTTCGGGCTTCTGAAACGTTTCCCGTACTATTGTATTCGGGAAACTGAGGATGTAAATTCCCCCTTTTGTCTCGAACAGTGTTCGGGCTTCTGAAACGTTTCCCGTACTATTGTATTCGGGAAACTGAGGATGTAAATTCCCCCTTTTGTCTCGAAACCGAGTGTTCGGGCTTTCAAACGCTTTCCCGTAATTGTATTCGGGAAACTGAGGATGTAAATTCCCCCTTTTGTCGCGAACAGTGTTCGGGCTTCTGAAACGTTTCCCGTACTATTGTATTCGGGAAACTGAGGATGTAAATTCCCCCTTTTGTCGCGAACAGTGTTCGGGCTTCTGAAACGTTTCCCGTACTATTGTATTCGGGAAACTGAGGATGTAAATTCCCCCTTTTGTCGCGAACAGTGTTCGGGCTTCAAACGCTTCGTACTATTGTATTCGGGAAACTGAGGATGTAAATTCCCCCTTTTGTCTCGAACATTGTTCGGGCTTCTGAAACGTTTTTGGGTTTTTCTCATTCGGGACTTGCAGCGGTTGATATTCCCAACGGTATTTTTTGAATCGACGGTGGAGATCAAATGTCACTCGGCGTTTCATCTGCCCGATCTTTTCTATAAGAGTGAGTTGAGTGTCACTTTCATTTGCATCTCTCAAACTCTTCTCTCCTCATAATAAAATCACGACGGACAATCCCACGCTCCAGGAGGCTGTTAGTATCTTCAAGAGGTGGAGGACTGTTGAAGAATCCAATCCAGAAGACTTCTTCCCCCCTTTCCTCGGAGAAACCACCGTACCGGACGGTTACAGAGGTTCGTCCGCCGTCCATCAATTCAACCGGCTCCATCGCCGAGTAGTTGACGCCGCTGCCGTCACCCCGCCTTTACTCTTCTTCCAGCGAGTCGTCCTTGTCTCCTCCGGCCATTTACCCGAGGTACATGAGAATGGCTCCTACTTTTCCCATCCCTTCTACTGCTCGTCCTTCCGGTTGCCTTTTAGAAACCAAGGGCGAGGTTCCCGAAGGTTGGTGGTCCGAGATAGAGAACTACCGGAGCAAGGCAACTCCGGAGTCAATAAAGGAGTGGCAGTCCACTCATTTTTTCCCGATGACCGTTCATACTGGGTCCCTTCCCCAGAGTGCAGGGCGTATGAGCCTGGGAAAGGGTGGTTGGTGATCTTCAAGGATCAGCTGCTGTGCGGGCTGCGCTTTCCCCCGCACCCATTCGTCCGGCAGCTGGCGGAATCCCACGGGCTAGCGGTTAACCAATTCAGCCCGAACACCTACTGCCATATAAACGCCTATCTCATTCTTTGTGCTCTGTTCGAGACAGAGCCAACCATATCCACCTTCCTTCAGTACTATAAGGTCAACGTGATCCCGAGGAACTGTTTTTACTTCTTCAGTGCCCGGGGTCCTCCTACTGTGAAGTTCAATTTCGTTTGGAACTTGCCATCCAGCCGCAAGGGATGGCATCGGGAATTTTTCTTCATGAAGCCTAATGCGTCATGGGGCCTGCAAACCGCGCAGAAGGTAGGAGGACTCCCGGACGTACAGAATCCTCGGCGATTACTGAAGGGGGCTGCCGCCAAGGAGAATTATGAACGGTTCGATAGTAAAATCCGAACCATTGCTCCTTGGTGCGGGGATGGGCCGAAGGAAATCCTCCCTTTTCCTTTGTACTGGAAGCTGATTACTCAAGGGCTCCTTTCTCACTTGGGTATTATCCAAAGGGACTTGGGGAGTTGGGCATCCGGGCTTCTCCCACTGCGACCCGAGATATGGCCCTGGTGCACCGCCTTCGGGGCGAAACGTCCTTCGAGGACTTCAAGAAAGGTTTATATCGTTCTTCTGTTTACTTGTGCATTCGTTTGATATTAACTAATTCTTTTCCTTTTTGCAGAAATGGAGCCTGAGTTTGACCTCGGCGCTATCTTCCGGGACGCGAAGGAGAAGAAACCGGGCTCTAAAGCCGGAGGCTCTAAGCCCGCAGCAGCCGAGAAGAAGCGGAAGAGGGCTGCTTCGGTTGATGCTGAGGCTGCGGTCCAGCCTGCTGAGAAACCGGCCGGGGAAGTTCCATCCCCGGTTCATATGGAAGGTCATCCTACTCGGGATGACGTCTATGACATGCTGCAGAACTCCCCCGAACAAATCAGAAGGACAAGGGGGAAGTTCACGGCTTCCAGGGTGACCGGGCAAAGTGCCCCCGAGGTCGAACCTATCGAGTTTCAGTTAGGTAATCAATTTGTGAAGTTACGCAATCTTTGCTTTTGGAACCTATTCGGGAATCTTTCCCGAATGTTTGGTGAAGACCCGCTGCATGACGTGGTTCGATCTCATTTTTGTACATTAGGTCCGGACTGGAAGGAGGCCCAGGAAGAGAGGCGGCGGCTGCGGGATGAAAAGCTGGCTCAGTTCGGGAATAATCTTATTCCCCGGGAGCCTGGGTGGCTGATTCATGGGGATCAAAATGTCCTCAGCGATGAAGACGTCAAAGACATGGCTCCCGAGCTTTTCGACGGGACCACCACCACCCGAACAATGGAGTGCCTGGAGCACTTCTACCCGACTTGACGTCGCCGCTTCAAAAGTGGCCGCCCTCGGGTACCAGGTTAGTATCTGTTTGTTTATTTCTTAAGTCTGGGCTTTTCGTGCTCGTGCCGCAGGAAAATAATCTGTTTTGATGATGTGCAGGTGGCCACAATGGGCGGGTGGATTTCCCGAATCACCCGAGCATCCAACCGGATCCGGTCCGAGGCCGAGCAACGGGCGACTAAAGCCGTAGCTGTGGTGGCTAAGCTGATCCAGCGAGTCCATCACTACGAGCAGTTGCTGCGGCATTCCCGTACCACCTCCAAGCTCGAGCTTCCCGAAGGCTCATATATCGGGGAGAGCCTCAGCCCGGCCGAAGCTGATGATTTTGCTTTGGCTGAGGTTGCTTTCCTAAGTGCAGTGAAAGAGCACCGCCATTCAGAGGAAGCTCTTCGGGAGGAAGTTCGGTCGCTCAAGAGTGAAAAAGAGAAGTTCCAAGTGGACTTCGTCAATCAGAAAGAGCACCACGAGCACGAGCTTCGGGCCAAGGATGAGGAGAATCAGAGACTTCGGGATGAACTTGCTGCAGTTCAGGCCAAAATCCCGAAGTATCAGAAGGCGCTGAAGGATTCTGTGGATATGGCCGTTGACAAATATACCTTCGGGTTTTGTCTGGCCAGGAAGCAAATTGTTGAGCGCAACCCTCACGTTGACCTGTCCGGGCTTGACGGGAATGAGGAGCCCGAAGAGGATCCCAGCTGGTACGGGGATGAATTTATGCACCCACCCGAACCAGTAACTGTCGATGATTTCGCGGATCCTCAATGATGTACTCTTTCTTTTTCGCACCTATTTTTTGTAATTCCGTCCTCGGGCGTTTTTAATGAAAAAATATTCAAGGATTGGATCAATACTTGTTTCCGAACTCAGTAGTGCTTTATTATTCTCGGTCATACAATATACTTCTAAAATGCTTCGGAATGGAAAGAGTTAGCCAATTCTCTTCCTTCGGGATCCGATAACTTGTACACTCCTTTCCTTTCTTCGGCTATGACCTTGAATGGGCCTTCCCAGTTCGGGGCAAAAGCGCCCCCTTTCGGTCTTCGGGATCCCAGCTTGGTTTGTCGTAGGACTAAATCACCCACTTTGATATTTTTTACCTTCACTTTTGAATTTGTAGCAGATGCGGTCCTTTGTTGAAAAGCTTTCCTTCGCAACTCTGCTTCATCTCTTCTTCCTTCGAGTAAGTCTAAGTTTGCTCGTAGACCTTGCTCATTCGATTCTTCCTCGAACACTTCGGTTCTGAGGGAGGAATTCGCTACTTCAATCGGGATCAGTGCCTCGGTCCCGTATGTCAAAGAGAACGGGGTTTCTCCAGTCGATCTTCGGGGCGTTGTCCGGTAACTCCATAAAACATGGGGGAGTTCTCCGGGCCATTTCCCCTTTGCCTTCCCCAGTCTTGCTTTTAAACCGTCCTTTAACGTTCGATTGGATACCTCCACTTGGCCATTGCTCGCGGGTGGGCGACCGGGCAAAATGAATCTTGATTCCGAATCCTCGGCGAAATCCTCGAATCCACCGTCGCTGAACTGAGCCCCGTTATCGGCAACCAGGACCTTCTGGCACCCGAACCTGCATATAATGTTTTTCCAGACAAACTTTCGGATGTTTTCAGCCGTAATTGTAGCCAGGGGTTCGGCTTCTATCCACTTGGTGAAGTAGTCTACGGCGACTACGCAATACTTCAATCCTCCGGGAGCGGTAGGCAAGGCCCCGATCAGGTCGATTCCCCATACGGCAAACGGTATAGGGTAATCCGAGGAAGACACGTACTCCGAGGGGACTCTCTGTATCCGGGCGTGTTCTTGACATTTCTTGCACTTGTTCACGAGTCTCCTTGCGTCTTCCTTGAGGGTAGGCCAAAAGAACCCTTGTCTTAGTATGACCGCAGCTAACGCGTCCGATTTAATGTGCGATCCGCAGGTGCCTTCATGGGTTTCTCGCAGAATGTCCTCGGTGTCTCCTTCTCCGACGCATTTTTACAGCGGGGAAGAGAATCCTTTACGTTACATATTATCCCCAATTATGACGAATTTGCTGGCCTTTCTTCTGATGTTGGCGGCTTCGGTTGGATTATCCGGGAGCACCCCTTCATCGAGGTACTTCCAGTAGGGTGTCCTCCATCCCGAAGTAATGCAGCATATCCGGGAATAGTCGACGCAAGGTTCACTTCTTACTTCGTCGTAAGAAGCTGACTTCGAAAGTTGGTCGGCCTCCGAATTGAGCGACCTCGGGATTTTCTCGATACACAACTTTTCGAAATCCGTGTCCAACCTTCTAGCTACCTCGGCGTATTTCTTAAGACTTGGTTCTTTGACTTCGTACTCCCCATTCATCTGCTGAACGAGGAGGTTTGAGTCGCTGCATGCTTTCAGTGATCGGATTCCCGCCTTTTTGGCTAATTCCAAACAAGCAATGAGGGCTTCATATTCGGCTGCGTTGTTCGTTACTGGGAAATTGAACTTAATTGACTTAGTAGCCTTCATTCCTTCTGGGCCTTCGAGAACTAGTCCGGCACCTTGTTTGTCCGATCCCGAGGCTCCATCCACGTGCAGGGTCCAGACCGGACTATCCTCGTTCAAAGAATCCTCACTGTCGGACTCCTTAGGTAATTCCGCGATAAAATCCGCTAATGCCTGTGCTTTGATCGCTCTTCGAGGTTCATACTTGATCTCGTACTCGCTTAGCTCGACGCACCATTTTGACAGTCTTCCGGAGTGGTCTACCCGTTTTAAGATGTCCTTGATAGGGACATTACTTCGAACAATGATGGAAAACCCGAGGAAGTATGGCTTCAACCTTCTGGCTGATAAGACTAGAGAGTACACCGCTCGGATCATCGGGTAGTTGAGTTCGGCCCGCGGTGGATTTGCTTACGTAATAGACCGGCCACTGCTTTCCTTGGTCGTCTTCTTGAACAAGTACCGAACTTACAGCCTTTTCACTTACGGCCAAGTATACAATGAGGGGTCTGTCTTCGGTTGGTTGTCGAAGCGTAGGCATCTCTAGGAGGTAGGCTCTGATTTCCTCCCAGGCTTTCTGACATTCGGGATTCCAACTGAACCTAGCCCTTTCCCTCGCGTTCTCTTCCTTGGATTTCTTCTCACCTTTCGCACTCCCTATTCGGCCGGGCTCCGCACCTTCTTTGATCAAGAGTTTTAAGAAAGGAAGGCACTTGTCTCCATATCGAGATATAAAGCGACCGAGGGCCGTAATCTTCCCGAGAAGTCTCTCGCACGCCCTTTATCGATGAAGGTGTTCTCACGCTTAAGAGTGCTTCGATCTTTGCGGGATTCGCATCGATGCCGCTCGGACACCATAAATCCGAGGAATTTCCCGGATGTTACTCCGAAAACGCACTTATCCGGATTCAACCGTATTCCATACCTTCGGATTTGCCCAAACACTTCCTCAATATCGCGGATGAGGTTCTCTTCCTCCTTGCTTTTGATGATGATATCGTCAACATAAACTTCGAGAATTCTTCCTATCTGCCCGGAGAATACCTTATCCATCAATCTTTGGTAGGTTGCTCCGGCATTCTTCAGTCCGAAGGGCATTCTTGTATAACAATGCGTTCCGGCGTCGCTTATGAAAGACGTCTTTTCTTCATCTGCCGGGTTCATCCTTATCTGATGATACCCACTGTAAGCATCAAGGAAAGAGAGCCTCGCGTGTCCGGCCGTGGAATCCACAAGCCTATCGATCGGAGGGGTTGGGTATGAATCCTTCGGGCAAGCATCATTTACGTTAGTGAAATCGATGCACATGCGCAACTTGTCGCTATCCTCTCGGGTTGCCACAACGGGATTGCTCAGCCATTCGGGATACGATACTTCCCTTATCACCCCCGCATCGAGAAGCTTCGAAATTTGCTCTTTGATAAAGGCTCTTTTGAATGGGGCATTATTTCTTTTCTTCTGCCTTATGGGTCTTGAATTCGGATTGATGTGCAGGCTGTGTTGTATTACCTTCGGGTCGATCCCGAGCATCCACTCGGAGAGTAAGCGAACAAGTCTTTATTCATTCGAAGCAAGTTTACAAGATTTTCCTTACTTCCCTCGGGCAAGTCTTTCGCAATTCTCGTTGTCCTATCTCCTTCCAGGACAACGTCTTCTGTTTCCGCTTTCCCATCGTCTTCCTTCGAGCAACCCGGATTGGGGTCCTTCTGTAGCGAACGTGATGGTCAGGTATTTCACGTCAGTCCTCATGTGAATCGCCACCTGGGTTTCTCTCCCAATGATAGCATTGTATGCCGAAGGGACATCGAGGACGAATGTGTACCGAGGTTGGCCTTCGGGGCCGACCCCGATGAACATCGCAGGAAGCTCGATGGAGCCTAAAACTGGTATCTCGTCCGGGCCCACGCCGTAGGTTGCTGTCTTGACGGGGTTCAGCCATCTTGACTTAAGCTTGAGGCCTTCATATGCTTTTCTGAACAACACATCCGCATTTGAGCCGTCATCGCACAGAACCCTCTTGACGTCTATGGTCCCGATTCGGAGGGTGATGATGAGTGGGTCATAATGCGGGATACGATTGACCCGCCCGCTCGCTTTGACTCTCGAGGACGGATCTCCGTAGCTTAGTGAGGCTATCTCCCTCGCTTTCCTCGTCCTCGCGTTCGTGCCTAGCGTGGTTGTTATAGTGTTCAGGATCCCGGTGGGTTGAGGCGGAACCATCTTCTCCTTGCCCTTCTTGTTCGGTCACGATGAATCTTCTTCAGCCTTCCCTTTGCCTCGGGAAACTTCTTCGGTCCGAGGCATCTTCAGATACTCTCCCAGAGAGCCTTTCTTGATGAGGTACTCTATGTACCTCTTCAGCTGATGGCACCGCCGCCATGCCCGGTGTCTCGTGGAACTGCAATACTTGGACGAATCACGCCGCCTTTCCGGCATGGCCTCTGGGCCGCTTAATACTTCCGCACCTTGTCTCTGGAGAGCCGCGAGGATACTAGCCCGGGACGTATTAAGGGGGGTGAAGCTCGAACTTCTCTCGAAAGTTCTCTTCTGTCCTCCCCAACTTCCCGGCTGCTTGACTGGCTGGCTCCTCGGGTTCTCCTTCCTTGGCTCTCGGTTATCTCTGCTGTCCTGCTTCCCTTCGCGTTGAGACAACATTTCCTGAGCAATCATATGCTCCTGCGTGACAACAGTACATTTCCTCGACGCTGGTGAAGTTCTTCCGGATAATTCGTAAGCCATGCGCGAGTTAGGGATGAGGGCCTTCGTGAATGCCATGATTCGGATGTTGTCCGTTAGATCAGACGCGTGAACGGCTTCTCGGTTGAACCTTTCGACGAACTCCCGGATACTCTCGTTCGGTCTTTGCTTGATGTCAAACATTTGAATGGCCCTTTTGGCTGATCTCTTGCACCCGATAAAGTGTGTTGTAAATTTAGTGGCCAGGTCCCCGAATGACGACACCGAGTTTGGGAGTAGCGAGTTGTACCAAGCCGAGGCCGGACCCCCCAGAGCCACTTCAAAGCACTTGCACAGGGCTGTCTCGTTAGCTCCTTTCAGCTCCATCGCTCTCTTGTACTTGCGGACAAAAGCGTCAGGATCTCCAGAACCCTGGTACACTTCCAACGGATGAGGTAGGTTAAATATTCTAGGCATCTGGGCGTCCCGAATCCTGCCGGTGAACGGACCATCATCCGGGATGTCCTCGCATTTGGGCTCGGGAACACCCGAGTTTCTCTTGATTTGCTCCAAACGATGCAACATCTGCCTGATCACGCCGTCCCGGGATCACCTCGTACCAGTCTCTCCGGTCTTGGGATCGGTTTCTCCTTTGCTCCCTCGGGGATCTTGACCGCTGCCGGCTTTGACGGCCCGGAGAAGCAACTTGCTGCGAACCTGGCTGCTGGCTATCACAGCCTGATCGCTTCTGCCGTGATAACTGCCTGTCACGAAGTTGACAGGATTGACCAATCTGGTCGTCCTGGTTCCTTCGCTCTTCCTGAAGGACCACCCGCACAGCTTGGACAAGATCAGGGTCCAAGTGCCGGATGTCGCTTCGACGGTAGCTGGAGGTAGGACGTAGGGAGGTGGCTCCATTGGACGATTCCTCTGAGGAACCCCTGTAGCTGGGATCGGCCGTGCGGCCGTTGGTGGAACCTTCTCCCTCCGGCCTGGATGATCGGGAACGGGAATGGGAATGGCCCCCACGTTCGATCTGATTTTGGGGACCACCGACATTCCCACAGACGGCGCCATTTGGTGGCAAATCGGTGTGCGTGATTGCCACGTTCCGGTTCGACTTGCGTGTCACGATATTGACAGAAGCCATTAGGTCGACTTTGCGTATCAGAGCGCGATTGTCGAGGAATAGAGAGATTCTCTGATGTCGTGATTTGACGAGTTGCGTTGAGTCGTTGTTAAACGTTACCCCTTTTGGTATGAATAGTGAATGTATTTATAGTTCCATGTCTCAGTGGCATTATTGTAATATCTCACTCTAAAGTGGTTATGTACTTTAAGTTATATACCCTTCGGGAGGCATAGTTCGGGAAAGTTCTTAAGGCTTGTTCGGGTTTATTTACTAGTTTTTTAATGGGGCCCTTATTTCGGGCTTATGTATGGGCCTTTTGTTAGGCCTTTTATGCATATTGGGCCTGGCGGCCATCAGTGTTCTCAGGCGTCGGGCCTTCGAGAATGAGACTTTGCGGGCCGGGTCATGGGACCACTGCACGTAGCGGCTTTTGGTAGTATCGTTACCGCGCTTTCCGCCGTAGCTTACGCTTTCGAACGTCGCGGCCGGCTTCGCCTTTGCAACCGGGAGGGGTGGTCGTGACAAGTTGGTATCAGAGCAGGTCGGGTCGGTGTGACCCGAGAGACAGAATTGGATCAGTTTCAGTATGGGTTTCAGGAGGCAAGTATACAAGTCCAGGAGTGAGGGCAAGACCTCACGCAGGCGAGACATGAGACCGCGAGGGTGAGACCTCGCGAAGGTGAGTTGGGGGACTGAGGGCGAGACCTCTCACAGGCGAGCTGGGAGACCGTGAGGGCGAGACCTCGTGCAGGCGAGACTTGGACCGCGAGGGTGAGACCTCGCGAAGGCGAGCTGGAAGACCGTGAGGGCGAGACCTCGCGCAGGCGAGACTCGCAAAGCCTTGTCTGATTCTGATGCGATGCGAGGGTGCATTTGCTTGGGTAGTGTACCAGGTTTCAGGTATTGACAGTTCCATGGTGGAACCTCTGATCTGTTCTGTTTAAGGGGTAGTCTCGGTAGAGGCTTTTGGTTGGTATATCCGATTGTTACGGTCACCCCGAGCGGGTTGCGGGTCGTAGTACGACCGGTGACCCGGCTCCGGTTTTGGCTTGCGCGGGTCACGCGGGTTTTCGGCGTTCGACGGCTCCCGAGCCCTATCCGAGTATCATTTTGGCGAACCCTTCCGTATTTGAGGTCGTGTGGGTCCCCGGACGTTTCCGCCGAAAATATTTTTCTGGCGCCGGGGGGTTGTCGGGGTCGCCTCGGGACGTACAGCGGGCTCGGTAGCGCTCTCGAGATCTCAGTTTGGGAAGCCGTTTGCAGTTTTGGAGTCGTGGAGACGTCCCGGAGGTGGTTGTGGAGTTTAATATTTGGGGCGGGACGTTCGGTTCCGGGTGACTCCCGGGGCTCGGGATGGAAATTTTCTGACGGCTTTGGGGTAAGTTGTGTTATAATTTAAGATGGAATTTATGAGTATTTTTGAGGAATTTTTGGTGTGATGGGTTTTGGTTCTGTTGGACAAGCTCGCACGTCGGGTTTTGGTTCGGGTTCAGCGAGCTCGGTAGGACACTCCGGAATGGTAAATGAACTTTTGAAATATGTTCTGGGAATGTTATAATATTCTGAGGGTTGTGTCCAAGTTTCGTTAATTTTGGAATTTGGTAATTATTTTTGGGCAAAAAGAATTGGAACTTTTGGAAAAATTGGGAGTTAATTTGTATTTGGTTATAAAAGGAAAATTATGGAGCATGGGCAGCTGATACTTTCGGCTGGAATTGGGATGAGATAGGGACACATGTCCTTTTCTCATTTAAGAAGAGAAGGGATGGAAAAAAAAAAGAAAGGGATATATATATATATATATATATATATATATATATATATTTGGCTTGCAGTAAAACGTTTTCTTCTTCTTTCATCAATCTGCCGAAACTTTCTTCTTCTTTCTTCACCATTGTTGAGTTTCTAAAGCTTCCAAAATCTTGTTCTAAGTTGCTCCTTTGCCCGAGAGTTCATCTGGAAAGTTGATCAGCAACTCGAGTACTACGTCTGTCTGAGGTATGGTTCGATTCTGTTGAGTATTTGGCAAGATTGGAAAGTTAGTGTTCTTGACTTTGATCTGAAATTTGATGGAATTGAACCGTTGGATCGTTGAGTGGTTCATATATGTTGATGTTGGGTAGGTAAGGATTAGGAAATAACGTTGGATCGTCGGAAACACAACCCGGGTGAAAAATCCCATTTAGGCCGAATTTCTCATATGTGTGTGATGAAATTGAACCGTTGGATGGTTGGGTGATTAATATATGTTGATATTGGGTGGTTAGGATGCAGGAATGTGTTGTCTGATCGTCGGAAAAATCTCCCGGGTGAAGGAGGAATTATGGCCGAATTTTTGATGGATTCTTTTGTTGATGAATTGCTGGATTTGATCAGTTCTGCTTGTTGAATTGTGTTTGTCAATGTATAATCTTGCATTGTCTAAGTCGGTTCTGAATTCTGAATTTTCGTGGAAATCTGGAATTTTACCGAATTTCTGGATTTTCGGTTTTGGGTCGGGGTGTAGTTTGGTAGAGTGGTTGGTAAAGTTGCTAATTCAGCTTGAATTGACAGATTCTCGAGGTTCGAAGGTTGAAAAAGAAAGGTTTCCGGGTTTCGGGTCATGGATTGGAAATTGTCCAATCGGTCAAATACTGGAATTGTGAGGTAAGGGTTTGGTTCTGCTATTTTTGGTAAGATAGGTGTATGTTTAGTTTCATTTTCTGCTCTGCAGTATTTCGGTATTATATGCCTAGAGCATATTCTCGTAGTCTGTAGGTGTATGTATTGCAAAGACTTCGCTTTTGCGGTATTTCGGAAATTTCGCTTTAAGGTAAGTTCTGTGGTCTCGTAGATGTATGCCTTGTAGCATACTGCATGCAGTAATCCTACGCTTGTAGGAGTATGCCTTATGGTATACTCGTCTCATAACCCTACGACAGCTTGTGGGTTCGCTACCCACTGGTGCACCATGCTTCGTAATAGCTTCGGCTTCCGACTCCCCTTAGTGGGAGGTCGTTGCCCGATCTGTTATAAGGTTTATGGCGATTTGGAATCGCACATCCTTCGGGATTCCGATTTGTTTCGTACATGTATGTTATTCGTATTCATTGCGTATATTGCTATCTTTCTGTTTTGCAGGGTTGCATATACTTATCTTACCCCAAATCCCTTACGGGGTCCTTTTAGGACTCACCCTTTTTGGGTTCTGTTTTTGGATTTCAGGTAGGTCTGGTAAGCAGCCAGCGGGGTAGGTTTCCGCGAGGCTTCTGCCTTGGTTATGTTGAGCAGCAGCAGTACCTTGCGAGCTGGGATTTTGTCTACTTGGTCTGAATCCCGCGCAAGGTATTTTGTTACCTAGATTCTAAGGTTGGCTCTGTAGTTGCATATGCACACTGTCTGTATTGCTATGATGGTTGTATGTCTGTATATACATTTGTATATTCTGTTCTATATCTGTTCTCAGCGCTTGGCGCTTGCTAGACATTTTAGGTTCTGTGAATTCTGTATGTATATGTGTTTTAGTGCGTAAGCACTCGTCCACGGAGGGCGGGGCTTACTCTGTTATTAGTGCATGAATTGTATGGTTGCATTTTATTTTAGTTATACGCATGAAATTTCAGTTAGTCTGCTTCCACAATCCTTCCGTTCTCGGGTCCGCTACGCACGGCGGGTCTCGATGGACCTGCCACTCCTTTCCATTCCGGCTTCCGCTTCCGGCGTCCCGGCGCCCCCGCCTCCGCAACCGGGCTCGGGTGGCGTGCGGTGACAAGTAGGTATCAGAGCAGGTAAGTGCCCATATTGGTAGTCATTGGTGACTTGTAGTGACGACTTTCTTGTACATTTTATTTTAGAATGGTTTGGTACGGAGATTGGCCACCTCCTTACTCGAACCACTTCAAAATAAAATTGTGGAACAAAGTTGATCCTTCAAGTTATCCTGATAGTCGCAGATTTCGGCACTCGGGATTTCTGGAATTCTGGTAAGATTATTATGTGTAAGGGGATTGTGGAAAAGTTTCAGGTACGTAAAATTGTGTGTTAGGAAAAGATTTGGTGAAATAAGCATGAACTGCTTCTGTGATTCTGTGAAATGCATGATTTTATCGTTCTGAGAAGTAACTTCTGTGTCAAGCATCGCATTGCACTACAGAGCCTTAGAAAACTGCCGCTAGCTTCAGAGAGATTAGGAGTGACCGATTTTTGTCCGGACTCGCTTGGTCTGAAATTTTGGAGATATGGTTAACACGCGTTGACAACGTGTTTTGATACCGGAGGGTGGGGACCGGGATCCCACACCTCCGTGGAATAGGATACGGGTTCGGTGTAACCTGTGGTCTCGAACAACCACACTCACCACCCCGAGGTTTAGTGGTCGTAAGGACCCTCTCTCGATTTGGTATTACCGCCACTTAGCCGGTTCAGAGGCGGCAGAGGCGGGGAAAATCTGCTTATGCCACGGTAAGGGCATTTTGATCAGGTGGTCATAGCCAGACAAAAGCCACTGCTCGCCATAGGTTTGGGATCAGTAAGTGAGTGACTCTGACAAGGGTGGTCACTACGACACCTAGACTTCTCGACGGTCCTATTAACGACGAGGAGATCTGAGACACCGGTCTGAAGAGGTTGGACTTTTGGAGAGGTTTCAGAGTCTGAATCCCCCCCCGCGGTTCCTCGGCCGAGGCGTGCCGGAGGTAGTACAGACGACCGGTGCAGGAATTGACAAAATCCTGGAGGGAGGCTATTCGAGCCGGTTGGCGGGGAATAACGGCTACTCCGGTCAGATTGCTTCCAGATTCTGAACCGGAGTTCGGATTGACCCGATATCTGATTTCTAGTGTCCTGGCAGTGTACCGGACATTTCCGCGGAAAATATTTTTCGGGGCCGGGGGGTTGCCGTCGGACGATTTTCGGGGATTCTGGGCGGAGAAACGGCTCGGGAGTGACCCGGGACTCGATTTGCGCTTTGAGGAAGATCTGGAGTCGGGATATAATTTACATTTTTCTCGTGAAGAAAATGTTCTGGTCGGAAATTACGGTTTCGGGCTGGTTTTCGGGCTCGGCGAGCCAAGTGTGACACTTGGCGAAATGTGATTAGTGGAAAGTATTGGACTTGGTCTCTTGTTATTTCTAGTGATTATGATTCACTATGATGTCAGGATGTCATGTGCAAAGCACATGACTTATTATTACAAGACTTAAGTTTTGGCGGTCTTCGGCCCATAGTCTCGGACGCAACCCAACGCGCCGCGAGGGCGTGGGTTACAGAAGGTTGGCCCGACACCTCAGTAGCGACAGAAGCATCAGCCACCCCATCCGTCACAGCAGCTCAGAGTAGGAAAAGTTTTTCATTGTGACGGGGGCCCTAGTTATCGGGAGGACTTAGTCAGCGGTCATGTACTAGCTAGCAGGGAATTCTGTAGGGTACTTTATTTCTGAATGAGGTACCGGTTCATGCGTTATTTGATACAGGAGCATCTGTTCCCATTATAACACCGAAATGTGTTACATTTCTGTATCTGTCTGTTAGTACCTTGCCTCAAACGCATTTAGTAAAAACTGCAGGAAGTCAGTTTCTGTTTTCCAATGAGATGGTTCGGGGTTGTACGATATCTGTAGGCGGACATGATAGTATCGGATCTGTTGGTTTTAGACACGCTGGACTATGATGTTATTCTTGGAATGGACTGGCTATCCAAGAACTCGTGCACGTTGATTGTGCAACCCGCATCGTTATGGTTTCGGAGAGGTACTACCTCTCACGACTCCGATTGGTTTGACTATCGCACGGCCACGACAAGAAGGAGCTGCATTCTGGATCAGCTGTCGATAGTTGGTGTAGGGGAATGTTATGATCTGAATGAAGTTGGATGGTTTACCGTTGGTTCGAGATTTTCCGCAGGTATTTCCGGAGGAGTTGCCCGGATTACCACCAGAGCGGGAAATTGTGTTTGAGATCTACTTGCAGTCGGGTACTGCTCCGATATCTATTCCTCCTTATCGGATGCCCATTTCTGAGATGCAGGGGTAGAAGAAGCAACTGGAGGAATTACAAAGAAAAGAGTTTCATCTGACCGAGCACTTCAGCGTGGGGTGCTCTGGTTCTGTTTGTTAAGAAGAATGATGGGACACTCTGACTTTGTATTGATTACAGACGGTTGAATGCACTTATGGTGAAGAATAAGTATCCGTTGCTAAGGATTGACGATCTTTTTGATCAACTTCGGGGTTCAAGAGTTTCCTCTAGGATTAATTTCCGATCTGGGTATTTTTAGCTTAGGGTGAAGGATGAGAACATACCTAAGACTGCTTTCCGCACCCGATTTGGACACTCTGAGTTTACGGTCATGCCGTTTGGGCTGACCAATGCTCCAGCAGCGTTCATGGATCTGATGCATCGGGTGTTCCGACCGTACTTGGACTCATTTCTGGTGGTTTTGTTGATGATATTCTGATATATTCTCGGGATGAGGATTCGCATCGGGATCATCTGAGGGTGGTTCTGCAGACACTTTGGGAACATCAGCTTTATGCCAAATTCTCAAAGAGTGAGTTCTGGATTCGAGAAGTCACTTTTCTGGGACACACTATATCTGAGCATGGTCTGTCTGTGGATCCAGAGGAAGTGAGGGCAGTTCGGGACTGGAAACAACCTACCACGGTACGGGAGATTAGGAGCTTCCTGGGGTTAGTAGGATATTATCAGAGGGTTGTACGGGGATTTTCTATTCTGGCATCTCCGCTTATGTAGTTGACTAAGAAGGGTCAACTGTATATCTGGTCTGCTAAGTGTGAGCAGGATTTTCAGAAGTTGAGGCGGTAGTTGACTAACGCTCCGATTCTGACTCTTTCAGATCCGATCTTGCCGTATGTGAATTATACGGATGCATCCACATCTGGTTTGGGATGTGTGTTGGTGCAGGAGCGTTTTGTGGTAGCTTCTGGGTCGAGGCAGCTGCGACCGCATGAGCTGAACTAACTGACACATGATCTGGAGTTGGCTATAATAATTTATGCGCTGAAACATTGGAATCAATATCTGTTTGGTAATAAATTTCAGATTCTTACCGACCATAAGTCTGAAATATCTGTTTACACAGAAGGAGCTTAGCATGAGGCAGCGCAGATATCTCGAATACATTAAGGACTATGATTGTAGTATCGGGTACATCTTCGGCAAGGGCAACGCGGTTGCCGATGCTCGAGCGGTGAAGTATACCGGCTTAATTAAGAGAGGAAATGTTGGTGACCGATCCGAGGAGAGTGATCTGACGTGCCTTTGGCACAGGTGGCAGCTCTGGGAGCGTGCTCAGGTGATTACACTTATTATACATTCTGAGTGGCTTGATAGGATGCGCGAAGCGCAAGGTAGAGATTTGGTATTGAAGAAGTTATCTGGGGAAGATAAGGATTTATTTGTTACCGACGTTTCAGTATAGGCAGGGATTGCTATACTTCCGAGATTGCCTTTATGTACCGGAGGATCAGGAGTTCTGGAATGAGATTTTAGAGGGGGCACACTCGAGCAGTGTGAGCATCAGGAACCGGCAGGGACACTGCAGACTTTGCCCATTCCAGTCTGGAAGTGGGGCAATGTTACTATGGACTTTCTGAATGCACTGCCCCTGACACGGTCTCGCCATGATGCGATCTGGGTTATTGTGAATCGGCTGACAAAGTGCGCACACTTTCTGCTTATTCGGATCACGGACCCTCTGGAGAAGCTTGCCCGGCTTTACATCAGTGAGATTGTACGATTACATGGAGTACCAGACTCCATTGTATCTGACCGTGATCCGCGTTTCACAAAGATGGTTCGGAGGGCTTTTCATGAAGCATTGGGCACGCAACTCCATCTGAATACGACTTATCACCCATGCACGGACGGGCAATGGAGCGGGTGATTCTGATATTGGAGGATATGTTGCAAATTTGTACTTTGGATTTTGGAGGAGTTTGGGACTAGCAGCTTACTTTGATAGAGTTCTCATACAACAATTGCTTTCAGACTACGTTTGACATGGCACCCTATGAGGTGTTGTACGGGAGGTGTAAGACACCATACTGTTGGACAGATGCGTCTGATGGGGTTAAGCTGGGACCCGAGCTTTTTGAGGAGTCTACGGCAAAGATCAGATTGTTACAGGCGCGGATTAAAACCGCGAATGACTGCACTACCGTTTGTACGAACCGCCGCCGTAGGGCTCTTGAATCTGAGTTTGGTAATAGAATTTGACTGGAGGTAGCACCGTTCAGAGAAACAGTAAGATGTGATAGGCGGGGCGAGTTACCCCGAGTTGTATCGGTTATTATGAGTTTCCAGAGTAAGTTGTTAGGTTGGCTTTACACCCAATCAAGCTCTTTTACGTGGTATCTTCCGGATAGCCTGTTGTGGATCGGTTAGATTTAGGTTCGATCTTATCTGGGGTTGTCTGGTAGAAATACCGCAATCGACTCGGGTGCAATAAGATGCACCCGGAGGGTGGGACGCCGTGAGGCTCGTATGGTAGTCTAAACTACCACTCCCGCCGCACTCAAGACGGTGGTCCGATTGTTCTAGGTTAGAGGAATGTTTATATTTTCTGGTTGGTAGCGACACTGTCGGGTTGGTTCAGCTACTCTTGGAGGACCAAGAGTTCTAAGGGGGAGAATGTTACGGTCACCCCGAGCGGGTTGCGGCGGTGACCCGGCTCCGGTTTTGGCTCGCGGTCACGTTTTCGGCGTTCGACGGCTCCCGAGCCCTATCCGAGTATCATTTTGGCGAACCCTTCCGTATTTGAGGTCGTGTGGGTCCTCGGACGCTTCGCCGAAAATATTTTTCGGGCGCCGGGGTTGTCGGGGTCGCCTCGGGACGTACTGCGGGCTCGGTAGCGCTCTCGAGATCTCAGTTTGGGAAGCCGTTTGCAGTTTTGGAGTCGTGGAGACGTCCCGGTGAGGGTTGTGGAGTTTAATATTTGGGGCGGGACGTTCGGTTCCGGGCGACTCCCGGGGCTCGGGACGGGAATCCCGGGGCTCGGGATGGAAATTTTCTGACGGCTTTGGGGTAAGTTGTGTTATAATTTAAGATGGAATTTATGAGTATTTTTGAGGAATTTTTGGTGTGATGGGTTTTGGTTCTGTTGGACACGCTCGCACGTCGGGTTTTGGTTCGGGTTCAGCGAGCTCGGTAGGACACTCCGGAATGGTAAATGAACTTTTGAAATATGTTCTGGGAATGTTATAATATTCTGAGGGTTGTGTCCAAGTTTCGTTAATTTTGGAATTTGGTAATTATTTTTGGGCAAAAAGAATTGGAACTTTTGGAAAAATTGGGAGTTAATTTGTATTTGGTTATAAAAGGAAAATTATGGAGCATGGGCAGCTGATACTTTCGGCTGGAATTGGGATGAGATAGGGACACATGTCCTTTTCTCATTTAAGAAGAGAAGGGATGGAAAAAAAGAAAGGGATATATATATATATATATATATATATATATATATATTGGCTTGCATATATATATATATATATTTGGCTTGCAGTAAAACGTTTTCTTCTTCTTTCATCAATCTGCCGAAACTTTCTTCTTCTTTCTTCACCATTGTTGAGTTTCTAAAGCTTCCAAAATCTTGTTCTAAGTTGCTCCTTTGCCCGAGAGTTCATCTGGAAAGTTGATCAGCAACTCGAGTACTACGTCTGTCTGAGGTATGGTTCGATTCTGTTGAGTATTTGGCAAGATTGGAAAGTTAGTGTTCTTGACTTTGATCTGAAATTTGATGGAATTGAACCGTTGGATCGTTGAGTGGTTCATATATGTTGATGTTGGGTAGGTAAGGATTAGGGAAATAACGTTGGATCGTCGGAAACACAACCCGGGTGAAAAATCCCATTTAGGCCGAATTTCTCATATGTGTGTGATGAAATTGAACCGTTGGATGGTTGGGTGATTAATATATGTTGATATTGGGTGGTTAGGATGCAGGAATGTGTTGTCTGATCGTCGGAAAAATCTCCCGGTGAAGGAGGAATTATGGCGAATTTTTGATGGATTCTTTTGTTGATGAATTGCTGGATTTGATCAATTCTGCTTGTTGAATTGTGTTTGTCAATGTATAATCTTGCATTGTCTAAGTCGGTTCTGAATTCTGAATTTTCTGTGGAAATCTGGAATTTTACCGAATTTCTGCCGGATTTTCGGTTTTGGGTCGGGGGTGTAGTTTGGTAGAGTGGTTGGTAAAGTTGCTAATTCAGCTTGAATTGACAGATTCTGAGGTTCAGAAGGTTGAAAAAGAAAGGTTTCGGGTTTCGGGTCGTGGTTTGGAAATCGTCCAGAATCGGTCAAATACTGGAATTGTGAGGTAAGGGTTTGGTTACGCTATTTTTGGTAAGATAGGTGTATGTTTAGTTTCATTTTCTGCTGCAGTATTTCGGTATTATATGCCTAGAGCATATTCGTAGTCTGTAGGTGTATGTATTGCAAAGACTTCGCTTTGCAGGTATTTCGGAAATTTCTGCTTTAAGGTAAGTTCTGTGGTCTGTAGATGTATGCCTTGTAGCATACTCTGTCTGTTAATCCTACGTTTGTAGGAGTATGCCTTATGGTATACTCTGTCTGTTAACCCTACGACAGTTGTGGGTTCGCTACCCACTGGTGCACCATGCTTCGTAATAGCTTCGCTTCGACTCCCCTTAGTGGGAGGTCGTTCCCGATCTGTTATAAGGTTTATGGCGATTTGGAATCGCACATCCTTCGGGATTCCGATTTGTTTCGGTACATGTATGTTATTCGTATTCATTGCGTATATTGCTATCTTTCTGCTTTTGCAGGGCTGCATATACTTATCTTACCCCAAATCCCTTACGGGGTCCTTTTAGGACTCACCCTTTTTGGGTTCTGTTTTTGGATTTCAGGTAGGTCTGGTAAGCAGCCAGCGGGGTAGGTTTCCGCGAGGCTTCTGCCTTGGTTATGTTGAGCAGCAGCAGTACCTTGCGAGCTGGGATTTTGTCTACTTGGTCCGAATCCCGCGCAAGGTATTTTGTTACATAGATTCTAAGGTTGGCTCTGTAGTTGCATATGCACACTTTCTGTATTACTATGATGGTTGTATGTCTGTATATACATTTGTATATTCTGTTCTATATCTGTTCTCAGCGCTTGGCGCTTGCTAGACATTTTAGGTTCTGTGAATTCTGTATGTATATGTGTTTTGGTGCGTAAGCACTCGTCCACGGAGGGCGGGGCTTACTCGTTATAGCGGGTTTCGGTAGTACCGTTACCGCGCTTTCCGCCGTAGCTTCCGCTTCTGAATGTCACGGCCGGCTTTGCCTCTGCAACCGGGCGGGGTGGTCGTGACAAGTTGGTATCATAGCAGGTCGGGTCGGTGTGACCCGAGAGACAGAATTGGTTTAGTTTCAGTATGGGTTTCTAGAGGCAAGTATACAAGTCCAGGAGTGGACTTTTGGAGTAAGTCATGCTAGTTCATGGGTAAATAGCTGTGGGAGATGACTTTGAAGTACAAGCTACTGTTCTGCGTTCTATTTTGGGGCGGTTCTGTACGGAGTCTAGCTACCTCCTTATTTGAACCACTTTGGAATGTGTGTGGAGCAGCGGGCGGTACCTTGAAGCATTCTGGAAGGTTCAGGGTACTCCGGGAAGGTTTTGGGATTTTGGACTTCGGAGCGCGTAGTGAAGCGCAAAGCTCGAGTGCAGACTTCTGACATAATCCGGGTACCTTTGTTTTATTGTTTGGTTGTGATGTGATTCTGTGTTATGAACATGATTTGATTCTGTGTTTAAGGTTTTGATACTTGGTTTTGTGATTCTGGAAAGAATCTTTGCATCATGCATTGCATTACACTACAGAGCCTTAGAATACTGCTGCTACCTCTTGGTAGAGAGAGAGTGAGTTAACTGTTTTAGACTTTTTGGTTATGGGTTAAGTTGGTATTTGGTTGGATTGGTTTAAGGAAATGGTTACCACACGCAGACAGCGTGATCGGGTACCGGAGGGTCGGGATCGGGATCCCACACCTCCGAGGTTTAGGAGATGGGTTCAGTGTAACCCAGGACCTGAACAACCACACTCACCAGCCCCGAGGTTTCCGCAACCCCAGGAACCCCCTCCCAATTTGGTATAGGTATTGGGATGGGTTGGCCGTTGAAGAATTTTGTGCACGTTGGTTGTGCTAACCGTAGCCTTACGGTTTCCGAACGTGGACTTCGAGGAGGATCAGAGTGCGCAGAGCAAGCGTAGTGGGCCCAAGGTATATCGGTCTTTAAGAGATTCTGGAGCGAGTGGGCAGGTTGGCTTTACCCCCTAAGTATGTCGGTAACATACGATGTCTTCCAGGATGGCCTGTTGAAGGTTAGGTATAGATTCGATCTTATGCAGGGTTGTCGGTAGAAATACCGGCAACTGATTCGGGGCGCAACAAGATGCACCCTGAGGGTTGAGACGCCGCTTAGAGGCTCTGGATGGTAGTCTAAACTACCACTCTCGCCGCACCAGCAACGGTGGTCTGAATATGTTAGGGAAAGAGAGATAAGAGTTGTGCAGACAAGTGTCGGAACTGTCATAACTACAGTCTGGCAGGTTACTCTTGGAGGACCAAGAGTTTTAAGGGGGGGAGAATGTTACGGTCACCCCGAGCGAGTAGTGACCCGGGTGACCCGGGACTTCGGTTTTAGCCTGCGGGTCACGTTTTTGGGCAGTCAGACAGCTTCTGAGGCTTATCTGGGTATTATTTTTGGGAATCCTTCGGGTTTTGAGGTCGTATGGGTCCCCCGGACATTTCCGCGGAAAATATTTTTCGCCGAAACTTGTCTCGGGGCGTACAGCTTCTCGGTAGCGCTCCCGGACCTGGAAAAGGAAACGTTTGCATATTTGGAATCGTGGAACAATCTTTTTACGGAGTATGTTTTTTTAAGACGGGACGTTCGGTCCCGGGCGACTCCCGGGGCTCGGGACGGGAATCCCGAGGCTCGGGATGGAAATTTTGCGACGGCTTGGGTGTAAGGTATGTTATGGCTCGAGACGGATTTTATGGTAATATTTGAGGATTTTTGGCATGGCGGGATTTTGGTTCGGACCAACACGCGCGTACGTCGGGAATTACGCGGTTGGAGTTGGCGCGGGTTTGGCGCACCGACACTTGGCCATTTCAGATTTTTGGCTAAGGCATGACTCATGGGATGACTAAGGTGCTAGGGGATGAGATAAGGGACACTTGTCCCATTTATGGAAAAGATGGAAAAGGAAGAAATAAATAAAAGAAAGAAAAGAAATTTATGGAAAAAGAACATTTTGTTCTTCATTTCTTCTTCTTCTCCCTTCATTGCCGCCATAGCCATCTTCTTCCAAGCTTCATGTGTTCTTCATTTCTTGGCTGGAAATCATCAAGGTTGGGGTCAAGTAATTGGTAAGCTTCTTCTCTTCATCTCTTTGCAAGTTGGAAGCATGAATTTTGGTTGGAAGTGAGGTTTAGAATCGAAATTGTGTTTGTTCTTTGCTATGAGTTGTGATGATCTTCTTGCTTCCATCTTTTGGTATGTTGTTCTTGGTATGGAGAAGGGTAGGAATCAAGGTTTAAATGATGGAAGAACACCATGGTTAAGAAACCCTAATTATGCCGAATTATTGGTTGTTTTCTAAAGTTGGTGTTTAGTGATATTCTTGAATCATGCTTTCGATATGTGGTTCCTAGCATGATTCTAAGGCATTGTGTGGTTTCAATTTGATGGAAAGCATGTTGGGTAAGAAAACCCCCAATTTGGCCAAAATTTTGATTAGGGTTTATGAATGATTTTTGGTGTTTAAGGTGAAATTGGTTAGTAATCAAGCTTAAAGTGTGAAATGGGTGGTTAAAGTAAGTGTTTGGTAGCTTGAATGGTTTGAATTGGAAGTTTGGTGAAAAGGGGGCAAAAGGCCAAAATTAAAGGAGGACTTTATCTATGTTTGGGTTATGTTTTGGATGATTTGGATGATGTTTTGGTATCGGGGATGGAAATAGGTGCGTAACGATGTTTGGATCATCATTTTCGGGCATTAGGAGAAAAACCGACCTTTTTGCTTAGTTACGGGTAAAGTGTCTGGAAAGTGGGATTTAAAGGTTGGATTGTGATTGTGGGTGTATGAATAACAATGTTCTAGCTCGGTTCGGGAAACCGAGCTTTCTATGGATTTTTGCGGGAAAGTGCGGGATTGTGCGGGTTTATTTTCTGGGGGTCTGTTTTGGTGAGTTCTGACTTGTGTGTGGTTGTTCAGCCTGTTTCTGCATTGGTGGAGTTGTCACCCCGCCGCCCCGGATGCTGGAAGCTCGGTTGTCGAGTGGTTGCGGAAGCTTGCTGAGTCGGCGGGGGGTGAAAGCGGAGTTCTCTAAAAATGGTTTTGTGTGGACCCGAAACCCATCCCTTAAAACGTTTTCCTTTCAGTTTTAAGGTTAAGTCACGTTGCAGATCTTACGACGTCTTTCTAGACCTAAACCTGCACCCGAGACAAGTTAATGGTTTTACAGAATATCGCGCGCGGAAATATAAGCAGACGATAAAGAATACAGGCAGAAGGAGTTCCGCCCTCTTCGTAGCATCGGAAACTCCCTATGAATAAAATACATACCCAAGTGCTGAAGATATCCTATATGCAAAACATCTACAGAGCCAAGTCCGAAATAAACGGTATTAATACCTTGCTAGCTAGAACTATTGTTCTGCTGAACATAAACAGGAGAATACATGTCAGACATAACTCAGTAAGATCACACAAAAGTATCTAACGAGAACACCCCCGAACTTAATGGATAAGTACCTTAAAACCAAAAATGCACAATGATCACTGCGGGAGATCTACACCGCAGGTCGTTTGCCTGGATCTCCTGAAAACATAATAAGTTGGGGGGTGAAATCTCGAAAGAACTCCGTAAGGAGGTAGGTACGGTAGCGGGAAAACTTTGAAAATATTTCCCTGCATAAAAGGATTAGTATGCGATGAACTAAATAATACAGTCCTAAGTATATCAGGATTATGATATGCACATGTGATGATGCTCTTAAGTCACGTCGGACTGGTGGTACACCAATACAAAGGTTCCCCGAACCCTCGACAGCACCCTACAGCGGCTTGTTAGGCTCACACCGATGATCGGGTCATAACGCGTGGTACCAGAGAGGGGGATATCGCCCCTAACTATTGGACATAAAGCGGCACAATGCCGGCACATAACATCGTGAGTTAACGACCACGGTTGGCATACCGGCTTAGGTCCCGGCGTTCCCGTCAGCCGTAACTCACGGACTTCTCACGTACAGAACATAAATATGGGTCCGTTGTCGACCCCCGATAAGCAAGTCCGATATGATATACGTTCATAACCCATATTTAAGCAAAACCCTGCAGACCGCTACGTACCATGTGACTAGACCCGGGAGTCACCGGGCCCCACCCTCGACCCGAGTACTAGCCCTTAACTAACCTAATACACATAAAATGCGCATTAAGAAAGTTAAACCCCTTACCTTAGCCAAACGGAAACTCTACTGTGGCCACCAACGCTCCACAGCAAAATCCCGGGAAAATCCCGGCTCCCGGCCCGAAAAGTGGTAGTGTGACTTTTGAAGTCCCGCACTACTCCACCAATGCTGAATCAAGCTGAACAACCACACACAAGTCAGAAATCACCAAAACAAATCCCCGGAAACCAAACCCGCACAATCCCGCACTTTCCCGCAAAATTCCACAGAAAGCTCAGTTTCTCAAACCGAGCTAGAACATTGTTATTCATACATCCACAAACACACCCAAACCTTTAAATCCCACTTTCCAGACATTTTACCCGTAAACAAGCAAGTAGGTCGGTATTGTTCCTAATACCCTAAAACGACGTTCCGAACATCGTTACTAACCTACTTCCATCCTCGATACCAAAACACTGTCCATACCATTCCAATTACACACAAACACATTCAAAACCTTCCCTTACCAATTCGGCCTTAATCCCCAATTTTCAACCAAACTTCAATTCAATCCAATTCAACTTCCAAACACATACTTAAACCACCAATTTCACAACTTAAGCATGCTTACTAACCAATTCCACCTTAACCACCCAAAATCAACCATAAACCCTAATCATCAATTCGGCCATTTGGTGGTTTTCCACCCAACATGCTTATCTTTAAATTGAATCCACACAACACCTTAGAATCATGCTAGGAACAACATATCCCAAGCATGATTCAAAAACACAACTACACACCAAGTTTAGAATTTCATCATAATTTCGGCAAACCTAGGGTTTCTTAACCATGGTGTTCTTCCATCATTTAAACCTTGATTCCTACCCTTCTCCATACCAAGAACAACATACTTAAAGATGGAAGCAAGAAGATCATCACAAGACATAGCAAGGAGTTAAACTATTTTGGATTCAATCTCTTTTTTTCCAACCAAAACATGCTTTAATCTTGAAAAGACATGAAGAGGAGCAACTTACAAACAAATTGAGCCAAAGTCCTTGATAATTCCTTGCCAGAAGAAGAACACTTGAGAGCTTGAAGGTGATGAAGATGGAGGATAAAAGGGAAGAAGAAGAAGAAGAAAATGAACCAAAATGCCTTATTTCACATAAAAGGCCTCCCTTTTATACTTCCCTCCTTGATGAGTCATGGGGACACTTGTCCCTTCCCCATGACTCAACACCTTAGTCACTACATGACTCATCCCAATCCAACCGAGTAATTCCCGACGTACACGCGTGTTAACCCGAACCAAAAATCCGGCCATGCAAAAATCCTCGGTCATCACCATAATATCCGTCCCGAGTCATAACATACCTCATACCAAAGCCGTCGCAAAATTTCCATCCCGAGCCCCGGGTTTCTCGTACCGAGCGCCGGGAGTCGCCCGGGACCGAACGTCCCGTCCCAAAAAAAATACTCCGTAAAAAGATGCGGGACGTTCCCACGATTCCAAATATGCCAACGGTTTCCTTTTCTGAGGTCCCGAGAGCGCTACAGAGCCCGCTGTACGTCCCGAGACAAATCCCGGCCCTGAAAAAAATATTTTCCGCAGAAATGTCCGGGGGACCCGTGTGACCCTAAATACGGAAGGATTCCCGAAGATGATAAACAGAAAAAACTCGGGAGCTGTCTAACCACCCGAAGACATGACCCGCAGGCCAAAAACGGAGCCCCATGATAGTTGAGTTCCTGAGGCAGGTGCGGACTCTCAGTTTAATGGTTGATAGTGTTGTGTTCTTGAAGACTCCAAGCTTGCTGTTCAGAGTAATCTATAGAAGATAAAGAGAATACTCAGAAGTTGTTGATTTTAGGATCGTCTTTAACATGCTTCTCATGTTCGCATTCATTAATACCGAAGAAGGGATTAAGAGTATGTACCTTTCTTCTGGACGCAGCTTAAGAATCTTGGAGATTCTTGCTCCTTGTTGATGTAGAAGACTCGGCCTGGGGAACACCTTAAGGGCGGCTTGAAGATGATTTGTCTCCAAGGTGAGTTCCACTCACAATGCTCCTAGAATGCCTTCTAGTTTCGCAAGAGGAAGTATGAAGAGAGAAGAGAGAACCAATGCTGGTTGTGGGATGGATAGAAATGGCGCATCCTCCCTCTATTTATAGAGGAGGATGGGCTGCCAATGAGAGGGCACAATGCCCTTTCATTTGCGAAATAACATGTCCCTAGGACCAAGGGCTGCAACCAATGCCCCTTGGTCCATGAGACATGTCTCATGCCTTTTGCCTTTTCAATTAAGTAATTAATTAGAAAAGGAATAAATAAATAATTGTGTCTAATAGGAAATTAATTAACTAATTAATTAATTATCCAAATATGGTGAAGAGGCAAGGGAGGTGACCCATGCCCCTTGCCCATTCGGCCATGGGACATGAGACATGTCCCTTTGGCCGAATGGTGCAAGGCATGGGGTGCACCCCCTTGCCTAGAGGCACCTAGGGCGAAGGGCACTCACACCCCTAGGCCCATGGCCGAATGGGTGTAAGGCCACCTTAGGGTGCCCTTTCGGCACCCAAGGGTGCTACGCACCCTTCGGCCTAAGCCGAAGGTGTGCTTGGCCCTCTCCGACACCTTTTCACCAATTTACGCACCTTTCCGCCAAGAGACACGTCTCTTCGCCAAAAGGTGCCTAGACACATTTGTACCAAGCTCACATAGAGCTAGTCCAAGACATATTAAATCATCCATTGAGCTCCTTGAGCTCATATCAGCTCACTAAGAGCAGATACACATCTCTCTAGCTCAAACACTCAGATTGAGCTGAGTTGAGTTGTGCTTAGCTACTTTAGCTAGCCTAGGTCATCTTGGTGCGCAAGAATTCCAACAAACTCCCACTCGCACCAATGATGATCTTTGAGCACAAGCTCCCACTCGAATAAAACACTTCCTCATACTAAACCAAACACTTTGGCAAACTATATAAAAGGAGTTGTGAGTGCGACCTTAAGGCATCCACACCGTACCTCTTCCATTGAGGTTGTTAGACTCTCAAATGGAAGATTGTCCTCTCAAACTCACTTGAACACTTCAAGTGTTTGTGTGTTATTCAAATTTTCTTGAACTTAACAAGACATGCTTGAACATCTTCAAGCTTTCCTTGAACTACTTCAAGTAGTGCCTTTAGAACCCCAAGACATATGGTACGTATTCTTAACCACAGTCAGTCTCTTTCATTTTAATGATGACTGTGTTAAGTGTCAGTACTCTTTAATTCGTATTATCCCCAATTCAGACCTTATCATGTTGCACCAATGCAACATGTGAGCTCAAAGGTTGAATTTAGGACTCACGTACCAAGTTTCACTTGTCTTTCCTTTACACTCTACCTGCTTAATGATCCATATAGATTTAGTTACCCAAAAGGAGGATACTCCAGCCGCATTCATCTGCGACCTTCGACAACCAATCAAAGTAACTTTGTCAATGTGAATCATTAACAGCGAGTTAAAGTGATTAAGGGTCCAATCGAAGAATTCTCACACTACGCAAGGTTAGAGACAACTTGCTTAAATTCTTCTTTTGGTCGAATTTCATGGTCGTAGGATCTTTGCAACATACTCACAAAGATTCTATTAACACTTCTTAGGGTGTTTTACAAACACCACTCCCACTTGGAGTGATATCACTTAGAATGAGGGGTGTGTCATTTCTCCCTCTTAAAACACCTCAGAGTGTGCTCCTTCTAACATATAAAAGGAGGACATGTCACAAGCCATGAAATTTCTGTGCAAGCCCGAGCTTACACTCACACATAGGCTAGAATGTATCAGTGTCATACAAAATCAGTGCAGAGCACCTCATCTTGATTATTCAAATCAAGGCGACATAAAAGTATACCAAAGTGTCATGTGTTGTAACATGACTCCCACTCAATAGAGTAACTTTGCATGTCACATGTTTCTTGAAGAAACAACACACTATTGAGCCTTTGGTAGTCTCATCCTTGGTCTACTTAAGATCAAGGGCGAATGACTTGGTGTGAGAAAGTCATTCTCAATGCCTATGGTGGACATGTTCATTTTGTTCATTGTGTGTTATTAATGGAACCAAGTAAATGACATCAAGTAACGTCTTTATTGATCATCATTATACATATATACATGTGTGACACCAAAGTGGTGAAAGTCATACAACAATTAGTATATTTACAATCTCCTAAGACCCATTGCTCGGACATGACGAGCAAACACAATGGGTGGCAATGGCTTAGTGAGAGGATCTGCCACCATAAGGTCTGTTGAGATGTATTCAATTCGACTTCACCTTCTTCAATCGCATCTCGAACGAAATTATATTTCATGCTAATGTGTTTGGTTTTCCATGATACTTGGGGTCCTTGGTGTAGGCCATAGCTGCCATACTATCACTGTAGATAGTAATGGGCTTACTTATTTTGACCATCGACTCCAAGTTTTTAAGAAAATAACCAAGCCACGGGGCTTCTGGACAGCCGAGGCACAAGAAAGCAATTCTGCCTCCATGGTTGATAAGGCTGTACAGGTTTGTTTCTTACTACACCAAGTAGTAGCGCCCCCATTTAGCAAGAAAATATAACCACTTGTAGATTTGCTAGAATCTCTATCTCCTCCCCAATCGGCATCAGAATAGCCGTGTAAACCAAGGGTTTTTCCTTGATAACATAGCCAATAATCCTTAGTACCTTTAAGGTATCTAAGAATCCTTTTGACATTCTTCCAATGCTCCATGCCATGGTTCGAAGAATATCTAGCAAGTAAACCGACCGCTTGACTTATGTCTGGCCGTGTACAAATCATGGCGTACATAAGGCTACCAATGGCACTAAGGTAAGGTATCTTAGTCATTTCTTCCTTCTCTTTTGGAGTCTTAGGACATAAGTCCTCTCCAATTTTGCAACCATATGCAAGTGGGGTGTTCATTGGCTTAGAGTTGGTCAAGTTAAACCTCTCAAGAACTTTATCTATATAAAGCTCTTGTGAAAGTCCTAACATATGCTTCTTTCTGTCCCGATGTATCTTAACACCTAGGATATAAGAAGCTTCCCCCAGGTCCTTCATTTTGAAGGTGGAGGACAACCATCCTTTGATGGCGAGCAACAACTCCAAGCTACTACTTGCAATTAAAATGTCATCGACATATAATGTCATAATGGCAAAACTGGACTCTTTGAAGAACAAGTACACACAATGGTCTTCATGCATCATCACAAAACCATAGCTTGTGACTGCATGATGAAACTTCAAGTACCATTGTCTTGAAGCTTGTTTGAGACCATATATAGACTTCTTTAGTCTACATACCTTGTCTTCTTGACCTACTTGTACAAACCCTTCGGGTTGTTTCATGTAGATCTCTTCACTCAACTCACCGTTGAGGAAGGCTGTGGTCACATCCATCGATGCAACTCAAGGTCCAAGTTTGCCACTATCGCAAGTAGCAATCTGATGGAATTAAACTTAACCACAGGAGAGAAAGTGTCTTTGAAATCAACACCTTCCTTCTATGTAAAGCCTTTAGCCACCAACCGGGCCTTGTACCTTTCGATACTCCCATCAGAGTTCTTCTTTATTTTAAGAACCCACTTATTGCCGATCGCTTTTCGGCCACGAGGAAGATCAGACAATTCCCATACCTCATTTTCATGCATTGAATGCAACTCATCATTCATTGCCTTTAGCCACTCTTCTTTCTGTGCCCCTTCAAGAGCTTCTTTGACATTACTTGGCTCATCGATCTCGCACGAGACCAAGTATGTCTCACCTTCCGATAGTCCCCACCTTTTAGGTGCTTTGGACTCCCGAGTTGATCTTCTCAACTGGGGTGGAGGTGTTGGCTCTTGAAGTACCTCAACTCCCTCTTGAACAGATCCCTCAGTTTCAGGATCCTGTTCATTTGAGTCCATGTTTATGGGCTCATTCTGGAAAGCCTCAGCTTGTTCCAGTTGAGGTACTCCCTCTGAGTAGGTACAGTCCTTGTAACCGGCACTTGTGAAGTGCCCGGTTGACCTTCTTCTAGGATCGGGCCTATCGAGGCTAAATCATCACTTTCTCCAACTTTTGGAAACTCCGTTTCCATAAACTTGGCGTTTCTTGCATCAAACACCAAACCCTTCTTTAAACTGAGATCCAAGAACACATAGCCCTTGGATTCCGTACAATATCCGAGAAAAGCACACTTCTTTCCTCTTGGTCCCAATTTTCCCAACGGATGGTCGGGAACATGTACGTAAGCTAAGCAACCCCAAGGCCGCAAGTAGCTTAAGTTCGGGGTCCTCTTCATCCATAACTCATATGGAGAGGAGTCGATGTCCTTGGTAGGTACCCTATTGAGAATGTGCACCGCACATAGCAGCGCATCACTCCAATAGGTCACATCCAGGTTGGCTTTAGCCATCATGGAACGTACCATGTCCATCAAAGTTCGGTTCTTTCTTTCGGACACACCATTTTGCTGGGGTGTCCAAGAAAGGGTGAACTCTCTAGCAATGCCTTTTGACTCACAAAAGGCCTTGAATGCAAGTGAACTGTACTCACCACCTCTGTCAGTCCTTAAGGACTTCACCTTCTTATCTACTTGGTTCTCAACCAAGTGTACATATTTCTGAAAATATGCTAAGGCCTCTGCCTTGGTTTTGAGTAAGAAGACGTGGGTGAATCGTGTACAGTCATCAGTAAAAGTAATGAAGTACTTGAACCCATTTCTGGATTCAATTCTCATAGGTCCACAAAGATCAGAATGGACTAAACTTAGTGCCTCGGTTCTCCTAGTTGCCCTCCCAAAGGGCTTTCTCGTTGCCTTGCCTTTTAAGCAAGGTTGACAAGTTGGCAGGACAACCTTGGTCAAGGATTCAAGCAAGCCACTTTTGGCTAACTTATTCATCCTATCTTGTCCTATATGTCCCAACCGTTCATGCCACAGATTTTGATCTATGACTTTAGTCACGTGGCAACTAGGAGTTGCAATAGAATGGCCATCGGGCCTTAACTCATACAATCCATTATTAACGAAGCATTTTGTGAGAACTTGATTATCCTTTAATATAGTTACACTATCATTAAAGAATTGAAAGCAATAATTGTATTTCAACATGGCAGAAATAGAAATTAAATTTCTACAAATATCGGTACATATAATGTGTCCACAAGATACAAATATCTATTACACAAGGGAACCTTACAGGTTCCTATTCCTACTACTTCTAATTTTGCATCATTCCCCACCGAGACGTGCTTCACACCTCTTGGGAGCTTGCGGTACGCCACAAACCAGGACTTGTCCCGAGCTATGTGGTCTGTTGCTCCTGAGTCTACAATCCACAAAGAATTGCTTTCAGTTAGCATAGTACATGACGTCACATGTGCTATTGAAGTAGAAGGTTCAAAATGTACCTTAGGTGCACTTTTGCAATCTTTTGCAAAGTGTCCTTTCTTGCCACAGTTGAAGCACTTGACTTTCGAAACGTCCCTTTTCTTCTTTCCGGGCCCGTTTCCTTTGCCCTTTCCCTTACCCTTCCCTTTGAAGCCGCCCTTTTTCCCACCCTTGAACCACTTCTTCTTTTTACCCCCGTTGTTATCGGAGGTATTGGCAACATATGCCTTGGAGTGGTCCTTGAGAGCCATTACTTCAGCCTCAAGTAAAAGGTGACGGGCGATGTCATCAAAGGTCTTAATCTGAGGTTGTGGCGTAAGTTGACCTTCATCAACTGCCACTCCTCATCAGTAAGGACCTTATTATTGCTTGCACTGCTGCTCGTCGGTGAGGTCGTGCCCAGCTTGTTTAAGCTGATGAATCATTCGTGACATCTCACGAAGGTGGGCACTCATGGTGTGATCTGCTCGTTTACCATAGTTCTCAAACCTTAGTATCATTGAGCGTTGTTTCTCCACGGAAACATCTCCATACTTGGCCTTCACAAAGATCCCGGATGCCTTTGGCCGAGGGTAGCATGGAGAACTCCACCATGATCTCATCCACCATTGTGGACAAGAGTGTGACTCTACACATAGAGTTCTTTTTAAGGTAGGCTTCATAAGCCACCCTACTTCCCCCTTCTTCCGGGGTTGACCTCGGCATCGAGCACCTCAAGTGTCTCTTGCTCAGTTAAGATGAACTTGACCTTCTGCTGCCAAATTAGATAGTTTTCACCATCCAATTTGAGGTCACGGTTCAACTCTGCTACTATGTTCTTAGTAGCCATCTACAAATATGCAATTCACATGTTTTAGATTCCAATTCACACAATTAGACTTATTCAAGCAATATGTTCATGAAATAACTTAGTTTATACCCAGACGTAGCAAAGGTATGCTTATAGCATCCGATCAGAAATGCCTAAGCATAACTTTGCCATTTTATGAACATACCCTTAACAAGCCTATACATTCAATCAATCAAGGGCAACCAAGCATACATCAGTTTATAACCTCACTTGACCTTCCAAGAAGGCCTGAATCACGCACTCATGCGTGATCGTAACAACCATAGCACTTCACTCAAACCTTAGTCTCATCACCCATAAGTCTCCTTAATAAAATGCCCAGGTCGTTGGTGGAGTCACAAACGGTCTCACTTAAGTACCACTTCCTTAGACAGCATTATATTAGCTTGACAGGGTCCCTAGAGACCTTAGTTTAATGAAGTGTCTCATCAATTGAATCAAGTTTCAAGTCCTTCAAGTTCACCGTACAAGTACTTGAACTATCTTAAGGTAGAATCTCTTGTTTCAATAGACGTATGTTCCCTCACTTAATTTAAGCTTCAATTCCCTCAAATCCATCATAGTGGTACAAAACCAGTATTAAGACTATCAAGGGGCTGAAATTCTTAAATTAGGTAAAGAATAAATGTCACATGCATGCCAAGTCTATGTCACACATGGACCTTAGGAACCACGAGAGGAGCGCTCCCAGGAAAGATGGAGGGGTCACAGACGGTCCCACTTAAAACCCACCTCCTAGACAGAGCACATTCCGGCAATTACCTCAAGGTATAATGTGATATAGAACTTTGGCACACATTTTCTTTAGGTTCATTTAATCATTCATGGAACAAATAGGCAAGTCAACATGTTATACAACCATTTTCATCATACAACATTCAAGCATGATTCAAAACACATAACATTCATGCTTCCTTTTTCCATTTAAACGACTATAACCCCTTCGAATAACCTTACTCGGCCTGGGGAACACCTTAAGGGCGGCTTGAAGATGATTTGTCTCCAAGGTGAGTTCCACTCACAATGCTCCTAGAATGCCTTCTAGTTTCGCAAGAGGAAGTATGAAGAGAGAAGAGAGAACCAATGCTGGTTGTGGGATGGATAGAAATGGCGATCCTCCCTCTATTTATAGAGGAGGATGGGCTGCCAATGAGAGGGCACAATGCCCTTTCATTTGCGAAATAACATGTCCCTAGGACCAAGGGCTGCAACCAATGCCCCTTGGTCCATGAGACATGTCTCATGCCTTTTGCCTTTTCCATTAAGTAATTAATTAGAAAAGGAATAAATAAATAATTGTGTCTAATAGGAAATTAATTAACTAATTAATTAATTATCCAAATATGGTGAAGAGGTAAGGGAGATGACCCATGCCCCTTGCCCATTCGGCCATGGGACATGAGACATGTCCCTTTGGCCGAATGGTGCAAGGCATGGGGTGCACCCTTGCCTAGAGGCACCTAGGGCGAAGGGGCACTCACCCCTAGGCCCATGGCCGAATGGGTGTAAGGCCACCTTAGGGTGCCCTTTCGGCACCCAAGGGTGCTACGCACCCTTCGGCCTAAGCCGAAGGTGTGCTTGGCCCTCTCCGACACCTTTTCACCAATTTACGCACCTTTCCGCCAAGAGACACGTCTCTTCGCCAAAAGGTGCCTAGACACATTTGTACCAAGCTCACATAGAGCTAGTCCAAGACATTAAATCATCCATTGAGCTCCTTGAGCTCATATCAGCTCACTAAGAGCAGATACACATCTCTCTAGCTCAAACACTCAGATTGAGCTGAGTTGAGCTGTGCTTAGCTACTTTAGCTAGCCCAGGTCATCTTGGTGCGCAAGAATTCCAACAAGCCGGGCGATGTCGCCGCGTCACTTGCGTGAAATACGCTTCCACCTTGTCTCGGCCTGGGCCGAAGTGCGACAAGATGAATATCTCGGATACGAGAAACCATTGAAGGCATCCAGCAGGTGCAGTGAAATTGCTCTGGCAGCCGGTGGAGCTTCGAGAATCATTTGGTTGAAAGGCTGAGTCCAGGAGGTGGTGTGAACTCAGTGCGGCGGGAGTAGAGGGTGTGTTGTCACTTACCTCTCTATTCTCCATCTACTCCGAGAGGCGCGGGCGAGGCTGCGAGGGCGGCCCAGTGAAGCCCGAGGATCAAGATGATTTTCCCTGCTGCGGTGGGTGGAGCAGGGGAAACTCTTGGTGGTTGCAGCGATCATCTTGCTGGTTCACTCGAACAAGCGCTCGCGCCATGGTATCCTGGACTCCCACACAGTGCACTTTTGCAGTGTCACGATTTTGGGGGTGACCGCCTTTGTAATTACTGTGAAGGCTGCGGAGGTTCGAGACCCGGCCGGTGTGGGGTTCTTGGTGGCGGTGTTGCATGGAGCGCCCACTGTCATGGGGTGCCCGCTCCCGGTTGCGAAGCGGAAATGCATGAGCTGCCCGAAGCAGAGCGGTCGGGTCCCAAGCGAGACCCGGCATTGCGTGTGGTGGTCCGTGACCCCGGCACCCGCCCGCAAAGTCTTCTTCGAAGGCCCGATGCTTTGAGAATGCTTTGCTCTCGGAGTATGCTCTTATATGCTTCATTCGTGTTTCGAGCCACCCGCGACCTACAAATCTCAAACATGGCAAGTATACAAAAGTATAAACCTAACTATCCATGGCGAGACCCGCCCCACCGAAATGAGGCGAGCCTCTACCATTACCAAACATGCGGTTCATGGATAACAAGACATACATAAGCAGGAATGTATCTAATATACATAACATGATCCAACCAATGACATGCATGCGTATATACCTACGCCTCACAGGCAGGAAAAACCCCGGGAATACCTACGTGTGGGATCTAGGGAGAACCTCACAGTCGGAAGATTCCATAAGTGCAGCTGTCGTTGATACTAACACACAAACGAGAAAGAGAGGCGTTAAGCGTGGAGAAAACCCATATACTATACTTAGCATAAATTGAAGTTAGAAAGTAGACTATAACCGCCTCTACCGAGACTACCCTATAACTTAAAAGTTTCCTGTGATCGGGCCTAGTAAATGCACGATCATAATACGAAAGCACCACAGAACTCTTGTCCGCCTGGCTGCCTGCTAATGGGCAGAGCCTAAAAGGTGGTAAATGGTAAATGGTGACTCCTTGGGAGGACCCAGATGTAGAGGGCTGAGGTAGTACGAGTTTGCATAAAGTAAGCTAAGTGCGGCAGTTGCACACTGCAAAACAAAACCGCAAAAACACAAGAATATATGCAAACAAATATAAACATAAATAATAAAACAGAGTCTGAGGAATAGCGATTAGAAACCACCAGAGAGACCCATGTGCGCATATAAACAAAAAATCAGATTATCAAAAAGGAAGTCTGTTCTTTCACTACCGAACAGAGGCTTCCGCACAGATCAACATACTCATGCAATCAGCTCAGAGCAGAACGCATATATATATATACATAACCATAATCAAACTCAGATGAACAGACAGATCTAATGATAACATGCTATCGTAGTACTACATGCCAACAGAGTATCATGCTACAGAGCTATCTACAGGCTGAAGATGCAACCGTACAAAAGTCGGGCGTCGGATAAAGAAACCGACGAGGAACCCAAGTCTAGATCCAAAAGTTGCTAAACCCTCAAAATAGCTAACCGAGCAGCCTTGCGGAAATCCTACTCCGCTGGCCCAGAATCCTTATCTCCTGAAAAATATTAAGTAAGGGGTGTGAGTTTTTCTTAAAGAAAAACCCAGTAAGAGCTTAGGCAGTAGTAACGATGTTCTTCCGACAAACCTGCAAAGACAGATTAGAGCAGATATACATACAGATAACAAATATACAGGTCAGAACATATACTGAAATAAATGATGTATGATGTGTGCACAACATCCGAATGTAACGGGTCATGGCTAGATCTTCCCCGACCATGGCTAGATCTTCCCCGGACGCACCGGCATTCGCCATGCGTCGGCATTCGCCATGCACCCAGCAAACCCCATATGTCACGGACCATGGCTAGGTCTTCCCCGACCATGGTTAGATCTTCCCCGGTCGCGCCGGCATTCGCCATGCGTCGGCATTCGCCATGCATCCAACGAACGTCATAAATCACGGACCATGGCTAGATCTTCCCCGGTCCAACCGGCATTCGCCATGCGTCCACACACAGAACAGAACCTGCGCTCCGATGCTCCTACCTGCGCACCGATACTCCTACCATGGGACTAGCCTTGGGGCTCCACAATCCCGATCTAAGACCGAAGTCAGAGACCGAGGCCCAAGACTTGCCTCAACCATCCTACATTATACTAATATAGGTAGGTCGAACCCTTACCTCGAAACACAAGGAGAAACAACCGTAGAGGGTAGCAGCCAAGCACCACACACCAACCTTCTTCCTTATCCAACCTCAAACCTTGCTTCACAAATCACCTAAGCATTTCACACATTTTCCACATTACACTTTCATTCAACACATCAATATCCATTGACAATTGGACCTCACTCCAAGACTTAAAGTTGCTCAAATTCATTGTCTAAACATGCTTGAAACCTTAAACCACACAAAACACATGCTTCCACATTCCACCAAAAACCCGGATGAACATTGCCTTAGGTATATAATCGAAGCATATTTGGACAATGTTCCAATTATCAATATTGCTCTAAACATACCCAATAACAACAATTTGGATTGAAATCAACAAAACAACACACTTCAATTCTCCACCTTAAACCCTATGAGTTTTCTCTTAGCTCATAGATTAACCCATAATTGGACCTTTTACCAAGTATTAATGTTGTTCCAAAACTACCCAACAACACTAATTTGAGGTCAATTTAACAATCCCCCAAAATTCGTTCATCCTAGCTCATGAACCCTAATTCGAATTTCCTTCAATTCATGCTCAATTCGTGTTGTAAAATGTGTTTCTACCTCTAATCTAACATAGAAACACTTCTACTAACTCAAATGAACCAAGAGAACACGAAAATTCGAACCTCTCAATTTGGGCAATTTCCCAAATTCACCCACAAAGTGTTGTTGGAACGAAATCCTTGTTGATTCGTAGTTCTTGTAGTAATTCCCGCACGAATCCTTCGTTTCCACGCAAATTGGAGCTCAAAATCACTTAGATTGGTGCAAAAACGAGTTGGGAGAGAGTTGGGAGAGAGTTGGAAGAGAAAATGGCGAAAATGAGTTGAATCCGGATAAATTCGACTTAAATAGCAGGCCTCGGGCGAAATCAGGCGACCCAATCTCGGAGACAGGCGATCGCCTGGCCTAGAAATATTCAAAACAAAGGCGTCCGGGCGAAATCCAGCGACCCGATTCCTTAATCAGGCGATCGCCCGGACACAGCTGACTCTCCTTCACTAAAACAATTATTAAACATTGTACAAAAGTCCAAACGAAGATCCGAAAAATTCTGGTTAAACTAGACACTCGGGGCTACGTTCACAAAATTATTCATGCCCAAACTGATTTCCAATTGCAAGCAGTATTTAATACAATATGACCTAAAATTACTGTCTTCTCCAATACACTCCTTTTACGTCTGTTCTTGATCAACCTTGCGGCGAACCTTTACCAAATTACGTCATACCACTCCCACACTACAATAACAACAACAACAAAACAACAAATATCAAACTCCACAACTTACAGATTTAAACATACCTTCAGAACTCTAATCACCGGAGATTGTTGCCGGAAAAGGTGGGGTGTAACATCCTCCCCCCCTTAAGACTCTTGGTCCTCCAAGAGTTCCTTAAGACGTTGGTACTCCTGAGGGTAGCGTTCAACCATATCCTTCTCCGTCTCCCAGGTTGCCTCTTTGTCAGAATGGTGCGACCATTGCACCTTCACCATGGGAATTAGCTTGCTCCTCAATTTGCGAGTATCCCTCGCTAACAAAGCAATTGGCACTTCTTTATAAGACAAGTCAGGTTCCAATTGCACTTCCTCAATTGGAATCGTTTGCGTCGGATCCATGATACACTTTTTCAGCATGCTCACGTGAAACACATTATGCACAGCTGACAAGCTCTCCGGTAGCGCCAAACGATAAGCTACCTTTCCAATTCTTTCTAGAACATCGAATGGGCCAATATACCTCGGAGCTAACTTCCCTTTCCGACCAAATCTCATTATTCCCTTCATTGGTGCCACCTTCAACCATACTTTGTCACCGACTTCAAACTCCAAGTCGCGACGCCTTCTGTTCACATAAGCCGTGGTTCTATCATTTGCCGCTTTCAATCTTGCCTGAATTGTTTTGATCTTTTCGTGGTCTCTTCAATCAATTCCGACCAAGTTCAACCTTATCTCGACGGTTCGGACCAACGGTGAGGTGTCATACACCTCCGTCCATAAAGAGCCTCATAAGGTGCCATCTTGATTGTACTGGTAACTATTGTTATACGAGAACTCTATGAGCGGTAGATGTTGATCCCAATCACCTCCGAAATCAATCGCACAGCTCCTCAAAGATGTCCTCAAGTACCTGTATCACCCTCTCGGATTGCCCATCAGTTTGTGGGTGATACGCGTACTAAGGTGCAACCGGTACCAAAAGCTCGATGGAAAGCATTCCGAGAAATGGGCTGTAAACCTTGGATCCCGATCTGAAACTATAGAATCCGGTACACCGTGCAACCGCACGATCTCTTTAATGTAGAGTCGTGCTAACTTGTCCAACGGATCGGTGACTTTAATGGGCAAGAAATGCGCACACTTAGTCAAACGGTCCACAATTACCCAAATGGCATCGTGACGTGCTCTCGTAGTGGGTAATCCGGTAAGAAAATCCATAGTCACGTTTCCCCACTTACGAATCGATAGGTAACGTCTGAAGTGTGCTCGCGGGCTTCGATGTTCAACCTTTACCTGTTGGCAAGTGGTACACTTTGCCACGCACGTTGCAATATGCCTCCTCAAACCTGGCCACCAGAAGTGTGACCTCAAATCGTGATACATCTTTTCACCGCCCGGATGAAAACTTAAACTGTTATTGTGAGCTTGATCCAAAATCTCATCTCTAAGAGCCACATCATTCGGCACGTACAAACTCCCTTTGAAGTATAGCAATCCTTGCCTATACTCAAAGAATGGACGCAATGCTCCTTTAGCTTCTCCAGAAACCTGTTTCAAACTCTGATCTCTCATCTGAAATTCTCGGATCCTGTCGATCCAAGAAGACTGAACTCTCAACACAAATATCTGCTCCTGCTCTTGTAGCTGCCAACGGTGCCACAAGGCAGTCAGGTCCGTAAGCTCTGTTCGGTTTCCAGGTTCTCCACCTCTCACTATCCCGGTGTAAGCCCTACTCAAGGCGTCTGCCACCGTATTCCCTTTACTGCGGTGGACTCGATACTACAGTCGTAGTCTTTCATGTACTCGAGCCACCTTCTTTGACGCATATTCAGATCCTTCTGCGTGAACAAGTACTTCAAGCTCTTATGATCAGTAAAGATTTGAAATTTGTTTCCCAACAAATAATGCCGCCATTGCTTGAGTGCATACATAACCGCAGCAAGCTCCAAATCATGAGTGGGGTAGTTTTCCTCATGTGGTCGCAATCGTCGCGACCCATAAGCAATTACCTGCTGGTTTTGCATAAGCACACACCCAGGCACTGTTCGTGAGGCATCGGTATAAATGACATAAGGCTGAGGCAGGTCGGGTAGAACCAGAATCGGTGCTGTGTCGGTTTACACTTGAGCTCTTGAAAGCTCTTCTCACATTCATCCGACCACACAAACGCCTTACCCTTCTTTGTCAGTTGAGTGAGTGGAGAGGCAAGAACCGAGAAGGCTGGTACGAACTTACGATAGTAACCAGCTAACCCGAGAAAACTACGGATATCCTTTACTGATCGGGGTTGCCTCCACTCCTGTACAGCCTTAACCTTCTCCGGGTCGACAGAAATTCCGTTCTCATTGATGATATGCCCGAGAAATGCTACCTCGCGTAACCAGAAATCACACTTCGAAAACTTTGCATACAGCTGGTTGTTAGACAAAGTTTCCAAGGCAATTCTCAAGTGCTCTTGATGTGCATTCTCATCCAGAGAATAGATGAGTATATCATCAATGAAGACAACAATAAAATTGTCCAAGTAGGGACGGAAAACCTCATTCATCAAATTCATGAAAGCTGCCGGGCATTTGTCAGCCCAAAGGCATGACAGTGTACTCATAGTGACCATACCGCGTCTGGCGCAGTTTTCGGAATGTCTTCTTCCTTCACACGCATTTGGAAATAACCCGATCGGAGATCAATCTTTGAGAACACTTTAGCTCCTCGGAGCTGGTCGAACAGATCGTCGATCCGTGGTAAAGGATATTTGTTCTTGACTGTCACCGCATTCAACCTTCTGTAATCAATCACGAGTCTAAGCGTTCCATCCTTCTTCTTAACAAATAACACCGGTGCTCCCCACGGTGATCTGCTCGGTCGGATAAACCCCTTATCCAACAACTCATCCAACTGCTTCTTCAATTCCTTCATCTCCACTATCGGCATGCGATACGGAGGAATGGAGATAGGTGTAGCTCCGGTCTGCAACACTATCTCAAAAACCACCTCCCGCTCGGGTGGCATACCTGGTAACTCTTCAGGAAATACCTGCGGAAAGTATCTAACAATCGGAATTTTATCAAGTTCCAACCGCGTACCTGCATCGTTGAGTCCAAAGTACTCGCCTTCATCCGTCACAGGTAATTTCTCCATTACCTGAAGCTCCATGCTATTCTGAACAATCTCTACATCTGAGGGGGGAACAAGTGGTAATACTTGATCCGACACCACCAACTGTCGCTGTGCACAATCTATCCGTATGGAATGCTCCGAGAGCCAATCCATACCCAGAATCACATCATAATGTGATGTATCCAACACCAACAAATCAGAAGAAATCTGTCGCTCACCAACAGTTAACATGCAACCCTTGATAAGCTCATTGCTGAACAGAATCGACTCCCGGTTCGTACCAGAATACTTGAGATGATGAGTCACAGGAAGTTGCAAAGACTTTGCACACTTCTGTGACACTATAGAAATCGAAGCACCTGTGTCAAAAAGAGCACGAACAGAAATACCGTTCAGAAACACCATACCTGCCAGTGCTCCTTTCTGAGCCGCGTCACCACGCTCAATCTGGAACACTCGTCCCTGCCTTGCCTGCTGGTGCGCTGGCGGCGGGGCCTGTTGTAGTGGTGGCCGCATCTGCGGTGGTCGGGGTCGTGGTCCAAACTGAGGAACACCACGCCCACGAGGAGCATAACTCTGAAACCCTTGTGGCCTTGCAACTCCCTGAGTTGCCATCTGAGGGCAATCCCTAATCATGTGGTCAGTAGACCCACATCTGAAACACATGCCTGACTCTTTATAACAAACCGAGCCGGTGTGACTCCGGTCACAAGTCTGACAGTACCAAGGCTCTGCTACCTTTGCCTTCCCTTTGCCCTTATCCTTCGATCCAAGCCCACCAGAACTACCGCCGGTCCCGTGGTGTCGTGCACGACCGGATCCTCTAACTCCACCAATGACAATCCCGTAGATCTCGGTGGCTGTGTCACCGAAGCTGTATCCAAGTCCTCATTCTCAATCTTCGTGCTTTCGCACAGCCTCATGGTACCTATCAATGTTCAACGGTGCCAAGTACTTCCTGATGTCATTATTCAACCCTCACAAGAATCTCTTTGACTTGGACTCCTCACTGCTGTTGTAATGAGGCACATAACGCACCAATCGTTCAAACTCGTGCCCATATTCCGCAACAGTCTAGCTTCCCTGAGTCAAGGTATCAAACTCCGATTGCCGCCTATCGGGCCGCGGCATAACCAATCCACTTCTCATGGAACAAGTGAGAAAATTCATCCCACGTCATACCCGGGTCCTTCAACTTCTTACGCACAAAGTCGGCCTTCCGAGTGGCCATAGTGGTCTCCCACCAGTCATATGCCCAGTCGCGCAAATAAAAGGTAGCCAAAGACACCATCTCATTTGCCGGGAAACCAAGTCTGCCAAGCAACCGGTCCATGTCCTTATACCACGTCTCCGCCGAATCCATTCCACCCTTGCCCGAAAAACGGGGTGGTTTGAATCGCTCAAACCGCTCCATCAAAGAAAGCTTATCAGAGCTGGTCGCACTATCAGATTTGAGCCTCTGGGCTCTCGGTATCTCAACAACAGAATCGGGCCTAGCCCGCACTCTCCCTCGACGGGGCTGTGGGTCGACTTCCGCACCTAGATTCAGATTCCCCTCTTCTGTATCCACATGCTCTTGGTGCACATCATCCGCCTCAACGTCCTCCTCATGAGCACGATAGCTAGGATCGGTCGATCCTACCGCAGAGGGCTGAGAACTCATAACATGTGTACTCCTTGCTCTTCAACTCCTGTCCCTGCCCACATGTTATTGGCAAGATGCAGTCATTTGCCCCAACACTTGGACCATCTGTTCCAGATCAGGTCTCAAATGCGGCTGAACTGGTGCCGCTCTTCGCTGAGGTCTCCCTCGACCTCTACCTCTTCCTCTATTCACATCCTGAGCAGGATTTCCTCCTCCTGCTTCATCATTCAACGCTCGAGTCCGTCAGTGTTGACCATTTACTGAAATTCCGAACATAAAGGGTTCACTTAACGGTTAGCATTACCTACATCGGTTATCCTACCAGCTCTGTAGCATGAATGCAATGCATGATGCAAATCAATTCTCAAAATTACTTATACAAAACAATCCCCTATAACCCGTGGTACCGCTTAGGAACAACACACTTCTCACTCGGCATCCACCGTCTGCTTTTAACGAGAGAGGTAATTTAAATTACCATCATGCACCTTACGGCATCTCATTCCCTGTGCACCTCTTATAGCACCCGAGTCAATTCGGTATCCTACGCAGTAACCACGAGCAGTACCAAGTCACAAACTACCAGTACCAAAGAAATCATCTCTTGGTTGTTCTCAAGTGCGCTTAGACAAACCGCCTCTTGTTCCACTTACCATTCCAACATGGTTCTTGTGACGAGGTGGCCAGTCTCACCACACAACCATCTTTGGAATCGATCAGTCGACCAGGGCTGTCAATCCTAACACACCCTCGACCCAACCAATTAACCATGCTCTGATACCAAATTGTCACCACCTCCCCCGTCAGACACCTTCCGGACCCGGCGGGAAGCGGTCGCCGGCCGGTGGGGCGGTGGTGAGCAAGGTGGGACCAGTATCGCGCAGCTAATTCGAGATTATTTCGCGGGCCTTTAACTAACCCAGTAGGTCCCTTTCTAAACAACAGATCAAATATGACAGTTCATGCACAGAAACAGATCACCACAACAGAACAATGGGCTCCGCCCATAAGCAGAACATCAGAAGCAGGATATCAAAATCAGATTATCAAAAAGGAAGTCTGTTCTTTCACTACCGAACAGAGGCTTCCGCACAGATCAACATACTCATGCAATCAGCTCAGAGCAGAACGCATATATATATATATATATACATAACCATAATCAAACTCAGATGAACAGACAGATCTAATGATAACATGCTATCGTAGTACTACATGCCAACAGAGTATCATGCTACAGAGCTATCTACAGGCTGAAGATGCAACCGTACAAAAGTCGGGCGTCGGATAAAGAAACCGACGAGGAACCCGAAGTCTAGATCCAAAAGCTGCTAAACCCTCAAAATAGCTAACTGAGCAGCCTTGCGGAAATCCTACTCCGCTGGCCCATAATCCTTATCTCCTGAAAAATATTAAGTAAGGGGTGTGAGTTTTTCTTAAAGAAAAACCCAGTAAGAGCTTAGGCAGTAGTAACGATGTTCTTCCGACAAACCTGCAAAGACAGATTAGAGCAGATATACATACAGATAACAAATATACAGGTCAGAACATATACTGAAATAAATGATGTATGATGTGTGCACAACATCCGAATGTAACGGGTCATGGCTAGATCTTCCCCGACCATGGCTAGATCTTCCCCGGACGCACCGGCATTCGCCATGCGTCGGCATTCGCCATGCACCCAGCAAACCCCATATGTCACGGACCATGGCTAGGTCTTCCCCGACCATGGTTAGATCTTCCCCGGTCGCGCCGGCATTCGCCATGCGTCGGCATTCGCCATGCATCCAACGAACGTCATAAATCACGGACCATGGCTAGATCTTCCCCGGTCCAACCGGCATTCGCCATGCGTCCACACACGTAATGCGAACCTGCGCACCGATGCTCCTACCTGCGCACCGATACTCCTACCATGGGACTAGCCTTGGGGCTCCACAATCCCGATCTAAGACCGAAGTCAGAGACCGAGGCCCAAGACTTGCCTCAACCATCCTACATTATACTAATATAGGTAGGTCGAACCCTTACCTCGAAACGCAAGCAGAGGGTAGCAGCCAAGCACCACACACCAACCTTCTTCCTTATCCAACCTCAAACCTTGCTTCACAAATCACCTAAGCATTTCACACATTTTCCACATTACACTTTCATTCAACACATCAATATCCATTGACAATTGGACCTCCCTCCAAGACTTAAAGTTGCTCAAATTCATTGTCTAAACATGCTTGAAACCTTAAACCACACAAAACACATGCTTCCACATTCCACCAAAACCCGGATGAACATTGCCTTAGGTATATAATCGAAGCATATTTGGACAATGTTCCAATTATCAATATTGCTCTAAACATACCCAATAACAACAATTTGGATTGAAATCAACAAAACAACACACTTCAATTCTCCACCTTAAACCCTATGAGTTTTCTCTTAGCTCATAGATTAACCCATAATTGGACCTTTTACCAAGTATTAATGTTGTTCCAAAACTACCCAACAACACTAATTTGATGTCAATTTAACAATCCCCCAAAATTCGTTCATCCTAGCTCATGAACCCTAATTCGAATTTCCTTCAATTCATGCTCAATTCGTGTTGTAAAATGTGTTTCTACCTCTAATCTAACATAGAAACACTTCTACTAACTCAAATGAACCAAGAGAACACGAAAATTCGAACCTCTCAATTTGGGCAATTTCCCAAATTCACCCACAAAGTGTTGTTGGAATGAAATCCTTGTTGATTCGTAGTTCTTGTAGTAATTCCCGCACGAATCCTTCGTTTCCACGCAAATTGGAGCTCAAAATCACTTAGATTGGTGCAAAAACGAGTTGGGAGAGAGTTGGGAGAGAGTTGGAAGAGAAAATGGCGAAAATGAGTTGAATCCGGATAAATTCGACTTAAATAGCAGGCCTCAGGCGAAATCCGGGCGACCCAATCTCGGAGACAGGCGATCGCCTGGCCTAGAAATATTCGAAAACAGGCGTCCGGGCGAAATCCAGGCGACCCGATTCCTTAATCAGGCGATCGCCCGGACACAGCTGACTCTCCTTCACTAAAACAATTATTAAACATTGTACAAAAGTCCAAACGAAGATCCGAAAAATTCTGGTTAAACTAGACACTCGGGGCTACGTTCACAAAATTATTCATGCCCAAACTGATTTCCAATTGCAAGCAGTATTTAATACAAAATGACCTAAAATTACTGTCTTCTCCAATACACTCCTTTTACTTCTGTTCTTGATCAACCTTGCGGCGAACCTTTACCAAATTACGTCATACCACTCCCACACTACAATAACAACAACAACAAAACAACAAATATCAAACTCCACAACTTACAGATTTAAACATACCTTCAGAACTCTAATCACCGGAGATTGTTGCCGGAAAAGGTGGGGTGTAACAGCCCGGACATTATCATCCGGGATAAGGTTCAAAAGCTCAAAGAATATCATTCGAGAAAATTCAAAGACTCGGACATTATCATCCGGGTAAAGATCTAAAAACCCGAACATTGTCATTCGGGAAGAGGTTCAAACGCTTGAACGTTCTAATTCGAAAATCAAAATCCACTTTGATGTGATTCCAGGAGGGTATCCTGGAACACGAGGAGCAGATCTAGCCAACAAACGAGCAACACGGGGTAGGTATGATTAATGAGGCGGAAATGTCAACAGGTTGACAGATCCGAAATGCACAAAGCAAAACGATGCGGAAGCTTGTGGAACGAACGGATATGGCCGCCAACTCCTCCTGGATCCTTGCCCAGGCAAAGATGGTGTGATGCCTTTGGCGACTCCTTCTTGATACCGAAAACAATGTCAAAGATAAAGAAAGCCTTCGTTGCCAAAATTGAGAGGAAATGATGATGGGGCCAACACCTCCTTCTTCCAATGAGAAGGCAATATTGGTCTTAGAAGACTTGTAAAGAAAACTTAACAAGAATTGAGTGGAAAAAGGTAGATAGGTTGAAAAGAGAATCACTCTCAATTTCAAGGAAAAAGGTGAAATAAATTGGATGTTCGAATCGTTTCTTGCAAACTAACCTAGACCTCCTTTTATAGGACAAGGAAGCTAGACATCCCAAATCAATTTACAACTCCCTTCATCTCCACTCTTAATGATGGAAATTAAAAGGAAATGTTAATGTGAGAATTTAAAACAATTATTTCTAAATTTATTCTAGGCTAGCTAAGGGGTAGGACTAGCCAAAATATATCTAAAAACTGAAATAGAATGATAGAAATTCGAGTTAGAAGATGAGGGATGAGTTTTGGCCAATAAATGAGGAGGAAATTATCCTCATTTAAGTGCTCTTGATGGAGGGGCTTCAAGGCTTGTAACTCCTTCTTCACCAATGGTTTCTGGATGATTTGGATGACTCTTGAGTCCTCAAGGCTGCTGAAGTTCGTCCTTGAAGAGAAGTGAACGGCTGGAAGCTTTGGAAATGCATTGAATACACCAGCTGGTGTCTCAATAGGTTGAGACATTCGTGAACCATGCACTTGGGCCAAATTGTCATTTGGTTGAGCCCAAACCGAAATGTTGAAAATTGTTTGCACAATTTGAGAATTGGGTTGGCCCAAATTGAGGAGTGCTTGCACTTTTCCTTCATCTTTGTGGATATCTTCACTTTGCTCCTCACACTTTGCAAAGCGTGCATCAACGAGTTGAGAGCGTCCTTAGCCTTCTTAGCCGGCTCCTTGTCATAGGTCCACCAAGGCCAACGAGCGGATCTTGATGTTTGGGCTTGGGTTGGGCCTGTTCCACGTCACTCCCCCCTTCTTCAAAAGATTCCGACCTCGGAATCTCATCTTCCATAGTACCTTCAAAAGGGAAAAGATCCATAACGTTAAACGTTGCATGTACTCCATATTTACCACTAGGAAGATCTAGAGTGTAGGCATTATCTCCCATTTTTGCAACCACTTGGAAGGGACCATCTCCTCTTGGGGCGAGTTTGTTCTTCCTTTCTTGAGGGAATTTCTCCTTTCTCAAGTGTAACCATACCCAATCACCAACGTCAAAGGTGACTTGTTTTCGACCTTTATTTGCCCTCCTTGCATATGCTTCATTCTGTTTGGAGATCCTTTCTTTCACCTTCTCATGTAACTCCTTCATTTGTTTTGCTTTCATTGCTCCATCTTTATGAGCTGCATCATTAAGAGGTAAAGGTAATAAGTCCATTGGAGTCAACGGGTTGAAACCGTAAATAATTTCAAAAGGGCTATGAGTTGTTGAAGTATGAAAAGCCCTATTGTAAGCAAATTCAACATGTGGAATAAACTCCTCCCACTGCTTCAAATTCTTCCTAAGGAGTGTTCTAAGCAATTGTATCATTGTTCTATTAACTACCTCGGTCTGCCCATCAGTTTGTGGGTGACTAGATGTTGAAAACAATAGCTTAGTGCCAAGTTTAGCCCATAATGTCTTCCAGTGACTTAAGAATTTAGTGTCCCTATCACTTACTATTGTCTTAGGCAATCCATGATATTTAACAACCTCCTTAAAGAATAAATTTGCAACATTTGTAGCATCATCCGTTTTATGGCAAGGAATAAAGTGAGCCATTTTATAAAAACGGTCAACAACTACAAAAATTGCATCATCCCCATTTTGAGTCCTAGGAAGACCAGTAACAAAATCCATTGATATGTCAACCCAAGGTAAAGAAGGAGTAGGGAGTGGAGTATACAACCCGTGAGGCTCAAGTTTAGACTTAGCCTTTTTGCATGTGACACATTGAGCATAAAATTTGTCCACGTCCTTCTTCATGTTCGGCCAAAAGAAATGCTCTTTGAGAGCTTCCAAGGTCTTGAGCTGACAAAAATGTCTGATATGAATCCAAGCTCCATGACTCAAAAGGAGCAAGAACTCAAGCCCACAAGATTAACCCCTAGCCCTTTACACAACATTGGTGGACCTATGACAAGGGCTAGGGCAAAGAAGACTAGAGAAGCATTGGGCCTCTTCATGGGAGCAATGGCAGAAAGAGTGGATCAAGAAGTGGAAGTTCAAGTTGCAAAAGACAAAATTGAAGCTTTAGGGCTATATTTGAACAAGGAACAAATGTTGGAGGACAAGGCTTGGAGTTTGAGCACTTTATATCAAGTCTAAGACCAATAACAAGAGCATTGGGCCTATTTTAGCCAAGGCCCACTCTTCTCCTTGGCGCCTCTTTTAGCTTGGAGAACAAGTTGAGAAGCTTTTGGAAGGTCCTTATATTGTGGAGCATCATATCTTGAAGATCTTGCTTGGAAATCACACAATTCTTATTTTTGGAAATAGTATCTTTAGGATGGCATATTCTAGGCATATTCTAAGCATATTCTAGGAACATTCTAGGCTCTTTTCTTGTAACCCTAGGCGCCCCTAACACTATAAATAGGGCCTCTTGTTCCACTTCTCAACTCGAACTCAATTGAAGCATTTGTGAGCTTTTCTTCTCCAAAGCTTTTGTTCTCCTTGTTTGCTATTTCCGCCCTCCCCTTGATTCCATCAAAGTGGTTTCAAACTTTATTTCTAGTATTGTTCTATCTTAGAGTAGAAAGGTGCTAGAACCATCTACACCCGGCATTATCTTCTCCATTGCCAAGCCGAAAATAGCTTGGAGGTGGTGAAGGCCAGCCTTACATTATCACTTTCTCAACAAGCTAGATCCTCCGAATTGTGAATCATTGAAGGTTCATATCAAGTGGTATCTGAGCTTGAGGTGCCTTGTTGAGAATTTTTATTTCGTTTTCTTCTCCAAGTTCATCTCTACTTTCAATCATTTTTGAAACCCCTTGTGTTTTGGTTGAAAGTTGTTGGAAAATTCATCTACTACCTTTCTCATCTTGAATCGAGTAAGAACACTTGATTTGTTTTGCTAGATTCCATCTCGAATTTTTGGTGTACAAGTTTTCACCAATTTACAAAACAAAGGAGAAAAACAAAATTGGTAAAAGCCAAGTACTTTGAAAATTGTTGCAAGTGATCTCAAAGATCAAAAGAAAATCAGAAAATAGGAGTGTTGGTTATCTGCAAAACTTGGCACCAAAACAAGCAAGAGTTTGTGGAATTTGTAAGGTGCACCACCAATCTTTTGAAAAAAAGCCCTTTTCAAATCCCCAACCTTTTTTTTATTTCGACCCCCATCCACCTTAAACACTTTTCACCCAAGTCAAAAAGTAACTAGTGGTTTTCTTACTCTAGTTTTGAATTCTACTTGAAAATTTGGTTTGTGCTCACTTTGTTGCCAACCTTTGAGTCGGGAAGTTTGGGTGATTGAAGCATCCTTGGAGAATTTGAGCAAGGAGCTTGAGTGGTAAAAGGCAAGAGAGAAACATCAAGAAAAAAGCCAATTGAGTGAAACACAAGTGAGATAGAGAGTAAACACTTTGTTACTTGAAGTAATGGAGTCATCGACACTACTCCTCCACATGCCAGCCAATTGCCCTTGTATGAAGCTCTTGAGACACTCACACGGGAGATCAAGGAGATGAAGCTAACACTAGGAACTACCAATGAAAAAGTAAAGCAGTTGGAAATAGCTCAAGGCAAGCAGCCAGAAGGAAGCAAGACACACATTCCAGAGGTTATCCATCCCACTCCACCTCCTCAAGGTAATCCTAACCAAAACTCTACCACCAATTTTCAACCTTCATCTCAAAACCACTTCCAACCACCTCCTCAAAACAACCTTGGTGGAGAACCCCCTTTCACCCACGTCTTCGATCCAAATCAAGACTACTATGGGGAGCCTCTAGCCCAAGGACAAAGAAGAAGGTGGCATGAAGAAGAAGAAGAATGGGATGACTTGCCCCAACAGAGAAACAGAATTCCAAGAAGGAGGGTGCCAAACCAAGAACATCAAGCCCTCAAAAATGTGAAGCTTCAAGTCGCCCCTTTCTTTGGCGAAGTGACCCGAAGAGTTCTTGGAATGGGTAAGGAAAACTGACATGATCTTTGATTGTTTGGGTTATCTTGATGATCTTAGGCTCAAGTGGCGGTGATTGAATTTTCGGTTATGCACTCACATGGTGGGAGCAAACCAATATGGAGAGAGCTCGGTGCAACATGCAACCCATTGATTCATGGGAGCAACTCAAAGCTGTGATGAGAAACAGATTTGTGCCCCCTTACTATGATAGAGAATACTGCCGAAGTTACAACACCTAGTGCGGGGTAACAGATCCGTGGAAGACTACCAAAAGGACATGGAGAGTGCACTAATGAGAGCCAACATACGAGAAGGTGAAGAAGCCAAGATGGCCAGGTTTGTGTATGGCTTGAGAAATGATATTGCAAAGACGGTGGAACTTTGTGATTACAGGAACTACTTGGAGTTGGTCCACAAAGCCATTAGAGTGGAGAGACAACTGAAGAAGAGCACATCCTACCCCACTCCCTCACAAACCTCCAACAAAATCCCTTGGTCTCGGCCAAACTCATCCATCAAGCCTACTCCACCTCTACCTACAAGAAACTATCCTTCAAGAAACCCTCCTCCACCAGAAAAACCCAATCCAAAGCCAAACCCCAACCATAGACCTAATCCTCCAACCCAGCACACAAGAACCATAGAATGCTTCAAGTGTGGAGGCAAGGGCCACTATGCCTTTGAGTGTCCCAACAAGAAGGTGATGGTGGTAAGGCCAAATGGAGAGCTATCAAGTGAAGATGAGGAAGAAGCTACCATTATGGACAACAATGAAGAAAGTGAAGGAGAGAGACCCCCAGAAGGTCTCATACTTGTCACCAAGAGAGTGCTGCAATCTACACCCAAGGTAACAGAAACTTCACAAAGAGAGAACTTGTTTCAATCCAGGGCTGTAGTAAATGGCCAACTTTGTAGCCTCATCATTGATAGCGGGAGTTGTGTGAATGCTGCTAGTGAGAGCATGGTAGAGAAGTTGGGTCTCAAGACCACCAAGCATCCAAACCCCTACTCACTCCAATGGGTTGATGACAGAGCCCATGTGAAGGTCTTGAAGCAAGTTGAGGTACCTTTGAAGATTGGTAAATATGAAGATAAGGTCTTGTGTGATGTGGTAAGAATGCAAGCTACTCACATACTTCTTGGGAGGCCATGGCAATTCGATAGAGAAGCAATCCATTATGGCGCCGCCAACAAATATGCTCTCACTCACCTAGGCCGAGCCTACACTCTTCTACCCTTGTCCCCAACTCAAGCCCTTCAAGATCAACTGCACTTGGCAAGTGAGGCTGAGAGGATAAAGAAAGGTGAGAGTAGTGAGAAGAGAGAAGATCTTGAGAAGGTTCAAGGAACCTTAAGAGAAAACCAGTGAGTGAGTGATCCAAGAGAAAAGAGTAAGATTGAGAGAAAACAAGAGAGCTCACCCTCCATGGCCAAAGAAAAAGACATAAAGAAAGCTTTACTTGGCCGAAAGACTTGTTTTCTCCTTGTCTCCCACCATACTTTGTTAACTAACGCTCACATATCTTCTCTTCCTGAATGTGTGTCTTTAGCATTGCAGGAATTCAAGGACATCTTTGAGGAACCCAAAGGGTTGCCTCCCTATCGAGGCATTGAACACCAGATTGACCTAGTCCCGGGAGCACCTCTGCCAAATAGAGCCGCCTATAGGACCAATCCAACAGAATTCAAGGAAATTCAAGCACAAGTGGAGGAACTTCTAGCCAAGGGCTACATTCGGGAGAGCTTGTCTCCTTGTGTTATTCATGTCTTGTTAGTGCCAAAGTCTGATGGAACATGGCGAATGTGCATGGACTGTAGACCCATCAACAAGATCACTGTAAAGTATCGCCATCCTATTCCTAGACTTGATGATTTGCTTGATGAACTATCTGGTGCTTGTTTCTTCTCTAAAGTAGATTTAAAATCTGGCTATCATCAAATTAGGATGAAAGATGGGGATGAATGGAAAACTGCTTTTAAAACCAAGTTGGGGTTATATGAGTGGTTAGTGATGCCCTTTGGGTTGTCTAACGCACCAAGCACTTTCATGAGACTTATGCACCATGTCTTGCGTGATTTGATTGGAAAGTTTGTTGTTGTTTACTTCGATGACATCTTAGTGTATTCACCCACACTTGATGAGCATGTTGAGCACTTAAGAATTTTGTTTGAAACACTTAGACAACAAAGCTTGTATGCTAAAATGGAGAAGTGTGTGTTTTGTGCTAAGGAGGTAAACTTTCTGGGATATGTTGTTAGTGGTGTAGGAATAAGGGTGGATGATGCCAAGGTTAAGGCAATCAAGGAGTGGCCAACTCCTAAGAACCTTACTGAAGTGAGATCCTTCCATGGCTTGGCTAGTTTCTATAGGAGATTTGTGAAGGATTTCTCCTCCATAGCCGCCCCCTTACATGAGCTGTCTAAAAAGAATGCACCCTTTGTGTGGGGAGAGGCCCAACAGACTGCATTTGATGAGCTTAAGACTAGGCTGATGAGTGCCCCTTTGCTTGCTTTGCCTAATTTTGATAAACTGTTTGAAATTGAGTGTGATGCAAGTGGTGTGGGTATTGGTCTTTGTGTTGCATCAAGAGGGGTAGCCCATTGCCTATTTTAGTGAGAAATTGAGTGGTGCTACTTTGAATTACTCTACTTATGATAAGGAATTGTATGCCTTAGTTCGTGCTTTAGAGGTTTGGTCTCATTATTTCTTGCCTAAGGAATTTGTTGTTCATACGGATCACCATTCTCTTAAGTATATCCAAGGGCAGGAAATTTGAATAAAAGGCATGCAAAATGGATTGAGTTCATAGAATCCTTTCCTTATGTGATTAAGTATAAAAAGGGAAAAGAGAATGTTGTTCTTGATGCTTTATCCCATGAGATATGCCTTGTTTGTTTCTCTTGATGCTAAGGTGATAGGTTTTGAATGCATTAGAGAAATGTACAAAGGTGATGTTGACTTTGGTATGATTTATGATGCTTGTGCTCAAGGTGGCCTAGATGGCTACTATATATTTGATGGCTATTTGTTTAAGTTGAAAAGGTTGTGCATACCAAGGTGCTCCATGAGGGAAGTCATTGTCCAAGAGGCACATAGTGGAGGATTGATGGGACATTTCGGCGTTCAGAAGACCTATGAGATTGTCAGGGAGAACTTTCATTGGCCACATCTCAAGAAAGATGTCTCCAAAGTTTGTGAAAGGTGTGTGAAATGCAAGAAGGCAAAGTCCAAACTCCAACCAAGAGGGAAGTACACTCCTCTCCGTGTTCCTACTCTTCCATGGGTTGATATTAGCATGGATTTTATTAGTGGATTGCCTAGGACATCTCATAGTCATGATGCCATTTTTGTAGTGGTTGATAGGTTTTCTAAGATGGCACACTTCATCCCTTGTCATAAAGCGATGATGCTACTCATGTAGCAGATTTGTTCTTTAAGAATATTGTGAAGTACCATGGCATACCTAGGTCAATTGTGAGTGATAGAGATTCTAGGTTCTTGAGTCATTTCTGGAAAACACTTTGGTCTAGACTAGGTACTAGTTTGGTTTTCTCTACTTCTAGTCACCCTCAGACTGATGGTCAGATCGAAGTAACTAATAGGACTCTCACCACAATACTTAGAACAATTCTTAAAAAGAACTTGAAAGAATGGGAGAAGTGTTTGCCTCATGTGGAGTTTGCATATAACAGGAGCTTTCATACTTCTACTGCACATAGTCCCTTTGAAGTAGTTTATGGTTTCAACCCCCTAACCCCTCTAGATCTGATTGCTTTGCCTCGAGATGATGTTGTTGATATAGATGGCAGGAAGAAGGCTGATATAATGAAGGAGTTGCATGCTAAGGTACAAAAGCAGCTTGAGAAGGCCAATGAGGCTTATGCTAGGAAGGCAAACAAAGGAAGGCGAATGATGAGCTATGACATTGGAGATTGGGTGTGGTTACACCTTCGAAAAGAAAGATTCCCACAGGCTAGAAAGAATAAGCTTGCACCCAGGGGAGATGGACCCTTTCAGATCATTAACAAAATAGGGAGAATGCCTATGTTTTGGACTTACCTTCTGATGGTTCTTACAATGTCCATGCTACTTTTAATGTCTGTGATCTTGCTCCATTTGTAGGTGATTTTGAAGATGTGAATCCGAGGTCGGATTCTTTCCAAGAAGGGGATGATATGAATCCAAGCTCCATGACTCAAAAGGAGCAAGAACTCAAGCCCACAAGATTAACCCCTAGCCCTTTACACAACATTGGTGGACCTATGACAAGGGCTAGGGCAAAGAAGACTAGAGAAGCATTGGGCCTCTTCATGGGAGCAATGGCAGAAAGAGTGGATCAAGAAGTGGAAGTTCAAGTTGCAAAAGACAAAATTGAAGCTTTAGGGCTATATTTGAACAAGGAACAAATGTTGGAGGACAAGGCTTGGAGTTTGAGCACTTTATATCAAGTCTAAGACCAATAACAAGAGCATTGGGCCTATTTTAGCCAAGGCCCACTCTTCTCCTTAAAAAGTGGCGCCTCTTTTAGCTTGGAGAACAAGTTGAGAAGCTTTTGGAAGGTCCTTATATTGTGGAGCATCATATCTTGAAGATCTTGCTTGGAAATCACACAATTCTTATTTTTGGAAATAGTATCTTTAGGATGGCATATTCTAGGCATATTCTAAGCATATTCTAGGAACATTCTAGGCTCTTTTCTTGTAACCCTAGGCACCCCTAACACTATAAATAGGGCCTCTTGTTCCAATTCTCAAGCCAGAACTCAATTGAAGCATTTGTGAGCTTTTCTTCTCCAAAGCTTTTGTTCTCCTTGTTTGCTATTTCCGCCCTCCCCTTGATTCCATCAAAGTGGTTTCAAACTTTATTTCTAGTATTGTTCTATCTTAGAGTAGAAAGGTGCTAGAACCATCTACACCCGGCATTATCTTCTCCATTGCCAAGCCGAAAATAGCTTGGAGGTGGTGAAGGCCAGCCTTACATTATCACTTTCTCAACAAGCTAGATCCTCCCAATTGTGAATCATTGAAGGTTCATATCAGAAGCACGGAGTGCGGCACAAGGGGACAAGCTTTCTCGGATGTACCCTTTTGCAAGAAGCTCTTGGACTTGCCTCTGTATCTCTTTGGCTTCCTCGGGGTTGGTTCGATAATGGGGCCGATTTGGTAATGGTTCTCCCGGGACAAGATCGATTTGATGCTCAATACCTCGGTATGGAGGTAAACCAATCGAATCTTCGAAAAGATCTTGATATTCCTGCAACAACAAAGAAAGAAAAGAAGGAATTTGTTCCTCTTGATCCATTGTTAGAAGACAAGTGTTAGGTAAAAAGAGAAAACAACATTTTTTACTCAAAAGAGCTTTCTTGATGTGTTTTTCTTTGGCTATGGAAAGGAAACACTCTTGTCTTCTCTCATTCTCTCTTTTACCACTCTTTTCGCTATTTATTTCTTCACACCATCAAAAGACTTTTGACTCTTGAAAATCCACTTGGGATTTCTTTTTATTTTCAACTTTACCCTTAAGTTTACCATCCTTACTCTCGGACTCACTTTGGAGTTGGATCTGATCGGCATGGGCTTGTTGGGGTGTTAAGGGCACCAAGGTAATCTTTCGGTCAACGTGTTGAATGGTGTATCGGTTGGTCACACCATCATGCATAGCTTGCCTATCATACTGCCAGGGCCTCCCAAGTAGAATATGGGCAACAATCATCTTAGGTACAACATCACAAAGTACCTTGTCTTCATAATTGCCAATTTTGAGAGGTACTTCAACTTGACAATTCACCTTGGCATGAGCGGTGTCATCCATCCATTGAAGAAGGTAGGGTCGAGGATGCTTGTGAGTAGCAAGTCCTAACTTATTCACCATATGAGAACTAGCAACATTAGTGCAGGAACCGAAATCAATAATGAGTGAACATACTTTACCATTCACAAGTGCTCTTGAATGGAAGAGATTCTCCCTTTGGCATGATTGAGGGGTTGGCTGCACTGCGGTGCGATACTTGTCTCGTTACTAGGAGAGTGCCTTCAACCGGAAGACCAAACTCTTCCTCAACAGGTTGAGCATACTCGTCCTCAAAAGGTTGAGCTGATTCGGTCTCATCATTTTCTTCATCCTCACTGTACCATTCTCCATCTCTCATGAGTATAACTTTCGAATTTGGACATTGATGAGCATAATGACCCATACCTTTGCATTTATAGCATTGAACTTCATGAAGGGGTTTGGAAGGGGGACGGTTTTGGGAGCGATTTTGGGAAGAGGAAGGGGTAGATGTGGGAGATTTGGAAGGGGTACCTTTTTGTGGAGGTGGGGGTGTCCTTTGTGGAGCTTTCGGCCATTGGTTTGATCTTGGAGCCATGGTGGAAGTGCTCCCTTTCTTGAGTTGTCTTTCAATTCGGATGGCTTTATGTAACAACTCTTGAAAATTGTTGTACTCACATAATTCCAAGGTCTTCACAATGTCAGGTCTAAGTCCTTGAATGAACCTAGACATTTTTGCTTCACCTCTTTCAATAACATCGGCTCTCAAAAGGGCAGATTCCAACTCTTTGTGGTAGTCCTCAACACATTTAGTGCCCTGGACAAGTGTTTGAAGGCATTGGAAACATTCTCGAGTGTAGTATGATAGCACAAATCTCTCTTGCATTTGGATCTTCAATTCTTCCCAAGTTTGAGGACCTAATGATGTGATCACGGGGGGGTAAGTGATCACGCTCTCGGATCTAGCTTGAAGGAGGAAGTTTCCAGCAAGAATGGAAACGAAGAACAGAGGAAGAACACGAAGGAAACAGAGTCGGCCAAGGGAACCTCCTCACTACGAGGTGAGGCAATGCCCTTGAAAATGCCTGGGAAGTGAGATGGGATCTAGCACCTCTTGACTACAAGGTCAAGCAATACTAGATATTATGCTTGGATCCTCTTGCCTGGATCACTAGGGAAATGGAAATGCAAGAGTGGAGAACACAAAAGCCGATGACTCCCCGGGAGTGTTTCAGCCGAATTGTTTAAATTCAATAATATGTTCTAGGTTACAATGGTGACTGCCACTTAGCTTATATAGTGAAGTGAAATGGAAGAAGTAAGAGGAGTATTTCGAATGTACATGCGTGCAGAAAGTATAAAGTACTTTTGCACGCTTACAGAGTGAAAAGGCTCCCAAAAAGGTAAAAAGGTAAGGCTAGCCTAAAAGTGTCCAGATGTCTTTTGTGTAGAGTGGTTGTTTGTCTTTCCAAGTATCGGCGGAGAAAGGACACCTTGTGTCAGGTTTGGTCGGTCAACTGGCGAAGCCTGGAGGTTACGCGGAAGGCCTTCGCTAGGAGCCTTCGCTAGAATGCCTTCGCCGGGCGCCTTCGCGGAGTTGTCCTTGGCTGAGGCGTTCTCCTTCGCCAAGTGTTCGCGCGCTTAAGGCTGGGCTGCTCCTTCTTCAAGAACGCTTAAGCTTAAGAATCCAAGGGTATACGCACACTTTTCGTCCATAGCGATACCGAGTTGGCGAAATTGTAAGGCCTTTTCCCGAGACTCCTCTCGATCGTCCTGCGCCATGAGCCTCATGAAAGCATTTAGGTTCGCTTGGATTTGTTTCAGCCGGGACCTGGTCATGGGTCCGCCAAGACCTTGGAACGGTTCAGGGGTCGCGCGCGCTTGAGGTTGTGGTTCATCTGGATCCTGATGGTCCTTTGGGGCGATGTCCTCATCATACTCTCCCTCTTCGAAAGAATCCGTCCGCGGATTCTTAAAATCTGTTTGTCCTTCAAAGGGAGCTAAATCACAAACGTTAAAAGTTGCATGTACATTATAAGAGCCATCGCAAGGCAAATCAAGTACATAAGCATTGTCTCCTATTTTTTTTAGTGATTTGAAAGGGGCCATCGCCTCTTGGTGCCAGTTTGCTTTTCCTAGCCTGGGGAAATCGATCCTTTCTTAAATGTAGCCATACCCAGTCCCCAACTTGAAAACTCCTAAATTTTCTGCCTTTATTAACTCTGCTTGCGTAAGACTCATTAATTTTCTCAAGTTGTTTGTGAATCTTAGCATGCAAGTCCTTCATGCGTCGGGCTTTTTCTTTCCCATCTACGTCCACCTGTTCAGTGTAGTCTAATGCGATTAAGTCCAAAGGGGTTAAAGGATTGAAGCCATATACAATCTCAAAAGGACTATGGGATGTAGAGGAATGGTAGGCTCGGTTATACGCAAACTCTACATGAGGCAAGCATTTTTCCCATTCTTTCAGATTTTTCCTAAGGAGGGTGCGCAGGATAGTGGTGAGGGTCCTATTAGTCACTTCGGTTTGGCCGTCTGTTTGAGGGTGACTGGATGTGGAGTACATCAGACTGGTGCCTAGCCTAGACCAAAGGGTTCGCCATAAATGGCTTAGGAATCTCGAATCTCTATCGCTAACAATGGATCGCGGGAGGCCATGATATTTAACGATGTTATTAAAGAACAATTCCGCCACATGAGATGCATCTTCAGTTTTATGACATGGGATGAAATGGGCCATTTTGGAGAACCTATCAACTACCACAAATATAGCATCATGACCATGCGATGTCCTAGGTAAACCACTTATAAAGTCCATGCTTATTTCAACCCAAGGAATAGAAGGTGTAGGAAGAGGGTGTACTTCCCTTTCGGTTGGAGAGTCAACTTGGCTTGGTGGCATGTGACACATCGGCGCAAGCTTTGGTGACGTCCTTCTTCATGCCGGGCCGAAGAAGTTCTCCTTAACGGCCTCAAGCGTCTTTTGGACACCGAAGTGTCCCATGAGACCACCTCCATGTGCCTCCTTGATGATCACTTCGCGCATTGACCCTCTGGGAATGCACAACCTTTTCAACTTAAACAGAAAACCATCAAAAACATAGTAGCCTCTTTGGCTTCCTTTAACACAGTTGGCAAATATTTCACCAAAATCCACGTCATGTTCATACATCCCTTTTAAACCTTCAAAACCAACAATCCTCGTATCGAGAGTCATGAGTAATGCATATCTCCTGGATAGAGCATCAACAACGACATTGTCTTTGCCTTTTTTATACTTAATAACATAGGAGAAAGACTCAATGAACTCTACCCACCTAACATGCCTTTTGCTCAAATTTCCTTGTCCTTGAAGGTACTTCAAAGACAAGTGATCCGTATGGATTACGAATTCTCTAGGCAGAAGATAATGGCTCCACGTTTGTAAGGATCTCACAAGAGCGTATAGCTCTTTATCATATGTGGAGTAATTCAGGGTGGCTCCACTCAACTTTTCACTAAAAGGCGATGGGACGGCCTTCTTGATGCAAGACAGCGCCGATGCCTATGCCACTGGCATCGCACTCTACCTCGAACACTTTATCGAAGTTTGGCAAAGTGAGTAGAGGGGCATTTGTCAGACGAGATTTCAATTCGTGAAAAGATTTCTCTTGTGACTGACACCATTCAAAGATGACATTCTTCTTAGCCAGTTCGTGCAAAGGGGCAGCAATGGAAGAGAAGTCTTTAACAAATCTTCTGTAAAAACTAGCAAGTCCTAGGAAGGACTGACCTCGATTAAGGAGTTAGGAGTAGGCCAGTCCCGAATAGCACCGATCTTACTCTCGTCTACCTTGACTCCCTTCGCACCCACTACATATCCAAGAAAGTTAACTTCCGGGATGCGAATACACACTTTTCAAATTTGGCATACAGTTTTCTAACCTAAGCGTATCAAGGACTTGCCTCAGATGCTCAACATGCTCCTCATGGTTCTTAGAATAAACTAGTATGTCATCAAAGTATACTACCACAAATCTCCCAATGAAATGCCTCAAAACATGATTCATTAGACGCATGAAAGTACTTGGTGCGTTAGATAACCCGAAGGGCATAACATTCCACTCATACAAACCAATCTTGGTTTTGAAAGCAGTTTTCCATTCATCACCTTCCTTCATCCGAATTTGGTGATAACCACTTCTAAGGTCAATTTTTGAAAACACACAAGCACCACTCAATTCGTCTAACATGTCATCAAGTCTAGGTATAGGGTGGCGATACTTTCTGATGATAGAGTTGATGGGGCGACAGTCCATGCACATGCGCCAAGTGCCATCATTCTTTGGCACGAGTATGACCGGTACCGCGCATGGCGACAGACTTTCGCGGATGAACCCCTTGTTCAGCAGCTCTTGCACTTGCGATTGGATCTCTTTGGATTCTTGGGGATTGGTCCGATAGGCGGCCTTGTTGGGCAAAGGCGCTCCTGGAAGTAAGTCGATTTGATGCTCTATGCCGCGACATGGAGGAAGGGTTCGCGGCTCATCAAATACTTCGCCGAATTCCTTCAGGACCTTCTGCACATAGAAAGGAAGAGAAGACACATTGTCAAGTGTTAGCATGCAGTGAGTGGGGATCAGGAGAAAGCAGATCCTGTTTCCAAGGAACGCTCTTTTAAAATCCCTCTCTTTGGCTATGGGAGGAAGGCACTCATATTTTCTTGTGGGCTCTCTCGGGGTGTTTCCCATTAATGCACACCCTTTCCGGTCACTCAAGGTTCCTTGAACCTTCTCACCATTTTCTCTCCGCTCTCTGCCCTCCCCCCTTCTTTTTCTCTCAGACTTACTAGCTAGATGGATTTGATCCTGATGGGCTTGAGTTGGGGTGAGGGGAAGCAGGGTGTATGGTTTCTTGAGGTGAGTGAGGGCATATTTGTTGGCTTTGCCATAATGTATGGCCTCCTTGTCATATTGCCAGGGTCTGCCCAAGAGGATGTGGGTAGCCTGCATTCGCACCACATCACAAGTGATGGAATCCTCATACTTGCCGATCTTGATTGGGACTTCGACTTGTTTGACAACCTTTACGAAGGTTCTGTCGTCGACCCACTGCAGTTGATACGGTTTAGGATGTACGATGGTGGAGAGGCCTAATTCAGCGACCATGTCTTCGCTGGCAGCGTTGACACAACTCCCGCTGTCAATAATGAGATCGCACAGTCCCATTCACCATGGCTCTTGATTGGAATAAATTTTCCCGCTGAATACTTTCGGTGACACTTGGGAACTTTGCAGACCCTCTTGGTAACTAATATGAGACCGTCCATAGGCAGCTCTCCCTCTTCGCTTCACTCTCATATTGCTCTTGCTCGAAGGTCCTCTCCTTCCTCTTCACTAGACAGTTCCCCATTGGGCCGCATGACCATGGCTCTTCGGTTGGGGCAATCCCTCGCATAGTGTCCCTTGCCCAGACACTTAAAGCATTCGATGCTCCTTGACTGCCGAGGGCCTTCATTAGTGATGGCGTTGGGTTTCGGGTGAGGTTGCGAGGAGGGTCTGGTGTTGGGGTAATTTTGGCGAGGGGATGGCATCGCCGCAGAAGATGCGTATGGTTTTGGCGGGAGCGGTTTGGTGAAGGGGGGGGTCTTGCTGCTTAGGGCCCTGCCGGGGGTAGGAGCAGGGTAGTAAGAGTTCCCCTTCTGTAGTTGTTTCTCCACCCGAATGGCCTTATGCACCATATCTTGGTAATCCCGGTAATCACATAGTTCAACTGTTACGGTCACCCCGAGCGGGTTGCGACCGGGTGACCCGGGGCTCCGGTTTTGGCCTGCGGGTCACGTTTTTCGGCGTTCAGACGGCTCCCGAGCCCTATCCGAGTATCATTATGGCGAACCCTTCCGTATTTGAGGTCGTGTGGGTCCCCGGACGTTTCGCGGAAAATATTTTTCTGCGCCGGGGTTGTCGGGGTCGCCTCGGGACGTACAGCGGGCTCGGTAGCGCTCTCGAGATCTCAGTTTGAGAAGCCGTTTGTAGTTTTGGAGTCGTGGAGACGTCCCGGTGTTGGTTGTGGAGTTTAATATTTGGGGCGGGACGTTCGGTTCGGGCGACTCCGAGGCTCGGGACGGGAATCCCGGGGCTCGGGATGGAAATTTTCTGACGGCTTTGGGGTAAGTTGTGTTTTAATTTAAGATGGAATTTATGGAATTTTTATAGAATTTTTGGAGTGACGGAATTTCGGTTCAAGTTGACACGCTCGCACGTCGGGTTTTGGTTCGGGTTCAGCGAGCTCGGTAGGACACTCTGGAAAGGTAAATGAATTTCTGAAAAATGTTCTGTGCATGATATAATATTCTGAAGATTGTGTCCGAGTTTCGTTAATTTTGGAGTTCGGTAAATATTTTTGGGCAAAAAGAATTGGAACTTTCGGAAAAATTGGGAGTTAATTTGCAATTGGTTGCAAAATTAATTAAAATCAGTATGGGCAGCAGCAGCCCTTCTTATTTTCGGCAGACTTGTGTGTGTGTGTGATTATTTGGGGACACATGTCCCATTTTAATTAAAGGAAGAGTGGTATGGGTTATAAAGTAGAAAATTATATAAGGTATATTATTACATAATATTAGACTTACCTCACTCTTTTCTTCTTCTTCTTCCTTCTGTTCTTTGCTGCTGCCGAAAACCTCCATTAGAGAGCTCCTCCAAGCTTGACTTCCTTCATCTTTGTGGAAATCAAAGAGGAATTGCTTGCCACTTGTGGTAAGTATCATCCTAACTCCTCTTTTCACATTAGTTTTGAAGATTAGTGGTAAAAGAGGAGTTTTGCATTTGATGGGTTTGTTCTTAGCTATAAGCTAGGATGATTTTCTTCCTCCCATCTTTTAGTATGTTGTTCTTGGGTGGTAGGAGAGTATTAATCAAGTGTTGGATTTTGGAAAACACAACTTGGGTGAGGGTTTAGTGTTGGCCGAATTATTGGAAGAATTTCCAAAATGGTGTGTGTTTGTTATCTTGTTTCATGCTTCAAGTATGTTAGTCCTAGCATGATTCTAAGGCTATCCATGGTTTCAATTTGATGGAAAACTTGTTGGGTAAGAATTCCCCATTTTGGCGAAAATATTAAGGAAGGGGTTTGTTGATTTTGATGCAATTGGTTGGTAATCTTGCTTAATAATTGTAATTGGTGACTAAAGAGAGCTAATGGAACTTTGTTTGGATTGAAATGGAAGTTGGGTGAGAAAACCCCCTTGTGGCGAATTGTGTAAGTGTGTGTTCATGATGAATTTTGTTGTTTGGGTGCAATTGGATAGCATTCATGGTTTAGAAATGGAATTGGTGGTTAGAATGGTTGTTTGGTAGCTTGAATGGATTGAATTGGAAATTGGATAAAAAGTTGAGTGAAAACCGAATCTTTGAATGATTCTTTTTCAATGTTGGAGGTTCATTGTGGTTGAGTTGGATGTTAATATGGTGTTGGGGTTGAATTTAGGAGTGGATGGAAGTTTGAAATGTTGAATTCGGTTAAGGAGCGAAAAAGTTACAATTAATCGGGATTATCGGAAAATGGCGGGTAATGAAGGGTTTAAGGTTGGATTTGATCGGTTACGCTTATTGTATGATGTTTGTCAATGTGAAATCTTGCATTGTCTAGGTTGGTTCTGAATTACGGCGTTTACGTGAAAATGCGGGATTTTACGGAAGTGCAGCCGGATTTTCGGTTTTGGGGTCGGGGTTGTAATTTGGTAGTGTGGTTGATAAGAATGCTAAATCAACTTGGTTTGGCGGTCTGAGTTTCGGTGGTTAGGAAAAGAGGAGTTCTAAGTTTGGGGCACGGTGTAGGTGTTATCCAGAATCGGTCCAATACTCTGGATTTTGAGGTAAGGGTTTGGTTACATTGTTTGGTAAGCTAAGTATATGTTTTGGTTTCAGTTTACATTACTGGGTATTTGATATTATATGCCTAGAGCATATTACGTAGTCTGTAAATGTATGTGTATTGTAGCATTTACATTTTGCAGGTATTTGGAAGTTTACGCTTTAAGGTAAGTTACGTAATTTGTAGGAGTATGCCTTATGGCATACTGCATGCAGTAATCCTACGTTTGTAGGAGTATGCCTTATGGCATACTGCATGCATTAACACTACGGCAGTTGTGGGTTCGCTACCCAGTGGTGCACCATGCTTCCGTAATAGCTTCGGCTTCGACTCCCCTTAGTGGGAGGTCGTTCCGATCTGTTATAGGGTTTTAAGCGATTTAGAATCGCACGTCCTTCGGGATTCCGATTTATTTTACGTACATGCATGCTATTCCGTATTCTGTTGCATATATTGCTATCTTTCTGTTTTGCAGGGTTACATATACTCACCTTACCCCATATCCCTTACGGGGTCCTTTTAGGACTCACCCTTCTTTGGGTTCTGTTTTTGGGTTTCAGGTAGACCTGATAAGCGGCCTGCGGAGTAGGATTCCGTGAGGGTTCTACCTTGGGTATGCTTTGCAGCAGTTGCACCTTGCGGTCCGGGATTGTGTACTTGGTGTGAATCCCGCGCAAGGTACTTTGTTACATAGGTTCTAAGGTTGGCTCTGTAGTTGCATATGCACACTTTCTGTATTGCTATGATGGTTGTATGTCTGTATATACATTTGTATATTCTGTTCTATATCTGTTCTCAGCGCTTGGCGCTTGCTAGACATTTTAGGATAAGTGAATTCTGTATGTATATGTGTTTTGGTGCGTAAGCACTCGTCCACGGAGGGCGGGGCTTACTCTGTTATTAGTGCATGAATTGTATGGTTGCATTTTATTTTGGTTATATGCATGAACTTCCCGTTAGTCTGCTTCCACAATCCTTCCGTTTTCGGGTCCGCTACGCGCGGCGGGTCTCGATGGACCTGCCACCTTGTGTTCTTCCGGCTTCCGCTTCCGGCGTCCCGGCGCCCCCGCCTCCGCAACCGGGCTCGGGTGGCGTGCGGTGACAAGTTGGTATCAGAGCAGGTAAGTGACCATATGGGTCGTCAGTGGTGACTTGTAGTGACAACTACTGTTCTACATTTTATTTTAGAATGGTTTGGTACGGAGATTGGCCACCTCCTTACTTGAACCACTTCAAAATAAAATTGTGGAACAAAGTTGATCCTTCAAGTTATCACGATAGTTGCAGATTTCGCACTCGGGATTTTGGAATTCTGGTAAGATTATTACGAGTAAGGGGATTGTGGAAAAGTTTGTACGTAAAATTGTGTGTTAGGAAGAGATTTGGTGAAATAAGCATGAAGCTTACGTGATTCTCGTGAAATGCATGATTTTATCATTCGAGAAGTAACCATGTCAAGTCTTGCATTGCACTCTGAGCCTTAGGAAGCTGCTGCTAGCTTGTAGAGATTAGGAGTGACCAATTTACATCTGGACTCTGTTTGGTCTGAAATTTTTAAGATATGGTTAACACGCGTAGATAGCGTGATTTGGTACCGGAGGCGGGGTGGGATCCCACACCTCCGCGGTATAGGATACGGGTTCAGTGTAACCCAGGGTCTGAACAACCACACTTACCACCCCGAGGTTTAGTGGTCGTAAGGACCCCTCTCGGATTTGGTATTACCCGCCAGCCTAGCTGGTTCAGAGGCGGCAGTAGGCAGGGGAAGATCTGATTATGCCACAGTAGGGGCATTTTGACTAGGTGCTGATAGTGAGACTTAAGCCACCGCTCGCCATAGTTTTGGGATCGGTAAGTGAGTGACTCTGACAAGGGTGGTCACTACGACACCTAGACTTCTCGTCGGTCCTGTTAACGACGAGGAGATCTGAGGCACCAGTCTGGCGAGGTCAGACTCTTGGAGAGGTTTTAGAGTTTGAACCCCCCCCGAGATTCAATGACCGAGAAGGGTCTCGGGTAGTAGAGATTTGGTTTGCAGGAGTTGACAAACTCCTGGAGGAGGCTATTCAGGCGGTTGGCCGCCGGACAGCGGCTACCCCGGCCGATTGCTTCCAGTTCTGAACCGGAGTTCGGATTGACCCAATATCTCGATTTCTAGTGTCTGGCGGTGTCTAGGACATTTCCGCGGAAAATATTTTTCGGGCGGGGGTTGCCGTCGGACGACTTTCGGGGATTTTGGGCGGAGAAACGGCTCGGGAGTGACCCGGGACTCAGTTTGCGCTTTTGAGGAAGATTTGGAGTCGGGGTTATAATTTACATTTTTCTGTGAAGAAAAATGTTTTGGGTCGGAAATTACGGTTTCGGGCAGTTTTCAGGCTCGGGGCGAGCCAAGCTGTGACACTTGGCGAAATGTGATTAGTGGAAAGTATTGGACTTGGTCTCTTGCTGTTTCTAGTGATTATGATGTCAAAAAGGGTGTCATGTGCAAAGCCCATGACTTATTATTACAAGACTTAAGTTTTGGCAGTCTTCAGCGTCCATAGTCTCGGACGCAACCCAACGCGCCGCGAGGGCGTGGGTTTCAGCAGGGTGGCCCGAGACCTCAGTAGCGACAACAGCTTCAGCCACCCCCTCCGTCACTGCAGCTCAGAGCAGGACGAGTTTCCTTTTTCTGAAGGGAGGCCCTGGTTATCAGGGAGAACCTAGTTAGCGTGCAGGCACTAGTCAGCAGGGAGGCTTGAGTCAGCAGGAAGTTCTGTAGGGTACTATATCTCCGAATGAGATATCGGTTCATGCAGTATTGGATACAGGAATATTTATTCCCATTGTAACACCGAAATGTGTTACATCTCTGTATCTGACTGTTAGTACTTTGCCTCAAATGTACTTAGTAAAAACTGCTGGGAGTCAGTTCCTGTTTTCTAATGAGATGGTTCGGGGTTGTACGACATCTGTAGGCGGACATCTGATAGTATCGGATTTGTGGGTTTCTGACACACAGAACTATGATATTATTCGTGGGATGGACGGGCTATCCAAGAATTCAGTGCACATTGCTTGTGCCACCCGAACCAGAATGGTTTCTGGAGGGGTACTACCTCTCACGACTCCGACTGGTTTGACTAACGCACAGCACGGTACAGTGTTGTAGATTCTGGATTCAGCTGTCGATAGTTGGTGTAATGGAATGTTATGGTCTGAATGAGGCTGGTACTAGGTTGAAGTTAGATAGTATGCCTTGGTTCGAGGTTTTCCGCAGGTATTTCCGGAGAAGTTGCCCGGATTACCACCAGAGCGGGAAATTGTGTTTGAGATCTACTTGCAGTCGGATCGCTCCGATATCTATTCCTCCTTATCGGATGCCTATTTCGAGATGCGGGAGTAGAAGAAGCAACTGGAGGAATTATAGCAAAAGAGTTTCGTCCGACCGAGCACTTCAGCGTGGGGTGCTCTGGTTTTGTTTGTTAAGAAGAATGATGGGACACTCTGACTTTGTATTGATTACAGACTGTTGAATGCTCTTATTGGGAAGAATAAGTATCCGTTACCAAGGATTAACGATCTTTTGATCAACTTCGGGGTTTGAGGGTTTTCTCAAAGATTGATCTCTCGATCTGGTATTTTCAGTTTAGATTGAAGGAAGAGGACATACCTAAGACTGCTTTCCGCACCCGATTTGGACACTTAGAGATTACGGTCATGCCATTTGGGCTGACCAATATTCAGTGGCATTCTTGGATCGATGCATCGGGTGTTCCGACCGTACTTGGACTCATTCCCGGTGGTTTTTATTGATAATATTCTGATATATTCTCGGGATGAGGATTCGCATCAGGATCATCTGAGGGTAGTTCTGCAGACACTTTGGGAACATCAGCTTTATGCTAAATTCTCAAAGTGTGAGTTCTGATTCGGAAGTCACCTTTAAGGGACACATTATATCCGAGCATGGTCTGCAGTGAATCCGGAGAAGGTGAGGGCGATTCAGATCTGAAACAACCTACCGCGGTACGGGCGAGCAGGAGCTTCCTGGGGGTAGCAGGATAGTATCGGAGATTCGTACCGGGGTTTTCTATTCTGGCATCTCCGCTCACGCAATTGACCAAGAAGGGTCAACCGTTTATCTGGTCTGATAGGTGTGAGCAGAATTTTCAGGAGTTGAAGCGGCGGTTGACTAACGCTCCGATTCTGACTCATTCAGATCCGATCTTGCCGTATGTGAATTATACGGATGCTTCCACATCTGGTTTGGGATGTGTGTTGGTGTAGGAGCGTTTTGTGGTAGCTTATGGGTCGAGGCACTGCGACCGCATGAGCTGAATCGGTTGGCACATGATCTGGAATTGGCTATAATAGTTTATGCGCTGAAACATTGGAATCAATATCTGTTTGGTAATAAATTTCAGATTCTTACCGACCATAAGTCTGAAATATCTGTTTACGAAGGAGCTTAGCATGAGACAGCAGATGTCTCGAATACATTAAGGACTATGATTGTAGTATCGGGTACATCTCTCGGCAAGGGCAACGCGGTTGCCGATGCTCTGAAAGCGAAGTATACCAGATTAGTTAAGGGAGGAGATGTTGGGGGTTGATCGAGGAAAGTGATTTGGCATGCCTTTGGCACCGATGGCAGCTCCGGGAGCGTGCTCGGTGGTATACACTTACCATACATTACAGAGTGGCTCGATAGGATGCGCGGCGCAAAGTAGAGATTTGGTATTGAAGGAATTATCTGGGGTGGATAAGAGTTCTTTGTTACCGACGTTTCGGTATGGCAGGATCGCCATACTTGAGACCACCTTTGTGTACCGGAGGATCGGGAGTTACGGAATGATACTTTAGAGGGGGCACACTCGAGCAGTGTGAGCATCAGGAACCGGCAGGGACACTGCAAACTTTGCCCATTCCAGTCTGGAAGTGGGGTAATGTTATGATGGACATTCTGGCTGCACTGCCCTGACACGGTTTCATCATGATGTTATCTGGGTTTTTGTGGATCGGCTGACAAAGTGCGTACACTTTCTGCCTATTCAGGTCACAGACCCTCTGGAGAAGCTTGCCCGGCTTTACATCAGGGAGATTGTACGTTTACATGGAGCACCAGACTCCAGTGAATCGACCGTGATCCGCGTTTTACAAAGACGGTTCCGGATTGCTTTTCATGAAGCATTGGGCACGCGACTCCTCGAATACGACTTATCACCCACAGACGGACGGGCGGTCGGAGCGGGTGATTCGACATTGGAGGATATGTTGCAAATCTGTACTTTGGATTTTGGAGGAGTTTGGAACTAGCGATTACTTTGATAGAGTTCTCATACAACAATTGCTTTGGACTACGTTTGACATGGCACCCTATGAGGTGTTGTACGGGAGGTGTAAGACACCATCTTGTTGGACGGATGCATCGATGGGGTTAAGCTGGGACCCGAGCTTTTGAGGAGTCTACGGCAAAGATCAGATTATTACAGCGCGGATTAAAACCGCGAACGATCGCACCATGCTTATACGAACAGCCGCCGTAGGGCTCTAGAATCTGAGTTTGGTAATAGAATTTGACTGGAGGTAGCACCGTTCAGAGGAACAGTAAGATTTGATAGGCGGGGCGAGTTACCCCGAGTTATGTCGGTTATCATGAGTTTCCAGAGTAAGTTGTTAGGTTGGCCTTACCCCCCCAACTGTTTCTGTTTTATGTGGTACCTTCCAGGATAGCCTGTTGTGGATCGGTTAGATTTAGGTTCGGTACTGTCTGGGGTTGTCTGGTAGAAATACCGGCAACTGTCTCGGGGTGCAATAAGATGCACCCGGAGGGTGGGACGCCGTGAGGCTCAGTATGGTAGTCTAAACTACCACTCCCGCCGCACCAAAGACGGTGGTCCGATTGTTCTGGGTTAGAGGGATAGTTATATTTTCTGGTTGGTAGCGACACCTGTCGGGTTGGTTCAGGCTACTCTTGGAGGACCAAGAGTTCTAAGGGGGGGAGAATGTTACGGTCACCCCGAGCGGGTTGCGACCGGGTGACCCGGGGCTCCGGTTTTGGCCTGCGGGTCACGTTTTTCGGCGTTCAGACGGCTCCCGAGCCCTATCCGAGTATCATTATGGCGAACCCTTCCGTATTTGAGGTCGTGTGGGTCCCCCGGACGTTTCCGCGGAAAATATTTTTCTGGCGCCGGGGGGTTGTCGGGGTCGCCTCGGGACGTACAGCGGGCTCGGTAGCGCTCTCGAGATCTCAGTTTGAGAAGCCGTTTGTAGTTTTGGAGTCGTGGAGACGTCCCGGTGTTGGTTGTGGAGTTTAATATTTGGGGCGGGACGTTCGGTTCCGGGCGACTCCCGGGGCTCGGGACGGGAATCCCGGGGCTCGGGATGGAAATTTTCTGACGGCTTTGGGGTAAGTTGTGTTTTAATTTAAGATGGAATTTATGGAATTTTTATAGAATTTTGGGAGTGACGGAATTTCGGTTCAGGTTGACACGCTCGCACGCGTCGGGTTTTGGTTCGGGTTCAGCGAGCTCGGTAGGACACTCTGGAAAGGTAAATGAATTTCTGAAAAATGTTCTGTGCATGATATAATATTCTGAAGATTGTGTCCGAGTTTCGTTAATTTTGGAGTTCGGTAAATATTTTTGGGCAAAAAGAATTGGAACTTTCGGAAAAATTGGGAGTTAATTTGCAATTGGTTGCAAAATTAATTAAAATCAGTATGGGCAGCAGCAGCCCTTCTTATTTTCGGCAGACTTGTGTGTGTGTGTGATTATTTGGGGACACATGTCCCATTTTAATTAAAGGAAGAGTGGTATGGGTTATAAAGTAGAAAATTATATAAGGTATATTATTACATAATATTAGACTTACCTCACTCTTTTCTTCTTCTTCTTCCTTCTGTTCTTTGCTGCTGCCGAAAACCTCCATTAGAGAGCTCCTCCAAGCTTGACTTCCTTCATCTTTGTGGAAATCAAAGAGGAATTGCTTGCCACTTGTGGTAAGTATCATCCTAACTCCTCTTTTCACATTAGTTTTGAAGATTAGTGGTAAAAGAGGAGTTTTGCATTTGATGGGTTTGTTCTTAGCTATAAGCTAGGATGATTTTCTTCCTCCCATCTTTTAGTATGTTGTTCTTGGGTGGTAGGAGAGTATTAATCAAGTGTTGGATTTTGGAAAACACAACTTGGGTGAGGGTTTAGTGTTGGCCGAATTATTGGAAGAATTTCCAAAATGGTGTGTGTTTGTTATCTTGTTTCATGCTTCAAGTATGTTAGTCCTAGCATGATTCTAAGGCTATCCATGGTTTCAATTTGATGGAAAACTTGTTGGGTAAGAATTCCCCATTTTGGCCGAAAATATTAAGGAAGGGGTTTGTTGATTTTGATGCAATTGGTTGGTAATCTTGCTTAATAATTGTAATTGGTGACTAAAGAGAGCTAATGGAACTTTGTTTGGATTGAAATGGAAGTTGGGTGAGAAAACCCCCTTGTGGCCGAATTGTGTAAGTGTGTGTTCATGATGAATTTTGTTGTTTGGGTGCAATTGGATAGCATTCATGGTTTAGAAATGGAATTGGTGGTTAGAATGGTTGTTTGGTAGCTTGAATGGATTGAATTGGAAATTGGATAAAAAGTTGAGTGAAAACCGAATCTTTGAATGATTCTTTTTCAATGTTGGAGGTTCATTGTGGTTGAGTTGGATGTTAATATGGTGTTGGGGTTGAATTTAGGAGTGGATGGAAGTTTGAAATGTTGAATTCGGTTAAGGAACGAAAAAGTTACAATTAATCGGGATTATCGGAAAATGGCGGGTAATGAAGGGTTTAAGGTTGGATTTGATCGGTTCTGCTTATTGTATGATGTTTGTCAATGTGAAATCTTGCATTGTCTAGGTTGGTTCTGAATTCTGACGTTTCTGTGAAAATCTGGGATTTTACGGAAATTCTGTCGGATTTTCAGTTTTGGGGTCGGGGGTTGTAATTTGGTAGTGTGGTTGATAAGAATGCTAAATCAACTTGGTTTGGCAGATTCTGAGTTTCGGTGGTTAGGAAAAGAGGAGTTCTAAGTTTCGGGCACGGTGTAGGTGTTATCCGAATCGGTCCAATACTGGATTTTGAGGTAAGGGTTTGGTTACTCGTTGTTTGGTAAGCTAAGTATATGTTTTGGTTTCAGTTTCTGTTCTGCAGGTATTTCAGTATTATATGCCTAGAGCATATTCTGTAGTCTGTAAATGTATGTGTATTGTAGCATTTCTGTTTTGCAGGTATTTCGGAAGTTTCTGCTTTAAGGTAAGTTCTGTAATTTGTAGGAGTATGCCTTATGGCATACTCTGTCTGTTAATCCTACGTTTGTAGGAGTATGCCTTATGGCATACTCTGTCTGTTAACACTACGACAGTTGTGGGTTCGCTACCCCAGCTGGTGCACCATGCTTCCGTAATAGCTTCGGCTTCTGACTCCCCTTAGTGGGAGGCCGTTGCCCGATCTGTTATAGGGTTTCGCGATTTAGAATCGCACGCCCTTCGGGATTCCGATTTATTTTCTGTACATGCATGCTATTCCGTATTCTCGTTGCATATATTGCTATCTTTCTGTTTTGCAGGTTACATATACTTATCTTACCCCATATCCCTTACTGGGTCCTTTTAGGACTCACCCTTCTTTGGGTTCTGTTTTTGGGTTTCAGGTAGACCTGATAAGCGGCCTGCGGAGTAGGATTCCGTGAGGGTTCTACCTTGGGTATGCTTTGCAGCAGTTGCACCTTGCGGTCCGGGATTGTGTACTTGGTGTGAATCCCGCGCAAGGTACTTTGTTACATAGGTTCTAAGGTTGGCTCTGTAGTTGCATATGCACACTTTCTGTATTGCTATGATGGTTGTATGTCGGTATATACATTTGTATATTCTGTTCTATATCTGTTCTCAGCGCTTGGCGCTTGCTAGACATTTTAGGTTCTGTGAATTCTGTATGTATATGTGTTTTGGTGCGTAAGCACTCGTCCACGGAGGGCGGGGCTTACTCTGTTATTAGTGCATGAATTGTATGGTTGCATTTTATTTTGGTTATATGCATGAACTTCCCGTTAGTCTGCTTCCACAATCCTTCCGTTTTCGGGTCCGCTACGCGCGGCGGGTCTCGATGGACCTGCCACCTTGTGTTCTTCCGGCTTCCGCTTCCGGCGTCCCGGCGCCCCCGCCTCCGCAACCGGGCTCGGGTGGCGTGCGGTGACATCAACTGTCTTGGCGACGTCCTCCCGTAGGCCATATAAGAATCTGGCCAACTTAGCCTCTTCGTCCTCCTTGACGTTGGCCCTCATCAGGGCCCTCTCAAGGTCCTTCTGGTATTCCTCGACACTGCGATGACCCTGGATAAGGCGCTGCAGCCTCTGAGCACAATCTCGGTCATAGTAGCTGGGCACGAATCGATTCTTCATGGTCCTTTTAAGATCCTCCCACGTGGTGATAGGACGACATCGGATCCGGGCTCTTTCGTGATGCTCTTGCTCCCACCAGGTGAGAGCATATTCATGAAACTCAATGACCACAAGTTTCGTGGCTATAGCGTCGGTGTATCCCATCATATCAATGATCCGCTCAGTCCTAGCCACCCATGTAAAGTACTCTTCCGGATCACTGGACCCGTAGAAGGGTGGTATTTGAAGCTTGATGTTGGCGAGGGCTTGCTGGTCCTGGACTTGCGCCCTACCTCCCAGGTCTCTGTTGAAACCTCGGTGAACACGGCCTCGCTCGCTTCTTCCTCTTCTTCGAGGTCTCTGTGGAGATAGGCTCGGCTTGAGCTCTATCGGGAAAGACCCTTCTTTTAATAGGCTTTGGTGGTGGCTCACGTAATATTCCTGGTCATCACCGTCCGTGATGTCAACACCACGATCTATTCTTCTGGAAGCGGTCGGACGACTGTGAGGGGTGGCCTGTGGCTTCGTTGATGCAGGATCGAAAGTGGTATGGGTGACTCCATCTTGAGCCCGCGATGCATGGGCGTCATCGTGGGCTTGCGAGCTTTCCGGTTGCTTTCCTTGAGCTACTTCTACTTTCGTTAGTCGCTCATTCGTCATGGCGACTTGAGCTCCCAGTTCATCCAACCTCTGTAAGATCTTCGCTAGCGTGCTGTGCACGGTTAGCTGGGATGGATGAGGGGGGGTTAGTCTGTTGAAACCATTTGTGACACAGTACTGTTAAAGATATGTAATCAGAAAAGAATCTCACCACTCCCTGAGTGTTTACTCTCACTCTCGTGTTTCTCTCAACAACTTTGTCACTTCGGCTGTTCACCGATGGCTTTTACAAGTTCTCTAAACTTGATACCGTTTTCAACCTTAGATCAAAGATGAACACGCAAGAAAACACAAACAAAACTCTAGTAAAACCGCAACTTGAAATTCAAGAAAATGACTAGTTACTTGAAACCGGTTTTGTGGGATATCGGGTTCGGAAGATACTGGTTGGAAGATTAGAAAAGGTTTTTGCAGTCACAAACACTTCTTGTTTAAGTTCGGGAACTATTTGTCTGATCAAACTTACTGTTCACTCGTGTTTTGAGAAGAACACGTAAGAACATTCAAGAACTTTTCCAGAACGCAGAAACTTGCTCAATACTTTTCTTTCTTCAAACGTTTTTTTTTTCTACACACTTGTCGCTCAGGACAACTTATCTCGAAAATACTTGGCTTAAACAAGCACACTTTTAAACAACTTTTTCGGTCTCAATGAGATCATCAACCGATATTCCTTCAAGCGTAAGAAAAGGTAACAAAAGGTTTTGCTTGAAGAAAAACTCAACAATCGATACGGTACCTCCAAAGAAGCACTTTGGCTCGATACCACTTGATGTGATCACGGGGGGGTAAGTGATCACGCACTCGGATCTAGCTTGAAGGAGGAAGTTTCCAGCAAGAATGGAAACAAAGAACAGAGGAAGAACACGAAGGAAACAGAGTCGGCCAAGGGAACCTCCTCACTACGAGGTGAGGCAATGCCCTTGAAAATGCCTGGGAAGTGAGATGGGATCTAGCACCTCTTGACTACAAGGTCAAGCAATACTAGATATTATGCTTGGATCCTCTTGCCTGGATCACTAGGGAAATGGAAATGCAAGAGTGGAGAACACAAAAGCCGATGACTCCCCGGGAGTGTTTCAGCCAATTGTTTAAATTCAATAATATGTTCTAGGTTACAATGGTGACTGCCACTTAGCTTATATAGTGAAGTGAAATGGAAGAAGTAAGAGGAGTATTTCGAATGTACATGCGTGCGAAAGTATAAAGTACTTTTGCACGCTTACAGTGAAAAGGCTCCCAAAAAGGTAAAAAGGTAAGGCTAGCCTAAAAGTGTCCAGATGTCTTTTGTGTAGAGTGGTTGTTTGTCTTTCCAAGTATCGGCGGAGAAAGGACACCTTGTGTCAGGTTTGGTCGGTCAATCGGCGAAGCTCGGAGGTTACGCGAAGGCCTTCGCTAGGAGCCTTCGCTAGAATGCCTTCGCCGGGCGCCTTCACGGAGTTGCTCTTGGTTGAGGCCTTCTCCTTCGCCAAGTGTTCGCGCGCTTAAGGCTGGGCTGCTCCCTTCTTCAAGAACGCTTATGCTTAAGACTCCAAGGGGCTTCGCACACTCTTCGTCCAGCGCGATACCGAGTTGGCGAAATTGTAAGGCCTTTTCCCGAGACTCCTCTCGATCGTCCTGCGCCATGAGCCTCATGAAAGCATTTAGGTTCGCTTGGATTTGTTTCAGCCGGGACCTGGTCATGGGTCCGCCAAGACCTTGGAACGGTTCAGGGGTCGCGCGCGCTTGAGGTTGTGGTTCATCCGGATCCCGATGGTCCTTTGGGGCGATGTCCTCATCATACTCTCCTTCTTCGAAAGAATCCGTCCGCGGATTCTTAAAATCTGTTTGTCCTTCAAAGGGAGCTAAATCACAAACGTTAAAAGTTGCATGTACATTATAAGAGCCATCGCAAGGCAAATCAAGTACATAAGCATTGTCTCCTATCTTTTTAGTGATTTGAAAGGGGCCATCGCCTCTTGGTGCTAGTTTGCTTTTCCTAGCCTGGGAGAATCGATCCTTTCTTAGATGTAACCATACCCAGTCCCAACTTGAAAACTCCTAAATTTTCTCGCCTTTACTAACTCGCTTGCGTAAGACTCATTAATTTTCTCAAGTTGTTTGTGAATCTTAGCATGCAAGTCCTTCATGCGTCGGGCTTTTTCTTTCCCATCTACGTCCACCTGTTCAGTGTAGTCTAATGCGATTAAGTCCAAAGGGGTTAAAGGATTGAAGCCATATACAATCTCAAAAGGACTATGGGATGTAGAGGAATGGTAGGCTCGGTTATACGCAAACTCTACATGAGGCAAGCATTTTTCCCATTCTTTCAGATTTTTCCTAAGGAGGGTGCGCATGATAGTGGTGAGGGTCCTATTAGTCACTTCGGTTTGGCCGTCTGTTTGAGGGTGACTGGATGTGGAGTACATCAGACTGGTGCCTAGCCTAGACCAAAGGGTTCGCCATAAATGGCTTAGGAATCTCGAATCTCTATCGCTAACAATGGATCGCGGGAGGCCATGATATTTAACGATGTTATTAAAGAACAATTCCGCCACATGAGATGCATCTTCGCTTTTATGACATGGGATGAAATGGGCCATTTTGGAGAACCTATCAACTACCACAAATATAGCATCATGACCATGCGATGTCCTAGGTAAACCACTTATAAAGTCCATGCTTATTTCAACCCAAGGAATAGAAGGTGTAGGAAGAGGGGTGTACTTCCCTTTCGGTTGGAGAGTCAACTTGGCTTGGTGGCATGTGACACATCTGGCGCAAGCTTTGGTGACGTACTTCTTCATGCCGGGCCAGAAGAAGTTCTCCTTAACGGCCTCAAGCGACTTTTGGACACCGAAGTGTCCCATGAGACCACCTCCATGTGCCTCCTTGATGATCACTTCGCGCATTGACCCTCTGGGAATGCACAACCTTTTCAACTTAAACAGAAAACCATCAAAAACATAGTAGCCTCTTTGGCTTCCTTTAACACAGTTGGCAAATATTTCACCAAAATCCACGTCATGTTCATACATCCCTTTTAAACCTTCAAAACCAACAATCCTCGTATCGAGAGTCATGAGTAATGCATATCTCATGGATAGAGCATCAGCAACGACATTGTCTTTCCCTTTTTTATACTTAATAACATAGGAGAAAGACTCAATGAACTCTACCCACCTAACATGCCTTTTGCTCAAATTTCGTTGTCCTTGAAGGTACTTCAAAGACAAGTGATCCGTATGGATTACGAATTCTCTAGGCAGAAGATAATGGCTCCACGTTTGTAAGGATCTCACAAGAGCGTATAGCTCTTTATCATATGTGGAGTAATTCAGGGTGGCTCCACTCAACTTTTCACTAAAAAAGGCGATGGGACGGCCTTCTTGATGCAAGACAGCGCCGATGCCTATGCCACTGGCATCGCACTCTACCTCGAACACTTTGTCGAAGTTTGGCAAAGTGAGTAGAGGGGCATTTGTCAGACGAGATTTCAATTCGTGAAAAGATTTCTCTTGCGACTGACCCCATTCAAAGATGACATTCTTCTTAGCCAGTTCGTGCAAAGGGGCAGCAATGGAAGAGAAGTCTTTAACAAATCTCCTGTAAAAACTAGCAAGTCCTAGGAAGGACCTGACCTCAGTTAAGGAGTTAGGAGTAGGCCAGTCCCGAATAGCACTGATCTTACTCTCGTCTACCTTGACTCCCTTCGCACCCACTACATAATCAAAGCAATTAAATACTAATTCACATTTCTTTACCCAATCGAGGAACTCATCCGGGTTGCTTTTTCCATAGAAAGGTGGAATTTGCAATTTGAAGTTTCGGTAAACCTATTGAGCCATATCTCTTTGCCTTGGATTGTGGTGAGGTGGAACATCATCTTCTTGATCAATATTTGATTGGCGATCATCTTCCCCATTTCGAGGTTCCTGCTCTTCCTCCTCTCTTCGACCAGCCTCAAGACGGGCTAGCCTTGCATTTAGTGGAGCCATTTGTTCCTGCAACATTCTTTGAAATTGTTCTAGCAATGCTTCATCAGCCATTTTTTTCTCTCAAAACTCACAGATTCTCTTTTATAAACCTAGCAACTTTTTCTGGCTCAAAAATTCTTGAAAGTGATTCAAAACAAGACACAGAAGATACAATAAAATAAAACCTCTAACAAATCTAAACAGGTTGAGGGAAGTGTTGTTACTTTTTGCAAAACGGTTCTTTTGTGGGTTTTGGAAAAGGATATTCCGCAACTTTTGAAAGAACAGGTTTGAAAAGGCTATGAGGTTGTTCTTTTTCTTGCTCTTTGTTTGAAATTGTTCCAAGAATTCTTCAAATTGGCTTTTCGCAATCAGAACAAAGTTGAACCAATGTTAGATTTTTTTTTTCAATGCAAATAAGATGCGATTTTTTTTCTTTTTTTCTATGCAGATTGCACAACACTGGAACAAGAAATTAAAAATGGCAAGAACAACCGAGAAAAACACAATGCTAACAAAAATGTTATATGTTGCGGAATAAAAAGAAAAGGGTAGAAAAACTTCTCCTTGTTGAACAAGTGGCTCTGATACCAATTGATGTGATTCCGAGAGGGTATCCTGGAACACGAGGAGCAGATCTAGCCAACAAAGGAGCAACACGGGGTAGGTATGATTGATGAGGCGGAAAAGTCAACAGGTTGACAGATCCGAAATGCACGAAGCAAAACGATGTGGAAGCTTGTGGAACGAACGGATATGGCCGCCAACTCCTCCTGGATCCTTGCCCAAGCAAAGATGGTGTGATGCCTTTGGCGACTCCTCCTTCTTGATACCGAAAAAGGTCCAAGACAAAGAAAGCCTTCGTTGCCAAAATTGAGGGGGAATGATGATGGGGCCAACACCTCCTTCCAATGAGAAGGCAATATTGGTCTTAGTAGACTTGTAAAGAAAACTTAACAAGAATTGAGTGGAAAAAGGTAGATAGGTTGAAAAGTGAATCACTCTCAATTTCAAGGAAAAAGGTGAAATATATTGGATGTTCGAATCGTTTCTTGCAAACTAACCTAGACCTCCTTTTATAGGACAAGGAAGCTAGACATCCCAAATCAATTTACAACTCCCTTCATCCCCACTCTTAATGATGGAAATTAAAAGGAAATGTAAATGTGAGAATTTAAAACAATTATTTCTAAATTTATTCTAGGCTAGCTAAGGGGTAGGACTAGCCAAAATATATCTAAAAACTGAAATAGAATGATAGAAATTCGAGTTAGAAGATGAGGGATGAGTTTTGGCCAATAAATGAGGAGGAAATGATCCTCATTTAAGTGCTCTTGATGGAGGGGCTTCAAGGCTTGTAACTCCTTCTTCACCAATGGTTTCTGGATGATTTTGGATGACTCTTGAGTCCTCAAGGTCTTGAAGTTCGTTCTTGAAGAGTCGTGAACGGTTGGAATCTTTTGTATTGCATTGAATACGCCAGCTGGTGTCTCAACAGGTTGAGACATTCGTGAACCATGCACTTGGGCCAAATTGTCATTTGGTTTAGCCCAAACCAAAATGTTGAAAATTGTTTGCACAATTTGATATTTGGGTTGGCCCAAATTGAGGAGTGCTTGCACTTTTCCTTCATCTTTGTAGATATCTTCACTTTGCAAAACAGTGCATCAACAGGTTGAGAGCGTCCTTAGCATTCTTAGTCCAGCTCCTTGTCATAGGTCCACCAAGGCCAACTAGCGGATCTTGATGTTTGGGTTTGGGTTGGGCCTGTTCCACGTCACACTTAGAAAAATTTGGACTCCTTGCAATCGGCCAAATTACTAGGGGGGACTTGATGGCCGCCAGACCCAATATACTTGAAAAGCTCAAAAAGACCTAGCAAAAGGCCCAATCAATACCCGAACAGGACAATGACATTACCGGACAGGATAAGAATTGACCCGAACATATTGAGGACATTTCCGGACCATACATACCCGAACCTATTAAGGACACGTGTCCTCTGACACGCTGCCATTCTATATTGGGATATTATAATATTGCCACTCTTTGACTATGGACTATAAAAGCACTAATTACTCACACCTTACAGAGTAACGATTAACGCTATTCTCTTGGTGCTGTCATCAGACTTTTGAAATATTCACTAAATACAAGAAGAGGTCCTTCTCTATTTACTTCTCTCGAATTTCGAGTCCGTCGTACATTACACGGAATTCTATGCCGTACAGCAACGTCAAAACCAGACAGCATAGGAGAACCGTGGCGGCTACCCACACAGATCCGCCACCAGGTGATAAATGAAATTATGTAAGTAAAATTTTCCCTAAAATGTAATATATCAATTTTTGTAAACCATGAAAAAATAGAATACGTATCAACTTTTAAAATGGTACTAGTCATATTCGTTGTGCGAAATGTCACTACTTGACATTTACATCCACACAGAACGGCTATTGAAAACTACAAACCCAGCCCTAAGAGACCTTACTTCTTGAGCTCCATCCTTAGTCCATATTTGTTTACTTCAGATTGCAGCTAAGTTTGTAGAGTAGTTATTTTCCGCATATCACTTGGCCAACTATCTTCGACGGCAACCTTAAATCTACAGAAAACTGGATTCCTTTTAGTTACAGTTCAGTCACAATGGATCCCTGCACTTGGGGTTGAGCGGGTATTTTATCTACTTGAATTTGAGCTACAACCAATAAACATAATAGAGCAAGCCAAGAGTTGGAGCTACAACCATAAACATGTATAGAGCAACTTGAAAAAAATTGAAACTAGAGCATGTTTGCATTCCAATCAAATATTCTCTTGATACTACTGAGTTGCACCTCTAAGCTGACTAACCTAAAGAAAGTGAAACAAAAAATGCACATGCGATGATGAATATGACCAGAATAGATGCTCAAAGATATTAAAGATATTAAAATAAAACGACCAACAAGACTGAGGTTCAATCAATGGATCACACATCCTAGGAGCTGGAATTTAGAACAAGAAATAATGAGATGTGAAGAGAAAATGATTCAGGGGGCGAAATAGATTAAATTGCCAGAGAAAAAGAGGATTTCTGGGTCGAAAATTCATCATGCCTTCCTCCGCCTTCAGCCTTCCTAGTATTTGCCCAGCTCCCTTGCGTGATTGTTATCCTAGAATGTATAGATAAAATGGATTTGGTGATGAGCTGTGCAAATAATGGTGAATTTCTGAAACAAAACGAAAAATGGATCGAAGGATTCCTTATATTTACCTTGTAACTGTTTTGAGAATTTGGGAATTCTCCAGCCCTACCGCACATTAACAACTCCAATAAACGTCAATAAGCACGTGACTTCGCGAGTGTACTAGGGGCTAAATCGCCTATCAACTTTCTCATGAAGGGCTTCAACGCACACACCGAATTGTGCTGGAGGGGAGCAAGAGCAACTCGGCCGAGTCATAAAGTCTTAGTGGCATCATTGGGGCTCTTCAGCCGCCAACATTAGGTGAAACCTCTTGACAAGCAGAAGATGCTGAAACTGCGCCTACCGACTTTTACTGATTATTGTGTATTCCGATCAAATACAACACGAAACAAAGAAGCAAAAGCTGCAATATTACAACCACCTACCTATTTTTACCGAAAAGACGGCTACTTCAACCATCTCACTTACCTATCATAAATTTTAAAAATTTCAAAAGCAAAATTACAAACTATTTTACAGAGCAGGCAACCCAAGATTTGCCTTCCAAATCAAACTGTGCTACCTCCCTATATCCCCTTGCAAATCCACGTCTCATCTTCCCTGATGACACTACCATTCTGACTTCCGTACTGTTCGGCCTTTGCAAAATGCAGTCTCATGGCCACCACCGGATCCAAAACACTCGTGCAAGGCCCACTGACTAAGATCCCTCCCCTACTGCCTACAACATTAACACCGACAATGCCCTTCCCTTGCTGCTGAAAACCCGGCATTGCCTCGAAACTGTGCCTCTGCATCTCTGATAGCATATCTGGCCGCTGCTTCGTGTCCACTGGATCACAGCTTCTATACACCTGATGATCCATCATTCCATTGCTGGAAATTACCTCTCGTGAGCTGAAGGCCGATACACCATTGAAATTTTGATCATTACTCCTCATAGTCACAGGCAGTTGCTGCTCCTTTCTAGAAGAGGATGTAGAGAAGTTACCGAATGCAGCAGGATACTTTGCCATTAGCATGGAAGAATCGGGCAAAGACGAGAGCCCGGTTTGAATCATATTCCCATCCCAGAAACCATAACTTCTTATGGGCACGTTCTCCAGCTTACTGTGACTATTGCGAGGAAAATTTAGGAGAGATGAACTCCCATCCATACCCAGCAAACCAGCAGATTTTGATAGTGTTGGCTTCTTATTAGCCTTGTCTTCAGCCTCATGAGAACCAGAATTAAGTATCTGACCGAACAGTTTGACGTTACCATTCCTGCAAGGTTTCTCTGTGTCAGACAAACTCCGTGAACGAGCTTTCCTTTGATCACCAGTTTGTGAACTGTTCTGGGACAGCAATGGAAGCTCGGCCATTGAAGAACATGTCTTTGGGCCATTACATTTCTTAAGAAAGCACTCCTGAGGCGCACCTAGACTAGAAACAACGCTGCCAGTTTTTGGCATCCTTTGAGAATCCGGAATCAGCCTTGAACTGATGTCACCACTAAGTTCTCTTTCAGTTTGAACGCTCATTTGACAGACACTAGGAGGGGACTGAAGAGGTGTTGATGAGCGAGGCTGTCGATGATGGGAAAACTCATCACTGCTACTAGATTCAACTTTAACATCAGTGCAATACGCAATAGACGTTTCAGCAGCAAAAGCATTTTCCTTATGCAGCGAAAGGCCCAGTGACTCATCTTTAACATCAGAATGATGCACAACAGACATTTTAGAAGCAAATGCAAATTCCTCAGGCAATGAGATGCCTAAAGTGTTTACGCCAGTATCCAACTCGATGGGAACTTGATGCAAATTAGCAGAAGAGGCCGCATCGGTCAGTCTGCAAAAGCTCTTACAAATAACAACTGAATCTGGATATTGCACCATGCTGTTTCCATTCCTAATCCGTGGAAGGCATTCTTTTCCGAGTTCATCACCGCTAATTTTGGGAGAGAGAGGCTCTTCCATTTCTATGTCAATCCCAACCTGTACTGTAGAACAATCCTCTGCAGACTTACACGCAACACTAACATCGGAACTGGGGTAGCAAGGATTCACTGCCTCACAAACAGATATAGGCACCACCACATGCACCCTCTCATCAGTCAATATTTCTTTGATCTGCCCCACAGTAGTTTCTGTATTATTCTGTGTCTCCAAAGATGATCTGCAGTGGTTAACATTCAGCAGACTGTCAACTGGTTTTGAGATAGCATCAACCACATCATCCAACTGGATCAAACTGGACTCTTTTGTCTTAAAAGCATCTGAATTTGCATCAACTCCTACCCTCTTATTGTCCTCTGCAGTGTTCAAGTCAATCTCCATATTAACATTTGTAGTATCATCACTTTCACATTGATTTACATCCACACTAGGTGGATCTTCATCTGCTTTAAAGCCTGATTTTTCACTCCCAACTATTGAGCTCTCCAGCACACAAGCATCTTCAGTATCACTCCCACCACCATTGGTACCATCACCTGACAGTTTTCTCCTCACAGCTCTTGAATGTAACGAATCCAAACCCAAGCACTTCCGTGCCTTGCTGAAAAATACCCTGCACTGATCCCTGGTCCTTGTTCCAACTGTCCTCGAGATCATTGTAAAATCCTTACCAAAAGATGAAACAGCCTGGATGAAAACTGACTTTTCCTCATCTGTCCAATCAGTAGAGTCCAATTCCCCACAACTTTCATCTGAACAAGTATCCTCATCAATACTTTGAGTAACATCTGATGTTGAAGGCCTCATCAAAACAGAATCTACTTTTTGACATTTCCAATCATGAGAACCTTCCCCAGCATCAACAGAACAGGTGATACATGAACTCATCGCCTCAGAAGACATGGAACCACATATACCTGCCAAAACATCAGCAGCCACAGTTTCCTTATCACAGCCAGTAAAATCAATACTACTTGACCTTTCAGTAATTTCATCATCAATTTGAGCGCCTTTGGTATCAGATTGCCATCCAGAAAAGATTCTGCCTGACAACTTCCTATTACTAATAGATGTTTCAGCATTGGCAGCAATTACTGAAGCAGCACCTAGAATGTCGAGGGAAGCAGAATTCATCTCACGGTTCCATTTTGCCCCTGCTGTCACCAAATACGTACTATTTGCTGCCTTTCGCTTGCTTAGATCAGGCTTCTTTTTTCTCTCAAAACGATCAGACTTATGGTTCTTATAGTAAAATTCAACACAATCTGCTGTAGTTTTGTGTTCAAGAAAAGATGCAATTTTCCTAAAATCCTTCCCGAACATAGCCAACTTATTCATCAAAATCCCCTTCTCTTCAGGTGTCCAGGGATTGATCATAGACCTTTCCTTCTCCACGGCAAGAGGATCTTCAATCAATCCATTGTTAGTGATAAATCTTGAGGCTAACCTATCTCTCTTATCCAAAATTAGAGATGGCATTCTCAAAGAGTTCCGGCAAAGCTTAACCTGGGGCTCTGACAATATTTTCCTTGCAAAATTGATCACGTCTTTAGTGGGAGCCAGGTTCAGATTTCCTGCATCAAAAAAGTCAAGTTAAACCATGGACTTGAAAAAAGAGCCACAAAATGACAGGCATAATCCAGAATATGATGCTGAACACCAGAAAAGCAAAAACGACAACGCACGATTATTCCACAATAGAGACCAGAGAAATGTAGCTATACATGTGCCATGAGTCACAAGAAACACACAAATATATACATGGTTGTGGGGTGGACGGGGGATGGGAGGCGGGGGCCGGGGGCCGGGGGGGTTACAAAAATCAGTAGCAGAAAGCACAATTTTAATAACAAAATGATGGTTTTCACAAAGTTGTTCATTATCTCACGATGCAAAAAAGAGCGCTCCCTGTAGAACCAATTCACAGTCTACGAACTTCACATATCCTGCACCTGCTTCTTCCACATAATAAGAAAAATGCCACATGGAAGTTGGTACTGTGTACCTAATCATCAGTTTGATAGTACAAGAAATGATTATAGAGAATGAATGGCTGTCTCATGAAGCCTTTTTCCCTTATCCAGATTAAAACGAAATGCTGATATAAAAATAAACATTCTATTAAAAATGAAAAGGATGAAGTATTCTTAGCTGACCTTAAAGTGCAAGGCTTACATTTTAAAAATATAAATAATAAAGGAATACTGTAAGAACTAAAAAGCCTTTCAAACATCTCTGCTTCCCTTACTATTTCACATGATCTAATGACTTGACAATGCATTTGGCTCATGGATTCTACGAATCCTACAAAACTAAGAACGTTAGAGAGTAGGTACGATGAAAAGTGAAAATCCATAAAAAGTTTTTTTTCCCACAATAACATGTTTTCTTATTGCTTCATAATAGCATGTTTGGTTCACAGATTATCAAATGTGTAATTAATTTGACTATTTGTGTAATTTTAATGGACTGTTCCGTATTTTAAAGAACTTTAGGAATAAAATTTTAAATATATCAAAGTTAAAGGGTTTTATTGCATTTGTAAAGTACAGTGTTCTTTTGAGAATTTGTTGGGAAGAGACTGGAAGAATAAACCAAACAAAGGATTCTTAATATTTCACAGCTCCAAACAATACAGGTTTTGACAATCCACAAACCAAATACTCCCCTTGAAGTTTCTTGGTTAGAACTCAACTCTTGGGCAAACCCTTATGAAAACCGGTGATTTAAAAGCACGCTTTCGCCCCCTAGGGCTTTTTTGGACTGAAGCTTAGCGAGTTTGCTTAGGCACTAAGTAAGCACTGAAAGCGCTCACTTTGATTATAGAGTAAAAGGCGCTTCAAAAAATAAAAGGGCCAGCTCACTTTTATTTAATGGGCCAGCCAAAGTTAAAACCCAGTTTAAAACTTGTTGCTTCCCTAGGTTTGATTGATATTTTAAACATTAAAACAGTAACTCATTCTTGCAGCCAGGTTTAATAAATTAGAAATTAGAAAGAGAGAAAAAAAACATAGAATTGTAGAAGGCAGACCGTCAAGCAAGCTCTTCAACACTCGCTCCTATCCTGATTTCTGAACACAATCATTCACTCTTCAGCCAGTTGAGCAGTACAACATGTCAACACAGGTATTTCTTTTTTTCATTCACTCCTCTGCTCAGAAATCTGAATTGGAGTTTTTTTTTCCATGCTTGCTTGTTACTTCTCTCCTCTGTTTAGTCGAGAGTCTACTGCTTCTATTATATCTTCTCTGTTCAGAAATTTTTATGTATTTATTCAGAAATTTGTATGCATTCGATGTTCAATTACTTACAAAAATATTTTTTAAAATTTCTTGTTTTGTAGATTCATAGCAAAAGAAGAAATAGGCTTGAGCAAACTCGATTGAGTGATTTGGTCTATATCAAGTACAATCGAGCACTACTCAGAAGATTCCAAATGAGAGATTTAATTAATCCAATTAAATAGGAAGAAATTGATGATAGTAATGAGTGGATTTTTATGCATTCGATGTTCAATTACTTACAAATATATCTTTTAAAATTTCTTGCTTTTTAGATTCATAGCAAAAGAAGAAATAGGCTTGAGCAAACTTGATTGAGTGATTCGGTCTATATCAAGTATACTCAAGCACTACTCAGAAGATTCCAAATGAGAGATTTAATTAATCCAATTAAATGGGGGAAGAAATTGATGATAGTAATGAGTGGTTGGTTGGTTGGATGAGGATGACCAGTTAACATGGGGTGATGTTGGTAGAGCTGCAGGAGCAAATGAAACAAGGTTTTAACATGAGATCAAGGTTTAACCTTAGTGGGCAATTCTAGCAACAGACTGCTGGTGGTTCAAGTTCTCAATCACATACATTTATGGTAGAAGAGGAAGAAGTACAGGACGAAGATGATGAGAGATATAAGTATGAATTTGGTGATGCTGAAGATAATAATCGTTTTGATGATGAGTGATACTTTAGTTCAAGACTTGAGCTGAGACTTGAAACATTATTTTTATGGAGTTTTTGGAGTCAACTTTAGAACTTGGAATAATGTTCTTAATCTTTTATAATCTATAGACTACACCATATTTTCTAGATTTTTGAGGTTTTTTTGCTACTCTATACTTCTACCTAATTATAATATACAGGGAACTTTACTTAGTTAAAGCCCACACTTTCGCTGCACGCTTTGCACTTTAGTGTGTTTTGCGCTTTTAAAAACACTGATGAAACCCTCTCACGCAAACTCATTCAGCACTACCACTGAATGGAGGAAGTCTTAGTAACAAATAGGGTCTAAATTTCATTTTTATTGGAGTTTCAAAGTCTTGATAGCAGATGTAAGCAACCTAAAAATCTAGGAAATATCAAAATAAGCTGAAATCCTTAAACAGAGACACTTCTACTAAAATAAGCTGAGAAAAATGATGTAGTAGCATACTTTAACTTGTTTTTTTGCCATATTAATAGTTAGTAATTAATTGGCCTCTCTTTTGTTATTGTCTGAAAGGAAGAACAACACTTTTGATGTGATTCTTTATCTGAAACTCTGAACGAGAAGAAAACATGGAACTCATACATAAAGCTTAATGATTACAAACTAAGCCAGAACGACTTGTTGAGTATACTGGATATACTTTCTCCAACAGCTGGGAAACTAAAAATTTCCTCATGGCAGACAAAAATAAAAAATAAAAATAATAATCTGACAATTTTTGGAAGGAAAATCGCTTTACTTCATGTCAAAGTATTGTCTCCTTAACACTTGTAATAATTGTCAAAAGGTGGCAGAGAAAGAAAACCAATTAAGAAACTAATAGAACTGATCCCCTAAAACTAAAGAAATTTCCATGACATTGAATACTTGGAGCAAAGATACGATGTTTTTTGTTCCTATTCTTTTTTCTTGTAATACCGATATTAAGAGAGGCTAAACTAAAATCAACTCTCATTCTCCTCATCACGAATCAAAATCGAGCGTTCAACCATGCTAGTTATATCTATATTAACAACAAAATAATAGCTTTCGAAATGGAGCAAGAAACCAAGCAGTATAAGCACTCAAATATGTATCAGAGCAACAGATTCCATCTGCTTATAATAGGTTGCTGGTTATAAAACTCACGCATTGTGGAGAAAACACTAACCAGCACACAGTTGAGCATCATCCCCTAAGCAAAACAAAACAGCAGCAAAGAGCATGAAGAAAACAAAAACAAAACACTGACAGAAGCAATGAAAAAGTTGTGGGCTAAGTGTGAAGCATATATCAAATGCATGAACAAGATAAACAGTTACGACAAACTCATATGATAATATATAAAGTGGAAACTGCCTGTAAAAACAACATATCAAACAATGAAAAAAGGTAAAAATATAAGAGGCTGGAAGTTCTCACCAGGATATGCAAAGCGTGAGCGGTTAGAGGACCGATGCTTTTGCTGCCCATTAGTCATTACACGAAGACTCGCCTCATATTTTTTCTGATATTTAGCACGGTATTTCCTCTCAGACAGCAAGCACAAGTCCTCCTTCCATTGATAATGAAATACTTTGTATTTTAGAGCCAACACTCTCTCTTTGAACTTGGAAGAAAGCCTATGAATTACAATTTTTTCTCTAACATGCAAATCATTATGCAAGGGGGATAAGAATCTATCCGTAGAAGTGGCAGTACTACAGAAACCATTTGGCATTAGCTTATGTAACACTTCTGAAGCTCGACTAGAGAGTTCCTTGTTGTTCTCCAATAAAGTTCTATGGAAACCCTTTTCAATATCGACACCAATATCCATATATGCCAAGCTCTCACTGTTCAAATTTGCAATATTGATGTCATCTCCATGAACCGATGTAGCAGCCAACCCATTACCATGATAAAGAGCCACAGAAGTTACCTCCAAACTAGTTGGTTTAAAAGCAGTCGTATCTTCATAACAGCATTGTTCTTTGCTTCTCTCAGACAAAGAAGTAGCTTTAAATGGTGGAGCTAGTTCCATAAATTTGGACGTAGCTGTCCCAGGACTATCAATTTCTTCTTCCTTAGCAGCAATATTAACTTCCAGGTCAACATTACAAACAGGAGTCTTGTCTTGATCAACATCCACACAAGGAAAAATTTCCAAATGAGCAGATCGACTGATCGGTGTGAGCTTTGGCCCTTGTTCCATGCAAGGCTTCAAAATTTGCACCAGAGGCAATGAATCAATTTCAGCAGCAGATGAATTTCTCATCTGAGATTCTGATTTCAGAGACTTCAGCTGGTTCTCAAGCAAGTCGATTTCGGTCTCCGTCATTTCCAATGCTTTCAAAGCATCAGACTTCCACATAAGTAATTTATTTAAGGCAGTAGACCTAACAAAACCAGAATCTGATAAACAGGGATTATCTGATTGAAGTATATCAGCTAGCGGAGAGCCTAAGTTAGCAAATGAACTGGCATCCAACTTCTCCAGATTGAATGGTAAACTTTCAAGATGACTTTGAGATCCGATACCAGGAGAGACACAAAAATTGCTGACATCATTGTCAACACTCACGGCCTTCATGGAAGACTTTTCCTCTAAGCCTGCACAAGAAATATGGTTGTATTCAATAATTACTTCCAATAATCAGTGAAAAACATGACATATCATAAATTTGTCAATTGAGTTATTAGAAAAGAAAACACACTTAAAATGGAAAAATCAAAACAGGTGTTGTAAAAATGGGTGCAAATTGAAATGGGAAAAAAGGATTAGGAAACATGACTTTCCCAGAAAAACACAGGTCATAGATTTAACCTTGCACGATCTAGCAATATTTGACAGATATAAGAAAAACAGCACGGAAAAGAAATTGGTCCCTTCTAATCTATGAACTACATCAACTAAATGCCCAGAACAGCAGCAGTTAAGAGTCACCAAGGATTAATCATAATCTCTTTCTTTCCATTTTTTTTTGTAATATATCGTACTCTGAATGCTTAAGGTTGTTTTGCCTTCGAAATAGAATCGCAATTACTCATCAGCAATACAGCATCTGAAATGTTGCAAAAACTAGTGTTTAAAAAACTGTACAACAAATTTGGCTATGCTGTTTGCATATATTATCCATCTTCGCTAAAGGCAAGCTCCCTTTGAGTTTGCTGTTCAAAGATATTAGACATTTGCATGTATTTAGCCATGAAAAATCCCCCACACTATGACTGGTAATAAGGAAAGGCATACCTGGTGAAGAACTGCAGGCAACGGAAGATGGCGTTGCAGGAGAGGCACAATTAGAAAAGCCAAGAATTCTAGGGCTCTTTTCAACCAAGTCTGAACTAATAGATCGGTTAGGTTCAGTGTTGCTGAAAGTAACAGTAGCACCAGCTCCACTCATACTTGTATCAGGGACTTCAACTTTCTTTTTCTCATACTTTGCAAGTCCTTCTCCCCAACCCAGACGTTGCTTTTTCCTGGAGACAATCTCATCAACAGGAACAGCAGAAGTCATACAAGCAGCACTGTCCATCAAAGGAGACTGGATTGCAGCCTTGGGCTGTAATTCAGCCTTGTCTTCAAGGGAATCAATACCTAGGCTCTTTGAGCTACTTGAATGACTGAAACCTGAACCCCGTGAGGACATGCTTCCAGAACGACTCCATTTCCGATGCTTCCAATCCACCGAGCCCACTGAGATCTCATTATTACATTTCTGAACAGGACCCATTGCACCAACACTGGTTGCCTTGCTATCAGCCTGCTCTTTCAAACGAACTTGATCACATGTGGCCTGATAGTCAGAATGAGAATTGGTGGCATGTGTTAAAATATCATCAGCTGACCTCTTTTCACTGTTCATATCATGCGACCTCATTGATTTATCTGGGGAACCATTTTTCACTTCCAAAGTGTGCCCATCCCTGTAGCTATAGCATCCTCTACCTTCTCTGCAGCCATTTCGTCCATATTTCCCTTCAAATCGCGAGTTATAGGATCGAATGCTATCATTTTCTAGCATCTTCTCATTGTACCGCGATGCAGCATAATCATTACAGGTATCTTCACCATACAAGTGCCAATCACCCTGCTTAGCATGACCTTCATGAAATTTGTAAACAAAACAGGGAAAATAACCAGACATTAACAAACGCAAACAGCAACTTTCCTAAAAACCAAAGAAACATGAATTACTGATACTTCTTCACAACAAAATAACCGAATTACCGAACCAATTTTTTCAACGAAAAATCTTAGAGCCGAAGGGAAAAAGCTCCTGCACTACAACTGTTGCCAACTTTTTCACAACCATTTCTAAGAAGCAAAAAATCTAAGCCATCACTATAACACTATGTCCTATTTATGACATGGTACTGGAATTATCATCACTTGTGCAGCTGTGCTTTTTACCATATTAGGTCTGCCCCCCCCCCCCACCCGGTCCATAAAACAACCCCTCCCCAAATACTCCCCCCAAAAAGGGACTATTAGTATGTATCAAATTAAGCATTGTAAGCACGAGTTAGAACAAAGCAACAGTCACTTGAAATAACTACAATGTAACTAAAAATGCATGACCTGCAACAGAAAAAACAGAGTGTAAAGGACATTTAGGAGTTGCCCAGGTCACAGCAATGGCAAAAAAATCCAGATCTAAGCAGCCGTATTAATAAACCCAGCGTAGATCTAGCAGCCCTCACAACCCAAAAGGATATCTAAACCTAACTCCCAAAGCGTGGAAGACCTATCTAAACCTAACTCTGCACAACCAATTTCAACGCAACTTGAAAGAACTAGCACGAAAGAGAAAACAAACCAGGATGCCGGCGGAAGTCTGTGGATCCCAATCGATTGAACTCCCGAGAGGCTCCGTTGTGACATAGCGAAGAGTCCCTCCATCGCCCTGGAGGCTCCACCCTTTCGTGCTTCCTCTCCTTGAAGAAGTCCTTTCGATCCCAAGGCAACGGCTCCGGCGGCATCAAATCGCATGAGTCACAGAAAAACGCCACCGTCTTCAACAGGCCACAGAATTCGCAATCCTAAATCTGTTCAATGCAGAGAAACCTACGTCGCCAAAGAAAAGCAACCTTTACCACAAGGAGAGGGCAGATTCTAGGGGTTTCCACCAGCTGAAACTACAGAAAAAGGCGAAAATAAACGCAACAAGATTACCTGAACACGGCGAACCGAATCGAAAGCGGATTATGTCGACAGAAGAAACGACGGCGGAGGGAATAGTCGGCGAAGTCGAAGAAAACACACAACTTTTCTTGGACTTACCCGGAGAGATTTCGCTTCTTCTGCAGTGTTTGGGAGAAAATCTGCGTGGGGGCGAGAAAGTGAGAACGTGAGTCGATAAGGGACAGAGAGGCTTGAGAGAGAGAGAGAGAGAGAGATTGCCTCCGTAACTCAACCGAGCTATTAAATCAGTTTTCAATCGCCTCTCGCGTCCGCGATTATCAAATTTCCAAAAAGATTTATTACGATTCGTTTATTTAATGATCAAAGTACTTGATTATTTCCGTCAATTATACTAACTCGTACTTTTTAACCCTATGATTATAATTTGGTCCGACTAAATTAATGACATACAAGTTTTGGCACTTTACCCATTTGACCTGAGTAATAATTCGATCATAGCATTAACATCCTTAGACTTTTGAAAATTAAGTCGTGTTAAACTTTCAATTAAAACTCTTGCATTTTTAGTACATGAGTTCATAGTTTGAGGTTTTCAGTAGTTTGACCCGTGATAACTAGAAATTTTAGCTCATAGTGAAGATCAAGAAATCATCAAGAGTGAAAGGGAATAGTGTTGAATATGTTGACTCTCTTAATGTGTTTTTGATGATTTCAAAATATAAGTGCTTAAGTGCAAATTTTTTAAATGACTGACATGAGTTTATCACGATTTAATATCGGTTTTAACTTTAAACTTGTTGGGATATGATATGATCATGGGATGATCAAACGTTTGACTTGGTGGAACAATGCTCTTGAAATGCCAAAGGGAAAGAGATGGATCTAGTACCTCTCAACTACTTGATTGAGCAATACTAAATATAATTCTTAAACCAAAATCATGGAAACAGGGGAATGGACTGATGAAGTGAAAATTTAAGCCAAAATGCTCTCAAAGGAGTTCAAAACTTTCGGCCAAATGAAGTCTAAGGCTTCCATACACAACCTTGGAAGACTTAAGCATGAGAAATATAAGTGGAGGTTATTACCCAAAGTGTAGTAGACACTTTTGGCAACAACTTTTTGAATCTACTTACCATTCTCATGTATGGAAAAGTAGACATGATGGAGCTTCCATAAATGGGGAGGGAGGATGAGGAATCTTACTTGATTTGGGTAGGGTGGGTAATGATATGATCACACAAGGGAGTGTATGATCAAGAGTTTGTGATCTAGCTTGAGTGAGGAGAACTTCCAAAGATTTGGAGCAACAATTCGAACAAGGAAGGAGAATGGAACCTAGAACCTTTTGATTACTAGATCAAACAATGCTAGGTATTAAATTGGACCATCTTGCATGAATCACTAATGGATTGATGAAGCAATAATTGAGAACAAATGAAGAACCTTAAGCCTTGAAGATTTCGGATTCAATGGTGTTCTTTCATAAAATGAGTTCTGCGTTACAAATGGCTTCTAAGCTAGCCTAAAATGGTGAGGGGAAGAGAGGAGAGAGGAGGCTTAGAGACAAAGGCCCTAGGATTAAGGTGGGTGAGGTGAGTGGTGTGAGAGATGGATGGGAAGGGTTGACTCCCCCTCCTTCATTTTCCATAAAACATATAATTCATATTTATGAAATTATACGGTTTATGGAAACTAAAGGTATTACAAAATAGGTAATAAATACAAGTGTTTGGAAAGTCAACATTAATGGCTAGGGTTTCAAAAAGTGGAGGGAAAGGCTATTCCGTGACTCAGGCGACCGCCTGAATCCTTGCTCGGGTCGCCTAGGTCTCGCCCAGCTGCCTGCCCATCACTGTAGACATACCAGGCGACCTCCTGGCTAGAGGATCGGGTCGCTTGGTTCTTCTCGCCTGGCTAGGGCGACCGCCTGATCCAGGGGTTTGGTCGCCTAGTTCTCGCCCAACTGCCTGCCCATCACTGTAGATGGGGGTCAGGCGACCGCCTGGCTGGTGAATGGGGTCGCTTGGAACCTTCGCCTGCCCAAGGGACCGCCTGGTTGGAGGGCCGGTCGCCTGGATCCTTTGCCTGAACGGGCGACCGCCTGATCCAGGGGGTGGGGTCGCCTGACCTTTCGCCTGAGAGGATGGTAAGGGTGATGCTCTCCATGGTGTTGGATGCCCCTCCATTCGAATGTCCAAGTCTTGAAGTTTATTGGCTCGTTCTTGGTCTTCCTCCCGCTCTTCTCCTTGTGCCACGATCCTCATGAATGTTTGGAGCTTCTCTTGTAGCTTCTTGGATCGAGCCCTTGTCATGGGACATCCTAGTCCTTGGAAGGGACTTGACGCTTCTTTTGGATGCCCGGGGATCACTTGGTCGATGTCCACATCATTCCCTCCCACTTGGGAGGAATCCGACCTCAGATTCATTTCTTCAAGTTCACCTTCATAAGGAATAAGATCACAAATGTTAAAAGTAGCATGCACATTGTATGAACCATCACAAGGTAATTCAAGCATGTATGCATTGTCATTAATTTTTCTTGCGATCCTAAAAAGTCCATCCCCTCTAGGTGACAACTTGCTCTTTCTAGCTTGGGGGAACCTCTCTTTCCTTAGATGCAACCACACCCAATCCCCTTCCTCAAATGACCGAAACTTCCTACCCTTATTGACTCTCCTTGCATAAGATTCATTGATTTTCTCTAATTGTTTGTGAACCTTAGCATGCAAGTCTTTCATTTGTTGGGCCTTTCTTTTACCATCTACATCAAGTTGTTTAACATGTTTCAATGCAATCATGTCCAAAGGTGCTAAAGGATTGAAACCATACACAACCTCAAATGGACTATGAGATGTAGATGAATGGAATGCTCGGTTATATGCAAATTCCACATGAGGCAAGCATTTCTCCGACTCTTTCAAATTTTTCCTAAGGAGAGTTCTCAAGATGGTTGTCAAGGTTCGGTTAGTCACTTCCGTTTGGCCATCGGTTTGAGGATGGCTTGATGTTGAATACATCAAGCTCGTTCCCAACCGATTCCAAAGAGTCCTCCAAAAGTGACTAAGGAACCTTGAGTCCCTATCACTCACAATAAATCTAGGCAAGTCATGATACTTCACAATATCTTTGAAAAACAATTCGGCCACATGAGATGCATCATCAGTTTTGTGACATGGAATGAAATGTGTCATCTTAGAAAACCTATCCACTTCCACAAAAATTGCATCATGACCCTTAGAAGTTCTAGGCAAGCCACTGATAAAATCCATGCTAATATCAACCCAAGGAATAGAAGGAGTAGGGAGAGGGGTGTACTTCCCTTTCAGTTGTAGAGTGGCCTTGGCGCGGTGGCATCACACACTTGGCTCAAAGCTTGGCAACGTCCTTCTTCATGCCCGGCCAATAGAAGTTTTCCTTGGTGACCTCAAGTGTCTTTTGGACACCAAAGTGCCCCATGAGCCCGCCACCATGTGCTTCGTTGAGGATGACTTCCCGCATTGAACTCCTCGGAACACACAACCTTTTATACTTGAACAAGAAACCATCAAACACATAGAAGCCATTTCGGCCTTCTTTAGCACAATTCGCTAAAATATCACCAAAGTCTACATCATGCTCATACATGCTTTTCAAACATTCAAATCTAACAACTTTGGTGTCAAGAGTCATGAGTATAGCATATCTCCTAGAAAGTGCATCGATAACTACATTCTCTTTGCCCTTCTTATATTTAATCACATAGGAGAAAGATTCAATGAATTCTACCCATCTCACATGTCTCTTGCTCAAATTACATTGCCCTTGAACAAATGATCTGTGTGGATCACAAACTCTCTAGGTAGCAAATAATGACTCAATACCCTCAATGATCTTACAAGAGCATAAAGCTCTTTGTCATAGGTAGAGTAATTCAATGTAGCTCCACCTAGCTTTTCACTGAAAAATGCAATGGGACGGCCTTCTTGATGCAAAACCGCACCAATGCCTATCCCACTTGCATCAGACTCGACCTCAAAGACTTTGTCAAAGTTTGGTAGGGCAAGTAATGGTGCATTGGTTAACCTATCCTTTAATGCAACAAAGGACTCCTCTTGTAACTTTCCCCAATTAAATGTAACATTCTTTTTAGCCAATTCATGCAAGGGGGCGGCTAGTGTAGAGAAATCCTTAACAAATCTTCTATAGAAGCTAGCAAGTCCTAAGAAGGATCTAACTTCTGTCAAGGAGCTAGGTGTAGGCCATTCTTTGATTGCACTCACTTTACTCTCATCAACTTTGACTCCATCTTTCCCAACAACATACCCAAGAAAATTAACCTCATCCGATGCAAAGACACACTTTTCATATTTAGCATACAATTTCTCTAACCTAAGTGTATCAAGGACTTGCCTCAGATGCTCAACATGCTCAACATGATTCTTGGAGTACACTAATATGTCATCAAAGTACACAACCACAAACCTACCTATCAATTTCCTCAAGACATGGTTCATTAGGCCCATGAAAGTACTAGGTGCATTAGATAGACCAAATGACATGACATTCCACTCATACAAACCAATTTTAGTCTTAAAAGCGATTTTCCACTCATCTTCTTGTTTCATTCTTATTTGGTGGTATCCACTCCTAAGGTCTATCTTAGAAAACACACATGCACCATTCAATTCATCTAACATGTCATCCAAACGAGGTATAGGGTGGCGATACTTTACAGTGATAGTGTTGATGGGCCAGCAGTCCATGCACATCCTCGAAGTGCCATCACTCTTTGGCACAAGAATGACTGGCACTGCACAAGGGGAGAGACTCTCCCGAATGAACTCCTTCTGAAGCAGCTCTTGCACTTGAGCTTGGATCTCCTTGGATTCTTGGGGGTTGGTTTTGTAAGCTGCCTTGTTGGGCAAGGGAGCCCCGAGAAGGAGGTCGATTTGGTGCTCAATGCCTCGGTATGGGGCAAGATTTTGAGGCTCATTGAAAACATCATCAAAATCCTTGAAGACTTCCTGCACATACAAAAGAAGAGAAGCTATGTTGTCAAGAGTTAGCATGCAATGTTTTGGAATCATGAGAAAACAAATTTTATTTCCCCAAAGTGCCTTTTTCAAATCTCTCTCTTTGGCCATGGAGGGACAACTCTCTTGTTTTCTCTCTTTCTTGCTCAAAATGTTCCCCTTAGATGCACACTCTTTCTTATCACTCAAGGTCCCTTGGACCTTCTCACTTTCTCTCTTTCTTCCCTTCCCTCTTCCCTCTTCTTCTTCTCGGCTTTGGAGGCTAAGTGCATTTCATCTTGGAGAGCTTGGGTTGGGGTGAGGGGTAGCAAACTGTAAGGGCGGCTGAGGTGTGTGAGGGAGTACTTGTTGGCTTTCCCATGGTGTAGTGACTCCTTATCATATTGCCAAGGTCTTCCCAAAAGAATGTGTGTGGCTTGCATCCTCACCACATCACAAGTGATCAAGTCCTCATACTTGCCTATCTTGATTGGCACCTCCACTTGCTTCACTACCTTCATAAATGACCTATCATTAACCCATTGGAGTTGATAAGGTTTCGGATGAGCATGAGTGTGAAGACCCAATTCGGCCACCATGTCCTCACTTGCCGCATTCACACAACTCCCACTGTCAATGATGAGACTACAAAGTGCTCCATTTACCATGGCCCTTGATTGGAAGAGATTCTCTCTTTGAGTAGCTTCGACCAAGCTTGGAGAACTTTGCAAAACCCTCTTGGTAACCAAGATCAAGCCTTCCAAAGGAAACTCTCCTTCTTCCTCATCACATTCTTCATCTCTAGGTTCTTGTGAAACCTCTTCCTCATCCTCACTAGAAATATCCCCGTTCGGCCGAATGACCATCACTCTCTTGTTGGGGCAATCTCTAGCATAATGCCCTTTGCCCAAACACTTGAAACACTCAATGGCTCTTGCTTGGTGGGGAGTGTCATGAGGCTTGGGGTAAGGTTTAGCTATCGGTTGGTGGGAGGTTGAGGAGGTTTGGGTGGTGTAGGGTTTCGGATTTGTGTAGGGAGGCCGAGGAGTAGGTTTGGAGGTGGTGGGTTGGTAAGGCTTGGATGGTGTGGGTTCGTTGTAGGGGTTGGGTTTGGTCCAAGTATTTCGGCTAGTAGTGGTGGAGTGGTAGGAGTGACCTCTCTTAAGTTGCTTGTCCACCTTGATTGCTTTGTGCACAAGCTCTTGGTAGGTTTGGTAGTCACATAACTCCACGGTCTTGTACACATCTTCTCTCAACCCATACAAAAACCTTGCCATTTTGGCCTCTTGAGCCTCTTTCACATCCACCCTCATCAAGGCCCTCTCAAGGTCCTTTTTTTTTATTAGGAAAGGGATCCCTAATTGGGAATCCCGAGAACGACGGTCAACCCTCTTTTTAAAGTCGGACAAGCAAAGAGAAGAAAGCTACCTAGGCCTGGATTCGCTACTGCCTAAAAGAACAACGGGGAAGATACCAGGTAGAAACCCCGAGGGCCACTGGGCAAAAAGAGAGAGAGAGAGAACTGAGAGAGGTAAGAGGCGAGAGAGACACGTCAAAGTTCAGATACAAAGTCCGTCAATTCTTAAGAAATCCGTGATGATCGGAGGATTGCATCCAATCCAAATTGCCGCATGTTGGCTCCTCAAAGCCTGTTTGGCTAAATGATGGGCTGCCTGGTTTGCCTCGCGGAAGCAATGTAGAACCTGCCAAGCCTTAAAGTCCGCCAGAGCATGTCGGATTGCCTGTATGTGAAAACCTGCATCTGAGCGGATTTCTTTGCCTGCAAGAATGGTTCCCGCAACCTGATTTGCATCTGTCTCAATAATGATTTGAGATTTGTTGAACCGGCCAATTCTTCTCAAACCTTCAAGAATTGCAAAGCTCTCAGCGTAGAAACTATCGTGGGGGCTATGGTTGGGTAAGGAGAGAGCCGCGAGGACCTTCCCTGTGTTGTCTCTCAAAATCGCCCCCACACAAATGCGCCCAAGTCTATCCATAGCCGCATCCGTGTTCATCTTGGTCCAGTTAGGCGGTGGTGGTTCCCAACTTGTTTCGTTTCTGCAAGGATTGGGCTCTTCGCCACCTTGATTTCGTTTAACGCTCTCTCTACCTGCCACAAAACATCATGAACATTGAAATCCAAGTTATCATGTACCTTGCGGTTCCGATAGTACCATATTGTCCAGGCTATGATGAAGACATGTTCCCATCCTCCTGGAGGCTTTAGATTGTCCAAGTAATGAAACCAAGCCTCCAACTGATTCGGAGAGTCTTCCGCCACTTCACGCAAACCGCGCCGCCTCCAAACCTCCATAACTCATTCACAATGAAAGAGCACGTGAACTTCTGTCTCGGGCTCCTGACCACAAAGAGGGCAGGGGTACTCCTCCTCAATATGTCTCCTGGCTAATTCCGCTCTCACGGGTAGGCATCGTCGGAAAAGCCGCCAAACAAAGATTTTTGTTTTCTTTAACACCTGCGACCCCCAGATTGTCATCCAAATTTTCCTATCGGGATCGGTGGCTTCACCATCTTCCATGTGTTGTGAAAGATGATACCCACTTTTGACCGTGTATCCGCCATGAGAATCATATTGCCACATTAACATGTCATTCGAATCAGTTGAATCTAGCCGGATGGCCGTAATTCTGGCCATATCTGCCGGGATAAAAATCTGGTCTAGTTGCTCAACCTTCCATTCGCCCCGGCTGGTATCAATCAAATCCGACACTCTCAAGTGCTCACCGTCCTGCGGCATTGGCCTAAAAGGCCTAAGGGGCGTCGCTCCTGGGAGCTAGAATCAAGCCATGCTCGGATAGAGGCACCGCTGCCCACCCGCCGCCGACGCCTTGGTTGAGGATGGAACGCCCTCAAGGATGCTCTTCCAGTCCGGGCCGAGGAGTTGTTCCCCTTTTTGGCATGGAAGAAATCCGAGTTACGATAGTACTTGTGCTTCAAGACTTGTGTGCATAGCGAGTCAGGATTGGTAAGTAGTCGCCAACCCTGCTTTGCCAACATAGCTCGATTGAAGTCATATAATCTTCTGAACCCAAGTCCTCCCTTGTCCTTGTCCTTGCACAGCTTCACTCCATTTAGTCCGTAAGATCCCTGCTCACTCGGTTGTGTGACCACCAAGATCTGCTCATCTTTTTCTCAATTTTCCCACATAGGGCAGGAGTAATGAGAAAGACCGACATGGCATAAGTTGGAATAGCTTGCGCATCGCTTTAGCAAAACTTCTTTCCCACCTTTGGACAGCAGCTTGTAATTCCATCCAAAGGATAGCTTTTTCCACCTTGTTGATCGTAAAGTCGAAAGACTTCCTTTGCTTCTTCCGACAATAGCAGTAAGCCCAAGTATTTTTCCATATTTTTGCCTCATTTACTCCAAACTTTGCCATAATGTTCCTTCTTGCCTCCTCGAGGTGCTTGGCGAAAAAGAGTCCTGCTTTTATCAAGATTGACACACCGACCAAGCAATTTCGTAGTTGTGCAGATGTCCAGACATCTGCTCTCGTCTCATTAGCGGTGCAGAACATGAGGGAGTCATCAGCAAAGAAGAGATGGGAAATACAGGGTCCCCCATTACTCGCCACTGCCCCAGAAATTCTTCGATCATAAATCGCTTTTTGGAAAGCCCTGGATAGCCCTTCCGCGCAGATGATAAATAAATAGGGGGAAAGAGGGTCCCCTTGGCGAAGACCGCGGTTAGGCACAATCTCAGTAGAAGGCAAACCGTTAATGAGTGGTGTCACCGCACGCCGCCCGAGCCCGGTTGCGGAGGCGGGGGCGCCGGGACGCCGGAAGCGGAAGCCGGAATGGAAAGGAGTGGCAGGTCCATCGAGACCCGCCGCGCGTAGCGGACCCGAAAACGGAAAGATTGTGGAAGCAGACTAACGGAAATTTCATGCATATAACCAAAATAAAATGCAACCATACAATTCATGCACTAATAACAGAGTAAGCCTCGCCCTCCGTGGACGAGTGCTTACGCACCAAACATAGATACATACAGAGTTCACAGAACCTAAGGTATCTAGCAAGCGCCAAGCGCTGTAACATGCACAACATAATATATAAGTATATACAAATATACAATCATCACAAAGAATAAAATGAAAGTATGCACATGCAAATACAGAGCCGACCCTAGGCCTAAACGTTAAAATACCTCGCGGGATTCAGATCTAAAAGACAATCCCGGCCGCAAGGTGAAAATCACGCTCAACACAACCAAGGCAAGCCTCGCGAAACCTACCCCGCTGGCTGCTACTGCACCTACCGAAATCCAAAAATGTAACCCGAAAAGGGTGAGTCCTAAAAGGACCTCGTAAGGGATTTGGGGTAAGATAAGTATATGCAACCCCGCAAAACAGAAAGATAGCAATATACGCAATGAATACGTAATAACATACATGTACCGTAAACAAATCGGAATCCCAAGGATGTGCGATTCCAAATCGCCATAAACCTTATAACAGACGGGAACGCATGCCTCCCACTAAGGGGAGTCGGGCCAAGCTATTACAGAAGCATGGTGCACCACCGGGTAGCGAACCCACAACCGTCGAGTGTTAGCTGCATGCAGTATACCATAAGGCATACTCCTACAAACGTAGGAATAATGCATGCAGTATGCTACAAGGCATACACCTACGTATCACGGAACTTACCTTAAAGCGTAAATTTCCAAATACCTGCAAAACAGTAAATGCTACAATACATACACCTACAGACTACGTAATATGCTCTAGGCATATAATATCAAATACTGCAGTAATGTAAAATGAAACTAAACATACACCTATCTTACCAAAAACAGCAGTAACCAAACCCTTACCTCAAAATCCAGAGTATTGGACCGATTCTGACAACACCTACACCGTGCCTCAAACTTAGAACTCCTCTTTCCTAACCACCGAAACTTAGAATCACAAACCAAGTGGAATTAGCATCCTTATCAACCACACTACCAAATTACAACCCCGACCCCAAAACCGAAACCGGCTGCACTTCCGTAAAATTCCGCATTTTCACGTAAACGCCGAATTCGTAACCAACCTAGACAATGCAAGATTTCACATTGACAAACGTCATACAATAAGCGTAACTGATCAAATCCAACCTTAAACCCTTCATTACCCGCCATTTTCCGATAATCCCGATTAATCAGAACTTTTTCATTCCTTAACCGAATTCAACATTTCAAACTTCCATCCACTCCTAAATTCAAGCCCAACACCATATTAACATCCAATTCAACCAAAATGAACCTCCAACATTGAAAAAGAATCATTCAAAGATTCGGTTCTTAACCAAATTTTCATCCAACTTCCAATTCAATCCATTCAAACTACCAAACAACCATTCTAACCCCCAATTACATTTCTAAACCATGAATGCTATCCAATTGCACCCAAACAACAAAATCCATCATGAACATACACTTAACCAATTCGCCAAAAGGGGGTTTTCACCTCAACTTGTTTTCCATCAAATTGAATCCATACATAAGCTTAGAATCATGCTAGAACTAACATACTTGAAGCATGAAACAAGATAACAACCACACACAATTTTGGAATTTCTTCCATAATTTCGCCAAACCTAAGTTTCCACCCAAGTTGTGTTTTCCAAAATCCAACACTTGATTAACACCCTCCTACCACTCAAGAACAACATACTAAAACATGGGAGGAAGAGAATCATCCTAGCTTATAGCTAAGAACAAACCCATCAAATGCAAAAACTCCTCTTTTCACCACTAATCTTCCAAATTAATGAGAAAAGAGGAGTTAGGGAGGTACTTACCACATGGAGAACCCAATTCCTCTTTGATTTGAGCCAAGATGAAGAACCTCAAGCTTGGAGGAGGAGCTCATCAATGGCGGCAGCAGACTCCACGAAGAAGAAGAAGAGAAGAAGAAAAGAAATGGAAATGAGACTTATCTCATTTTTGGAAATATTAAACCATATATATATATATATATATTCCTTTCACTTTAAACCCATACCTCCCAACATAAATTAAAACAAGCCAAGTGTCCCTCTCCTCCCTCCAAAATTCTGCCGAAAATAACCAAGGCTGCCCATGCTGATTTTTATTAAATTTGCACCCAATTGCAAATTAACTCCCAATTTTTCCGAAAGTTCCAATTCTTTTTGCCCAAAAATAATTACTGAATTCCAAAATTAATGAAACTCGACACAATCTTCAGAATATTATAACATTCACAGAACATTTTTCAGAAACTCATTTACCTTTCCGGAGTGTCCTACCGAGCTCGCCGAACCCGAACCAAAACCCGACGCGCGAGCGTGTCAACCTCGAACCAAATTCCGCTACTCCAAAATTCTATAAAAATACCCATAAATTCCATCTTAAATTAAAACACAACTCACCCCAAAGCCGTCAGAAAATTTCCATCCCGAGCCCCGGATTCCTGCCCCGAGCCCCGGGAGTCGCCTGAACCGAACGTCCCGCCCCAAATATTAAACTCCACAACCATCACCGGACGCTCTCACGACTCCAAAACTGCAAACGGCTTCCCAATCTGAGATCTCGAGAGTGCTACCGAGCCCGCCAGACGCCCCGAGACGACCCCGACAACCCCCTGGCGCTTAAAAATATTTTCGCGGAAACGTCCGGGGACCCACACGACCTCAAATACGGAGGGGTTCGCCAAAATGATACTCGGATAGGGCTCGGGAGCCGCCCGAACGCCGAAAACGTGACTCCGCAGCTAAAACCGAGCTCCCGGTCACCCGGCCGCAACCCGCCTGGGTGACCGTAACGTTCTCCCCTTAGAACTCTTGGTCCTCCAAGAGTAGCCTGAATCAACCAGACAGGTGTCGCTACCAATCAGAAAATATGAACACCCTCTAACCTGTAACAATCGGACCACCGTATCAGGCGGGAGTGGTAGTTTAGACTACCATACAGAGCCTCACGGCCCCCACCCTCCGGTGCATCTTATCGCACCCGAGTCAGCTTGCCGTATTTCTACCGACAACCCTGCATAAGATCGAACCTAAATCTAACCGATCCACAACAGGCTATCCTGGAAGACATCACGTAAAACAGAAATAGTTGGGGGGGGGAAAGATCAACCTAACAACTTACTCTAGAAACTCATGAGAACCGATAAAATTCGGGGTAACTTGCCCCGCCTATCAAATCTTACTGTCTCTCGAACGGTGCTACCTCCACCAAATTCTATTACCAAACTCATATTCAAGAGCTCTACGGCGACGGTTCGTACAAACAGCAGTGCCATTCGCGGTTTTAATCCGCGCCTATAATAACTGATCTTTGCCGTAGACTCTCAAAAGCTCGGTCCTGCCTTAACCCCATCGACGATCTGCTCAACAAGATGGTGTCTTACACCTCCTGCATAACACCTCATAGGGTGCCATGTCAAACGTAGTCCAAAGCAATTGTTGTATGAGAACTCTATCAAAGCAACTACTAGTCCCAAACTCCTCCAAAATCCAAAATACAGATTCGCAACATATCCTCCGATATCGTAATCACCCGCCCGATCGCCCGTCCGTCTGTGGGTGATAAATCGTATTCATATGGAGTCGCGTGTCCAATGCTTCATGAAAAGCAATCGTAACTGCTGTAAAACGCGGATCACGGTCCGATTCAATGGAGTCTGGTACTCCATGCAAACGCATAATCTTCCCGATGTAAAGCCGGCAAGCTTCTCCGTAGGGTCTATGACCCGAATAAGCGTAAAGTGTGCGCACTTTATCACCGATCCACAATAACCCAGATAACATCATGGCGAGACCGTGCTGGGCAAAGGCAATGAAAGTCCATAGTAACATTGCCCCACTCCCGAACCGGAATGGCAAAGTCTGCAGTGTCCCCGCTGCTTTCGATGCTCAAACTACTCGAGTGTACCTCCTCTAAAATCTCATTCCGTAACTCCCGATCTTCGTGTACATAAAGACGATCTCGGAAGTATAGCAATCTCGCCTATATCAAACGCTTGTAACAAATAAATCCTTATCTTCCCGTGATAACTTCTTCAACACCAGATCTCCACTTTGCGCTTCGCGCATCCCGTCAAGCCACCTGTAATGTATAGTAAGTGTATACCCTGAGTACGCTCCCGCAGCTGCCACTGTACCAAAGGCAAGTCGAATCTCTCTCCTCGGACCAGTCCCCAACATTTCCTCCCTTAACCAACCCGGTATACTTCCTGCTCAGTGCATCGGCAACCGTGTTGCTCTTACCAGAGATGTACTCGACACAACAATCATAGTCCTTAATGTATTCGAGCCATCTATGCTGCCTCAAAGTAATTCCTTTTCAGAAACAGATATTTCAGACTCTTATGGTCGGTAAGAATCTGAAATTTATTACCAAACAGATATTACTTCCAATGTTTCAGCGCATAATTTACTATAGCCAACTCCGCATCATGTGTCACTGGGCCAGCTCATGCGGTCGCAAATGCCTCGACCCATAAGCTACCACAAAACGCTCCTGCACCAACACACATCCCAAACCAGACGTGGAAGCATCCGTATAATTCACATACGGTAAGATCGGATCTGAAAGAGTCAGAATCGGAGCGTTAGTCAACTACCGCCTCAACTTCTGAAAATCCTGCTCACACTTATCGGGACAGTATATACGCTTGACCCTTCTTAGTCAATCGCATAAGCGGAGATGCCAATAGAAAATCCCAAGACAAACCTCCGATAATATCCTATTAACCCCTGTGAAGCTCCTAATCTCCTGCATCGTGGTAGGTTGTTTCACCCCCGAATGCCCTCACCTTCTCTCGGATCCACGCATGCACCATGCTCAAACAACGTGTCCTGGAAAAGTGACTTCCCGAATCCGTAACTCCCACCTTGAGAATTTAGCATAAAGCTGATGTTCCCAAGGTATCTGCAGACTACCCTCGATGATCCCGATGCGAATCCTCATCCCGAGAATATATCGAATATCATCAATAAAACCACCGTAAATGAGTCCAAGTACGGTCGAACACCCGATGTATCGATTCATGAATGCTGCCGAGCATTGGTCAGCCCAAATGGCATGACCGTAATCTCTAAGTGTCCAAATCGGGTTCAGAAAGCAGACATAGGTATGTCCTCTTCCTTCACTCTAAGCTGAAAATACCCGGATCGTAGATCAATCTTTGAGAAAACCCTCAATCCCCAAGTTGATCAAAAAGATCGTTAATCCTCGGTAACGGATACTTATTCTTCCCAATAAAAGCATTCAACCGTCTGTAATCAATACAAAGTCAGAGTGTCCCATCATTCTTCTTAGCAAACAAAACCAGAGCACCCCACACTGAAGTGCTCGGTCGGACGAAACTCTTTTGCTGTGATTCCTCCAGTTGCTTCTTCTACTCCCGCATCTCGTAAATAGGCATCCGATAAGGAGGAATAGATATCGAGCAAGACTGACCGCAAGTGGATGTCAAACACAATTCCCGCTCTTATGGTAATCCGGCAACTCCTCCGAAATACCGCGGAAAATCTCGAACCAACGGTAAACCATCCAACTTCATCCTAGTACCACTTCATTCAGATCATAGCATTCCCTACACCAACTATCGACACCTGATCCGTAATCAGTAGCTCTCATCGTGGCCGTGCGATAGTCAAACCAATCGAGTCGTGAGAGGTAGTACCTCTCCGTAAACCATAATAAAGACGAGTTGCACAATCAACGTGCACAGAGTTCTTGGATAGCCAGTCCATTCCAAGAATAACATCATAGTCCGGCGTGTCTAAAACCAACAGATCCGATACTATCATGTCCGCCACGTATATCGTACAACCCCGAACCATTTCATTGGAAAACAGAAACCGACTTCCCGCAGCTTTTACTAAATGCGTTTTAGGCAAGGTACTAACAGACAGATACGTAAATGTAACACATTTCGGTGTTACAATGGAAACAAATGCTCTGTATCAAATAACGCATGAACCGGTATCTCATTCGGAAATATAGTACCTTACGTAACTTCCGCCGACCCTCGCCTACAAAGAAGAGGGCAATCCTGCACTCCAAAGAGTGTCGACTGCAACGTAAACATCGCCCTCCCGCCGATAACAAATTCAACCAAATGATACCTACTACAAATCGGATAAGATCGCCGGTGGTGCTCCCTCTCTACCACTACTAAACTGTCCATGCTCCAATTATTTATTTTGCAACCAATTTCCAATTTATTTCCCGACCTGCATCTTCCTCAAAACCGCAACTGAGTCCCGGTCACTCCCGAGCCGCTTTCTCCGCCTAATCCCCGAAAATCGTCCGACGGCAACCCCCGCCCCAAAATATTTTCCGCGGAAATGTCCGCATAATCGCCAGACACTAGAAATCGATATCGGGTCAATCCGAACTCCGGTTCGACCGAAGCACCGACCGAGTAGCTGCCCCCCTGCCCAACCGGCTGAATAGCCTCCTCCAGTGAGTTTGTCAATTCCTGCAAACCAAGTCTCTACTACCTCCGGCCGCCTCCTCGGCCGCCGAACCTCGGGGGATTCAAACTCAAACCTCTCCAAAAGTCCAACCTCGCTGACCGGTGTCTCAGATCTCCTCGTCGTCAATAGGACCGACGAGAAGTCTAGGTGTCGTAGTGACCACCCTTGTCGAGTCACTCACTTACCGATCCCAAAACTATGGCGAGCAAAGTGGCTTAAGTCTTGCTATCACCACTGATCAAAATGCCCTTACCGTGGCATAAACAGATTTTCCCCGCCATCGCGCTTCGAACCAGCCTAGGGTGGCGGTAATACCAAATCGAGAGGGGTCCCTACGACCACTAAACCTCGGGCGGTGAGTGTGGTTGTTCGCACTCGGGTTACACCGAACCCGTATCCTATTCCACGGAGGTGTGGGATCCCAGCCCCGCCTCCGTACTCAAATCACGCTATCTACGCGTGTTAACCATATCTCAAAAATTTCAGATCAAACAGAGTCCAGACAGAAATCGGTCACTCCTACTCCCTACAGAAGTTAGCAGCAGTTTTTCTAAGGCTCTGTAGTGCAATGCAAGACTTGACATGTGGTTACTTCTCGAATGATAAAATCATGCATTTCACGTAATCACGTAAGCTTCATGCTTATTTCACCAAATCTTTTCCTAACACACAATTTTACGTACCAAACTTTTCCACAATCCCCTTACTCGTAATAATCTTACCGTAATTCCAGAAATCCCGAAAATAAATCGCAACTATCGTGATAACTTGAAGGACCAACTTTGTTCCACAATTTTATTTTGAAGTGGTTCAAGTAAGGAGGTGGCCAATCTCCGTACTCAAACCATTCTAAAATAAAATGTACAACAAGAGTCGTCACTACAAGTCACCACCGACGACCAATATGGTCACTTACCCGCTCTGATACCAACTTGTCACCGCACGCCGCCCGAGCCCGGTTGCGGAGGCGGGGCGCCGGACGCCTAAGCGGAAGCCGGAATGGAAAGGAGTGGCAGTCCATCGAGACCCGCCGCGCGTAGCGGACCCAAAACGGAAAGATTGTGGAAGGTATCTAACGGAAATTTCATGCATATAACCAAAATAAAATGCAACCATACAATTCATGCACTAATAATGAGTAAGCCTCGCCTCCGTGGACGAGTGCTTACGCACCAAACATAGATACATACAGAGTTCACGTAACCTAAGGTATCTAGCAAGCGCCAAGCGCCGTAACATGCATGTAATATAATATATAAGTATATACAAATATACAATCATCACAAAGAATAAAAGAAAGTATGCACATGCAAATACAGAGCCGACCCTAGGCCTAAACGTTAAAATACCTCGCGGGATTCAGATCTAAAAGACAATCCCGGCCGCAAGGTGAAAATCCGCTCAACACAACCAAGGCGAAGCCTCGCGGAAACCTACCCGCTGGCTGCTACTGCACCTACCGAAATCCAAAAATGTAACTCCGAAAAGGGTGAGTCCTAAAAGGACCCCGTAAGGGATTTGGGGTAAGATAAGTATATGCAACCTCGCAAAACAGAAAGATAGCAATATACGCAATGTAATCACGTAATAACATACATGTACTAAACAAATCGGAATCCCAAGGATGTGCGATTCCAAATCGCCATAAACCTTATAACAGATCGGAACGACCGCCTCCCACTCAGGGGAGTCGGTCAAGCTATTACAGAAGCATGGTGCACCACTGGGTAGCGAACCCACAACCGTCGTAGTGTTAATGCATGCAGTATACCATAAGGCATACTCCTACAAACGTAGGAATAATGCATGCAGTATGCTACAAGGCATACACCTACAGATCACTAACTTACCTTAAAGCAGTAAATTTCCAAATACCCGCAAAACAGTAAATGCTACAATACATACACCTACAGACTACGTAATATGCTCTAGGCATATAATACCGAAATACCTGCAATGTAAAATGAAACTAAACATACACCTATCTTACCAAAAACAAGCAGAACCAAACCCTTACCTCAAAATCCAGTATTGGACCGATTCGGACAACACCTACACCGTGCCTCGAAACTTAGAACTCCTCTTTTCCTAACCACCGAAACTTAGAATCGCCAAACCAAGTGGAATTAGCATCCTTATCAACCACACTACCAAATTACAACCCCCGACAGAATTTCCGTAAAATTAAAGAGTTTCACATAAACGTCAGAATTCAGAACCAAACTAGACAATGCAACATATCACATTGACAAACGTCATACAATAAGCGTAACTGATCAAATCCAACCTTAAACCCTTCATTACCCGCCATTTTCCGATAATCCCGATTAATCAGAATTTTTCATTCCTTAACCGAATTCAACATTTCAAACTTCCATCCACTCCTAAATTCAAGCCCAACACCATATTAACATCCAATTCAACCAAAATGAACCTCCAACATTGAAAAAGAATCATTCAAAGATTCGGTTCTTAACCAAATTTTCATCCAACTTCCAATTCAATCCATTCAAACTACCAAACAACCATTCTAACCCCCAATTACATTTCTAAACCATGAATGCTATCCAATTGCACCCAAACAACAAAATCCATCATGAACATACACTTAACCAATTCGGCCAAAAGGGGGTTTTCACCTCAACTTGTTTTCCATCAAATTGAATCCATACATAAGCTTAGAATCATGCTAGAACTAACATACTTGAAGCATGAAACAAGATAACAACCACACACAATTTTGGAATTTCTTCCATAATTTCGGCCAAACCTAAGTTTCCACCCAAGTTGTGTTTTCCAAAATCCAACACTTGATTAACACCTCCTACCACTCAAGAACAACATACTAAAACATGGGAGGAAGAGAATCATCCTAGCTTATAGCTAAGAACAAACCCATCAAATGCAAAACTCATCTTTTCACCACTAATCTTCCAAATTAATGAGAAAAGAGGAGTTAGGGAGGTACTTACCACATGGAGAACCCAATTCCTCTTTGATTTGAGCCAAGATGAAGAACCTCAAGCTTGGAGGAGGAGCTCATCAATGGCGGCAGCAGACTCCATGAAGAAGAAGAAGAGAAGAAGAAAAGAAATGGAAATGAGACTTATCTCATTTTTGGAAATATTAAACCATATATATATATATATATTCCTTTCACTTTAAACCCATACCTCCCAACATAAATTAAAACAAGCCAAGTGTCCCTCTCCTCCCTCCAAAATTCTGCCGAAAATAACCAAGGCTGCCCATGCTGATTTTTATTAAATTTGCACCCAATTGCAAATTAACTCCCAATTTTTCCGAAAGTTCCAATTCTTTTTGCCCAAAAATAATTACTGAATTCCAAAATTAATGAAACTCGGACACAATCTTCAGAATATTATAACATGCACAGAACATTTTTCAGAAATTCATTTGCCTTTCCGAGTGTCCTACCGAGCTCACAACCCGAACCAAAACCCGACGCGCGAGCGTGTCAACTCGAACCGAAATTCCGTCACTCCAAAATTCTATAAAAATACCCATAAATTCCATCTTAAATTAAAACACAACTCACCCCAAAGCCGTCAGAAAATTTCCATCCCGAGCCCCGGGAGTCGCCCGGAACCGAACGTCCCGCCCCAAATATTAAACTCCACAACCATCACCGGGACGTCTCCACGACTCCAAAACTGCAAACGGCTTCCCAATCTGAGATCTCGAGAGTGCTACCGAGCCCGCTGTACGTCCCGAGACGACCCCGACAACCCCCGGCGCCAGAAAAATATTTTCGGCGGAAACGTCCGGGGGACCCACACGACCTCAAATACGGAGGGGTTCGCCAAAATGATACTCGGATAGGGCTCGGGAGCCGCCTGAACGCCGAAAAACGTGACCCGCAGGCTAAAACCGGAGCCCCGGGTCACCCGGTCGCAACCCGCTCGGGGTGACCGTAACAAGTGGGGCGTATCTGACAGTGGAAATACAGTCTTGGATGGTATTGATAAGCTTTTGGGGGAAACCAAGCCTGTGCAGCATTTTTGTAACGAAGTTCCACTCAATCCTGTCATAAGCCTTTGACATATCCAGCTTGATAGCGCAATGCCCCTCTCTTCCCGTCCTCTTGTTTTTGATAGTGTGAAGTAATTCATAAGCAATGAGGGCGTTGTCCGTAATCAGCCGTCCAGCCACAAAAGCACTCTGTCACCGATATAATATGTGGAAGGATTTTCTTCAAAGTGTTGCTTATCGTCTTAGCCACTATTTTGTACAGAACATTGCATAAGCTGATTGGCCAAATTTTTTTCATGTTGTCGGCCTTTGTCACTTTTGGAATAAGCACAATGTAGGTAAAATTTGCCTCCTGCACACTAGCACCCCCATTTAAAACATTAAGGCAGAAGTTAATGACATCATTACTAACCTGAGGCCAGAATTTCTGGTAGAATTGTGCCGTTAAGCCATCCGGACCAGGTGCCTTCGTTGGATGCATGTCCTTTAAGGCCTTGTGGATTTCCGCTGGGGAGTACTCAGCTGTTCGGAGATGTTGCATATCCTCCGTGACTTTGGGCTCAACCAGGCAAGAGATGGCGTCAACCGTGGGAGGGTTGGTGGATGTAAACAGGGTATTGAAATACTCGTGAACCACATTTGCTATGTCCTCCTTACCATCCACCCATAAGCCATCCTTATCCTGGAGTCTTTCAATCTTGTTATGGCGCTTACTGGTAGTTGCATAGGAGTGAAAAAACTTTGTATTATTGTCCCCCTCATGAAGCCAATCTAACCGGGATCTTTGTTTCCACATGATTTCCTTCCTCACATCCAATTCCGCAATATCATTTTTCAGCGTCCGCATTTTGTCATAACTCTGGTTCGTAGGTCTTGACCTCGCTATTTGTTGAAGTTTGCGATCAAGTTTCTTTCTTTTGGTGCCAATGAAGCCGAAGACAGATTTGTTCCACTGACGAAGCCCATCCTGCAAATTTTTTGTTCTTTGAAACACAGATTCGTTACCTGTTGCAGCTACACTCCCCCACAGTTTGCTTACTTCCGCTGAAAGCTCTTGATGTCTTAACCACATACTCTCAAAACGGAAAGGGCGAGCTTCACCACTGCTGATCATAGGCTCCGTTTCGCAATGTAGAATGAGAGCACAATGGTCAGAAAGGGTGCCATGTTGAACCCACACCAAGGACGTTGGGAAAAGGTCTCGCCACAGGTTAGTGGCCACTACCCTATCAAGTCTGCATCTTACTCTAGAGCCGCCTGCACGCGTACCAGCCCAAGTGAAGTCTGGTCCTTGATATCCCAAGTCCTCAAGGCCGCAATACTCAAGGACGTCCCTAAACTCCAACATTTGTTGTTCATTTCTATTTGCTCCACCCCACTTCTCAAAATTGTACAGTATCTCATTGAAGTCACCTGCACACACCCACGGCAAATGAGATCTTGTCTTTAGGACTTTGAGAGTCTCCCAACCGTGGCATCTTTGCTGAACAACCGGGTCACCATAGAAGCCTGTAATACGGAATTGTTTATTCGTATCTAACCGGAGCACTGTCATGTCGATATGGTACTTTGAAAAACTCCCCAAAGCTGCTGTAATATCATTGTTCCAAAGGAAAGCTGCACTCGAACGCCCGAGTCACCTGAACTTGGAACCACAAACATACTTTTGAAGCCAAGCTGTATCTTCACCCGCTCCATATCCCTAACAGATAAATGTGTTTCACTGAGAAACACCATTTGCGGATTAATCTGTCGGGTGAGGGCTTTGAGATTACGAACTGCCTATGGTGCCCTCAATCCACTGCAGTTCTGAAATAGGCATATCATTGTGATCGGCGGCCCTGTTCAACAGGTGCCGCCGTTATACTAATATCTGTAGTCTCACCTTGGATCAGTCCCAACTACCGGGATTTTTTAGTAGCAGACACATCTTCCATTTCCATGTCTTCATACTCACCCCTTTTGGAGCCCGACGTATTTCCTAGCTTCTTATCCTTAAGTCCGCACCTATTCTTGACTTGTCGTTTCCAGGTACGTCCCGACTTGCCTCTTGTGTAACTCTTTTGATCGTGGCAGTGGACTTTGGTGTCCTCATTTTGCCTTGGGATGGAGGCTAGGTCTTCATCATCATGAGGTACTGTTGTATTCTTCTCAGTAACCTCTCTTTGTTCTATATTGCTCATGGCTCCCATGTCTTGCATGTTACACACTCTTTCCTTTCTTCTGTTGGTTGTCTCGCCATTGGCCTGACTCTTAGGAGTCCCTGAATCAACTTCATCCGATATTGTCATCTGTAGTTGCCTGCATACGACGCTTTTTCCAACTATCACAGGTTGTTGAGAATGGGTAGACTCCGGTCTGCTCCCTCCATCTTGCTGCAACCCCTTCCCAACAGAACCATCCACGCCTGAATTCCTCCCACTGCTGTTGTTGTCATCCCTTGCCATTCTTCTCGTTCGATTTGTAGCAGGAGAAGCCCTCATATATGCTCCATATTGCTGGTGCATATCAGTCTCCTCGGGTTGGTCACAGTCCTTGTCAATGTGACCTAATAAACCGCAGAGGAAGCAAAAGTGTTGAAGTCTTTCATACTTAAACACAATAATGGTTGGTTCTTGACGCGCAGATTTGAAAGGAACTCCCCTGACTAGTGGCTTGTCAGTTGGTAGCTCTATTCGAACCCTTGCGTATCTCCCTCCCACATCACCTGATTCACTATAACAGATTTGGTTAACCTTCCCCGCCCTGCTAGCTAACTTGCGGACCACGTTCTCCTTCCACGCTGAAATAGGTAGGTCGTATAGCCGTAGCCAGAAAGGTGTGGTGTTCGAGTTCGCTTCCTTAGGTTTTCGGACTCCCAATCTCCTCTAACAGAAACACATGCTTGTCAAAAAACCACGGTCGTCCGTCAAGAACTCGATTAGCATCACCTCTTCCTTGGAATTTAAAGAGGAATCGATTGGTGTCAATAATATCTATATCAAGTTTCTTGATCGGTTTCCAGATTCCCCTAAGGGTATTGACGAGGGCCTGGCTGTTGAAAGGCCGAATTGAATTCAGTTTTCCAAGAAGGTATAAACGTGGAGAAATCTTGGCCTTCGCTGTTTCGAACTCATCTTCCACAATCTCTTGTTCTGCATCCGTGAGGGTTAGTCTTTGCCAGGAATCTTGTAGTGCATCCATGAGGCAGACGTTGATGAAAACCGAGAAAACACGCACCAACAGAGGAACGAAACTAACCTCCTTCACAAGGAAGAAACCAAACCCTAGCAGAGCGCTAGACGAAACCCTAGCAGAGCACTAGACCCTCCACATCTAATAGGCAGCCTTGCTTCTTTTGTCTGGCCCTCTCAAGGTCCTTTTGATAGTCTTCCACACTCCGGTTGCCTTGAATGAGCGTTTGAAGCTTTTGTGCACAATCTCTCTTGAAGTAAGTAGGCACAAACCGCCTCTTCATAGCTTGCTTGAGCTCTTCCCAGGTCATGATGGGATCCTCTCGGTTTCTAGCCCTTTCTTGATGTTCTTGCTCCCACCAAGTGAGAGCATATCCTTGGAACTCAATCACCACTAGCTTCAAAATGGTAGCATCACTATACCCCATCATATCAACAACTCTCTCGGTTTTGACTACCCAATTCAAGTACTCCTCCGGATCACTTGAATCATGAAACGGTGGAATTGGAAGCTTCAAATTGTTGAGTGCTTGTTGATCTCGGTTGGCCCTTCTCTCATGAAGATCTCGGTTGAAACCCCTATGGTGATGATCTCTCTCGGCTTCTTCTTCTTCTTCAAGGTCTCTCTCAAGATAGGCTCTTGATTGGGTCCTATCTTGAAAGACTCTCCTCCTTGCATTCACTCTAGGAGGTGTCTCTCGGTATTCATCTTCCTCTTCTTCTGAAATGTCCTGAACAATGGGTGAAACTCTCCCTTGTTGTCAAGGCCGAGACAAGGGGGTTTGTTGTTGTTGCTTGTGGAAGGGGGCAAAGGTAGTTTGGGTGGTGTGTCCAAACCCCTTGGACCCTTCGGTTTCCCCTTGAGGACGAGAACTTGAAGGTTGTTTCCCTTGAACTATTTCCACTCTAGTGAGCCTCTCATTTGTTGTTGCAAGTTAGGCACTAATGTCATCAAGCCTTGAAACGTTTTCACATGTAGTTGCAAGAACCGAACTCATTTCTTCCATTCTTCGACAAAGTTTTCCATCATGGCATACAACTTTGCTTGTGAAGGTGGAGGTGGGGAGGAGTCGGATGAGCCCATTCCTACAACAAAGAAGATTGCCTCTGTGGCAATTCACAACAAGTATATGTATCACACACAATCCTTTCACACTCCCTAAGTGTTTACACTCTTCTCTCGTGTTTGGAACACAATGGTTCTCACAAGTCTCAAAACTTGCCACCAATCTTCTATTAAGATCAAATGCAACACAGAAGGAGGATTCAATAAAATCTTAGCAAAACCGAAATGAGTAATGCAAAAGTCGTAGTTACTTGAAACTAGGGTTTTGAGATTTGAGGTTGGTTGGTGGTTGAAAGAAATTAGGAGTGATGTAGAAAAGGCTCTTTTATAAACACAAACACCTTTTGTGCAAGTTCATAAAATATTTTTGGATCAAAAGTACTATTCACTTGAGTTTTGGTATGAACACTCAAGAACAATTATGAACTTCTCAAGAACACATGAACACTCAAGAACACATTTTCTTTCTTTTCACAAATACTCAAACACTTTCTCTTTTTCAACTTCAAATCCAAAATAAACACTTTTTCACACAACTTCAACAATCAACATTCAATCATGAACTTTGCCCTAATCACATGAACCAAACAAGCTTGTCCTAGGCACATGAACCACTCACAAATTTCGGCCTCTCACAAGAGATACAAACCAAATTTTTCTTCATGTTTTAAAAAGGAATTCAAGAGGTTAACTTGAAGAAAATCATACAAATCAACATTTACCTCAATCAAGCAAGTTGGCTCTGATACCACTTGATATGATCACACAAGGGAGTGTATGATCAAGAGCTTGTGATCTAGCTTGAGTGAGGAGAACTCCAAGGAAAGGGAGCAACAATTCGGCCAAGGAAGAGAATGGAACCTAGAACCTTTTGATTACTAGATCAAACAATGCTAGGTATTAAATTGGACCCTCTTGCATGGATCACTAATGGATTGATGGAGCAAGAAATGAGAACAAGTGAAGAACTTCAAGCCTTGGAGAATTTCGGCTATAATGGTGTTCTTTACAAAAATGAGTTCTAAGTTACAAATGGCTTCTAAGCTTGCCTAAAATGGTGAGGGGAAGAGAGGAGAGAGGGGGCTTAGGGACAAAGGCCCTAAGATTAAGGTGGGTGAGGTGAGAGGTGTGAGAGATGGATGGGAAGGGTTGACTCCCTCTTCTTCATTTTCCATAAATCATATAATTCATATTTATGAAATTATATGGTTTATGGAAACTAAAGACATTACAAAATAGGCATAAAATACAAGTGTTTGAAAAGTCAACATTAATGGCTAAGGTTTCAAAAGTTGGAGGGAAAGGTTTCCCGCAACTCAGGCGACCGCCTGAATCCTTGCTCGGGTCACCTGGGTCTCGCCCAGCTGCCTGCCCATCACTGTAGACATACCCAGGCGACCGCCTGGCTGGAGGGTTGGGTCGCCTGGCTCCTCTCGCCTGATTGGAAGATTGGGTCGCCTGGGTTTCGCCCAGCTGCCTGCCCATCACAGTAGATGGGGCTCAGGCGACCGCCTGGCTGGAGAATGGGGTCGCCTGGAACCTTCGCCTGCTCGGGCGACCGCCTGGTTGAAGGGCCGGTCGCCTGGATCCTTCGCCTGAACGGGCGACCGCCTGATCCAGAGGTTGGGGTCGCCTGGCCTTTCGCCTGAGAGGATGTTAAGGGTGATGCTCTCCATTGTGTTGGGATGCCCCTCCAATCGAATGCCCAAGTCTTGAAGTTTGTTTGCCCGTTCTTGGTCTTCCTCCCGCTCCTCTCCTTGTGCCATGATCCTCATGAATGTTTGGAGCTTCTCTTGTAGCTTCTTGGATCGAGCCCTTGTCATGGGACCTCCTAGTCCTTGGAAGGGACTTGACGCTTCTTTTGGATGCTCGGGGATCACTTGGTCAATGTCCACATCAGTGCACAAATAACGAGTAAGCCCCGCCTCCGTGGACGAGTGCTTACGCACCAAAACACCCATACATACAGAATTCACGTAACCTAAAATGTCTAGCAAGCGCCAAGCGCCGAGGACAGATATAGAACAGAATATACAAATATATATACAGACATACAACCATCATGGCAAATCAGAAAGTATGTACATGCAGCTACAGAGCCAAGCCTAGGACTAAGCGTCAAATACCTCGCGCGGGATTCAGATCCAAAAGACAATCCCGGGCCGCAAGGTGAAGCTGCCGCAAAATACCACCGAGGTAGAACCTCACGGAACCCTACCCCGCAGGTCGCTTATCAGGTCTACTCAAACCCAAAACAGTAACCCAAAGAATGGTGTGTCCTAAAAGGACCCAGTAAGGGATAATGTGTAAGGTAAGTATATGTAACCCTGCAAAACAGAAAGATAGCAATATATATGCAATACGGAATAACATGCATGAACAGAAAACAGATCGGAGTCCCGAAGGACGTGCGATTCTAAATCGCCATAACCCATATAGTAAATCGGAACGACCTCCACTATGGGAGTCGGCCAAGCTAATACGGAAGCATGGTGCACCACCGGGGTAGCGAACCCACAACTGTCGTAATATTAATGCATGCAGTATGCCATAAGGCATACTCCTACAGACTACTGAGAATATGCCCAAAGGCACAATATTCAAATACTAGCGTAATGTAAACGGAAACCAAAACATATACTTAGCTTACCAAAACACAAAACCAAACCCTTACCTCGAAATCCAGAGCATTGGACCGATTCTGGATAACACCTACACCGTGCCCCGAAACTTAGAACTCCTCTTTTCCTAACCACCGAAATTCAGAATCTGCCAAACCAAGTTGAATTAGCACCCTCATCAACCACACTACCAAATTACAACCCCCGACCCCAAAACCGAAAATCCGACAGAATTTCCGTAAAATCCCAGATTTTCACAGAAACGTCAGAATTCAGAACCAACCTAGACAATGCAAGATTTCACATTGACAAACATCGTACAATAAGCAGAACTGATCAAATCCAACCTTAAACCCTTCATTACCCGCCATTTTCCGATAATCCCGATTAATTGTAACTTTTTCATTCCTTAACCGAATTCAACATTTCAAACTTCCATCCACTCCTAAATTCAACCCCAACACCATATTAACATCCAATTCAACCAAAATGAACCTCTAACATTGAAAAAGAATCATTCAAAGATTCGGTTTTCAACCAACTTTTATCCAACTTCCAATTCAATCCATTCAAGCTACCAAACAACCATTCTAACCACCAATTCCATTTCTAAACCATGAATGCTATCCAATTGCACCCAAACAACAAAGTTCATCATGAACATACACTTAACTAATTCGGCCAAAAGGGGGTTTCCTCACCCGACTTCCATTTCAATCCAAACAAAGTTCCATTAGCTCTCTTTAATCACCAATTACAATTATTAAGCAAGATTGCCAACCAATTGCATCAAAATCAACAAACCCCTTCCTTAATAATTTCGGCCAAAATGGGGGATTCCTACCCAACAAGTTTTCCATCAAATTGAATCCACACACAAGCTTAGAATCATGCTAGAACTAACATACTTGAAGCATGAAACAAGATAACAAACACACACCATTTTGGAAATTCTCCCAACAATTCGGCCAACATAGGTTTTCTTCTCAAGTTGTGTTTTCCAAAATCTAACACTTGATTAACACTCTCCTACCACCCAAGAACAACATACTAAAAGATGGGAGGAAGAAAATCATCCTAGCTTATAGCTAAGAACAAACCCATCAAATGCAAAAACTTCTCTTTTAACCACCCAACTTCAAAACTAATGTGAAAAGAGGAGTTAGGAAGGTACTTACCACAAGTGGCAAGCAATTCCTCTTTGATTTCCACAAAGATGAAGGAAGTCAAGCTTGGAGGAGCTCTCTAATGGAGGCGTCGGCAGCAGCAAAGAAAGAAGGAAGAAGAAGAAGAAAAGAAAGAAATGAGGTAAGTCCCTTATTATGTAATAATATGGTTTATATATTTTCCTACTTTATAATACCCATGCCTCTCTTCCTTTAATTAAAATGGGACATGTGTCCCCCAATAATCACACACACACACAATTCTGCCGAAAATGAGAGAGGCCTGCTGCTGCCCATGCTGATTTTCCTTTTAATTTGCACCCATATGCAAATTAACTCCCAATTTTTCCGAAAGTTCCAATTCTTTTTGCCCAAAAATAATTACCGAATTCCAAAATTAATGAAACTCGGACACAATCTTCAGAATATTATAACATTCACAGAACACTTTTCAGAAATTCATTTACCTTTCCAGAGTGTCCTACCGAGCTCGCTGAACCCGAACCAGAACCCGACGTGCGAGCGTGACAACCTGAACCGAAATTCCGTCACTCCAAAAATTCTATAAAAATTCCATAAATTCCATCTTAAATTAAAACGCAACTTACCCCAAAGCCGTCAGATAATTTCCATCCCGAGCCCCGGGATTCCCGTCCCGAGCCCCGGGAGTCGCCCGGAACCGAACGTCCCGCCCCAAATATTAAACTCTATAACCACCTCCGGGACGTCTCCACGACTCCAAAACTGCGAACGGCTTCCCAAACTGAGATCTCGAGAGTGCTACCGAGCCCGCTGTACGTCCCGAGACGACCCCGACAACCCCCCGGCGCCAGAAAAATATTTTCGGCGGAAACGTCCGGGGGACCCACACGACCTCAAATACGGAGGGGTTCGCCAAAATGATACTCGGATAGGGCTCGGGAGCCGCCTGAACGCCGAAAAACGTGACCCGCAGGCTAAAACCGGAAACCCGGGTCACCCGGTCGCAACCCGCTCGGGGTGACCGTAACATTCTCCCCCCCTTAGGACTCTTGGTCATCCAAGAGTTGTATCAACCGGGCCGATCTCGCTCGGGGTATCGATCCCGAATGTCCTTCTCTGCCTCCCAAGTCGCCTCCCGGTCGGCATGATGTGACCACCGAACCTTGACCATGGGAATCAACTTGCTACGAGTCTCCCGACATCCCTATCCGTAAAGGCTACCGCACCTCCCGATAAGAAAGATCGGGTTCCAGTGTACCTCCTCAATCGGAATCGTCTGAGTCGGATCCAGAATGCACTTCTTCAACATGCTGACATGGAAGACATTGTGCACCGCAGACAGACTAGGAGGTAACGCCAACCGGTATGCCACCCTACCGACCCGCTCCAGAATCTCATATGGGCCGATGTACCGTGGGGCTAACTTGCCCTTCTTCCCGAATCTGACTGTCCCGCGGATAGGTGCTACCTTGAGCCAAACCCTATCCCCAACCTCAAACTCCAGAGCCCTACGGCGACGGTTCGCATAAGTGGTGGTGCGGTCGTTCGCGGCTTTGATCCGCGCCTGAATCAATCTGATCTTCGCCGTAGTCTCCTCAATAAGCTCGGGTCCCAACTCAACCCTATCAGACGCATCGGTCCAAAGAATGCGGTGTCATACATCTCATCCCGTACAACGCCTCATATGGTGCCATACCAATCGTAGTCTGGAAGCTGTTGTTGTACGAGAACTCAATCAAAGGCAATTGCTGGTCCCAATCTCCTCCAAAGTCTATAGTACAGCTCCGTAGCATATCCTCCAATATCTGAATCACCCGCCCGATTGCCCGTCGATGCATGGGTGATAAGTCAGACTCGATGGAGTCGCGTGCCCAGCGCTTCATGAAAAGCCCTCCGTAACCGTGCCGTGAAACGCGGATCACGGTCGAGATACAATGGAGTCTGGTACTCCATGTAATCGCATACAATCTCGCCGATGTAAAGCCGGGCAAGCTTCTCCGGAGGGTCCGTGATCCGAATAGGCGAAAGTGTGCGCACTTTGTCACCGATCCACAATAACCCAGATAGCATCATGGCGGGACCGTGTCGGGCGGTGCGGTCGAAAAATCCATAGTAACATTGCCCCACTTCCGAACTGGAATGGGCAAAGTCTGCAGTGTCCCCGCCGGTTTCGTGCTCAATCTTCACTGTTAGACACATGTGTGGCAATGTGCCTCCTCATCCCAGGCCACCAGAAGTGAGTACGCAGATCATGATACATCTTCTCACTCCCGGGATGAACACTCAATCTGCTCGAGTGCGCCTCCTCTAAAATCTCACTCCGGAGCTCCTGATCCGCCGGTACATAAAGGCGGTCTCGGAAGTATAGCAATCCTGCCTATACCGAAATGCCGGTAACAAAGACCCCTTATCCTCCCAGATAACTTCTTCAGCCTCCGGATCTCTACCTTGCGCCTCGCGCACTCTATCGAGCCACTCAGAATTTATTGTATGTGTGTATACCTGAGCACGCTCCCAGAGCTGCAACCTGTGCCAAAGGCAAGTAAGATCACTCTCCTCGGATCGGTCACCAACATCTCCACCCTTGACCAACCCGGTATACTTCACCTTTCAAAGCATCGGCAACCGTGTTGCCCTTACCGAAGATGTACTCGATCGCAATCATAATCCTTAATGTATTCGAGCCATCGGCGCCGCCTCATGTTAAGCTCCTTCACAGAAACAGATATTTCAGACTCTTATGATCGGTAAGAATCTGAAATTTGTTACCAAGCGTATAATGTCTCCATTGTTTCAGCGCATAGATCACTGCAGCCAACTCCAGATCATGTGTCGGATAGTTCAGCTCATGCGGTCGCAGCTGCCTCGACCCATAAGCTATCACATTCCGATCCTGCATCAACACACACCCCAAACCGGATGTGGAAGCATCCGTATAGATCACATACGGCAAGCTCGGATCCGGAAGAGTCGAAATCGGAGCATGAGTCAACCGCCGCTTCAACTCCTGAAAATTCTGCTCACACCTATCGGATTGGATAAACGGTTGACCCTTCTTGGTCAATGCGTGAGCGGAGATGCCAGAATAGAAAACCCGGTGCGAACCTCCGATAATATCCTGCTAATCCCGTGAAGCTCCCGATCTCTCGTACCGTGGTAGGTTGTTTCCAGATCTGAATCGCTCTCACCTTCTCTCGGGTCCACAGATGCACCATGCTCGAAATAACATGTCCCGAAAGGTGACCTCCCGGATCAGAACTCACACTTTGAGAACTTAGCATAAAGCTGATGTTCCCAAAGTGTCTCAGAAACTACCCTCGATGCTCCCGATGTGAGTCCGCATCCCGAGAGTATATCGAATATCATCAATGAAGACCACCACAAAAGAGTCCAAGTATGGTCGGAACACCCGATGCATCGAGATCCATGAATGCTGCCGAGCATTGGTCAGCCCAAATGGCATGACCGTAAACTCAAAGTGTCCGTATCGGGTGCGGAAAGCGCCTTAGGTATATCCTCCTCCTTCACCCTAAGCTGAAAGTATCCAGATCGTAGATCAATCTTCGAGAAAACTCTCGAATCCCGAAGTTGATCAAAAAGATCGTCAATCCTCGGCAACGGATACTTATTCTTCACAGTAAGGGCATTCAACCGTCTGTAGTCTATACAGAGTCGGAGTGTCCCATCTTTCTTCTTTACGAACAGAACCGGAGCACCCCACGGCGAAGTGCTCGGTCGGATGAAGCCCTTCTGCTGTAATTCCTCCAACTGCTTCTTTAACTCCTGCATCTCAGAAATGGGCATCCGATAAGGGGTAATAGATATCGGAGCAGTGCCCGACTGCAGGTAGATCTCAAACACAATTTCCCGCTCTGGTGGTAATCCGGGCAACTCCTCCGGAAATACCTGCGGAAAATCTCGAACTACCGGTATACTAGCTAGCCTCAACCTAGTATCCGCCTCATTCAGATCGAAGCATTCCCTACACCGACTACCGACAATGGTCCAGAATCTGCAACTCGTGCTATCTTTGTGCGATAGTCAAATCGATCAGTCGTGAGAGGTAGTACCTCTCCGGATACCATAATGGTACGGGCTGCACAATCAATGTGCATGAATTCTTGGATAGCCAATCCATCCCAAGAATAACATCATAGTTCGGCGTGTCCGTAACCAACAAGTCCGATACTATCGATGCCCGCCTACGTATATAGTACAACACCGAACCATCCCATTGGAAAATGTAAACCGACTCCCAGCTTTTTACTAAATACATCTGCGACAAAGTACTAACAGTAGTGCGGAGATGTAACACATCTCTGTGCTACAATAGAGATAGACGCTCCTGTATCAAATAACACATGAAAAGATGTATCGTTCAGAAATACAGTACCTTGCAAGAATCCCTGCTGAGTCGAGCCTCCCCGCCGGCCGGGCCCGCCGCCGACCGGGTCCTCCACGATGACGAGGGCCTCCTCGCTGACTAGGACCTCCCTGCTCTATCTGAAAAACGCGTCCAGCTCTAGGCTGCTGCGGTGGAGGGGGTGGCTGAAGCTGGGGTCGCTGCTGAGGTCTCGGGCCACCCCGCTGAAACCCACGCCCTCGCGGTGCGTTGGGCGGTGCCCGAGACTGCTGACGCTGAAAACTACCAGAACCCTGCCCCACCGTCTGAGGGCAGTCCCGTACCCAGTGAGTATCCGACCCGCATCGCAAACACCGGCCCTCCTGCCGGTAACAAGGTCTACCCGTGTGATACGCACCACAAGTCGGACAAGGTCGTGAGGGTGATGCTCCCCCCTGCCTCCACTAGATCGCCCGGGTGCTGCTCGCCGTCGAGAACCTGCCGGGGTCCTGCTGCGTGGAACCCCTCGAAGTCCCCCGACCTCTCTGCGAGGTGAGGCGACTCTCAATATCCTCCCGCTCGAGGAGCTGAGCCTTGTGAACTGCCTCCCCGTAGGTAGTAATATCCAATGGCCTCAGAGCCCATCTGTACTCGGGGCGCAGTCGACGGATGAACCTCTTCGCCTTCTCCTCCTCCATACCGTGGTACTGCGGTACGTAGTGGATAAGCCTGTCAAACTCCCTCTCATACTCTGCGACAGTCTGTCTCCCTGCTGAAGCTCGTCAACCGTGCCTGCGCAGATCCCTAGCTGCAGCCCCGATGAACCTCCGATGGAACAGCTGCGTAAACTGCTCCCAAGTGACCTCCACCTCCTGACCGGGTGCCAGCCCCGCATTCGCCCTCAGACTGCCCTGAAGGCTCCTCCACCAATGATCTGCTCCCTCCTGCAGATTGAACGTGGCAAGGGATACCATCACTGTGGAAGGTAAGTGTAACCTCCCCAGGAGCTTATCAATCTCCATGAACCAGGTCTCCGCTGCCTCGGGACCTCCCTTGCCATCAAACTTCCTGGGGTTCAGCCGCTGGAACCTCTCCAATAAACGGACATCATCAGAATCAGAGTGATGCCCCAAACCTCCCAGTCGTCGGTGGGTCCGACGGGTGGTATCAGAATCCAGCTCAATAACCCTCCGTCGCTGTCGAGGGGGCTGATGTGTCTCCTGGTCAGAACGATCGGAGCGAGCTACGGGGCTACGCTCTGGTCGTATCCTCCGAGATCGCGGGTTCCTGCGCTCCGCGTCCTCCTCCGAATCACTCTCAGATCGGGCCCGTACATGAGTGTGGGTGGTAGTCCGGGTGTGGCTACTCACCCTCCCATCAGAATGTACAGATGGTGCCGCGACCGAATCCTCTCGCACTGTGGATCGTGCGGAACCTGCTCCGGTACCAGTGTCCTCAACAACTGCTGGACCTGCTCCAGCACATGAACCAAAGCAGTGGTAGACCCCTGACCCTGCTGCACAACCGGTGGCGGGGTATGTACCCGCTCTGGCTCAGAATGCCCCTGTCTCTGCTCTCTACCCCTCGGAGGCGTGGGATTACGGTCCCCTCCCTCCGGTCGTAAATCACGCTGTCGGCGCGTGTTAACCATTCCTGAAACATTTCGGACCAAACAGAGTCCAAAACAATCAGTTACCTCTAATCCCTACAGAAACTAGCAACATCTTCCTAAGGCTCAGTAGTGCAATGCAGTACTTAACTCAGAAGTTATTTTGCAAAACGGTAGAATCATGCATTTCACAGAATCACAGAAGCAATTCATGCTTATTTCACCAAATCTTTCCCTAACACACAATTTTACGTACCTGAAACTTTTCCACAATCCTTAACTTGTAACACTTTTACCAAAGTCTCAAAATTCTGGATCCCGTACTCTGCAACCACCAGGATAACTTGAGGGACCAAACTTTGCTCCACAATTTTATTTTGAAGTGGTTTGAGTAAGGAGGTGGCCAATCTCCGTACCAAACCATTCTAAAATAAAATGTAGAACAATAGCTTGTCACTACAAGTCACCACTGACGACCAATATGGTCACTTACCTGCTCTGATACCAACTTGTCACCGCACGCCGCCCGAGCCCGGTTGCGGAGGCGGGGGCGCCGGGACGCCGGAAGCGGAAGCCGGAATGGAAAGGAGTGGCAGGTCCATCGAGACCCGCCGCGCGTAGCGGACCCGAAAACGGAAGGATTGTGGAAGCAGACTAATGAAATTTCGTGCGCATAACCAAAATGAAATGCAACCATACAATTCATGCACAAATAACGAGTAAGCCCCGCCTCCGTGGGACGAGTGCTTACGCACCAAAACACCCATACATACAGAATTCACAGAACCTAAAATGTCTAGCAAGCGCCAAGCGCTGAGGACAGATATATAACAGAATATACAAATATATATACAGACATACAACCATCATGGCAAATCAGAAAGTATGTACATGCAGCTACAGAGCCAAGCCTAGGACTAAGCGTCAAATACCTCGCGCGGGATTCAGATCCAAAAGACAATCCCGGGCCGCAAGGTGAAGCTGCCGCAAAATACCACCGAGGTAGAACCTCACGGAACCCTACCCCGCAGGTCGCTTATCAGGTCTACCTGAAACCCAAAAACAGAACCCAAAGAAGGGTGAGTCCTAAAAGGACCCCGTAAGGGATAAGGGGTAAGGTAAGTATATGTAACCCTGCAAAACAGAAAGATAGCAATATATATGCAACAGACTACGGAATAACATGCATGAACAGAAAACAGATCGGAGTCCCGAAGGACGTGCGATTCTAAATCGCCATAACCCATATAGTAAATCGGAACGACAGCCTCCACTATGGGAGTCAGAAGCCGAAGCTAATACGGAAGCATGGTGCACCAGCTGGGGTAGCGAACCCACAACTGTCGTAATATTAACAGACAGAGTATGCCATAAGGCATACTCCTACAAACTACAGAATATGCCCAAAGGCACAATATTCCGAAATACTAGCAGAACAGAAACGGAAACCAAAACATATACTTAGCTTACCAAAACACAGAACCAAACCCTTACCTCGAAATCCAGAGTATTGGACCGATTCTGGATAACACCTACACCGTGCCCCGAAACTTAGAACTCCTCTTTTCCTAACCACCGAAATTCAGAATCTGCCAAACCAAGTTGAATTAGCACCCTCATCAACCACACTACCAAATTACAACCCCCGACCCCAAAACCGAAAATCCGACAGAATTTCCGTAAAATCCTGCATTTTCACCGAAACGTCAGAATTCAGAACCAACCTAGACAATGCAAGATTTCACATTGAAAAACATCGTACAATAAGCATAACTGATCAAATCCAACCTTAAACCCTTCATTACCCGCCATTTTCCGATAATCCCGATTAATTGTAACTTTTTCATTCCTTAACCGAATTCAACATTTCAAACTTCCATCCACTCCTAAATTCAACCCCAACACCATATTAACATCCAATTCAACCAAAATGAACCTCTAACATTGAAAAAGAATCATTCAAAGATTCGGTTTTCAACCAACTTATTATCCAACTTCCAATTCAATCCATTCAAGCTACCAAACAACCATTCTAACCACCAATTCCATTTCTAAACCATGAATGCTATCCAATTGCACCCAAACAACAAAGTTCATCATGAACATACACTTAACTAATTCGGCCAAAAGGGGTTTCCTCACCCGACTTCCATTTCAATCCAAACAAAGTTCCATTAGCTCTCTTTAATCACCAATTACAATTATTAAGCAAGATTGCCAACCAATTGCATCAAAATCAACAAACCCCTTCCTTAATAATTTCGGCCAAAATGGGGGATTCCTACCCAACAAGTTTTCCATCAAATTGAATCCACACACAAGCTTAGAATCATGCTAGAACTAACATACTTGAAGCATGAAACAAGATAACAAACACACACCATTTTGGAAATTCTCCCAACAATTCGGCCAACATAGGTTTTCTTCTCAAGTTGTGTTTTCCAAAATCTAACACTTGATTAACACTCTCCTACCACCCAAGAACAACATACTAAAAGATGGGAGGAAGAAAATCATCCTAGCTTATAGCTAAGAACAAACCCATCAAATGCAAAAACTTCTCTTTTAACCACCCAACTTCAAAACTAATGTGAAAAGAGGAGTTAGGAAGGTACTTACCACAAGTGGCAAGCAATTCCTCTTTGATTTCCACAAAGATGAAGGAAGTCAAGCTTGGAGGAGCTCTCTAATGGAGGCGTCGGCAGCAGCAAAGAACAGAAGGAAGAAGAAGAAGAAAAGAAAGAAATGAGGTAAGTCCCTTATTATGTAATAATATGGTTTATATATTTTCCTACTTTATAATACCCATGCCTCTCTTCCTTTAATTAAAATGGGACATGTGTTCCCCAATAATCACACACACACACAATTCTGCCGAAAATGAGAGAGGCCTGCTGCTGCCCTAGACCACATGGGGTAAACATTTATCCCTTTCTTTCAAATTCTTCCTAAGTATTGTTCTCAAGATAGTGATTAAGGTCCTATTAGTAACCTCGATTTGGTCATCGGTTTGAGGGTGACTAGATGTAGAAAACATCAAATTAGTACCTACCCTAGACCACAAGGTCCTCCAAAAATGCCCAAGGAACCTAGAATCTCTATCATTCACAATTGATCCAGGAAGCCCATGATATTTCCCAACATGCTTGAAAAACAATTCAGCCACCTTAGATGCATCATCACTTTTATGACATGGAATGAAATGTGCCATTTTACAAAATCTATCAACAACCCCAAATATAACACCATGTCCTGTGCCTCTTTGATGATAGTCGCACAAAGCCTTCCTTATACAAGAAGCCATCAAATATGTGCGGACTCTAGATTTCACCAAAGGGTCATGATATTGTTGATGGTGTACATATCTTCTAGTGTTCTTGAGGACTCTCATGAATTGCTTGCTGTTTCTTGAGTGATTGCTATTCGTATCTGTAAAAGATAAAGAGAACACTCAGGAGTAGCAAGAGAGGAGTGGGGGGGGGCGTGAAGTAGCTTACCCAGTTTAAGGTGGACATCACCCTATTTATAGGGTGATGCCAGGAGAAGCCTCCCCCAGTTGAAGCCCTTAGACAGGCTGTTTGAGATAAGGCGGCTGTGATGATGAATATCTCAGCAAACCGCCTTAGTTGATTCGTTTGTCAGAGGATGTCTGGCGTGTGAATCTGGTGAAGATCACTCAGGCTCGTGCTGACCTCCTTATTGGTTGCTTAATGTCAGATGACCAAGTGGTCTTTCCTTTAGTTGAGCAAGTAGCGGCGAAGGCCAGCAAGGGGCGAAGGCCCAGATAGAGCGAAGCCAATAAAGGTAAGGGTCGCACGAACCGTGAGTGCAAGGGCCTTGTCTGGCGGGGCCAATATAGGCATGAGAGACCTCACGAAGGCGAGTTGAGACCGCGAGGGCGAGACCCGCGAAGGTGAGACCTGAGACCGCAAGGGCGAGACCTGTGAAGGCGAGATCTCGCGAAGGCGAGACTTGAGACCTGCGAGGGCAAGACCTTGCGCAGGCGAGACTTGAGACCGTGAGGGTGAGACCTCGCGAAGGCGAGACTTGAGACCTGCGAGGGCGAGACCTCGCGCGGGCGAGACTTGAGACCTGCGAGGGCGAGACCTCGCGCAGGCGAGACTTGAGACTGAGGGTGAGACCTCGCGAAGGCGAGCTGGGAGACCGCGAGGGAGAGACCTCGCGCAGGCGAGCTGGGAGACCGCGAGGGCGAGACCTCGCGCAGGCGAGACTTGCGGAGCCTTGTCTGATTCTGATGTTATGCGAGGACCCATTTGCCTGGGTAGTGTCCCAAGAACCTCACCACTCCCTGAGTGTCTATACTCACTCGTGTTTCGCACAAAGGCTTTAGTGAGTATCTCACTTCGGCTGTCCCACTTAAAGGCTTTCACAAGTTCTCTAAACTTGATACCGACTTCAACCTTAGATCAAAGATGAACACGCAAAGAGACACAAACAGTAACTCTAGTAAAACCGTAACTTGAAATCCAAGAAAATGACTAGTTACTTGAAACTAGCTTTTGAGATTTTAGGGTTTAACTAAGGGTTGAAAGAAGTAGGTTGGGATATTAGGAAAGGCTTTTCACAATCACAAACACTTTTGGTTCAAGTTCAGAAATCACTGTCGGATTTAAAACACTGTTCACTAGTGTTTTGATAAGAACACGCAAGAACACTCATGAACTTTTTCAAGAACACATAAACTTGCTCAACACTTTTCTTTCTTCAAACACTTTTCTCTGCTCTTTTGTACCACAAAATAGTTCTTTTCTGCTTGGACCCGAAGATACTTGGCTTTAACAAACACACATTCAAACAACACTTCGGTTTCAACTGGGATCATCAACCGAGATTTTCTTCAAGTGTAAGAAAGATAACAAAGGGTTTTACTTGAAGAAAAATCAAACAAATAACACGATACCTCCAGCAAGCGCTTTGGCTCTGATACCACTTGATGTGATCATGGGACGTGTGGGTGTGATCAATGCTCACAGATCTAGCTTGGCGGAGGCGGACACGGACAAACAAACAGATTTCGGCCAAGTGAACCTCCTCACTACGGGGTGGGCAATGCACTTGATAATGCCTGGGAAAGGAGATGGGATCTAGCACCTCTTGATTACAAGATCAAGCAATACTAGATATTATGTTTGGATCCTCTTGCATGGATCACTGGGGAGATGGAATTGCAAGAAAAGAGAACACAAAAGCCAAGGTCTCACTTAGAGAGTTTTGGCCGAATTCTTTGATTCAAAATTATGTTCTATCTTACAAATGTGTGTGAAACTAGCTTAGATGGTGAGGGGAAATGTGTTTAGGTGTCTTTTGCTTGTAAAGTAGGCGTTTGTCTTCCCGAGTGTCTTCTGAAGAAGGGACACCTTGGGTTGGATTTGGTCGGCCAGTTGACTAAGTATGGAGACTTCGCGGGGTGCCTTCGCTCGGGGCCTTCGCGGGAGTGCCTTCACATGGGGCCTTCGCGGAAGTGCCTTCGCCAGAGACCTTCGCGGGGTTGCCTTCGCCTGGGGCCTTCGCGGGGGTGCCTGCGCCTGGGGCCTTCGCGGGGGTGCCTGCGCCTGGGGCCTTCGCGGGGGTGCCTTCGCCTGGGGCCTTCGCGGGGGTGCCTTCACCTGGGGTCTTCGCCTGTATCAAGGGTCCGCGCACTAGAGCTTCGCCGCGCCCTTCCTCAAGTGTGCTTAGGTTCAAGGTTCCAAAGGGCCTCGCATACTCTTCATCCAATGCGATGCCGAGGTGGTACACTACCCAAGAAAATGCGCCCTCGCATCGTATCAGAATCAGACAAGGCTTCGCAAGTCCTGCCTGCGCGAGGTCTCACCCTCGCGGTCCAAGTCTCGCCTTCGCGAGGTCTCACCCTCGCGGTCTCAAGTATCACCTGCGCGAGGTCTTACTCCTCGCGGTCTCAAGTATCGCCTACGCGAGGTCTCGCCCTCGCCAGTCTCCAGCTCGCCTTCTCGAGGTCTCACCCTCGTCAGTCTCCAGCTCGCCTTCGCGAGGTCTCACCCTCACGGTCTTCCAACTCACCTTCGCGAGGTTTCACCCTCGAGCGCACAGTTGCGCTTGCGCGAGGTCTCACGCTCGCCAGATCACAGGTCTCGCTCTTGAAGTCTCACTCGCCCTCGCGAGTCTCTTGGACCTTCGCGGGTCACCCTCGCGGTCTCACTCGCCTTCGCGAGGACTCTCATGCCTATACTGGCCCCGCCAGATAAGGCCCTTGCACCCAGGTTCGTGCAACCCTTACACCTTTATTGGCTTTGCTTTATCTGAGCCTTCGCCCCTTTTTTGGCCTTCGCCGCTACTTGATAGGCCACTTGGTCATCTGACATTAAGCAACCAATGAGGAGGTCAGCACGAGCCTGAGTGATCTTCACCAGATTTATACGCTAGACATTCTCTGACAAGCGAATCACCTAAGGCGGTTTGCCGAGATCTTCATCATCACAGCCGCCTTATCTCCTAAAGTCCGACAGACTTGTCTCACAGCCTGTCCAAGGCTTCAATTGGGGGAGGCTCCTCCTGGCATCACCCTATAAATAGGGTGATGTCCACCTTAAACTGGGTAAGCTACTACACGCCCCCCACTCCTCTCTTGCTACTTCTGAGTATTTTCTTTGTCTTCCACAGATTACTCTGAACAGCAAGCTTGGAGCTCTCAAGAACACCACCGTCATCAACCATTCAACTGAGAGTCCGCACCTCCTTCAGGAACGCGACTATCAGTTTGGCGCCGTCTGTGGGAACCAAAGTTCTCTTCAAAAAACCCATATCACAAACCACAAGTAAGCCATGCCGGTTATCCGGAGCACGAGTAGGCATAGTCGCCAAGGAAGGAGGAATCTGCCTGTGACGGTCACAAATAACGACCCACAGTCGGAAGCCTCCCCAAACAACGTTCCCCCACAACGGGGAGAGCTCTCTGTTCATTCAACGGAGGAAAGCTCCTCCCACGTTAACCGTAACGTGCCCCAGGAGCGCACCACTCCACCACCAAATTCTCTAGCAGCAGGCCTTGATCCGGCCATCCTGCAGTCAATTGCTGAGGCGGTGGTTCAAAATTTACGCGAAACACTCGCTAATACTCTCAGGGGCATTTTGGATAGCGCGGGGGCACTGAGAACCAGTCAACCCGAGTGTCCTGCCACCCTGCCTCAGCAAGTAAGTCATCCTGACCCTCCTTCGTCTATACTTATGGCACTTGGTAGACGATTAGAGGAAATGGAGAAAAGAGAAGAGAGGGCCAGTGTCCACAACATCACCAGGATGGGTTTGGATCACCTTTGGACCCAACCTTTCACTCAGCGGGTTTTGGAGACCCCTCTCCCGGATCAGTTTCGCCAGCCCAAGCTGGATCCTTATGACGGTTTGTCGGATCCGGATATTCATTTACAACGATACGTCTCCGCGATGGCCATCGCGAGGGCGGATGACAACACCCTCTGTAGAGCTTTCAGCTCCACACTCGTTGGGGCCGTGGCAAACTGGTATACCACCCTTCGCGAAAAGCGTTTTGACTCCTTTGAGGAGCTCTCTCGCAATTTCAGGCGGAATCTGTCCAAGTCCCAAACCTAGGGGAGGAGTGTTACGGTCACCCCGAGCGGGTTGCGACCGGGTGACCCGGGGCTCCGGTTTTGGCCTGCGGGTCACGTTTTTCGATTTTCAGGCGGCTCCCGAGCCCTATCCGAGTATCATTTTGGCGAACCCTTCCGTATTTGAGGTCGTGTGGGTCCCCCGGACGTTTCCGCCGAAAATATTTTTCGGGCGCCGGGGGGTTGTCGGGGTCGTCTCGGGACGTACAGCGGGCTCGGTAGCGCTCTCGAGACCTCAGTTTGAGAAGCCGTTTGCAGTTTTGGAGTCGAGAGAATGTCCCGGAGGTGTTTGTGGAGTCTAATATTTGGGGCGGGACGTTCGGTTCCGGGCGACTCCCGGGGCTCGGGACGGGAATCCCGGGGCTCGGGATGGAAATTTTCTGACGGCTTTGGGGTAAGTTGTGTTATAATTTAAGATGGAATTTATGAGTATTTTTGGGGAATTTTGGTGTGATGGGATTTTAGTTCTGTTGGACACGCTCGCACGTCGGGATTTGTTCGGGTTCAGATAGCTCGGTAGGACACTCTGGAATTGTAAATGAACTTTTGAAATATGTTTTACGAATGTTATAATATTCTGAGGGTTGTGTCCAAGTTTCGTTAATTTTGGAATTCGGTAATTATTTTTGGGCAAAAAGAATTGGAACTTTCGGAAAAGTCGGGAGATTAATTGGAAATTGGTTGCAAAATAAATAAAAATCAGCATGGGCAGCAGCAGATTTGTTCGGCAGCAACTTGGGAGACATAAGGGACACTTGGCTATTTTTTATTTAAGTGTAGAAGCATGGGTTAAAGAGAAGGAAAAGATATATACTTGGCTATTATTTTCTTAAGTGAAATACATTCCATTTTATTTCTTTTCTTCTTCTTCTTCTTCTTCCTCTTGCTGCCGCCTCCATTGAAGAACTCACCTCCAAGCTTGAAGTTCTTCTTCTTAGTTGGAATCAAAGAGGAATTGGGTGCTTTGAGTGGTAAGTACCTCCCAAACTTCTCTTTACTCATTAGTTTTGAAGATTAGTGAAGAAAAGAGGAGTTTTTGCAAATGATGAGTTTGTTCTTAGCTATAAGCTAGGATGATTTTCTTCCTCCCATCTTTTAGTATGTTGTTCTTGGGTAGTAGGGGAGTGTTAATAAATTGTTTGATTTTGGAAAACACACCTTGGGTGAAAAACCCTTTGTTGGCCGAATATTTGGAAAAAATTCCAAAATGGTGTGTGTTTGTTATCTTGCTTCATGCTTCAAGTATGTTAATCCTAGCATGATTCTAAGCTTATGTATGGATTCAATTTGATGGAAAACAAGTTGAGGTAAAAACCCCCTTTTGGCCGATTTTTTAGGTTGATGTTCATTGTGAGTTTTGTTGTTTTGGATGCAATTGGATAGCATTCTTGGTTTAGAAGTGAAATTGGTGGTTAGAATGGTTGTTTGGTAGCTTGTTTGGATTGATTTGGATGTTGGGTGAAATGTTGGTTAGTAACCGAAATGTTGGAATGAAACTTTATCTATGTTGGAGTTTCATTTTGGTTGAATTGGATGTTAATATGGAGTTGGGGTTAAATTTAGGTGTGGTTTGAAGTTTGAAACGTTGAATTCGGTTAAGAAATGGAAAAGTTGCAATTATGCGGGTTTATCGGAAAATGTCGGGTAATGAAGGGTTTTAAGGTTGAATTTGATCAGTTCTGCTTGTTGGATTATGTTTGTTAATGTATAATCTTGCATTGTCTAAGTTGGTTCTGAATTCGGCGTTTACGTGGAAATCGGAATTTTACGGAAATTGCTGCGGATTTTCGATTTTGGGGTCGGGGGTGTAGTTTGGTAGTGTGGTTGGTAAGGTTGCTAATTTAGCTTGAATTGACAGATTCTGAGGTCTGGAAGTTAGAAAAAGAGAGGTTTTCGGGTTTCGGGTCGTGGTTTGGAAGTCGTCCAGAATCAGTCTAATACTCTGGAATTGTGAGGTAAGGGTTTGGTTCTGCTATTTTTGGTAAGATAGGTGTATGTTTAGTTTCACTTTACATTACGCAAGTATTTCGGTATTATATGCCTAGGGCATATTCTGTAGTCTGTAGGTGTATGTGTTGTTGCACTTCTGTTTTGCAGGTATTTCGGAAATTTCTGCCTTAAGGTACGTTCTGTGATCTGTAGGTGTATGCCTTGTAGCATACCCATGCATAACCCTACGTTTGTAGGTGTATGCCTTGTGGCATACTTTGTCTGCATTAACCCTACGGCGGTTGTGGGTTCGCTACCCCAGCTGGTGCACCATGCTTCTGTAATAGCTTCGGCTTCTGACTCCCTTAGAGGGAGGCTGTCGTTCCGATTTGTTATAAGGGTTTATGGCGATTTAGAATCGCACATCCTTCGGGATTATGATCTGTTATCTTTACATGCACGATATTCTGTATTCTGTTTCATATATTCTGTATATTGCTATCTTTCTGTTTTGCAGGGTTACATATGCTTATCTTACCCCAAATCCCTTACGGGTCCTTTTAGGACTCACCCTTTTTGGGTTCTGTTTTTGGGTTTCAGGTAGACCTGATAAGCGGCTTGCGGAGTAGGGTTCCGTGAGGTTTCTACCTTGGTTGAGGTTAGCGGCGTTTGCACCTTGCGGGGGGATTTGTCTATTTGGTCCGAATCCCGCGAGGTATTTTGATACTCGGATCTAGGGCTGGCTCTGTAGTTGCATATGCACACTTTACGTATTGTTGTGATGATTGTATATTTGTATATACTTATATATTACATTACATGCATGTTACGAGCGCTTGGCGCTTGCTAGATACCCTAGGTTCGGTGAATTCTGTATGTATCTATGTTATATGCGTAAGTACTCGTCCTCGGAGGGCGGTGCTTACTCTGTTGTTATTACATGAACTGTTTGCATGGTTATTCGAGTATATGTATGAATTTGCAAGTTGCTTCCACAATCGCTTCGCTTTTCGGGTCCGCTACGCGCGGCAGGTCTCGATGGACCTGCCATTCTGTATTCATTCCGGCTTCCGCTTCCGACGTCCCGGCGCCCCCGCCTCCGCAACCGGGCTCGGGTGGCGTGTGGTGACAAGTTGGTATCAGAGCAGGTAAGTGACCATATTGGTCGTCAGCGGTGACTTGTAGTGACAACTATTGTTGTACATTTTATTTTAGAATGGTTTGGTACGGAGATTGGCCACCTCCTTACTTGAACCACTTCAAAATAAAATTGTGGAACAAAGTTGATCCTTCAAGTTATCACGATAGTTGCGAATTTCGGCACTCGAGATTTCGGATTACGGTAAGATTGTTACGATCAAGGGATTGTGGAAAAGATCCGGCACGTAAACTTATGTGTTAGGAAAAGATTTGGTGAGATAAGCATGAAGCTTACGTGATTACGTGAAATACATGATTTTAGCATTCGAGAAATAATTTACGTGTCAAGTCGCATTGCACTCTGAGCCTTAGAAAAGCTGCTAGCTTCGTAGGGATTAGGAGTGACCGATTTGTCTGGACTCTGTTTGGTCTGAAATGTCTCAGGTTTGGTTAACACGCGTAGACAGCGTGTTTTGGTACCGGAAGGGCGGGACTGAGATCCCACACCTCCGTGGAATAGGATACGGGTTCAGCGTAACCCAGGGTCTGAACAACCACACTCACCGCCCCGAGGTTTAGCGGTCGTTGGGACCCCTCTCTGATTTGGTATTGCCCGCCAGCCTAGCTGGTTTAGGGGCGGCAATAGGCAAGGGAAGATCTGATTAAGCCATTGTAAGGGCATTCTGATCAGGTGGTGATAGCGAGACTTAAGCCACTGCTCGCCATAGTTTTGGGATTGGTAAGTGAGTGACTCCGAGGAGGATGGTCACTACGACACCTAGACTTCTCGTCGGCCCTATTAACGACGGGGAGATCTGAGGCACAAGTCGCGAGGTCGGACTTGTAGAGGTTTTAGAGTTTGAACCCCGAGGTTCAATGGTAGAAAGGCCGAGGGTGTAGAGACTTGGGTTGCAGGAGTTGGCAAACTCCTGAGGGAGGCTACATTTTCCACTATCAGTGAAGTGGGGATGTAGCCAGGAATCTGCGTCAGGCACAATTTGATGAGTTTCATCAGGGAGACAGGACTGTTGTAGAGTTTGAGCGGGAGTTTGACAGGCTTATTCACTACATACCGCAGTATCATGGTATGGAAGAGGAGGTTGAGAGTCGCCTCACCTCGCAACGAGGTCGGGAGTACGAGGGGCTCCACACAGCGGGGACCCCGACAGATTTCTGGATGGCCGAGCAGGCTGGGTAGTCTAGTAGAGGTAGAGGGGAGCACCACCGGCACGATCTTGTCCGAATAGTAGTAGGTATCACCTCGGTCAACTTTGTTACAGGCAGGAGGGCCGATGTTTACATTGCGGGTCTGACACTCACTGGGTATGGGATTGCCCTCTTACTGTATGGCAGGGTTTTGGCAGTCTTCAGCGTCCACAGTCTCGGGCACAGCTCAACGCGCCGTGGGGGCGTGGGTTTCAGCGGGGTGGCCCGAGACCTCAGTAGCGACAGCAGCTTCAGCCATCCCCTCCACCACAGCAGCTCAGAGCAGGACAAGTTTTCCATTTGGGTGAGGGGAGGCCCTAGTTATCAGGGAGAACCTAGTCAGCGGTCAGGTACCAGCCAGCAGGGAGGCTCGAGTTAGCAGGAGTTACTGCAGGTACTTTATTCTGATTGAGATACCGGTTCATGCAGTATTGGATACAGGAACATTTATTTCCATTGTAACACCGAAATGTGTTACATCTCTGTATCTGTCTGTTAGTACTTTGCCTCAAATGTTTTTAGTAAAAACTGCTAGGAGTCAGTTTCTGTTTTCCAATGAGATGGTTCGGGGTTGTACGATATCTGTAGGCGGATATCTGATAGTATCGGATTTGTTGGTTTTAGACACGCCGAACTATGATATTATTCTTGGGATGGACTGGCTATCCAAGAAATCTGTGCACATTGATTGTGCAACCCGAACCATTATGGTTTCTGGAGAGGTACTACAGTATAGAGTTACAGGTTCTGGATTCAGCTGCCGATAGTTGGTGTAGGGTAATGTTTTGATCTGAATGAAGCTGGTACTAGGTTAAAGTTGGATGGTTTACCAGTGGTTCGAGTTTTTCTGCAGGTATTTCCGGAGGAGTTGCCCGGATTACCACAAGAGCGGGAAATTGTGTTTGAGATCCACTTGCGGTCGTCGTCTTGCTCCGATATCTATTCCTCCTTATCGGATGCCTATTTACGAGATGCGGGAGTAGAAGAAGCAAGCTGGAGGAATTACAGCAAAAGAGTTTCGTCCGACCGAGCACTTCAGCGTGGGGTGCTCTGGTTCTGTTTGTTAAGAAGAATGATGGGACACTCTGACTTTGTATTGATTACAGACGGTTGAATGCTCTTATTGGGAAGAATAAGTATCCGTTATCGGGGATTGACGATCTTTTTGATCAACTTCGGGGTTCGAGAGTTTTCTCGAAGATTGATCTCCGATCTGGATACTTTCAGCTTAGGGCGAAGGAAGAGGACATACCTAAGACTGCTTTCCGCACCCGATATGGATACTTTGAGTTTACGGTCATGTCATTTGGGCTGACCAATGCCCCCGGCATTCATGGATCGATGCATCGGGTGTTCCGACCGTACTTGGACTCATTTAAGTCGTTTTTATAGATGATATTCGATATATTCTCGGGATGAGGATTCGCATCGGGATCATCGAGGGTAGTTCTGCAGACACTTTGGGAACATCAGCTTTATGCTAAATTCTCAAAGTGTGAGTTAAGATTCGGGAAGTCACTTTTGGGGCATGTTATTTACGGGCATGGCTTGCGTGGATCCAGAGAAGGTGAGGGCAATTTGGGATTGGAAACAACTTACCACGGTACGGGAGATCAGGAGCTCCCTGGGATTGACAGAATGTTATCGGAGGTTTGTACCGGGGTTTTCTATTCTGGCTTCTCCGCTCACGCAGTTGACCAAGAAGGGTCAACCGTTTATCTGGTCTGATAGGTGTGAGCAACATTTTCAGGAGTTGAAGCGGCAGTTGACTAACGCTCCGATTCTGACTCTTCCAGATCTGAGCTTACCGTATGTGATTTATACGGATGTTTCCACATCCGGTTTGGGGTGTGTTGGCGCAGGAGCGTTTTGTGGTAGCTTATGGGTCGAGGCAGCTGCGACCGCATGAGCTGAACTAACCGACATATGATCTGGAGTTGGCTGTAGCGTTTTATGCGCTGAATTAATGGAGGCATTATCTGTTTGGTAATAAATTTCAGATTCTTACCGACCATAAGAGTCTGAAATATCTGTTTACGCAGAAGAAGCTTAATATGAGGCAGCGCAGATGGCTCGAATATATTAAGGACTATAATTGTAGTATCAGGTACATCTCTGGTAAGGGCAACACGGTTGCCGATGCTCTGAGCAGGAAGTATACCGGCTTAGTTAAGGGAGGAAATGTTGGGGATCGGTCCGAGGAGAGTGATTTGACTTGCCTTTGGCACAGGTGGCAGCTCTGGGAGCGTGCTCAGGGGTATACACTTACCATACATTCTGAGTGGCTTGATAGGATGCGCGGCGCAAGGTAGAAGTGCAGTGTTGAAGAAGTTATCTGGGGAAGATAAGGGTTTATTTGTTACCGACGTTTCAGTATAGGCAGGGATTGCTATACTTCCGAAACCGCCTTTACGTACCGGAGGATCAGGAGCTCCGGAATGAGATTTTAGAGGAGGCACACTCGAGCAGTGTGAGTATCAGAAACCGGTAGGGACACTGCAGACTTTGGCCATTCCAGTTCGGGAGTGGGGCAATGTTACTATGGACTTTCATGCCTTGCCCGACACGGTCTCGCCATGATGCGATCTGGGTTATTGTGGATCGGCTGATAAAGTGCGCACACTTTCTCCTTATTCGGGTCATAGACCCTCTGGAGAAGCTTGCCGGCTTTACATCAGGGAGATGGTACGTTTACATGGAGTACCAAACTCCATTGTATCTGACCGTGATCCGCGTTTCACAAAGACAGTTAGAGCTTTTCATGAAGCTTGGGCACGCGATTGCATCTGATTACTGACTTATCACCCATAGACGGACGGGCGATCGGAGCGGTGATTACGTCTTTGGAAGATATCTTTGCGAATCTGTACTTTGGATTTTGGAGGAGATTGAGACCAGCAGTTATTTTGATAGAGTTCTCATACAACAATTGCTTTCAGACTACGATGAGCATAACACCACTTGAGGCGTTGTACGGGAGGAGGTGTATATTACACCACACTGTTGGACAGGTGCGTCTGATGGGGTTAAGCTGGGACCCGAGCTTTTTGAGGAGACTACGGCGAAGATCAGATTGTTACAGGCGCGGATTAAAACCATGACATTGCACCTGCTTGTTTATACGAACCGTCGCCGTAGGGCTCTGGAATCTGAGTTTGGTGACAGAATTTGACTGGAGGTAGCACCGATCAGAGGGACAGTAAGATTTGGTAGGCGGGGTAAGTTACCTCGAGTTTTATCGGTTCTCATGAGTTTCCAGAGTAAGTTGTTAGGTTGGGTTTTTTCCCCCAGCTTTTTTACATTTTACGTGATGTCTTCGGGGATAGCCTGTTGTGGATCGGTTAGACTTAGGTTCGATCTTGCAGGGTTGTCTGGTAGAAATACCGGCAAGCGGACTCGGGTGCAATAAGATGCACCGGAGGGTGGGACGCCGTGAGGCTCTGTATGGTAGTCTAAACTACCACTCCCGCCGCACTGATACGGTGGTCCGATTGTTCAGGTTAGAGGAATGTTTATATTTTCTGGTTGGTAGCGACACTGTCTGGTTGGTTCGAGCTACTCTTGGAGGACCAAGAGTTCTAAGGGGGGGAGAATGTTACGGTCACCCCGAGCGGGTTGCGACCGGGTGACCCGGGGCTCCGGTTTTGGCCTGCGGGTCACGTTTTTCGATGTTCAGGCGGCTCCCGAGCCCTATCCGAGATCATTTTGGCGAACCCTTCCGTATTTGAGGTCGTGTGGGTCCCCCGGACGTTTCCGCCGAAAATATTTTTCTGGCGCCGGGGGGTTGTCGGGGTCGCCTCGGGACGTACAGCGGGCTCGGTAGCGCTCTCGAGACCTCAGTTTGAGAAGCCGTTTGCAGTTTTGGAGTCGTGAGAATGTCCCGGAGGTGTTTGTGGAGTCTAATATTTGGGGCGGGACGTTCGGTTCCGGGCGACTCCCGGGGCTCGGGATGGAAATTTTCTGACGGCTTTGGGGTAAGTTGTGTTATAATTTAAGATGGAATTTATGAGTATTTTTGGGGAATTTTGGTGTGATGGGATTTTAGTTCTGTTGGACACGCTCGCACGTCGGGATTTGTTCGGGTTCAGCGAGCTCGGTAGGACACTCTGGATTTGTAAATGAACTTTTGAAGTATGTTTTACGAATGTTATAATATTCTGAGGGTTGTGTCCAAGTTTCGTTAATTTTGGAATTCGGTAATTATTTTTGGGCAAAAAGAATTGGAACTTTCGGAAAAGTCGGGAGATTAATTGGAAATTGGTTGCAAAATAAATAAAAATCAGCATGGGCAGCAGCAGATTTGTTCGGCAGCAACTTGGGAGACATAAGGGACACTTGGCTATTTTTTACTTAAGTGTTGAAGCATGGGTTAAAGAGAGAGAAAAGATATATACTTGGCTATTATTTTCTTAAGTGAAATACATTCCATTTTATTTCTTTTCTTCTTCTTCTTCTTCTTCCTCTTGCTGCCGCCTCCATTGAAGAACTCTCCTCCAAGCTTGAAGTTCTTCTTCTTAGTTGGAATCAAAGAGGAATTGGGTGCTTTGAGTGGTAAGTACCTCCCAAACTTCTCTTTACTCATTAGTTTTAAAGATTAGTGAAGAAAAGAGGAGTTTTTGCAAATGATGAGTTTGTTCTTAGCTATAAGCTAGGATGATTTTCTTCCTCCCATCTTTTAGTATGTTGTTCTTGGGTAGTAGGGAGTGTTAATCAAGTGTTGGATTTTGGAAAACACACCTTGGGTGAAAAACCCTTTGTTGGCCGAATATTTGGAAAAAATTCCAAAATGGTGTGTGTTTGTTATCTTGCTTCATGCTTCAAGTATGTTAATCCTAGCATGATTCTAAGCTTATGTATGGATTCAATTTGATGGAAAACAAGTTGAGGTAAAAACCCCCTTTTGGCCGATTTTTTAGGTTGATGTTCATTGTGAGTTTTGTTGTTTTGGATGCAATTGGATAGCATTCTTGGTTTAGAAGTGAAATTGGTGGTTAGAATGGTTGTTTGGTAGCTTGTTTGGATTGATTTGGATGTTGGGTGAAATGTTGGTTAGTAACCGAAATGTTGGAATGAAACTTTATCTATGTTGGAGTTTCATTTTGGTTGAATTGGATGTTAATATGGAGTTGGGGTTAAATTTAGGTGTGGTTTGAAGTTTGAATCGTTGAAGTCGGTTAAGACATGGAAAAGTTGCAATTATGCGGGTTTATCGGAAAAAGTCGGGTAATGAAGGGTTTTAAGGTTGAATTTGATCAGTTACGCTTGTTGGATTATGTTTGTTAATGTATAATCTTGCATTGTCTAAGTTGGTTCTGAATTGACGTTTGTGGAAATCGGAATTTTACCGAAATTCTGTCGGATTTTCGATTTGGGGTCGGGGGTGACGGTTTGGTAGTGTGGTTGGTAAGGTTGCTAATTTAGCTTGAATTGACAGATTCTGGGGTCCGGAAGTTAGAAAAGAGAGGTTTTCGGGTTTCGGTCGTGGTTTGGAAGTCGTCCGAATCGGTCTAATACTCTGGAATTGTGAGGTAAGGGTTTGGTTCTGCTATTTTTGGTAAGATAGGTGTATGTTTAGTTTCACTTTCTGTTCTGCAAGTATTTCGGTATTATATGCCTAGGGCATATTCTGTAGTCTATAGGTGTATGTTTTGTTGCACTTCTGTTTTGCAGGTATTTCGGAAATTTGTGCCTTAAGGTGTCACGACCACCCCGCTCGGTTGCGGAGGCGGAGCCGGCCGCGACGTCGGAGAACCGGAACTTACGACGGAAAGCGCGGCAGCGGAGCATCGAGCTCAAATACAGAACAAACGAGAATCGACTAGCAACCTACAGAACCCATACATGGCAAGTATACATGATTACTCAACAAAATACCAACCAAGCAGTTCACGGTATACCAAACATTGCTCATCGCAACAACCACAGAAACATTGAATTCATATCATAACAAATCCCATATAGGCAAGTCGGGGCCCCGCCCTCGACACAGAAAACAACAACGAGAATATATCTCAAGTATATATACACATCCAAAACATGATCGACCTATATGCATGCGATTCTGACTCTGAGCCATTAAACAAAATCCTATAAATATATACCTAAGTGCGGAATCGAAGCCTCTCGCTCAAGAATTCCCGCACGTGGTACTTCTTCTTCTTCTGAGAACCCGAGAATGTCCGGAAGCACCGCGGATCTCTATTCCGCTGGTTGCTTGTCGATCTGAAAGATGGTAAACAAATAAAGGGTGAGTCCTCGAAAGGACCCGATGAGGCTTAAGGTAAAAGTGCGGTTTGCCCACGGGGCAACAATCGAACACGCAAAAGCAGAATAACACAAACATATGCATGTACATATAAACATAAAGTATAACATAAATCAGAATCCAACACATATGCGGTCCAACCGCCGAGCGACCATGCGACGGCTGACCCTCAGCGAGGTCGAATATACGGTCGAGCAGAGCAGATAGCACGGTACCGGTGGGGTCGCGAGCCCCAAACCGCCGTAGGTCACGAAGCAAGTATCGGCACTCCGGTGCGGATACACGCAGAATGTCGGCACCCCTCGGTGCGGACACGCAGGCAATGCTCGGCACTCCCGGTGCGGATACGCGAAACGAATCAAGGAGCACCCGTGGCCTCTTCGACCATTCGGGTCTCGTCACAGAACAGAACAAATAATAATAGTAAGAATACATAAACATAAACAGAAGTAACATTACCTGATAACCATATACAGAACAGAAAAGGAACCCGGGCCTCCAAGGTCATCCGGGCCTTGAAACAGAACAAACGTACATTTTACCAAATTAAGCCCTTACCTCGAAGCGGCGCCTGCTGACTGACACTCGGAAAATCCCGACCTCCGACCGTAATGCACAACTTGGCTCCAATGGTCCCACGCTACTCCACCAACGAGAATCAAGGCTGGGTAACCATAGTTGGATCGAACACATCCAAACAAACCCCGAGAAAACAATTTCCGCACGAACCCGCACTTTCCGGAAAATTCCACGAAAGCTCGGTTTCTCAAACCGAGCTAGAACATTGTTACTTATACATCCATAAACACAACCAAACTTTTAAATCATACCTTCTTCCCAAATCGTTCACACAAGTCCGAATCGAAATTCTCGTTCAGCGGTCGATGCAATTTGTGAGTTTCATTGCGTTTCCGACTACCCCTGTTCACAAATGATCCACAGATCTGAGAATATATGTTCGAATTCATAGAATCAGCCAATATCATTGGCGCCAAAACCGAGCTCGGGCGGGAAAACGGCTTTCACACCGAGCCTTTTCGACAAAACCAATTACGCCATCAGAATCAGAACTTCGCTCTGATCACAACTATATCCTTACCTTTCGCTGAATCCACCGTTGGATTTTACACCAAAATTTTCAGACGCACTTCGGCACCACCTCAGGCGCGTTTCTTCCTACGCTCCTGTTATCAAACATGCACAAGAAGATGACGGGAACGTTTAGAAACCAAGAAATCAAACAAACCTTGTGATTCCATAATCACTTCCAAACTTTAACAGCTCACGGTTTACAAACCGGGCTGAAACTTCACAAACCGACCTCAGATTATTCACTTACACAACACAAGGATCGTTTTGACATGCTTACCTCAAAGCTTGGTCGAGAAACCTCCAAGTTCACCTTTGAGCTCAACATGGCGCAACAATGGTGAAAGAGAAACGGCAGAAGAAAGGAAGAAGAAGAAAGAAGTATGGCTTTTTTTCCATTTTTATTTCCTTTTATACTTGTTTTTCTTCCTTTTTCTTTTTCTTTTTTCCTTCTTTAAATTAAGAAGGGACAAGTGTCCCTCCTCTTTTGCTGCTGCCGACAACATCAGCTGCTGTGCCCATGCTGATTTTTATTAAATTTGCACCCCATTGCAAATTAACTCCCAATTTTTCCGAAAGTTCCAATTCTTTTTACCCAAAAATAATTACCGAATTCCAAAATTAATGAAACTCGGACACAATCTTCAGAATATTATAACATGCACAGAACATTTTTCAGAAATTCATTTGCCTTTCCGGAGTGTCCTACCGAGCTCGCTGAACCCGAACCAAAACCCGACGTGCGAGCGTGACAACCTGAACCGAAATTCCGTCACTCCAAAATTCTATAAAAATACCCATAAATTCCATCTTAAATTATAATACAACTTATCCCAAAGCCGTCAGAAAATTTCCATCCCGAGCCCCGGGATTCCCGTCCCGAGCCCCGGGAGTCGCCGAAACCGACGTCCGTCCAAAACATTAAACTCCACAACCACCTCCGGGACGTCACCACGACTCCAAAACTACAAGCGGCTTCCCAAACTGAGCTCTCGAGAGTGCTACCGAGCCGCTGTACGTCCGAGGCGACCCGACAACCCCGGCGCGAGAAAAATATTTTGGCGGAAACGTCAGGGGACCCACACGACCTCAAATACGGAAGGGTTCGCCAAAATGATACTCGGATAGGGCTCGGGAGCCGTCTGAGCCGCCGCGTGACCGCGAGGCTAAAACCGGAGCCGGGTCACCGGTCGCAACCCGCTCGGGGTGACCGTATCATTCTCCCGCCCTTAGAACTCTTGGTCCTCCTAGAGTAGCCTGAACCACCTAAACAGGCGTCGCTACCAATCAGAATGTAAATATTCCCCTTACTAAGAACAATCGGACCACCGTGCAGTGCGGCGGGAGTGGTAGTTTAGACTACCATCTGAGCCTCACGGCGTCCCACCCTCCGGGTGCATCTTATTGCACCCCAGACGATTGCAGTATTTCTACCAGACAACCCCAGACAGTACCGAACCTAAATCTAACCGATCCACAACAGGCTATCCTGGAAGATACCACATAAAACAGAACCAGTTGGGGGGGAAACCCAACCTAACAATTTACTCTGGAAACTCATGATAATCGATAAAATTCGGGGTAACTTGCCCCGCCTATCAAATCTTACTGTCCCTCTGATCGGCGCTACCTCCAGTCAAATTCTATTACCAAACTCAGATTCAAGAGCCCTACGGCGGCGGTTCGTATAAGCAGTGGTGCAGTCATTCGCGGTTTTAATCCGCGCCTGTAACAATCTGATCTCTGCCGTAGACTCCTCAAAAGCTCGGGTCCCGGCTTAACCCGATCGAGGCATCTGTCCCAGCGGTATGGTGTCATACACCTCCTCCGTACAACGTCTCAAATGGTATCATGCCGTCGTAGTCGAAAGCTGTTGTTGTACGAGAACCCTATCAAGCATATCGCTAGCCCCAAACTCCTCCAAAATCCAAAGCAGTTAGCAACATATCCTCCAATATCAGAATCACCCGCTCATTGTCCGTCCGTCTGTGGGTGATAAGCTGTATTCGGATGGAGTCGCGTGCCCAATGCTTCATGAAAAGCAATCGAACCGTCTTTGTAAAGCGCGGATCATGGTCAGATTCAATGGAGTCGATACTCCATGCAAGCGTACAATTTTCACGATGTAAAGCGGCAAGCTTCTCCGGAGGGTCTATGACCGAATAAGCGAAAAGTGTACGCACTTGTCGGCCGATCCACAATAACCCGAGATAGCATCATGATGAAACCGTGTCGGGCGGTGCGGTCGGAAAGTCCATCATAACATTACCCCACTTCCAGTGGAATGGGCAAAGTCTGCAGTGTCCACTGCCGGTTCTGATGCTCACACTGCTCGAGTGTGCCCCTTCTAAAATATCATTCCAGAACTCCTGATCCTCTGGTACACAAAGGCGGTCTCGGAAGTATAGCAATCCCCGTCTATACTGAAACGTCGGTAACAACTAAACCCTTATCTTCCCCAGATAACTTCTTCAATACCAGATCTCTACCTTGCACTTCGCGCATCCTATCAAGCCACTCAGAATGTATGGTAAGTGTAATAACCTGAGCACGCTCCCAGAGCTGCTCCCTGTGCCAAAGGCATAACAAATCACTCTCCTCAGATCGGTCACCAACATTTCCTCTCTTAATTAAGCCGGTATACCTCCTGCTCAGAGCATCGGCAATCGCGTTGCCCTTGCCAGAGATGTACCCGATACTACAATCATAGTCCTTAATGTATTCGAGACATCTGCGCTGCCTCATGCCAAGCTCCTTCTGTGCAAACAGATATTTCAGACTCTTATGGTCGGTAAGAATCTGAAATTTACTATCAAACAGATATTGCTTCCAATGTTTCAGCGCATAAATTACTATAGCCAACTCCAGACCATGTGCCAACCGGTTCAGCTCATGCGGTCGCAGCTGCCTCGACCCATAAGCTACCACAAAACGCTCCTGCGTCAACACACATCCCAAACCAGACGTGGAAGCATCCGTATAAACCACATACGGTAAGATCGGATCTCCGATAAAAATCCTGCTAACCCCAGGGAGCTCTTGATCTCCCGTGCCGTGGTAAGTTGTTTCCAATCCCGAACCGCCCTCACCTTCTCTGGATCCACAGACAGACCATGCTCAGATATAATGTGTCCCAGAAAGGTGACTTCCCGAATCCAGAACTCACTTTGAGAATTTAGCATAAAGCTGATATTCCCAAAGTGTCTGCAGATCTACCCTCAGATGCTCCCGATGCGAGTCCGCATCCCGAGAATATATCAGAATATCATCAATAAAGACCACTACAAAAGAGTCCAAGTACGGCCGGAACACCCGATGCATCAGATCCATGAATGCTGCCGGAGCATTGGTCAGCCCAAATGGCATGACCGTAAACTCAAAGTGTCCATATCGGGTGCGGAAAGCAGTCTTAGGTATATCCTCCTCCTTCACCCTAAGCTGAAAGTATCCAGATCGCAGATCAATCTTCGAGAAAACTCTCGAATCCCGAAGTTGATCAAAAAGATCGTCAATCCTCGGCAACGGATACTTATTCTTCACAGTAAGGGCATTCAACCGTCTGTAATCAATACAAAGTCAAAGTGTCCCATCATTCTTCTTAACAAACAATACCAGAGCACCCCACGCTGAAGTGCTCGGTCGGACGAAACTCTTTTGCTGTAATTCCTCCAGTTACTTCTTCTACTCTGCATCTCGAAATAGGCATCCGATAAGGAGGAATAGATATCGGAGCGATGCCATTGCAGTGGATCTCAAACACAATTTCCGCGACCCGAAACCGGAAACCTTTCTTTTTCAACCTTGAACCTCGAATCTATCAATTCAAGCTGGATTAGCAACTTTACCAACCACACTACCAAACTACACCCCGACCCAAAATCGAAAATCCGTGAATTTCGGTAAAATTCGATTTTCATGAAACATCGAATTCAGAACCGATTGAACATGCAAGATTTCACTTCAATAATCACAAATCAATCCACAGAACACATCAAATTCATGAAATTCCCAACATAATCGGTCAAAAATTCGGCCAAAAGGTGAGTTCTCACCCGTGTTGTGTTTCCAACGATCCAACGTTATTTCCCTAATCCTTACCTACCCAACATCAACATATATGAACCACACAACGATCCAACGGTTCAATTCCATCAAAACTCAGATCTAAGACAAGAACATCAACTTTCCAATATTGCCAAATACTCAACAGAATCGAACCATACCTCAGACAGACGTAGTACTCGAGTTGCTGATCAACTTCCCAGTTGAACTCTCGGACCAAGAAGCAATCTAGAGCAAGCTTTGGAAGCTTGTAAAACACAACAATGGTGGCTTTAGAGAGAGAAAGAATTCGGCAGTGAAGAAGGAAGAAGAATACGTTTGCATTTTTGCAAGACTTGCCAAAACTTAAGTCTTATAATAATAAGTCATGTACTTCGCACATGACATCCTTTTTGACATCATAGTGAATCATAATCACTAGAAATAACAAGAGACCAAGTCCAATACTTTCCACTAATCACATTTCGCCAAGTGTCACAGCTTGGCTCGCCCAAAAAGCGCCGAAACCGTAATTTCCGACCCAGAACATTTTTCTTCACAGAAAAATGTAAATTATATCCCCGACTCCAGATCTTCCTCAAAACTGAAAATCTGAGTCCCGGGTCACTCCCGGGAGCCGTTTCTCCGCCCAGAATCCCCGAAAATCATCCGACGGCAACCCCCCGGCCCCGAAAAATATTTTCCGCGGAAATGTCCGGTACACTGCCAGGACACTAGAAATCGAGATATCGGGTCAATCCGAACTCCGGTTCGAATCTGGAAGCAATCGGCCGGAGTAGCCGTTGCCCGGCCAACCGGCTCAGAATAGCCTCCCTCCGAGAATTTGTCAATTCCTGCAAACCAAGTCTCTACTACCTCCGGCCCTCCTCGGCCGCTGAACCTCGGGGGATTCAAACTCGAAACCTCTCCAAAAGTCCAACCTCGTCGGGTGGTGTCTCGGATCTCCCGTCGTTGATAGGACCGGCGAGAAGTCTAGGTGTCGTAGTGACCACGCTCCTCGGAGTCACTCACTTACCAATTCCAAAGGCTGTAGCGGCGGTGGCTAAAGTCTCGCTATAACCACACGATCAAAATGCCCTTACCGTGGCATAAACAGATTTTCCCACGCCTCTGCCGCCCCGAACCAGCTAGGTGGCGGTAATACCAAATCAGAGAGGGGTCCCTACGACAGCTAAGCCTCGGGGGTGGTGAGTGTGGTTATTCAGACCCTGGGTCACGCTGAACCCGTATCCTATTCCACGGAGGTGTGGGATCCCAGTCCCGCCCCTCCGATGCCAAAACACGCTGTTCGCGTGTAGTAAACCTTCCCTTAAACCAAGTCCAACCAAAGTCAACTTATCCCATATCCAAAAGTCCAAATCAACTAACTATTTCCCATCTATCCAAAAGCCAGCAGCAGTATCCTAAGGCTCTGTAGTGTAATGCAATGCATGATGCAAGGATTCTTTTCAGAATCCCGAAACTAAATAATAAACCTTAACATAGAATCAAATCATGCTTATAATCACGGAATCACTTCATATAACACCCACACCTTTCATAATGCTCCAAAGAACCGCCACCGCTCCACACGCATTCCGAAATGGTTCAAATAAGGAGTTGATCAGGCTCCGTACCGAACCACTCGAATGAGGTGTAAACCGATAACTTGCCCTTTGAAGTCATCTTCCGCAGGTACTTAACCCTGAACAGACTTAACTCACTCCAAAAGTCCACCCTCGGACTTGTATACTTGCCTTCCACATTTCATATCAAAACCAAACATACTTTACCTTTTGGTCAATCCGACCCAACCTGCTCTGATACCAACTTGTCACGACCACCCCGCCCGGTTGCGGAGGCGGAGCCGGCCGCGACGTCGGAGAACCGGAACTTACGACGGAAAGCGCGGCAGCGGAGCATCGAGCTCAAATACAGAACAAACGAGAATCGACTAGCAACCTACAGAACCCATACATGGCAAGTATACATGATAACTCAACAAAATACCAACCAAGCAGTTCATGGTATACCAAACATTGCTCATCGCAACAACCACAGAAACATTGAATTCATATCATAACAAATCCCATATAGGCAAGTCGGGGCCCCGCCCTCGACACAGAAAACAACAGAAGCAGAATATATCTCAAGTATATATACACATCCAAAACATGATCTGACCTATATGCATGCGATTCTGACTCTGAGCCATTAAACAAAATCCTATAAATATATACCTAAGTGCGGAATCAGAAGCCTCTCGCTCAAGAATTCCCGCACGTGGTACTGCTGCTGCTACAGAACCCAGAATGTCCGGAAGCACCGCGGATCTCTATTCCGCTGGTTGCTTGTCAGACTGCCTGAAAGATGGTAAACAAATAAAAGGGTGAGTCCTCGAAAGGACCCGATGAAGGGCTTAAGGTAAAAGTGCGGTTTGCCGGGGGCAACAATCGAACTGCAAAAGCGAATAACACAGCATATGCATGTACATATAAACATAAAGTATAACATAAATCAGAATCCAACACATATGCGGTCCAACCGCCGAGCGACCATGTGACCCTCAGCGAGGTCGAATATCTGGTCGAGCGAGCAGATAGCACGGTACCGGCTGGGTCGCGAGCCCCAAACTGGTCGTAGGGTCACGAGCAAGTATCGGCACTCCGGTGCGGATACACGCAGAATGTCGGCACCCCTTCGGTGCGGACACGAGCAAAATGTCGGCACTCCGGTGCGGATACGAAAGCGAATCAAGGAGCACCGTGGCCTCTTCGACCATTCGGGTCTCGTCACAGAACAGAACAAATAATAATAGTAAGAATACATAAACATAAACAGAAGTAACATTACCTGATAACCATATACAGAACAGAATAGGAACCCGGGCCTCCAAGGTCATCCGGGCCTTGAAACAGAACAAACGTACATTTTACCAAATTAAGCCCTTACCTCAGAAACGCTGCCCTGCAGCCCAACACTCGGAAAATCCCGACCTCCGACCCGTAATGCACAACTTGGCTCCAATGGTCCCACGCTACTCCACCAACGCAGAATCAAGCTGGGTAACCATAGTTGGATCAGAACACATCCAAACAAACCCCAGAAAACAATTTCCGCACGAACCCGCACTTTCCCGGAAAATTCCACAGAAAGCTCGGTTTCTCAAACCGAGCTAGAACATTGTTACTTATACATCCATAAACACAACCAAACTTTTAAATCATACCTTCTTCCCAAATCGTTCACACAAGTCCGAATCGAAATTCTCGTTCGGCGGTCCCGATGCAATTTGTGAGTTTCAGTGCGTTTCCGACTACCCCTGTTCACAAATGATCCATGAGATCTGAGAATATATGTTCAGAAATCATAGAATCAGCCAATATCATTGGCGCCAAAACCGAGGCTCAGGCCGGAAAAAACGGCTTTCACACCGAGCCTTTTCTGACAAAACCAATTACACCAACAGAATCAGAACTTCGCTCTGATCACAAATATATCCTTACCTTTCGCTGAATCCACCGTTGGATTTTACACCAAATTTTTCAGACGCACTTCGGCACCACCTCAGGCGCGTTTCTTCCTACGCTCCTATTATCAAACATGCACAAGAAGATGCCGGGAACGTTTAGAAACCAAGAAATCAAACAAACCTTGTGATTCCATAATCACTTCCAAACTTTAACAGCTCACGGTTTACAAACCGGGCTGAAACTTCACAAACCGACCTCAGATTATTCACTTACACAACACAAGGATCGTTTTGACATGCTTACCTCAAAGCTTGGCCGAGTAACCTTCAAGTTCAGTTTTGAGCTCAACATGGCGCAACAATGGTGAAAGAGAAACGGCAGAAAGGAAGAAGAAGAAAGAGGTATGGCTTTTTTCCATTTTTATTTCCTTTTTATACTTGTTTTTCTTCCTTTTTCTTTTCTTTTTTTTTCCTTCTTTAAATTAAGAAGGGACAAGTGTCCCTCCTCTTTTGCTGCTGCCGACAACATCAGCTGCTGTGCCCATGCTGATTTTTATTAAATTTGCACCCCATTGCAAATTAACTACCAATTTTTCCGAAAGTTCCAATTCTTTTTGCCCAAAAATAATTACCGAATTCCAAAATTAATGAAACTCGGACAAAATCTTCAGAATATTATAACATGCACAGAACATTTTTCAGAAATTCATTTGCCTTTCCGGAGTGTCCTACCGAGCTCGCGAACCCGAACTAAAACCCGACGCGTGCGGCGTGACAACTGAACCGAAATTCCGTCACTCCAAAATTCTATAAAAATACCCATAAATTCCATCTTAAATTATAATACAACTTATCCCAAAGCCGTCAGAAAATTTCCATCCCGAGCCCCGGGATTCCCGTCCGAGCCCCGAGTCGCCGAACCGAGCGTCCGTCCAAAACATTAAACTCCACAACCACCTCCGGGGCGTCACCACGACTCCAAAACTACAAACGGCTTCCCAAACTGAGCTCTCGAGAGTGCTACCGAGCCGCTGTACGTCCCGAGGCGACCCAGACAACCCCGGCGCCGGAAAAATATTTTCGGCGGAAACGTCCGGGGGACCCACATGACCTCAAATATGAAAGGGTTCGCCAGAATGATGCTCGAATAAGACTCGGGAGCCGTCAACGCCGAAAACGTGACCCGCGAGGCTAAAACCGAGCCCGGGTCACCCGTCAACTCCGCTCGGGTGGCCGTAACATAAGGTACGTTACGTGATCGTAGGTGTATGCCTTGTAGCATACCTGTCTGCATTTACCCTACGTTTGTAGGTGTATGCCTTGTGGCATACTTTGTGCATTAACCCTACGGCGGTTGTGGGTTCGCTTCCCAGTGGTGCACCATGCTTCAGTAATAGCTTCGGCTTCTGACTCCCTTATAGGGATGCTGTCTTTCCGATTTGTTATAAGGGTTTATGGCGATTTAGAATCGCACATCCTTCGGGATTTTGCTCTGTTATCTTTAAATGCAAGATATTCGTATTCATTTCATATATTACGTATATTGCTATCTTTCTGCTTTTGCGGGTTACATATGCTTATCTTACCCCAAATCCCTTACGGGTCCTTTCGAGGACTCACCCTTTTTGGGTTACATTTTTGGGTTTGGTAGACTGATAAGCGGCTTGCGGAGTAGGGTTCCGTGAGGTTTCTACCTTGGTTGAGGTTAGCGGCACTGCACCTTGCGGTCAGGATTTGTCTATTTGGTCCGAATCCCAGGAGGCCCGTCTCCTCACGGCCATTCAGGGTCTCCGCTGGGAATCCCTTTTCTTTGTGGATGTACACACCAACCCCCCTACAACATGGAACAGTTCCTGAGCACGGCATCCCGGTTCATGAACACAGAAAAGGTCACTCGGCCACCCGCCCGCACCACCTCAACTAGCCCGTTCTGAGAATACTACAGCACACATGTTGTCCAAGGGAAAGACACCCTCCACCTTGACCGCTGCCGCGAACCCCCAAAACGCGCAAAGCGTGCCATCCGCTTTGTTCTCATTAAGAAACAACTGTGGCATCGCGGATTTGCAGCATCTCTCCAACGCTGCTTTAGCACTCTCGAGGAACACTCCATCTTGGATACCCTCCACCAAGGCAACTGTAACTCACACATAGCGGCGGAGGCACTTGCCCACATGGCCCTCCGCCAAGGGTAGCGCAGATGCGCTCCTACATAATAAGGCAGGTCTCTCCACGACCAGTATGATCAAACTCACTGACGCAGCCAAACGCTCAGGGGTTTCACGCCAAACTCGACCTACTCAAAGAATTATGCGAAGGCACTTGCCTCCGTATGCTTGCCCTCAAACAGAGGATGAATCCTCGTCATAAGGCCAGGGTCAGACCCAAGGCGCTACAACAAGGAGGCCTTGCCTTACTAAAGTCCGCCCTCACTGCTCGCGACCCCAAAATAGGGTGTCCTGCGACCCAACTGGGACGGACCTTCATCCGTAAACTAGTCCACCCAGGAGTCTATAAAGTACAAGACCATGATGGTCGTCTTCTTCCCCGCAACTTTCACGCGGATGACTTACGCCCATATTACGTGTAAGTTCCCAGCTTCATGTTTCAATTCAATAAAATACAAGTGTATTTCTTCCTCCCTTACAGCATCACGTAGCAACACAACTGCCCTCTCAATCGCCCTCTGCACCCAACCGGTCAGACTGGCTACTCGCCTAAATCATGGCACCAGACCTTGTCAGGTCCGCCTCGCGCACCCACACAAAGGGAAGCCCCTTGCGGTCGCGCCCATGGTAGCTGTGGGTCTTGTCTCGAAAAACCCCAGCTGACCTTCAACTCGCCCCGCCTCATGGGTAATCCCCTTGCGGTGCGGAAGGGTAATCCCCTTTTGGCTCCTTTAGGAAGGTCCCTGTAAAAGTCGCCCTCGCGCGCCTCACCGGGCCTTCCGCGCGGACACCTTCAACAGGTAGTTGCGGGTCTCATCCCCAACTGACCTCCAAGTCGCCTTGCCCCAAGGGTAATCCCCTTGCGGTGCGAAAGGGTAATCCCCTTTTGGCTCCTTCAGGAAGGTCCCTATGTAAGTCGCCCTCGCGCGCCTCACCGGGCCTTCCGCGCGGACACCTCCAACAGGTAGTTGCGGGTCTCATCCCCAAGTGACCTTCAACTCGCCTTGCCCCAAGGGTAATCCCCTTGCGGTGCGGAAGGGTAATCCCCTTTTGGCTCCTTAAGGGAGGTCTATGTAAGTCGCCCTCGCGCGCTACAGTAGACCTTCCACGCGGACTGCCCAACACAGTTACGGGTCTCATCTCTCAGAACTCCAGTTGACTTGTCACTTGTCTTAACAGGTGCTCCACTGCCTTCGCCATCGCGCAAATACAATCTCAAGGTAAACTGAGCTTTACTTCTCTTATCATACAGCTTGCGAGCACTATTGCAGGTATCCTCTACTTGGTACATTGTCCACTACCCAAGGGCTTACTCCTTGCGGTATCGCCAGGAAGGTCTCTGCGTGAGCCGCCTTCACGAGCCCCTGCAGACCTTCCACATGGAGAAATCTCATCCATGGTCTTCAAAGGCATCGCCACTGTGAACCCTAACCGGGTCCTCAGCTTGTCTTAACAAGTGATCTCTCTCAACTCGTCTCGACAAGTGATCTCTGTGGCTTCGCCGTTGCGAACCCCAGCAGACCCCTCGCCATGAACGGGACTTAGCCCACGGTTGCTGACCTAGCTAACGTGCCCTACAATGCTATCGCAAGACAAAACCGAGACTACAAACAATGAAGGTAAATTGAAATTTTACTTCATTACTGTCAAAAGTATGCAAAAATTGCAGATATCCCTTGTACACAAAAGAGGGGGGGTTATCCACAAATTGGAGCCTCCGCCCTAGTCCAACATGGCGTACCATGTGTCTCCCATCTTCCTACCCTGCTCCCCCCAGTTGAGCAGGGCCTCTACTGCAGGATCGCTTGTGTTCGCAGCATCCAAAGTCCCAAGACTTAGCTCTGGGAACTCCTTCACTACTTGGAAGCGGCATCGCAGCCAGCCCTCCTCATAGGCCTGCGCCCCTGCTTCACCTTGAGCTTGGATCTCACCAAGCTTCTCCATCAGTCGGGGCATCCTCCCAGGAATGGGCACCTTGATGGAAGAAGGAGACTCACGGTCCTCATCTGCAAAGGGAGGAAGGCCCAAAGCCTTCTCCATCTCCCATACTGAGGCCACCGCTTTCTTAAGATCAGTGGTGACCTCCAGATGTGCCTTCGCGGTTTCCTCGGTAGCAAGCCTGGTCTCTTCTGCCTTCTCTTCCGCCAGCTGGGCCTGGGCGATAGCCTGGCGCTTCACTTCTTCAGTTGCAGCCCTCGCCAGCTCAACTTCAGCCTTTGCCTCCGCGAGGGCAGCTTTTGTGTCAGCCTCCAAAGAGAGGAATGACTCCTTCAGGACAGCAGCCTCAATCTTCTGGGCTTCCAGCTCTGCCTCCTGTTGAAGGAAACGGCGCTGAAATGCGTCAATCAGACTGGCCTGCTCCCATCGGAGCAGCCTACAAGTGGTCCGCTCGTTATTAAGGAAGTCGCACCAGGTCTCCAGCTGGGCCACTCGCTTGGCCTGCTCCTCCTCCCTTCCCTGGGCAGTTTCCAGCTCCCCCCTGAGGAACGCAATCTCTGCAATTTGGGCGTCATCCCACCTGTTGGCATACTTGAGAAAGTCATGCCATTGCTCCATGGCAGCGTACCCTTGAACGACGGCCTGCATCCAAGTTCATTCAGCAAGACAGAAAGAAGAACAAAACTTATGAAACAAAGACCAAAGTTTTTCTTACCCGCAGATTCTGCTTGCCTGACTCCTTCATGAGCTCATCAGGGGAGTTTAGGCTTCGCCCTAGCACCTCCCTATCATAAGGGGTGCGCAGCCCCTCCAGGCACGATAAGAGGGTTTTCTCCCCTCCCAACAACAAGGAATTGTCATTGTTGAGAAAGAAGACCGGGTCCCACGCCTCGCGCAGAGACTTTCCCTCTTCCTTGTACACCTTGGCCCTGAGGTCTTGCCTCGTGACCCTCAATGTAACCGGCCTTTCGGACCACTTGGGGGCTGTCGCAGCAGCAACACGCCTCCGCTCCAAGTAATGGGGCCACACCCCAGTCTCCTCCAAGATCTCGGTCATGGTCCCCAGTTCCGCCGGAACCTCGCGAGGGCCGCTCCCTTGCCCAGAAGGCCCCGCACCTTCAACAGATTACAAATATCAGTACCACTGAAAAAGTTGGGACACAATCTTTAAATAAGTGACTTACCAGCAGAAGGTTGCACCCATCCACTAGCCTATGGCTGGCTGCTTGAAGGCGGGGCTGCTTCCCAACCACTTGTCCTCGCAGAGGTCTGCGGCACTGCTCCCTCCCCGGGGGCCTCGCTAGTGCCCCTTTCCTTCGCCGCCACGGGGGCCTCCTCCCTCTCCTCCCCCGAAGGAATCACCGTAGGGCCTCCTTCCCTGAAGGGGCCTCCTCCCTGCGGTGGTGGCCGTCATCTCCTCCCAACGGGGTGACCACCACCTTCACCTCCTCGGGAATGGGCCTCGCTATCAGAAGAGGAAGAAGCCTTCTGAATGCTTAAGGCCTCTTTCCTCGGCAGGGACCTCTTCCCCAACAGGCCCCATGACCTCTTCAATAGAAGGGACCGTAGCAGATCCCTCTGCCTCTGCAGGCCCCTTGGCTTCTTCAACAACAGCGGAAGCACTCCCTTCTCCAGGATGCACATCGCCAGTAGCCACTTTCCTCTTCTTCTCTCCTTTTGGGGACACCAGTGGCCTGGTGGCAGCCCTATTCTTCCTCACAGGGACAATTGGTCCCAACGCCTTAACAGCCCCGGCGGGGGCATCCCTCCCAAATGCGCAGGCCATGTGCACCTGCTGTGCAACACGCATAGACACTCTCTTGTCCCTGCCTTCGCCAGACTCAATAGAGGCATCTGCAAACAGAAAAGACTTCAGACCAGGTTCTGCTAAACAATTTACATTTATACAACGCACTTATGTACAAACATACCTCTGGGCCCTGCCAGTGCCGCGGTAAGGGCATCCACCACCTCTCCACGATGGGCAGGGGCCCATCCCTCATATGGCGGGGGCACCTCAGGGTCCAGCAGGAAGCCATTGCTGATCCCAGCCCACCTCAATGTTGTCTCGTCAAGTTGGGTGGCAGAGAAAGGGAAAGCTCATCACAGCGCTCCTCGCAAACACATCATCCAACCATCCCAACAGTTGGACATATGCCTGCCACCGCAGCCCATTGGAACTCAGCTCAGGCCTCCGCGCAATGCTCTGCACTGATCGCTGCGTCCTCGCCACTGGAAAGTTCCAGGAGTTGTCGCGAGGCAGGAAGAAGAAGGATCCATGCCAAGAATGGTAGGATTTGGGCGCAACGATGAAGGAGATGGAATTGTTTCCCCCAACGTGTATGGGGGTCACATGGAAAAATGCACTCCCACTCCGCAATTCCAGCCGGTAGAACCGCTGGAAAACATCGGCAAATGGTTTTACTCCGGCCATCCGGCAGGCGACGGTGAAGCCTGCGATATTCAGAAACGTATTGGGCGCCAACTGCGACGGTGGCAACCCCCACCCTGTGCACAGATCTTGCACCAGAGGCGGCAGCGGAAACCGCAATCCAGCCGCGAGCTGCGCCGTGTACAGGCACAACACCGCTCCTTCTAGGTTCTCCTCGGTTGGGGAAAGGCCCAACGATTTACAAGCGCCCTTGCGCGAAGGAAACACCTGCACCTTCTCCAGTGGGAAGAAGGCTTTCTTTAACTCCTGGTGAATTTTCTCATGGTTCGCCATGGTCTTCTCCACTGAAGCAATCACCGGATAAACGGCTTCCTTGGACTCCATTCCTGCAAAAATCGGGCCACAGACATATAAATCGCAAAAAGCCAATAGAGGCATTTTGTCAAGCACTCACTGTGCTCAGAAATGAAATCTTATCTGCTTAATCACCGGTGAAGAGAACGGAAAGGCAGGCGGTAAACGCACGAACGGACGGTGAAGATACGAGCGGAAATCAAAGATTCCCCGCAAAAGCACTTACAACGATCGATGAACGGTTCAAGCACACAAGAAAGCGGAAAGGCTACTCAGCACGATAGCAAGGGAAAGCGAAACTGAAGATGAACAGCTCCAATCTTCTCAAACACGCTTTTATAAGCCCGCCAAAACGAGAAAGCGCTTTAAAAAAGCGTAATCGACTCCTGAGGTGCCACGTGCCAAGCGCCCTAACGGTTAGTAAACCTTTCGCCTTCCGTTATTATCTCTCCTGCTTTAAAAGGCTGGGGCATCTCCCCGCTTCCACTACACTTACACGGTTAACAAACGGCGCAACGCCCCCGCCAACTACAAGACATTGGATTATAACAGAGTACGGGACCCTGCCCATACTCTGCCTTCAGGAGGAGGCATCTTGGTACACTACCCAAGCAAATGCCCCCTCAAAAGCTCACAAGGATCATGAGGAATCCAACACATGGAGTATCAGACCATAAAAGGTCATCGCGCTCCACACAAACTCGGTTCTGTGGCTACTACTGCCCTCAACACGATATTTTCAAACTATTTTCAACACGGAGTACAGGACCCTGCCCATACTCCGCTCTCAGGAGGAGGCATCTTGGTACACTACCCAAGCAAATGCGCCCTCGCATCGTATCAGAATCAGACAAGGCTTCGCAAGTCTCGCCTGCGCGAGGTCTCACCCTCGTGGTCTTCCAGCTCGCCTTCGCGAGGTCTCACCCTCGCGGTCCAAGTCTCGCCTTCGCGAGGTCTCACCCTCGCGGTCCAAGTCTCACCTTCGCGAGGTCTCACCCTCGCGGTCTCAAGTATCGCCTGCGCGAGGTCTTACTCCTCGCGGTCTCAAGTAACGCCTGCGCGACGTCTCGCCCTCGTCGGTCTCCAGCTCGCCTTCGCGAGGTCTCACCCTCACGGTCTTCCAACTCGCCTTCGCGAGGTCTCACCCTCGCGCTCATAGTCGCGCTTGCGCGAGGTCTCACCCTCGCCAGATCACAGGTCTCGCTCTTGAAGTCTCACTCGCCCTCGCGAGTCTCTTGGACCTTCGCGGGTCACCCTCGCGGTCTCACTCGCCTTCGCGGGTCTCGCCCTTGCGGTCTCAACTCGCCTTCGCGAGGACTCTCATGCCTATACTGGCCCCGCCAGATAAGGCCCTTGCACCCAGGTTCGTGCGACCCTTACACCTTTATTGGCTTCGCTTTATCTGGGCCTTCGCCCCTCTGCTGGCCTTCGCCGCTACTTGATAGGCCACTTGGTCATCTGACATTAAGCAACCAATGAGGAGGTCAGCACGAGCCTGAGTGATCTTCACCAGATTTATACGCCAGACATTCTCTGACAAGCGAATCACCTAAGGCGGTTTGCTGAGATCTTCATCATCACAGCCGCCTTATCTCCTAAAGTCTGACAGACTTGTCTCACAGCCTGTCCAAGGCTTCAACTGGGGGAGGCTCCTCCTGGCATCACCCTATAAATAGGGTGATGTCCACCTTAAACTGGGTAAGCTACTACACGCCCCCCACTCCTCTCTTGCTACTTCTGAGTATTCTCTTTATCTTCCACAGATTACTCTGAACAGCAAGCTTGGAGCTCTCAAGAACACCACCATCAACCATTCAGCTGAGAGTCCGCAAGCTTCCTCTTGGTTGTCCTGTGCCATGAGCCCCATGAAAGCGTAGAGACGCGAGCTATCTCAGTAGGGACCTTGTCATGGGTCCGATGTGATCACGGGGGGCCATCTTGATGTGATCGTGATCACTAACTCGGATCTAGCTCGTTGGAGGCAGTTTCCAGCAAGAATGGAAACGAAGAACAGAGGAAGAACACGAAGGAGACAGAGTCGGCCAAGGGAACCTCCTCACTACGAGGTGAGGCAATGCCCTTGAAAATGCCTGGGAAGTGAGATGGGATCTAGCACCTCTTGACTACAAGGTCAAGCAATACTAGATATTATGCTTGGATCCTCTTGCCTGGATCACTAGGGAAATGGAAATGCAAGAGTGGAGAACACAAAAGCCGATGACTCCCCGGGAGTGTTTCAGCCGAATTGTTTAAATTCAATAATATGTTCTAGGTTACAATGGCGACTGCCACTTAGCTTATATAGTGAAGTGAAATGGAAGAAGTAAAAGGAGTATTTCGAATGTGCATGCGTGCAGAAAGTACAAAGTACTTTTGCACGCTTACAGAGTGAAAAGCTTCTAAAAAGGTAAAAAGGTAAGACTAGCCTAAAAGTGGTTGTTTGTTTTTCCAAGTATCGGCGGAGAAAAGACACCTTGTGTCAGGTTTGGTCGGTCAACTGGCGAAGCCTGGAGATTACGCGAAAGGCCTTCGCTAGGAGCCTTCGCTAGAATGCCTCCGCCGGGCGCCTTCTGAGTTGCCCTTGGCTGAGGCCTTCTCCTTCGCCAAGTGTTCGCGCGCTTAAGACTGGGCTGCTCCTTCTTCAAGAACGCTTATGCTTAAGACTCCAAGGGGCTTCGCACACTCTTCGTCCAGCGCGATACCGAGTTGGCGAAGTTGTAAGGCCTTCTCCCGAGACTCCTCTCGATCGTCTGCGCCATGAGCCTCATGAAAGCATTAAGGTTCGCTTGGACTTGTTTCAGCCGGGACCTGGTCATGGGTCCGCCAAGGCCTTGGAACGGACCAGGGGTCGCGCGCGCTTGAGGTTGTGGGTCTTCTGGAACCTGAGGGTCCTTTGGGACGATGTCCTCATCATACTCTCCTTCTTCAAAAGAATCCGTCCGCGGATTCTTAAAATCTGCTTGTCCTTCAAAGGGAGCTAAATCACAAACGTTAAAAGTTGTATGTACATTATAAGAGCCATCGCAAGGTAAGTCAAGTACATAAGCATTTTCTCCTATTTTTAGTGATTTGAAAGGGACCATCGCCTCTTGGCGCCGGTTTGCTTTTCCTAGCACAGGGAAATCGATCTTTTCTTAAATGTAACCATACCCAATCCCCGACTTGAAAACTCCTAAATTTTCTGCCCTTATTAACTCTGCTTGCGTAAGACTCATTAATTTTCTCAAGTTGTTTGTGAATCTTAGCATGCAAGTCCTTCATGCGTCGGGCTTTTTCTTTCCCATCTACGTCCACTGTTCGGTGTAGTCTAATGCGATTAAGTCCAAAGGGGTTAAAGGATTGAAGCCATATACAATCTCAAAAGGACTATGGGATGTAGAGGAATGGTAGGCTCGGTTATACGCAAACTCTACATGAGGCAAACATTTATCCCATACTTTCAGATTTTTCCTAAGGAGGGTGCGCAGGATAGTGGTGAGGTCCTATTAGTCACTTCGGTTTGGCCGTCTGTTTGAGGGTGATTTGGATGTGGAGTACACCAGACTGGTGCCTAGCCTAGACCAAAGGGTTCGCCAGAAATGACTTAGGAATCTCGAATCTCTATCGCTAACAATGGATCGCGGGAGGCCATGATATTTAACGATGTTATTAAAGAACAATTCCGCCACATGGGATGCATCTTCAGTTTTATGACATGGGATGAAATGGGCCATTTTGGAGAACCTATCAACTACTACAAATATAGCATCATGACCATGCGATGTCCTAGGTAAACCACTTATAAAGTCCATGCTTATTTCAATCCAAGGAATAGAAGGTGTAGGAAGAGGGTGTACTTCCCTTTCGGTTGGAGAGTCAACTTGGCTTGGTGGCATGTGACACATCTGGCGCAAGCTTTGGTGACGTCCTTCTTCATGCCGGGCCAGAAGAAGTTCTCCTTAACGGCCTCAAGCGTCTTTTGGACACCGAAGTGTCCCATGAGACCACCTCCATGTGCCTCCTTGATGATTACTTCGCGCATTGACCCCCTGGGAACGCACAACCTTTTCAACTTAAACAGAAAACCGTCAAAAACATAGTAGCCTCTTTGGCTCCCTTTAAGACAGTTGGCAAATATTTCACCAAAATCCACGTCATGTTCATACATTCCTTTTAAACCTTCAAAACCAACAATCCTCGTATCGAGAGTCATGAGTAATGCATATCTCCTGGATAGAGCATCAGCAACGACATTGTCTTTGCCTTTTTATACTTAATAACATAGGAGAAAGACTCAATGAACTCTACCCACCTAACATGCCTTTTGCTCAAATTTCCTTGTCCTTGAAGGTACTTCAAAGACAAGTGATCCGTATGGATTACGAATTCTCTAGGCAGAAGATAATGGCTCCACGTTTGTAAGGATCTCACAAGAGCGTATAGCTCTTTGTCATACGTGGAGTAATTCAGGGTGGCTCCACTCAACTTTTCACTAAAAAAGGCGATGGGACGGCCTTCTTGATGCAAGACAGCGCCGATGCCTATGCCACTGGCATCGCATTCTACCTCGAACACTTTGTCGAAGTTTGGCAAAGTGAGTAGAGGGGCATTTGTCGACGAGATTTCAATTCGTGAAAAGATTTCTCTTGCGATGACCCCATTCAAAGATGACATTCTTCTTAGCCAATTCGTGCAAAGGGGCAGCAATGGAAGAGAAGTCTTTAACAAATCTTCTGTAAAAACTAGCAAGTCCTAGGAAGGACCTGACCTCAGTTAAGGAGTTAGGAGTAGGCCAGTCCCGAATAGCACTGATCTTACTCTCGTCTACCTTGACTCCCTTCGCACCCACTACGTATCCAAGAAAGTTAACTTCCTGGGATGCGAAAACACACTTTTCAAATTTGGCATACAGTTTTTCTAACCTAAGCGTATCAAGGACTTGCCTCAGATGCTCAACATGCTCCTCATGGTTCTTAGAATAAACTAGTATGTCATCAAAGTATACTACCACAAATCTCCCAATGAAATGCCTCAAAACATGATTCATTAGACGCATGAAAGTACTTGGTGCGTTAGATAACCCGAAGGGCATAACATTCCACTCATACAAACCAATCTTGGTTTTGAAAGCAGTTTTCCATTCATCACCTTCCTTCATCCGAATTTGGTGATAACCACTTCTAAGGTCAATTTTTGAAAACACACAAGCACCACTCAATTCGTCTAACATGTCATCAAGTCTAGGTATAGGGTGGCGATACTTTACGATGATAGAGTTGATGGGGCGACAGTCCATGCACATGCGCCAAGTGCCATCGCTCTTTGAGTACAGTATGGTGGGACCGCGCATGGCGGCAGGCTTTCGCGGATGAACCCCTTGTCTAACAACTCCTGAACTTGCGACTGGATCTCTTTGGATTCTTGGGGATTGGTCCGGTAAGCGGCCTTGTTGGGTAAAGGTGCCCCCGGAAGCAAGTCGATTTGATGCTCGATGCCGCGATATGGGGGAAGGGTTCGCGGCTCATCAAATACTTCGCCGAATTCCTTCAGGACCTCCTGCACATAGAAAGGAAGAGAAGACACATTGTCAAGTGTTAGCATGCAGTGAGTGGGGATCAGGAGAAAGCAGATCCTGTTTCCAAGGAACGCTCTTTTAAAATCCCTCTCTTTGGCTAGGGGAGGAAGACACTCTTGTTTTCTCGTGGGCTCTCTCGGGGTGTTTCCCATTAATGCACACCCTTTCCGTTCACTCAAGGTTCCTTGAACCTTCTCACCATTTTCTCTCCACTCTCTGCCCTCCCCTTTCTTTTCTCTCGGACTTACTAGCTAGATGGATTTGATCTGATGGGCTTGAGTTGGGGTGAGGGGAAGCGGGTGTATGGTTTCTTGAGGTGAGTGAGGGCATATTTGTTGGCTTTGCCATAATGTATGGCCTCCTTGTCATATTGCCAGGGTCTGCCCAAGAGGATGTGGGTAGCCTGCATTCGCACCACATCACAAGTGATGGAATCCTCATACTTGCCGATCTTGATTGGGACTTCGACTTGTTTGACAACCTTTACGAAGGTTCTGTCGTCGACCCACTGCAGTTGATACGGTTTAGGATGTACGATGGTGGGGAGGCCTAATTCAGCGACCATGTCTTCGCTGGCAGCGTTGACACAACTCCCGCTGTCAATAATGAGACTGCACAGAGTCCCATTCACCATGGCTCTTGATTGGAATAGGTTTTCCCGCTGAATACTTTCGGTGACACTTGGGGAACTCTGCAGGACCCTCTTGGTAACTAATATGAGACCGTCCATAGGTAGCTCTCCCTCTTCTGCTTCACTCTCATATTGCTCTTGCTCGGGAAGGTCCTCTCCTTCCTCTTCACTAGACAGTTCCCCATTGGGCAGCATTACCATGGCTCTTCGGTTGGGGCAATCCCTCGCATAGTGTCCCTTGCCCAGACACTTAAAGCATTCGATGCTCCTTGACTGCCGAGGGCCGTCATTAGTGATGGTGTTGGGTTTCGGCTGAGGTTGCGAGGAGGGTCTTGTGTTGGGGTAATTTTGGCGAGGGGGTGGCATCGCCGCAGAAGATGCGTATGGTTTTGGCGGGAGCGGTTTGGTGAAGGGGGGGGTCTTGCTGCTTGGGGCTCTGCTGGGAGTAGAAGCAGGGTAGTAAGAGTTCCCCTTATGTAGTTGTTTCTCCACCCGAATGGCCTTATGCACCAGATCTTGGTTATCCCGGTTATCGCATAGTTCAACTGTCTTGGCGACGTCCTCCCGTAGGCCATATAAGAATCTGGCCAACTTAGCCTCTTCGTCCTCCTTGGCGTTGGCCCTCATCGGGGCCCTCTCAAGGTCCTTCTGGTATTCCTCGACAACTGCGATGACCACTGGATAAGGCGCTGCAGCCTCGAGCACAATCTCGGTCATAGTAGCTGGGTGCGAATCGATTCTTCATGGTCCTTTTAAGATCCTCCCACGTGGTGATAGGTCGACATCGGATCCTGGCTCTTTCGTGATGCTCTTGCTCCCACCAGGTGAGAGCATAGTCATGAAACTCAATGACCACAAGTTTCAGGGCTATAGCGTCAGTGTATCCCATCATATCAATGATCCGCTCAGTCCTAGCCACCCATGTAAAGTACTCTTCCGGATCACTGGACCCGTAGAAGGGTGGTATTTGAAGCTTGATGTTGGCGAGGGCTTGCGCCCTGCCTCCCAGGTCTCTGTTGAAACCTCGGTGAACTCGGCCTCGCTCTGCTTCTTCCTCTTCTTCGAGGTCTCTGTGGAGATAGGCTCTGGCTTGAGCTCTATCGGGAAAGACCCTTCTTTTAATAGGCTTTGGTGGTGGCTCCGCGTAATATTCCTGGTCATCACTGTCCAGAATGTCAACACCACGATCTATTCTTGTGGAGGTGGTCGGACGACTGTGAGGGGTGGCCTGTGGCTTCGTTGATGCAGGGTCGAAAGTGGTATGGGTGACTCCATCTTGAGCTCGCGATGCATGGGCGTCATCGTGGGCTTGCGAGCTTTCCGGTTGCTTTCCTTGAGCTACCTCCACTTTCGTTAGTCGCTCATTTGTCATGGCGACTTGAGCTCCCAGTTCATCCAACCTCTGTAAGATCTTCGTGAGTGTCTTTGTGCACGGTTAGCTGGGATGGATGAGGGGGATGAGTCTGTTGAAACCATCGTGACACGATCTTGTTAAAGATATGTAATCGAAAAGAATCTCACCACTCCCCAGTGTTTACTCTCACTCTCGTGTTTCTCTCAACAACTTTGTCACTTCGGCTGTTCACCGACGGCTTTTACAAGTTCTCTAAACTTGATACCGTTTTCAACCTTAGATCAAAGATGAACACGCAAGAAAACACAAACAAAACTCTAGTAAAACCGCAACTTGCAACTCAAGAAAATGACTAGTTACTTGAAACCGGTTTTGTGGGATATCGGGCTCGGAAGATACTTGGTTGGAAGTTTAGAAAAGGCTTTTGCAGTCACAAACACTTCTTGTTTAAGTTCGGAAACTATTTGTCGATCAATCTTACTGTTCACTTGTGTTTTGGGAAGAACACGTAAGAACATTCAAGAACTTTTCGAGCGAAACTTGCTCAATACATTTCTTTCTTTAAACGTTTTCTTTACACACTTGTCGCTCAGGACAACTCTTTTGGCTTATCTCGAAAATACTTGGCTTAAACAAGCACACTTTTAAACAACTTTTCGGTCTCAATGAGATCATCAACCGACATTCCTTCAAGTGTAAGAAAAGGTAACAAAAGGTTTTGCTTGAAGAAAACTCAACAAGCGATACGGTACCTCCGGCCAAGCACTTTGGCTCGATACCACTTGATGTGATCACGGTTAGTGATCACTAACTCGGATCTAGCTCGTTGGAGGCGGTTTCCAGCAAGAATGGAAACGAAGAGCAGAGGAAGAACACGAAGGAAGCAGTCGGCCAAGGGAACCTCCTCACTACGAGGTGAGGCAATGCCCTTGAAAATGCAGGAAGTGAGATGGGATCTAGCACCTCTTGACTACAAGGTCAAGCAATACTAGATATTATGCTTGGATCCTCTTGCCTGGATCACTAGGGAAATGGAAATGCAAGAATGGAGAACACAAAAGCCGATGACTCCCCGGGAGTGTTTCAGCCGAATTGTTTAAATTCAATAATATGTTCTAGGTTACAATGGCGACTGCCACTTAGCTTATATAGTGAAGTGAAATGGAAGAAGTAAAAGGAGTATTTCGAATGTGCATGCGTGCAGAAAGTACAAAGTACTTTTGCACGCTTCAGTGAAAAGCTTCTAAAAAGGTAAAAAGGTAAGTCTAGACTAAAAGTGGTTGTTTGTTTTTCCCCAAGTATCGGCGGAGAAAAGACACCTTGTGTCGGGTTTGGTCGGTCAATGGCGAAGCCGGAGATTACGCGAAAGGCCTTCGCTAGGGAGCCTTCGCTAGAATGCCTCCGCCGGGTGCCTTTGCGGAGTTGCCCTTGGCTGAGGCCTTCTCCTTCGCCAAGTGTTCGCGCGCTTAAGGGTCCGGGCTGCTCCTTCTTCAAGAACGCTTATGCTTAAGACTCCAAGGGGCTTCGCACACTCTTCGTCCAATGCGATACCGAGTTGGCGAAGTTGTAAGGCCTTCTCCCGAGACTCCTCTCGATCGTCTGCGCCATGAGCCTCATGAAAGCATTAAGGTTCGCTTGGACTTGTTTCAGCCGGGACCTGGTCATGGGTCCGCCAAGGCCTTGGAACGGACCGCGTCGGGGTCGCGCGCGCTTGAGGTTGTGGGTCTTCAAAGACTCTCTCAAGGAACTGAGGGTCCTTTGGGGCGATGTCCTCATCACAAAGACCCTGGAAAATTCAAAATACATATTTCAAATTGAAAAAGTCAAATATGGTAGACTACAAGCTTGGCCGGATGTTGGGAGGTGCGGAGGAGGGTGGTGGCGCGTGGGAGTGAGGGGGTACACCATCACAAGGTAAGTCAATCACATAAGGATTTTCACCAATATTTTTCACAATTTGAAAAGGCCCATCCCCCCTTGGTGCAAGTTTACTCTTCCTAGCTTGTGGGAACCTTTCCTTCCTCAAATGTAACCACAGCCATTCTCATACTTCAAAGCTCCTAAAGTTCCTACCCTTGTTTGCCCTTCTAGCATAAGACTCACTAGCCTTCTCAAGTTGTTTTTGCACTTTTTCATGTAAGTCTTTCATGCTTTGAGCCTTGCTTTTTCCTTCTACATCTAATTGATCTGAATGAGTTAATGCAACTAAATCCAATGGAGTAAGAGGATTAAAGCCATACACAACCTCAAATGGACTATGGGATGTAGATGAATGATATGACCGATTATATGCAAACTCAACATCTGGTAGGCACCTTTCCCAATCTTTTAGGTTCTTTCTTAGTATGGTCCTCAAGATAGTGATGAGTGTTCTATTAGTTACTTCCGTTTGACCATCGGTTTGTGGGTGACTCGAAGTGGAGAATACCAAACTAGTGCCCAATCGTGACCAAAGAGTCCTCCAAAAGTGACCCAAGAACCTAGAATCTCTATCACTCACTATAGTCCTAGGAATGCCATGATATTTCATAATTTCCTTAAAGAACAACTCGGCTACATGAGATGCATCATCAGTTTTATGGCATGGAATGAAATGAGCCATTTTTGAGAATCTATCTACCACAACAAAGATAGCATCATGACCACGAGAAGTCCTAGGCAATCCACTAACAAAGTCCATACTTATGTCAACCCATGGTAAAGAAGGAATTGGAAGAGGAGAATACTTCCCTTTCAATTGCATCCTTGCCTTTGCTTTGTGGCATGTCACACACCTTGCACACACCTTGTCCACATCCTTTTGAAGATTCGGCAAATATAAATTTTCTTTGACGGTTTTATATGTCTTTAGGGCACCAAAGTGTCCCATGAGACCTCCACCATGAGCCTCCTTGATGATCACCTCTCTAATGGATTCCTTTGGCACACACAACCTTTTCATCTTAAAAAGAAACCCATCAAAAACATAATAGCCATTTTGGCTACCTTTAACACAACTTGCATAAATTTCACCAAATTCATCATCATGCTCATACATATCTCTAAGGCATTCAAATCCAACAATTTTAGCTTCAAGAGTTGTAAGCAATGCATATCTCCAAGACAAAGCATCGGCAACCACATTTTCCTTGCCTTTCTTGTATTTTATCACATAGGAGAATGATTCTATAAACTCTACCCACTTAGCGTGCCTTCTATTCAAATTCCCTTGACCTTGCAAATATTTCAAAGATTGATGATCGGTATGCACAACAAATTCCTTGGGAAGCAAGTAATGGGACCACACTTGTAATGACCTTACAAGGGCATAAAGCTCCTTTTCATAAGTTGAGTAATTGAGTGTGGCACCACTTAGCTTCGCCGTAAATAAGCTATGGGACGGCCCTCTTGATGCAACACCGCACCAATGCCTATTGATGGCCGCCAGGCCCAATACGCACAAAAGGCCTAACAAAAGGCCCACACATAAGCCCGGAATAAGGGCCCCATTAAAAAACTAGTAATAACCCGGATAAAGCATAAGGACGTTCCCGAACCATACTCCCCGAAGTACTTATACGACCTAAATACATAATCACCTTATATTGAGATATTACGATAATGTCACTCAGACCTGGAACTATAAATACATTCACTATTCATACTTAAAAGGGGGAACGTTTAACAACTACTCGACTCGACTCGTCAAAACACGACCTCAGAGGACCTCTCTATTTCTCGACAATCGTATCCAAATACGCAAAGTCGACCTAATGACTTCAGTCAACGTCAGAACACGTAAGTCAAACCGGAACGTGGCGGTTACACGCACAGATCCGCCACCAAATGGCGCCGTCTGTGGGAACGGCGGTGGTCCCCAAAATCAGACAGAACGTGGGGGCCATTCCCGTTCCCGGTCATCCAGACCGGAGGGAGAAGGCTCCACCGACGGCCGCACGGCCGATCCCAGCTACAAGAGTTCCTCAGAGGAAACATCTCATGGAGTAACCTCCCTACGGCCTACCTCCAGTTTCCGTCGAAGCGACATCCGACACTTGGACCCTGATCTTGTCCAACCTGTACGGATGGTTCTTCAGGAAGAGCGAAGAAACCAGGATGACCAGACTGGTCAATACTGTAAACCTCAGGACAGGCAGTTACCGCGGCAGAAGTGGTCAGACCATGGTAGCGCAGGGCGGCTTCGCAGGCAAGCCGCTTCTCCGGACCGTCAAAGCCGACAGCGGTCAAGATCCCCGAGGGAGCACAAGAGAGACCGATCCCCAAGACCAGAGAGACTGGTACGTGGTGATCCGCGAGACGATGTGATCAGGCAAATGTTGCATCGTCTGGACCAAGTCGAGAGAAACCCGGGCATTCCTGAACCCAAGTGCGAAGTTATCCCTGATGATGGACCTTTCACCAGTAGAATTCGAGACAGCCAGATGCCCCGAGTATTTAACTTACCGCACCCATTGGAAATATATCAAGGTTCAGGAGACCCCGATGCCTTTGTCCGGAAGTACAAGAGGGCAATGGAGTTGAAAGGGACCAACCAGGCGGCCCTGTGTAAGTGTTTTGAGGTAGCTCTAGGAGGACCGGCCTCAGCTTGGTATAACTCTTTCCTCTCGAACTCGGTATCATCGTTCGGAGACCTTGTCACCGTTCGTTGAAAGGTTCAACAGAGAAGCCCTACACGCGTGTGATTTGACGGACAACATTCGGATCATGGCATTCACAAAGGCGCTCCTCCCCAATTCGCGCCTGGCATATGAATTATCCCGAAAGAACTTCACCAATGTCGAGGAAATGTACGCAATCTCGCAAGAGCATATGATCGTGCAAGAAATGTTGTCCCAACGCGAAGGGAAGCAAGACAACAGAGATAATCATGAGCCAAGGAAGGAGAACATGAGGAATGCTGTCACAGCCACCCCGCCCGGTTGCGGAGGCGGAGCCGGCCGCGACGTCGGAAAACGCGGCAGCGGAGCATCGAGCTCAAATAACAAATAGCCAAGTGGCAACTAGCAACCCAGATACTCATTCAAGGCAAGCATACTAGAAAAAAAAAATCCAACTTCTACCAAACATGCAGTTCATGGTGTCAAACATCAAACATCGCCACAACACAGAAACACCAAAATCCATGATATAACCACAACTCCAATATAAGCAAGTCGGGGCTCCGCCCTCGACTCAGAAGACAACAAAGGCGAGTATGTCTCGGATTATACGTCTTATACAAATACATGATCTAAACTACATGCATGCGGCTACAGCTCTGAGCCATTAAACCAAAACCTATATATACATTGTGCGGAATCGGAAACTTTCTCACTCGGGAGATTTTCCGCCCGTGGTACTCTGCTGCTGCTGAAACCCAAGAAACCCGAAAGCACTGCGGATCTCTATTCCGCCAATTGCTTTCGTAACAACTGAAAGGTGTAAACAAATGAAAGGGTGAGTCCTCAAAAGGACCCGATAAGGGCTTAAGGTAAAGTGCGGTTTGCCCAGGGCAACAATCCGAACTGCAAAGCAGAATAACACAAAGATATACATGTATATACGAACATAAAGCATAACGTAAATCGAATCCAACATATGCGGTCCAACCGCCGAGCGACCCGTAGCGACAGCCCTCGGCGAGGTCGAATATACGATCGAACGAGCAGATAGCACGGTGCAGGGGGGTCGCGAGCCCCAAATCGTAGGTCACGAGCATGTATCGGCACTCCGGTGCGGATACACGCGAATATCGGCACCCCTTCGGTGCGGACAGGCAATGTCGGCACTCCCGGTGCGGATACGCAGAATGTCGGCACCCCTTCAGTGCGGACACAGAACAGAAGTATCGGCACTCCCGGTGCGGATACGCAGAACAGAATCAAGGAGCACCCGTGGCCTCTTCGACCATTCGGGTCTCGTCACAGAACAGAACATATAATAATAATAAGAATACATAAACATAAACAAGTAACATTACACGATAACCATATACGAGCAGAATAGGAACCCGGGCCTCTAAGGTCATCCGGGCCTTGAAAGCAGAACAAACGTACATTTTACCAAATTAAGCCCTTACCTCGAAGCGGCGCGCAGCCCAACACTCGGAAAATCCCGACTCGACCGGAATGCACAACTTGGCTCCTACGGGTCCGCGCTACTCCACCAACGCAGAATCAAGCTTCTTCCCAAATCATTCACACAAGTCCGAATCGAAATTCTCGTTCAGACGTCCCGGTACAAATTTCGGCAGAGTTTCGGTCCAATTTCAAAGCAACTCCCTGTTCACAATCAATTCCAGATACAGAAAACGCATTCAGAATTCACAGAATCAACCAATATCATTGGTGCCAAAACCGAGGCTCGGGCCGGAAAAAACGGCTTTCACACCGAGCCTTTTCTAACAAAACCAATTACACCATCAGAATCAGAACTTCGCTCTGATCACAAATATATCCTTACCTTTCGCTGAATCCACCGTTGGATTTTACACCAAATCTTTGAACGGATCTTTGTAGCACTTCCGGCGCGTTTCTGCTCACGCTCCTGTTATCAAACATGCACAAGAAGGTGCCGGAACGTTTAGAAACCAATAAATCAAATAAACCTTGTGATTCCATAATCACTTCCAAACTTTAATGACTCACGGTTTACAAACCGGTGAAACTTCACAAACCGACCTCAGTTATTCACTTACACATCTCATCCTAAATAAGAAAAGGCCAAGTGTCCTCTAATTATCCCCAATTCTGCCGAAAAAAATCTGCTGCCCATACTCCAATATTTTGTTTTGTAACCAAATATAAATTAACCTCCAAACTTTTCCAAAAGTTCCAATATTTTTGGCCCAAAAATAATTACCGAATTCCAAAATATACGAAACTTGGACACCACCCTCAGAATGTTATAACATTTGTAAAAAATATTTCAAAAGTTCATTTACCATTCCGGAGTGTCCTACCGAGCTCGCTGAACCCGAACAAAACCCGACGTGCGAGCGTGTCAACCTGAACCAAAATTCCGTCACTCCAAAATTCTACAAAAATACCCATAAATTCCATCTTAAATTATAACACAACTTACCCCAAAGCCGTCAGAAAATTTCCATCCCGAGCCCCGGGATTCCGGTCCCGAGCCCCTGGAGTCGCCCAGAACCGAACGTCCCGCCCCAAATATTAAACTCCACAAACACCTCCGGGACATTCTCACGACTCCAAAACTGTAAACGGCTTCCCAAGCTGAGGTCTCGAGAGCGCTACCGAGCCCGCTGTACGTCCAGAGACGACCCCGACAACCCCCCGGCGCCGGAAAAATATTTTCGGCGGAAACGTCCGGGGGACCCACACGACCTCAAAAACGAAAGGGTTCGCCAAAATGATACTCGGATAGGGCTCGGGAGCCGCCTGAACGCCGAAAAACGTGACCCGCAGGCCAAAACCGGAGCCCCGGGTCACCCGGTCGCAACCCGCTCGGGGTGACCGTAACAGACCTAGCCACCAAGTTCACGACACACTTCATTGGGTGTAAGAGGTCGGCAAAAAGAGCCATACAACTGTTCGACATCAAACAGAGACCGAACGAAAGTATCCGAGAGTTCGTTGAGAGGTTCAACAGAGAAGCCGTACACGCGTCTGACTTGACGGACAACATTCGGATCATGGCATTCACGAAGGAGCTCCTCCCCAATTCGCGCCTGGCTTATGAATTATACCGGAAGAACTTCATCAATGTCGAGGAAATGTACGCAGTCACGCAAGGGCATATGATCGCGCAAGAAATGTTGTCCCAACGCGAAGGGAAGTAAGAGAACAGAGATAACCGAGAGCCGAGGAAGGAGAACACGAGGAATCCGTTGGTCAGGCAGCCGGGGAACTGGGGAGGACAGAAGAGAACTTTCGAGAGAAATCCGAATTTCACCCCCCTTAATACAACTCGAGCTAGCATCCTTGCAGCCCTCCAGAGACAAGGTACCGGGAACATTAACTGGCCCAAAGCCATGCCGAGGAAGCGAAGCGTGATTCGTCCAAGTTGCCCTGGGCCCATAGAGACACCGGGCATGAAATCGAGCAAAGGTCATCGGTTGAAGAGGTACATCGAACATCTTATCAAGAGAGGCTCTAAGAGAATACTTGAAGATGCCTCGGAACGAAGAAATTTCCCGAGGCAAGGGGAAAGCTGAAGAAGACACATCGGGACCGAACAAGAAAGGCAAAGAGAGGAAATCTCCACCCCAACCAACCGGGGTACTGAACACCATAACGACCACCCTGGGCTCAAATGCAAGAAAGAGGAAAGCAAGGGAGATAGGCTCACTAAGCTACGAGGATCCATCTTCAAGAGTAAAATGAGCGGACGGATCCGAAGTGTGTCTCCCGCATTACGACCCCCTCATCATCACCCACCGAATTGGAACCATAGATGTCGAGAGGGTTCTCTGCGACGATGGTTCAAACACAGATGTGTTATTCGGAAAGGCATATGAAGGCCTCAAGCTTAAGGCGAGCATATTGAACCCCGTCAAGACAGCAACCTATGGTGTAAGCCCGGATGAACTACCAGTGCTAGGCTCTATCGAGCTCCCAACGATGTTCCTTGGAGTCGGTCCCGAAGGACAATCCCGGTACACGACATTGATGGTCAAATGGCTTGTCGTTGATGTCCCCTCTGCGTACAACGCTATCATCGGGAGAGAAACCCAGGTGGCTATTCACATGAGAACTGACCTGAAATACCTCACGGTCACCTTCGCTACTGATGAGGGTGACGCCTCGATCTATGTGAGCCAAAGAGAGGCCAAGGACGTCATGGCAATAGCATAGAGGGACTCTACTCCGAGTTGCTCGAAGGAGGACAAGGGGAAAGCGGATACTGAAGACGTCGTCTTGGAAGGAGATAGGACAACAAGGATCGTGAAAGACATGCCCGAGGGCAGTAAGGAAAATCTTGTAAACTTGCTTCAAATGAATAAAGACTTGTTCGCCTACTCTCCAAGTGATATGCCCGGGATCGACCCGAAGGTAATCCAACACAGCCTGCACATCAACCCGAATTCCAGACCGATAAGGCAGAAGAAAAGAAACAACGCCCCATTCAAAAGGGCCTTCATCAAAGAGCAAATCTCGAAGCTTCTCGATGCTGGGGTCATAAGAGAAGTATCGTATCCCGAATGGTTAAGCAATCCCGTAGTAGCAACCCGAGAAGACAGCGACAAATTGCGCATGTGCATCGATTTTACGAACGTAAACGATGCTTTCCCGAAGGATTCATACCCTACTCCACCAATCGACAGGCTTGTAGATTCTACGGCCGGACATGCAAGGCACTCCTTCCTCGATGCTTACAGCGGTTATCATCAGATCAGGATGAACCCAGCAGATGAAGAAAAGACGTCCTTCATAAGCGACGCCGGTACACACTGTTATACCAGAATGCCCTTCGGACTTAAGAACGCCGGAGCAACTTATCAAAGATTGATGGACAAGGTATTCTCCGGACAGATAGGAAGAATTCTTGAAGTTTACGTTGATGATATCATCGTCAAGAGCAAGGAGGAAGTGGACCTCGTCCGCGATATAGAAGAGGTGTTCGGGCATATCCGAAAGTATGGACTCCGATTGAATCCGGACAAGTGTGTTTTCGGAGTAACATCCGGGAAATTTCTTGGATTTATGGTGTCCGAGCGCGGCATCGATGCAAATCCAGCAAAGATCGAAGCTCTCTTAAACGTGAAGACACCGTCATCAATAAAGGACGTGCAAAGGCTTCTCGGAAAAATTACAGCCCTAAGTCGCTTTATATCTCGTTATGGAGACAAGTGCCGCCCTTTCTTCAAACTCTTGATCAAGGAAGGTGCGAAGCCAGGTAGAATTGGGGTGAGCAAAGGAGAGAAGAAATCTAAGGACGAAAACGCAAGGGACCGGGCAAGATTCAGTTGGAATCCCGAATGTCCCGGGAGGAAATCGAGCTTACCTCTTGGAAATGCCTACGCTTCGGTAACCAACTGAGGATAGACCCCTCATTGTATACTTGGCAGTAGGAGAAAAGGCCGTTAGTTCGGTACTTGTTCAAGAAGATGCCTATTACGTGAGCAAATCATTGCACGAGCAAATTACCGATGATCCGAGCGGTTTACTCTCTAGTCCTCTCAGCCAAGACTAAAGCCGTACTTCCTCGGATTTTCCATCGTTGTTCGGAGTAACGTCCTTATCAAGGACATCCTAAAGTGAGTAGACCACTCCGGAAGATCAAACCGGTGTGTAGAACTAAGCGAGTATGAGATCAAATGTCACCGCACGCCACCCGAGCCCGGTCTGGACCCTACATGTAGATGGAGCGGAGGCGGGGTTGCGGAGGCGGGGGCGCCGGGACGCCGGAAGCGGAAACCGGAATAAATACGGAATGACAGGTCCATCGAGACCCGCCGCGCGTAGCGGACCCGAAGAGCGAAACAATTGTGGAAGCAACCTAACAAAACTTTCGTGCATATAACTAAAAATAAAATCCAAACATACAATTCATGCATTAGCAACAGAGTAAGCCCCGCCTCCGTGGGACGAGTGCTTACGCACCAAAACATAGATACATACAGAGTTCACGTAACCTAAGGTGTCTAGCAAGCGCCAAGCGCTCGTAACATGCACAGTAATGTAATATATAAATATATACAAATATACAATCATCACAAAGAATACGTAAAGTGTGCATATGCAACTACAGAGCCAACCCTAGATCTAAGTGTCAAAATACCTCGTGCGGGATTCAGACCGAAAAGACAAATCCCGGACCGCAAGGTGCAGCTGCTGCAAAAACACACCCAAGGTCGCTTATCAGGTCTACCTGAAACCCAAAAACAAAACCCGAAAAAGGGTGAGTCCTAAAAGGACCCGTAAGGGATTTGGGGTAAGGTAAGTATATGTAACCCTGCAAAACAGAAAGATAGCAATATATGCAACAGAATACAGAATATCATGCATGTACAGGAAATAGATCGGAATCCCGAAGGACGTGCGATTCTAAATCGCCATAACCCTTATAACAAATCGGAACGACAGCCTCCCACTAAGGGAGTCAGAAGCCGAAGCTAATACAGAAGCATGGTGCACCACTGGGTAGCGAACCCACAACCGCCGTAGGGTTAATGCAGACAGTATGCCATAAGGCATACTCCTACAAACTACAAAATATGCCCTAAAGCATAAAATTCAAATACTAGCGTAATAGAAAAATAAACCAAAACATATACTTATCTTACCAAAATAATGTAACCAAACCCTTACCTCTCAAATCCAGAGTATTAGACCGATTCTGACAACTTCCACACCACGACCCGAAACTCGAAACCCCTCTTTTCTCACCTCCGAACCTCGAATCTGTCAAACCAAGTTGAATTAGAATCCTTATCGACCACACTACCAAACTACACCACGACCCCAAAACAGAAAATCCTGCAGAATTTCCGTAAAATTCCAGATTTCCACAGAAATGTCAGAATTCAGAACCAACCTAGACAATGCAAGATTATACATTGACAAACATCATCCAACAAGCAGAACCGACCAAAACCAACCTTAAAACCCTTCATTACCCGACATTTTCCGATAATCCCGCTTAATTGCAACTTTTCCATTTCTTATCCGAATTCAACGTTTCATACTTCAAACCACTCCTAAATTCAACCCCAACACCATTTTAACATCCAATTCAACCAAAATGAAACTCCAACATGGAAAAAGAATCATTCCAATAATTCGGTTCTTAACCAACATTTTACCCAACTTCCAATTCAATCCATTCAAGCTACCAAACAACCATTCTAACCACCAATTTCACTTCTAAACCAAGAATGCTATCCAATTGCATCCAAAACAACAAAATCCAACATTGAATATCAACCTAAACTTTCGGCCAAAAGGGGGTTTTTAACTCAACTTGTTTTCCATCAAATTGAATCCATACATAAGCTTAGAATCATGCTAGGATTAACATACTTGAAGCATGAACCAAGATAACAAACACACATCATTTTGGAATTTTTCCAAAAATTCGGCCAACATAGGGTTCCTCATCCAAGATGTGTTTTCCAAAATCCAACACTTGATTAACACTCCCCTACTACCCAAGAACAACATACTAAAAGATGGGAGGAAGAAAATCATCCTAGCTTATAGCTAAGAACAAACCCATCATTCTCCAAAAATCCTTATTTCTTCACTAAACCTCAATTCTAATGAGTAAAGAGAAGAAGGAAGGATGCTTACCACATAAAGCACCCAATTCCTCTTTGATTCCATGCAAGGAGAAGAACTTCAAGCTTGAGGTTGAGCTTCAATAATGGCGGCAGCAAGAGGAAGAAGAAGAAGAAGAAATGAAAATGAGATGAAACTCATTTTTATGAAATAATATGTCATAATATATATTTCCTACTCTTTAACCCATACCATTTCATCTTAAATGAGAGCAAGCCATGTGTCCCTTATCTCTCCCCATTCCAGCCGAATACCACTTGCTGCCCATACTCCATAATTTTTATTTTGTAACCAAATACAAATTAACTCCCAATTTTTCCGAAAGTTCCAATATTTTTGGCCCAAAAATAATTACCGAATTCCAAAATTAACGAAACTTGGACACAACCCTCAGAATATTATAACATTCATAAAACATATTTCAAAAGTTCATTTACCATTCCGGAGTGTCCTACCGAGCTCGCTGAACCCGAACCAAAACCCGACGTGCGAGCGTGTCAACCTGAACCAAAATTCCGTCACTCCAAAATTCTATAAAAATACCCATAAATTCCATCTTAAATTATAACACAACTTACCCCAAAGCCGTCAGAAAATTTCCATCCCGAGCCCCGGGATTCCCGTCCCGAGCCCCGGGAGTCGCCCGGAACCGAACGTCCCGCCCCAAATATTAAACTCCACAAACACCTCCTGGACATTCTCACGACTCCAAAACTGCAAACGGCTTCCCAAGCTGAGGTCTCGAGAGCGCTACCGAGCCCGCTGTACGTCCCGAGGCGACCCCGACAACCCCCCGGCGCCAGAAAAATATTTTCGGCGGAAACGTCCGGGGGACCCACACGACCTCAAATACGGAAGGGTTCGCCAAAATGATACTCGGATAGGGCTCGGGAGCCGTCTGAACGCCGAAAAACGTGACCCGCAGGCCAAAACCGGAGCCCTGGGTCACCCGGTCGCAACCCGCTCGGGTGACCGTAACATCCTCCCCCCCTTAGGACTCTTGGTCCTCCAAGAGTTGTATCAACCGCTGATACTGCTCGGGGTATCGGTCCCGAATGTCCTTCTCTGCCTCCCAAGTCGCTTCCCGGCCGCATGATGTGACCACCGAACCTTGACCATGGGAATCAACTTGCTACGAGTCTCCCGACATCTCTATCCGTAAAGGCTACCGGTACCTCCCGATAAGAAAGATCGGGTTCCAGCTGTACCTCCTCCACTGGAATCGTCTGAGTCGGATCCAGAATGCACTTCTTCAGCATGCTAACATGGAAGACATTGTGCACAGCAGACAGACTAGGAGGTAATGCCAACCGGTATGCCACCTTACCGACCCGCTCCAAAATCTCATATGGGCCGATATACCGTGGGGCCAACTTGCCCTTCTTCCCGAATCTGACTGTCCCTCGGATAGGTGCTACCTTGAGCCAAACCCTATCCCCAACCTCAAACTCCAGAGCCCTACGGCGGCGGTTCGCATAAGTAGTGGTGCGGTCGTTCGCGGCTTTGATCCGCGCCTGAATCAATCTGATCTTCGCCGTAGTCTCCTCAATAAGCTCGGGTCCCAACTCAACCCTATCAGACGCATCGGTCCAACAGTGTGGTGTCATACACCTCCTCCCGCATAACGCCTCATATGGTGCCATACCAATCGTAGTCCGGAAGCTGTTGTTGTACGAGAACTCAATCAAAGGCAACTGCTGGTCCCAATCTCCTCCAAAGTCCAAAGTACAGCTTCGCAAAGATATCCTCCAATATCTCGAATCACCCGCCCGATCGCCCATCCGTCTGGGGTGATAAGCTGTACTCGGATGGAGTCGCGTGCCCAGTGCTTCATGAAAAGCCCTCCGTAACTGCGTGCCGTAAAACGCGGATCACGGTCGATACAATGGAGTCTCGGTACTCCATGTAATCGTATGATCTCCCCGATGTAAAGCCGGGCAAGCTTCTCCAGGGTCCGTGACCCGAACAGGCGAAAGTGTGCGCACTTTGTCAGCCGATCCACAATAACCCGAGATAGCATCATGGCGAGACCGTGTCGTGGCGGTGCGGTCGAGAAAATCCATAGTGATATCGCCCCACTTCCGAACCGGAATGGGTAATGTCTGTAGTGTCCCTGCCGGTTTCTGATGCTCAACCTTCACCTGCTGACAAACGGCACACCTAGACACATGTGTGGCAATGTGTCTCCTCATACTAGGCCACCAGAAGTGAGTACGCAGATCCTGATACATCTTCTCACTTCCGGGATGAATACTCAATCTGCTCGAGTGTGCCTCCTCTAAAATCTCATTCCGTAGCTCCTGATCCTCCGGTACATAAAGTCGGTCTCGGAAGTATAGCAATCCTCGCCTATACTGAAACGTCGGTAACAAAGACCCCTTGTCTTCCCTGCACAACTTCTTCAACCCCGGATCTCTACCTTGCGCCTCGCGCACCCGTCAAGCCACTCGTAATGTATGGTAAGCGTGTACGCCCGAGCACGCTCCCGTAGCTGCCACTGTGCCAAAGGCATGACAAATCACTCTCCTCGGATCGGTCACCAACATCTCCTCCCTTGACCAACCCGGTATACTTCGCCAAAGGCATCGGCAACCGTGTTGCCCTTGCCGAGAGATGTACTCGATACTACAATCATAGTCCTTAATGTATTCGAGCCATCTACGCTGCCTCATGTTAAGCTCCTTCACAGAAACAGATATTTCAGACTCTTATGGTCGGTAAGAATCTGAAATTTGTTACCAAGCAGATAATGCCTCCATTGTTTCAGCGCATAGATCACTGCAGCCAACTCCAGATCGTGTGTCGGATAGTTCAGCTCATGCGGTCGCAGCTGCCTCGACCCATAAGCTATCACATTACGATCCTGCATCAGCACACACCCCAAACCGGATGTGGAAGCATCCGTATAAATCACATACGGTAAGCTCGGATCTGGAAGAGTCGAATCGGAGCGTTAGTCAACAGCCGCTTCAACTCCTGAAAATTCTGCTCACACCTATCAGACCAGATAAACGGTTGACCCTTCTTGGTCAACTGCGTGAGCGGAGATGCCAGAATAGAAAACCCCGGTACGAACCTCCGATAATATCCTGCTAATCCCAGGAAGCTCCTGATCTCCCTTACCGTGGTAGGTTGTTTCCACCCCGAATCGCCCTCACCTTCTCTGGGTCCACAGACAGACCATGCTCAGAAATAACGTGTCCGAGAAAGGTGACCTCCTGGATCCAGAACTCACACTTTGAGAACTTAGCATAAAGCTGATGTTCCCAAAGTGTCTGCAGAACTACTCTCAGATGCTCCCGATGCGAGTTCGCATCCCGAGAATATATCAGAATATCATCAATAAAGACCACCACAAATGAGTCCAAGTATGGTTGGAACACCCGATGCATCGATCCATGAATGCTGCCGAGCATTGGTCAGCCCGAATGGCATGACCGTAAACTCAAAGTGTCCATATCGGGTGCGGAAAGCAGTCTTAGGTATGTCCTCCTCCTTCACCCTAAGCTGAAAGTATCCAGATCGTAGATCAATCTTCGAGAAAACTCTCGAATCCCGAAGTTGATCAAAAGATCATCAATCCTCGTAACGGATACTTATTCTTCACAAGAAGGGCATTCAACCGTCTGTAGTCTATGCAAAGTCGGAGCGCCCCATCTTTCTTCTTTACAAATGTAACCGGAGCACCCCACGGTGAAGTGCTCGGTCGGATGAAGCCCTTCGCTGTAATTCCTCCAATCGCTTCTTTAACTCCTGCATCTCGAAATGGGCATCCGATAAGGAGGAATAGATATCGGAGCAAAGGCCCGACCGCAGTAGATCTCAAACACAATTTCCCGCTCCGTGGTAATCCGGCAACTCCTCCGGAAATACTGCGGAAAATCTCGAACCACCGGTATACTATCTAACTTCACCCTAGTATCAGCCTCATTCAGATCAAAACATTCCCTACACCAACTATCGACAATGGTCCAAAATGCAACTCGTACTATGTCAGTGCGATAGTCAAACCCGAGTCGTGAGAGGTAGTACCTCTCCAGAAACCATAATGGTACTTGCTGCACAATCAATGTGCAAAGAATTCTTGGATAGCCAATCCATCACAAGAAAAACATCATAGATCGGCGTGTCCAAAACAAACAAGTCCGAAACTATCTGATGCCCGCCACGTATATCGTACAACCCCGAACCATCCCATTGGAAAACAGAACCGACTCCCAGTTTTTACTAAATACATCTGCGGCAAAGTACTAACAGACAGATGTAGAGATGTAACACATTTACGTGCTACAATAGAAATGGATGCTCCAAAGTATCAAATAACGCATGAACAGATGTATCATTCGAAATACAAGACCTTGCAGTAACTCCCCGCCGAGTCGAGCCTCCTGCTGGGGTGCCCGCCGCCGACTAGGTCCTCTCGATGACTAGGCCTCTCGCTGACTAGGACCTCCTACTCTATCTCGAAAACTCGTCTAGCCCTAGGTTGCTGCGGTGGAGGGTGGCTGAAGCTGCGGTCGCTGCCGAGGTCTCGGCCACCCCGCTGAAACCCACGCCCTCGCGGCGCTGGGGCGGTGCCCGAGATCGCGGACGCCGAAGACTACCAAAGCCCCGCCTACCGTCTGGGGCAGTCCTGCACCCAGTGAGTATCCGACCCGCATCGCAAACATCGGCCCTCCCGCCGGTAACAAGGTCGACCGGGTGATACCACCACAAGTCGGACAAGGTCGTGAGGGTGGTGCTCCCCGCCTCCGCTAGACCGCCTGTGTCTGCTTCGCCGTCCTGAACTCTGCCGGGGTCCTCGCTGTGTGGAACCCCTCGAACTCCCCGACCTCTCTGCGAGGTGAGGCGACTCTCAACGTCCTCCTCGCCGAGGAGTTGAGCCTTATGAACTGCCTCCCATAAGTAGTAATGTCCAACGGCCTCGAGCCCATCTGTACTCGGGCGCGGTCGACGGATAAACCTCTTTGCCTTCTCCTCCTCCATACCATGATACTGCGAGGTACGTAGTGGATAAGCCTCACAAACTCACGCTCATACTGCGACAGTCCTATCTCCCTGATGAAGCTCATCAAACTGTGCCTGACGCAGATCTCTAGCCGCAGCCCCGATAAACCTCCGATGGAACAGTTGTGTAAACTGCTCCCAGGTAACGTCCACCTCCTGATCGGGTGCTAGCCCCGCATTTGCCCTCAGATTACCCTGAAGGCTCCTCCACCAATGATCTGCTCCCTCCTCCGTGGCAAGGGATACCATCACTGTAGAAGGTAGGTGTAACCTCCCAAGGAGCTTATCAATCTCCATAAACCAGGTCTCCGCTGCCTCGGGATGTCACCGCACGCCGCCCGAGCCCGGTTGCGGAGGCGGGGGCGCCGGGACGCCGGAAGCGGAAGCCGGAAAACAAGAGATGGCAGGTCCATCGAGACCCGCCGCGCGTAGCGGACCCGAGAACGGAAGGATTGTGGAAGCAGACTAATGAAATTTCATGCGTATAACCAAAAATAAAATGCAACCATTCAATTCATGCAATAATAACAGAGTAAGCCCCGCCTCCGTGGACGAGTGCTTACGCACCAAAACACATATACATACAGAATTCACATAACCTAAAATGTCTAGCAAGCGCCAAGCGCTGAGAACAGATATAGAACAGAATATACAAATGTACATACAGACATACAACCATCATAGCAATACAGAAAGTGTGCATATGCAACTACAGAGCCAACCTTAGAATCTTAGTAACAAAATACCTTGCGCGGGATTCACACCAAGTACACAATCCCGGACCGCAAGGTGCAACTGCTGCAAAACACACCCAAGGTAGAACCCTCACGGAATCCTACTCCGCAGGCCGCTTATTAGGTCTACCTGAAACCCAAAAACAGAACCCAAAGAAGGGTGAGTCCTAATAGGACCCCGTAAGGGATTTGGGGTAAGATAAGTATATGCAACCCTGCAAAACAGAAAGATGGCAATATACGCAACAGAATACAGAATACATACATGTACCAGAAACAGATCGGAATCCCGAAGGATGTGCGATTCCAAATCGCCATAAACCTTATAACAGATCGGAACGACAGCCTCCCACTAAGGGGAGTCAGAAGCCGAAGCTATTACAGAAGCATGGTGCACCAGCTGGGGTAGCGAACCCACAACTGTCGTAGTGTTAATGCATGCAGTATACCATAAGGCATACTCCTACAAACGTAGGATTACTGCATGCAGTATGCTACAATGCATACACCTACAGATCACAGAACTTACCTTAAAGCAGAAATTTCCGAAATACCTGCAAAACAGAAGTGCTACAATATACATACACTTACAGACTACCGAATATGCTCTAGGCATATAATACTGAAATTCCTGCAGTACAGAAACTGAAACCACAACATATACTTAGCTTACCAAACGACAGAACCAAACCCTTACCTCGAAATCCAGAGTATTGGACCGATTCTGGATAACACCTACACCGTGCCCCGAAACTTAGAACTCCTCTTTTCCTAACCACCGAAACTCAGAATCTGCCAAACCAAGTTGAATTAGCATCCCCATCAACCACACTACCAAACTACAACCCCCGACCCCAAAACCGAAAATCCGACAGAAGTTCCGTAAAATTCCAGATTTTCACAGAAACGTCAGAATTCAGAACCAACCTAGACAATGCAAGATTTCACATTGACAAACATCATACAATAAGCAGAACTGATCAAATCCGACCTTAAACCCTTCATTACCCGCCATTTTCCGATAATCCCGATTAATTGTAACTTTTTCATTCCTTAACCGAACTCAACATTTCAAACTTCCATCCACTCCTAAATTCAAGCCCAACACCATATTAACCTCCAATTTAACCAAAATGAACCTCCAACATTGAAAAAGAATCATTCCAAGATTTCGGTTCTTAATCAACTTTTCATCCAACTTTCAATTTAATCCATTCAAGCTTCCAAATAATCATATTAATCACCAATTTCACTTCCTAAGCATGCTTACTAACCAATTACACCAAAATCAATAAAACCCCTTCACTTATCAATTCGGCCAAAGAGGGGTTTTCTCCCCCAACCTCCATTTCAATCCAAACAAAGTTCCATTTGCACTCTTTAATCACCAATTACATTTCTAAACCATGAATGCTATCCAATTGCACCCAAACAACAAAATCCAACATTGAACAACAACTCATAATTTCGGCCAAAAGGGGGTTTTTACCTCAACTTGTTTTCCATCAAATTGAATCCATACATAAGCTTAGAATCATGCTAGAACTAACATACTTGAAGCATGAAACAAGATAACAAACACACATCATTTTGGAAATTCTTCCAACAATTCGGCCAAAAAAGAAATCTTCATCCAAGATGTGTTTTCCAAAATCCAACACTTGATTATCACTCTCCTACCACCCAAGAACAACATACTAAAAGATGGGAGGAGAGGATCACTCTAGCTAGTAGCTAAGAACAAACCCATCAAATGCAAAAACTCCTCTTTTCACCACTAATCTTCCAAATTAATGAGAAAAGAGGAGTTAGGGAGGTACTTACCACATGTAGCAAGCAATTCCTCTTTGATTTCTCCCAAGAACAAGAAGTTCAAGCTTGAAGGTTGCTCTTCAATGGAGGTCTTCGGCAGAGGCAGCAGCAAGGAGAAGAAGAAGAGAAGAAAGAAAGAAATGAGTTAAGTCTAATTTTATGTAATAATATACCTTATATAATTTCCATACTTTTTTTGCCCATACCATTCCATCTTTAATAAGAGCTAGCCATGTGTCTCTTATAAATCACACACTCACACACTTGCTGCCGAAAGTAGCTGCTGCACCCATGCTGAAATACTTTAATTTTGTGGCCAATTACAATTTAACTCCCAATTTTTCCGAAAGTTCCAATTCTTTTTGCCCAAAAATAATTATCGGATTCCAAAATTAATGAAACTCGGACACAATCTTCAGAATATTATATCATGCACAGAACATTTTTCAGAAATTCATTTGCCTTTCCGGAGTGTCCTACCGAGCTCGCTGAACCCGAACCAGAACCCGACGTGCGAGCGTGTCAACCTGAACCGAAATTCCGTCACTCCCAAAATTCTATAAAAATACCCATAAATTCCATCTTAAATTATAACACAACTTACCCCAAAGCCGTCAGAAAATTCCATCCCGAGCCCCGGGATTCCCGCCCCGAGCCCCGGAGTCGCCCGGAACCGAACGTCCCGCCCCAAATATTAAACTCCACAACCAACACCGGGACGTTTCCACGACTCCAAAACTACAAACGGCTTCTCAAACTGAGATCTCGAGAGCGCTACCGAGCCCGCTGTAAGTCCCGGGGCGACCCCGACAACCCCCCCGGCGCCAGAAAAATATTTTCGGCGGAAACGTCCGGGGGACCCACACGACCTCAAATACGGAAGGGTTCGCCAAAATGATACTCGGATAGGGCTCGGGAGCCGCCTGAACGCCGAAAAACGTGACCCGCAGGCTAAAACCGGAGCCCCGGGTCACCCGGCCGCAACCCGCTCGGGGTGACCGTAACATTCTCCCCCTTAGAACTCTTGGTCCTCCAAGAGTAGCTCAACCAACCAGACAGTGTCGCTACCAATCGTAAAATATAACTATTCCTCTAACCTGTAACAATCGGACCACCGTTCTGGTGCGGCGGGAGTGGTAGTTTAGACTACCATACAGAGCCTCACGGCGTCCCACCCTCCGGGTGCATCTTATTGCACCCCGAGTCAGGTGCCGGTATTTCTACCAGACAACCCCAGACAGTACCGAACCTAAATCTAACCGATCCACAACAGGCTATCTTGGAAGACATCACGTAAAACAGAAATAGTTGGGGGGGAAAGATCAACCTAACAACTTACTCTAGAAACTCATGAGAACCGATAAAATTCGGGGTAACTTGCCCCGCCTATCAAATCTTACTGTCTCTCTGAACGGTGCTACCTCCAGTCAAATTCTATTACCAAACTCATATTCCAGAGCCCTACGGCGACGGTTCGTACAAACAGTGGTGCAGTCATTCGCGGTTTTAATCCGCGCCTATAACAATCTGATCTTCGCCGTAGTCTCCTCAAAAGCTCGGGTCCCAGCTCAAACCTATCAGACGCATCTGTCCAACAGTATGTTGTCATACACCTCCTCCCGTACAACGCCTCAAATGGTATCATGCCAATCGTAGTCTGAAAGCTGTTGTTGTACGAGAACTCTATCAAAGTAACTGCTAGTCCCAAACTCCTCCAAAATCCAAAGTACAGATTTGCAACACATCCTCCAATATCAGAATCACCCGCTCCGACTGCCCGTCCGTCTGTGGGTGATAAGCTGTATTCAGATGGAGTCGCGTGCCCGACGCTTCATGAAAAGCAATCCAGAATCGTGCTGTAAAACACGGATCACGATCAGATTCAATGGAGTCTGGTGCTCCATGTAAATATACCATCTTCCTGATGTAAAGCCGGCAAGCTTCTCCAGAGGGTCTATGACCCGAATAAGCAGAAAGTGTGCGCACTTTGTCAGCCGATTCACAATAACCCAGATCGCATCATGATGAAACCGTGTCAGGGCAGTGCAGTCAGAACGTCCATCATAACATTACCCCACTTCCAGACTGGAATGGGCAAAGTCTGCAGTGTCCCTGCCGGTTCCTGATGCTCAAACTGCTCGGGTGTACCTCCTCGAAAATCTCATTCCAGAACTCCTGATCCTCTGGTACATAAAGGCGGTCTCGGAAGTATAGCAATCCCTGCCTATACTGAAACGTCGGTAATAAAGATCCCTTGTCTTCTCCAGACAACTTCTTCAACCCCGGATCTCTACCCTGCGCCTCGCGCACTCTATCAAGCCACTCAGAATGTATGGTAGGTGTGTACACCTGAGCACGTTCCCAGAGCTGCCACCTGTGCCAAAGGCACGTCAGACTACTCTTCTCAGACCAGTCACCGACATTTTCTCTCTTAATTAAGCCGGTATACTTCCTGCTCAGAGCATCGGCAACCGCGTTGCCCTTGCCAGAGATGTACTCGATACAGCAACCATAGTCCTTAATGTATTCGAGCCATCTATGCTGCCTCAAATTAAGCTCCATCTGTGCAAACAGATATTTCAGACTCTTATGGTCGATAAGAATCTGAAATTTATTACCAAACAGATATTACTTCCAATGTTTCAGCGCATAATTTACTATAGCCAACTCCAGATCATGTGTCAGTTAGTTCAGCTCAGGCGGTCGCAGCTGCCTCGACCCATAAGCTACCACAAAACGCTCCTACACTAACACATATCCCAAACCAGACGTAGAAGCATCCGTATACTTCACATATGGCAAGATCGGATCTGAAAGAGTCAGAATCGGAGCGTTAGTCAACTACCGCTTCAACTCCTGAAAATCCTGCTCACACTTATCAGACCAGATAAACGGTTGACCCTTCTTGGTCAACCGCGTGAGCGGTAATGCCAGAATAGAAAATCCCAGTACAATCCTCCGATAAAATCCTGCTAAGCCCAGGGAGCTCTTGATCTACCGCACGTGTGGTAGGTTGTTTCCAATCCCGAACTGCCCTCACCTCCTCTGGATCCACAGACAGACCATGCTCAGATATAATGTGTCCCAGAAAAGTGACTTCCCGAACCCAGAACTCACACTTTGAGAATTTAGCATAAAGCTGATGTTCCCAAAGTGTCTGCAGAACTACCCTCAGATGATCCCGATGCGAATCCTCATCCCGAGAATATATCAGAATATCATTAATAAAATCACCAGAAATGAGTCCAAGTACGGTCGAAACACCCGATGCATCAGATCCAAGAATGCCACCAGAATATTGGTCAGCCCAAATGGCATGACTGTAATCTCTAAGTGTCCAAATCGGGTGCGGAAAGCAGTCTTAGGTATGTCATCTCCCTTTACTCTAAGCTGAAAATACCCAGATCGGAGATCAATCTTTAAGAAAACTCTCAAACCCTGAAGTTGATCAAAAAGATCGGCAATCCTTAGCAACGGATACTTATTCTTCCCAACATGAGCATTCAACCGTCTATAATCGATACAAAGTCAGAGTGTCCCATCATTCTTCTTAACAAACAGAACTGCAGCACCCCACGCTGAAGTGCTCGGTCGATGAAACTCTTTTGCTATAATTCCTCCAGCTTGCTTCTTCTACCCTCGCATCTCGTAAATAGGCATCCGATAAGGAGGAATAGATATCGGAGCAAGACTGACCGCAGTGGATGTCAAACACAATTCCCGCTCTTATGGTAATCCGGCAACTCCTCCGGAAATACCTGCGGAAAATCTCGAACCAACGGTAAACCATCCAACTTCAACCTAATACCAGCTTCATTCAGATCATAGCATTCCCCTACACCAGCTATCGACAGCTGATCCAGAATCTGTAACTCTTACTGTGCTGCGCGATAGTCAAACCAATCGGAGTCGTGGGAGGTAGTACCTCTCCAGAAACCATAATAGTACGGGTTGCACAATCAACGTGCACAGAGTTCTTGGATAGCCAGTCCATCCCAAGAATAATATCATAGTTCGGCGTGTCTAAAACCAACAAATCTGATACTATCAGATGTCCGCCTACAGATATCGCACAACCCCGAACCATCCCATTGGAAAACAGAAACTGACTCCCAGCAGTTTTTACTAAATGCGTTTGAGGCAAGGTACTAACAGACAGATACAGAAATGTAACACATTTCGGTGTTACAATGGGAACAAATGCTCCTGTATCAAATAACGCATGAACCGGTATCTCATTCGGAAATATAGTACCCTACAGAATTCCCTGCTAGCTAGTACATGACCGCTGACTAAGTCCTCCCCGATAACTAGGGCCCCCCCGTCATAATGAAAAACTTATCCTACTCTGAGCTGCTGTGACGGAGGGGGTGGCTGAAGCTGCTGTCGCTACTGAGGTCTCGGGCCACCCTGCTGAAACCCACGCCGCGGCGCGTTGGGTTGCGTCCAAGACTATGGACGCCAAGACTGCCAAAACGTAAGTCTTGTAATAATAAGTCATGTGCTTTGCACATGACATCCTTTTTGACATCATAGTGAATCATAATCACTAGAAATAGCAAGAGACCAAGTCCAATACTTTCCACTAATCACATTTCGCCAAGTGTCACAGCTTGGCTCGCCCTAACCGCCCGAAACCGTAATTTCCGACCCGAACATTTTTCTTCACATAAAAATGTAAATTATATCCCAGACTCCAGATCTTCCTCAAAACAGCAAATCTGAGTCCCGCGTCACTCACCGGAGCCATATCTCCGCCCAGAATCCCCGAAAAACGACCGACGGCAACCCCCCGGCCCGAAAAATAATTTCCGCGGAAATGACCGGTAAACTACCAGGACACTATAAATCAGATATCGGTCAATCCGAACTCCGGTTCGAACTGAAGCAATCGACCGAGTAGCCGTTGGCCCCGGCCAACCAACCGACTCAGAATAGCCTCCCTCCAGGAGTTTGTCAATTCCTGCAAACCAAGTCTCTACTACCTCCGGCCCTCCTCGGCCGCTGAACCTCGGGGGGGATTCAAACTCTGAAACCTCTCCAAAAGTCCAACCTCGTCAGACCGGTGTCTCAGATCTCCTCGTCGTTAATAGGACCGACGAGAAGTCTAGGTGTCGTAGTGACCACCCTTGTCAGAGTCACTCACTTACTGATCCCAAAACTATGGCGAGCAGTGGCTTAAGTCTTGCTATCACCACCTGATCAAAATGCCCTTACCGTGGCATAAACAGATTTTCCCCTGCCTACTGCCGCCTCTGAGCCAGCTAGGCTGGCGGTAATACCAAATCAGAGAGGGGTCCCTACGACAGCTAAGCCTCGGGGGCGGTGAGTGTGGATGTTCAGACCCTGGGTTACGCTGAACCCGTATCCTATTCCACGGAGGTGTGGGATCCCAGTCCCGCCCCTCCGATACCAAATCACGCTATCAACGCGTGTTAACCATATTTCAAAAATTCCAGACCAAACAGAGTCCAGACAGAAATCGGTCACTCCTAATCCCTACAGAAGCTAGCAGCAGTTTTCTAAGGCTCTGTAGTGCAATGCAGTACTTGACACAGAAATTATTTCTCAGAATGATAAAATCATGCATTTCACAGAATCACGTAAGCGATTCATGCTTATTTCACCAAATCTTTTCCTAACACACAATTTTACGTACTCAAACTTTTCCACAATCCCCTTACTCGTAATAATCTTACCGTAATTCCGAAATCCCGAGTGCGAAATCGCAACTATCGGGATAACTTGAAGGATCAACTTTGCTTCACAATTTTATTTTGAAGTGGTTCGAGTAAGGAGGTGGCCAATCTCCGTACCAAACCATTCTAAAATAAAATGTGCAACAATAGTCAATACTACAAGTCACCACTGACGACCAATATGGTCACTTACCTGCTCTGATACCAACTTGTCACCGCACGCCGCCCGAGCCCGGTTGCGGAGGCGGGGGCGCCGGGACGCCGGAAGCGGAAGCCGGAAAACAAGAGATGGCAGGTCCATCGAGACCCGCCGCGCGTAGCGGACCCGAGAACGGAAGGATTGTGGAAGCAGACTAACAGAAATTTCATGCGTATAACCAAAAATAAAATGCAACCATTCAATTCATGCAATAATAACAGAGTAAGCCCCGCCCTCCGTGGACGTGTGCTTACGCACCAGAACACATATACATACAGAATTCACAGAACCTAAAATGTCTAGCAAGCGCCAAGCGCTGAGAACAGATATAGAATGTAATATACAAATGTACATACGAGACATACAACCATCATAGCAATACAGAAAGTGTGCATATGCAACTACAGAGCCAACCTTAGAATCTTAGTAACAAAATACCTTGCGCGGGATTCACACCAAGTACACAATCCCGGACCGCAAGGTGCAATCGCTGCAAAACACACCCAAGGTAGAACCTCACGGAATCCTACTCCGCAGGCCGCTTATTAGGTCTACAGAAACCCAAAAATGTAACCCAAAGAAGGGTGAGTCCTAATAGGACCCCGTAAGGGATTTGGGGTAAGATAAGTATATGCAACCCTGCAAAATGTAAAGATGGCAATATACGCAATGTATACGTAATACATACATGTACCGTAAATGATCGGAATCCCGAAGGATGTGCGATTCCAAATCGCCATAAACCTTATAACAGATCGAACGGCGCCTCCCACTAAGGGGAGTCGAAGCCGAAGCTATTACGAAGCATGGTGCACCACTGGGTAGCGAACCCACAACCTGCCGTAGTGTTAATGCATGCAGTATACCATAAGGCATACTCCTACAAACGTAGGATTAATGCATGCAGTATGCTACAATGCATACACCTACAGATCACAGAAATTACCTTAAAGCGTAAATTTCCAAATACCGCAAAATGTAAGTGCTACAATATACATACACTTACAGACTACCGAATATGCTCTAGGCATATAATACTGAAATACCTGCAGAACAGAAACTGAAACCAAAACATATACTTAGCTTACCAAACGACAGAACCAAACCCTTACCTCGAAATCCAGAGTATTGGACCGATTCTGGATAACACCTACACCTTGCCCCGAAACTTATAACTCCTCTTTCCTAACCACCGAAACTCGGAATCTGCCAAACCAAGTTGAATTAGCATCCCCATCAACCACACTACCAAACTACAACCCCGACCCCAAAACCGAAAATCCGGCAAGTTCCGTAAAATTCCGATTTTCACGAAACGCCGTAATTCGAACCAACCTAGACAATGCAAGATTTCACATTGACAAACATCATACAATAAGCAGAACTGATCAAATCCGACCTTAAACCCTTCATTACCCGCCATTTTCCGATAATCCCGATTAATTGTAACTTTTTCATTCCTTAACCGAACTCAACATTTCAAACTTCCATCCACTCCTAAATTCAAGCCCAACACCATATTAACCTCCAATTTAACCAAAATGAACCTCCAACATTGAAAAAGAATCATTCCAAGATTTCGGTTCTTAATCAACTTTTCATCCAACTTTCAATTTAATCCATTCAAGCTTCCAAATAATCATATTAATCACCAATTTCACTTCCTAAGCATGCTTACTAACCAATTACACCAAAATCAATAAAACCCCTTCACTTATCAATTCGGCCAAAGATGGGTATAATCACCCAACCTCCATTTCAATCCAAACAAAGTTCCATTTGCACTCTTTAATCACCAATTACATTTCTAAACCATGAATGCTATCCAATTGCACCCAAACAACAAAATCCAACATTGAACAACAACTCATAATTTCGCCAAAAGGGGTTTTTACCTCAACTTTTTTTACATCAAATTGAATCCATACATAAGCATAGAATCATGCTAGAACTAACATACTTTAAGAATGAAACAAGATAACAAAAACACAACATTTTGGAAATTCTTCCAACAATTCGGCCAAAAAAGAAATCTTCATCCAAGATGTGTTTTCCAAAATCCAACACTTGATTATCACTCTCCTACCACCCAAGAACAACATACTAAAAGATGGGAGGGAGAGGATCACTCTAGCTAGTAGCTAAGAACAAACCCATCAAATGCAAAAACTCCTCTTTTCACCACTAATCTTCCAAATTAATGAGAAAAGAGGAGTTAGGGAGGTACTTACCACATGTAGCAAGCAATTCCTCTTTGATTTCTCCCAAGAACAAGAAGTTCAAGCTTGAAGGTTGCTCTTCAATGGAGGTCTTCGGCAGAGGCAGCAGCAAGGAGAAGAAGAAGAGAAGAAAGAAAGAAATGAGTTAAGTCTAATTTTATGTAATAATATACCTTATATAATTTCCATACTTTTTTTGCCCATACCATTCCATCTTTAATAAGAGCTAGCCATGTGTCTCTTATAAATCACACACTCACACACTTGCTGCCGAAAGTAGCTGCTGCACCCATGCTGAAATACTTTAATTTTGTGGCCAATTACAATTTAACTCCCAATTTTTCCGAAAGTTCCAATTCTTTTTGCCCAAAAATAATTATCGGATTCCAAAATTAATGAAACTCGGACACAATCTTCAGAATATTATATCATGCACAGAACATTTTTCAGAAATTCATTTGCCTTTCCGGAGTGTCCTACCGAGCTCGCTGAACCCGAACCAGAACCCGACGTGCGAGCGTGTCAACCTGAACCGAAATTCCGTCACTCCCAAAATTCTATAAAAATACCCATAAATTCCATCTTAAATTATAACACAACTTACCCCAAAGCCGTCAGAAAAATTCCATCCCGAGCCCCGGGATTCCCGTCCCGAGCCCCGGAGTCGCCCGAACCGAACGTCCCGCCCCAAATATTAAACTCCACAACCAACACCGGACGTTTCCACGACTCCAAAACTACAAACGGCTTCTCAAACTGAGATCTCGAGAGTGCTACCGAGCCCGCTGTAAGTCCTGAGGCGACCCCGACAACCCCCCGGCGCCAGAAAAATATTTTCGGCGGAAACGTCCGGGGGACCCACACGACCTCAAATACGGAAGGGTTCGCCAAAATGATACTCGGATAGGGCTCGGGAGCCGCCTGAACGCCGAAAAACGTGACCCGCAGGCTAAAACCGGAGCCCCGGGTCACCCGGTCGCAACCCGCTCGGGGTGACCGTAACACGGGACCTCCCCTGCCATCAAACTTCTTAGGGTTCAACCGCTGGAACCTCTCCAACAAACGGACATCATCAGAGTCAGAATGATGCCCCGAACCTCCCCGTCATCGGTGGGTCCGACTGGTGGTATCAGAATCCAGCTCAATAACCCTCCGTCGCTGTCGAGGAGGCTGATAAGTCTCCTGGTCAGAACGATCGGAGCAAGCTGCGGAGCTACGCTCTGGTCGTATCCTCCGTGATCGCGGATTCCTGCGCTCCGCGTCCTCCTCAGACTCACTCTCTGATCGTGCCCGTACACGAGTGTGGGTTGTAGTCCGTGTGGCTACTCACCCTTCAATCGAAATGCACAGACGGTGCCACGATCAATCCTCCCGCACTGTGGATCGCATCGAACTGCCCGGGACTAGTGTCTCAACAACCGCTGGACTGCTCAAAGACATGAACCAAAGCAGTGGTAGACCCTCGACCTGCTGTACAACCGTGGCGGGGTATGTATCCGCTCCGCCCCGTAATCCTCTCGCCTCTCATCCCTATCTCTCGGAGGTGTGGGATTACGGTCCCCTCCTCCGGTCGCAAATCACGCTGCCGGCGCGTGTTAACCATCCTGAAACATTCTGCACCAAACAGAGTCCAGACTAATCGCCACCTCTAATCCCTATAGAAACTAGCAGCTTTTCTAAGGCTCAGAGTGCAATGCAAAGACTTGACTCGTGGTTATCTCGCAAAATAATAAAATCATGCATTTCACAGAATCACAGAAGCAGTTCATGCTTATTTCTTTAAATCTTTTCCTAACACACAATTTTACGTACCTGAAACTTTTCCACAATCCTTTACTTGTAATACTTTTACCAAAATCCAGAAATTCTGGATCCCATACTCTGCAACTACCAGGATAACTTGAAGGACCAAACTTTGTTTCACAATTTTATTTTAAAGTGGTTCAAGTAAGGAGGTGGCTAATCTCCGTACCAAACCATTCTAAAATAAAATGTACAACAATAGTTGTCACTACAAGTCACCACCGACGACCAATATGGTCACTTACCCGCTCCGATACCAACTTGTCACCGCACGCCACCCGAGCCCGGTTGCGGAGGCGGGGCGCCGGACGCTAAGCGGAAGCCGGAATGATTTGGAATGGCAGGTCCATCGAGACCCGCCGCGCGTAACGGACCCAAAGAGCGAAACGATTGTGGAAGCAACCTAACAAAAATTTCGTACATATAACCAAAAATAAAATCCAAACATACAATTCATGCATTAGCAACAGAGTAAGCCCCGCCCTCCGTGGACGAGTGCTTACGCACCAAAACATAGATACATACAGAGTTCACAGAACCTAAGGCGTCTAGCAAGCGCCAAGCGCTCAGAACATGTACATAACAAAATATATGAATATATACAGATATACAATCATCAGAGCAATACAGAAAGTGTGCATATGCGACTACAGAGCCAACCCTAGATCTAAGTGCCAAAAATACCTCGCGCGGGATTCAGACCGAAAAGACAAATCCCAGACCGCAAGATGCAGCTGCTGCAAAAACACACCCAAGGTAGAAACCTCACGGAACCCTACTCCGCAGGTCGCTTATCAGGTCTACCTGAAACCCAAAAACAAAACCCGAAAAGGGTGAGTCCTAAAAGGACCCGTAAGGGATTTGGGGTAAGGTAAGTATATGTAACCCCGCAAAATGTAAAGATAGCAATATATGCAATGTAATACGAATATTATGCATGTACGTAAAATAGATCGGAATCCCAAGGACGTGCGATTCTAAATCGCCATAACCCTTATAACAAATCGAACGACAGCCTCCCACTAAGGGAGTCGGAAGCCAAGCTAATACTGAAGCATGGTGCACCACTGGGTAGCGAACCCACAACTGTCGTAGGGTTAATGACAGCAGTATGCCATAAGGCATACTCCTACAGACTACAAAATATGCCATAAGGCATAAAATTCAAATACTAGCAGTAATGTAAAATGAAACCAAAACATATACTTATCTTACCAAAACAACAACCAAACCCTTACCTCTCAAATCCGAGTATTAGACCGATTCTGACAACTTCCACACCACGACCCGATACTGTAAACCCCTCTTTTCTCACCTCCGAACCTCGAATCTGTTAAACCAAGTTGAATTAGAATCCTTATCGACCACACTACCAAACTACACCCCGACCCCAAAACCGAAAATCCGGCACTTCCGTAAAATTCCAGATTTCCACGTAAATGTCGAATTCGTAACCAACCTAAACAATGCAAGATTATACATTGACAAACATCATCCAACAAGCAGAACCGACCAAAACCAACCTCAAAACCCTTCATTACCCGACATTTTCCGATAATCCCGCTTAATTGCAACTTTTCCAATTCTTATCCGAATTCAACGTTTCAAACTTCAAACCACTCCTAAATTCAACCCCAACACCATTTTAACATCCAATTCAACCAAAATGAAACTGCAATATGGAAAAAGAATCATTCCAATAATTCGGTTCTTAACCAACATTTTATCCAACTTCCAATTCAATCCATTCAAGCTACCAAACAACCATTCTAACCACCAATTTCACTTCTAAACCAAGAATGCTATCCAATTGCATCCAAAACAACAAAATCAAACATTGAACATCAACCTAAACTTTCGGCCAAAAGGGGGTTTTTTACTCAACTTGTTTTCCATCAAATTGAATCCATACATAAGCTTAGAATCATGCTAGGAATAACATACTTGAAGCATGAACCAAGATAACAAACACACATCATTTTGGAATTTTTCCAAAAAAATCGGCCAACAAGGGGTTTTCATCCAAGATGTGTTTTCCAAAATCCAACACTTGATTAACACTCCCCTACTACCCAAGAACAACATACTAAAAGATGGGAGGAAGAAAATCATCCTAGCTTATAGCTAAGAACAAACCCATCATTCTCCAAAAATCCTTATTTCTTCACTAAACCTCAATTCTAAAGAGTAAAGAGAACTTAGGGAGGTACTTACCACATAAAGCACCCAATTCCTCTTTGATTTCAACCAAGGAGAAGAACTTCAAGCTTGAGGTTGAGCTTCAATAATGGCGGCAGACTTGAGGAAGAAGAAGAAGAGAAGAAATGAAAATGAGATGAAACTCATTTTTATGAAATAATAAGTCAACATATAATTTCCCTTCTCTTTAACCCATACCATTTCATCTTAAATGAGAGCAAGCCATGTGTCCCTTATCTCTCCCCATTCCAGCCGAATACCACTTGCTGCCCATACTCTCGGATATGCAGCATCACCTCGGGATGGAGGGTCCCCTATTGGAAGTACCTCGGTGAAGGAATACTCCCGGACAATCCAGTCGAAGCCGCGAACATCAGGAGAAAGGCAAGTAAATTCGTGATAATAGGTGGGAATTTGGATTTCTCTCGAAAGTTCTCTTCTGTCCTCCCCAGTTCCCCGGCTGTTTGACCAACGCATTCCTCGTGTTCTCCATCCTTGGCTCACGATTATCTCTGTTGTCTTGCTTCCCTTCGCGATGGGACAACATTTCTTGCGCGATCATATGCTCTTGCGTGACTGCGTACATTTCCTCGACATTGGTGAAGTTCTTTCGGGATAATTCATAAGCCAGGCGCGAATTGGGGAGGAGCGCCTTTGTGAATGCCATGATCCGAATGTTGTCCGTCAAATCACACGCGTGTACGGCTTCTCTGTTGAACCTTTCAACAAACTCTCGGATTCCTTCGTTCAGTCTTTGTTTGATGTCGAACATTTGTATGGCCCTTTTTGCCGACCTCTTACACCCGATGAAGTGTGTCGTGAATTTGGTGGCCAGGTCTCCGAACGATGATACCGAGTTCGGGAGGAGAGAGTTATACCAAGCTGAGGCCGGACCTCCTAGAGCTACCTCAAAACACTTACACAGGGCCGCCTCGTTAGCCCCTTTCAATTCCATCGCCCTCTTGTACATCCGGACAAAAGCATCAGGGTCTCCTGAAACTTGGTATATTTCCAATGGGTGCGGTAAGTTAAATACTCGGGGCATCTGGCTGTCCCGAGTTCTACTGGTGAATGGTCCATCATCAGGGATAACTTCGTACTTGGGTTTGGGCCTGCCCGAGTTTCTCTTGACTTGTTCCAGACGATGCAACATTTGCCTGATCACATCGTCCCGCGGATCACCACGTACCAGTCTCTCTGGTCTTGGGGATCGGTCTCTTTTGTGCTCCCTCGGGGATCCTGACCACTGTCGGCTTCGACGGTCTGGAGAAGCAGCTTGCTGCGAAGCTGCCTGCTGGCTACCATGGTCTAACCACTTCTACCGTGGTAACTGCCTGTTCCGAGGTTTACAGGATTGACCAGACTGGTCGTCCTGGTTACCTCGCTCTTCCTGAAGAACCATCCTTACTGCTTGGACAAGATCAGGGTCCAAGTGTCGAATGTCGCTTCGATGGAAGCTAGAGGTAGGCCGTAGGGAGGTTGCTCCATGGGACGTTTCCTCTGAGGAACTCTTGTAACTGGGGTCGGCCGTGCGGCCGTCGGTGGAGCCTTCTCCCTCCGGTTTGGATGATCGGGAACGGGAATGGCCCCCACGTTCTATCTGCTTTGGGGACCACCGCCTTTCCCACAGACGGTGCCATTTGGTGGCGGATCCGTGCGTGTAACCGCCACGTTTCGGTTTGACTTACGTGTCCTGATGTTGACTGAAGTCATTAGGTCGACTTTGTGTATTGGGACAGGATTGACGAGAAATTGAGAGGTCCTCTAGGGTTGTGTTTTGACGAGTCGCGTCGAGTAGTTGTAAAACGTTACCCCTTTAGGTATGAATAGTGAATGTATTTATAGTTCCAGGTCTGAATGGTATTATTGTAATATCTCAATATCATGTTTTTAGGGAGTAAGTACTTCGGGAAGTGTGGTTCGGGAACGTCCTTAAGCGTAGTTCGGGTTATTTACTTTATTAACAGTTTTTTAATGGGGCCCTTATTTCGGGCTTATGCGTGGGCCTTTTGTTAGGCCTTTTGTATGTATTGGGCCTGGCGGCCATCAGCGGCCCAAAAGGATATGAGTAGCTTGCATCTTCACAATGTCACACAAGACCTCGTCCTCATACTTCCCAATCTTGATAGGTACCACGATTTGGTACTCCACTTTCACACAAGAGTTGTCATCCACCCATTGGAGTTGGTAAGGTTTTGGGTGTGGGTTGGACTTTAACTTGAGCTTCTTGACCATACTATGGTTGGCCACATTCACACAACTCCCACTATCCACAATGAGACTACACAATTGCCCATTGACCAAGGCTCTAGTTTGGAAGAGGTTCTCTCTTTGTGAAGTGTCAAGGACCTTGGGAGTGGCTTGATAGACTCTCTTGGACACCAATAGCATACCTTCGGGTGGAGCTTCTCCTTCCTCTTCTTCCCTTTCTTCCATCACTTCTAGAGGCATCTCGGCCTCCCCCTCATCTTCACTAGAAATCTCACCATCCGGTCTCACAACCATCACTCGCTTGTTAGGACACTCAAAGGAGTAATGTCCCTTGCCTCCACACTTGAAGCACTCAAGGGTTCTTGTCTTGAAAGGTAGGTTGCTTGGCGGGTTGGAGGAGGAAGTTTGGCCTTGGGGTTTCGGTTGGAACTTGGACCGAGCCATCTTTGCATTCTCCCCTTCTTGCACATTAGCTCTCATTGAAGCTTTTTCAAGCTCCTTTGCATAATCCTCAACTGATTTGTTGCCTTGGGTTAGTTGTTGTAACCTTTGGCAACTCTCTTGAGCATAGTATGGTGGGATGAATTTCCGCCTCATAAGAACCTTAAGTTGCTCTCATGAGGTGATTGGTGGTCTTCCCGCCCTCGCTTCTTCAAACGTCAAAGACTCCAACCAAGTCATGGCATATCCCAAAAATTCAATGGTAGCTAACTTGAGTCTCAAGTGATCCGGATATTCATAGCAATCAAAGATCATATCGGCCTTTTTGACCCAATCAATGAATTCTTCCGGGTCACTTCTACCATAGAAAGTTGGAACTTGGAGTTTGATACCTTGCATAAGTTGTTGCTCAAGGTTTTGGGACCTCCTTTGATTACGCCGAAAGTGGTCCCTTGGTGGGGACCGAAACCTTCCCCTTGGTGGAGGGGAGTCTTCTTCTCCTTGGTAGAATCCTCTAGGTCTCATTCTTGGCTCATCATAATATGGGCCCTTGGAAGGTTGGCTAGGCCCTCCTTGGCCAACCCACCTTCCACCATCATCCTCTTCATCATCAAGAGGTTCATAAAACACTTCATTGTGGTGAGCTTTATGAGCATTGAGATGATTCTTCTTGTTGAGAGGGGTTTGTGGGGAAGGGGTGGAAGCGTGCTCTTGGTTAGCACTTTCACCTTCCTTTCTCTTGCCTTGCATTTTGGACTCCTTTTCAAGCCTTGACATCCTCTCTTGATTAGAGGAAACCGAAGCTTGAAGATGGCTCATCATAGCCATCATCTCCTCCATCTTTTAGTAGAGGCCGAGTTGGTTGGGGTGGAGAGGTGGTGAGTCCGAAACGTCCTCATCTTGAACCATTGCTCACAAATGCACCTAAGCTACCTTACGTGTTTGCACTCGTGTTTACCCTCAAATATGACTTTTTCAAGATGTTCACTCTATGCCTTTTTCCTCTCAAGGTTCACTCACAAGAACTCTAATTTAAACTCCACTTTCAACCCAACAAAATTTTTGCACATCAAAGTGAAATCAAGTTAAGATTAAGAGTGAAAACACTTCCTTTGAAAAGCAAGAGTACTAGTTACTTGAAACTAGTTAAGTGTTTAAAAGGGTGGATGGGGGTTGAAAGAATTAGAGGGTAAGTTTTGAAAAGGCCTCTTTTGTAGTGTCTAACACTTTTTGCACAAGTTCACAAACAAATTTCGGATCAAAGTCTCTATTCACTTGAATATTCACCAAGAACACAAGAGCAACTTCAAGAACATATGAACAACTCAAGAACACATGAACTTGTCTTTCTTTTTCTCTTTCTTCTTTTCGATTTTCAACAACCAAAACACATCTCTTTTTGCTTTTTAAATCCGAAATCAATCAACTTCACAAGAACTTAATACTAGGCACATGAACCACACACAAACACTTTTTGTTTTCGGTTTTGAACAATCTTCAAAGAAAAATGTTTTCTTCAAGTTTTAAAGAGATACTCAAAAGGCTTACTTGAAGAAAACAACAACACAATCTTCAACAAGCACCAAGGCTTTGATACCACTTGATAAGGGTCCAACTCCAAAGAGGAGGACCTATCCTTGGATGATCTAGCTTGTTGGAAGATGAACACAAAGAACAACAACAATTCGGCTCTAACCACCTCAATCCTCAAATGGAAAGCAATGGAAAGATTATTGCCAAGGAGTGAGGGATCTAGCACCTCACTTCTCAAATGAAGAGCAACACTAGATTTTAAGGAAGAATCCACTTCAATGGATTCAAGGGGAATGTGGAGATGAAAAGAAGAGTTCAAGCATGAATCAATACTCTCTCAAGAGCTGAAATTCGGATTCAATAATCAAAGTTGTCCAAATTGTATTACAAAATAGCCTATATGGGAAGGGAGAGAAGGAATAGTAAAAAGATGTGAAAGGAGCCTTCACATCTTCCCTCTATCTTCCTCCCTAAATCACTTTCCATTGTCTCCACAAAATAATAATGTTTTATGGAGAAATGGGAGGGAGAAATAAGCAATTCAAAAGAGTTGAAAAGTCAAAGATGGTAGACTAATTCTTTCCTTCCATTTCCTCCTAAATGGATTCATTTCCTTCATAAATGGATTTATGAAGAAATGGAAGGATGTTACAAAAATCACAAAAGTTGACCCGGGCATATGGCCAAGGACTCTCCAAGGCCGTGGGTTCGCGGGAGGGGCCATGGGTTCGCGGAAGGGGCCATGGGTTCGCGGAAGGGGCCAAGGGTTCGCGGAAGGGGCCATGGGTTCGCCGAAGGGGCCATGGGTTCGCCGAAGGGGCCATGGGTTCGCCGAAGGGGCCATGGGTTCGCCGACCGGAAGGGGCCAAGGGTTCGCCGAAGGGGCCATGGGTTCGCGGAAGGGCCATGGGTTCGCGGAGGGGCCATGGGTTCGCGGAAGGGGCCATGGGTTCGCGGAAGGGGCCAAGGGTTCGCCGAAGGGGCCATGGGTTCGTGGAGGGGCCATGGGTTCGCGGAAGGGTCCATGGGTTCACCGAAGGGGCCATGGGTTCGCGGAGGGGCCATGAGTTCGTGGAAGGGGCCATGGGTTCTCCCGAGAGGCCTTGGGTTCACCGAAGGGGACCATGGGTTCACCGGAGGGGCCATGGGTTCGCCGAAGGGGCCATGGGTTCGCGGAGGGGGCCATGGGTTCGCGGGAGGGGCCATGGGTTCGTGACCTCAGGAGAGGCTTGGGAAGGCCGTGGGGCTGGTGATGTCGGGCGTTGCGATGACCGATGCCTCGGGGTGGTGCGTGGAGCGCGGGGTGTCTTCATCCGTAAGCATGATGGTGCTAAGGCCCTCCAAAGTGTTGGGCATGTTTTCTTCCAAGTGACTTCCCATTTGCTGAAGTTGGGAGACGCCTTCTTGATCTTCATCCCACTCCTTTTCTTGAGCCATAATCCTCATGAAGGCTTGAAGGCTTTCTTGCGCCTTTTTGGTCCGGGACCTTGTCATGGGTCCTCCAATGCCTTTAAGAGGGTTGGGAGGCTTGTGCACTTAAGCTTGGGTGTCCTCTTGGTCCTTGGTTGACCGATTGTGTTGATCCATGGTGATGCCCTCATCATCTACCCATCTCACATGCCTCTTACTCAAATTACCTTGCCCTTGAAGATACTTCAAGGACAAATGATCCGTGTGGATCACAAACTCTCTAGGTAGCAAATAATGACTCCATACCCTCAATGATCTTACAAGAGCATAAAGCTCTTTGTCATAGGTAGAGTAATTCAATGTAGCTCCACCTAGCTTTTCACTGAAAAATGCAATGGGACGGCCTTCTTGATGCAAAACCGCACCAATGCCTATCCCACTTGCATCACACTCGACCTCAAAGACTTTATCAAAGTTTGGTAGGGCAAGTAATGGTTTGTTGGTTAACCTATCCTTTAATGCAACAAAGGACTCCTCTTGTAACTTTCCCCAATTAAATGTAACATTCTTTTTAGCCAATTCATGCAAGGGGCGGCTAGTGTAGATAAATCCTTAACAAATCTTCTATAGAAGCTAGCAAGTCCTAAGAAGGATCTAACTTCTGTCAAGGAGCTAGGTGTAGGCCATTCTTTGATTGCACTCACATTACTCTCATCAACTTTGACTCCATCTTTCCCAACAACATACCCAAGAAAATTAACCTCATCCGATGCAAAGACACACTTTTCATATTTAGCATACAATTTCTCTAACCTAAGTGTTACGGTCACCCCGAGCGGGTTGCGACCGGGTGACCCGGGGCTCCGGTTCTGGCCTGCGGGTCACGTTTTTCGACGTTCAGGCGGCTCCCGAGCCCTATCTGAGTATCATTTTGGCGAACCCTTCCGTATTTGAGGTCGTGTGGGTCCCCCGGACGTTTCCGCCAAAAATATTTTTCTAGCGCCGGGGGGTTGTCGGGGTAATCTCGGGACGTACAGCGGGCTCGGTAGCACTCTCGAGATCTCAGTTTGGGAAGCCGTTTGCAGTTTTGGAGTCGTGGAAACGTCCCGGAAGTGGTTGTGGAGTTTAATATTTGGGACGGGACGTTCGGTTCCGGGCGACTCCCGGGGCTCGGGACGGGAATCCCGAGGCTCGGGATGGAAATTTTCTGACGGCTTTGGGGTAAGTTGTGTTATAATTTAAGATGGAATTTATGGGTATTTTTATGGAATTTTGGAGTGACGGAATTTCGGTTCAGGTTGACACGCTCGCACGTCGGGTTTTGGTTCGGGTTCAGCGAGCTCGGTAGGACACTCCGGAATGGTAAATGAACTTTTGAAATATGTTTTATGAATGTTATAATATTCTTAGGGTTGTGTCCAAGTTTCGTTAATTTTGGAATTCGGTAATTATTTTTGGGCAAAAAGAATTGGAACTTTCGGAAAAGTTAGGAGATTAATTTGTTTTTGGCCACAAAACAAATAATTGGAGCATGGGCAGCAGCTTACTTTCGGCAGAAATGGGAAGGTTTATGGGACACTTGGCCTTTTCTTATTTAAGATGAGAAAGGATGGGAAAAAGGAAAGGATATTTATATATAGCTTATATTTCATAAAATGGTTATTATTTCATACTTCTTCTTCTTCTTCCTTCTTTCTCCCTTGCTGCCGCCACCATGGAAGCCCACTCCAAGCTTCTTGTTCTTCAAATCTTGGCTCAAATCAACAAGGAAATGGATCCTTTAAGTTGTAAGCTTACTCCCTAGCTCTCTTTTCTTGTTAGAAACAAGAATTGGTTGGAAAAAAGAGAGGATTTGTGAATGATTGGTTTGTTCTTAGCTATAAGCTAGGATGATTTTCTTCCTCCCATCTTTTAGTATGATGTTCTTGGGTAGTAGGGAGTGTTAATCAAGTGTTGGATTTTGGAAAACACACCTTGGATGAAAACCCCTAAATTGCCGAATTTGTTGGAAAATTCTATGTTGATGTGTGTTTGTCTCCTTGATTCATGCTTCAAGTATGTTAATCCTAGCATGATTCTAAGCTTATGTATGGATTCAATTTGATGGAAAATAAGTTGGGTTGGAAACTCCCATTTGGCCGAATTTATGAGATGATGTTCAATGTTGGATTTTGTTGTTTTGGATGCAATTGGATAGCATTCTTGGTTTAGAAGTGAAATTGGTGATTAGAATGGTTGTTTGGAAGCTTGAATAGATTGAATTGGAAGTTGGGTAAAATGTTGGTTAAGAACCGAATTATTGGAATGATTCTTTTTCCATGTTGGGGTTTGATGTTGGTTGAATTGGATGCTAAAGTGGAATTGGGGTTGAATTTAGGTGTGGTTAGAAGTTTGAAACGTTGATTTCGGGTAAGAATTGGAAAAGTTGCATTTATGCGGGATTATCGGAAAATGTTGGGTAATGAAGGGTTTTAAGGTAGGTTTTGGTCGGTTCTGCTTGTTGGATGATGTTTGTCAATGTATAATCTTGCATTGTCTAAGTTAGTTCTGAATTCTGACGTTTCTGTGGAAATCTGGAATTTTACGGAAATTCTGCCGGATTTTCGGTTTTGGGGTCGGGGGTGTAGTTTGGTAGTGTGGTCGATAAGGATGCTAATTCAGCTTGAATTGATGAGATTCGAGGTCCGGAAGTTAGAAAAAGAGAGGTTTTCGGGTTTCGGGTCGTGGTTTGGAAATCGCCCGTAACCGGTCAAATACTGGAATTGTGAGGTAAGGGTTTGGTTCTGCTATTTTTGGTAAGATAGGTGTATGTTTAGTTTCACTTTCTGTTCTGCAAGTATTTCGGTATTATATGCCTAGGGCATATTCTGTAGTCTATAGGTGTATGTTTTGTTGCACTTCTGTTTTGCAGGTATTTCGGAAATTTGTGCCTTAAGGTACGTTCTGTGATCTGTAGGTGTATGCCTTGTAGCATACCCTGTCTGTTAACCCTACGTTTGTAGGTGTATGCCTTGTGGCATACTTTGTCTGTTAACCCTACGACAGTTGTGGGTTCGCTACCCCAGCTGGTGCACCATGCTTCTGTAATAGCTTCGGCTTCTGACTCCCTTAGAGGGAGGCTGTCGTTCCGATTTGTTATAAGGGTTTATGGCGATTTAGAATCGCACATCCTTCGGGATTATGATCTGTTATCTTTACATGCACGATATTCTGTATTCTGTTCATATATTCTGTATATTGCTATCTTTCTGCTTTTGCAGGTTACATATGCTTATCTTACCCCAAATCCCTTACGGGTCCTTTCGAGGACTCACCCTTTTGGGTTACTGTTTTGGGTTTCGTGTAGACTGTAAGCAACCAGCGGAGTAGGTTTCCATGAGGCTTCGCCTTGGTTGGGTTGAGCAGCATTGCACCTTGCGGGCCGGGATTTTGTCTATTTGGTCTAAATCCCGCGAGGTATTTGTTGTTTAGGCCTAGGGTTGGCTCTGTAGTTGCATGTGCATACTTTCTGGATGATTGTGATGATTGTATATTTGTATATACTTATATATTCTGTTCTGTGCATGTTCTGAGCGCTTGGCGCTTGCTAGATACCCTAGGTTCGGTGAATTCTGTATGTATCTATGTTATATGCGTAAGTACTCGTCCTCGGAGGGCGGTGCTTACTTTGTTGTTATTACATGAACTGTTTGCATGGTTATTCGAGTATATGTATGAATTTGCAGGTTGCTTCCACAATCGCTTCGCCTTTCGGGTCCGCTACGCGCGGCAGGTCTCGATGGACCTGCCATTCTGTATTCATTCCGGCTTCCGCTTCCGACGTCCCGGCGCCCCCGCCTCCGTAACCGGGCTCGGGCGGCGTGCGGTGACAAGTTGGTATCAGAGCAGGTAAGTGACCATATTGGTCGTCAGCGGTGACTTGTAGTGACAACTATTGTTGTACATTTTATTTTAGAATGGTTTGGTACGGAGATTGGCCACCTCCTTACTTGAACCACTTCAAAATAAAATTGTGGAACAAAGTTGATCCTTCAAGTTATCCTGATAGTTGCAGATTTCGGCACTCGAGATTTCTGGATTCTGGTAAGATTATTACGATCGAGGGATTGTGGAAAAGATCCGGGTACGTAAACTTATGTGTTAGGAAAAGATTTGGTGAGATAAGCATGAACTGCTTCTGTGATTCTGTGAAATACATGATTTTAGCATTCTGAGAAATAATTTCTGTGTCAAGTACTGCATTGCACTACAGAGCCTTAGAAAACTGCTGCTAGCTTCTGTAGGGATTAGGAGTGACCGATTTGTCTGGACTCTGTTTGGTCTGAAATGTCTCAGGTTTGATTAACACGCGTAGACAGTGTGTTTTGTGACCGGAGGGAGGGGATTGTAATCCCATGCCTCCGAGAGATAGGGTTTGAACTGTTGGTTATGGGTTGAGTTGGTATATGGTTTGGAAATTTGGTTTGGGATAAGTTGTTTTTCTGGTTGGACTTGGTTTGAGGAAATGTGTACTACACGCGAATCGCGTGATTTGGTACCGGAGGGGCGGGACTGGGATCCCACACCTCCGTGGAATAGGATACGGGTTCAGCGTAACCCAGGGTCTGAACAACCACACTCACCGCCCCCGAGGTTTAGTGGTCGTAGGGACCCCTCTCTGATTTGGTATTACCCGCCAGCCTAGCTGGTTCAGGGGCGGCATTAGGCAAGGGAAGATCTGATCATGCCACAGTAAGGGCATTCTGATCAGGTGGTGATAGCGAGATTTTAGCCACTGCTCGCCACAGCTTTGGGATTGGTATGTGAGTGACTCCGAGGAGGATGGTCACTACGACACCTAGACTTCTCGTCGGTCCTTTTAACGACGGGGAGATCTGAGGCACCAGTCTGACGAGGTCAGACTTCTGGAGAGGTTTCAGAGTTTGAACCCCCCCCGAGGTTCAATGACCGAGAAGGGCCAGAGGTAGTAGAGACTTGGTTTGCAGGAGTTGGCAAACTCCTGGGGGAGGCTACATTTTCCACATGCAGGGCAGTGGGGATGTAGCTAGGAATCTGCGTTAGGCACAGTTTGATGAGTTTCATCAGGGAGACAGGGTTGTCGGAGAGTTCGAGTGAGAGTTTGATCGGCTGGTTTACTATGTACTGTAGTATCAAGGTATGGAAGAGGAGAAGACCAAGAGGTTTATTCGTCGACTGCTCCCCGAGTACTGGTGGGCTTTGAGACCTTTAGACATTACTTTGTATCGGGAGGCGGTTCTCCTCGAGCAAGAGGAGGTTGAGAGTCACCTCACCTCGTAGCGAGGTCAGGGAAGTACGAGGGGCTCCACACAGCTGGGACCCCGGCAGATTTCTGGACGGCCGAACAGGCCTGGGCAGTCTAGTAGAGGCAGAGTGGGAGCACCACCGGCACGATCTTGTCCGACTAGTAGTAGGTATCACCTCGGTCGACTTTGTTACAGGCAGGAGGGCCGATGTTTACGTTGCGGGTCTGACACTCACTGGGTACGGGATTGCCCTCTGACTGTAAGGCGGGTACTTTATTTCGAATGAGGTGTCGGTTCATGCATTATTTGATACGGGAGCATCTGTTTCCATTGTAACACATAAAGGTGTTACATCTCTGCATCTGTCTGTTAGTACTTTGTCTCAAATGTACTTAGTAAAAAACTGCTGGGAGTCAGTTTCTGTTTTCCAATGAGATGGTTCGGGGTTGTACGATATCTGTAGGCGGACATCTGATGGTATCGGATTTGTTGGTTTTTTTTTTGACACACCGAACTATGATATTATTCTTGGAATGGACTGGTTATCCAAGAATTCTTTGCACATTGATTGTGCAAACCCGTACCATTATGGTTTCTGGAGAGGTACTACCTCTCACGGCTCCGACTGGTTTAACTATCGCACAGCACAGTAAAGAGTTACAGATTCTGGATCAGCTGTCGATAGCTGGTGTAGGGGAATGCTATGATCTGAATGAAGCTGGTACTAGGTTGAAGTTAGATAGTATACCTTGGTTCGAAATTTTCCGCAGGTATTTCCGGAGGAGTTGCCCGGATTACCACCAGAGCGGGAAATTGTGTTTGAGATCTACTTGCAGTCGGGTACTGCTCCTATATCTATTCCTCCTTATCGGATGCTTATTTCTGAGAGGCAGGAGTAGAAGAAGCAGTTGGAGGAATTACAGCAGAAGGGCTTCATCCGACTGAGCACTTCAGCGTGGGGTGCTCCGGTTCTGTTTGTTAAGAGGAAAGATGGGACGCTTCGATTTTGCATTGATTACAGACGGTTGAATGCACTTACTGTGAAGATTAAGTATCCGTTGCCGAGGATTGACGATCTTTTTGATCAACTTTGGGGTTCGAGAGTTTTCTGAAAGATTGATCTCCGATCTCGGTACTTTTAGCTTAGGGTGAAGGAAGAGGACATACCTAAGACTGCTTTCCGCACCTGATTTGGACACTTTGAGTTTACGGTCATGCCGTTCGGGCTGACCAATGCTCCAGCGGCATTAAGGGATCTGATGCATCGGGTGTTCCGACCGTACTTGGACTCATTTCCGGTGGTTTTTATTGAAGATATTCTGATATATTCTCGGGATGAGGACTCGCATCGGGGGCATCTGAGGGTAGTTCTGTAGACACTTTGGGAACATCAGCTTTATGCTAAGTTCTCAAAGTGTGAGTTCTGGATCCGGGAGGTCACCTTTCTGGGACACGTTATATCTGAGCATGGTCTGTCTGTGAACCCAGAGAAGGTGAGGGCAGTTCGGAACTGGAAACAACCTACCACGGTACGGGAGATCAAGAGCTCCCTGGGGTTAGCAGGATTTTATCGGAGGTTTGTACTGGGATTTTCTATTCTGGCATCTCCGCTTACGCAGTTGACCAGGAAGGGTCAACGGTTTATTTGGTCTGATAGGTGTGAGCAGAATTTTCAGGAGTTGAAACGGCAGTTGACTAACGCTCCGATTCTGACTCTTCCAGATCCGAGCTTACCGTATGTGATTTATACGGATGCTTCCACATCCGGTTTGGGGTGTGTTGGCGCAGGAGCGTTTTGTGGTAGCTTATGGGTCGAGGCAGCTGCGACCGCATGAGCTGAACTGACTGACACATGATCTGGAGTTGGCTATAATAGTTTATGCGCTGAAACATTGGAAGTAATATCTGTTTGGTAATAAATTTCAGATTCTTACCGACCATAAGAGTCTGAAATATCTGTTTACACAGAAGGAGCTTAACATGAGGCAGCGCAGATGGCTCGAATACATTAAGGACTATGGTTGTTGTATCGAGTACATCTCTGGCACGGGCAACACGGTAGCCGATGCACTGAGAAGGAAGTACACCGGGTTGGTTAAGGGAGAAAGTGTTGGGGATCGATCCGAGGAGAGTGATTTGACATGCCTTTGGCACAGGGGGCAGCTCTGGGAGCGTGCTCAGGTTTATACACTTACTATACATTCTGAGTGGCTTGACGGGGTGCGCGAGGCGCAAGGTAGAAATCCGGGGTTGAAGAAATTATCTGGGAAGATAAGGGTTTATTTGTTACCGACGTTTCAGTATAGGCAGGGATTGCTATACTTCCGAAACCGCCTTTATGTACCGGAGGATCAGGAGCTCCGGAATGAGATTTTAGAGGAGGCACACTCGAGCAGTGTGAGCATCAGAAACCGGCAGGAAATCTGAGACTTTGTCCATTCCAGTCTGGAAGTGGGGTAATGTTACGATGGACTTTCTGACTGCACTGCCCCTGACACGGTCTCATCATGATGCTATCTGGGTTTTTGTGGATCGGCTGACAAAGTGCGCACACTTTCTGCTTATTCGGGTCATAGACCCTCTGGAGAAGCTTACTGGCTTTACATCAGGAAGATTGTACGTTTACATGGAGTACCAGACTCCATTGAATCTGACCGTGATCCGCGTTTACAAGACGGTTCGATTGCTTTTCATGAAGCATTGGGCACGCGACTCCATCCGAATACAGACTTATCACCCACAGACGGACGGTCAGTCGGAGCGGGTGATTCTGATATTGGAGGATATGTTGCGAATCTGTACTTTGGATTTTGGAAAAGTTTGGGACTAGCAGTTACTTTGATAGAGTTCTCGTACAACAACAGCTTCCAGACTACGATTGGCATGACACCATTTGAGGCGTTGTACGGGAGGAGGTGTATGACACCATACTGTTGGACAGATACGTCTGATGGGGTTGAGCTGGGACCCGAGCTTTTGAGGAGACTACGGCGAAGATCAGATTGTTACAGCGCGGATCGTAACCGCGAACGACCGCACCATCTGCTTATACGAACCGCCGCCGTAGGGCTCGGAATCGAGTTTGGTGGCAGAATTTGACCGGGAGGTAGCACCGATCGAGGGACAAGAAGATTTGGTAGGCGGGGCAAGTTACCCCGAATTTTATCGGTTCTCATGAGTTTCTAGAGTAAGTTGTTCGGTTGATCTTCCCCCCCCCAACTATTTCTGTTTTACGTGATGTCTTCCAGGATAGCCTGTTGTGGATCGGTTAGACTTAGGTTAGGTACTGTCTGGGGTTGTCTGGTAGAAATACCGGCAACTGACTTGGGGTGCAATAAGATGCACCCGGAGGGTGGGACGCCGTGAGGCTCTGTATGGTAGTCTAAACTACCAATCCCGCCGCACCAGTACGGTGGTCCGATTGTTCTTAGTAAGGGGAATATTTACATTCTGGTTGGTAGCGACACCTGTTTAGATGGTTCAGGCTACTCTTGGAGGACCAAGAGTTCTAAGGGGGGGTTGTCGGGGTCGTCTCGGGACGTACAGCGGGCTCGGTAGCACTCTCGAGATCTCAGTTTGGGAAGCCGTTTGCAGTTTTGGAGTCGTGGAAACGTCCCGGAAGTGGTTGTGGAGTTTAATATTTGGGACGGGACGTTCGGTTCCGGGCGACTCCCGGGGCTCGGGACGGGAATCCCGAGGCTCGGGATGGAAATTTTCTGACGGCTTTGGGGTAAGTTGTGTTATAATTTAAGATGGAATTTATGGGTATTTTTATGGAATTTTGGAGTGACGGAATTTCGGTTCAGGTTGACACGCTCGCACGTCGGGTTTTGGTTCGGGTTCAGCGAGCTCTGTTTTCGTCTCCCAGTTTCTGGAAGCCGCCTCCATCGAGCTAGATCTGAGCTCGTGATCACGAAACCCCGTGTGATCACATCAAGTGGTATCAGAGCCAAACTGCTTGTGGAGGTATTCGTGTTCTTGTTGAGTTTTCTTCAAGCAAAACCTTTTGTTACCTTTTCTTACGCTTGAAGGAATATCGGTTGATGATCTCAGTGAGACCGAAAAAGTGTTTAAGATTGTGCTTGTTTAAGCCAAGTATTTTTGAGATAAGCCAAAAGAGTTGTCTTGAGCGACCGAGGTGCAAAGAAAAAACGTTTAAAGAAAGAAAAGTATTGAGCAAGTTTCTGTGTCCTGGAAAAGTTTTTGAATGTTCTTGCGTGTTCTTATCAAAACACAAGTGAACAGTATTTTTTATTCAACAAATAGTTTCAGAACTTAAACAAAAAGTGTTTGTGACTGCAAAAGCCTTTTCTAATCTTCCAACCTGTTTCTTTCGACCCCCAACTCAACACTAACATCCCACAAAACCGGTTTCAAGTAACTAGTCATTTTCTTGGGTTTCAAGTTGCGGTTTTTCTAGAGTTTTGTTTGTGTTTTCTTGCGTGTTCATCTTTGATCCGAGGTTGAAAACGGTATCAAGTTTAGAGAGCTTGTGAAAGCCATAAGTAAACAGCCGGAGTGACAAAGTTGTTGTGAGAAACACGAGAGCGAGAGTAGACACTGAGGGAGTGGTGAGGTTCTTTCCTGACTACATATTTTCAATAGTATTGTGTTACAGATAGTTTCGTCAGATTCATCTCCTCCTCATCCATCCCAGCTAGCTATGCATAGCACGCTAGCAAAGATCTTACAGAGGTTAGAAGACTTGGGAGCTCATGTCGCTACTACGAATGAGCGACTAACGAGAGTGGAGGTAGCTCAAGGAAAGCAACCAGAAAGCTCGCAAGCCCACGAGGATGCCCACTCATCACGGGCTCAAGACGGGTCACCCATACCACTTTCGATCCAGCATCAACGAGGCCCCAGGCCACCCCTCACAGCCGTCCCACCACTTCTACGAGAGTAGATCGTGGTGTTGACATCCTGAACAGTGATGATCAGGAGTATAACGTGGAGTCACCGCCAAAGCCTATAAAAAGAAGGGTCTTTCCCGACAGAGCTCAAGCCAGAGCCTATCTCCACAGAGACCTCGAAGAAGAGGAAGAAGTAGAGCGAGGCCGTGTCCATCGAGGTTTCAACCGAGACCTCAGACGTAGGGTGCAAGCCCAGGATCAGCAAGCCCTCGCCAATATAAAGCTTCAGATACCACCCTTCTACGGTTCAAGTGATCCGGAAGAGTACTTTACATGGATGGCTAAAACCGAGCGGATCATTGATATGATGGGATACACTGACGCGACAGCTTTGAAGCTCGTGGTCATTGAATTCCATGATTATGCTCTCACCTGGTGGGAGCAAGAGCATCACGGGAGGGCAAGAATCCGCTGTCGTCCCATCACAACTTCGGAAGATCTTAAACGAACCATGAAGAATCGGTTTGTGCCCAGCTACTACGACAGAGATTGTGCCCAGAAGCTGCAACGCCTTATCCAAGGTCATCGCAGCCGAGGAATACTAAAACGACCTTGAAAAGGCCTTGATGAGGGCCAATGTCAAGGAGGACAAAGAGGCTAAGTTGGCCAGATTTTTATATGGCCTACGAGAAGACGTAGCGAAGACAGTTGAACTGTGTGACTATCGAGATTATCAAGATCTAGTGCATAAGGCCATCCGGGTGGAGAAGCAACTGAAGAAGGGGAACTCCTATCAGCCTGCCCATACACCCAACAGGGACTCAGGTAGCAAGACCCCCCCTTCACCAAACCACCCCGCCAAAACTGTACACATCTTCCGCGGTGATGCCACCCCCTCGCCAAACTTACCCCACCACAAGACCCCCATCACAATCCCAACCGAAACCCAGCACCAACACTTATGATGCCCTCGCTACCAAGGAGCATCGAATGCTTTAAGTGTTTGGGCAAGGGACACTATGCGAGGGATTGCCCCAACAGAAGAGCCGTGGTCATTCGGCCCAATGGGGAACTGTCTAGCGAAGAAGAAGAAGAGGTCCTTCCCGAACAACGAGATCACGAGAGTGAAGCAGAAGAGGGAGAGCTGGCTATGGACGGCCTCATATTAGTCACCAAGAGGGTTCTGCAAAGCTCCCCAAGTATCACTGAAAGCACGCAGCGGGAAAATTTATTCCAATCGAGAGCCATGGTGAATGGGACTCTGTGCAGTCTCATTATTGATAGCGGGAGCTGTGTCAACACTGCTAGCGAAGACATGGTTGCTGAACTGGGTCTTCGCACTATTGCCCATCCCAAACCGTATCAACTGCAGTGGGTTGATGACCGGACCTTTGTGAAGGTCGTTAAGCAAGTTGAAGTCCCGATAAAGATCGGCAAGTACGAAGATTCCATCACTTGTGACGTGGTGCAGATGCAGGCCACCCACATTCTCTTGGGCAGGCCTTGGCAGTACGACAAGGAGGCCATACACTATGGCAAAACCAACAAATATGCCCTCACCCATCTCAGTAAACCCTACACCCTGCTTCCCCTCACCCCAACCCAAGCTCACCAAGATCAAATTCACCTGGCTAGTAAGGCCGAGAGAAAAAGAAAGAGCGAGGGCAGAGAGAGGAGAGAAAATGGCAAGACGACGACGAATGCACGGATGAACGGTGAAAACTCGAACGAAAAGTAGAGAACCACCACAGAAAAGCTCCCAACAGTTGTTAAACGGTTCGAAAAACGCAAGAAATGCGAAAAGATTACTCAGAGCAAAAGTGAGGAAATACAAGAATGAAGGTGAAAAGCTTCAAACTTCTCCAATACGCTTTTATAAGCCCGCCAAAATGGAAAGCACCTTTTAGCGGAATTGGCTCCCAAGGCGCCACGTGCTGACATCTAGCGGTTCAAAGACCTTTTACCTTCCGTGCAAAATCAGAGAAGCACTTTTTAAAAGCGTAATCAACTCCTGGGGCGCCACGTGCCGCGTCCCATAACGGTTAGTAAACCTTTCACTTCCTGTCATCTCTCCTGCTTTAAATGCTGAAAGGACCCTTCACTGCAGCTGCACTCCAAACGGCCCACCAGCAGCATAACGCCTTCGCCAGCTCCAAGACTTGGGATTTTAAAAGGGTACGGGACCCTACCCATACTCTGCCTTCAGGAGGAGGCATCTTGGTACACTACCCAAGCGATGCCCCCTCTCCCGCCACAAGGATCGTAAAGAATCCGACATTTTTTAATCAGATCGTAAGAGGTCTTCACACTCCACACGAGTCCAAGACTTATGACTACTATTGTCCTCAACACAATACCTCTAAAACGGAGTATAGGACCCTGCCCATACTCCGCTCTCAGGAGGAGGCATCTTGGTACACTACCCAAGCAAACGCATCCTCGCGTCGCATCAGAACTATACAAAGACCCATAGGTCTCACCCTTGCGGTCTCCAGTCTCGCCTTCGCGAGGTCTCCAGTCTCACCTGCGCGAGGCCTTACCCTCGCAGGCTTTAAGCCTCGCCTAGGCGATGTCTCACACTCACCTTTGCGTCTCTTAGGCCTGCGCAGGTTGCCCTCGCGGTCTCAGGTATCGCCCGTGCGATCTCACTCGCCTTCGCGAGTCTTACTCCCACAGCCTCAACTTGCCTTCGCGAGGACTCTCTTGCCTATACTGGCCTCGCCTGATAAGGCCCTTATACTCGTGTTCGTGCGACCCTCACTCCTTATTTGGCTATGTTCTATCCGGGCCTCCGCCCCTTGCAGGCCTTCGCCGCCACTTGCTCCACTTGGAGATAGACCACTTGGTCATCCGACATCAATCAGCCAATAAGGAGGCCAGCACGAGCCTGAGTGATCTTCACCAGATTTGTACGCCAAACATTCCCTTACAGGTGAATCTTCTAAGGCGGTTTGCTGAGATCTTCATCATCACAGCCGCCTTATCTCCAATCAGTCTAACACGGACTTATCTCTCCAAATCTAACAGACTTGTCAGTCCTGTCTCACAGCCTGTCCAAGGCTTCAACTGGGGGAGGCTCTTCTCCTGGCATCTCCCTATAAATAGGGGGATGCCCACCTTAAACTGGGTAAGCTACTACACGCCCCCACTCCTCTCTTGCTACTTCTGAGTATTCTTCTTATCTTTTACAGATTACTCTGAACAGCAAGCTCGGAGTCTCAAGAACACCATCATCATCAACCACTCAACTGGGATTCCGCTACTACTCTGGGAACGAGAATATCACCCACCATCCGCCATTTTTTCTGTTAATTTGTTGTAAAGTTTCTGTGTTAGAAGTTGTTGTTGTGTTAGCAACTTCATAAATTCAAAAAGTCAAAAAAAGAGACAGAGAAGAAGAAAAGAACGCAGTTGCGTGTTTGCCAAAATCGCAAATCTCAGATTAAATCCAAATCCGCAATGTGCGAGGGTTTATATGCGCAAAAGAGTGAGGTTGTTGTCGAAAAGTGAAAAGAAAGTGGTGTACAAAAGATTGGTTGTTTAAAGCATTGAAGAATCAAAACTGTGTTCTTAATGTTCTTGGTGTTCATATGGTGTTCATACAAAGTTCATACCAAAACTCATATGAATAGTGACCTTGATCTAATTTTGATTTCAAATTTGAGCAAAATGGTGTTTGTGCGCCAAAACTTCTTTCATACCCTCTTGTATATTTGCTGCCAAAGAACCCCCCCCATTTTGTTAACCTAGTCTGCTTCAAGTAACTAGCACTTTATTGCTCAAATGATTTTTGCATGCTAGAAGTTATCTTGTGGTATTCATTTCGGGTTTGGCACTAAAGAGCAAGCTTTGAGAGCTACAAGCAAGAGGAAAGAGTGAAAGCCGAGTGTGACCCCTTCGCGAAAGGACTGACCCTTCGTGAAAGGAGAGACCCCTAAACACGTGAGGAGATTGAGCGGTACTAACTTTATTGTCTAAGTGTGTACGAGAACCCATGGCGCATAAATATTTCTTCGGGTTTCATTCATCAATAGGATGACATCAACTTGGAGAAGACTTATGGCATTGGATGGAGGAATTGGAGTACCACTTTTGGTATTACTGATTTCACAAAGAAGAGAAGTTAGGCCTTGCCATAAGGTGCTTAAAGGGATTAGCCAAAGAATGGTGTCGACAAGAGTTTGCTGAAAGAAAGCGATACAATGAAGCCCCCATTCAGACTTGGAGTGAACTGAAGAGGTTGCTATGGAAAAGATATGGTATCTATCAAGAAGTGCCAACCTCTCCATATTACTCCCAAGCAAGATCCCCCTTGCGCCCTACACCTAGTGCCTCCGCCCGACTCCGCCACCAAACTCCACTCGAAGGGTCTTCGCCCCAAAGCGAACCCAGTCCCTCCAATGACAGGAGGCGAAGCCCCCAATCGCCACAAACCCCCTTGGCCAAGCTGCACACCCCACCCCCCAATGCTTGCGCAGCCTAAACCCACACCCCAGACCAAGGCCCTCACCAAAATCCAAATGAAGAACCTCTCTCTCAAACGATCGAAAGACTCAAGAATGAGTATATAGAATATGAGAGAGAAAGAAAAGAGAGAAGAAAGGAGAGAGCTCTCCAAAGCCAAATGAGGGGAAGGAATGATGCACCCGGGCCTTCAACCAAACTCCAAGAAGAACTAACCATTTCATCTTCTCAACCCTATTGTTCTTCTTTCTTTGTGCAGAAAGATGAAGAGGTCGCGGATGCGCGAAGGCTTGAAGATGGCGAAGGCGCCACGGCTTTGGAAGAAGAAAGAGCTCACTTGGGGGTTCCAACCGAGCCCACACTTGAGGAAGAGGCCACAACATTTCTGGAAGCAGAGAAAACATGGAGAGAGGACCTACACTTCCCTAACTTGGGAACAGGTAACTTGTCCCTTTCTCCTACTGGCGAAGAGTATGCGCCTGAGTGCGAAGCCATGGCTTCCTTAAGTTTGCATGCTACGAACATGGGTGATGAACCTGAAAGCATACATCCTCCACATCCATTGTTCGAATATATATATATATATATGGAACCTCCCATGATAACAATGAGCATGTTGAAAGTGACAAGTGCATAAATGAGTTTAAACATTATCCATTTCCACGCGATGGCACTTGCACTTCCCCATGCGATGATAATTGGTATGCCATTCAAGAGCATGAGTTAGAATGTGAAGGGATTGATGAGTCTAAGTCCATAACATATGATGATTTCTCTTCTTTATGTGATGAAACTCTTGAATGTGATAGCCATGAACATGCATCTCATTCATCATTTGAGGTATTTGAAACCTATGAGAATTATCCTTCGGATGTTGAACATAATTATTACCATGATGAGATGTATGAGCATGATGCATACCCCATGTCCCCTACCCCTAGTCAAGCATTCTCTTCAATGCGTGATTCTGATTCCTTGCAATTAGATGATGAGAATGAATGGCCTAGGCTTAATTTTGATCCCGGGATACATGAGAATGCATGCATGCTTGTTTGCTGCGATTTGAAGGGAGATGCCATGTTTAGTATGCTTAACACGCATGAGCTTGAGAAAGATTATTTCACCCCATGGGACTCAGCCATGCCATTCTTTAGTAAACATGAGCATCTTAGGAAAATTAAAACCGAAACCATGTTTATGGGCGGGGTGAAGAGAAAGGGCGGATTGTCCATCTCCGCACCTCTTGTTTGTATTAAGGCTAGTCTTTGTGTTCCACATTCTGGCATCTCTTCTATGACTAGCTTAGTTTTTCATTCTTTGTCTTGGGAAGCACATGTGCATGTGGTTTGCAAAGAAAATGCTTCCTTTGACCCACCCCCTCTCCATGAACAAAGGTCTGCAATTTTTAGACCGCATGTCTTCCTTGAGTATAAATTCCTTGTTGATTGCATAAAATACTCTAGGAAGCATGTCATGAATTTTTATAGACGTTTGTTCATGTTCACGATGCATATTGGAGTTATTATGCTCCCGCATTTATGTGCATCGTCAGCGCGACCCCCCCAGTCTCCAATTGATGGGCTTTCATTCACTAACCCCTAATATTCTACGAAGGTTGTTGTGCTTGTTTTCGTTTGTAGGAATTTCCCCCTTTAGATTAGAGGACGAATCTTTTTAAGAGGGAGTGAATGATGTGATCATGGGATCCCCAAGCAACAACAAAGTGTCAATGACCAAAAAGGAAGGTGAATGAAGCTCGGAGCACCCCCTTTTGGCGAGGAGGTTTAGAGGCCCAGGCGGCGCCATCCAGGATTCAGGCTATCGCCTGATCAGGAGAAGGCAAAGTCTCCACGCGAGGGCTCCATGCGAAGCCCCTAGGCGAAGGCAAGGCTTCCCTCATGCGAAGCATCTAGGCGATGGCAAAGCCCTCAGCGGCCGTACCTTTTAGACTAGCTTTTACCTTTTCTTCTTTTTGGAAGCTTTTAGGATGACATGCATGCAAAAGTACTTTATGCTTTTGGCATGCATGCAAAAGGTGTAAGAGCCGTTTTTGCCTTTCTTTCACATCACCCCTCACCATATAAGCTAGCTTCCAATACATTTGTAACTTAGAACATAGTTAAACGCTTGAGAAGGAAAATTCCTCAAGCTTCGGTTCTCACCCCTTGCTACCTTCCGCCATCCCCCTTGGTGTTTATCATCGAGTTTAATATCTAGTATTGCTTAATCTCGTAGTTAAGAGGTGCTAGATCTTCCTTCTTCCCAGGCATTATCTCAGATATTGCCCAACCTCGTAGTCGGGAGGTGTCTGAGGCCGAATTTATCCTCCTTGTTCTTGCGACTCCTTCGAGCTAGATCCGGCGCTTCCAGCGATCTCGTGGGTTCGCGTCCAGCGTTCCCCGTGATCATATCAAGTTGGGGCTTCATGGCATCGCGCTCTAAAAAAAGTATGAGCCGACTCTTGTTGCCACCATTCTTTGGCTTCTTCCTTTAAGCACCTTATGGCAAGGCTTAACTTCTCTTCTTTGTGAAATTGGTAGTACCAGAAGTGGTACTCCAATTCCTCCATCCATTGCCATAAGTCTTCTCCAAGTTGGCGTCTTCCTACTGAGGAATGAAACCCAAAGAATATAGATTTTCTTCTGCCATGGGTTCGCCTACACACTTAGACAATAAAGTTAGTACCGCTCAAAATCCTCATGTGTTTAAGGGGTCTCTCCTTTCGCGAAGGGGTCACACTCAGCTTTCACTCTTTCCTCTTGCTTGTAGCTCTCAAAGCGTGCTCTTTAGTGCCAAACCCGAAATGAATACCACAAGATAACCTCTAGCATGCAAAAATCATTTGAGCAATGAAGTGCTAGTTACTTGAAGGAAGCTAGGTTAAAAAAAAATGGGGGGGGTTCTTTGGCAGCAGATTACAAGAGGGTAATAAATAAGGTTTTGGCGCACAAACACCTTTTTGGCTCAAATTTGAAATCAAAATTAGATCAAGGTCACTATTCATATGAGTTTTGGTATGAACTTTCTATGAAAATCATATTAACACCAAGAATATCAAGAACACAGTTTTGATTCTTCAATGCTTTTCACAACCAATCTTTTGTACACCACTTTCTTTTCACTTTTCAACAACAACCTCACTCTTTTACGCATATAAACCTTCGCATGAGATTTGCGATTTTGGCAAACCCACACTGCGTTCTTTTCTTCTTCTTCTCTTTCTCTTCCTTTTTTTTGATTTTTTGCATTTATTTAGTTTCTTAAACACAACAACAACTTCTAACACAGAAACTTCAGAACAAATGAACAGAAAAAAGGCGGATAGTGGGGTGAAGAAGGGGCCGAATATAACAAGGTTTGAAAACACAAAAACAAATCTTTCTTCAAGTAGAAAGTAAAGGTTTTGCCTTGAAGAAATCACACATAACTCAAACAAGCGATTTGGCTCTGATACCAATTGATACGATCATGGGGACGCTCGTCGCGAACCCACGCGATCGCAGGAAGCGCCGGATCTAGCCCGAAGGAGTCGCATTATCAGGGAGGGATAAATTCGGCCTTAGACACCTCCCAACTACGAGGTTGGGCAATATCTGAGATAATGCCTGGGAAGATGGAAGATCTAGCACCTCTTGACTACAAGATTAAGCAATACTAGATATTAAACTCGATGATAAACACCAAGCGGGAAGGCGGAAGGTAGCAAGGGGTGAGAACCGAAGCTTGAGGAATTTTCCTTCTCAAGCGTTTAACTATGTTCTAAGTTACAAATGAATAACTATGCTCCTTTTATAGTGAAGGAGAGAAAGGTGAGATGATGGGGGGTTTGGGCAAGGACATGACTAGGGGACCATGTTCCTAAAATTATGGTGGGTGAAGTGAAGGGATGTTGATGGAAGTGAAATGGTAAGCTACCTACTCCCTTATCCCATTTCTTCCATAAAAGACATTAATGGAGAAACGGAGGGAAAATACATAATATCTAATTCAAAAGGGTTGACAAGTCAACAATGGAGGCTTCGCAGGATCGGCTTCGCCTTCGCTTGGACTGGAAGGCTTCGCACTAAAGGCTTCGCTCTCGTTTGGAGGCTTCGCAGAGATGGCTTCGCCTACGCCTGGAAGCTTCGCATGGAGGCCTTGCCTTCGCTTTGAAGACTTCACATTGGAGGTTCTTGCATGCGGGCTTCGCCTTGAGGCTTCGCAGGAGCGGCTTCGCCATCGCCTGGATGCTTCGCATGAGGAAGCCTTCGCCTGAGGCCTTCGCGGGGGTGCCTACGCCTGGGGCGTTTGCGGGGGTGCCTTCGCCTGGGGCCTTTGCGGGGGTGCCTTCTCCTGGGGCCTGCGCCTGTGTCAAGGGTCCGCACACTAGAGCTTCGCCTCGGGGCTTCGCCTCGGGGCTTCGCCTTCGCCTGGAAGCTTCACATGGGGCCTTGCCTTGGCCTGGAGGCTTCACATTTAGCCTTCGCCTGGAGGCTTCGCAGGAGAGGGTTCGCCTGAGGGCTTCGCCCTCGCGCTGGAGGCCTCGCCTTCTATATTTCAAGGCCCGTTTCCTTGTCCAAAAGGGTGCTCCGAGCTTCATTCATCCTCTCTTTCGCGTTTTGATACTTTGTTGTCGTTTGGGGATCCTATGATCACATCATAAATGCTTGACTAGGGGTGGGGGAAATGGGGTATGCATCATGCTCATACATCTCATCATGGTAATAATTATGCTCAACATCCGAAGGATAATTCTCGTAGGTTTCGGATACTTCAAATGATGAATGAGATGCATGTTCATAGCTTTCATATTCAAGAGCTTCATCATACAAGGAAGAGAAATCATCATATGTTATGGATTTAGACTCATTAATCTCTTCACATCCTAACTCATGCTCTTGAATGGCATACCAATTATCATCGCATGGAAAAGTGCAAGTGTCATCGCATGGATATGGATAGTGGTTAAATTCACTTATGCACTTGTCACTTTCAACATGCTCATTGTTATCAAGCGAAGTTCCATAGATATATTCGAACAATGGATGTGGGGGATGCATGCTTTCAGGTTCATCACCCATGTTCGTATCATGTAAACTTAAGGAAGCCATGGATTCGCACTCAGGCGCATACTCTTCGCCACTAGGATAAAGGGAAAAGTTACCTATTCCCAAGTTAGGGAAGTGCAGGTCCTCTCTCCATGTTTTCTCTTCTTCCGGCAATGGTGTGGCCTCTTCCTCAAGTGTGGGCTCGTTTGGAACTCCCAAGTGAGCTCTTCCTTCTTCCAAAGTCGTGGCTTCTTCGCCATCTTCAAGCCTTCGCGTACCCGCGACCGCTTCATCTTTTTGCGCAAACAAAGAAGAACAACATGATTGAGAAGATGAAATTGTTAGTTCTTCTTGGAGTTTGGTTGAAGGCCCGGGTGCATCATTCTTTTCACTCATTTGGCTTTGGAGAGCTCTTTCTTTTCTTTACTTTTCTTTTCTTTTCTTTTTCTCTCTCTCATACTCTATGTACTCATTCTTGAGTCTTTCAATCGTTTGAGAGAGAGATTCCTCATTTGGATTTTGGTGAGTGCTTTGGTCTGGGGTGTGGACTTGGGCTGCGCAAGCATTGGGGGTGGGGTGTGCGGCTCGGCCAAGGGAGTGCGTGGCGATGGGGGGCTTCGCCTCCTGTCATTGGAGGGACTTGGTTCGCTTTAGGGCGAAGACCCTTCGAGTGGAGTTTGGTGGCAGAGTCGAGCGGAGGTACTAGGTGTAGGGCGCAAGGGGGATCTCGCTTGGGAGTAGTATGGAGAGGGTGGCTCTTCCTGAGGGGAACCATATCTCTGCCATAGCACTCTCTTCAATCCGCCCCAAGTCCGAATGGGGGGTTCGCAATATTGCTCTCGTTGAGCGAACTCTTAGCGACACCATCTTCTCGCTTCTCCTTTTAGACTCCTTATGGCAAAGTCTAACCTTTCTTCTTTAGGAAATTGGTAATACCAAAAGTGGTACTCCAATTCCTCCATCCAATGCCATAAGTCATCTTCAAGTTGGTGTCTTCCCATCGGTGAATGAAACCCAAAGAAATATAGATTTTCTTCTGCCATGGGTTCGCCTACACACTTAGACAATAAAGTTAGTAACGCTCAAACTACTCATGTGTTTAAGGGGTCTCTCCTTTCGCGAAGGGGTCTGTCCTTTCGCGAAGGGGTCACACTCAGCTTTCACTCTTTCCTCTTGCTTGTAGCTCCCAAAGCTTGCTCTTTAGTGCCAAACCTGAAATGATTACCACAAGATAACCTCTAGCATGCAAAAATCATTTGAGCAATAAAGTGCTAGCTACTTGAAGCAAGCTAGGTTAAAATGGGGGGGTTCTTTGGCCGTAAATTTACAAGAGGGTAAGAAATAAGGTTTTGACGCACAAACACCTTTTGGCTCAAATTTGAAATCAAAATTAGATCAAGGGCACTATTCATATGAGTTTTGGTATGAACTTTGTATGAACATCATATGAACACCAAGAATTTCAAGAACATAGTTTTGATTCTTCAATGCTTTACACAACCAATCTTTTGTACACCACTTTCTTTTCACTTTTCAACAATAACCTCACTCTTTTATGCATATAAGCCTTCGCACATTGGGGATTTGGATTTAATCTGAGATTTGCGATGCTGACGCAACTGCGTTCTTTCCTTCTTCTTCTCTTTCTCTTCTTTTTTTGACTTTTTGAATTTATGAAGATGCTAAACACAACAACTTCTAACACAGAAACTTAACAACAGATTAACTGAAACAAATGCGGATGGTGGGGTAAGAAGGGGCCGAATAAAACAGGGTTTAAAAATCACAAAAACAAATCTTTCTTCAAGTAGAAGGTAAAGGTTTTACCTTGAAGAAATCACACACAACTCCAACAAGTGATTTGGCTCTGATACCAATTGATAAGATCACGGGGACGCTCGACGCAAACCCGCGCGATCGCTGGAAGCGCCGGATCTAGCTCGAAGGAGTCGCAAGAACAGGGAGGATCAATTCGGCCTCAGACACCTCCCAACTACGAGGTTGGGCAATATCTGAGATAATGCCTGAGGAAGATGGAAGATCTAGCACCTCTTAACTACGAGATTAAGCAATACTAGATATTAAACTTGATAATAAACACCAAGGGGATGGCGGAAGGTAGCAAGGGGGTGAGAACTGAAGCTTGAGGAAATAAACCTCTCAAGCATTTTACTATGTTCTAAGTTTTCTAGGAGTTTGTTGTCCCTTTTATAGGAGGGAGAAGTGAACAGACTCTTACATATGTGCATGCATGCCAAAAGCATAAAGTGCTTTTGCATGCATGTCATCCTAAAAGGTAAAGATAAAAGCTAACCTAAAAAGGTATAAAATAAATATTTGTTCTCCCAAATATCTTCATTAAATGGAGGGAGTGTTCCGGATTGGCTTGGAATGGTTGGCCGGATTGTTGGGCATAGGTGGCTTCGCCTCGGGCCTTCGCCAGAACTGGAAGGCTTCGCCTTCGCCTGGAGGCTTCGCAGAGACGGCTTCTGTAACAGACCGTGTACAGTGCCAAGATATTGTCCGCTTTGGGGTTACGGCCCAGCCTTTTCCCCCTCACGGTTTTGTTTCTAACGGAATGGATGGTCTTGGGGTTACGGCCCAGCCTTTTCCCCCTCAATCCAACATCCGTTAAAAGGCCTCTTGAAGGGAAGGAGGGTGATGTACATTATATACACCATAATCCCCCTTTAAACCTTCCATGTGGGATGTAACATCCATGTTACGGTCACCCCGAGCGGGTTGTGACTTGGGTGACCCGGGGCTCCGGTTTTAGCCTGCGGGTCACGGTTTTGGCGTTCAGACAGCTCCCGAGCCTTAGTCGAGCAACATTTTGGGGAACCCTTGCATATTTGAGGTCGTCTGGGTCCCCCGGACATTTCCGCCGAAAATATTTTTCGGGACCGGGGGGTTGTCTCGGGACGTACAGCAGGCTCGGTAGCTCCCGGGACCTCAGATTGAGAAACCGTTGGTGGATTTGGAATCGTGGGAATGTCCCGGAGCTTTTTACGCTATAAAATATTTTGGGGCGGGACGTTCGGTTTTGGGCGACTCTCGGGCCCGGGACGGGAATCCCAGGGCTCGGGATGGAATTTTTCTGGCGGCTTCAATGGAAGGTATGTGTTATTTTAAGGCGGAATTTATGGTTATTTTTGTGGAATTTTGTCGTGACGGGATTGTGGTTCAGGTTGATATACTCGCACATCGGGATTCGTTCGGGTTCAGCGAGCTCGGTAGGACATTCTGGAGTTGTAAATAAATATTTGAAACAGGTTTTATGAATGTTATGATATCCTGAGGGTTGTGTCCAATTTTCGTTTCAATTGGAGTTCGGAAATTGCGGTTGGGCCAACATTGTAACTTTTGGGAGAATTTGGGAACTAAAGGTGTAATTTGGCCGTAAGTCAGCAATATTAGGAAAGGGAGAGGGGCTGAAGTCGGCTGGAAGGGAAGAGGATAAGGGACACTTGGCTGTTTTTAATTAAAGATGGAAAGAAGATGGAAAAAGAAGAAAAATATATATAAAGGAAGAGATAAATCATTTCATCACCTTTCTTCTTCTCCTTCCTCTCAACTTCGCGCCATTACTACTGTTCATCCAAGCTTCATGTTCTTCAAATCTTGGCTGAAATAATCAAGAATTCGGATTCTATAAGTGGTAAGTTTTCTCCCTTCACCTCTTTTCTAGTTGGAAGTAAGTTTTGGGTGGAAAAAGAGGAAGAAAATGAATTTAGAGTTTGTTCTTAGCTACTAGCTAGGATGATTCTCTTGCTTCCAAATTTAAGTATGTTGATCTTGGGATGGAGAGGAGTAAGAATCTAGGGTTGGATGTTGGAAAAACTCTTGGTTGAAAAACCCTAATAATGCCGAAATTATGGGTGAAATTCTAAAATGGTGTATGTTTGTGTTCTTGAATCATGCTTGAGGTATGTTGTTCCTTCCATGATTCTAAGACTTTCTATGGATTCAATTTGATGGAAAGCATGCTAGGGAAGAAATCCCCTTTTGGCCGAATTGATATGGTTAGGGTTTATGTTGATTTAGGTGTAATTGGTTAGTAATGTTGGAATTCTTGCGCACCAAGATGACCTGGGCTAGCTAAAGTAGCTAAGCACAGCTCAACTCAGCTCAATCTGAGTGTTTGAGCTAGAGAGATGTGTATCTGCTCTTAGTGTTACGGTCACCCTGAGCGGGTTGCGACCGGGTGACCCGGGGCTCCGGTTTTGGCCTGCGGGTCACGTTTTTCGGTGTTCAGGTGGCTCCCGAGCCTTATCCGAGTATCATTTTGGCGAACCCTTTCGTTTTTGAGGTCGTGTGGGTCCCCCGGACGTTTCCACCGAAAATATTTTTCCAGCGCCGGGGGGTTGTCGGGGTCGTCTCGGGACGTACAGCGGGCTCGGTAGCGCTCCCGAGACCTCAGATGGAGATGCCGTTTGCAGTTTTGGAGTCGTGGGAATGTCCCGGAGGTTTCTATGGAGAATAATATTTGGGGAGGAACGTTCGGTCCCGGGTGACTCCCGGGGCTCGGGACGGGAATCCCGGGGCTCGGGATGGAATTTCTCAGATGGCTCCATGGTAGGTTATGTTATAATTCAAGATGGAATTTATGGTTGTTTTTGGGGAATTTTGGTGTGACGGAATTTTGGTTCTGGTGGACACGCTCGCACGTCGGGATTCGTTCGGGTTCAGCGAGCTCGGTAGGACACTCTGGAAGGGTAAATAAACTTTTGGAACATGTTTTACGAATGTTATAGTATTCTGAGGATTGTGTCCAAGTTTCGTTTAATTTGGAGTTCGGTAATTGCGTTTGGGCCAAAATTGGAAATTTTGGAAAAGTTGGGAGATTAATTGGCAATTGGTCACAAAATAACAAATAATTCAGCATGGGCAGCAGCTCTTTTTCGGCAGCAATTGGAGACAATTAAGGGACACATGTCTTGCTCTTATTTAAGACGAGAAGTGATGGGAAAAAGAAAGGAAATATATATATAGCATATATATTTCATAAAAAGCTTATTATTTCATACTTCTTCTTCTTCTTCCTTCTTCCTTCTTGCGCCATTGTCACTATTCCTCAAGCTTCTTGGTCTTCAAATCTTGGCTCAAATCAACAAGGAAATGGATCCTTTTTGTGGTAAGCATCCTCCCTTGATCTCTTTTCTTGTTAGAAACAAGAATTGGAAGGAAAAAGAGAAGGATTTATGAATTTTGAGTTTGTTCTTAGCTACTAGCTAGGATGATTCTCTTCCTCCCATCTTTTAGTATGATGTTCTTGGGTTGTATGGGAGTGATAATCAAGTGTTAGATTTTGGAAAAACTCCTTGGATGAAAAAGCCCCAATTGGCCGATTTTTTGGGTGAATTCTAAAATGATGTGTATTTGTTTTCTTGAATCATGCTTCAATTATGTTAATCCTAGCATGATTCTAAGCTTATGTATGGATTCAATTTGATGGAAAACAAGGCGGGTTGGAAACCCCCTTTTGGCCGATTATGTATGTTGATGTTCAATGTTGAATTTGGTTGTGTTGGATGCATTTGTTTTAGCATTCTTGGTTTAGAAGTGAAATTGGTGATTAGAATGGTTGTTTGGTGGCTTGTTTGGATTGATTTGGAAGTTGGGTGAAATGTTGGTTAATAACCGAAATGTTGGAATGAAACTTTTCCTATGTTGGGGTTTGGTTTTGTTTGAATTGGATGTTAAAATGGTATTGGGGTTGAATTTAGGTGTGGTTTGGAGTTTGAAACGTTGATTTCGGGTAAGAAATGGAAAAGTTACTATTATGCGGGTTTATCGGAAAATGTCGGTAATGAAGGGTTTTAAGGTTGGATTTGATCAGTTCTGCTTGTTGGAGTATGTTTGTCAATGTATAATCTTGCATTGTCTAAGTTGGTTCTGAATTCTGACGTTTCTGTGGAAATCTGGAATTTCTTGAAATTTTGCCGGATTTTCGGTTTTGGGGTCGGGGGTGACAGTTTGGTAGTGTGGTTGGTAAGGTTGCTAATTTAGCTTGAATTGACAGATTCTGAGGTCCGGAAGTTAGAAAAACAGAGGTTTTCGGGTTTCGGGTCGTGGTTTGGAAATCGTCCAGAATCGGTCAAATACTCTGGATTTGTGAGGTAAGGGTTTGGTTCTGTTATTTTGGTAAGATAGGTGTATATTTTGTTGCACTTCTGTTTTGCAGGTATTTCAGAAATTGTGCTTTAAGGTACGTCTGTAGGTGTATGCCTTGTGGCATACTTTGTCTGTTAACCCTACGACAGTTGTGGGTTCGCTACCCCAGCTGGTGCACCATGCTTCTGTAATAGCTTCGGCTTCTGACTCCCTTAGAGGGAGGCTGTCGTTCTGATTTATTATAAGGGTTTTAGGGCGATTTAGAATCGCACATCCTTCGGGATTCTGATCTGTTTTCTTTATATGCACGATATTACGTATTCGTTGAATATATTCGTATATTGCTATCTTTCTGTTTTGCAGGGTTACATATGCTTATCTTACCCCAAATCCCTTACGGGTCCTTTCGAGGACTCACCCTTTTTGGGTTATGTCTTTGGGTTTCAGGTAAACCTGGTAAGCAGCAGGTTTAGCTTTACCTTGCGGGACGGGATTTTGTAGAGGTAGCGGTTTTGGTCTGGATCCCGCGCGAGGTATCTGACTTTTAGGCTTAGGATGGCTCTGTAGCTGCACATGCATACTTTCTGGTTGTGATGAGTGGTTTCGATTTGAGGACTGTGTATATATACATATATTACATTACATTGCATGTTCTGAGCGCTTGGCGCTTGCTAGAAACCCTAGGTTCGGGGATTCTGTATGTATCTTTGTTGTGTGCGTAAGTACTCGTCCACGGAGGGCGGGGCTTACTTTGTTGTTAATGCATGAACTGTATGTATGGTAATGGTGATGTGCTCGTCCGTTTCCGAGGGACGAGACTCACTATGGATTTTATTTAGAATATGTATGAAATTTTCAGGTTGCTTCCACAATCGCTTCGCTTTTTTTTGGGTCCGCTACACGCGGCAGGTCACGATGGACCTGCCATTCTGTATTCATTCCGGCTTCCGCTTCCGACGTCCCGGCGCCCCCGCCTCCGCAACCGGGCTCGGGTGGCGTACGGTTTGGTTTTAGTATGGTTTGGTACGGAGATTGGCCACCTCCTTACTTGAACCACTTTAAAATAAAATTGTGGGACAAAGTTTGGTCCTTCAAGTTATCCTGGTAGTTGCAGTTTACGGAGTTCGGGATTTCTGGATTCTGGTGAAATTATTATGAGCAAGGGATTGTGGAAAAAGGTTCGGGTACGTAAACTTGTGTGTTAGGAAAAGATTTGGTGAAATAAGCATGAACTGCTTCTGTGATTTGGTGAAATACATGATTTTAGCATTCTGAGAAATAATTTCTGTGTCAAGTACTGCATTGCACTACAGAGCCTTAGGAAACTGCTAGCTTCTGTAGGGATTAGGAGTGACCGATTTGTCTGGACTCTGTTTGGTCTGAAATGTTTCAGGTTTGGTTAACACGCGTAAACAGCGTGTTTTGCGACCGGAGGGAGGGGACTGTAATCCCACGCCTCCAAGAGATAGGGTTTGAACTGTTGGTTATGGGTTGAGTTGGTATATGGTTTGGAAATTTGGTTTGGGATAAATTGTTTTCTGGTTGGACTTGGTTCAAGGAAATGTGTACTACACGCGAATAGCGTGATTTGATACCGGAGGGGCGGGACTGGGAGCCCACACCTCCGTGGAATAGGATATGGGTTCAGTGTAACCCAGGGTCTGAACAACCACACTCACCGCCCCGAGGTTCTGATACGATCACGGGTACGCTTGACGCGAATCCACGAGATCGTACGGAAGCGCAGATCTAGCTCGGTGGAGTCGATTGAACAAAGAAGGATAGAGACGGCCACAGACACCTCCCAACTACGAGGTTGGGCAATATCTGCGATAAGCCTGGGGAGGGTGGAAGATCTAGCACCTCTTAACTACGAGATTAAGCAATACTAGATATTAAACTTGATGATATTAATCTATCAAGGGGGATGGCGGAAAATAGCAAGGGGGTGAGAACCGGGCTTAAGGAATTGTCCTTCTTAAGCTTTACATATGTTCTATCTATTCTAGGAGCATGTTGTTCCTTTTATAGAAGAGAAGGGAACAGACTCTGACACATGCGCAGACATGCCAAAAGCATAAAGTGCCTAAACAGCATACTATCCTAGAAAGGTAAAAAGGTAAAAGCTAAAGTAAAAGGTAAGTATTTGAACTCCCAAGTGTCTGCTTTAAAGGAGGGAGTGTTCGGATGGGATGGAGTGGTTAGAAGTGGTCGGCTGCATTATTGAGCATAGGTGGCTTCGCTTCGGGCTTCGCTGAACTGGAAGGCCTCGCCCTGAAGGCTTTGCCTTCGCTCGGAAGCTTTGCGGAGATGGCTTCTCCGAATGGCCTCACCTTCTCCTGGAGGCTTCGCGAAGAAGACTTTACCTTCACTTTGAAGTCTTTACTTTGGAGATTCTTGCTTGAGGGCTTCGCCGTGAGGTTTCTCAGAAATGGCTTCGCCCGAAGACTTTGCCATCGCCGAGATGCCTTTGCTTAAGAAGCCTAGCCCTCGCCGTGAGGCTGCACAGGGGCGGCTTTGCCAAAGGGCCTCGCCACGCCTGGTGCCTTCGCATGATGAAGTCCAGTCTGCCTTGAGGTTCCTCGGGAATGGCTTCGCTTGAGGGGCTTCGCCATTGCCGGATGTCTTCGCTTGAAGAAGCATGCCTTTGCCTTGAGGCCTTTTGAGGGTCCTCGCATAGGCGTTGCCTTCTCTGGTCGGGTGATCGCTTTGAACCATGGATCAGCTGCTGAGCCTATGAACCTTCTCACCACGGAGTTGCTCCGAGCTTCATTCGCTTTGCCTCTTAAATGCAGGACACTTTGTTGTTGCTTGCGGACCTCATGATCACATCATTCCCTCCCTCTTAAAAAGATTCGTCCCCGAATCTAAAGGGAAGAAATTTCTGCAAATGAAACAAGCACAACAAACTTTTACGAAACATTAGGGGTTAGTGAATGAAAGCTCATCGATGGAAGGCCCAGGGGGTCGCGGTGGCGATGCATACAAATGGGGGAGCATAATAACTCCAATATGCATCGTAAACATGAACAAAAGTTTATAAAAATTCATAACATGTTTCCTAGAGTACTGTATGCAATTAACAATGAGTTTATACTCGAGGAAAACATGCGGTCCAAAAATTGTAGACCTTTGTTCATGGAGAGGGTGGGTCAAGGGAAGCGTTGCCTTCACAATCCACATGCACTTGTGCTTCCCAAGACGAAGAAGAAAAGGCTAAGCTAGTCATAAAAGAAATTCCTTCGCGTGAATCACAAAGACTAGCCTTAGCACAAATAGGAGGTTTAGAGATGGACAATCCGCCCTTTCCCTTCACCTCGGAAACGAGGAGATGCATGCTTTCAGATTCAGCTCCTATGTTCGTAGCATGCAAACTTAAGGAAGCCATGGATTTGCACTCAGGCGTATATCCTTCCTTTGCTAGGAGAAGGAAGCAAATTACCTTCTCCCACGTTAGGGAGGAGTAGATCCTCTTCGTATATTTTCTTGCCTCCCAGCAATGATGTGGCCTTTTCCTCAAGTGTGGGCTCGGTTGGAACTCCCACGTGAGCTCTTCCTTCTTCCAAAGCCATGGCGCCTTCGCCATCTTCAAGTCTTCGCGCATCCGCGGCCTCTCCCTCTTTCTGCACAAACAAAGAAGAACTACAAGGTTGAGAAGATGAAATCGTTAGTTCTTCTGGGAGTTTGGTTGAAGGCTCGGGTGCGTCATTCTTTTCACTCGGTTGGCTTTGGAGAGCCCTCTCCTTTCTTCTCTCTTTTCTTTTCTTTTTCTCTCTCTCATACTCGATGTACTCATTCTTGAGTCTTTCAATCGTCTGAGAGATTTCTTCACTTAAACTTAAGTGAGGGTTTGGATTTTGGGTGTGGGTTGAGGCTGCGCAAGCATTGGGGGGTGGGGTGTGCAGCACGGCTGAAAGAGTTTGTGGCGGTTGGGGTCCTCGCCTCCTCTCATTGGAGGGACTAGGTTCGCTTGGGGGCGAAGCCCCTTGTTGTGGTTTTGGGGTGGGAAGCTGGGCGGGGGCACTGGGTGTAGGGCGCATGGGGAATCGTGCTCGGGAGTAGTATGGGGAGGGCGGCTCTTCTTGAAAGATACCATATCTTTGCTAGAGCAACCTCTTCAATTCATTCCAAGTCCGAATGGGGGCTTCACGGCAACGAGCTCTAAAAAAGGTTTGAGCCGACTCTTGTTGCCACCATTCTCGGGCTTCTCCCTTTAGGCACCTTATGGCAAGGCTTAACTTCTCTTCTTTGTGAAATCGGAAATACCAGAACTGGTACTCCAATTCCTCCAGCCAATGCCATAAGTCTTCTCCAAGTTGGCGTCTTCCTATTGAGGAATGAAACCCGAAGAAATATTTATCCGCCATGGGATTGCCTACACATTTAAACAATAAAGTTAGTACCGCTCAAGCTTCTCACGTGTTTAGGCCTCTCCTTTCGCGAAGGGGTCTGCCCTCTCATGAGGGGTCACACTCGATTTTTCCTCTCTGCTCTTGCTTGCAGCTCTCAAAGCTTGCTCTTTTCAAGGCTAAGACCCGACAATGAATATCACAAGATAACTTCTAGCATGCAAAAATCTTTAAGCAATGAAGTACTAGTTACTTGAAGCAAGCTAGGTTTAAAAAAAAATGGGGGGTTCTTTGGCAGCAAATGTACAAGAGGATCTGAAATGAGGTTTTGGCGCACAAACACCTTTTTGGCTCAATTTGAAATCAAATTTCGATCGAGGTCACTATTCATATGAGTTTTGGTATGAACTTGTATGAACACTCATATGAACACCAAGAATAATAAGAACACAGATTTGATTTCTTTCAATGCTTTAAACAACCAATCTTTGGTACACCACTTCCTTTTCACTCTTCAACTAAAACCTCACTTTCTTTAAGCACTAAATATTCGCACGTTGCGGTTTTGAATCAAAGCGAGATTTGCGATAAAACCATAGCTGCGTTCTTTTCTTTTTCTTCTTCTTCTTCTCTGTTTCTCTTCTTCTTTCTTCTTTTTGTTTTTTTATTTATGAAGTTGCTAACACAACAACAACTCCTAACACGATTCAACACAACAGATGAACCGAAATAAAAGCGGATATGGGGGTTCAGAAAGCGAGCAGTATAACACGGTTTGAAAAACACAAAGATAAATCTTTCTTCAAGTAGAAAATAAAGGGTTTAACCTTGAAGAAATCACAACAACTCCAGCAAGCGATCGGCTCGATACCACTTGATACGATCACGGAGTACGCTTGACGCGAATCCACGAGATCGTACGGACGCGCAGATCTAGCTCTGTGGAGTCGATTGAACAAAGAAGGATAGAGACGGCCACAGACACCTCCCAACTACGAGGTTGGGCAATATCTGCGATAAGCCTGGGGAGGGTGGAAGATCTAGCACCTCTTAACTACGAGATTAAGCAATACTAGATATTAAACTTGATGATATTAATCTATCAAGGGGGATGGCGGAAAATAGCAAGGGGGGGTGAGAACCGGGCTTAAGGAATTGTCCTTCTTAAGCTTTACATATGTTCTATCTATTCTAGGAGCCTGTTGTTCCTTTTATAGAAGAGAAGGAGCAGACTCGACACATGCGCAGACATGCCAAAAGCATAAAGTGCCTAAACAGGCATACTATCCTAGAAAGGTAAAAGGTAAAAGACAAAGTAAAGGTAAGTATTTGAACTCCCAAGTGTCTGCTTTAAAGGAGGGAGTGTTCGGATGGGATGGAGTGGTTAGAAGTGGTCGGCTGCATTATTGAGCATAGGTGGCTTCGCACGGGCTTCGCCTGAACTGGAAGGCCTCGCATGAAGGCTTTGCCTTCGCTCGGAAGCTTTGCGGAGATGGCTTCTCGAATGGCCTCACCTTCTCCTGGAGGCTTCGCGAAGAAGACTTTACCTTCACTTTGAAGTCTTTACTTTGGAGATTCTTGCTTGAGGGCTTCGCCTTGAGGTTTCTCGAAATGGCTTCGCCCGAAGACTTTGCCATCGCCGAGATGCCTTTGCTTAAGAAGCCTAGCCCTCGCCGTGAGGCTGCACAGGCGGCTTTGCCAAAGGGCCTCGCCACGCCCGGTGCCTTCGCATGATGAAGTCCAGTCTGCCTTGAGGTTCCTCGGGAATGGCTTCGCTTGAGGGCTTCGCCATTGCCGGATGTCTTCGCTTGAAGAAGCATGCCTTTGCCTTGAGGCCTTTTGAGGGTCCTCGCATGAGGCGTTGCCTTCTCTGGTCGGTGATCGCCTGAACCATGGATCAGGCTGCCTGAGCCTATGAACCTTCTCACCACGGAGTTGCTCCGAGCTTCATTCGCCTGCCTCTTCGTCTGGGACACTTTGTTGTTGCTTGCGGACCTCATGATCACATCAGGTTCAATGACCGAGAAGGGCCAGAGGTAGTAGAGACTTGGTTTGCAGGAGTTGGCAAACTCCTGGGGGAGGCTACATTTTCCACCAGCAGTGCAGTGGGGATGTAGCCAGGAATCTGCGTCAGGCACAGTTTGATGAGTTTCATCAGGGAGACAGGACTGTTGCAGAGTTTGAGGGGGAGTTTGACAGGCTTATTCACTACGTACCGCAGTACCATGGTATGGAAGAGGAGGTTGAGAGTCGCCTCACCTCGCAACGAGGTCAGGGGAGTACGAGGGGCTCCACACAGCAGGGACCCCAGCAGATTTCTGGATGGCCGAACAGGCCTGGGTAGTCTAGTAGAGGTAGAGGGGGAGCACCACCGGCCCGATCTTGTCCGACTAGTAGTAGGTATCACCTCGGTCGACTTTGTTACAGGCAGGAGGGCCGATGTTTACGTTGTGGGTTTGACACTCACTGGGTACGGGATTGCCCTCTGACTGTAAGGCAGGGTTTTTGGCAGTTATTAGCGTCCACAGTCTCGGGCACAACCCAACGCGCCGTGAGGGCGTGGGTTTCAGCAGGGTGCCCCGAGACCTCGGTGCGGCAGCTTCAGCCATACCTCTCACGGCTCACCCCGAGCGGGAGATTGCGACCGGTGACCCGGGCTCCTAAGTTAAAGTTCGGTTTACCTCGCAGTCACTTTTTTCGGCGTTTTCGGCGTTCAGGCGGCTCCCAAGCCCTATCCGAGTATCATTTTGGCGAACCCTTCCGTATTTGAGGTCGTGTGGGTCCCCCGGACGTTTCCGCCGAAAATATTTTTCTGGCGCCCGGGGGGTTGTCAGGGTCGTCTCGGGACGTACAGCGAGCTCGGTAGCACTCTCGAGACCTCAGTTTGGGAAGTCGTTTGCAGTTTTGGAGTCGTGAGAATGTCCCGGAGGTGTTTGCGGAGTTTAATATTTGGGACGGGACGATCGGTTCCGGGCGACTCTTGGGGCTCGGGATGGAAATTTTCTGACGGCTTTGGGGTAAGTTGTGTTATAATTTAAGATGGAATTTATGGGTATTTTTATAGAATTTTGGAGTGACGGAATTTCGGTTCAGGTTGACACGCTCGCACGTCGGGTTTTGTTCGGGTTCAGCGAGCTCGGTAGGACACTCCGGAATGGTAAATGAACTTTTGAAATATGTTTTATGAATGTTATAATATTCTGAGGGTTGTGTTCAAGTTTCGTTAATTTTGGAATTCGTTAATTATTTTTGGGCCAAAAATATTGGAACTTTCGGAAAAGTTGGGAGTTAATTTGTATTTGGTTACAAAATAAAAATTATGGAGCATGGGCAGCAAGTGGAATTCGGCTGGAATGGGGAGGAGATAAGGGACACATGGCTTGCTCTCATTTAAGAAGAAATGGTATGGGAAAAAGAAGAAGAAAATATATAAGGCTTATATTTTCATAAATGAGATATTATCTCATTTCTTCTCTTCTTCTTCTTCTTCCTTTAGCTTCCGCCACCATTGGAGCTTTCTTCCAAGCTTTGTGTTCTTCAAGTCTTGGCTGAAATCAAGGAGAAATTGGATCCATTAAGTGGTAAGCTTCCTCCCTAGCTCTCTTTTCTTGTTGGAATCAAGGTTTAGTGAAGAAAAGAGGAGATTTTGCAAATTATGGGTTTGTTCTTAGCTACTAGCTAGGATGATTCTCTTCCTCCCATCTTTTAGTATGTTGTTCTTGGGTTGTAGGGGAGTGTTAATCAAGTGTTAGATTTTGGAAAAACTCCTTGGATGCTAGAAACCTAATGTGGCGAAATTTTGGGAATTTTCTAAAGTGGTGTGTGTTTGGTTTCTTGAATCATGCTTCTAGTATATTGTTCCTAGCATGATTCTAAGCTTATGTATGGATTCAATTTGATGGAGAACAAGTTGGGTAAGAAAACCCCAATTTGGCCGAATTTTATGTTGATGTTCAATGTTGAATTTGGTTGTTTTGGATGCAATTGGTTAGCATTCTTGGTTTAGAAGTGTAATTGGTGGTTAGTATGATTAATTGGAAGCTTGAATGGATTGATTTGGAAGTTGGGTAAAAATTGGCAAAGGAGCCGAATTATTGGATAATTCTTTTTCCATGTTGGGGTTTGATTTTGGTTAAATTGGATGCTAAGATGGTATTGGGGTTGGATTTAGGTGTGGTTTGATGTTTGAAACATTGATTTCGGGTATGAAATGGAAAAGTTACTATTATGCGGATTTATCGGAAAATGTCGGGGATGAATGGTTTAAGGTTGGATTTGATCAGTTCTGCTTGTTGGATTATGTTTGTCAATGTATAATCTTGCATTGTCTAAGTTGGTTCTGAATTCTGGTGTTTCTGTGGGAATCTGGAATTTTACGGAAATTCTGCCGGATTTTTGATTTTGGGGTCGGGGGTGTAGTTTGGTAGTATGGTTGGTAAGGTTGCTAATTCAGCTTGAATTGACAGATTCTGAGGTTCGGAAGTTAGAAAAAGAGAGGTTTTCGGGTTTCGGTCGCGGTGTGGAAGTCGTCCGAATCAGTCTAATACTGGATTTGTGAGGTAAGGGTTTGGTTCTGCTATTTTTGGTAAGATAGTTGTATTTTTAGTTTCACTTTATGTTCTGAAAGTATTTCGGTATTATATTACTAAGGCATATTCTGTAGTCTGTAGGTGTATGTGTTGTTGCACTTCTGTTTTGCAGGTATTTCGGAAATTTCTGCTTTAAGGTACGTTCTGTAATTTGTAGGAGTATGCCTTATGGCATACTCTGTCTGTTAACCCTACGACAGTTGTGGGTTCGCTACCCCAGCTGGTGCACCAAGCTTCTGTATTAGCTTCGGCTTCCGACTCCCTTAGTGGGAGGCTGTCGTTCCGATTTGTTATACGGGTTTAAGGCGATTTAGAATCGCACATCCTTCGGGATTATGATCTGTTATCTTTACATGCACGATATTCTGTATTCTGTTTCGTATATTCTGTATATTGCTATCTTTCTGTTTTGCAGGGTTACATATGCTTATCTTACCCCAAATCCCTTACGGGTCCTTTCGAGGACTCACCCTTTTTGGGTTCTGTCTTTGGGTTTCAGGTAGACCTGGTAAGCAGCAGCTTTACCTTGTGGGCCGGGATTTTGTTGGGAGTAGCAGACTTGGTCTGGATCCCGCGCGAGGTATTTTGACGTTTAGGCCTAGGGTCGGCTCTGTAGCTGCATGTGCATACTTTCCGATTCGTTGTGATGATCGTATATATGTGAATATATTCTGTTCTGTTGCATGTTCTGAGCGCTTGGCGCTTGCTAGAAACCCTAGGTTCGGGGAATTCTGTATGTATCTTTGTTGTGTGCGTAAGTACTCGTCCACGGAGGGCGGGGCTTACTTTGTTGCTAGTGCATGAACTGTATGTATGGTAATGGTGATGTGCTCGCCCGATCTCGAGGGGCGAGACTCACCATGGATTTTATTTTAGTAGATGTATGAAATTTTCAGGTTGTTTCCACAATCGCTTCGTTTTTCGGGTCTTTTTGCCATTACGGGTCCGCTACGCGCGGCGCCCCGTCTCGATGGACCTGCCATTGGTATCGTATCATTCCGGCTTCCGCTGTTGTTGTACATTTTATTTTAGACGCCCCGGCGCCCCGCCTCCGCAATCGGGTTCGGGTGGCGTACGTAAACGGTGACAATTGGTCCGAAATGTTTGGGAATGGTTAACACGCGTAGATAGCGTGATTTGGTACCGGAGGGTGGGGCGAGATCCCACACCTCCGTGGAATAGGATACGGGTTCGGGGGTAACCCGAGTGCTGAACAACCACACTCACCGCCCCGAGGTTTAGTGGTCGTAGGGACGCCTCTCTGATTTGGTATGACCCGCCAGCCTAGCTGGGTCAGGGGCTGTAGGATGCAAGGGAAGATCTTATCATGCCACAGTAAGGGCATTCTGATCAGGTGGTGATAGCGAGACTTTAGCCACTGCTCGCCACAGCTTTGGGATTGGTATGTGAGTGACTCCGAGGAGGATGGTCACTACGACGCCTAGACTTCTCGTCGGTCCTATCAACGACGGGGAGATCTGTGACACCAGTCTGACGAGGTTAGACTTCTGGAGAGGTTTCAGAGTTTGAATCCCCCCGAGGTTCAATGACCGAGAAGGGCTAGAGGTAGTAGAGACTTGGTTTGCAGGAGTTGGCAAACTCCTGGGGGAGGCTACATTTTCCACTAGCAGTGCAGCGGGGATGTAGCCAGGGATCTGCGTCAGGCACAGTTTGATGAGCTTCATCAGGGAGATACGACTGTTGCAGAGTTCGAGTGAGAGTTTGATCGGCTGGTTTACTATGTACCGTAGTATCAAGGTATGGAAGAGGGGAAGACAAAGAGGTTTATTCGTCGACTGCTCCCCGAGTACAGGTGGGCTTTGAGACATTTAGACATTACTTTGTATCGGGAGGCGGTTCTTAAGGCTCAACTCCTCGAGCAAGAGGAGGTTGAGAGTCACCTCACCTCGTAGCGAGGTCAGGGAAGTACGAGGGGCTCCACATGGCGGGACCCGGCAGATTTCTGGACGGCCGAGCAGGCTGGGTAGTCTAGTAGAGGTAGAGGGGGAGCACCACCGGCACGATCTTGTCCGAATAGTAGTAGGTATCACCTCGGTCAACTTTTTTACAGGCAGGAGGGCCGATGTTTACGTTGCGGGTCTGACACTCACTGGGTACGGGATTGACCTCTGACTGTAAGGCAGGGTTTTTGGCAGTTATTAGCGTCCACTATCTCGGGCACAGCCCAACGCGCCGTGAGGGCGTGGGTTTCAGCAGGGTGGCCCGAGACCTCAGTAGCGACAGCAGCTTCAGCCATCCCCTCCACCATAGCAGCTCAGAGCAGGACAAGTTTTCCATTTTGAGGGGGGAGGCCCTAGACATCAGGGAGGTCAGGGAGGACCTAGTCAGCGGTCAGGTACCAGCCAGTGGGGAGGCTCGAGTCGGCGGGGAGTTGCAGGTACTTTATTTGAATGAGATACGGTTCATGCAGTATTGGATACAGGAACATTTATTTCCATTGTAACACCGAAATGTGTTACATCTCTGTATCTGTCTGTTAGTACCTTGCCTCAAATGTACTTAGTAAAAACTGCTGGGAGTCAGTTTCTGTTTTCCAAAGAGATGGTTCGGGGTTGTACGACATCTGTAGGCGGACATCTGATAGTATCGGATTTGTTGGTTTTTGACACGCCGAACTATGATATTATTTTTGGGATGGACTGGCTATCCAAGAATTCTGTGCACATTGATTGTGCAAACCGTACCATTATAGTTTCTGGAGAGGTACTACCTCTCACGGCTCAGACTGGTTTGACTATCGTACAACACAGTAAAGAGTTACAGATTCTGTGTCACCGCACGCCGCCCGAGCCCGGTTGCGGAGGCGGGGGCGCCGGGACGCCGGAAGCGGAAGCCGGAATGGAAAGGAGTGGCAGGTCCATCGAGACGCGCGTAGCGGACCCGAAAACGGAAGGATTGTGGAAGCAGACTAACGGAAATTTCGTGCGTATAACCAAAATAAAATGCAACCATACAAGTCATGCACTAATAACAGAGTAAGCCCCGCCCTCCGTGGACGAGTGCTTACGCACCGAAACACTCATACATACAGAATTCACAGAACCTAAAATGTCTAGCAAGCGCCAAGCGCTGAGAACAGATGTAGAACAGAATATACAAATATATATACAGACATACAATCATCACAAGAAATCGAAAGTATGTACATGCAGCTACAGAGCCAAGCCTAGGACTAAGCATCAAATACCTCGCGGGAGTCGAGATCCAAAAGACAATCCCGGGCCGCAAGGTGAAGCTGCCGCAAAATACAACCGAGGTAGAACCTCACGGAACCCTACTCCGCAGCCGCTTATCAGGTCTACCTGAAACCCAAAAACAGAACCCAAAGAAGGGTGAGTCCTAAAAGGACCCCGTAAGGGATAAGGGGTAAGGTAAGTATATGTAACCCTGCAAAACAGAAAGATAGCAATATATGCAACAGAATACAGAATAACATGCATGTACAGAAAATAGATCAGAGTCCCGAAGGACGTGCGATTCTAAATCGCCATAACCCTTATAACACATCGGAACGACAGCCACCACTAAGGGAGTCGAAGCCGAAGCTAATACAGAAGCATGGTGCACCAGCTGGGGTAGCGAACCCACAACTGTCGTAATATTAACAGACAGAGTATGCCATAAGGCATACTCCTACAAACTACAGAATATGCCCAAAGGCACAATATTCCGAAATACTAGCAGAACAGAAACGGAAACCAAAACATATACTTAGCTTACCAAAACACAGAACCAAACCCTTACCTCAAAATCCAGAGTATTGGACCGATTCTGGATAACACCTACACCGTGCCCTGAAACTTAGAACTCCTCTTTTCCTAACCACCGAAATTCAGAATCTGCCAAACCAAGTTGAATTAGCATCCTCATCAACCACACTACCAAACTACAACCCCCGACCCCAAAACCGAAAATCCGACAGAATTTCCGTAAAATCCCAGATTTTCACAGAAACGTCAGAATTCAGAACCAACCTAGACAATGCAAGATTTCACATTGACAAACATCATACAATAAGCAGAACTGATCAAATCCAACCTTAAACCCTTCATTACCCGCCATTTTCCGATAATCCCGATTAATTGTAACTTTTTCATTCCTTAACCGAATTCAACATTTCAAACTTCCATCCACTCCTAAATTCAACCCCAACACCATATTAACATCCAATTCAACCAAAATGAACCTCTAACATTGAAAAAGAATCATTCAAAGATTCGGTTTTCAACCAACTTTTTATCCAACTTCCAATTCAATCCATTCAAGCTACCAAACAACCATTCTAACCACCAATTACATTTCTAAACCATGAATGCTATCCAATTGCACCCAAACAACAAAATCCAACATTGAACATACACCCATATATTCGGCCATTTAGGGGTTTTCACCTCAACTTGTTCTCCATCAAATTAAATCCACACACAAGCTTAGAATCATGCTAGGACTAACATACTTGAAGCATGAAACAAGATAACAAACACACACCATTTTGGAAAATCTTCCAAAAAATCGGCCAACATAGGGTTTCCTTCCAAGTTGTGTTTTCCAAAATCCAACACTTGATTAACACTCTCCTACCACCCAAGAACAACATACTAAAAGATGGGAGGAAGAGAATCATCCTAGCATGTAGTGAAGAACAAACCCAAAATTCTCAAAATCTCCTCTTTTCTTCATCAAACCTTAATTCCAACATGAAAAGAGTAGAAGGAAGGAAGCTTACCACAACTAGCAACCAATTTCTCTTTGATTTCCACAAAGAAGAAGGAAGTCAAGCTTGGAGGTGAGCTTCCATGGAGGTTTCGGCAGCACTTGAAGAAGATGAAGAAGAAGAAGAAAATGAAATAAGTCTAATATTATGTAATAATTTGCCTTATATATTTTCCTACACTTTTGCCCATCCCTCTCTTCCTTTAAATAAAAATAGGACATGTGTCCCATTAATCACACACACACACACTTGCTGCCGAAAATAGAGGAAGGGCTGCTGCTGTACCCATGCTGATTTCCTTTTTAATTTGCACCCATTTGCAAATTAACTCCCAATTTTTCCGAAAGTTCCAATTCTTTTTGCCCAAAAATAATTACCGAATTCCAAAATTAATGAAACTTGGACACAACCCTCAGAATATTATAACATTCACAGAACATTTTTCAGAAATTCATTTACCTTTCCGGAGTGTCCTACCGAACTCGCTGAACCCGAACCAGAACCCGACGTGCGAGCGTGTCAACCTGAACCGAAATTCCGTCACTCCAAAAATTCTATAAAAATTCCCATAAATTCCATCTTAAATTAAAACACAACTTACCCCAAAGCCGTCAGAAAATTTCCATCCCGAGCCCCGGGATGCCCGTCCCGAGCCCCGGGAGTCGCCCGGAACCGAACGTCCCGCCCCAAATATTAAACTCTACAACCACCTCCGGGACGTCTCCACGACTCCAAAACTGCGAACGGCTTCCCAAACTGAGATCTCGAGAGTGCTACCGAGCCCGCTGTACGTCCCGAGGCGACCCCGACAACCCCCCGGCGCCAGAAAAATATTTTCGGCGGAAACGTCCGGGGGACCCACACGACCTCAAATACGGAGGGGTTCGCCAAAATGATACTCGGATAGGGCTCGGGAGCCGCCTGAACGCCGAAAAACGTGACCCGCAGGCTAAAACCGGAGCCCCGGGTCACCCGGTCGCAACCCGCTCGGGGTGACCGTAACATTCTCCCCCCCTTAGGACTCTTGGTCCTCCAAGAGCTGTATCAACCGCTGATACTGCTCGGGGTATCGATCTGAATGTCCTTCTCTGTCTCCCAAGTCGCCTCCCGGTCGGTATGATGTGACCACCGAACCTTGACCATGGGAATCAACTTGCTACGAGTCTCGACATCCCTATCCAGAAAGGCTACCGGTACCTCCTGATAAGAAAGATCGGGTTCCAGCTGTACCTCCTCAACTGGAATCGTCTGAGTCGGATCCAGAATGCACTTCTTCAACATGCTAACATGGAAGACATTGTGCACAGCAGACAGACTAGGAGGTAATGCCAACCGGTATGCCACCCTACCGACCCGCTCCAGAATCTCATATGGGCCGATATACCGTGGGGCCAACTTGCCCTTCTTCCCGAATCTGACTGTCCCGCGGATAGGTGCTACCTTGAGCCAAACCCTATCCCCAACCTCAAACTCCAGAGCCCTACGGCGACGGTTCGCATAAGTAGTGGTGCGGTCGTTCGCGGCTTTGATCCGCGCCTGAATCAATCTGATCTTCGCCGTAGTCTCCTCAATGAGCTCGGGTACCAACTCCACCCTATCAGACTCATCGGTCCAGCAATGCGGTGTCATACACCTCCTCCCGTACAACGCCTCATATGGTGCCATACCAATCGTAGTCTGGAAGCTGTTGTTGTACGAGAACTCAATCAAAGGCAATTGCTGGTCCCAATCTCCTCCAAAGTCTAAAGTACAGCTCCGTAACATATCCTCCAATATCTGAATCACCCGCTCCGACTGCCCGTCAGTCTGTGGGTGATAAGCTGTACTCAGATGGAGTCGCGTGCCCAGCGCTTCATGAAAAGCCCTCCAGAACCGTGCCGTGAAACGCGGATCACGGTCAGATACAATGGAGTCTGGTACTCCATGTAATCGTACAATCTCACTGATGTAAAGCCGGGCAAGCTTCTCCAGAGGGTCCGTGATCCGAATAGGCAGAAAGTGTGCGCACTTTGTCAGCCGATCCTCAATAACCAAGATATCATCATGGCGTGACCGTGTCGGGCGGTGCGGTCGAGAAAATCCATAGTAACATTGCCCCACTTCCGACCGGAATGGGCAAAGTCTGCGATGTCCCTGCCGGTTTCTGGTGCTCAATCTTCACCTGCTGACAAACGGCACACCTAGACACATGTGTGGCAATGTGCCTCCTCATCCCAGGCCACCAGAAGTGAGTACGCAGATCATGATACATCTTCTCACTCCCGGGATGAACACTCAATCTGCTCGAGTGTGCCTCCTCTAAAATCTCACCCCGGAGCTCTTGATCCTCCGGTACATAAAGGCGGTCTCGGAAGTATAGCAATCCCTGCCTATACTGAAATGCCGGTAACAAAGACCCCTTATCCTCCCCAGATAACCTCTTCAGCCCCGGATCTCTTCCTTGCGCCTCGCGCACTCTATCAAGCCACTCGAGAATGTATAGTAAGTGTGTATACCGAGCACGCTCCCGTAGGCTGCCACATGCCAAAGGCACGTCGAGATCACTCTCCTCGGATCGGTCACCAACACCTCCTCCCTTGACCAACCCGGTATACTTCACCTTTCGGTGCATCGGCAACCGTGTTGCCCTTACCGAAGATGTACTCGATCGCAATCATAGTCCTTAATGTATTCGAGCCATCGGCGCGCCTCATGTTAAGCTCCTTCTGCGTAACAGATATTTCAGACTCTTATGGTGGTAAGAATCTGAAATTTGTTACCAAGCGAATAATGTCTCCATTGTTTCAGCGCATAGATCACTGCAGCCAACTCCGAGATCATGTGTCGGATAGTTCAGCTCATGCGGTCGCAGTGCCTCGACCCATAAGCTATCACATTCCGATCCTGCATCAGCACACACCCCAAACCGGATGTGGAAGCATCCGTATAGATCACATACGGCAAGCTCGGATCTGGAAGAGTCAGAATCGGAGCGTTGGTCAACTGCCGCTTCAATTCACTGAAAATTCTGCTCACACCTTTCGGACCCGGATAAGCGGTTGACCCTTCTTGGTCAACTGCGTGAGCGGAGATGCCAGAATAGAAAACCCCGGTACGAACCTCCGATAGTACCCTGCTAATCCCAGAAAGCTCCTGATCTCCCGTACCGTGGTAGGTTGTTTCCAGTCCTGAACTGCTCTCACCTTCTCTGGGTCCACAGACAGACCATGCTCAGAAATAACATGTCCCAAAAAGGTGACCTCCCGGATCCAGAACTCACACTTTGAGAACTTAGCGTAAAGCTGATGTTCCCAAAGTGTCTGCAGAACTACCCTCAGATGCTCCCGATGCGAGTCCGCATCCCGAGAATATATCAGAATATCGTCAATGAAGACCACCACAAATGAGTCCAAGTACGGCCGGAACACCCGATGCATCAGATCCATGAACGCTGCTGGAGCATTGGTCAGCCCAAATGGCATGACCGTAAACTCAAAGTGTCCATACCGGGTGCGGAAAGCAGTCTTAGGTATATCCTCCTCCTTCACCCTAAGCTGAAAGTATCCAGATCGCAGATCAATCTTCGAGAAAACTCGAATCCCGAAGTTGATCAAAGAGATCGTCAATCCTCGGCAACGGATACTTATTCTTCACGGTAAGGGCATTCAACCGTCGTAGTCTATACAAAGTCGGAGTGTCCCATCTTTCTTCTTTACAAACAGAACCGGAGCACCCCACGGCGAAGTGCTCGGTCGGATGAAGCCCTTCTGTAATTCCTCCAATCGCTTCTTTAACTCCTGCATCTCGAAATGGGCATCCGATAAGGGGAATAGATATCGGAGCAGTGCCCGACTGCAGGTAAATCTCAAACACAATTTCCCGCTCTGGTGGTAATCCGGGCAACTCCTCCGGAAATACCTGCGGAAAATCCCGAACTACCGGTATACTAGCTAGCCTCAACCTAGTATCCGCCTCATTCGAATCGAAGCATTCCCCTACACCAACTACCGACACCTGGTCCAGAATCTGCAACTCGTGCTATCTTTGTGCGATAGTCAAACCAGTCGGAGTCGTGAGAGGTAGTACCTCTCCAGATACCATAATGGTACGGGTTGCACAATCAATGTGCACAGAATTCTTGGATAGCCAATCCATCCCAAGAATAACATCATAGTTCGGCGTGTCCGAACCAACAAGTCCGATACTATCGATGCCCGCCTACGGATATAGTACAACCCCGAACCATCCCATTGGAAAATGCAGCCGACTCCCAGCGGTTTTACTAAATACATCTGCGGCAAGGTACTAACAGTAGGCGAGTGCGAGAGATGTAACACATTTACGTGCTACAATAGAAATAGACGCCCTGTATCAAATAACGCATGAACAGATGTATCGTTCGAAATACAGATACCTTGCAAGACTCCTGCCGAGTCGAGCCTCCTGCTGGCCGGGGCCCCTTTCTTGGCCCAGGTCCTCCACGATGACTAGGGCCTCCTCGCTGACTAGGACCTCCTGCTCTGCTCGAAAACGCGTCTGCCTAGGCTGCTGCGGTGGAGGGTGGCTGAAGGCGTGGTCGCTGAGGTCTCGGGCCACCCGCTGAAACCCACGCCCTCGCGGCGCGTTAGGCGGTGCCGAGGCTGCGGCGCTGAAAACTACCGAACCACCTGCCCCACCGTCGAGGGCAGTCCTGTACCAGTGAGTATCCGACCCGCATCGCAAACACCGGCCCTCCTGCCGGTAACAAGGTCTACCGGGTGATACCCACCACAAGTCGTACAAGGTCGTGAGGTGGTGCTCCCCTACTTCCACTAGATGCCGGAGTGCATTGCCGTCGAGAACCTGCCGGGGTCCTGCTGCGTGGAACCCCTCGAAGTCCCCTCGACCTCTCTGCGAGGTGAGGCGACTCTCAATATCCTCCTGCTCGGAGCCGAGCCTTGTGAACTGCCTCCCGTAGGTAGTAATATCCAATGGCCTCGAGCCCATCTCGTGCTCGGGCGCGATCGACGGATGAACCTCTTCGCCTTCTCCTCCTCCATACCGTGGTGCTGCGGTACGTAATGGATAAGCTTTGTCAAACTCCCTCTCATACTCTGCGACAGTCCTGTCTCCCTGCTGAAGCTCGTCAAACTGTGCCTGTCGCAGATCCCTAGCTGCAGCCCCGATGAACCTCCGATGGAACAGCTGCGTAAACTACTCCCAAGTGACCTCCACCTCCTGACCGGGTGCCAGCCCCGCATTCGCCCTCAGACTGCCCTGAAGGCTCCTCCACCAATGATCTGCTCCCTCCTGCCCAGTTGAACGTGGCAAGGGATACCATCACCGTGGAAGGTAAGTGTAACCTCCCGGGAGCTTATCAATCTCCATGAACCAGTCTCCATTGCCTCGGGACCTCCCTTGCCATCAAACTTCCTAGGGTTCAGCCTGGAACCTCTCCAATAAACGGACATCATCGAAATCGAGTGATGCCCCAAACCTCCCGTCGTCGGTGGGTCCGGCCAGGTGGTATCGAGAATCCAACTCAATAACCCTCCGTCGGCCGCCGAGGGGCTGATGTGTCTCTGGTCGAGCGATCGGAGCGAGCTACGGAGCTACGCTCTGGTCGTATCCTCCGAGATCGCGGGTTCCTGCGCTCCGCGTCCTCCTCAGACTCACTCTCAGATCGGGCCCGTACATGAGTGTGGGTGGTAGTCCGGGTGTGGCTACTCACTCTCCCATCAGTATGCACAGACGGTGCCACGACCGAATCCTCCTGCACTCGAGGCTGTGCGGAACTGCTCAGTGCAGTGTCCTCAACAAGCTGCTGGACTGCTCCGGCCACATGAACCAAAGCAGTGGTAGACCCCTGACCCTGCTGCACAACCGGTGGCGGGGTATGTACCCGCTCTGGCTCAGAATGCCCCTGTCTCTGCTCTCTACCTCTCGGAGGCGTGGGATTACGGTCCCCTCCCTCCGGTCGTAAATCACGCTGTCGGCGCGTGTTAACCATTCCTGAAACATTTCGGACCAAACAGAGTCCAAAACAATCGATTACCTCTAATCCCTACGAAACTAGCGGCTGACTTCCTAAGGCTCTGTAGTGCAATGCGATACTTAACTCAGAAGTTATTTTGTAAAACGGTAGAATCATGCATTTCACAGAATCACAGAAGCAATTCATGCTTATTTCACCAAATCTTTTCCTAACACACAATTTTACGTACCTGAAACTATTCCACAATCCTTTACTTGTAACACTTTTACCATAGTCCCAAAATTCTGGATCCCGTACTCTGCAACCACCAGGATAACTTGAAGGACCAAACTTTGCTCCACAATTTTATTTTGAAGTGGTTTGAGTAAGGAGGTGGCCAATCTCCGTACCAAACCATTCTAAAATAAAATGTAGAACAATAGTTGTCACTACAAGTCACCACTGACGACCAATATGGTCACTTACCTGCTCTGATACCAACTTGTCACCGCACGCCGCCCGAGCCCGGTTGCGGAGGCGAAGCGCCGGGACGCCGGAGCGGAAGCCGGAATGGAAAGGAGTGGCGAGTCCATCGAGACCCGCCGCGTAGCGGACCCGAGCGGAAGGATTGTGGAAGCAGACTAACGGAAATTTCGTGCGTATAACCAAAATGAAATGCAACCATACAAGTCATGCACTAATAACAGAGTAAGCCCCGCCCTCCGTGAACGAGTGCTTACGCACCGAAACACTCATACATACAGAATTCACAGAACCTAAAATGTCTAGCAAGCGCCAAGCGCGAGAACAGATGTAGAACAGAATATACAAATATATATACGGACATACAATCATCACGGCAAATCAGAAAGTATGTACATGCAGCTACGAGCCAAGCCTAGGACTAAGCATCAAATACCTCGCGGGAGTCAGATCCAAAAGACAATCCCGGGCCGCAAGGTGAAGCTGCAAAATACAACCGAGGTAGAACCTCACGGAACCCTACTCCGCAGGCCGCTTATCAGTCTACAGAACCCAAAAACAGAACCCAAAGAAGGGTGAGTCCTAAAAGGACCCGTAAGGGATAAGGGGTAAGGTAAGTATATGTAACCCCGCAAAAGCAGAAAGATAGCAATATATGCAACAGAATACGAGAATAACATGCATGTACGGAAAATAGATCGAGTCCCGAAGGGCGTGCGATTCTAAATCGCCATAACCCTTATAACACATCGGGCACGACCTCCACTAAGGGAGTCGAAGCCGAAGCTAATACAGAAGCATGGTGCACCAGCTGGGGTAGCGAACCCACAACTGTCGTAATATTAACAGACAGAGTATGCCATAAGGCATACTCCTACAAACTACAGAATATGCCCAAAGGCACAATATTCCGAAATACTAGCAGAACAGAAACGGAAACCAAAACATATACTTAGCTTACCAAAACACAGAACCAAACCCTTACCTCAAAATCCAGAGTATTGGACCGATTCTGATAACACCTACACCGTGCCCGAAACTTAGAACTCCTCTTTTCCTAACCACCGAAATTCAGAATCTGCCAAACCAAGTTGAATTAGCATCCTCATCAACCACACTACCAAACTACAACCCCGACCCCAAAACCGAAAATCCGGCAAATTTCCGTAAAATTCCGATTTTCACGAAGCGTCGAATTCAGAACCAACCTAGACAATGCAAGATTTCACATTGACAAACATCATACAATAAGCGTAACTGATCAAATCCAACCTTAAACCCTTCATTACCCGCCATTTTCCGATAATCCCGATTAATTGTAACTTTTTCATTCCTTAACCGAATTCAACATTTCAAACTTCCATCCACTCCTAAATTCAACCCCAACACCATATTAACATCCAATTCAACCAAAATGAACCTCTAACATTGAAAAAGAATCATTCAAAGATTCGGTTTTCAACCAACTTTTATCCAACTTCCAATTCAATCCATTCAAGCTACCAAACAACCATTCTAACCACCAATTACATTTCTAAACCATGAATGCTATCCAATTGCACCCAAACAACAAAATCCAACATTGAACATACACCCATATATTCGGCCATTTAGGGGTTTTCACCTCAACTTGTTCTCCATCAAATTAAATCCACACACAAGCTTAGAATCATGCTAGGACTAACATACTTGAAGCATGAAACAAGATAACAAACACACACCATTTTGGAAAATCTTCCAAAAAATCGGCCAACATAGGGTTTCCTTCCAAGTTGTGTTTTCCAAAATCCAACACTTGATTAACACTCTCCTACCACCCAAGAACAACATACTAAAAGATGGGAGGAAGAGAATCATCCTAGCATGTAGTGAAGAACAAACCCAAAATTCTCAAAATCTCCTCTTTTCTTCATCAAACCTTAATTCCAACATGAAAAGAGTAGAAGGAAGGAAGCTTACCACAACTAGCAACCAATTTCTCTTTGATTTCCACAAAGAAGAAGGAAGTCAAGCTTGGAGGTGAGCTTCCATGGAGGTTTCGGCAGCACTTGAAGAAGATGAAGAAGAAGAAGAAAATGAAATAAGTCTAATATTATGTAATAATTTGCCTTATATATTTTCCTACACTTTTGCCCATCCCTCTCTTCCTTTAAATAAAAATAGGACATGTGTCCCATTAATCACACACACACACACACTTGCTGCCGAAAATAGAGGAAGGGCTGCTGCTGTACCCATGCTGATTTCCTTTTTAATTTGCACCCATTTGCAAATTAACTCCCAATTTTTCCGAAAGTTCCAATTCTTTTTGCCCAAAAATAATTACCGAATTCCAAAATTAATGAAACTTGGACACAACCCTCAGAATATTATAACATTCGCAGAACATTTTTCAGAAATTCATTTACCTTTCCGGAGTGTCCTACCGAACTCGCTGAACCCGAACTAACCCGACGTGCGGCGTGTCAACTCGAACCGAAATTCCGTCACTCCCAAAATTCTATAAAAATTCCCATAAATTCCATCTTAAATTAAAACACAACTTACCCCAAAGCCGTCAGAAAATTTCCATCCCGAGCCCCGGGATGCCCGTCCCGAGCCCCGGGAGTCGCCCGGAACCGAACGTCCCGCCCCAAATATTAAACTCTACTACCACCTCCGGGACGTCTCCACGACTCCAAAACTGCGAACGGCTTCCCAAACTGAGATCTCGAGAGTGCTACCGAGCCCGCTGTACGTCCCGAGGCGACCCCGACAACCCCCCGGCGCCAGAAAAATATTTTCGGCGGAAACGTCCGGGGGACCCACACGACCTCAAATACGGAGGGGTTCGCCAAAATGATACTCGGATAGGGCTCGGGAGCCGCCTGAACGCCGAAAAACGTGACCCGCAGGCTAAAACCGGAGCCCCGGGTCACCCGGTCGCAACCCGCTCGGGGTGACCGTAACATTCTGGATCAGCTGTCGATAGTTGGTGTAGGGGAATGTTTTGGTCTGAATGAGGCTGATACTAGGGTGAAGCTAGATAGTATACCAGTGGTTCGAGATTTTCCGCAGGTATTTCCAGAGGAGTTGCCCGGATTACCATCAGAGCGGGAAATTGTGTTTGAGATCCACCTGCAGTCGGGTACTGCTCCGATATCTATTCCTCCTTATCGGATGCCCATTTCTGAGATGCAGAAGTTGAAAAAAAAACAGTTGGAGGAATTACAGCAGGAGGGCTTCATCCGACCGAGCACTTCAGCGTGGGGTGCTCTAGTTCTGTTTGTTAAGAAGAAAGATGGGACACTCTGACTTTGTTTTGATTACAGGCGGTTGAATGCACTTCTTTGGAAAGAATAAGTATCCGTTGCGAGGATTGACGATCTTTTGATCAACTTCGGGGTTCGAGAGTTTTCTCAAAGATTGATCTCCGATCTGGGTACTTTCAACTTAGGGTGAAGGATTAGGACATACCTAAGACTGCTTTCCGCACCCGATATGGACACTTTGAGTTTACGGTCATGCCATTCGGGCTGACCAATGTTCCGGTGGCATTCTTGGATCTGATGCATCGGGTGTTCCGACCGTACTTGGACTCATTTTTGGTGGTCTTTGTCGATGATATTCTGATATATTCTAGGGATGAGGATTCACATCGAGAACATCAGAGGGTAGTTCTGCAGACACTTTGGGAACATCAGCTTTATGCTAAGTTCTCAAAGTGTGAGTTCTGGATCCGGGAGGTCACCTTTCTGGGACACGTTATTTCTGAGCATGGTCTGTCTGTGGACCCAGAGAAGATGAGGGCAGTTCGAGCTGGAAACAACCTACCACGTGCAGGAGTTCAAGAGCTCCACAGGGTTAGCGAGGATTTTATCGGAGGTTTGTACTGAGATTTTCTATTCTGGCATCTCCGCTTACGCAGTTGACCAGGAAGGGTCAACAGTTTATCTGGTCTGATAGGTGTGAGCAGAATTTTCTGGAGTTGAAACGGCAGTTGACTAACGCTCCGATTTTGACTCTTCCAGATCCAAGCTTACCGTATATGATTTATACGGATGCTTCCACGTCCGGTTTGGGGTATGTGTTGATGCAGGAGCGTAATGTGGTAGCTTATGGGTCAAGGCAGCTGCGACCGCATGAGCTGAACTGACTGACACATGATCTGGAGTTGGCTATAGTAATTTAAGCGCTGAAACATTGGAAGCAATATCTGTTTGGTAATAAATTTCAGCTTCTTACCGATCATAAAAGTCTGAAATATCTGTTTACGTAGAAGGAGCTTAACATGAGGCAGCGCAGATGGCTCGAATACATTAAAGACTATGATTGTAGTATCGAGTACATCTCTGGCAAGGGCAACACGGTTTCCGATGCTCTGAGCAGGAAGTATACCAGATTAGTTAAGGGAGGAGATGTTGGGGATCGATCTGAGGAAAGTGATTTGACATGCCTTTGGCACCGATGGCAGCTCTGGGAGCGTGCTCAGGGGTATACACTTACCATACATTACGAGTGGCTTAACAGGTGCATGAGGCGCAAAGTAGAGATCTGGTGTTGAAGAAGTTATCTGGGAAGATAAGGGTTTATTTGTTACCGACGTTTCGGTATAGGCAGGGATTGCTATACTTCTGAGATCGCCTTTATGTACCTGAGGATCAGGAGTTCTGGAATGAGACTTTAGAGGAGGCACACTCGAGCAGTTTGAGCATCAGAAACCAGCAGGGACACTGCAGACTTTGCTCATTCCAGTTCGGAAGTGGGGCAATGTTACTATGGACTCTCTGACTGCACTGCCCCTGACACGGTCTCGCCATGACGCTATCTGGGTTATTGTGGACCGGCTGCCAAAGTGCGCACACTTTCTGCTTATTCGGGTCATAGACCCTCTGGAGAAGCTTGCCGGCATTACATCAGGGAGATTGTACGTTTACATGGAGTACCAGACTCCATTGAATCTGACCGTGATCCGCCTTTTACAGCACGGTTCTGGATTGCTTTTTATGAAGCATTGGGCACGCGACTCCACCTGAATACAGCTTATCACCCACAGACGGACGGGCAGTCGGAGCGGGTGATTCTGATATTGGAGGATATGTTGCGAATCTGTATTTTGGATTTTGGAGGAGTTTGGGACTAGTAGTTGCTTTGATAGAGTTCTCGTACAACAACAGCTTCCAGACTACGATTGGCATGACACCATTTGAGGCGTTGTACGGGAGGAGGTGTATGACACCATACTGTTGGACAGATGCGTCTGATGGGGTTGAGCTGGGACCCGAGCTTTTTGAGGAGACTACGGCGAAGATCAGATTGTTACAGGCACGGATCAAAAACCGCGAACGACTGCACCACTGCTTATACGAACCGTCGCCATTTGGGCCGAATTCTCTCTCATTTTTGCCTAAAATTTCATTTTCATTTCTTACTCACAATTCAAGTCTTGTAAAAATTGAAAGAAAGCTTTCTCTCTTTTCTCTCTCTCCTCATGAACTTTGCTTGTGTTCTTGGGTGTTCTTCAAGTGTTCTTGAGTGTTCTTCACTAATCAAGAACTAATCCTCTCCTAGATCCTTAATCAAGGAAGATTAAGCAAGGCCGATTTTAGAGGAGCTTCTTGGAAGGGATTTTCTTCAAGTGTTCATCAAGGATCAAGTGTACAAACATCAAGTTCTTGAAGAGATCTAAGTGGTAAGGACACTACTTAGTTGTGTGTTTAAGTTCTATGGAAAAGAACTTTGAAAATAACCTATCTTTCCCTCTTTTCTTAGGTTGGTCGAAATTTTGAGAAGAGATTTGGACAATCTCTCAAGTCATCTTGCAAAGGTAAGGTGATCTTTGAATTTATGGAAAGATTTGGAAGCATGTTTATGAAGAAAGTATGTTGTGTTGTGTTGAGCATGAGAAAGCATGAGTTTCTTGTTGATCTACTTAGGGCCGAAAATAAGCTTGTGTGATTGATGATGTTTTGTTGAAGATTTATGTGTTAAAGTGTTGAAAAATGGAAGTATATAAAGGTTTATGCATGGAAGTGTTAAGTTTTAAAGTTTGGGTGAAGATTGGAAGGAAAACCGAAAACCAAGGATTTGGAAGAAAATTTTGTTTGCTGTGAATAGTGTTTTGGTGATGAAAAGTTGGTTAAAACATGTTAAAAATGGTTTAACATGAAGGATTAAAAGAAAGTGACTAAAGTGTGAAGTTTAGAAAAGATTTGGGTTGAGATGGAAGTTGGGCCGCAAATATGGGCTTGGGTCGAAATTGGGGAAAGAATGGATAAAGGTTGACTTTTTGACCAAGTTGACCAAACCGGGTAAAGTTGACCTTTTTATGGAAATTGGAGGACCAAAGTGTGTAATATGGAAAAGTTTGGGTAAAAGTGTAAACTTGTTTTTAATGGAAGTAAGTTGCTAGAATTGTGAAAATTGGGGTACTTTTGCAAGTTCTGAAAAGTTCGAGGACTTAGGGTGTAATTAAGAATAAATTCCCAACACTTGAAACTTTAGTGAAATAACTAAAGTTATTCGTATGGCTCTGATTCTGGCAGATAAAATCTGCGTCTTACGTTATACAGCTTGTGCGTCAGGGGGCCACAGTAGATATCCGATTTCTGTCAAGGTAAGGGGTTTAACTTTCTTAATGCGCATTAAATGTGTATTAGGTTAGTTAAGGGCTAGTACTCGGGTCGAGGGTGGGGCCCAGTGACTCCCGGGACTAGTTACTGGTACGTAGCGGTTTTCAGGGTTTTCTGTTTCTGGACTTCTGCTATATCGGATCTGCATATCGGGGGTCGACAACGGACCCATTATTTGTTCTGTACCGGCTTCGGCCGTTTCTGTGACAGTTAGGGGTCGTACGCCCCTTTCGCTGGTACCAAGCGGTTCTGATCCCGATAATCGGCGTGAGCTTAACAAGCCGCCGTAGGGTGCTGTCAGTGGTCGGGGACCACTTGTATGGGCTTACCTCTGTTAACCCAGTCCGACGGGACTTCTGAGCATCATGTTTCTGCATATCATAGCATTTATTAGGGTTGCTATTTCTGCTAGAACATTGCACGCTAACCCTTTGTGCAGGCAAAAACGTTTTCAAACTTTTGGTTTGACCTTTTCGTACCTACCCCCTTACGGGTTCTTTCGAGAACTCACCCCCCCATGTTTACAATATTTTCAGGGGATCCGGGCAAACGACCTGCGGACTAGATTTCCGCGTTGCTCGTTCTGAACTTCTGTTATTTTGAGGTATATTTGTGTTTGGGGGAATTTCTCGTTAAAATCCCTTCTGTGTTGTTATCTTTCTGTTAAGTCTGACGTTCTTCTCTGTGTGTGTGTTTAGCAGCAGCAGCGTCTAGTTGCGAGGTATAATTCCGCACTGTGGCTCGGCTCTGTAGAAGTAGTGCATGTAGTTACATTAGTACATTCATACTTTCGGTTTGTATATTTTGTGGGAGTTTCCGACCCTACGCAGAGGGCGGAACTTCCTCGGCTTGTATCTTTATTTTCCTGCTTCATTTGTTTTACGCGCGATATCTGTAAAAACCACTAACGTGTCTCGGGTGCGGGTTTAGGACTAGTAAGACGTCTTAAAATCTGCAAACACGTAATAACCTTAAAACTGAAAGAAAAAGCGTTTTAAGGGAAGGGTTTCGAGTCCACACCCTTTTAAGAAAAAATCGCGATCACCCGCCGCCAACACCTCCAACCTCCGCAACTTCGATGCTTCCGCCAGTTCCGGGGCGGTGGGTGACAATTTGGTATCAGAGCTTAAGGTTAGAGTTAGGAATGGTTAGACTACCCGACATAAACAACACTACTAGTTCTGGGGTAATTTAAATAAAAGCGTAGCTAACTTTTACTAAAATTATTCTTGAACTTTAGTTATGTTTAGGGTTGGTTAGTTAACACCAGAACCTAGCATAATCATAAACACAAATAAGTGGTTAAAAAATATAACGCGCTTTGACAATTAATGAAGGATATTGATTGTTATTTTATCTCAAAGTATGCAAGCAAAGGAATTGCTGCGAAGTTTTCTCATTAAACATGCATATCATCTACACTACCGAGCCATTAGGAGTCTGCTGTTTGCTAACATAGAGATTAACGATATTTCCGTATGTTTTGTTGGGAATTTCAGATGGTACGATCTGTTGGACGCCAGGAGCGCGTCAACCTTGTGGACACACTGGGTCAGATTCGCACCCTTCTGAACGGTGTGTTTGCTCAGACAGATAACACGTCGGACCACGAGAGCGATGCTGATTTTTCTACACCGATCGCTACACCCCGACTTGGAGACCACTTATACCGTCTCCAGACGTTATCGCCGTACTCCTACTATTGAGGATGATCAGTCTGGATGGTTGGGACGCCCTCACGTTAGGAGGACTCGGGCAGCGGTCAGTTCCGCCCGCCCTAGACAGGCTACCCGCCAGGCACGGGTAGAGGCTTCACTGATTGGTCGTCGCCGACCCAGGGACGACACTGATTCTGATTCCGGGGATATCCGAGAGATCCCGAGGCCGCGTACCGGGAGCAGCATGGGTTTTGACGAGGTTAGGATGATGGAGCGCCTGCAGCGCTTCAACCCGCCCAAGTTCTCGGGCAGATCTGGACCGGACGCAGCCGAGGCTTGGCTTACCGATATTGAGCGCCTTCTGCTGAGGCTCCATATACCATCTGAGGAGATGGTCTCCTTGGCCACCTTCTATCTGAGAGATGCGGCGCACAATGGTGGTGGCGAGGAGTGGCGAGGCGGAGCGATGCGGTATGCGTGGCTGAGGCGTGTTGATCCGGGGATGACTTGGGAGGAGTTCTCCCGTCTGTTTCATGAGCGATGGCTGGGCTACGCCATCCAGGAGCGCCGTCAGACTGAGTTCGATGCACTTACTCAGGGGAGCCGGACGGTGACTGATTATGAGGTTGAGTTCAGCCGGCTTATCCGTCATTCCTCACTGTTTGACTCTCCTGAGCGGGAGAAGAGTAGGAGATTTATTCGGGGTTTGCGCCCACGATCGAGAGCATATGATTGCGCACGCATCACCGTCTATCATGAGGCCATTCAAGGCCCTACTGCTGGAGACGGAGATGACGGGGCGATGGTTACACCTTCCCGACCCCAGAGTGGCGGGAGACCTTCAGGCCAGCAGGGCCGAAGGCAGCAGCCCGGACCGAACAGACCGGGACAGAGCAGACCAGGCGGGTTCGATAGGGGCAAGGGCCCCATTACTGAGTTCCCAGTCTGCCGGGAATGTGGCCGACGCCACGGAGGACAGGTTTGCTTCAGGGCTCGAGGGCAGTGCTTGAGATGTGGAGCGAATGATCACTGGGTCAATGATTGCCCGGTGACTCGCACTGGAGCTAGGGTTCAGCCGGGAGGACCACAATGAGTCGATCGGGGCCGGTCGGGGCCGAGGTTTTACTCGGGGAGGCTTGAGAGCTCCACCACGAGACCACTTATTACAGCACCGCCGGTACAATAGACGATTCAGCCAAGACGGGTCTACCGGTTGGAGCGGGCGGCATTGCAGAAGGAGCATTAGCAGGTATCATCCTTTTAAATAATGTACTGTTAATGCACTTTTCGACATCTTGGCGCTTCAATTTCTGCTATTTCTCCGAAATGTGCGACATCTCGGACTTTGCCTATCGCCCACACGGCAAGTGTAGTCATGGTACGCACTGCTGGTGGGATGCGATTGTATTCGAATGAGATTGCTCAAGAATGCATCTTGAGTATCGGGCATCATCAGATTGAGTCTGAGTTACTGATTTTGGATATGTCCAAGTACGATATTATTCTGGGGATGGACTGGTTGTCACAGCATGATGTGAGGATTGACTGTGCCAGACGACAGATTCTGCTTTTCGGAGAGGTTGTACCGATTGGATATCCATCAGAGCCAGTGGAGCAGAGTATGGAGCTATGCATTCTAGAGCATATACCAGTGATCGATGAGGAGGAGTACTTGGCCTTAACACTACAGTGCAGCGCACGAGTTAGACAAGATTCCCGTAGTTCGTTATTTTCCTCATGTTTTTCCGGAAGAGTTACGGGTATGCCTCGGAGCGGGAGATCACATTTGAGATTCGATTACAGCCGGGATCAACTCCAATCTCCATCCCTCCCTACCGGATGCCGATTGTGGAGTTAGCTGAATCAAGAAGCGGCTTGATGAGCTTCGGAGAAGGGATTCATCCGCCAGAGTACTTCACCGTGGGAGCCCGGTGTTGTTTGTTAAGAAGAAGGATGGGACGCTCCGACTTTGCATCGACTATCGGCAGCTGAATGCCATCACTGTTAAGAATAAGTATCCGATACCCAGGATCGATGATTTATTTGACCAGCTCAGGGGAGCTAAGGTTTTTTCGAAGATCGACCTGCGGTCTGGGTACTTCCAACTACGCATCAGGGAAGAAGATATTCCCAAGACAGCTTTTCGTACTCGGTATGGGCATTACGAGTGTACCGTAATGCCATTTGGTTTGACGAATGCACCAGCTGCATTTATGGACATGATGCACCGAGTATTCCGCCTGCACCTAGATTCCTTTGTGATAGTCTTCATCGATGACATTCTTGTCTATTCTCCCGATGAGGAATCACATCAAGGACATCTGAGAACTGTATTGGAGACACTTGCGAACAACCAGCTGTATGCTAAGTTCTCTAAGTGCGATTTCTGGTTGCGGGAGGTATCTTTTCTGGGTCACATCGTCGGGGAGCATGGTATATCTGTGGATCCAGAGAAGACCAAGGCAGTTGAGGAGTGGAGGCAGCCACGGACTATTAAGGAGATACGGAGCTTCCTGGGATTGGCAGGATATTACCGCAGATTCGCACAGGATTCTCCATACTTGCATCACCACTTACTCAGTTGACCAAGAAGGGTCAGCCGTTTGTCTGGTCCTCAGCCTGTGAGGACAGCTTTCGGGAACTTAAGCGGTTACTGACACACGCTCCGATTCTGAGTCAACCGGACCCTGCACTACCTTACCTAATCTACACAGATGCGTCAAGGACGGGAGTCGGATGTGTGTTGATGCAAGGGCACCACGTCGTTGCGTACGGGTCAAGACAAATGCGACCGCACGAACAGAATTACCCTACGCACGACCTAGAGTTGGCTGCGATCATTTATGCTCTCAAGCAGTGGAGACATTATCTACTCGGCAGTAGATTCCAGATTTTCACCGATCACAAGAGTTTGAAGTATCTGTTTACCCAGAAGGATTTGAATATGAGACAGCGACGGTGGCTCGAATACATGAAGGACTATGACTGCACTATCGAGTACACCGCCGGCAAGGGGAATTCAGTAGCAGATGCCTTGAGTAGGAGGTATACTGGGATTGTTAGCGGTGGAGATTCGGGAACAAGGCCGAGGGTTCAAATCTGATGTTCTTTGTGGCATCAGTGGGAGCAGTGGGAGCAAGCTCAGGTTAACACTTTGACCGTTCAGTCGGAGTGGTTGACCGAGATCCGAGAAGCACAGGCTAGAGATGCAGGGATGAAGAAACTCTCGGGTGAGGACAAAGGGACTCTGCGACCGTTTTTTGAGTACAGGCAGGGGTTACTGTACTTCAGGAGTCGCCTCTATGTACCGGATGATTTGTCGATTCGAGATCGACTGTTGGGGGAGGCTCACTCGAGTAGCTTGAGCATCCACCCTGGAAGTGAGAAGATGTACCATGATCTTCGATCTCACTTCTGGTGGCCGGGGATGCGGAGGCACATAGCCGCCTATGTGTCGAGGTGTGCGACTTGTCAGCGCGTTAAGGTAGAACATCAGAAGCCAGCGGGTACACTGCAGACTCTACCCATTCCTGTCAGGAAATGGGGCAATATCACGATGGACTTCCTGACTGGTCTTCCTCCGACTAGAGCTCAGCATGACGCCATCTGGGTTATAGTTGATCGGCTGACAAAGTGTGCACATTTTCTGGCAATGCGAGTGACGGACTCGCTAGAGAAGCTTGCCCAGCTTTATATTCGGGAGATCGTGCGACTACATGGGGTACCAGACTCCATTGTGTCTGATAGAGATCCACGGTTTACCGCGAGGTTTTGGGTTGCCTTCCATAAGGCTCTGGGCACGCGACTTCATCTGAGCACGGCGTACCATCCTCGCATGCACGGGCAGTCCGAGAGGGTTATTCAGATTGTCGAGGATATGCTCGGGAGTTGTGTTCGGATTTCGGAGGACAAAGTGGGATCGCCACCTGCCGCTAGTAGAGTTCTCCTACAACAACAGTTATCAGACTACTATCGGCATGGCACCCTATGAGGCACTGTATGGTCGGAGATGCATGACACCTCATTGTTGGACAGATGCCTCAGACAAGATGATTATTGGCCCCGAGTTGTTGGAGGAGACGACGGAGAAGATCCGTCTGATTCAGATGCGGATGAAGGCCGCAAATGACAGGACCACCTCATATGTTAACAAGAGACGACGTGATCTGGAGTTTGAGGTAGGAGACAGAGTTTGGCTGAAGGTTGCACCGACTCGTGGGACCATTCGTTTTGGTAGGCGGGGCAAGTTGGCTCCAAGATATATTGGTCCTTACGAGGTTTTGCAGCGTATAGGTAGAGTCGCTTACAGATTGGCCTTACCTCCGAGCATGTCTGCGGTGCACAACGTTTTTCATGTCAGCATGCTGAAGAAATGCATTTTGGATGACACTCAGATCATTCCGACAGAGGAGATTGAGTTAGAGCCGGATCTATCCTACCGAGAGGTACCGATAGCTTTTCTGGCCAGGGATGTTCGGAGGCTCCGCAGCAAGTCAATTCCGATGATCAAAGTTCAGTGGTCACATCATTCTGATCGGGAAGCGACTTGGGAGACAGAGCAGGAGTTGTTGAGTAGATACCCGGAGGAGTACCGGAGGTTGTTACCACTCTTGGAGGACCAAGAGTCTTAGGGGGGGAGATTGTTACACCCACCCCGACATTCTGTAACTTTCCGGCGAGTGTCGACCGGAATTTCGAATTCTCAGAATTATCGGAATAACATTGGGATATGATAATTTATCAAAATTCAATGTTGGATGGGATTTTGGTGTTGTTTATAAGTGTTACAAGTGTCGGACGATTTTCGGTGATAACTGTTAATTTTGGAAAAAATTCGAAGTTCCAAAAGATCGGTTTGACCAGTGTTCAGTCAAACATTTTTAGTAAATTTTACAGGAATCCAAATCGAGATCTGTAAATTTCTACTTAAACTAGACACACAGGGCTACCTTCATGTAAATTTTCATGATTTTAGGGCTGGTGGTTTGGTGAAGTTTATTTTTACAAGTTGGTACAAAATCTGCCAAGTGTAATTGGAGAAGGTTGAAGAAGAATGCGGTTGGGCTATCTTTGGGCTTCCGAAAATTCTTGGAAATTAAGCCCATTTGAGACTTCTATTTTTCAGATTTTGTTAGCCCATTTATTTTGTTTTATGGGAAAAGGATTAAAAGGAAAGAAATAGGAAGAAAAGAGGCAATAATGGAAGATGGAGTAGAAAGGCTTCCTTATGCCCATACCTCTCTTACACATTCATCATGCTTGTGTCATAATCACACATCTCTCTCTTCCCTCACCATTTGGGCCGAATTCTCTCTCATTTTTGCCTAAAATTTCATTTTCATTTCTTACTCACAATTCAAGTCTTGTAAAAATTGAAAGAAAGCTTTCTCTCTTTTCTCTCTCTCTCCTCATGAACTTTGCTTGTGTTCTTGGGTGTTCTTCAAGTGTTCTTGAGTGTTCTTCACTAATCAAGAACTAATCCTCTCCTAGATCCTTAATCAAGGAAGATTAAGCAAGGCCGATTTTAGAGGAGCTTCTTGGAAGGGATTTTCTTCAAGTGTTCATCAAGGATCAAGTGTACAAACATCAAGTTCTTGAAGAGATCTAAGTGGTAAGGACACTACTTAGTTGTGTGTTTAAGTTCTATGGAAAAGAACTTTGAAAATAACCTATCTTTCCCTCTTTTCTTAGGTTGGCCGAAATTTTGAGAAGAGATTTGGACAATCTCTCAAGTCATCTTGCAAAGGTAAGGTGATCTTTGAATTTATGGAAAGATTTGGAAGCATGTTTATGAAGAAAGTATGTTGTGTTGTGTTGAGCATGAGAAAGCATGAGTTTCTTGTTGATCTACTTAGGGCCGAAAATAAGCTTGTGTGATTGATGATGTTTTGTTGAAGATTTATGTGTTAAAGTGTTGAAAAATGGAAGTATATAAAGGTTTATGCATGGAAGTGTTAAGTTTTAAAGTTTGGGTGAAGATTGGAAGGAAAACCGAAAACCAAGGATTTGGACGAAAATTTTGTTTCTGTGAATAGTGTTTTGGTGATGAAAAGTTGGTTAAAACATGTTAAAAATGGTTTAACATGAAGGATTAAAAGAAAGTGACTAAAGTGTGAAGTTTAGAAAAGATTTGGGTTGAGATGGAAGTTGGGCCGAAAATATGGGCTTGGGTCGAAATTTGGGAAAGAATGGATAAAGGTTGACTTTTTGACCAAGTTGACCAAACCGGGTAAAGTTGACCTTTTTATGGAAATTGGAGGACCAAAGTGTGTAATATGGAAAAGTTTGGGTAAAAGTGTAAACTTGTTTTTAATGGAAGGAAGTTGCTAGAATTGTGAAAATTGGGGTACTTTTGCAAGTTCTGAAAAGTTCGAGGACTTAGGGTGTAATTAAGAATAAATTCCCAACACTTGAAACTTTAGTGAAATAACTAAAGTTATTCGTATGTCTCTGATTCTGGCAGATTAAATCTGCGTCTTCCGGGATACTGCTTGTGCGTCGGGGGGGGGTTTAACTTACTTAATGCGCATTAAATGTGTATTAGGTTAGTTAAGGGCTAGTACTCAGGTCGAGGGTGGGGCTCAGTGACTCCTGGGGCTAGTTACTGGTACGTAGCGGTTTTCAGGGTTTTCTGTTTCTGGACTTCTGCTATATCGGATTTGCATATCGGGGGTCGACAACGGACCCATTATTTGTTCTGTACTGCCTTCGGCCGTTTCTGTGACAGTTAGGGTCGTACGCCCCTTTCGCTGCTACCAAGCGGTTCTAATCCCGATAATCGGCGTGAGCTTAACAAGCCGCCGTAGGGTGCTGTCAGTGGTCGGGGACCACTTGTATGGGCTTACCTCTGTTAACCCAGTCCGACGGGACTTTTGAGCATCATGTTTCTGCATATCATAGCATTTATTAGGGTTGCTATTTCTGCTAGAACATTGCACGCTAACCCTTTGAAACGTTTTCAAACTTTTGGTTTGACCTTTTCGTACCTACCCCCTTACGGGTTCTTTCGAGAACTCATCCCCCATGTTTACAATAGTTATCAGGGGATCCGGGCAAACGACCTGCAGACTAGATTTCCGCGGTGCTCGTTCTGCACTTCTGTTATTTTGAGGTATATTTGTGTTTGGGGGAATTTCTCGTTAAAATCCCTTCTGTGTTGTTATCTTTCTGTTAAGTCTGACGTTCTTCTCTGTGTGTGTGTTTAGCAGCAGCAGCGTCTAGTTGCGAGGTATAATTCCGCACTGTGGCTCGGCTCTGTAGAAGTAGTGCATGTAGTTACATTAGTACATTCATACTTTCGGTTTGTATATTTTGTGGGAGTTTCCGACCCTACGCAGAGGGCGGAACTTCCTCGGCTTGTATCTTTATTTTCCTGCTTCATTTGTTTTACGCGCGATATCCTGTAAAAAACCACTAACGTGTCTCGGGTGCAGGTTTAGGACTAGTAAGACGTCTTAAAATCTGCAAACACGTAATAACCTTAAAACTGAAAGAAAAACGTTTTAAGGGAAGGGTTTCGGGTCCACACCCTTTTAAGAGAAAAATCCGCGATCACCCGCCGCCAACACCTCCAACCTCCGCAACTTCGATGCTTCCGCCAGTTCCGGGGCGGTGGGTGACAGGATAGATGGGGAAGAGTTGTTGATTTGGACTTTTGGTTATGGGAATAAGTTGGTTTTTGGTTGGACTTTGTTTAAGGAAATGTTTACTACACGCGAATAGCGTGGGTTGGCATCGGAGGGGCGGGACTGGGATCCCACACCTCCGAAGAATGGGATACGGGTTCAGCGTAACCCAGGGTCTGAACAACCACAATCATCACCCCCGGGGTCCTGGCAGTCATAGGGACCCTTTCTGTTTGGTATTTGTGTTGGACTGTGCAGTGTCTGCTGGGTACTTTACCCCCGGCCACAAAGAGTTCGAGGGACGGCAGTAGGCAAGGGAAAATCTGTTTATGCCTCGGTAAAGGCATTCGGATCAGGAGGTGATAGTGAGACTTAGGCCACAGCAACGGCCTTCTGACCAGAAGGTGGGCAACAACCACCTTAGTGTCCAGGACCAGCCGGAGAATGACTCCGAGGAGGACGATCACATGGATACAGAGACCTTTCGTCGGTTCCACCAATGACGGGAAGGTCAGAGGTACCAGTCTGACAAGGTCAAACTTCTGGAAAGGTTTCAGCATTTGACCCCCCCCGAGGTTCAACGGCTGAGGAGGGCCGAAGGTAGTAGAGACTTGGTTTGCAGGAATTGACAAACTCTGGCAAGGCTAGAATTTCCACCGGCAAAGGCACCGGGATGTAGCCAGGGACCTCCGATAGGTGTAGTTTGGTGATATGGAGCAGGGGACCATGACTGTCAAGGAGTATGAGTGAGAGAGTTTGACTGGCTGGGTTGCTACATACCAAAGAACCACGATATGGAGCAGGAGGAGATTGAGAGTCGGTACGTCCCCCACCGACCCCAAGATTGAGGAAGAGGCTCGCATGGGGGTCGTCGAGGTTTATGGGTAAGGCAGCAGGATCGGGACAGAGTGGCAGGGGCAGCTGGAGGACCGTGATAGTTCAGTTTTGTTCGAGTTATGACAGCAGCACTCGGCCGGCCATGGTTCAGCAAATGGGCAAAGGCTTGCAATGTGGGACAGATAACCACTGGGTTCGGGATTGCTTTCTGATGCTGAGATAGGGATCCAGCAGTGTTTTATATCCGCAGTCTTGGTTCTAGCCCAACACACTCCAAGGGTGTGGTTCATGGGGAAGGCGTTCTGAGACCACCGCGGTGACCTTCGTATCAGCCATCCCCTCCGCCACAGTAACCCGGAGCTGGACGCGGTTTCCAGAATGAACAGGCAGGCATTGTGCAGCGTGGGGCATTACAAGGTAATCTGTTTTTGAACGACCCATCTTTTATGATGTACTTGGTACTGGAGAGTCTGATTCGGTTTTGGCACAAAAGTGTGACGAATTTCTGTGTTTGGCTAGCAGTGAGCTGCCAAATGATTCTGGTACGGACGGCTGAGAGCCGGTTTTGCTTTCCTTGTGAGACGGCACAGGATTGCGTATTATTTATGGGCAGAAACAGGATTCTGTCAGATCTGTCAGTTTGGACACATCGATGTATGACGTTATTGTTGGGATGGTTGGTCTGTTCAAGAATTCCGTGCACATTGATCAAGCTAACCGTAGTATTACGGTTTACGGAAGAGGTGCTACCTCTCATGAATTCTCGTGGGATGGAAATGGTAAGAGCAGCATGGCGCCGCAGTTTTGGATCGAGATGCCGACGGTGAATTTGGAGAAGTACTACGATCTGCCCATGGCGAGATAAGCGGTTGAGCTGGATAGGATTCCACTGTTCGGTAACACCCGCAGTATTTCCAGAGAATTTACAGGGATGCCAACAGAGCAGAAAATTATGTTCAAAATACGTCCATGATTGGATTTCACTCTAATATGTGTTCCTCCTTATCGGAGACAGAAAGGGGAGATGGTTTAGCTGGAAGACCCATGTGACGGACGTCACGGAGAAGGATTTCGTTCGCCGAGCACTTCGCCGTGAGATACTCTGGTTACAGTTGTCAAGGGAAAAGATGGGTTGCTCGGTTGTGTCTTGACTACAGCGGATGAATGCCAACACTATTAGGAATAAGTACCCACTACTCGGGACCGTTAACCTTTTTGAGCGGTTGGGAGGTACGAGGATTCTTTCCAGATTGATCTGCAATCGGGATATTTTTAGCTTTGGATAAAGAAAGAGGATATTCTGATTTACCCTCTGGATGAAGGTTCGCACCAAGAGTATCTAAGGGTTATTCTACAGACATTTTGAGGAACGATGGTTTTACACTAAGGTTTCGAGGTGTGATCTTTGGATTCGAGAGGTTGCCTTTCTGGGACACATCATCGGTGAACATGGATTATCGGCGGAACCCGAGGGAATTAAGGTTGTATAGGATTGGAGACAGCTAATCTCGGTATGCGGGATACGGAATCGAACTTAAGGTAGCGCCGAGGATCGGACCGGAAAGATGGCTGAAGTGCCTTTGGCACAAGTGGGAGTTTTGAGCGCATTCAAAGAGGCTCGATAGGGTGTGTGAGGCACAAGAGAAGGATCCGAGTTTGAAGAAGTTGTCTGGAGAGGACAGAGGAGCACCACTACCGACACCTCAATGCAGGCGGGAATCGTTATACTTTGGGAATTGGTTGTATGTACCAGAGGATCAGGCACTACGGGATGAGGCTGGAGGAGGCAATTTGAGCTGGTTAAGTATACACCTCGGTAGGAGGATTGTTCCAGGATTTGTGTGTTTGCTCTTGGTGGCCAGATATGTAGGTGTCTAAGAGAGCTCGCTTTTTGCCGATACGGGTGACAGACCCCCTAGAGAAGATTGGGCGGTTACATGGAGTGCCGGACTCCATGGTGTCTGATTGTGATCTGCGTTTTACCGCACGATTCTGGAGTACTTTTCATAAGGTTTTGGGTACGCTATTCCATCCGGGTATAGTTTATCACTCCCAACCCGATGGGAAATCGGAGCACATGATTCAGATTGTTGAGGAAACACAGCTCAGATCAGGATGATCCAGGCACGGATGGCGACCGCGATTGACCGCATCACCTCGCACGTAGGTAAATGTCGTAAGGACTGGGGATTTGGGTTTGGTGACAGAGTTTGACTAGCGGTAACATTGGTCTGAGGGACGGTCAGATTTAGTAGGCGGGGCGAGTTACCCCAAGGTATATCGGTTCTCATGAGATTCTAGAGTGGGTTGATAGGTTGGCTTTACCCCCTTGACTATGTCTGTTACATGTGACGTCTTCCAGGATGACCTGTAAAGGGTCGATCGGGTATAGTTTGATCTTATGCAGGGTTGCAGTAGAAATACCGCAATCGACTCGGGCGCAAATAGATGCACCCTGAGGGATGAGACGCCGCTGAGAGGCTCAGGATGGTAGTCTAAACTACCACTCTCACCGCACCAGCACGGTGGTCCGAGTATGATAGGGAAAGAAGGGTAAGAATTGTGCAGACGAGTGTCAGGATTTCTGCAACTATAGTCTAGCAGGTTACTCTTGGAGGACCAAGAGTTCTAAGGGGGGGAGAATGTTACGGTCACCCCGAGCGGGTTGTGACCCGGGTGACCCGGCTCTGTTTGGCTGCGGGTCACGATTTTGGGCGTTCAGACAGCTCCCGAGCCTTATCCGAGCATCATTTTGGCGAATCCTTTCATATTTGAGGTCATGTGGGTCCCCCGGACATTTCCGCCGAAAATACTTTTCCGGCGCCGGGGGGTTGTCGGGGTTGGCTCGGGACGTACAGCGGGCTCGGTAGCGCTCCCAGGACCTCAGATTGAGAAACCGTTTGCGGATTTGGAATCGTGGGAGCGACTCGGAGGTTTTTACGGAGCATATTTTTCGGGACATGACGTGCGGTCCCGGCGACTCCGGGGCTCTGGGCGGAATCCCGGGGCTCGGGATGGAATTTTTCCGACGGCTCCAGGGCAAGTCATGTTATATTTTAAGGTGGATTTTATGGTTATTTTTGTGGAATTTTGTCGTGACGGGTTGTGACTCAGGTTATTGTGCGGCCACGCCGGGATTTGTTCGGGTTCAGCGAGCTCGGTAGGACGCCACGGAAGGGTAAATAAATATTTGAAAAATGTTTTATGAATGTTATGATATTCTGAGGATTCTGGTCAGTTTTGGGTTCATTTGGAGTTCGTTACCTATATTTGGGGTTTTAATTGCAAAGATTTGGAGAATTGGGGGGTTAAGTTGCGATTAACCCAAAAGTATTAATGTTTTGGGCCAGACTTGGGCTTGAGGCGGCAGCAGCCATTTTGGGTGGACACTTGTCCAATTTTCATTTAAGATGGAAAAGAAAAGAATTATAAAAGCCTTAAATCATCTAAAAATTCAATTAATTTCATTTCTTTTCTTTTCTTTCTTCTTTCTTCTCTTCTCCTTCCCGAAACACTTCAGCCATGGCTACTGTTCATCAAGCTTCTCCTTCTTCAATTCTTGGCTGAAATCAACAAGAAATTGGATTCTTTAAGTGGTAAGCTTCCTCTCTTTCTCTCTTTTCAAGTTGGATGCAAGTTTTGGGTAGGGAAAAGAGGAAGAAAATGGATTAAGGGTTTGTTCTTAGCTACCATCTAGGATGATCCTCATGCTTCCAAATTTAAGTATGATGATCTTGGGAAGGAGGGGAGTAAGAATCTATGGTTAGATTTTGGAAAAACATCATGGATGATGGAAACATAATTAGGCGAATTTTTGATGGATTTTCTAAAATGGTGTAGAGTTGTGTTCTTGAATCATGCTTTGGATATGTTGTTCCTAGCATGATTCTAAAGCATTCTATGGTTTCAATTTGATGGAAAGTATGTTGTGTGGAAAAGCCCCAAATTGAGTGAATAGTACAATTAGGGTTTATGTTGAATTATGGTGATTTGGGTGAAATTGGTTAGTAATCAAGGTTAAGAAGTGTAATTGGTGTTTAGTATGATTAATTGGAAGCTTGAATGGTTTGATTTGGAAATGGGGTGAAAAATTAGTTAATGGACGAAATGCTCAAGTGGTTCTTTTTCCATGTTAGTGTTGCATTTTGGTTGAATTGGATGGTAAATTGGTATTGTGGATGAAAGTAGATGCGTTATGGCGTTTGAAATATCATTTTCGGGTTAGAAATGAGAAAGTTAGGTTTATGCGGGTTTTCCGGGAAAAGTGTCTGGAATACGGGTTTGAAGGCTGGAATGTGTTTGTGGGTGTTGGAATAACAAGGTTCTAGCTCGGTTCGTAAACCGAGCTTTACGTGGACTTTGCGGGAAGGTGCGGGTTTGTGCGGAAATTGCTTTCGGGGTTTGTTTGGGTGTGTTCGACCTAATTATGGTTGTACAGAGTGATTCTGCGTTGGTGGAATAGCGTGGAACCGTAGGAGCCAAGTTTTGCGTTTGGTCGAGAACCGGATTTCCCGAGTTTTGGGTCATGAGCGCGTTTCGAGGTAAGGGCTAAATTTGGTAAAAATGTATGTTTGTTCCGTTCCAAGGCCCTAAGACCTTAGAGGTCTGGGTTCTTATTCTGTTTTGTATGTGTATATCAGGTATGATACTTCTGTTTTTATTTGTGCATGGTTATTATTATTTGTTCTGATTCTGTGACGAGACCCGTATGGTTGGAGAGACCACGGGTGCTCCTTAGTTCTGCTTACGTATCCGCACCGGAGTGCAGTACTACATTACGTGTGTCTCGCACTTTGGAGGGTGCGACACTTTACGTATACTCGCACCGGGAGTGCGGTATACCTCTGTGACCTACGACAGTTTGGGGATCGCGACCCCACCCGATACCGTGCTTTCTGCTTTACATTGCATTACATTACGTATATTTCTGACCTCTTAGAGAGGGCTGTCGTTTTGGGTCGTTCTGGCGGTTGGACCGCATATGATGGATTCTGACTCACCTCTGACTTTGCATTCATGTATATACAAGTACATATATATATGCGTTTGTGCTTGTATCTGTTCTGTTTTGCAGGTTCAGTTTGCGCCATATGGGCAAACTACACTTTTACCTTAGCCCTTACTGGGTCCTTTCGAGGACTCACCCTTTTATTTGTTTACCACCTTTCAGGTAGTCCTGGAAAGCAACCGGCGGAATAGAGGTCCGCGGTGCTTTCTGTTATCACGGGTTTCAGCAGCAGCAGCAGTACCACGTGCGGAAAATCTCCCGAGCGAGAAGGGTTCCGATTCCGCACTTAGGTATATCTAGGTTTTAGTATGATGGCTCTGTAGCTGTAGTTGCATGCATGTATTTAAATCATGAGTTTGCATATGAGGTAGATTTATGAAATGTAATCTGATCTTGATTGTCATCTGAGTCGAGGGCGGAGCCCCGATTTGCTTATGATGAATTGGTATATGAGATGGATTTCTGCAGTTCTGCTTGTCTTGTATGGTATTTGGTGAAAGTTATATTACTTGTATACTTGCCATGTATAGATGTTGGTAGGTTGCATGTTAGAATCGATTATTCTATTAGTGGGTAAAATGCTCCGCCACCGCGCTATCCGCTGTAGGTTCCGGTTCCGAACGTCGCGGTTGGCCCCCGCCTCCGCAACCGGGCGGGGTGGCTGTGACATAAACCCTAGGTTCGGGGATTCTGTATGTATCTTTGTTGTGTGCGTAAGTACTCGTCCACGGAGGGCGGGGCTTACTTTGTTGTTAATGCATGAACTGTATGTATGGTAATGGTGATGTGCTCGTCCGTTTCCGAGGGACGAGACTCACTATGGATTTTATTTAGAATATGTATGAAATTTTCAGGTTGCTTCCACAATCGCTTCGCTTTTTTTTGGGTCCGCTACGCGCGGCAGGTCACGATGGACCTGCCATTCTGTATTCATTCCGGCTTCCGCTTCCGACGTCCCGGCGCCCCCGCCTCCGCAACCGGGCTCGGGTGGCGTACGGTGACACTTAGTGAGCTGATATGAGCTCAAGGAGCTCAATGGATGATTTAATATGTCCTGGACTAGCTCTATGTGAGCTTGCTACAAATGTGTCTAGGCACCTTTTGGCGAAGAGACGTGTCTCTTGGCGGAAAGGTGCGTAAATTGGTGAAAAGGTGTCGAAGAGGGCCAAGCACACCTTCGGCTTAGGCCGAAGGGTGCGTAGCACCCTTCGGTGCCGAAAGGGCACCCTAAGGGGGCCTTGCACCCATTCGGCCATAGGCCTAGGGGTGTGAGTGCCCCTTCGCCCTAGGTGCCTCTAGGCAAGGGGGTGCACCCCATGCCTTGCACCATTCAGTCAAAGGGACATGTCTCATGTTCCATGGCCGAATGGGCAAGGGGCATGGGTCACCTCCCTTGCCTCTTCACCATATTTGGATAATTAATTAATTAGTTAATTAATTTCCTATTAGACATAATTATTTATTTATTCCTTTTCTACTTAATTAGTTAATTGAAAAGGCAAAAGGCATGAGACATGTCTCTTGGACCAAGGGGCATTGGTTGCAGCCCTTGGCCCTAGAGACATGTTACTTCGCAAATGAGGAGGCATTGTGCCCCCTCATTGGCAGCCCATCCTCCTCTATAAATAGAGGGAGTGTGGCGCCATTAATCTCATCCCTCAACCAGCATTGGTTCTCTTTTCTCTCTACATACTTCCTCTTCCGAATTAGTTGGCATTCTAGGAGCATTGTGAGTGGAACTCACCTTGGAGACAAATCATCTTCAAGCCGCCATTAAGGTGTTCCCCAAGCCGAGTCTTCTTCATCAACAAGGAGCAAGAATCTCTAAGATTCTTAAGCTGCGTCCAGAAGCAAGGTTCACACTCTTAAACCTTTCTTCGTTATCTTTAAATGCAAACATGAGAAGCATGTTAAAGAAGCATGTTAACTACCACTCCCGCCGCACTAGTGATGGTGGTTCGATTATGCTTTGTAAAAGAGTATTTATAATCTAGTTGGTAGCGACACCTTTATGGTTCAGGTTACTCTTGGAGGACCAAGAGTTCTAAGGGGGGAGAATGTTACGGTCACCCCGATCGGGTGTGTGACTTGGGTGGCCCGGGGCTCCGGTTTTGGTCTGCGGGTCACGGTTTTGGGAGTTCAGACAGCTCCCGAGCCTTAGCCGAGCATCATTTTGGGAAACCCTTGCATATTTGAGGTCGTGTGGGTCCCCCGGACATTTCCGCCGAAAATATTTTTCGGGACGGGGGGGTTGTCCCGGGACGTACAGGGGGCTCGGTAGCGCTCCTTGGACCTCAGATTGAGAAACCGTTGGCGGATTTGGAATCGTGGGAACGTCCCGGAGCTTTTTACGCTATAAAATATTTTGGGGCAGGACGTTCGGTTTCGGGCGGCTCTCGGGCCCGGGATGGAATTTTTCTGACGGCTTCAGTGGAAGCTGTGTTATTTTAAGGCAGAATTTATGGTTATTTTTGTGGAATTTTGTCGTGACGGGATTGTGGTTCAGGTTGATATACTCGCACATCGGGATTCGTTCGGGTTCAACGAGCTCGGTAGGACATTCTAGAGATGTAAATAAACATTTGAAACAGGTTTTATGAATTTTATGATATCCTGAGGGTTGTGTCCAATTTTCGTTTCAATTGGAGTTCAGAAATTGCGGTTGGGCCAACATTGTAACTTTTAGGAGAATTTGGGGACTAAAGGTGTAATTTGGCCGTAAGTCAGCAATATTAGGAAAGGGAGAGGGGCTGAAGTCGGCTGGAAGGGAAGAGGATAAGGGACACTTGGCTGTTTTTAATTAAAGGTGGAAAGGAGATGGAAAAAGAAGAAAAATATATAAAGGAAGAGATAAATCATTTCATCACCTTTCTTCTTCTCCTTCCTCTCGACTTGGCGCCATTACTACTGTTCATCCAAGCTTCATGTTCTTCAAATCTTGGCTGAAATCATCAAGAATTCGGATTCTATAAGTGGTAAGTTTTCTCCCTTCACCTCTTTTCTAGTTGGAAGTAAGTTTTTGATGGAAAAAGAGGAAGAAAATAAATTTAGTGTTTGTTCTTAGCTACTAGCTAGGATGATTCTCTTGCTTACAAATTTAAGTATGTTGATCTTGGGATGGAGAGGAGTAAGAATCTAGGGTTGGATGTTGGAAAAACTTCTTGGTTGAAAAACCCTAATAATGCCGAAATTATGGGTGAAATTCTAAAATGGTGTATGTTTGTGTTCTTGAATCATGCTTGAGGTATGTTGTTCCTTGCATGATTCTAAGACTTTCTATGGATTCAATTTGATGGAAAGCATGCTAGGGAAGAAATCCCCTTTTGGCCGAATTGATATGGTTAGGGTTTATGTTGATTTAGGTGTAATTGGTTAGTAAGCATGCTTAAGAAGTTTAATTTGTGGTTTATGTTGATTTGTGTATTGATTGATTTGGATGGTAAATTGGTTTCGGGGTTGAATTTAGGTGCGTTATGGTGGTTAAAATGTCGTTTTCGGGCATGGATGAAAAAGTTACCTTTATGCGGGTTTACCGGTAAAATGTCGGGAATGAAGAGTTTAAAGGTTGGATTGTGTTTGTGGGTGTATGAATAACAATATTCTAGCTTGGTTCGTGAAACCGAGCTTTCTGCGGGTTTTTGCGGAAAAGTGCGGGATTGTGCGAGTTTGGTTCTGGGGGTCTAATTTGATGAGTTCTGATTGGTTTGTGGTTGTTCAGCTTGATTCTGTGTTGGTGGAGCAGTGTGGGACCATAAAAGTCCAGTTTACGCTTTTCGGGCCGGGAGCCGGGATTTCCCGGGATTGGTGCCGCGGCGTGTTTTCGAGGTAAGGGTTCAACTCCTCCCGTCATGCATTTTGGTATGGGACTTTATGTATACGGGTTTAGTTGAGGCGGGTTCCCGGGTTGAGGACAGTGGTTTGGTGATCCTGGGACCTGTCATATGGTAAGATGCATGTTCGTGTCTGCTCCAAAGCCCGGGTGGTCTTGGAGGCCACGGGTTTATATTTGGTTCTATATATCCGCACTAGGTGCTGATATCTTGGTTTATGTTATTACATTATTGTTATTATATGTGATTCTATGACGAGACCCGGGACGGTCTTGGAGACCTTGGGTGCTCCTTGGTTTGGTGGTGTGTCCGCACTGGAGGGTGCCGACACTTTATGTATACCCGCACCAGGAGTGCCGGTATACCTCTGGGACCCTACAACAGTTTGGGGATCATGACCCCAGCCGGTACCGTGCTTTTGGATTGGGACCTCTTGGAGAGGGTTGTCGTGTTGTATTCTATTATGAGGGTCGTTTGGGCGGTTGGACCGCGTATGGGATTTCCGGCTCACCTTGTCCTATGGGACATTGTATTTTTTATTGGTGTATATATATATGTGCTTGTGTTGTTCTATTTTGCAGGTTCGGTTGGGTACCATTTGCACGAACTGTATCTTACCTCAGCCCTTACTGGGGAATAGAGATCCGCGGTGCTTTTGGTAGTTTTTAGGATTTAGTTTTGTTGGCTCTGTAGCTGTAATTGCATGCATGTATAGTGGTATGATACGAATCCACCCCAAAGAGATGGATGGTTCACCTTGGCGGATCTAGCTTGTTATGAATGACAGAGTTAGAAACGAAACCGGGATGGCTCCTAACCACCTCAATCCTCAAATGGAGAGCAATGGAAAGGTTAATTGCCTAGGAGTGAGAGATCTAGCACCTCACTTCTCAAATGAAGAGCAACACTAGATGTTAAGCTTGAATCCACTTTAATGGAAGCAAGGGGATGATGGAGATAAAAGGCAGAGTTCAAAGTTGAACCGAATACTCTCACAACGGGAGATAATTTTTTGATCTTCCAAAACTGGGTTACAATGTGTGAAAACTAACTTATATAGGGAAGGGGAAGGAGAAGGCAAATACGGCTCCTCCTTTCTTACATGCATGCGAAAAGTAGAAAGTACTGTGCATGTGTGTCAGACCAAAAAGTTTCCAAAAAGGTTACAGTACTCGTAAAAGTACACTTACGTCTGTAGCATGTAAAGTCTGACACTTGTCTTCCCGATTATCTTCGTGAGAAATAGGAGGGAGTCTTCGCAGAGGTCTAGTTAACTGAAGTCTGTGGGTTGCGAAGGCTTCACAGGTGCAGCTACGCTGAGGAGAGGACGTTTACTGATGCTTCGTGCAAAGGACTTCGCTTATAACTGGTAAATTCTCCTAGGGTCCCCACCAAGAGGCTTCGCATTTCCAGAGTCCCCGCCGAAAGACTTCGCAGCTCCAAGGTCCTCGCCAAGAGGCTTCGCATTGATGCCTTCGCGGTCGAGAGGCCTCGCATTTCCAGGGGCCCCGCCAGGAGGCTTCGCATTAATGTCTTTGGGGCTTCACTCGGGTGTGGTCAGTTTGTACGTAGCCTTCGCCTTTGGCCTCCTCTTCAAGTATGCTTATATTCACGGACCTAAAGGCCTTCGCGCTATCTTCTTGCATGGTGATGCCAAGTTGGTGAAGCCGTAGAATCCGTTCTCTAGCTTCCTCTTGATCATCCTGGGCCATGAGTCTCATGAACGTGTTGAGACTTGCTTGAACTTGTTTCGATCGAGACCTAGTCATAGGTCTGCCAATGCCTTCAAGAGGGTTGGGAGGCTTGCGAGCTCGAACTGGGGCATCTTCATGTTCCTCATTAGGTCTGCTGGGTTGATTCACGGCGATGTCCTCATCATAGGGTCACAAATAACGACCCACGGTCGGAAGCCTCCCTTAACAACGTTCCCCCACAACGGGGAGAACTTTCTATTCATTCCACGGAGGAAAGCTCCTCCCATGTCAACCGTAACAGGCAAGAGGAGCGCACCACTCCACCACTAAATCCTCCGGCTGCAGGCCTTGATCCGGCCGTCCTGCAGTCAATCACCGAGGCTAATACTCTCAGGGGAGTTCTGGATAATGCGAGAACGTTGCGAACCCACCAACCTGAGCGTCCCGCCACACCGCCTCAACAAGTAAGTGATCCTGACCCTCCTTCGTCTATACTTATTGCGCTTACTAGACTCTTAAAGGAAATGGAAAAAAGGGAAGAAAGGGCCAGTGTTCACAACATCTCCAGGATGTGTTTGGACCACCTCAGGACCCAACCTTTCACTCAACGGGTCTTGGAGACCCCCCTCCCAGATCAGTTTCGCCAGCCCAAGCTGGATGCTTACGACGAGTTGACAGATCCGGATATTCACTTACAACGTTACGTCTCTGCGATGGCCATCACGAGGGCGGACGACAACACCCTTTGTAGGGCCTTCAGCTCTACACTCACGGGGAGTCGCCAGAAGATTTCCATCCCGAGCCCCGGGAGTCGCCCGGAACCGAACGTCCCGCCCCAAATATTATTCTCCATAGAAATCTCCGGGACATTCCCACGACTCCAAATCTGTAAACGGCTTCTCAAACTGAGGTCTCGGGAGCGCTACCAAGCCCGCTGTACGTCCCGAGACGACCCCAACAACCCCCCGGCGCCGGAAAAATATTTTCGGCGGAAACGTCCGGGGGACACACACGACCTCAAATACGAAAGGGTTCGCCAAAAAGATACTCGGATAAGGCTCGGGAGCCGCCTGAACGCCGAAAAACGTGACCCGCAGGCCAAAACCGAAGCCCCGGGTCACCCGGTCGCAACCCTCTCGGGTGACCGTAACATTCTCCCCCCCTTAGAACTCTTGGTCCTCCAAGAGTAGCCTGAACCATCCATACAGGTGTCGCTACCAACCAGAATATATAAATATCCTCCTTACTAAGAACAATCGGACCACCGTACTGGTGCGGCGGGAGTGGTAGTTTAAACTACCATACAGAGCCTCTCAACGGCGTCAAACCCTCCGGGTGCATCTTATTGCACCCCGAGTCAGTTGCCGGTATTTCTACCTGACAACCCCAGACATTACCGAATCCAAATCTAACTGATCCTCAACAGGCTATCCTGGAAGTCATCACGTAAAACAAAAATAGTCGGGGGGTAAAGCCAACCTAACAACTCACTCTAGAAACTCATGAGAACCGATAAAACTCGGGGTAACTTGCCCCGCCTACCAAATCTTACAGTCCCTCTGATCGGTGCTACCTCCAGTCAAACTCTGTCACCAATCTCAAATTCTAAGTCCCTGTGACATCTATTCACACATAAGGTAGTGCGGTCATTCGCGGTTTTGATCCGCGCCTGTAACAATCTGATCTTTGCCATAGTCTCCTCAAAAAGCTCGGGTCCCATCTCAACCCTATCAGACACATTTGTCCAACAGTGTGGTGTCATACACCTCCTCCCGTACAACGCTTCATATGGTGCCATGCCAATCGTGGTATGGAAGTTGTTGTTGTACAAGAACTCTATCAAAGGTAACTGCTGGTCCCAATCTCCTCCAAAATCCAAAGTACAGCTTCGCAGGAAATACCCCAGTATCAGAATCACCCACTCCGACTGCTCGTCCGTCTGTGGGTGATAAACTGTACTCAGATGGAGTCGCGTGCCCAGTGCTTCATGAAAAACTCCCGAACTGCTTTGTAACGCGGATAACGGTCAGATACAATGGAGTTTGGTACTCCATGTAATCGTATAATCTCCCTGATGTAAAGCTGGGCAAGCTTCTCCAGAGGGTCTGTGACCCGAATAGGCAGAAGGTGTGCGCACTTTGTCAGCCGATCCACAATAACCAAGACAGCATCATGATGATAACGTGTCAGGGGCAGTGAAGTCAGAAAGTCCAAAGTAATATTGCCCCACTTCCCGACTGGAATGGGCAAGGTCTGCAGTGTCCTTGCCGGTTTCTGGTACTCAATCTTCCCCTGCTGACAAACGGCACACCTGGACACATGTGTGGCAATGTGTCTCCTCATACTAGGCCACCAGAAGTGAGTGCACAGATCCTAATACATCTTTTCACTCCCGGGATGAATACTCAATCTGCTCGAGTGTGCCTCCTCTAAAAACTCATTCCGGAACTCCTGATCCTCCGGTACAAAAAGGCGGTCTCGGAAGTATAGCAATCCCTGCCTATACTGAAACGTCGGTAACAAAGACCCCTTATCTTCCCCAGATAATTTCTTCAACCCCGGATCTCTACCTTGCGCCTCGCGCACCCTGTCAAGCCACTCAGAAAGTATGGTAAATGTGTATACCTGAGCACGCTCCCAGAGCTGCCACCTGTGCCAAAGGCATGTCAAATCTCTCTCCTCGGATCGGTCCCCAACATCTCCTCCCTTGACCAACCCGGTAAACTTCCTGCTCAGAGCATCGGCAACCGTGTTGCCCTTGCCAGAGATGTACTCGATACTACAATCATAGTCCTTAATGTATTCGAGCCATCTGCGCTACCTCATGTTAAGCTCCTTCACAGAAATGATATTTCAGACTCTTATGGTCGGTAAGAATCTGAAATTTGTTACCAAGCAGACAATGCCTCCATTGATTCAGCGCATAAATCACTGCAGTCAACTCCAGATCATGTGTCGGTTAGTTCAGCTCATACGGTCGCAGCTACCTCGACCCATAAGCTACCACATTACGCTCCTGCATCTACACACACCCCAAACCGGACGTGGAAGCATCCGTATAAATCACATACGGTAAGCTCGGGTCTGGAAGAATCAGAATCGGAGCGTTAGTCAACTGCCGCATCAACTCCTGAAAATTCTGCTCACACCTATCGGACCAGATAAAGCTGACCCTTCCCGGTCAATCTGCGTAAGCGGAGATGCCGTAATAGAAAATCCCGTACAAACCTCCGATAATATCCTGCTAACCCCGTAAAGCTCCCGATCTCCCGCATCGTGGTAGGTTGTTTCCAATCCGAACTACCCTCACCTTCTCTGGATCCACAGCAGACTATGCTCGAGATATAATATATCCCAAAAGTGACTTCCCGAATCAGTAACTCACACTTTGAGAATTTAGCATAAAGCTGATGTTCCCAAAGTGTCTCGCAGAACTACCCTCGATGCTCCCCATGCGAGTCTTCATCCCTAGAATATATCAGAATAACATCGATAAAAACCACCGAGAAATGAGTCCAAGTAGGATCGGAACACCCGATGCATCGATCCATGAATGCCGCCGAGCATTGGTCAGCCCGAATGGCATGACCGTAAACTCAAAGTATCCATATCGGGTGCGGAAAGCGCCTTAGGTATATCCTCATCCTTCACCCTAAGCTGAAAGTACCCAGATCAGAGATCAATCTTCGAGAAAACTCTCGAACCCCGAAGTTGATCAAAAAGGATCATCAATCCTCGGCAACGGATACTTATTCTTCAAAGTAAGAGCATTCAACCATCTGTAATCAATGCAAACTCGAAGCGTCCCATCTTTCCTCTTAACAAACAGAACCGGAACACCCCACGGTGAAGTGCTCGGTCGGATGAAGCCCTTCTGCTGTAATTCCTCCAACTGCTTCTTCTTACCCGAAATCCATGTTTCAAACACCAAACCACACCTAAATCCAACCCCAATACCATTTAAGCATCCAATTCACCCAAAATCCAACCCCAACATAGGAAAAGTTTCACTTTAACATTTCGGTTCTATACCAACATTTCACCACACTTCCAAATCAAACCATTCAAGCTTCCAATTAATCATACTAATCACCAATTCCACTTCCAAACCAAGAATGCTAACCAATTGCATCCAAAACAACCAAATTCAACATTGAACACCAACATTCAAATTCGGCCAAAAGGGGGTTTTTCACCCAACTTGTTTTCCATCAAATTGAATCCATACAAAGGCTTAGAATCATGCTAGGAACAACATACTTGAAGCATGATTCAAGAAAACAAACCCCAGCTGACCTTCAACTCGCCCCGCCCCAAGGGTAATCCCCTCATGGTGCGGAAGGGTAATCCCCTTTTGGCTCCTTCAGGAAGGTCCCTGTATGAGTCGCCCTCGCGCGCCTCACCGGGCCTTCCGCGCGGACACCTCCAACAGGTAGTTGCGGGTCTCGTCCCCAACTGACCTTCAACTCGCCTCGCCCCAAGGGTAATCCCCTTGCGGTGCGAAAGGGTAATCCCCTTTTGGTTTCTTCAGGAAGATCCCTGTGTAAGTCACCCTCGCGCGCCTCACCGGATCTTCCGCACGGGCATCTTCAAAACAGGTAGCTACGGGTCTTGTCTCTACAAACCCCAGCTGATCTTCACCTCGCCCCGCCCCAAGGGAAAATCCCCTTGCGATGCGGAAGGGTAATCCCCTTTTGGCTCCTCCAGGAAGGTCCCTGTATAAGTCACCCTCGCGCGCCTCACCGGGCCATCCGCGCAAACACCTCAAACAAGATGTGTAAGTCACCCTCGCGCGCTGCAGCGGACCTTCCGCACAAACTCCCAAACACAGTTGCGGGTTTCACTCCCCAGGACTCCGGATGGCTCTTCACTTGTCTCAATAAGTACTCCACTGCCTTCGCCATCACGCGACCTCAGGCTCAAGGTAAACTGAGCTTCACTCCATCCTTATCATATAATTGATGAGCACTCTGCAGGTATCCTGTACTTGGTACACTCATACACTACCCAAGGGCTTACTCCCTGGAATATTGCCAGGAAGGTCTCTGTGTGAACCACCTTAACGAACCCCAGTAGACCTTCCACGAGGGGAAATCTCATCCATGGTCTTAAAAGGCATCGCCGCCATGAACCCTAAACGGGTCCTCAACTTGTCTCAGCAAGTAGTCTCTGCCTCAACTGGTCTCAACAAGTGAACTCACAAATGGTCTAGAGTGATATTTGTGGCTCCACCGTTGCGGATTTCAAGTGCTTCGCCACTGTGAACCCAAGCTGAATCTTCAGCTTATCTCAACAAGAGGCTGAATCTCCAGCTTATCTCGACAAGAGATCTCTGTGGCTTTGCCGTTGCGAACCCCAGCAGACCCCTCGCCACGAATGGGACTTAGCCCACGGTCGTTAACCTAGCTAACGTGCCCTACAATGCTATCGCAAGACAAAAGCGAGACTACAAATAATGAAGGTAAATTGAAATTTTACTTCATTATTGTCAAAATTTTGCATAAATTGCAGATATCCTTTGTACACAAAAGAGGGGGGGGTCATCCACAGATTGGAGCCTCCGTCCTAATCCAGCATGACATACCATGCATCTCCCATCTTCTTCCCCTGCTCCCCCCCAGTTGAGCAGGGCCTCTACTGCTGGATTGCTGTTGTTCGCAGCATCCAGAATCCCAAGACTTAGCTCTGGGAACGCTTGCTCCACTTGGAAGCGGCATCGCAGCCAGCCCACCTCATAGGCCTGCGCCCCTGCTTCACCTTGAGCTTGGATTTCACCAAGCTTCTCCATCAATCGAGGCATCCTCTGTGGGAGGGACACCTTGATGGAAGAGGACTCAGGGTCCTCACCTGCAAAAGGAGGAAGGCTCAGAGCCTTCTCCATCTCCCGCACTGAGGCCACCACATTCTGGAAAGCAGTGGAAACCTCAACTTGTGCCTTCACGGCATCCTCAGCAGCAAGCCTGCTCTCTTCTGCTTTCCCCTCCGCCAACTGGGCCTGGGCGATGGCCTGGCACTTCACCTCCTCGGCTGCAGCCTCTGCCAACTTAACTTTGGCCTTCGCCTCTGCAAGGGCAGCTTTTGTTTCAGCCTCCAAAGAGAGGAATGTCTCCTTCATGACAGCAGCCTCAATTTGTTTGGCTCCCAACTCTGCTTCCTGTTGAAGGAAACAATGCTGAAATGCATCAATCAGATGGGCCTGCTCCAACCGACGCAGCCTGCAAGCGGTCCGCTCCTTGTTAAGGAAGTCACAGCAAGTCTCCAGTTGGGCCACACGATTGGCCTGCTCCTCTTGGCGCACCTCTTCCCTTCTCTGGGTGGCTTCCAGCTCCCTCCTGAGGGACGCGATCTCTGCTACTTGGGTCTCGTCCCGCCTGTTGGCATATTCAGAAAGTCATGACATTGCGCAATGGCAGCATACCCTTGAACGACGGCCTCCATCCAAATCCATTCAGCAAGACAGAAAGAAGAACAAAACTTGTGAAACAAAGACCAAAAGTAGGTCTTACCCGCAGACTCTGTTGGGCTGCCTCCTTCATGAACTCAGCAGGGGAGTCTAGGTTTCGCTCTATTACCTCCCTGTCATAGGGGGTGCGCAGCCCTTCCAGGCACGATAAGAGGGTCTTCTCCCCTCCCGACAACAATGAACTGCCATTGTTGAGAAGGAAGACTGGATCCCACGCATCGCGCAGTAGCTTCCCCTTTTCCTTGTACACCTTGTCCCTGAGGTCTTGCCTCGTGACCCTCATTGTAACCGGCTCTTTAGACCACTTGGGGGCTGTCTTGGCAGCAACTCGCCTTCGCTCCAAGTAATGGGACCAGACCCCGGTCTCCTCCAAAATCTCGGTCATGGTCCCCAGGTCCGCATAGGCCTCGCGAGGGCCGCTCCCTTGCCCTGAAGGCCCCGCACCTGCAGCAGTTAAAGGTATCAGTACAACTGAGAAAACTAAAACACAATCTCAAGACAAGTAAAGCAAACTCTCAAGTCAAATAACTTACCAGCAGTAGGTTGCACCCATCCACTAGCCTCTGGTTGGCTGCTGGAAGGTTGGGCTACCTCCCAACCAGTTGTCCTCATAGAGGACCGCGCCACGAGCGCCCCCTCCTCTGGGGTCTCACTATCAGAAGAGGAAGATGCCTCCTGAATAATCAAGACCCCTTTCCCCTTCACCGCGGGGGCATCCTCCTTTGAAGGAGTCACTGCAGGGGCGTCCTCCCATGAAGGGATCGCCACAAGAGCCTCCTCCCTTGCAGAACGGGCCACCGCCTCCTCTGCTGGAGTGACCCTCACGTCCTCAGAAATGGCCACTGCCTCCTGCTGCCCAGAACTGCTGATTGCTTTAGCAGCCTGTTGGCCCCTCCTTCTCATGAACAGCAGGACTTCCCCTGCATACATCTTGCCTCTTTTAGGGGGCGCGTTTCCCTTGGCAGCAATTTCTACCGTCACCACGTGCCCAGGCAAGTCTTCACCTTGAGCTGGAGAAGGGCTCGCAAAGAGCCCAGACACAAAGGCCTCAAGGACGGCGGCATCCTGAGCGGGAACTGGCTCCACCACTGATATTAGCACAGCCTCTATGGGAGCAGCGGACAGAGCCCTCTACAATGGGCGTGGCCTCTTCAGTAGCGGAGGGGACCTCCACCTCCAGTCCCCTCCCCTCCTCCGCAGGATCTGCGGCCTCTACGGTGGCGAGGACCTCTTCCCCAACAGACCCCGCTGCCTCTTCAGTAGGAGGGACTGCTGCAGATCCCTCTGCCTCTGCAGGCCCCTTGGCCTCTTCAGCAACGGTGGAAGCACTCCCCTCTCCAGGCTGCACATCGCCCACAACCACTCTCCTCTTCTTCTCTCTTTGAGGGGACACCAATGACTTGGTGGCGGCCCTCTTCTTCCGCAAAGGGACAATGCGTCCCAGCGCCTTAACAGCCCCAGCAGGGGCATCCCTCCCAAATGCACAGGCCAGGTGCCCCTGCTGGGCAACGCGCATGGACGCTCTCTTGCCCTTGCCTTCGCCAGACTCACTGCAGGCGTCTGCAAACAGAAGTAAAAAAGCTTCAGACCAGGTTCTTCTAAGCATTTTACATTTGTGCAATACACTGGTATATACAAACGTATTTCTTGGCCCTGCCAGCGCTGCGGTAAGGGCATCTACCACTACCCAGCGATGAGCTGGGGCCCATCCCTCGTATGGCGGGGGCACCTCAGGGTCCAGAAGGAAGCCGGTGCTGATCCCAGCCCACCTCAGAGTTGGCTCATCAAGTTGAGTGGCAGAGAAAGCGAAAAGCTCGTCACAGGCGCTCCTCGCAAACACTTCGTCCAACCATCCCAAAAGTTGGACGTATGCCTGCCACCGCAGCCCGTTGGAAGTCAACTCAGGCCTCCACGCGATGCTCTGCACAGATCGTCGCGTCCTCGCCACGGGAAATTTCCATGAGTTTTCACGGGGCAGGAAGAAGAAGGATCCGTGCCAGGAATGGTAGGATCTGGGCGCGGCGATGAACGAGATGGAATTGTTCCCCCCAACATTTATGGAGGTCATATGGTAGTGGCGGATCTGTCTGGGCAGTCGCCACATGTCTACGCAGCTGACGCGTGTTGACATTACTGGACGTCATTGGTATTTGTGCGTCGCGCGATTCTCAGAATTCGAGAGGGGAAATAGAGGAGAAATAGAGGAAGGAATAGAGGAAGGGTCCTCTGTTTGTTTTGAGTATTGAGAAATTCCGACGAGAGTGTCGAGTTTTTGTTAAACGTCATTTTTTAGGTGAGGATAATGAATGTCTTTATAGCCCAAGGCCGGAGTGGTATTATTGTAATATTTCAATATAACGTTATTGTACACGTGCTCTATATGTCCGGGTATGTTTCTCCGGGAATGTCCAATGTCTTGTCCGAGTAAATGTTCATTAAGTCCGGGAATGTTCAATTAGGTTCTAGTTACCACTTGAGTTTTTAATGGGACCCTTATACTGGGCTTACTAATTTGGGCCTTTTGGTAGGTCTGTTTGGGTGATTGGGCCTAGCGGCCATCAAGTCCCCCCTTTGTCATTTGGCCGAGTCGAATGGTCCGGGATAGTTGGAACGACTGTCAGTGGAGTTTCTCGGTCTTCAATGATCCGGGAATTTAAAGATTTTGTATCTCCCAATTGAATTTCCCGAACCATCATGGTTCGGGTATTTGAAATAGAACCCATCCTTCCTTTGAATTTCCCGAACCATCATGGGTTCGAGATTTTGAAATAGGATTTTCATCCTTCCTTTGAATTTTACGTGGTTCGAGATTTTGAAAAAGGATTTCCATCCTTCCTTTGAATTTCCCGAACCATCATGGTTCGAGATTTTTGATGGCCGCCAGGCCCAATATGCATAAAAGGCCTAACAAAAGGCCCACACATAAGCCCGAAATAAGGGCCCCATTAAAAAACTAGTAAATAAATAACCCGAATAAGGCTTGAGAACGTTCCCGAACTATACTTCCCGAACCATACTTCCCGAAGTGCATATAGGACCTAAAATACATAATCACCTCAAATTGAGATATTACGATAAGACCACTGCATCGGGACTATAAATACATTCACTATTCATAGCTAAAAGGGTAACGTTTAACAACGACTCGACGCGACTCGTCAAATCATCATCTCAGAGGATCTCTCTATTTCTCGACAATCGCGCTCTAATACGCAAAGTCGACCTAATGGCTTCTGTCAACGTCGTGAAACGCAACACAAACCTAAACGTGGCGATCACGCCGCACGGATCCGCCAAAGAAATGGCACCGTCGTGGGAAAGGCGGTGGTCCCCAAAATCGGATTGAACGTGGGGGCCATTCCCGTTCCCGATCATCTAGACCGGAGGGAGGAGGTTCCACCAACGGCCGCACGGCCGACCCCAGTTACAAGAGTTCCTCGGAGGAAACGTCTCATGGAGCGACCTCCCTACGGCCAACATCCAGCCTTCCGTCAGGCGACATTCGACACTTGGACCCTGATCTTGTCCAAGCAGTTCGGATGGTTCTTCAGGAAGAGCGAAGAAACCAAGACGACCAGGCTGGTCAATCTTATAAACCTCGGGACAGCCCGTTACCACGGCAGAAGCGGTCAGACCATGGTAGACAGCAGGCAGCTTCACACCAAGTTGCTTCCCCGGACCGTCACAACCGACAGCGGTCAAGATCCCCGAGGGAGCACAAGAGAGAACGATCCCCTAGACCAGAGAGACTGGTACGTGGTGATCCGCGGGACGACGTGATCAGGCAAATGTTGCATCGTCTGGAACAAGTCGAGAGAAACTCGGGCATTCCCGAACCCAAGTGTGAGGTCATCCCTGATGATGGACCATTCACCAGCAGGATTCGGGACGCCCAGATGCCCCGAGTATTTAACTTACCGCACCCATTATACCAGGGTTCAGGAGACCCGGATGCTTTTGTCCGCAAGTACAAGAGAGCGATGGAGCTGAAAGGAGCCAACGAGGCGGGCCTGTGCAAGTGTTTTGAAGTAGCTCTAGGAGGTCCGGCCTCAGCTTGGTATAACTCGCTCCTCCTGAACTCGGTATCATCGTTTGGGGACCTGGCAACCAAGTTCACAACTCACTTCATCGGATGTAAGAGGTCAGTGAAAAGGGCCATCCAATTGTTTGACATCAAACAAAGGCCGAACGAGAGTATTCGAGAGTTCGTCGAAAGGTTCAACCGAGAAGCCGTACACGCGTCTGATCTGACGGACAACATTCGGATCATGGCATTCACGAAGGCGCTCATCCCCAATTCGCGCCTGGCTTATGAATTATCTCGAAAGAACTTCACCAGTGTCGAAGAAATGTACGCTGTCACACAGGAGCATATGATCGCTCAGGAGATGTTGTCTCAACGCGAAGGGAAGCAGGATAACAGAGATAATCGAGAGCCAAGGAAGGAGAACATGAGAACTCCGCAGGTCAAACAGCCGGGGAACTGGGGAGAACAGAAGAGAACTTTCGAGAGAAACCCGAATTTCACCCCCCTCAATACAACTCGGGCTAGCATCCTCGCAGCCCTCCAGAGACAAGGTGCGGGGAACATTAACTGGCCCAGAGCCATGCCAGAGGGGGCGAAGCGCGATTCGTCCAAGTACTGCCAGTTCCATAGAGACACCAGGCATGAGACTGAGCAGTGCCATCAGTTGAAGAGATACATCGAACATCTCATCAAGAGGGGCTCTCTTGGTGAGTACCTAAAGATGCCTCGGAACGAGGAAATTTCCCGAGGCAAGGGGAAGGCTGAAGAAGACACCTCGTGTCACCGCACGCCACCCGAGCCCGGTTGCGGAGGCGGGGGCGCCGGGACGTCGGAAGCGGAAGCCGGAATGAATACAGAATGGCAGGTCCATCGAGACCTGCCGCGCGTAGCGGACCCGAAAAGCGAAGCGATTGTGGAAGCAACCTGCAAATTCATACATATAGTCGAATAACCATGCAAACAGTTCATGTAATAACAACAATGTAAGCACCGCCCTCCGAGGACGAGTACTTACGCATATAACATAAATACATACAGAATTCACCGAACCTAGGGTATCTAGCAAGCGCCAAGCGCTCAGAACATGCAACAGAACAGAATATATACATATATATACAATCATCACAATAATAAAACAGAAAATATGCACATGCAGCTACAGAGCCGACCCTAGGCCTAAACATCAAAATACCTCGCGCGGGATTCAGGCCTAGTGGACAAAATCCCAGCCCGCAAGGTACTGCTGCTGCTCAACACAACCCAGGCAGAAGCCTCACGGAAACCTACTTCGCTGGCTGCTTACCAGACCTACCTGAAATCCAAAAACAGAACCCAAAAAGGGTGAGTCCTAAAAAGGACCCGTAAGGGATATGGGGTAAGGTAAGTATATGTAACCCTGCAAAACAGAAAGATAGCAATATATATGCAACAGAATACGGAATAACATGCATGTACAGAAAATAGATCGGAGTCCCGAAGGACGTGCGATTCTAAATCGCCATAACCCTTATAACAAATCGGAACGACAGCCTCCACTAAGGAGTCGGAAGCCAAGCTAATCTGAAGCATGGTGCACCAGTGGGTAGCGAACCCACAACTGCCGTAATATTAATGCATGCAGTATGCCATAAGGCATACTCCTACCAACTACAGAATATGCCCAAAGGCATAAAATTCCGAAATACTAGCAGAACAGAAAATGAAACCAAAACATATACTTAGCTTACCAAAACAACAGAACCAAACCCTTACCTCCAAAATCCAGAGTATTAGACCGATTCTGGATAACTCCTACACCGTGCCCCGAAACTTAGAACTTCTCTTTTCCTAACCTCCGAACCTCAGAATCTGTCAAACCAAGTTAAATTAGCATCCTTATCGACCACACTACCAAACTACACCCCCGACCCCAAAACTGAAAATCCGGTAGAATTTCCGTAAAATCCCAGATTTCCACAGAAATGTCAGAATTCAGAACCAACCTAGACAATGCAAGATTATACATTGACAAACATCATACAACAAGCAGAACTGATCAAATCCAACCTCAAACCCTTCATTACCCGCCATTTTCCGATAATCCCGCTTAATTGTAACTTTTCCATTTCTTAACCGAATTCAACGTTTCAAACTTCCATCCACTCCTAAATTCAACCCCAACACCATATTAACATCCAATTTAACCAAAATGAAACTCCAACATAAGAAAAGAATCATCCAATAATTCGGCTCCTTTGCCAATTTTTATCCAACTTCCAAATCAATCCATTCAAGCTTCCAATTAATCATACTAACCACCAATTACACTTCTAAACCAAGAATGATAACCAATTGCATCCAAAACAACCAAAATCAACTTTGAACATCAACAAACATTTCGGCCAAATTGGGGTTTTCCTACCCAACTTGTTCTCCATCAAATTGAATCCATACATAAGCTTAGAATCATGCTAGGAACAATATACTAGAAGCATGATTCAAGAAACCAAACACACACCATTTTAGAATAATTCCCAAAATTTCGCCACTTTAGGTTTCTAGCATCCAAGGAGTTTTTCCAAAATCTAACACTTGATTATCACTCCCTACAACCCAAGAACAACATACTAAAAGATGGGAGGAAGAGAATCATCCTAGCTAGTAGCTAAGAACAAACCCATAATTTGCAAAATCTCCTATTTTCTTCACTAAACCTTGATTCCAACAAGAAAAGAGAGCTAGGGAGGAGACTTACCACTTAAAGGATCCACTTCCTTGTTGATTTGAGCCAAGATTTGGAGAACACAAAGCTTTGGGAGAAGCTTCAATGGCGGAAGTGAAGGAAGAAGGAAGAAGAAGAAGAAGAAGAAGAAATGAAGAAATGAAGAAATGAAGAAATGAAATATAATTTCATTTATGAAATAATAGCCATATATATATATATATCCCTTTCTTTTTTCCCATACCACTCCACTTAAATGAAAACAAGCCATGTGTCCCTTCCTCCTTCCCATTACTGCCGAAAAATCTGCTGCCCATACCCCAATATTTTGTTTTGTAACCAAATACAAATTAACCTCCAAACTTTTCCAAAAGTTCCAATTTTGGCCCAAAAATAATTACCGAATTCCAAAATAAATGAAACTTGGACACAACCCTCAGAATATTATAACATTCATAAAACATGTTCCAAAAGTTCATTTACAATTCCAGATTGTCCTACCGAGCTCGCTGAACCCGAACAAATCCCGACGTGCGAGCATGTCCAACAGAACCAAAATCCCGTCACACCAAAATTCCACAAAAATACTCATAAATCCAACTTGAATTATAACATGACTTACCCCAAAGCCGTCAGAAGATTTCCATCCCGAGCCCCGGGAGTCGCCCGGAACCGAACGTCCCGCCCCAAATATTATACTCTATAAAAACCTCCGAGACATTCCCACGACTCCAAAACTGCAAACGGCTTCTCAATATGAGGTCTCGAGAGTGCTACCGAGCCCGCTGTACATCCCGAGACGACCCCGACAACCCCCCGGCGCCAGAAAAATATTTTCGGCGGAAACGTCCGGGGGACCCACACGACCTCAAATACGGAAGGGTTCGCCAAAATGATACTCGGATAAGGCTCGGGAGCCGCCTGAACGCCGAAAAACGTGACCCGCAGGCCAAAACCGGAGCCCCGGGTCACCCGGTCGCAACCCGCTCGGGGTGACCGTAACACCTCGGGACCGAACAAGAAGGGCAAAGAGAAGAAATCGCCACCCCAACCAACCGGAGTACTGAACACAATAACAACCCCGGGTTCAAATGCAAGGAAGAGGAAAGCGAGGGAAATAGCCTCATTAAGCTACGGGGATCCGTCTTCGAGAGTGAAACGAGCGGACGGGTCCGAAGTGCGTTTTCCGCGTTACGACCCACTCATTATCACCCTCCGAATTGGAACCATAGATGTCAAGAGGTTCTCTGCTCTGCGACGATGGCTCAAACGCAGATGTTCCTCGGAGTCGGTCCCGTAGGTCAATCCCGGTACACGACATTGATGGTCAAATGGCTTGTCATCGATGTCCCTTCTGCGTACAACGCTATCATCGGGAGAGAAACCCAGGTGGCTATTCACATGCGAATCGACGTGAAATACCTCACCATCACTTTCGCTACAGATGAAGGCGACGCCGATCTACGTGAGCCAAAGAGAAGCCAAGGACGTCATGGCAATAGCTCGAAGGATCCTACTCCGAGCTGCTCAAGGAGGACAAGGGGAAAGAGGATACCGAAGAAGTCGTTTTGGAAGGAGATAGGACAACAAGAATTGCGAAAGACTTGCCCGAGGGCAGTAAGGAAAATCTTGTAAACTTGCTTCAAATGAATAAAGACTTGTTCGCCTACTCTCCGAGTGATATGCCCGGGATCGACCCGAAAGTCATCCAACACACTGCACATCAACCCGAATTCAAGACCTATAAGACAAAGAAAAGAAATAACGCCCCTTTAAAAGGGCCTTCATCAAAGAGCAAATCTCGAAGCTTCTCGATGCTGGGGTCATAAGAGAAGTATCGTATCCCGAATGGTTAAGCAATCCCGTAGTTGCAACCCGAGAAGACAGCGATAAGTTGCGCATGTGCATCGATTTTACTAACGTACACGATGCTTGCCCGAAGGATTCATACCCGACTCCTCCAGTCGCAGGCTTGTAGATTCCACGGCCGGACACGCGAGGCTCTCTTTCCTTGATGCTTACAGTGGTTATCATCAGATCAGGATGAACCCGGCAGATGAAGAAAAGACGTCCTTCATTAGTGACGCCAGAACGCACTGTTACACCAGAATGCCCTTCGGACTTAAGAACGCCGGGGCGACTTATCAAAGATTGATGGACAAGGTATTCTCCGGGCAGATAGGAAGAATTCTTGAAGTTTACGTTGATGATATCATCATCAAGAGCAAGGAGGAAGAAGACCTCATCCGCGATATTGAAGAGGTATTCGGGCAGATCCGAAAGTATGGGCTACGATTGAATCCGGACAAGTGTGTTTTCGGAGTAACATCCGGGAAATTTCTCAGATTTATGGTGTCCGAGCGCGGAATTGATGCGAATCCAGCAAAGATCGAAGCCCTCCTAAACGTGAGGACACCTTCATCGATAAAGGACGTGCAGAGACTCCTCGGGAAAATTACGGCCCTAAGTCGTTTTACATCTCGATATGGAGACAAGTGTCGCCCTTTCTTCAAACTCTTGATCAAAGAAGGTGCGGAGCCCGGGAGAATTGGGGTACGAAAAGGAGAGAAGAAATCTAAGGACGAGAACGCAAGGGAACGAGCTAGGTTCAGCTGGAATCCCGAATGCCAGAAGGCCTGGGAGGAAATCAGAGCCTACCTCTTGGAAATGCCTACGCTTCGGCAACCAACCGAGTATAGACCCCTCATTGTATACTTGGCAGTAGTAGAAAAGGCCGTAAGTTCGGTACTTGTTCAAGAAGACGACCAAGGAAAACAATGGCCGGTCTATTACGGAGCAAATCATTGCACGGAGCCGAGCTCAATTACCTGATGATTCAGAAAGCAGTGTACTCTCTAGTCCTATCATCCAGAAGATTGAAACCATACTTCCTCGGATTTTCCATCATTGTTCGAAGTAATGTCCCGATCAAGGACATCCTAAAGCGGGTAGACCACTCCGGACGACTGTCAAAATGGTGCGTAGAACTAAGAGAGTATGAGATCAAATACAAACCTCGAGAGCGATCAAGGCACAGGCATTGGCAGATTTTATCGCAGAATTGCCCAAGGAATCCGAAAGTGAGGATTCTTTGAACGAGGATAGTCCGGTCTGGACCCTACATGTAGATGGAGCTTCGGGATCGGACAAACAAGGTGCCGGATTAGTTCTCGAAGGCCCAGAAGGAATGAAGGCAACAAAGTCAATTAAGTTCACTTTCCCGGTAACAAACAACGCAGCCGAATATGAAGCCCTTATTGCTGGTCTAGAACTGGCCAAGAAAGCGGGAATCCGATCACTAAAAGCATGTAGCGACTCAAACCTCCTCGTTCAGCAGATGAATGGAGAATACGAAATCAAAGAACCAAGTCTCAAGAAATACGCCGAGGTAGCTAGAAGATTGGCCGCGTATTTCAAGAAGCTGTGTATCAAGAAGATCCCGCGGTCGCTCAATTCGGAAGCCGATCAGCTTTTGAAGTCGGCCTCTTAAGATGAAGTAAGAAATGAGCCTTGCGTCGACCACTCCCGGATATGCTGCATTACCTCGGGATGGAGGGTCCCCTACTGGAAGTACCTCGATGAAGGGATACTCCCGGACAATCCGATCGAAGCCGCGAACATCAGGAGAAAGGCAAGCAAGTTCGTCATAATTGGTGATAATCTGCATGCGAAGGGATTCTCTTCCCCGATGCAAAAATGCATCGGAGAAGGAGACACCGAGGACATTCTGACAGAGACCCATGAAGGAACCTGCGGGTCGCACATTAAATCAGACGCGTTGGCTGTGGTCATACTGAGACAAGGATTCTTTTGGCCTACCCTCAAGGAAGACGCAAGGAGGTTAGTTAACAAATGCAAGAAGTGTCAGGAACACGCTCGAATACAGAGAATTCCCTCGGAGTATGTATCGTCCTCGGACTACCCCATACCATTTGCCGTATGGGGAATCGATCTGATTGGGGCCCCCGGAGGACTGAAGTACTGCGTAGTCGCCGTGGACTACTTCACCAAGTGGATAGAAGCCGAACCACTGGCCACAATTACAGCTGAAAACATCCGAAAGTTCGTGTGGAAGAACATCATTTGCAGGTTCGTATGCCCGAAGGTTCTAGTTGCTGATAACGAAACTCAGTTCACTGACGGTGAATTCCAGGATTTCGGCGAGGAGTTCGGGATCAAAATTCATTTTGCTCCGGTTGCCCACCCGCAGAGCAATGGCCAAGTCGAAGTATCTAACCAAACTTTGAAAGATGGGTTAAAAACAAGACTTGGAAAAGCAAAGGGGAAATGGCCCGGAGAACTCCCTCATATTTTATAGAGTTACCGGACCACGCCCCGAAGGTCCACTGGAGAAACCCCGTTCTCTTTGACATACGGGACCGAGGCGCTCATCCCGATTGAAGTAGCGAGCTCCTCCCTCCGAGCCGAGATATTCGAAGAAATGGCGAATGAGCAAGGTTTGCGGGCAAATTTGGACCTACTCGAAGGAAGAAGAGATGAAGCAGAGCTACGAAGGAAAGCTTTCCAATAGAGAACCGCATCGACAACAAATTCCAAAGAGAAGGCAAAGAATATCAAAGTGGGTGATTTGGTCCTACGGCAAACCAAACTGGGATCCCGAAGGCCAAAAGGGGGCGCGTTCGCCCAATCGGGAAGGTCCATTCGAGGTTGTCGCCGAAGAAAGGAAAGGAGTTTACAAGTTATTGGATCCCGAAGGAAGGGAATTAGCAAATTCTTATCATTCCGAGGCATTGAAGAAATATTTTGTATGACCGAGGAATAATAAAGCGTGACTGAATTTGGAGACAAGTATTGAAGCAATCCTTGAATATTGTTTCATTAATAACGCCCGAGGCTGGGATTACAAAAATGGACTTGAAAGGAAATTACATCATTGAGGATCAGCGAAGTCGTCTACGGTGACTGGTTCGGGCGGCTGCAGAAACTCCTCGCCGTACCAGCTAGGATCTTCTTCGGGCTCGTCATTCCCGTCAAGCCCGGATAGGTCAGCGTGAGGATTGCGCTCAACGATTTGCTTCCTGGCCGCACGTAACCCGAAGGTGTATTTGTCAACGGCCAGATTTACAGAATCCTTCAGCACCTTCTGATACTTCGGGATTTTGTCCTGAACTGTGGCAAGTTCATCCCGAAGTCTCTGGATTTCCTCCTCCTTAGACTTCAGATCCTGCTCCTCCCGAAGCTTGCGGATCTCTTCATCCTTGAGTCACTGTTCATGCTCGTGATGCTCTTTCAGATTGGCGAAGTCAACCAGAAATTTCTCTTTTTCGGCTTCGAGCTTCCGAACTTCTTCCCGAAGAGCGTCTTCAGAATGGCGGTGGTCTTTGACCGCGCTTAGGAAAGCAACCTCAGCCAAGGCAAAATCATCAGCTTCGGCCGGGCTGAGGTTTTCCCAAATGTGAGTGCCCTCGGGAAGCTTGAGTATGGTGGAAGTATGTGAGTGCCGCAGCAGCTGCTCATAGTGGTGGACTCGCTGGATCAGCTTAGCCACCACAACTATGGCTTTGATCGCCCGTTGCTCGGCTTCGGACCGGATCTGGCTTGACGCTCAGATGACTCGGGAAACCCATCCGCCCATCGTGGCCATCTACACGCCATAAAAAAGGATTACTTTCCCGCGGTATTACCCCGGAAGTCCGGACTTAAACAAAAAACCAAATACTAACCTGATACCCAAGGACGGCCATTTTTGAAGCAGCAACGTCCAAGTCAGGGTAGAAGTGTTCTAAGCACTCCATTGTTCGGGCGGTGGCGGTCCCTTCAAATAGCTCGGGAGCCATATCTTTGGCATCTTCGTCGTCTAGGATGTTCTGATCCTCATGGATCAGCCACCCAGGCTCCCGGGGAATGAGATTATTCCCGAATTGTGAGAGCTTCTCGTCCCGCAGCCACCTCCTCTCTTCCTGGGACTCTTTCCAGTCCGGACCTAACGTACAAAAATGAGATCGAACCACGTCATGCAGCAGCGGGTCTTCACCGAACATTCGGAAAAGATTCCCGAATAAGTTCCAAAAGCAGAGATTGCGTAACTTCACAAACTGGTTACCTAGTTGAAAATCGATTGGTGTGACCTCCGAGGCACGTTGCTCAGTCACCCTCGAAGCCGTAAACTTCCCCCTAGCCGATCTGATTCGTTCGGGGGAGTTCTGCAGCATCTCATAAACGTCATCCCGAGTAGGATGACCTTCAATATGAACCAGAGATGGAACCTCCCCGGTCGACCTTTCAGCAAGCTGGCCTCCAGCCTCAGCATCAACCGAAGGAGCCCTCTTTCGTTTCTTCTTAGCTGCTGCGGGCTTCGAACCTCCAGCTTTAGACCCCGGTTTCACTTTCCTCGCATCCCGGAAGATAGCGCTGAGATCAAACTCGGGCTCCATTTCTGCAAAAAAGGGGAAGAATTAGTTAATATCAAACGAATGCATCAATGAAAAGAAGAACGGTATAAACCTTTGTTGAAGTCCTCGGAGGACGTTTCGCCCCGAAGACGATGCACCAAGGCCAAGTCTCAGGTCGAAGGGGGAGATGCCCGGATGCCCAACCAAGTGAGAAAGGACCCCTTGAGTAATCAGCCTCCAGTACAAAGGAAAGGGAAGGACTTCCTTCGGTCCATCCCCGCACCAAGGAGCAATGGCCCGGATTTTATTATTGAACCGGTCATAATTCTCCTTGGCGGCAGCCCCTTTCAGCAATCGCCGAGGATTCTGCACGTCCGGTAGTCCTCCTACCTTCTGCGCAGTTTGTAGGCCCCATGACGCATCAGGCTTCATGAAGAAAAATTCCCGATGCCATCCCTTGCGGCTCGTTGGCAAGTTCCAAACGAAACTGAATTTCACAGTAGGAGGACCCCGAGCACTGAAGAAGTAGAAACAATTCCTCGGGATCACATTGACTTTATAGTCTTTGGAGGAAAGTGGATACGGTTGGCTCTGTCTCGAACAGAGCACAAAGAATGAGATAGGCGTTTATGTGGCAGTAGGTATTCGGGCTGAATTGGTTAACCGCTAGCCCGTGGGATTCCGCCAGCTGCCGGACGAATGGGTGCGGGGGGAAGCGGAGCCCGCACAGCAGTTGATCCTTAAAGATCACCAACCAGCCTTTCCCAGGCTCATACGCCCGGCATTCCGGAGAAGGAACCCGAGTACGAATTGTCATCGGGACAAAATAAGTGGACTGCCACTCTTTTATTAGCTCCGGAGTTGCCTTGCTCCGGTAGTTCTCTATCTCGGACCACCAACCTTCGGGAACCTCGCCCTTGGTTTCTAAAAGGCAACCTGAAGGACGAATAGTAGAAGGGGTGGGAAAAGTAGGAGCCATTCTCATGTACCATCAAAGTAGGAGCCATTCTCATGTACCTCGGGTAAAAGACGGGCTGACAGCAGCGGCGTCAACAACTCGACGGTGGAGTCGGTAGAACTGATGGACGGCGGAAGAACCTTTGTAACCTTCCGGTACGGTGGCTTCACCGAGGAAAGGGGGGAAGAAGTATTCTGGATTAGATTCTTCAACAGTCCTCCACCTCTTGAAGATATTAACCGCCTCCTGGAGCGTAGGATTATCCGTCGTGATTTTATTGTGAGAAGAAAGAAGAAAGCTTGAGAGATGCAAATGAAAGTGACGCTCAACTCACATTTATAGAAAAGGTCGGGCAGATAAAACGTCAAAAGTCATTTGATCCCTGCCGTTGATTCAAAAAGTAACCGTTGGGAATACGAACCGTTGCGGATCCCGAAGAAAAAAGCCCAGAACCAACCTCAGTTTCTCGGACGTTATAGTATGGGAAACGCTTCTAAAACCCGAACATTGTTCAAGTCAAAAGGAGGAATTCACTTCCTCAGTTTCCCGGACGTTATAGTACGGGAAACGCTTCTAAAGCCCGAACATTGTTTGAGTCAAAAGGAGGAATTCACTTCCTCAATTTCCCGGACGTTATAATACGGGAAATACTTCAAAAGCCCGAACATTGTTCAGGACGAAAGGAGGACTTTGCATCCTCAATTTCCTTGACGATATAGTCCGGAATATACCGCAAAAGCCCGAACAACTGTTCGAGACAAAAGGAGGACATTGCATCCTCAATTTCCCGGACGTTATCGTGCGGGAAATGCTTCAAAAGCCCGAACATTGTTCGAGACAAAAGGAGGACTTTGTATCCTCAATTTCCCGGAAGTTATAGTGCGGGAAATGCTTCAAAAGCCCGAACATTGTTCGAGACAAAAGGAGGATATTGCATACTCAATTTCCCAGACGTTATAGTCCGGGATATACCGCAAAAGCCCGAATATTGTTCGAGACAAAGGGAGGACTCCACGTCCTCAACTTCCCGGATAATATATCACGGGAAACGCTTCAAATGTCCGAACATTGTTCGGGACAAAGGGAGGACTCCACATCCTCAACTTCCCGGACACTATGTCTCGGGTAATGCTTCGACTGCCCGAACGTTGTTCGGGACAAAGGGAGGACTTTGCGTTCTCACTTTCCCGGATATTATAGTCCGGAATATATCTCCAATGCCCGAACAAACTTTCGAAACAAAGGGACCCAGTTACCCGAACACTACACGGGAAAGAGGAATCACATGCCCGAACATCGAAGGTTGCCCGAACCAAGAAATTCCCCGAACATTCAAATACGGAACAAGGAAAAGAGAACTTTGGACTCCTCTTAGTCGGCCAAAAGGGCTGAGGGAGGACTTGATGGCCGCCAGGCCCAATATGCATAAAAGGCCTAACAAAAGGCCCACACATAAGCCCGAAATAAGGGCCCCATTAAAAAACTAGTAAATAAATAACCCAAATAAGGCTTGAGGACGTTCCCGAACTATACTTCCCGAACCATACTTCCCGAAGAGCATATAGGACCTAAAATACATAATCACTCAAATTGAGATATTACGATAAGACCACTCAGACCTGGGACTATAAATACATTCACTATTCATACCTAAAAGGGTAACGTTTAACAACGACTCGACGCGACTCGTCAAATCATCATCTCAGATGATCTCACTATTTCTTGACAATCGCGCTCTAATACGCAAAGTCGACCTAATGGCTTCTGTTAACGTCGTGACACGCAAGTCAAACCGGGACGTGGCGATCACGCGCACGGATCCGCCACCAATTTTGAAATAGGATTTTCATCCTTCCTTTGAATTTCCTGAACCATCATGGTTCGAGATTTTTAAAAAGGATTTTCATCCTTCCTTTGAATTTCCCGAACCATCATGGTTCGGGATTTTTGAAATTAGATTTCCATCCTTCCTTTGAATTTCCCGAACAATCATGGTTCGAGATTTCGAAATAGGATTTTCATCCTTCCTTTGGATTTCCCGAACCGTCAAGGTCATAGGAATTTCATCATTCCTTTGAATTTCCCGAACCATCATGGTTCAGGCATTTGAAATAGGATTGTCATCCTTCCTTTGAATTTCCCGAACCATCATGGTTCGGGTGATGGTTCGGGATTTCGAAATAGGATTTTCATCCTTCCATTGAATTTCTCGAACCATGATGGTTCGAGATTTTGAAATATGATTTTCATCATTCCTTTGGATTTCCTGAACCATCAAGGTCCGGGCATTTGAAATAGGATTTTCATCCTTCCTTTGAATTTCCCGAACCATCATGGTTCGAGATTTCGAAATAGGATTTTCATCCTTACTTTGGATTTCCCGAACCATAAAGGTCCGGGCATTTGAAATAGGATTTTCATCATTCCTTTGGATTTCCCGAACCATCAAGGTCCGGGCATTTGAAATAGGATTTTCATCCTTCCTTTGAATTTTCCGAACCATCATGGTTCGAGATTTCGAAATAGGAATTTCATCCTTCCTTTGGATTTCCCGAACCATCAAGGTTCGGGCATTTGAAATAGGATTTTAATCCTTCCTTTGAATTTCCCAAACCAATGGTTTGGGATTTTTGAAATAGGATTTTCATCCTTCCTTTGAATTTCCTGAACCATCATGGTTCGGGATTTTTGAAATAGGATTTCCATCATTCCTTTGAATTTCCCGAACTATCATGTTTCGAGATTTCGAAATAGGATTTTCATCCTTCCTTTGGATTTCCCGAACCATAAAGGTCCGGACATTTGAAATAGGATTTTCATCATTCCTTTGGATTTCCCGAACCATCAAGGTCCGGGCATTTGAAATAGGATTTTCATCATTCCTTTGAATTTTCCGAACCATCATGGTTCGAGATTTCGAAATAGGAATTTCATCCTTCCTTTGGATTTCCCGAACCATCAAGGTTCGGGCATTTGAAATAGGATTTTAATCCTTCCTTTGAATTTCCCGAACCAATGGTTTGGGATTTTTGAAATAGGATTTTCATCCTTCCTTTGAATTTCCCGAACCATCATGGTTCGGGATTTTTGAAATAGGATTTCCATCATTCCTTTGAATTTCCCGAACTATCATGGTTCGAGATTTCGAAATAGGATTTTCATCCTTCCTTTGGATTTCCCGAACCATCAAGGTCCGGGCATTTGAAATAGGATTTTCATCATTCCTTTGGATTTCCCGAACCATCAAGGTCCGGGCATTTACAATAGGATTTTCATCCTTTCTTTGAATTTCCCGAACCATCATGGTTCGAGATTTTGAAATAGGATTTTCATCATTCATTTGGATTTCCCGAACCATCAAGGTCCGGGAATTTTGAGTTGGGGATATTTATTTATCCCCCCTTTGAATTTCTTGGACGAACAAGGTCCAGAGATTTTGAATTGGGGATATTTATTTATCCCCCCTTTGAGTTTCTCAGACCAACAAGGTCCGAGACTTTCGAATAGTTGGAAATCCTATTGACTGGAGATGATATTCGGAACGAGTGAACCTCTTGGGACCTTGTGTCGTTCCCACAGACGGCGCCATTTAGTGGCGGATCTGTCTGGGCAGTCGCCACATGTCTACGCAGCTGACGCGTGTTGACATTACTGGACGTCATTGGTATTTGTGCGTCGCGCGATTCTCGGAATTCGAGAGGGGAAATAGAGGAGAAATAGAGGAAGGAATAGAGGAAGGGTCCTCTGTTTGTTTTGAGTATTGGGAAATTCCGATGAGAGTGTCGAGTTTTTGTTAAACGTCATTTTTTAGGTAAGGATAATGAATGTCTTTATAGCCCAAGGCCAGAGTGGCATTATTGTAATATTTCAATATAACGTTATTGTACACGTGCTCTATATGTCCGGGTATGTTTCTCCGGGAATGTCCAATGTCTTGTCCGGGTAAATGTTCATTAAGTCCAGGAATGTTCAATTAGGTTCTAGTTACCACTTGAGTTTTTAATGGGACCCTTATATCGGGCTAAAACCGTCACCGCACGCCACCCGAGCCCGGTTGCGGAGGCGGGGCAAGCCGGACGCCGGTTTTCCAAGCGGAAGCCGGAATGGAAAGGAGTGGCAGTCCATCGAGACCCGCCGCGCGTAGCGGACCCGCGAACGGAAGGATTGTGGAAGCAGACTAACTGAAATTTCATGCGTATAACCAAAACAAAATGCAACCATACCATTCATGCACTAATAACAGAGTAAGCCCCGCCTCCGTGGGACGAGTGCTTACGCACTGTAACACATATACATACAGATTTCACAGTAACCTAAAATGTCTAGCAAGCGCCAAGCGCTGAGACAGATATAGAACAAAATATACAAATATATATACAGACATACAATCACCATAGCAATACAGAAAGCGTGCATATGCAACTACAGAGCCAACCTTAGAATCTTAGTAACAAAATACCTTGCGCGGGATTCACACCAAGTACACAATCCCGGACCGCAAGGTGCAATCGCAAAAACACACCCAAGGTAGAACCTCACGGAATCCTACTCCGCAGGCCGCTTATCGCCCTACCAAAACCCAAAACCAGAACCCACAGAAGGGTGAGTCCTAAAAGGACCCCGTAAGGGATATGGGGTAAGGTAAGTATATGTAACCCTGCAAAACAGAAAGATAGCAATATATGCAACAGAATACGGAATAGCCTGCATGTACAGAAAATAAATCGGAATCCCGAAGGACGTGCGATTCTAAATCGCCAGAAACCTTATAACAGATCGGAACGACGGCCTCCCACTAAGGGGAGTCAGAAGCCGAAGCTATTACAGAAGCATGGTGCACCAGCTGGGGTAGCGAACCCACAATCGTCGTAGTGTTAATGCATGCAGTATACCATAAGGCATACTCCTACAAACGTAGGATTACTGCATGCAGTATGCTACAAGGCATACACCTACGATCACGTAACTTACCTTAAAGCGTAAATTTCCGAAATACCGCAAAATGTATGCTACAATATACATACACTTACAGACTACGTAATATGCTCTAGGCATATAATACTGAAATACCCGCAGTAATGTAAACTGAAACCAAAACATATACTTAGCTTACCAAACAATGTAACCAAACCCTTACCTCAAAATCCAGAGTATTGGACCGATTCTGGATAACACCTACACCGTGCCCCGAAACTTGGCACTCCTCTTTTCCTAACCACCGAAACTCAGAATCTGCCAAACCAAGTTGATTTAGCATCCTCATCAACCACACTACCAAATTACAACCCCCGACCCCAAAACCGAAAATCCGGCTGCAATTTCCGTAAAATTCCAGATTTTCACGTAAACGCCGAATTCAGAACCAACCTAGACAATGCGAGATTATATATTGACAAACATCATACAATAAGCGAACTGATCAAATCCAACCTTAAACCCTTCATTACCCGCCATTTTCCGATAATCCCGCTTAATTGTAACTTTTTCATACCTTAACCGAATCCAACATTTCAAACTTCCATCCACTCCTAAATTCAACCCCAACACCAAATTAACATCCAATTCAACCAAAATGAACCTCCAACATTGAAAAAGAATCATTCCAAGATTTCGGTTCTTAATCAACTTTTCATCCAACTTTCAATTCAATCCATTCAAGCTTCCAAATAATCATATTAATCACCAATTTCACTTCCTAACCAAACTTACTAACCAATTGCATCAAAACAACAAAACCTCTTCCTTAATAATTTCGGCCAAGTTAGGGATTTCTCACCCAACTTCCATTTCAATCCAAACAAAGTTCCATTAGCTCTCTTTAATTACCAATTACACGTCTTAACCAAGATTACTAACCAATTGCTTCAAAATCAACAAACCCCTCTCTTGAACATTTCGCCAACTTGGGGTTTTCTACCCAACATGTTTTCCTTCAAATTGAAACCATAGATTGTCTTAGAATCATGCAAGGAACAACATATCTCAAGCATGATTCAAGAACACAAACATACACAATTTTAGAATTTTCATCAACATTTCGGCATTTAGGGCTTGTTCAAACCAATGAGTTTTTTCCAAAATCTAACCATAGATTCTTACTCCTCTCAAGCCCAAGAACAACATACTAAAATTTGAGAGGGAGAGGATCACTCAAACACATAGCCAAGAACAAACCAATCCTTCAAAAATCCTCTCTTTTCCAACATTTTCTTGTTTCCAAACTTGAAAGAGAAGAAGAAAGGAAGCTTACCAATCTTTGGAGCCTAAACCCATGAAGTTTCAGCCAAGAATTGAAGAAGGAGGAGCTTGATGAACAGCTCCCATGGCTGCTCATAGTCTCGGCAGAGAGAGAAGAGAAGGAAGAAAGAAGTAGAAAGAAGAAGAAATGAAAAAGAGATGAATTAATGAGATTTTTATACTATATATATCCCATACTTCTCATCTTAAATTGAAATAGGACATGTGTCCCTTCCTCCTTCCCAAAAAAATCTGCTGAATTAATCAGCTGCTGCAGCCCATACGTTCTTTTATTAATTTTGCACCCATTTGCAAATTAACTCCCAATTTTTCCGAAAGTTCCAATTCTTTTTGCCCAAAAATAATTACCGAATTCCAAAATTAATGAAACTCGGACACAATCTTCAGAATATTATATCATGCACAGAACATTTTTCAGAAATTCATTTGCCTTTCCGGAGTGTCCTACCGAGCTCGCTGAACCCGAACCGTAACCCGACGCGCGAGCGTGTCAACTCGAACCGAAATTCCGTCACTCCCAAAATTCTACAAAAATTCCCATAAATTCCATCTTAAATTCAAATACAACTTACCCCAAAGCCGTCAGAAAATTTCCATCCCGAGTCCCGGATTCCCGCCCCGAGCCCCGGAGTCGCCCGAACCGAACGTCCCGCCCCAAATATTAAACTCCACAACCACCACCGGACGTTTCCACGACTCCAAAACTACAAACGGCTTCTCAAACTGAGATCTCGAGAGCGCTACCGAGCCCGCCAGACGCCCCGAGGCGACCCCGACAACCCCGGCGCGAAAAAAATATTTTCGGCGGAAACGTCCGGGGACCCACACGACCTCAAATACGGAAGGGTTCGCCAAAATGATACTCGGATAGGGCTCGGGAGCCGTCTCGAACGCCGAAAACGTGACCCGCAGCCAAAACCGGAGCCGGGTCACCCGGCCGCAACCCGCTCGGGGTGACCGTAACATTCTCCCCTTAGAACTCTTGGTCCTCCAAGAGTAGCTCGAACCAACCCGGCAGTGTCGCTACCAACCGAAAATATAACTATTCCTCTAACCTGAACAATCGGACCACCGTATCGGTGCGGCGGGAGTGGTAGTTTAGACTACCATACAGAGCCTCACGGCGTCCCACCCTCCGGGTGCATCTTATTGCACCCGAGTCGGGCTTGCCGGTATTTCTACCAGACAACCCTGCATAGCATCGAACCTAAATCTAACCGATCCACAATAGGCTATCCTGGAAGACATCACGTAAAACAGAAATAGTTGGGGGGGGAAAGATCAACCTAACAACTTACTCTAGAACTCATGAGAACCGATAAAATTCGGGGTAACTTGCCCCGCCTATCAAATCTTACTGTCTCTCTGAACGGTGCTACCTCCAGTCAAATTCTATTACCAAACTCATATTCAAGAGCCCTACGGCGACGGTTCGTACAAACAGTGGTGCAGTCATTCGCGTTTTTAATCCGCGCCTTTAACAACTGATCGTCGCCGTAGTCTCCTCAAAAGCTCGGGTCCCAGCTTAACCCCATCAGACGCATCTGTCCAACAGTATGGTGTCATACACCTCTCGTACAACACCTCATAGGGTGCCATGTCAAACGTAGCCTGAAAGCAACTGTTGTATGAGATCTCTATAAACGCAACTGCTAGTCCCAAACTCCTCCAAAATCCGAAGTACAGATTCGCAACATATCCTCCAATATCAGAATCACCCGCTCCGACTGCCCGTCCGTCTGTGGGTGATAAGCTGTATTCAGACAGAGTCGCGTGCCCAATGCTTTATGAAAAGCAATCCAGAACCGCGCTGTAAAACACGGATCACGGTCAGATTCAATGGAGTCTGGTACTCCATGCAAACGTACAATCTTCCTGATGTAAAGCCGGCAAGCTTCTCCAGAGGGTCTATGACCCGAATAAGCAGAAAGTGTGCGCACTTTATCAGCTGATTCACAATAACCCAGATAACATCATGGCGAGACCGTGTCAGGGGCAGTGCAGTCAGAAAGTCCATAGTAACATTGCCCCACTCCCGAACTGGAATGGGCAAAGTCTGCAGTGTCCCTGCCGGTTTCTGGTGCTCAATCTTCACCTGCTGACAAACGGCACACCTAGACACATGTGTGGCAATGTGCCTCCTCATCCCAGGCCACCAGAAGTGAGTACGCAGATCATGATACATCTTCTCACTCCCGGGATGAACACTCAATCTGCTCGAGTGCGCCTCCTCTAAAATCTCACTCCGGAGCTCCTGATCCTCCGGTACATAAAGGCGGTCTCGGAAGTATAGCAATCCCTGCCTATACTGAAATGCCGGTAACAAAGACCCCTTATCCTCCCCAGATAACCTCTTCAGCCCCGGATCTCTACCTTGCGCCTCGCGCACTCTATCAAGCCACTCAGAATGTATAGTAAGTGTGTATACCTGAGCACGCTCCCAGAGCTGCCACTTGTGCCAAAGGCACGTCAGATCACTCTCCTCAGATCGGTCACCAACATTTCCTCTCTTAATTAAGCCGGTATACTTCCTGCTCAGAGCATCGGCAACCGCGTTGCCCGTGCCAGAGATGTACTCGATACAACAACCATAGTCCTTAATGTATTCGAGATATCTGCGCTGCCTCATGTTAAGCTCCTTCTGCGTAAACAGATATTTCAGACTCTTATGGTCGGTAAGAATCTGAAATTTGTTACCAAGCAGATAATGTCTCCATTGTTTCAGCGCATAATTTACTATAGCCAACTCCAGATCATGAGTCAGTCAGTTCAGCTCATGCGGTCGCAGCTGCCTCGACCCATAAGCTACCACAAAACGCTCCTGCACCAACACACATCCCAAACCAGATGTGGAAGCATCCGTATAATTCACATACGGCAAGATCGGATCTGAAAGAGTCAGAATCAGAGCGTTAGTCAACTGCCGTTTCAATTCCAGAAAATTTCTGCTCACACCCATCAGATCAGACATACGGTTGACCCTTCTTGGTCAACTGCGTAAGCGGAGATACCAGAATAGAAAATCCCAGTACAAACCTCCGATAATATCCTACTAACCCTGTGGAGCTCTTGATCCCCGTGCACGTGGTAAGTTGTTTCCAATCCCGAACCGCCTCACCTTCTCTGGACCTACGCATGACCATGGTCAGATATAATGTGTCCCAGAAAGGTGACTTCCCGAATCCAGAACTCACTCTTTGAGAATTTGGCATAAAGCTGATGTTCCCAAAGTGTCTGCAGAACCACCCTCAGATGATCCCGATGCGAATCCTCATCCCGAGAATATATCAGAATATTATCAATAAAGACCACCAGAAAAGAGTCCAAGTATGGTCGGAACACCCGATGCATCAGATCCATGAATGCTGCCGGAGCATTGGTCAGCCCAAATGGCATGACCGTAAACTCAAAGTGTCCATACCGGGTGCGGAAAGCAGTCTTAGGTATATCCTCCTTCTTCACCCTAAGCTGAAAGTATCCAGATCGCAGATCAATCTTCGAGAAAACTCTCGAATCCCGAAGTTGATCAAAAAGATCGTTAATCCTCGGTAACGGATACTTATTCTTCCCAATAAGAGCATTCAACCATCTGTAATCAATACAAAGTCAGAGTGTCCCATCATTCTTCTTAACAAACAAAACCAGAGCACCCCCCGCTGAAGTGCTCGGTCGGACGAAACTCTTTTGCTGTAATTCCTCCAATTGTTTCTTTAACCCCTGCATCTCAGAATTAGGCATCCGATAAGGAGGAATAGATATCGGAGCAGTACCCGACTGCAGGTGGATCTCAACCACAATTCCCCGCTCTTACGGTAATCCGGGCAACTCCTCCGGAAATACCTGCGGAAAATCTCGAACCAACGGTAAACCATCCAACTTCAACCTAATACCAGCTTCATTCAGATCATAGCATTCCCCTACACCAACTATTGACAGTTGATCCAGAATCTGTAACTCCTTACTGTGCTATGCGATAGTCAAATCAGTCGGAGTCGTGAGAGGTAGTACCTCTCCAGAAACCATAATAGTACGGGTTGCACAATCAACGTGCACAGAGTTCTTGGATAGCCAGTCCATCCCAAGAATAATATCATAGTTCGGCGTGTCTAAAACCAACAAATCCGATACTATCAGATGTCCGCCTACAGATATCGCACAACCCCGAACCATCCCATTGGAAAACAGAAACTGACTCCCAGCAGTTTTTACTAAATGCGTTTGAGGCAAGGTACTAACAGACAGATACAGAAATGTAACACATTTCGGTGTTACAATGGGAACAAATGCTCCTGTATCAAGTAATACATGAACCGACACCTTATTCAGAAATAAAGTACCCTGCAGAACTCCCTGCTGACTCGAGCCTCCCTGCTGGCTGGTACCTGACCGCTGACTAGGTCCTCCCTGATAACTAGGGCCTCCCCCCTCACTACGAAAAACTTGTCCCGCTCGAGCTGCTATGGTGGAGGGGGTGGCTGAAGCCGCTTGTCGCTACCGAGGTCTCGGGCCACCTGCTGAAACCCACGCCGCGGCGCGTTGGGTTGCGTCCAAGACTATGGACGCCGAAGACCGCCAAAACTTAAGTCTTGTAATAATAAGTCATGTGCTTTGCACATGACATCCTTTTGACATCATAGTGAATCATAATTACTAGAAATAACAAGAGACCAAGTCCAATACTTTCCACTAATCACATTTCGCCAAGTGTCACAATTGGCTCGCCCGAGCCCGAAAACCGCCCGAAACCGTAATTTCGACCCGAACATTTTTCTTCACAAAAATGTAAATTGTATCCCGACTCCAGATCTTCCTCAAAACCGCAACTGAGTCCCGGTCACTCCCGAGCCGTTTCTCCGCCTGTAATCCCGAAAATCGTCCGACGGCAACCCCGGCCCGAAAAATATTTTCCGCGGAAATGTCCGGTACACTTCCAGACACTAGAAATCAGATATCGGGTCAATCCGAACTCCGGTTCGAACTGAAGCACCGACCGAGTAGCCGCTATTCCCGCGCCAACCGGCTCGAATAGCCTCCCTCCAGGAGTTTGTCAATTCCTGCAACCCAAGTCTCTACTACCTCCGGCCCTCCTCGGCCGCTGAACCTCGGGGGGGGGGGATTCAAACTCTGAAACCTCTCCAAAAGTCCAACCTCGTCAGACCGGTGTCTCAGATCTCCTCGTCGTTAATAGGACCGACGAGAAGTCTAGGTGTCGTAGTGACCACCCTTGTCAGAGTCACTCACTTACTGATCCCAAAACTATGGCGAGCAGTGGCTTAAGTTTCGCTATCACCACCTAATCAAAATGCCCTTACCGTGGCATAAACAGATTTTCCCCGCCATCGCGCCCCGAACCAGCCTAGGCCGGCGGTAATACCAAATCGGAGAGGGGTCCTTACGACCACTAAACCTCGGGGTGGTGAGTGTGGTTGTTCAGCACTCGGGTTACACCGAACCCGTATCCTATTCCACGGAGGTGTGGGATTCCAGTCCCGCCCCTCCGGTACCAAATCACGCTATCTACGCGTGTTAACCATATCTCAAAAATTTCAGACCAAACAGAGTCCAGACAGAAATCGGTCACTCCTACTCTCTACAGAAGTTAGCAGCAGTTTTCTAAGGCTCTGTAGTGCAATGCAGTACTTGACACAGAAGTTATTTCTCAGAATGATAAAATCATGCATTTCACAGAATCACAGAAGCAGTTCATGCTTATTTCACCAAATCTTTTCCTAACACACAATTTTACGTACCTGAAACTTTTCCACAATCCCCTTACTCGTAATAATCTTACCAGAATTCCAGAAATCCCAAGTGTCAAAATCTGCAACTATCAGGATAACTTGAAGGATCAACTTTGCTCCACAATTTTATTTTGAAGTGGTTCAAGTAAGGAGGTGGCCAATCTCCGTACCAAACCATTCTAAAATAAAATGTAAAACAATAGTTGTCACTACAAGTCACCACCGACGACCAATATGGTCACTTACTCGCTCGATACCAACTTGTCACCGCACGCCACCCGAGCCCGGTTGCGGAGGCGGGGGCGCCGGGACGCCGGAAGCGGAAGCCGGAATGGAAAGGAGTGGCAGGTCCATCGAGACCCGCCGCGCGTAGCGGACCCGCGAACGGAAGGATTGTGGAAGCAGACTAACTGAAATTTCATGCGTATAACCAAAACAAAATGCAACCATACCATTCATGCACTAATAACAGAGTAAGCCCCGCCCTCCGTGGACGAGTGCTTACGCACCAGAACACATATACATACAGATTTCACAGAACCTAAAATGTCTAGCAAGCGCCAAGCGCTCAGGACAGATATAGAACAAAATATACAAATATATATACAGACATACAATCACCATAGCAATACAGAAAGCGTGCATATGCAACTACAGAGCCAACCTTAGAATCTTAGTAACAAAATACCTTGCGCGGGATTCACACCAAGTACACAATCCCGGACCGCAAGGTGCAACTGCTGCAAAACACACCCAAGGTAGAACCTCACGGAATCCTACTCCGCAGGCCGCTTATCGTGTCTACTGAAAAACAAAAACAGAACCCAAAGAAGGGTGAGTCCTAAAAGGACCCCGTAAGGTATATGGGGTAAGGTAAGGATATGTAACCCTGCAAAACATAAAGATAGCAATATATGCAATGAATACGGAATAGCCTGCATGTACGTAAAATAAATCGGAATCCCGAAGGACGTGCGATTCTAAATCGCGTAAACCTTATAACAGATCGGAACGACAGCCTCCCACTAAGGGGAGTCGGTCAAGCTATTACGAAGCATGGTGCACCACTGGGTAGCGAACCCACAACTGCCGTAGTGTTAATGCATGCAGTATACCATAAGGCATACTCCTACAAACGTAGGATTAATGCATGCAGTATGCTACAAGGCATACACCTACAGATCACGTAACTTACCTTAAAGCGTAAATTTCCGAAATACCGCAAAATGTAAGTGCTACAATATACATACACTTACAGACTACATGTAATATGCTCTAGGCATATAATACTGAAATACCTGCAGAACAGAAACTGAAACCAAAACATATACTTAGCTTACCAAACAACAGAACCAAACCCTTACCTCAAAATCCAGAGTATTGGACCGATTCTGGATAACACCTACACCGTGCCCCGAAACTTGGCACTCCTCTTTTCCTAACCACCGAAACTCAGAATCTGCCAAACCAAGTTGATTTAGCATCCTTATCAACCACACTACCAAATTACAACCCCCGACCCCAAAACCGAAAATCCGGCTGCACTTCCGTAAAATTCCAGATTTTCACAGAAACGTCAGAATTCAGAACCAACCTAGACAATGCGAGATTATATATTGACAAACATCATACAATAAGCAGAACTGATCAAATCCAACCTTAAACCCTTCATTACCCGCCATTTTCCGATAATCCCGCTTAATTGTAACTTTTTCATACCTTAACCGAATCCAACATTTCAAACTTCCATCCACTCCTAAATTCAACCCCAACACCAAATTAACATCCAATTCAACCAAAATGAACCTCCAACATTGAAAAAGAATCATTCCAAGATTTCGGTTCTTAATCAACTTTTCATCCAACTTTCAATTCAATCCATTCAAGCTTCCAAATAATCATATTAATCACCAATTTCACTTCCTAACCAAACTTACTAACCAATTGCATCAAAACAACAAAACCTCTTCCTTAATAATTTCGGCCAAGTTAGGGATTTCTCACCCAACTTCCATTTCAATCCAAACAAAGTTCCATTAGCTCTCTTTAATTACCAATTACACGTCTTAACCAAGATTACTAACCAATTGCTTCAAAATCAACAAACCCCTCTCTTGAACATTTCGCCAACTTGGGGTTTTCTACCCAACATGTTTTCCTTCAAATTGAAACCATAGATTGTCTTAGAATCATGCAAGGAACAACATATCTCAAGCATGATTCAAGAACACAAACATACACAATTTTAGAATTTTCATCAACATTTCGGCATTTAGGGCTTGTTCAAACCAATGAGTTTTTTCCAAAATCTAACCATAGATTCTTACTCCTCTCAAGCCCAAGAACAACATACTAAAATTTGAGAGGGAGAGGATCACTCAAACACATAGCCAAGAACAAACCAATCCTTCAAAAATCCTCTCTTTTCCAACATTTTCTTGTTTCCAAACTTGAAAGAGAAGAAGAAAGGAAGCTTACCAATCTTTGGAGCCTAAACCCATGAAGTTTCAGCCAAGAATTGAAGAAGGAGGAGCTTGATGAACAGCTCCCATGGCTGCTCATAGTCTCGGCAGAGAGAGAAGAGAAGGAAGAAAGAAGTAGAAAGAAGAAGAAATGAAAAAGAGATGAATTAATGAGATTTTTATACTATATATATCCCATACTTCTCATCTTAAATTGAAATAGGACATGTGTCCCTTCCTCCTTCCCAAAAAAATCTGCTGAATTAATCAGCTGCTGCAGCCCATACGTTCTTTTATTAATTTTGCACCCATTTGCAAATTAACTCCCAATTTTTCCGAAAGTTCCAATTCTTTTTGCCCAAAAATAATTACCGAATTCCAAAATTAATGAAACTCGGACACAATCTTCAGAATATTATATCATGCACAGAACATTTTTCAGAAATTCATTTGCCTTTCCGGAGTGTCCTACCGAGCTCGCTGAACCCGAACTGTAACCCGACGCGCGAGCGTGTCAACTCGAACCAAATTCCGTCACTCCCAAAATTCTACAAAAATTCCCATAAATTCCATCTTAAATTCAAATACAACTTACCCCAAAGCCGTCAGAAAATTTCCATCCCGAGTCCCGGGATTCCCGCCCCGAGCCCCGGAGTCGCCGAACCGAACGTCCCGCCCCAAATATTAAACTCCACAACCACCACCGGACGTTTCCACGACTCCAAAACTACAAACGGCTTCTCAAACTGAGATCTCGAGAGCGCTACCGAGCCCGCTGACGTCCCGAGGCGACCCGACAACCCCGGCGCCGAAAAAATATTTTCGGCGGAAACGTCCGGGGACCCACACGACCTCAAATACGGAAGGGTTCGCCAAAATGATACTCGGATAGGGCTCGGGAGCCGTCAACGCCGAAAACGTGACCCGCAGCCAAAACCGGAGCTCGGTCACCTTGGCCGCAACCCGCTCGGGGTGACCGTAACAATCGGTAGAGCAGACAACGAACGCACGAACAGCCAACAAAGTCTTCAACGAGAAGTGAAGAATCCCCACAAAAGCACTTGCAACGACCGATGAGCGGTTCAAATACGCAAGAATGCGAAAAGGCTACTCAACGCGAAAACGAGGAAATGCGAAAGTGAAGATGAACGGCTTCAATCTTCTCGGACACGCTTTTATAAGCCCGCGTCAATGAAAAAGCGCTTTTCAAGTGTAATCCGCTCCTGAGGCGCCACGTGCCAACATCTAACGGTTAGTAAACTTTTCGCCTCCCGTTATCTCTCCTGCTTTAAGTATTGAGGAACCCCCTCGCTTCCGTTACACTTAAAACGGACCGCAAGCGGCATGCCGCCTTCGCCAAACTCCAAGACTTGGAATATTAACAGAGTACGGGACCCTCCCCATACTCTCCCTTCAGGAGGAGGCATCTTGGTACACTACCCAAGCAAATGCCCCCTCAAAAGCCACAAGGATCGTGGAGGATCTGACATTTCAAATCAGAACGTAAAAGAACTTCGCACTCCACACGAGCCTAGTCTTGTGGCTACTACTGTCCTCAACACAGTATTTTCAAAATGGAGTACAGGACCCTACCCATACTCCGCTCTCAGGAGGAGGCATCTTGGTACACTCACCAAGCAAATGCGTCCTCGCGTCGCATCCGAATCACACAAGGCCTGCAGGTCTCGCCCTCGCGGTCTCCAGTATCGCCTTCCCAAGGTCTCACCCTTGTGGTCTCCAGTCTCGCCTTCGCGAGGTCTCCAGTCTCGCCTGCGCGAGGTCTCCAGTCTCGCCTGCGCGAGGTCTTACCCTCACGGTCTCAGATCACATATGTGCGAGGTCTCGCCCTCGTAGGTCTCAAGTCTCGCCTTCGCGAGCTTCTTAGGCCTTCGCGGATCACCCTCGCGGTCTCAGGTCTCGCCCTTGCGATCTCACTCTCGCGGTCTCAACTCGCCTTCGCGATGACTCTCATGCCTATACTGCCCACGCCCAGACAAGGCCCTTGCACCCAGGTTCGTGTGACCCTTACACCTTTATTGGCATTGCTTTATCTGGGCCCTCGCCCCTTGCAGGCCTTCGCCTGCCACTTGCTCCACTTGGAGATAGGCCACTTGTCCATCTGACATTAAGCAGCCAATGAGAAGGCCAGCACGAGCCTGAGTGATCTTCACCAGATTTGTACACCAAACATTCCCTGACAAGTGAATCTTCTAAGGCGGTTTACTGAGATCTTCATCATCACAGCCGCCTTATCTCCTTAAATCTGACAGACTTGTCAGACTTGTCTCATAGCCTGTCCAAGGCTTCAACTGGGGGAGGCTCCTCCTGGCATCTCCCAATAAATAGGGGGATGTCCACCTTAAACGGGGTAAGCTACTACACGCCCCCACTCCTCTCTTGCTACTTCTGAGTATTCTCTTTATCTTCCACAGATTACTCTGAACAGCAAGCTTGGAGCTCTCAAGAACATCATCACCATCAACCATTCAACTGAGATTCCGCACCTGCTTCAGGAGCGTGAATATTATATAGTGGATCATGAGTTGTATACGGTGTTTACTCTAGATATCTTCTGGTTTTGAACTGTCTTCTGAGTCGCGGGCGGAGCCCCGACTTGCCTATAGTGTATATACTGGATATATGAAATGGAATGGATTTTGTGACTCTGAGTTCTGTTGCCATGTTCTATGCGTAATTTTCCATGAACTGCGTGTTTGTGTACTTGCCGTTTATGAATGTTGTAGGTTGCGAGTCGTAGTACCGTTTCCGCGCTTTCCGCCGTAGCTACTGGTTTCTGAATGTCATGGCTGGCCTCGCCTCCGCAACCGGGCGGGGTGGCTGTGACAAGTTGGTATCAGAGCAGGTCGGGTCGGTGTTACCCGAGAGGTAAGGTATGATCAGTTTCAGCATGGATTGTGGAAGGCAAGTATACAAGTCCAGGAGTGGACTTTTGGGGCGATCATGCCAGTTCATGGAACAAGATTCTGCAGAAGTGACTTCGAGGTACAAGCCACCGTTCTACGTTCCATTCTGGAGTGGTTCAGTACGGAGCCTGATCAACTCTTTATTGGAACCACTTTGGAATGGGTGTGGAGCAGCAGGCGGTTCTTTGAGCCATCCTGGAAGGTTTGGGGGTACGCTGGGCGGATTTTGGGTTTTCAGAGGTGCGGAGCTTGAGTGCGGGCTTGCGACATAATCCGGGTACCTTTAAGTTTTGATTGATATATGTTGTGATTCTGTGATATGAGCATGATCTGATTCTGTGTTTAAGTGTTGGAATTTGGTTTTGAGATTCTGAAAAGAATCTTTGCATCATGCATTGCATTACACTACAGAGCCTTAGAAAACTGCTGCTAGCTTTAGTAGAGAGAGATAGAGTTAACTGTTTGGGACTATATGGTTATGGTTGGTTTGGTTTCAGGTATGGTTACCACGCGCCGACAGCGTGAGCGTGTACCGGAGGGTCGGGACCGGGATCCCACACCTCCGAGGGTTCGGAGACGTGTTCAGAGGAACTCAGAGTCTGAGCAGCCACATTCACCCCCTCCGCATTCTTAGCAGTCAGAGGGACCCATTCCTGACGTGATGCAGGTTCTGGGTCAGGTACAGCAGTTGCTGGGTGCCATTCTGCCAGCCCAGCAGGTTCAGGGGCGACAGCAGGCCCGGGGAGATCTGGTCAGGCCGCAGCAGAGGCATTCTGACCAGGAGGTGGGCAGCAGCCACCGTAGTGTCCAGAGTCAGCGGGAGAGTGACTCTGAGGAGGATGACCGCCACGACACTGAGATTTCTCGTCGGTCCCACCAACGACGGGAAGAGCAGAGACACCAGACAGATGAGGTTAGACTCCTAGAGCGGTTTCAACGTTTAAACCCTCCGAGGTTCAACGGCAGAGGAGGATCGGAGGCTGCGGAGGCTTGGTTTTTGGGAGTTGACAAATGCCTGGGGAGGTTGGACCTTCCATCAGAGGTTATGGTTTCGTTGGCTACATTTAATCTGTAGGATGGTGCAGATCACTGGTGGAGGAGCCTATAGAGCCGGTTGAGAGCTGAGGCAGCACGAGAGGGTGGACAGGATCCGGACTTTACCTGGGAGCAGTTTGCTTACTACTTCCACCGGCAGTTTATTGGGGATGCAGTCCGGGATCTCCGCCAGTCACAGTTTATTTTTCCGGGGCCGGGACTTGTCTCGGGACGTACAGCGGGCTCGGTAGCGCTCCCGGGACCTCAGATTGGGAAACCGTTCGCATATTTGGAATCGTGGGAACGTCCTGCATCGTTTTACGGAGTATATTTTTTGGGGCGGGACGTTCGGTCCCGGGCGACTCCCAGGGCTCGGGATGGAAATTTTCCGACGACTTGGGTGTAAAGTATGTTGTATTTTAAGACGGATTTTATGGTAATATTTGTGGAATTTTGGCATGACGAGATTTGGATTTGGGTTAGCACGTCGAGATTTGCTCGGGTTTAGCGGGCCCGGTAGGACACTCTGGAATTGAAAATGGACTTTGGAAACATGATTTGTGTGTGATATGAGGTTCCGAGAATCTGTCTTAGTTTTCGTTCCGTTCGGAGTTACTGTTTGGAAGTTGTAATTTTTGGTTTGGGCTAAATTGCAACGTTTGGAAAGTTTGGGGCCAAGTTGTAATTGGCCCACAGACCAGCCATAATTGGAAACGGACAAGGGAAGAGGTGGCTGAATTGGAAGAGATAAGGGACACTTGTCCCTTCTTCATTAAAAATGGAAGAAAAAGAAAAAGAAAGTATTTAAAGAAATGAAAATGGAAAAAAAGCTATTTTTCTTCTTCCTTCTCTTCTTCTCCTCTGCCAAAACAAGGCAGCCATGAAAACGCCATTGCTGAGCTCAAAGTTGAACTTGGTGGAAACTCAAAGAAGCTTCGAGGTAAGGATACCAAAACGATCCTTGTGTTGTGTAAGTAAATAATCTAATGTCGGTTTGTGAAGATTCAGCCCAGTTTGTAAACCGTGAGCTGCTGAAATTTGGAAGTGATTATGGAATCACAAGGTTTGTTTGATTTCTTGGTTTCTAAACGTTCCCGGCACCTTCTTGTGCGTGTTTGTTAACAGGAGCGTAGGAAGAAACGCGCCTGAGGTGGTGCCGAAGTGCGTCTAAACAATTTGGTGTAAAATCCAACGGTGGATTCAGTGAAAGGTAAGGATATATTTGTGATCAGAGCGAAGTTCTAATTCTGATGGTGTAATTGGTTTTGTCAGAAAAGGCTCGGTGTGAAAGCCGTTTTTTCCGGCCCGAGCCTCGGTTTTGGCGCCAATGATATTGACTGATTCTGTGAATTCTGAACATATATTCTGTATCTGTGGATCATTTGTGAACAGGGGTAGTCGGAAACGCAGCTGAAACTCTGCCGAAATTTGTACCGGGACAGCTGAACAAGAATTTCGATTCGGACTTGTGTGAACGATTTTAGAAGAAGGTATGATTTAAGGGTTTGGATGTGTTTGTGGATGTATGAATAACAATGTTCTAGCTTGGTTCGTAAAACCGAGCTTTTTGTGGATTTTTGCGGGAAAGTGCGGGATTGTGCGGGTTTGGCTTCTGGGGGTTATTTTGGTGAGTTCTGACTTGTTTGTGGTTGTTCAGTGTGTTTCTGCGTTGGTGGAGCAGTGTGGGACCATAAAAGTCAAGGTTTCGCTTTTCGGGCCGGGAGCCGAGATTTCCCGGGATTTGCACTGCGGAGCGGTTTTGCTAAGGTAAGGGTTCAACTTCTCTCCTTATGCATTCTGGGAGTATTTGCATGTATATCGGGTTTAGTTGAGGCGGGTTCCGGGTGAGGGCGGTGGTTCGGTGACCCCGAGACCCATCATATGGTAAGATGCACGTTTGTTCTGTTTCAAGGCCCGGATGGTCTTTGTTACGGTCACCCCGAGCGGTTTGCGACCGGGTGACCCGGGGCTCCGGTTTTGGCCTGCGGGTCACGTTTTTCGGCGTTCAGGCGGCTCCTGAGCCCTATCCGAGTATCATTTTGGCGAACCCTTCCGTATTTGAGGTCGTGTGGGTCCCCCGGACGTTTCCGCCGAAAATATTTTTCTGACGCCGGGGGGTTGTCGGGGTCGCCTCGGAACGTACAGCGGGCTCGGTAGCGCTCTCGAGACCTCAGTTTGGGAAGCCGTTTGCAGTTTTGGAGTCGTGAGAATGTCTCAGAGGTGTTTGTGGAGTTTAATATTTGGGACGGGACGTTCGGTTCCGGGCGACTCCCGGGGCTCGGGACGGGAATCCCGGGGCTCGGGATGGAAATTTTCTGACGGATTTGGGGTAAGTTGTGTTATAATTTAAGATGGAATTTATGAGTATTTTTATAGAATTTTGGAGTGACGGAATTTCGGTTAAGGTTGACACGCTCGCACGTCGGGTTTTGGTTCGGGTTCAGCGAGCTCGGTAGGACACTCTGGATTGGTAAATGAACTTTTGAAAAATGTTCTGTGAATGTTATAATATTCTGAAGATTGTGTCCAAGTTTCGTTAATTTTGGAATTCGGTAATTATTTTTGGGCAAAAAGAATTGGAACTTTCGGAAAAATTGGGAGTTAAATTGTAATTGGCTACAAAACAAAAATAATTCAGCATGGGCACAGCAGTTTTTTCGGCAGAATTGGGATGAGATAGGGACACATGTCCTTCTCTCATTTAAGAAGAATTAGTATGGGAAAAAGAAGAAGAAATTATATAAGGCCTTTTATGTTATAAATGTGATATTATTTCATCTCTTCTTCTTCTTCCTCCTTGCATCCGCCACCATGGGAGCTCCTCTCAAGCTTTGAAGTTCTTCTCCTTTGCTAAAATCATCAAGAGCTTAGCTTCAATCTTGGGTAAGTTTCCTTCCTAAGCTCTCTTTTCTTCTTGGAATCAAGTTTGGATGGATAAAGAGATGGTTTTGAAAATTATGGGTTTGTTCTTAGCTACATGTTAGGATGATTCTCTTCCTCCCATCTTTTAGTATGTTGTTCTTGGGTTGTAGGGGAGTGATAATCAAGTGTTAGATTTTGGAAAAACTCCTTGGATGAAAAATCCCCAATTGGCCGAATTATTGGGTGATTTCAAAAATTGGTGTGTGTTTGGTTTCTTGAATCATGCTTCTAGTATGTTGTTCCTAGCATGATTCTAAGCATATGTATGGATTCAATTTGATGGAGAACAAGTTGGGTAAGAAAACCCCAATTTGGCCGAATTGTATGTTGATGTTCAATGTTGGATTTTGTTGTTTTGGATGCAATTGGATAGCATTCTTGGTTTAGAAGTGAAATTGGTGGTTAGTATGATTAATTGGAAGCTTGAATGGATTGAATTGGAAGTTGGGTAAAATGTTGGTTAAGAACCGAATTATTGGAATGATTCTTTTTCCATGTTGGGGTTTGATGTTGGTTGAATTGGATACTAAAGTGGTATTGGGGTTGGATTTAGGTGTGGTTTGATGTTTGAAACATTGATTTCGGGTATGGAATGGAAAAGTTACCAATATGCGGGCTTATCGGAAAATGTCGGGTAATGAAGGGTTTAAGGTTGGATTTGATCAGTTCTGCTTGTTGGATTATGTTTGTCAATGTATAATCTTGCATTGTCTAAGTTGGTTCTGAATTCTGACGTTTCGGTGGAAATCTGGAATTTTACGGAAATTCTGCCCGATTTTTGGTTTTGGGGTCGGGGGGTGTAGTTTGGTAGTATGGTTGGTAAGGTTGCTAATTCAGCTTGAATTGACAGATTCTGAGGTTCGGAAGTTAGAAAAAGAGAGGTTTTCGGGTTTCGGGTCGTGGTGTGGAAGTCGTCCAGAATCGGTCTAATACTCTGGACTTTGAGGTAAGGGTTTGGTTATGCTATTTTTGGTAAGATAGGTGTATGTTTAGTTTCACTTTACATTACTGCAAGTATTTCAGAATTATATGCCTAGGGCATATTCTGTAGACTATAGGTGTATGTTTTGTTGCACTTCTGTTTTGAAGGTATTTCGGAAATTTCTGCTTTAAGGTACGTGCTGTAATTAGTAGGAGTATGCCTTATGGCATACTCTGCATGCATAACCCTACGACAGTTGAGGGTTCGCTACCCAGCTGGTGCACCATGCTTCTGTAATAGCTTCGGCTTCTGACTCCCTTAGAGGGAGGCTGTCGTTCTGATTGGTTATAAGGGTTATGGCGATTTAGTATCGCACATCCTTCGGTATTCTGATCTGTTTTTATTACATGCACGATGTTCTGTATTCTTTTGCATATATTATGTATATTGCTATCTTTCTGTTTTGCAGGGTTACATATGCTTATCTTACCCCAAATCCCTTACGGGGTCCTTTTTGGACTCACCCTTTTTGGGTTATGTTTTTTTGGGTTTCAGGTAGACTTGGTAAACAACCAGCGGAGTTGGTTTCCGTGAGGCTTCTGCCTTGGTTGGGTTAAGCAGCAGTACCTTGCGAGCTGGGATTTTGTCTACTTGGTCTGAATCCCGCGCGAGGTATTTTAACGTTTAGGCCTAGGGTCGGCTCTGTAGCTGCATGTGCATACTTTCTGTTTTATTGTTGTGATGATTGTATATGTTTGTATATATATTCTGCTGTTGCAGATTCTGAGCGCGTGGCGCTTGCTAGACACCTTAGGTTCTGTGAACTCTGTATGTATCTATGTTTGGTGCGTAAGCGCTCGTCCACGGAGGGCGAGGCTTACTCTGTTGCTGATGCATGAATTGCATGTTTTGATTTTGTTTTAGTTATATGTATGAAAATGTTCAAGTCGCTTCCGCAATCGCTTCGTTTTTCTGGGTCCGCTACGCGCGGCGGGTCTCGGTGGACCTGCCTTTTCTGTTTCACTCCGGCTTCCGCTTCCGACGTCCCAGCGCCCCCGCCTCCGCAACCGGGTTCGGGTGGCGTGCGGTGACAGTCTTGGAGGCCACGGGTTTATATTCTGTTCTGCATATCCACGCTAGGCGTCGATATTTATACTTATACGTTTTTGATATATTATGTTCTGTTTTCCATATGTATTCTGATATGTTCTGTTCTGTGACGAGACCCGGATGGTCATAGAGGCCACGGGTGCTCCTTGGTTCTGTTCTGCGTATCCGCACCGGGAGTGCCGATATTGCATTACGTGTCCGCCTTTGGAGGGTGCCGACATTACGTGTATATCCGCACCGGGGTGCCGATATACTACGTGACCCTACGACAGTTTGGGGATCATGACCCCAGCCGGTACCGTGCTTCTGTATATTTCTGACCTCTTGGAGAGGGCTGTCGTTCTGCGATTTTATAAGGGTCAGCGGTTGGACCGCATGTGATGGGATTCCGGCTCACCTTGTTGTATGGTAAGATGCTTGTGCTGTTCTGTTTTGCAGGTTCTGCTCACTACCGCTTAAGCAAGCGATATCTTACCTCAGCCCTTACTGGGTCCTTCCGAGGACTCACCCCTTATTTGTTTACCACCTTTCAGGCAGACCTGTTAAGCAGCCGGCGGGATAGAGATCCGCGGTGCTTTGGTTGTTTTTGGGTTTTCAGTAGCAGCAGCAGCAACAGTACCGCGTGTAGAAATCTACTGAGAAAGAGCAGTTTCTCCGATTCCGCACTAGGTATATTTGGGCTTTAGTTTTTGATGGCTCTGTAGCTGTAGTTGCATGCATGTATAGTGGATCATGAGTTTGTATATGATATATATATTCTGGATATCTGCTGATGTTGAACTGTCTTCTGAGTCGAGGGCGGAGCCCCGACTTGCCTATGTTGTATATACTGGTTTTGATGTGGAAATAGATTTTGTGATCATGTGCTCTGTTGCTATGCATGATTTTCCATGAACTGCGCGTTTGTATACTTACCGTATATGAATGTTGTAGGTTGCGGGTTGTAGTACCATTTCCACGCTTTTCGCCGCAGCTACTGGCTTCCGAACGTCACGGTTGGCCTCGCCTCCGCAACCGAGCGGGGTGGCTGTGACAATGGCCCCTCGGAAGAACCCATGGCCTTGGAGAACCCCCTGGCCATGTACCCGGGTCAACTTTTGTGATTTTTGTAACGTCCTTCCATTTCTTCATAAATTCATTTATGAAGGAAATGAATCCATTTAGGAGGAAATGGAAGGAAAGAATTAGTCTACTATTTTTGACTTTTCAACTCTTTTTGAAATGTCTATTTCTCCCTCCATTTTTCCATAAATCATTTTCTTTTATGGAGACAATGAAGAGTGATATAGGGAAGAAGTGAAAGGAGAGATGTGAAGGCACATTTCATGTTACAGTCGCCGTGAGCCGGACGACTTCCGAGATAGCTCTGTAAGATTTCCGATCTGTTTTCTAATTTTTGTGGAATCGGAAGTTGTGATTATACATGTTAGACATGTTTTCCATATATTATGGAGTCTCGGAGTTAATGTCAGAGTTTTAGTTCCGTAGGAAATTCCGTTTGGATGATATGCAAATTGCGGTTGGACGAAATCACAACTTTGCAAAGTTTGAGGACCAATTTGTAAATGTGGGAAGTTCGGAGATGTTTCCTCTCCTACAAGGTAAAGAAGTCGGTTAAATGGTATTGAAGGGGAGAGGAAGTTTCACGTTTTCATTTCTGTTACTCTTACCCGCGACTCTTCTGTGAACTCTCAAGATTTGAGCTCAAGGTGGTCTTCTTCAAAACTAATCCGATTTCTGTGGTAAGGAGGTATGTTGTTTACAGTGAGAAATTATATGTGGTACACTACCTGATATGGACATCAGCCCCATTTTTGAGACAAGGCGCGACCCTTCATCCAGAGGGTCTAAAGGGCCCTTGGCGAAGGCACGGGCGAAGAAGAAGCAGCATTCTAGGCACCGGCGAGGCCCCAAGGCAAGTCCGTGGTCGCTATGTTCTTGGCGCACCCATGCCCCGTTGGCGAACCCTTGGCCTTTGGCGAGGCCAAGGCCATTTGCGAGGCCATGGCTCTTTGCGACCCCCATGGTCATTGGCGAAGACCACGTGCCTCATTCCCAAGCAAGCGAAGCCCGGTGTTCGCCAAGCGAAGAGGCTTCCATACACAAGTCGGGCGAACCCTTCAACTTGTGCAGAGGCCCTCTTCTTCCCTCTTCACGCCGAAAGCAATTCATGGGGAAATGGGAGCCGCAAAGCGGGTAGCCTACAATGTCACATCCGCTGCCACCTCTCATTTCGCCTACCATAGATCCAGAAGCTGTCCCCTTGTCAAGACATCTTTTATTATTTCCTTCTTTCTTTCTCCTTCTATAAAAGGAGGTTGTAACCTAAGTATTAGGTAGAACTCATTTTGTAAGAACACATATTTGCGGAAGTACGCATATTGTTCTTCGTGGGTCTCAAATCTTGCTCCACCAATCCATTAGTGATCCATTGCAAGAGGATCCAATATAATACCTAGCATTGTTTGATCTCGTAGTCAAAAGGTTCTAGGTCCCATTTTCCTTTCCCAGGCATTTTCAAGGGCATTGCCTCACCTCGTAGTGAGGAGGTTCCCTTGGCCGACTCTGTTTCCTTCGTGTTCTTCCTCTGTTCTTGTTTCCATTCTTTCTGGAAACCACCTCCAACGAGCTAGATCCGAGCTCGTGATCACTTACCCCCCCCCCGTGATCATATCAGTTGGTATCAGAGCCAAAGCGCTTGTCGGAGGTATCATACCGTATCAGTTGTTTGTTTTCTTCAAGTAAAACCATTGCATTCTTTCTTACACTTGAAGAAAAACGTTTTGTTGTTGAAAAGAAACCGAAAATATTTGTGCGTGGTTCATGTGATTCGAGCAAAGCTCATATTTGGGATGTTGTTTATTGAAGTTGAGTAAAGAAAGAAACATTTTCGGATTGGAAGTTGAAAAGAGAAGAAAAGTTGTTGTGGTTGTGCACAAAAAGAACATTTGAAGAAAGAAAAAGTTTGAGTGTTCTTGAGTGTTCTTGAGTGTTCATATCAAAACGCATCCGAACAGTGATTTGATCCAAAAATATTTAAGGAACTTGAACAAAAGTGTTTGTGTGGATAAAAGAGCCTTCTCTCATACATACCTTACTCTTTCAACCCCCATCTCACCCTAAACTCTCAAAGTTAGTTTCAAGTAACTAGAACTTTGTGCTTTACTTGTTTCGGATATTGCTAAGATTTCATTGGATATTCTTTGCATGTTCGCATTTGATCTTAATCGAGATTGGTGGTAAGTTTTGAGGCTTGAAAGAACCGTTGCGTTCTAAACACGAGAGAGAAGTGGTGCGAGTGTGTCCCTAAACACAAACGAGAGGCCAACCATACACGTGAGGAAATGAGTGGTACGACACTATTGTCTAAGTGTGTAGGTATACAATGGCGCGAACCCTTAAGTTTCGAGGGATGATGACCTTTTCGGGTTTGAATCATGGGAACACCATCTTGAGGCATTCTTTGCTAAGAGAGGTGTTCACGAACTTGAGAAGCTTGACATAGCGCTCGAGCTGCTAAGAGGCGAAGCCTGGTATTGGTGGTGTGAATACGCCACAAAGCGAAGTGATCGAGGGTTAGATTTCATACCCTCTTGGGACCGCTTGAAAAGCGTGATGAGGCGGCGGTATGGCACCCAAACCCCCATCGCCCACTTGTCCCCAGCCCCTACCCACAGACGCGACCCCCACCACTCATAGCTCATTTCGGTGTCCCACATCCGACCCCACTATCACACCCGAAGGGACTGCCACACCTTCAAGAGCCTGCTCACCCCCTTCTTCAAAAGCGTGCGAACCCTCCTTGTGAACCAATCTCTTTGAGAAATCTCACTCAAGAAATTAGAGCAGATTTCAAGGAGATGGAAAAAGATTTAAAGGAGATAAGAAAGGAAGTCTCACAGGTGGGAGATCTTATGAAGGAATGGTGTGAGAGTGAGAGAAAAAGAGAGAAAGAGAAAAGAAAGAAAAAGGCTCTTCAAAACCCAGAGAGTGAAACACCCAAGCTTTCCACCGAGATCAATGGAGGGCTAACGCCTAAATCTTTTAATGAATGTTGTTCTTCTTTGATTATTCCAGGAATCGATGATAAAGAAACTTTGGGTTGTTTGCAAGAGGAAGAAGTCCCGATTTCGGAGCAGGAGTCTGCCTCCCCTAACTTGGGGAGAGGTAACCTACTCTTTTCTTTTAGTGATGAAGTGACTAGGCATGAATGTGAAACCTTATTCGAAAATGAGCATGCATCTCAGCCATTGCTTAATTCTCTCAACCCTGATAAGTGTAACATATTCGAATTCCCTCTTGAAAGCATGAAGCATGATGATTCGGTTGACCATGAGCTGTATGTACATGATGCATATCCTATATCACTCACCCCTAACCATGAATTCTCTTCAAAGCATGATCATGAATCCTATTTTTTTGGTCATAAGAATGAAAGGCCGAGGCTCACATTTGACCCCGGGATACTAGAAACTGTGTGTAAGGTAGAAGTGAAGAGAAAGGGCGGATTGTCCATCTCAAATCCTTCGAACCATTTTTGGAACTTTGATGTTTACAGTTTTGGTCCACTAACCCTGGATGCTTCTTCAAGTTTGTTGCGGTGTCTTAAGATTTGTAGGAACAATTTCCTGATGAATCCGAGGACGGATTCTTCTGAAGAGGGAGGGTATGATGTGGACATCAGCCCCATTTTTGAGACAAGGCGCGACCCTTCATCCAGAGGGTCTAAAGGGCCCTTGGCGAAGGCACGGGCGAAGAAGAAGCAGCATTCTAGGCACCGGCGAGGCCCCAAGGCAAGTCCGTGGTCGCTATGTTCTTAGCGCACCCATGCCCGATGGCGAACCCTTGGCCTTTGGCGAGGCCAAGGCCATTTGCGAGGCCATGGCTCTTTGCGACCCCCATGGTCATTGGCGAAGACCCTGTGCCTCATTCCCCGAAGCAAGCGAAGCCCAGGTGTTCGCCAAGCAGAAGAGGCTTCCATACACAAGTCAGGCGAACCCTTCAACTTGTGCAGAGGCCCTCTTCTTCCCTCTTCACGCCGAAAGCAATTCATGGGGAAATGGGAGCCGCAAAAGCAGGTAGCCTACAATGTCACATCCGCTGCCACCTCTCATTTCGCCTACCATAGATCCAGGAAGCTGTCCCCTTGTCAAGACATCTTTTATTATTTCCTTCTTTCTTTCTCCTTCTATAAAAGGAGGTTGTAACCTAAGTATTAGGTAGAACTCATGTTGTAAGAACACATATTTGCGGAAGTACGCATATTGTTCTTCGTGGGTCTCAAATCTTGCTCCACCAATCCATTAGTGATCCATTGCAAGAGGATCCAATATAATACCTAGCATTGTTTGATCTCGTAGTCAAAAGGTTCTAGGTCCCATTTTCCTTTCCCAGGCATTTTCAAGGGCATTGCCTCACCTCGTAGTGAGGAGGTTCCCTTGGCCGACTCTGTTTCCTTCGTGTTCTTCCTCTGTTCTTGTTTCCATTCTTTCTGGAAACCGCCTCCAACGAGCTAGATCCGAGCTCGTGATCACTTACCCCCCCCGTGATCATATCACTACCCAAGCAATCGCGCCCTCGCGTCGCATCAGAATCATACAAGGCCTTTGAAGGGGTCTCATCCTTGTGGTCTCCAGTATCGCCTTCGCAAGGTCTCATCCTTATGGTCTCCAGTCTTGCCGGCGCGGGGTCCTGCCCTCGCAAGCCTTAAGTCTCGCATGGGCGATGTCTCATACTCACCTTGGCGTTTCTTAGGCCTTCGCGTGCCACCTCACGGGCTCGGGTTTCGCCCTTGCGATCTCATTCGCCTCCATGGGTCTTACTCCCACAACCTCCTCGCCCATCTCTGCCCCGCCTCGTCCGAGATAAGGCCCTTACACCCGTGTTCGTGCGACCCTCCTTATTTGGCTATATTTTATCGGGGCCTTCGCCCCTGCGAGTCTTCACCGCTACTTACTCCACTTGGAGATAGACCACTTGGTCGTCTACATCAACCAGCCAATAAGGAGGGCAGCACGAGCTGAGAGATCTTCACCAGATTCATACGCCGGACATCCCTCGACAAGTGAATCACTTAAGGCGGTTTGCTGAGATCTTCATCATCACAGCCGCCTTATCTCCAATCAGTCGACACAGACTTATCTCAACAATCTTGTCTAAGGGCTTCAACCTGGGAGGCTCTTCTCCTGGCATCACTCTATAAATAGGGTGATGTCCACCCTAAATCGGGTAAGCTACTTCACGCCCCCCCACTCCTCTCTTGCTACTTCTGAGTATTCTTCTTACCTTTTACAGATTACTCTGAACAGCAAGCTTGGAGTCTCAAGAACATCATCTTCTCCACCTCTTCAACTGAGAGTCCGGACCTTCCTTAGGAACGGGACTATCAGTTTGGCGCCGTCTGTGGGAACGAAAAACTTATACCATAAACCCATATTACAAACCACAAGTAGCAAGTCATGCCGACTACCCGGAGTGCAAACATGCACAGTCGCCAGGGAAGGAGAAATCCTCCCGGGACAAATAAGAACAATGATCCACCATCGGAGCCATCTCCGAACAACATTCCCCCAGAGCGGGAAGAACTCTCTGTTCACTCAACGGAGGAAAGCTCCTCCCACGTTAACCGTAACGTACCCCAGGAGCATAACACTCCACCTCCAAACGCTCCTCCCACGAGCTTTGATCCGGCCGTTCTGCAAACAATCACTGAGGCAGTTGCTTTCAACTTGCGTGAAACACTCACCACCACTCTTCGGGGTGTTCTGGATAGCGTTGGAACGCTACGGACTAATCAGCCCGAACGCCCAGCTACTCCTCCTCAACAAGTAAGTAACCCTGACCCTTCTTCGTCGTTACTTATCGCACTTACTAGACGGTTAGAAGAAGTGGAAAAAGGGATGAAAGGGCAGTGTTCATAATATTTCCGGGATGGGTCTAGACCACCTCTGGACCCAGCCTTTTACTCAACGGGTTCTGGAAACCCCTCTTCCCGATCAGTTTCACCAGCCTAAGCTGGACGCTTATGATGGCCTCTCAGACCCTGATATTCATCTCCAGCGTTACGTTTCCGCGATGGCAATCGCGAGGACGGACGACAACACGCTCTGTAGAGCTTTCAGCTCCACGCTTACTGGGGCCGCTGCCAACTGGTATACCACTCTCCGCGATAAGCGGTTTGACTCCTTTGAGGAACTCTCTCGCAACTTCTCCAACCACTTTGTGGTGTCAAAACCTCCCCCTAAAACGGCGGGACACCTTCTTAAGATACGGCAGAAAAAGGATGAGCCGCTTCGGGAATATATTCAGCGCTTTCAGGCAGAGTCTATCCAAGTCCCTAATGGGAGAGGAAGCTTGCCCTTGCGGCCATTCGGGGCCTCATTTGGGAATCTCTCTTTTTGTGGATGTCCACACCAACCCTCCCACCAACATGGAGTAGTTTTGAGCACGGCGTCTTGGTTTATGAATACGGAGGAGGTCACTCGACCACTCGCGAGCCGCCACGGCGGATGCAAAGGACAACCCCGCGACCGGACTCCGTGTCCCAAAGGCGGTACCCTACGCCACCTAGCGAGGAGAAGGCGTATTTCTCTCATCCCCGTTGAGGGAATCTCGCACCAACATCCTCCATGCCCTGGAACAAAGAGGAGGTCCCCACTTGGCCTCGCCCCCTCTCCCAGGAAATATCCAGGCAAAGCAACAAGTTTTGCCGCTATCATCGTGACAAAGGTCATGATACTGAAGACTGCTTTGAGCTCAAACGCATGATTGGGGAGATGTTGGCTCAAGGCAAGCTCAGGGAATACTTGCTCCATACGGATGGAGGCCGCAGAAGAGAGGGTGACCGTGAAGATCGCCGGTAGGAGGACCGCCGGCGAGGTCGCTCCCAGCAAAACCTAGGACAAGACAATCTGGTCCAAATCCCCCCGGCAAGGGGACACATTGGCGTGATCACACAGTGTGAAGGCGCGTCCGCAAGACGCCGTCATATGAAACGGATCTACCAGATTGATCACTCCTCTACTCAATTTTTGCATCGCAGCGATGGCACCTCATTGCGGTGCGCATGCGGACCCCTTGGTTATCACCGCCCGTATTGCGGGGTGGGACGTTGACAGAATCTACATGGACACAGGGGCAAACGCCAACGTGATCTACAAGCACACTCTGGTTGAGGCCAAGGTGCCGTTGTCCCAAATCCAGCCCGCGAAAGGGGCCACCTTTGGGGTAGGACGGGATGAAATCCCAACTTTGGGGTCAATCACCTCACCCTTCATGATGATGGGAATCACCAAGGAAAAGAAGCCGGTATGCCGTTCAAGCTTTGTGGACTTTATCATCCTGGATCTCCCCACACCATACAACGCCATCATTGGGTGCCATACTCAGACTGAGTTCCATGTCCGCTGTGATGTGCGGACCCTGACTTTGGTTTTTCACACTACGGCTGGGGATGCCTTTATCTTTGTCAACCAGAACACAGCCAGGGGCAATTATGTCTCCGCCCTTGCTGGACCTCCTCACCTCCCTCGACCATCTGAGCCTAAGAGAAAGGCGCCTATGGAGGAAGCTGGGCCCACCGGCGAGGCCGCTCCTGACTTATCTGGGGCCTTTGAGGAGGTTGAAATCTCCCCTGGAAAGAAGTTCCGAGTGGGAAAGGACCTCGGAGAAAAAGATCAGCAAGCACTCATCCATCTTCTCCATGCCAATGGCGACGTCTTCGCATGGAACCTTGAGGACTTACCAGGGGTAGATCCTGCTATCATTTCTCATAAGTTGAGTGTACTCCCCGGCTTTAGTCCGGTTAGACAAAAAACAAGGGGCATGGCCCCTGACCGTAAGGACTTTGTACTCACGGAAGTGCAGAAATTGCTTAAGACAAATATAATCAAGGAAGTTCACTACTCTGAGTGGGTCGCTAACATTGTCTGTTACGGTCACCCCGAGCGGGTTGCGACCGGATGACCCGGGGCTCCGGTTTTGACCTGCGGGTCACGTTTTTCGGCGTTCAGACGGCTCCCGAGCCCTATCCGAGTATCATTTTGGTGAACCCTTCCGTATTTGAGGTCGTGTGGGTCCCCCGGACGTTTCCGCCGAAAATATTTTTCTGGCGCCGGGGGGTTGTCGGGGTCGCCTCGGGACGTACAGCGGGCTCGGTAGCGCTCTCGAGATCTCAGTTTGAGAAGCCGTTTGTAGTTTTGGAGTCGTGGAAACGTCCGGAGGTGGTTGTGGAGTTTAATATTTGGGGCTGGACGTTCGGTTCCGGGCGACTCCCGGGGCTCGGGACGGGAATCCCGGGGCTCGGGATGGAAAGTTTCTGACGGCTTTGGGGTAAGTTGTGTTTGAATTTAAGATGGAATTTATGGGAATTTTTATAGAATTTTGGAGTGACGGAATTTCGGTTCAGGTTGTCACGCTCGCACGTCGGGTTTTGGTTCGGGTTCAGCGAGCTCGGTAGGACACTCCGGAAAGGCAAATGAATTTCTGAAAAATGTTCTGTGCATGTTATAATATTCTGAAGATTGTGTCCGAGTTTCATTAATTTTGGAATCCGGTAATTATTTTTGGGCAAAAAGAATTGGAACTTTCGGAAAAATTGGGAGTTAATTGAATTATGGTTGCAAAATAAATAAAATGGGCATGGGCAGCAGCAGCTATTTTCGGCAGCATGTGTGTGTGTGTGTGTGATAAGGGACACTTGTCCCTTTATGATTTAAGAGGGAAAAGAAAGGATAATATATAAGGGAAAATTAGTAAGTAAAATGAGGAAAATTCATTTTATTTCTTCCTTCTTCCTTCTCTTCTCTCTCTCTGCCGAAACTAAGAGCAGCCATGGCTACTATTCATCAAGCTTCTCCTTCTTCAATTCTTGGCTAAATTCAACAAGGGGTTGGCTCCAACCATTGGTAAGCTTCCTTCCTTCTTCTCTTTTCAAGTTGGTAACATGTTTTGGTGGAGAAAAGAGAGCTAAATTTGGAATTCATGGTTGTTCTTCACTACATGATTGAGTGATCCTCTCCCTCCCATCTTTTAGTATGTTGTTCTTGGGCTTGAGGAGAGTAGGAATCTATGGTTAGATTTTGGAAAAACTCCATGGAAGGAGGAAACCTAGAGGTGCCGAAATTAATGGGAATTTTCCAAAATTGTGTGTGTTTGTGTTCTTGAATCATGCTTCAAGTATGTTGTTCCTAGCATGATTCTAAGGCTATCTATGGTTTTAATTTGATGGAAAACAAGTTGAGGGAAAAAGCCCTCTTTGGCCGAATTATTAGTGAAGAAGTTGTGGTTGTTTAGGTGAAATTGGTTAGTGATCTTGCTTAATAATTGTAATTGGTGATTAAAGAGTGCTAATGGAACTTTGTTTGGATTGAAATGGAAGTTGGGTGAGGAATTCTTCTTTTGGCCGAATTGTTTAGGAAAGGGGTTTTGTTGTTTTGATGCAATTGGTTAGTGATGTTGGCTAGGAAGTGAAATTGGTAATTAGTATGACTAATTGGAAGCTTGAATGGTTTGATTTGGAAGTGTGGTGAAAAATTGGTTAAGGATCAAATTGTTGAAGTGATTCTTTTTCAATGTTGGTGGTGTGTGTTGATTGAATTGGATGCTAAATTGGTAATGTGAGTGGAAGTAGGTGCGTTATGGTGTTTGAAATACCATTTTCGGGTTAGAAATGAGAAAGTTAGTTTTATACGAGTTTACCGGGAAAAGTGTCTGGAATGCGGGTTTAAGGGTTGGAATACGTTTGTGGGAGTTGGAATAACAAGGTTCTAGCTCGGTTCGTAAAACCGAGCTTTCTGTGGAATTTTCCGGGAAAGTGCGGGTTTGTGCGGAAATTGTTTCTGGGGTTTGTTTGGATATGTTCTGACCCAACTATGGTTGTACAGCTTGATTCTGCGTTGGTGGAGTAGCGCGGACCCGTAGGAGCCAAGTTGTGCATTTCGGGTCGGGAGTCGGGATTTTCCGAGTGTTGGGCTGCGGGGCAGCGTTTCTGAGGTAAGGGCTTAATTGGTAAAATGTATGTTTGTTCCGTTTCAAGGCCCGGAAAACCTTAGAGGTCCGGGTTCTTATTACATTACGTATGTGTATATCGGTATGATACTTACATTTTCATTTGTGCATTGTTATTATTGTTTGTTCTGATTCTGTGACGAGACCCGTATGGTTGGAGGGACCACGGGTGCTCTTTGGTTATCCGTATCCGCACCAGAGTGCCGATACTTCTGTCTCGATCCGCCTTTGGAGGTGCCGACATTCTGTATATCCGCACTTGGGGTGCCGATATATACGTGACCCTACGGCAGTTTGGGGATCGCGACCCCGGCCGGTACCGTGCTATACATTCATTACGACCTGTATATTCGACCTCTGTTGAGGGCTGTCGTAAGGTCGTTACGGCGGTTGGACCGCATGCGATGGTTTATGATTCATTATATGCTATATGTTCGTATACATATGTATATGTTGTGATATTACATTTTGCGAGTTGATTGTTGCCACAATGGGCAAACCGCACTTTTGCCTTAAGCCCTTCTCGGGTCCTTTCGAGGACTCACCCTTTCATTTGTTTACCACCTTTCAGGTTGTTACGAAAAGCAATTGGCGGAATAGAGATCCGCGGTGCTTTGGACATTCTCGGGTTTCAGCAGCAGCAGTAGTACCACGGGCGGGAAATCTCCTGAGTGAGAAAGTTTCCGATTCCGCACAATAGGTATATATATATAGGTTTTGGTTTAATGGCTCTGTAGCTGTAGCTGCATGCATGTAGTTTGGATCATGTATTCGTATAAGACGTATAATCTGAGACATACTCTGCCTTTATTGTCTTCTGAGTCGAGGGCGGAGCCCCGACTTGCTTATATTGGAGTTGTGGTTATATCATGGATTTTGGTGTTTCTGTGTTGTGGCGATGTTTGATGTTTGACACCATGAACTGCATGTTTGTTTGTTAAGTTGCTTTGTATACTTGCTATATATGTGTTCTGTAGGTTGCGGGTCGTCGTACGACCATTCTGTTTTTGCGGGCCGGGTCATGGGACCACTGCACGCAGTGGGTTTCGGTGGTACCGATTCCGCGCTTTCAGCCGTAGCTTCCGCTTCCGAACGTCGCGGCCGGCTCCGCCTCCGCAACCGGGCGGGGTGGCTGTGACAAGTTGGTATCAGAGCAGGTCGGGTCGGAATGATCCAAAAGGTAAAGTATGTTTGGTTTTGGGTATGGAATGTGAAAGGCAAGTATACAAGTCCGAGGGTGGACCCTTGGAGTAAGTTAAGACTGTTCGTGGGTAAGTAACTGTGGAAGTGACTTCGAGGTACAAGCCACCGTTCTACGTTTCATTCTGGGGCGGTTCTGTACGGAGACTGGCCACCTCCTTATTTGAACCGTTTCGGAATGGATGTGGAGCAGCGGGCGGTTCTTTGGAGCACTTTGGAAAATTTGAGGTACTCTTATGAATCTTGGGTGATTTGTGTGGTGTTTCTGTGTTATGAGCATGGTTTGGTTTTGTGGTTTAAAGTTGAATATTTGGTTGTGAGATTACGAAAAGAATCTCTGCATCATGCATTGCATTACACTACAGAGCCTTAGAAAACTGCTGCTAGCTTCTGTAGAGATTAGAAGTGACCGATTTTTGTCTGGACTCTGTTTGGTCTGAAATTTTTGAGATAGGGTTAACACGCGTAGATAGCGTGATTTGGTACCGGAGGGGCGGGACTGGAATCCTACACCTCCGTGGAATAGGATACGGGTTCAGTGTAACCCAGGGTCTGAACAACCACACTCACCGCCCCGAGGTTTAGTGGTCGTAAGGACCCCTCTCTGATTTGGTATTACCGCCAGCCTAGCTGGTTCAGAGGCGGCAGTAGGCAGGGGAAGATCTGTTTATGCCACGGTAAGGGCATTTTGATTTGGTGGTGATAGCGAGACTTAAGCCACTGCTCGCCATAGTTTGGGATCGGTAAGTGAGTGACTCTGACAAGGGTGGTCACTACGACACCTAGACTTCTCGTCGGTTCTATCAACGACGGGGAGATCTGAGGCACCAGTCTGACGAGGTCAGACTTCTGGAGAGGTTTCAGAGTTTGAACCCCCCGAGGTTCAATGACCGAGGAGGACCAGTGGTAGTAGAGATTTGGTTTGCAGGAGTTGACAAACTCACGGAGGCTACATTTTCCCAGCGGTGCGGCGGGGATGTAGCCGAACGTCTAGGCCCGGTCCGATGAGCTTCATTTTGAGACAAGATTGTCGGAAGTTTGAGTGAGAGTTTGATCGGCTGGTTTACTATGTACTGGCAAGGTATGGAAGAGGAGAAGACCAAGAGGTTTATTTTGTTTCGCGCCCGAGTTCGGGGGGTTTTGAGACCTTTAGACATTACTTTGTTTCGGGAAGCGGTTATTGGGCTCAACTCCTCGAGCAAGAGGAGGTTGAGAGTCGCTTCACCTTGCAATGAGGTTAAGCTGGTGTACGAGGGGCTCCATTTACATTTTACGTGGCAGATTTCTGGACGCCAAATAGGCACAGGCAGCTTTGTAGAGGTAGAGGGGGAGCACCACCGGCACGATCTTATCCGATTTGCAGTAGGTACCATTCCGGTTGAATTTGTTATCGGCAGGAGGGCCGATGTTTACGTTGCAGGTCTGACACTCACTGGGTACGGGATTACCCTCTGACTGTAAGGCAGGGTACTTTGTTTCTGAATAAGGTGTCGGTTCATGCATTATTTGATACGGGAGCATCTGTTTCCATTGTAACACAGAAAGGTGTTACATCTCTGCATCTGTCTGTTAGTACTTTGCCTCAAACGCATTTAGTAAAAACTGCAGGAAGTCAGTTTCTGTTTTCCAAGGAGATGGTTCGGGGTTGTACGATATCTGTAGGCGGACATGATAGTATCGGATCTGTTGGTTTTAGACACGCCGGACTATGATGTTATTCTTGGAATGGACTGGCCATCCAAGAACTCTGTGCACGTTGATTGTGCAACCCGTACTATTATGGTTTCTGGAGAGGTACTACCTCTCACGACTCGATTGGTTTGACTATCGCACGGCCGATGATGGAGCTCTGATTCAGGATCAGCTGTCGATAGTTGGTGTAGGGGAATGCTATGATCTGAATGAAGCTGGTATTAGGTTGAAGTTGGGTGGTTTACCGTTGGTTCGAGATTTTCCGCAGGTATTTCCGGAGGAGTTGCCCGGATTACCATAGGAACGGGAAATTGTGTTTGACATCCACCTGCAGTCGGGTACTGCTCCGATATCTATTCTTCCTTATCGGATGCCTATTTCTGAGATGCAGGAGTAGAAGAAGCAACTGGAGGAATTACAGCAAAAGAGTTTTGTCCGACCGAGCACTTCGGCGTGGGGTGCTCTGGTTTTGTTGTTAAGAAGAATGATGGGACACTCTGACTTTGTATTGATTACAGACGGTTGAATGCTCTTACTGTGAAGAATAAGTATCCGTTACCGAGGATTGACGATCTTTTTGATCAACTTCGGGGTTTGAGGGTTTTCTCAAAGATTGATCTCTGATCTGGGTATTTTCAGCTTAGGGTGAAGGAAGAGGACATACCTAAGACTGCTTTCCGCTCCCGATTTGGACACTTTGAGTTTACAGTCATGCCATTCGGGCTGACCAATGCTACAGCGGCATTCATGGATCTGATGCATCGGGTGTTCCGACGGTACTCGGACTCATTTCTGGTGGTTTTTATTGATGATATTCGATATATTCTCGGGATGAGGATTCGCATCGGGATCATCGAGGGTAGTTCTGAGACACTTTGGGAACATCAGCTTTATGCTAAATTCTCAAAGTGTGAGTTCAGATTCGGGAAGTCACCTTTGCAGGACAAGTTATTTCGAGCATGGTGCATGCTGTGGACCCGAGAGAAGGTGAGAGCAATTCGGGATTGGAAACAACCTACCACGGCACGGGAGATTAAGAGCTCCACAGGGTTAGCAGGATTTTATCGGAGGTTTGTCTTGGGATTTTCTATTCGGCATCTCCGCTTATGCGATTGACTAAGAAGGGTCAAGCTGTATATCTGGTCCGATAAGTGTGAGCAGAATTTTCAGAAGTTGAGGCGGTAGTTGACTAACGCTCCGATTCTCGACTCTTTCAGATCCGATCTTACCGTATGTGGTTTATACGGATGCTTCCACATCTGGTTTGGGATGTGTGTTGGTGCAGGAGCGTTTTGTGGTAGCTTATGGGTCGAGGCAGCTGCGACCGCATGAGCTGAACTGACTGACACATGATCTGGAGTTGGCTATAGTAATTTATGCTGAAACATTGGAAGCAATATCTGTTTGGTAATAAATTTCAGATTCTTACCGACCATAAGAGTCTGAAATATCTGTTTACACAGAAGGAGCTTAGCATGAGGCAGCGCAGATATCTCGAATACATTAAGGACTATGATTGTAGTATCGGGTACATCTCTGGCAAGGGCAACACGGTTGCCGATGCTCTGAGCAGGAAGTATACCGGCTTAATTAAGAGAGGAAATGTTGGTGACCGATCGAGGAGAGTGATCCGACGTGCCTTTGGCACGGTGGCAGCTACGGGAGTGTGCTCGTGTTATTACACTTACCATACATTACGAGTGGCTTGATAGGATGCGCGAAGCGCAGGTAGAGATCTGGTATTGAAGAAGTTATCCGGGAAGATAAGAGTTCTTTGTTACCGACGTTTGATATGGCAGGGATTGCTATACTTCCGAGACCGCCTTTGTGTACGGAGGATCGGGAGTTACGGAATGATATTTTAGAGGGGCACACTCGAGCGGTGTGAGCATCGAGGCACCGGCAGGACACTGCAGACTTTGCCCATTCCGGTTCGGGAGTGGGGCAATGTTACTATGGACTTTCTCGCCTTTGCCCGCCCGACACGGTCTCGCCATGATGTTATCTGGGTTATTGTGGATCAGCTGATAAAGTGCGCACACTTTACCTTATTCGGGTCATAGACCCTCTGGAGAAGCTTGCCGGCTTTACATCGGGAAGATTATGCGTTTGCATGGAGTACGAGACTCCATTGAATCGACCGTGATCTGCGTTTTACAAGCACGGTTACGGATTGCTTTTCATGAAGCATTGGACACGCAACTCCATCTGAATACAGCTTATCACCCCCAGACGGACGGGCAGTCGGAGCGGGTGATTCTGATATCGGAGGATATGTTGCGAATCTGTATATTGGATTTTGGAGGAGTTTGGGACTAGCAGTCACTTTGATAGAGTTCTCGTACAACAATTGCTTTCAGACTACGTTTGACATGGCACCCTATGAGGTGTTGTACGGGATGTGTATGACACCATCTTGTTGGACAAGTGCGTCGATCGGGTTAAGGCTGGGACCCGAGCTTTTGAGGAGTCTACGGCAAAGATCAGATTGTTACAGGCGCGGATTAAAACCGCGAACGATTGCACCACTGTTTATACGAACCGCCGCCGTAGGGCTCTTGAATCTGAGTTTGGTAATAGAATTTGACTGGAGGTAGCACCGTTCAGAGAAACAGTAAGATGTGATGGGCGGGGCAAGTTACCCCGAATTTTATCGGTTCTCATGAGTTTCTAGAGTAAGTTGTTAGGTTGATCTTTCCCCCCCCAACTATTTCTGTTTTACGTGATGTCTTCCAGGATAGCCTGTTGTGGGTCGGTTAGATTTAGGTTCGGTCTTTATGCAGGGTTGTCTGGTAGAAATACCGGCAACTGACTCGGGGTGCAATAAGATGCACCCGGAGGGTGGGACGCCGTGAGGCTCTGTATGGTAGTCTAAACTACCACTCCCGCCGCACCAGCACGGTGGTCCGATTGTTCTGGGTTAGAGGAAATGTTATATCTTCTGGTTGGTAGCGACACCTGTCTGGTTGGTTCAGGCTACTCTTGGAGGACCAAGAGTTCTAAGGGGGGGAGAATGTTACGGTCACCCCGAGCGGGTTGCGACCGGGTGACCCGGGGCTCCGGTTTTGGCCTGCGGGTCACGTTTTTCGGCGTTCAGACGGCTCCCGAGCCCTATCCGAGTATCATTTTGGCGAACCCTTCCGTATTTGAGGTCGTGTGGGTCCCCCGGACGTTTCCGCCGAAAATATTTTTCTGGCGCCGGGGGGTTGTCGGGGTTGCCTCGGGACGTACAGCGGGCTCGGTAGCACTCTCGAGAGCTCAGTTTGGGAAGCCGTTTGTAGTTTTGGAGTCGTGGTGACGTCCGGAGGTGTTTGTGGAGTTTAATATTTGGGGCGGGACGTTCGGTTCCGGGCGACTCCCGGGGCTCGGGACGGGAATCCCGGGGCTCGGGATGGAAATTTTCTGACGGCTTTGGGATAAGTTGTATTATAATTTAAGATGGAATTTATGGGTATTTTTATAGAATTTTGGAGTGACGGAATTTCGGTTAAGGTTGACACGCTCGCACGTCGGGTTTTGGTTCGGGTTCAGCGAGCTCGGTAGGACACTCCGGAAAGGCAAATGAACTTTTGAAAAATGTTCTGTGAATGTTATATTATTCTCAAGATTGTGTCCGAGTTTCATTAATTTTGGAATCCGGTAATTATTTTTGGGCAAAAAGAATTGGAACTTTCGGAAAAATGGGGAGTTAATTGAATTATGGTTGCAAAATAAATAAAAAGGGGTATGGGCAGCAGCAGCCTATTTCGGCAGCATGTGTGTGTGTGTGTGTGATAAGGGACACATGTCCTATTTATGTTTATGATGGAAAAGGAAAGAATATATATATATATAGCCTAATAATTCATTTCATTTCTTCTTCTTCTTTCTTCCTTCTCTTTTCTCTCTCTGCCGAAATGAGCAGCCATGGGAGCTGTTCATCAAGCTTCTCCTTCTTCAATTCTTGGCTGAAACTTCATGGGTTTAGGCTCCAAAAGATTGGTAAGCTCCTTTCTTCTTCTCTTTCAAGTTTGGAAACAAGAAAAGGTTGGAAAAGAGAGGATTTTGAAGGAATGGTTTGTTCTTGGCTATGTGTTTGAGTGATCCTCTCCCTCCCAAATTTTAGTATGTTGTTCTTGGGCTTGAGGGGAGTAAGAATCTATGGTTAAATGTTGGAAGAACTACATGGAGGGTGGAACCTAGGGTTGGCCGAATTTAAGAGAGAATTTCCAAAATTGTGTATGTTTGTGTTCTTGATTCATGCTTGAGATATGTTGTTCCTAGCATGATTCTAAGACAATCTATGGTTTCAATTTGAAGGAAAACATGTTGGGTAGAAAACCCCTCTTTGGCCGAAATGTGGAATGAATAGGTTTTGTTGATTTTGATGCAATTGGTTAGTAATCTTGGTTAAGACGTGTAATTGGTAATTAAAGAGAGCTAATGGAACTTTGTTTGGATTGAAATGGAAGTTGGGTGAGAAATCCCTAACTTGGCCGAAAATGATTAAGGAAGAGGTTTGTGATTTTGGTGTAATTGGTTAGTATTATTGGTTAGGAAGTGGAATTGGTGATTAGTGTGATTAATTAGAAGCTTGTATGGTTTGATTTGGAAGTGTGATGGAAAATTGGTTAAGGACCAAATTGTTGAAGTAATTCTTTTTCAATCTTGGTGGTGTGTGTTGATTGAATTGGATGCTAAATTGGTAATGTGGGTGAAAGTAGGTGTGTTATGACGTTTGAAATACCATTTTCGGGTTAGAAATGAGAAAGTTAGTTTTATACGAGTTTACCGGGAAAAGTGTCTGGAATGCGGGTTTAAGGGTTGGAATACGTTTGTGGGGGTTGGAATAACAAGGTTCAGGCTCGGTTTGTAAAACCGAGCTTTCTGTGGAATTTTAGGAAAGTGCGGGTTTGTGCGGAAATTGTTTTCTCGGGGTTTGTTTGGATGTGTTCTGATCCAACTATGGTTGTACAGTTTGATTCTGCGTTGGTGGAGTAGCGCGGACCCGTAGGAGCCAAGTTGTGCATTCCGGGTCGGGAGTCGGGATCTTCCGAGTGTTGGGCTGCAGGGCAGCGTTTCTGAGGTAAGGGCTTAATTTGGTAAAATGTACGTTTGTTCTGTTTCAAGGCCCGGATGACCTTAGAGGCCCGGGTTCCTATTACATTACGTATATGGTCATCGGGTAATGTTACTTCATTTATGTTTATGTATTCTTGTTATTATTATATGTTACATTACGTGTCCGCACCGAAGGGGTGCCGACATTCTGCGTATCCGCACCGTGCCGATACTTACATTACGTGTCCGCACTTTGAAGGGGTGCCGACATTCTGCGTATCCGCATCGAGTGCCGATACTTCGTTACGTGACCCTACGGCGGTTTGGGGCTCGCGACCCCAGTACCGTGCTTACATTGCATTACGATCTGTATATTCTGACCTCTGTTGAGGGCTGTCGTTACGGGTCGTTCTGGCGGTTGGACCGCATATGTTGGTTTCTGATTTTCGTTATACTTTATGTTTATATGTACATGCATATGTTGTGATATTCTGTTTTGCAGGTTCAGATTGTTGCCACGGGCAAACTGCACTTTTACCTTAAGCCCTTACTGGGTCCTTTCGAGGACTCACCCTTTTATTTGTTTACCATCTTTCAGGCAGTCTGACAAGCAACCAGCGGAATAGAGATCCGCGGTGCTTCCGGACATTCTGGGTTCTGTAGCAGCAGCAGTACCACGTGCGGGAATTCTTGAGCGAGAGGCTTCTGATTCCGCACTTAGGTATATATTTACATATAGGATTTTGTTTAATGGCTCTGTAGCTGTAACTGCATGCATATAGATCAGATCATGGTTTTGTATATGTGTCTATATCTGGAATATCTCCTGCTTTATCTGTCTTCTGTGTCGCGGGCGGAGCCCTGACTTGCTTACGTCGGAATTGCTATATTATGAATTTGGTTCTTGTGTTGTGGCGATGATTGAAATGGGATATACCATGAACTGCTTGTGTGGCGAAAGTTGGATCATTCGTATACTTGCCTTGCATGAGTATTTAGGTTGCTAGTTGTTACTTGACGGTTTTGTTTGGAGCTCGATGCTCCGTTGCCACGCTTTCCGCCGTAATTCCTGTTTCCGACGTCGCGGCCGGCTCCGCCTCCGCAACCGGGCGGGGTGGCTGTGACACTTTGTACACACTGAGGTGCAGAAATTGCTTAAGGCAAATATAATCAAGGAGGTTCACTACTCTGAATGGGTTGCGAATATTGTCCTCGCCGATAAAGAGGGCGGCCAGTGGCGACTCTGCGTGGACTACAAAGGGGTTAATAGGGCCTGCCCAAGGGACCCCTACCCCCTACCTTCCATCGACCAGCTGGTTGACTCAACCGTTCATCACTCTGTCTTCTCCTTTCTTGACGCATACAGTGGGTACCATCAAGTTTTTATGGACCCAGAGGACGCGGTAAAAACCGCCTTCACTACCGGCGAGGCCGTTTACCATTATATCGTAATGCCCTTCGGCTTAAAGAATGCGGGGGCTACCTTCCAAAGGCTTGTGAACCAAGTCTTCGCAGGCCAAATTGGCCGAAATCTGGAGGCCTATGTCGATGACATTGTGGTCAAGAGCAAGGCCGTCTCCACCCATATCGCAGATTTAGAGGAAACATTCACCAACTTCCGCAAATACAATATGCGGTTAAACCCGAAGAAATGTATCTTTGGTGTGGGCGAGGGGAAATTTCTGGGGTACCAGATCTCCAAAGGAGGGATCCATGCGAATCCCAAAAAGATTGAGGCAATCACTGCTCTCCGCACCCCTAGGGACTCAAAGAAGTTCAACAGCTAGCAGGAAAGCTAGTTGCCTTGGGACGATTCGTCTCCAAACTAAGTGATCGTTGTAGACCTTTCTTCGATCAAATTCGCAAGAAAAAAGCTTGCAGGTGGACGGAGGAATGCCAGGGGGCATATGCCTCCATCAAACAACACTTACAAGAGCGACCATCACTCAAGTGCCCTAGACCAGGCGATGACCTGGTCCTCTACCTCGCCACCTCAGAAAAAAGCGTCGCTTCGGTCCTTATTAAGGAAGAGGCTGCCAAACAATGGCCGGTCTATTACACCAGCCATACCCTCCAGGATACGGAAACAAGGTATCCCCCTCTCCAAAAGGCTATTTTGTCTCTTGTATATGCAGCAAGGAAGCTCAAACCCTACTTCCAAGGGCACACAATTATCGTCCGGACAGACTTACCAATTCAAGATATCCTGGGGCGGCCCGAACATTAAGGGCGCCTCGCCAAGTGGTGTATCGAACTTGGTGGTTTTAACATCAACTATGAGCCCAGAAAAGCAATTAAGGGCCAGGCCCTCGCCGACTTCATTGCGGAGTTCTCAGATGCTGACATCATCCCGGTCCCTGAGCAGGGCCCCACGCCTCAACCCATTCCTCCGGAATGGGACTTATTTGTGGATGGTTCATCCAAACTTGAATCCCCCGCGGGGGGTGTTTATCTACGTGGACCCCTAGGTATGGAAGTATTCCTTCGTGTCTCTTTTCAATTTCCAGTAACTAACAATGTTGCAGAATATGAGGCCCTCATCACGGGGCTCAAACTCGCCAAAATGGTAGGCATTCGCCGCCTCCATGTCCACAGCGACTCGCAACTGGTGATTCACCAGGTCCAAGGGTGCGTCGAATGCAAAGACGCCACCCTGATCAAATACCTTAAGCTAGTAAACGCCTTGCGGACCAACTTTGAAGAGGCCATCTTCATACATGTTCCTCGCTCCGAGAACACTACAGCAGACATGCTGTCAAAGGGAAAGACTCCCTCCACTTCGGCCACCCTGGCCAGTCCTTCCATCACGGAAAGTATTGATATCGCCTCTCTTGCAACACATGATCCGGTCGCAGACTGGAGAGATCCCATTATTGCTGAGCTGAACGCCAGCACCACAGATCCCCAGGCTCACAAACGGGCCATCCGCTTCGTCCTCATTGATGACCAATTATGGCATCGCCGGTTTTCGGCGCCCCTGCAACGGTGTCTCAGCACCCTCAAGGGGCACTCTGTCTTGGATACTGTTCACCAAGGCAACTGTGGGGTACACATTGCTGCGGAGGCACTTGCCCACAAAGCCCTTCGACAAGGGTACTACTGGCCTACCTTGAAAAAGAACACCGCTGCACTGGTCAAAACGTGCCACCAGTGCCAAATCAATTCTCGCATCCAGCGACTGCCATCTGTGGAATCTCCAGCACTAACAAATCCAGTGCCCTTCGCCCTGTGGGGCCTTGACCTTATTGGTCCACTGCCGACCGCTCCAGGTCAGTATCACTTCTGTGTTGTTGCAGTGGACTATTTTTCTAAGTGGGTCGAAGTAGAACCCCTGGTCTCCATCACTTCCGCCAAGACCATCAAATTTCTTTGGAAGAATCTTGTCTGCCGGTACGGCAGCCCTTGAGCTATTATTACAGACAATGGCACCCAGTTTGCCAGTCGCAGTGTCCAACAGTGGGCTTAGGACAATAATGTCCGCATGCTTTTCGCCCCAGTAGCGCACCCCCAGTCTAATGGGCAGGTTGAGGTCACCAACCGCACTCTCAAGGAAGGCCTCAGGAAGCGCCTTGAGGGGGCCAAAGGCCGCTGGGTAGATGAACTCCCAAGTGTCTTATGGGACTATCGCACCACAACACGAACCCCAACAGGCGAAACGCCTTTCTCCTTGGTATATGGCGCGGACGCGCTCTTGCCTATTGAGGCAGACCTCCCCACGATCCGTATGATCAACTTCACAGATGAGGCCAATGCTCAAGGGCTCCGCGCCAAGCTCGACTTAATCGAGGAATTACGCGAAGGCGCTCGCCTTCGCATGTCTGCCCTCAAACAGAGGCTCAGCCTTCACCATAATGCCCGGGTAAAACCCAAGGCACTACAACAAGGGGGCCTTGCCCTGCTTAAATCAGCCCTCACCGCTCGCGACCCCAAACAGGGTGTCTTGCGACCCAACTGGGACGGGCCTTATATTGTTCATAAACAAGTCCGCCCAGGGGTCTATGAACTACAAGACCATGATGGTCGTCTTCTTCCCCGCAACTTTCATGCGGATGACTTGCGCCCATATTACGTGTAAGTCCTCAGTCTTACGTCTTCAATTCAATAAAATACATGTGTATTTCTTCCCGTCTTACAGCTTTACATGGCATTACAAATGCCCTATCCGTCGCCCTCTGCACCCAAACGGTCAGACTGGCTACTTGCCTGAATCATGGCATCGGACCTTGTCAGGTCTCACTCGCGCTCTCACAAAGGGAAGCCCCCTGCGGTGACACCAGGTAGTTGCGGGTCTCATTCCCCAACTGACCTTCAACTCGCCCCGCCCCAAGGATAACCCCCTTGCGCTGCGGAAGGGTAACCCCCTTTTGGCTCCTTCAGGGAGGTCTATGTGTAAGTCATCCTCGCACGCCACAGCAGACCTTCCGCTCGGACTTCTCCACACAGGTGGTTGCGGGTCTCATTCCCCAACAGACCTTCAACTTGCCCCACCCCAAGGGTAACCCCCTTGCGCTGCGAAAGGGTAACCCCCTTTTGGCTCCTTCAGGGAGGTCTATGTGTAAGTCGTCCTCGCACGCCACAGCAGACTTTCCGCTCGGACTTCTCCCCACAGGTAGTTGCGGGTCTCATTCCCCAACTGACCTTCAACTCGCCCCGCCCCAAGGGTAACCCCCTTTTGGCTCCTTCAGGGAGGTCTATGTGTAAGTCGTCCTCGCACGCCACAGTAGACCTTCCGCTCGGACTTCTCCCCACAGGTAGTTGTGGGTCTCATTCCCCAACTGACCTTCAACTCGCCCAGCCCCAAGGGTAACCCCCTTGCGCTGCGGAAGGGTAACCCCCTTTTGGATCCTTCAGGGAGGTCTATGTGTAAGTCATCCTCGCACGCCACAACAGACCTTCCGCTCGGACTTCTCCCCACAAGTAGTTGCGGGTCTCATTCCCCAGCTGACCTTCAACTCACCCCGCCCCAAGGGTAATCCCCTTGCACTGCGGAAGGGTAACCCCCTTTTTTGGCTCCTTAAGGGAGGTCTATGTGTAAGTCATCCTTGAATGCCACAACAGACCTTCCGCACGGGCTCCTCAACACAGCAACGGGCCTCACTCCCCAGAACCTCAGATGGTTCTCCACTTGTCTCAACAAGTGCCCTGCTGCCTTCGCCGACGCGCGATTTCAGGCTCGAGGTAAACTGAGTTTTCACTTCCTTCTTATCATATAAATGATGAGCACTCTGCAGGGGTCTTCTACTTGGTACACTGTACACTACCCAAGGGCTTACTCCCTGAAAGTGGCCCTAAAAAGGGCCTCTAACCTGCCTCAACAAGGGGTCTCCATCTCAGCGTATCTCAACAAGTGAACCCACAAATTATCTAAAAAGATATATGTAGCTCCGCCGTTGCGGATCTTAAGTGCCTCGTCACTATAAACTCAAACCAAGTCTCCAGCTCCTTGACAAGTGATCTCTGTGGCTTCACCGTTACGAGCCCCAGAAAGACCCCTTTTTTCCACAAACAGGACTTAGCCTATGGTTGTTAACCTAGCTAACGTGCCCCACACTGCTATCGCGAAATAAAAGCAACACTACAAGACAATGGAGGTAAATGAAATTTTACTTCGTCTACTGTATCAAAATAATGCATGAATGCAGGTATTTTTGGTCCACAAAAAATGGGAGGGGTGTCCACAAGTTGGGGCCTCCATCCTAGTCCAGAATTGCATACCAGGCTGCGCCCATCTTCTTTCCTTGCTCCCCCCAGTCGAGCAAGGCCTCCACTGTCGAATCGCTGGTATTGGCAGCATCCAGAACCCCAAGACTCAGCTTTGGGAACGCCTTTTCCACCTGGAAACGGCATCGTAGCCAGCCTTCCTCATAGGCTTGCGCCCCTGCCTCACCTTGGGCTTGAATCTCATCGAGCTTCTCCTTCAGTCGAGGCATCCGCCCAGGGATTGGCACCTTGATGGAGGGAAAGGACTCGTGATCCTCACCTTCAAAGGGAGGAAGCCCCAAAGCCTTCTCCATCTCCCGTACGGAGACCATTGCCTTCTCCAGGTCAGTGGCGACCTCTAGGCGTGCCTTCATGGCAACCTCAGCAGCAAGCCTGCCCTCCTCTACGTTCTTCTCTGCCAAGTGGGCCTGGGCAGTAGCTTGGCGCCTCGCCTCCTCAGCAGCAGCCTCTGCCTGCTCAACTTGGGCCTTCACCACTTCAAGGGCAGCTTTGGTTTCTGCCTCCAAAGAAAGGAGGGACTCCTTCAAAACAGCATTTTCAAGCTACTTGGCTTCCAGCATCGCTACCTGCTAAAGGAAGCGTTGCTTCGCAACATCAAGTAGGCAGGCCTGCTCCCACCGGTACCGCATGCCGAATGCCCGCTCTTTGTTGCTGTAGTCGCACCAACTCTCTAGTTGGGCCACGCGCTTGGCATGCTCCTCTTTGAGCTCCTCCTCCCTCTTTTTTGAGGCCTCCAGCTCCCTCCTGAGAGAAGCAATCTCTGTTATCTGGGCATCGTCCCGCTTGTTGGCATACTCCAAGAAGTCATGTCATTGCTCAGTAGCAGCATACCCTTTGACGGCAGCCTGCACCACAGTTCTATTTAAACAAAGGCAAGAAAGGCCAAGCTGAACTTACACACAAAAGACCGGAAGTTGTCTTACCTGCAGACTCTGTTGGGCTGCCTCCTCATGAATTCAGCAGGGAGTTCAAACTCCGTCTGTCACCTCCTGTCATAAGGGGTGCGCAGCCCTCCAAGCAGGATTGGAGGGTTTGCTCCCCTCCCATCAGCAGCGAACTGCTGTTCCTGAGAAGGAAGACCGGATCCCATGCATCCTTCAGGAGCCTCCCTTGCTCCTTGTACACCCTGAGCCTGGTCTGGTGCCTCTTGACCCTCAGGAGGTCTGGCTCCTCAGACCACTTGGGAGCCGACTTGGAAGCAACACGCCTCCGCTCCAAATAATGGGGCCAGATCCCAGTCTCCTCAAGGACCTCAGTTCTGGTCCCCAGGTCCGCAGGGATCTCTGTCAGGGCCCCTTGGTCCACTGGGACCTCGTGGGGATCATGCTTTTGCCCTGAGGGGCCCGCGCCTACAAAGTTGCAGGTATCAGCAACTAGGAAACAGAAGTATGAGCTCAAAAACAAAGAAAACATCACAAAGTCAAAAAGACTTACCAGAAGGGACGCCCATCCACCGACTTCTAGCTGGCTGCCGGAAGGTTGGGCAATCTCCCAACCACTTGTCCTTGCAAAGTGACCGTGTTACCAGACCCCCTTCCTCTGGGGCCTCACTATCAGAAGAGGAAGAAGTCTCCTCAACCATCAGGATCCTCTTCCCCTTTGTTGCAGGGGCCTTCTCCCTTGAAGGAGCCGCTTCAGGGATCCCCTCTCCAGAAGGGATTGCTGTAGGGATCTCCTCCCTTGCATTAGTGGTCTCCGCCTCCTCCACAGGAGTGACTGGTACCTCCCGTTGGCCAGAACTCCCAATGGCCTTGGCAGCTTGGTTGCCCCTCCTTCTCATAGAGATCAGGATGTTAGCTGCTGACATTTTGCCCTTGGGAGGGGGCACTTTTCCACTAGTGAGGATCTCTGCCGCGACCACGTGATCGGGCAAGTCTTCACCTTGGGCTGGTGAAGGGCTCGCGAAGAGCCCAGACACAAAGGCTTCAGCAGCAGCCTCTTCAGAAGAAATAGGCTACACCACTGATATGGGTACAGCCTATATGGGAGCAGTGCTATCTGCCTGCGCTCCCTTTGGGCCCTCTGCAGAAGGCACGGCCTCTTCAGCAATGAGAGGCACTTCAACCTCCACTCCTCTGGCTTCCTCAGCCACAGCCTCCGCGGTCTCCTCCACAGCACTGGGAACTTCCTCCCCAGCAGGCTCCTTAGCCTCCTCAGCTAAAGGGACCACGGCAGCCCCTCTCGCTTCAGCAGGCCTCCTTCTCCAGCTGCGCAGCAATCACTCTTCTCCTGGCCCTCAAAGCAACGGTGAAGGCACTCCTTCTCCAGCTGCGCAGCAGTCACTCTTCTCTTCTTCTTCTCTGGCTGAGAAGACACCAAGGGCTTCATGCCAGCCCTCTTCTTGGGCTGCTTAGGGACGATACATCCCAACGCCTTGACTGCCCCAGCAGGGGCATCCTTCCCAAATGCACAAGCCAAGTGCACCCGCTGGGCAATGCGCATGGACGCTTTCTTGCCCTGGGCTTCGCCAGACTCTGTAAAGGCATCTACAGACATAAAAGAACGTCTTCAGTCCAGTGTTCTACTGCACTCTCACACTTATACAAAGATGTATATATATGCAAAACGTACCTTTGGGCCCCGCCAGTGCGGCATGGAAAGAGTCTATCATCGTCCCACGGTGGACGGGGGCCCATCCCTTGTACGGCGGAGGCACCTCGTAATCCAAAGACGAAACCCGTGCCGATCCCGCCCACCTCGTGGTGGTCTCGCCCAGCCAGCAGAGAGAAAGGAAAGAACTCATCGCAAGTACTCCTTGAGAGAACGTAGTCCAACCACCCCAATAGTTGGACGTACGCCTGCCACCGCACTCCCTCGTGAGTTAGTTCAGGCCTCCGCGCAATGCTGTGCACAGGTAGCTGCGTCCTCGCACAGGGAAAGTCCCATGAGTTGTCACGCGGCAGGAAGAAGAATGACCCGTGCCAGTTGTGGTAGGATTTGGGCGAGGCAGTGAAAGAAATGGAGTGGTTACCTCCGACGTTTATGGGAGTGACATAGAAAAATGCACTCCCACTCCTCAACTCCAACCGGTAGAAACGGTTGAAGACGTCAGCATACGGCTTTACGCCACCATGTGGCGAGCAACAATGAACCCTGCTATGGATAGGAAGGTGTTGGGCGCCAACTGCGTTGGTGGCATCCCCCAATCGGCGCACAAATCCTGCACCAATTGCGGCAGAGGAAACCGCAACCCCGTCGCAAGCTGCGCCGTGTACAAACACAGCACCCGGCTCTCCTTGACCTCTTTGGTCTCAGGCCAGCCCTTCACCTGGCAGACGCCTGAACGGGACATATATGCAGGCACTGCCCCCAGAGGCCAGAAGGCATCCACCATGTCCTGGTGGATCTTGTCAAACTTCACTATGGCCCTCTCCACGGTAGGAATTATCAAGGCGCAGACTTCTTTGGATTCCATCCCTGCAAAAAGGAAGCAACAGACATATAAATCGAAACAGCCTAGTAAAGGCATTTCGTCAAACGCTCAGTGCGCTTAGAGAACTTGAAGCACTCAGTGTGCCGGAAAACGAAATCTTACCTGATTCGTTACCGGTGAGTAAGAAGGACGGAGCGGTTGGCAAATGGACGGTTGACCGGCGAAAACTCAACCAAAAAGTGGGGAATCACCGATCGAAAACTCTTAAACTGCCGAAGAACGGTTCAAGAAGCACAAGAACGCGAAAATAATACTCAGGGCAGAATGAGGAAATACGAGAGTGGAAGTAAAAGACTTCAATCTTCTCGGATACGCTTTTATAAGCCCGCCAAAATGAAAAGTGCTTTTTCAACGTGATTAGCTCCTGAGGCACCACGTGCCAGCATCCAGCGGTTAGTAAACCTCTCCCCTTCCGTGCAGAAAAGGAAAAATGCTTTTGAAAAGCGTAATCGACCCCTGAAGCGCCACGTGCCGTGCCCCATAACGGTCAGTAAACCTCCCATCTCCCACTATCTCTCCTGCTTTAAATGCTGAAGGGACTCTTCACTGCCGTTGTACCCAAACGGTCCGCAAAGGGCTTGAGTGCCTTCGCCAGTTACAAGGACTTAGAATATGAACAGAGTACGGGACCCTGCCCATACTCTACCTTCAGAAGGAGGCATCTTGGTACACTACCCAAGTAAATGCCTCCTCAAAAACTCACAAGGATCATGAAGGATCCAACACGGAATATCAGACCATAAAAGGTCATCGCGCTCCACACAAACTCAGTTCTGTGGCTGCTACTGCCCTCAACATGGTATTTTCAACAGTATTTTGTTCTGTGGCTGCTACTGCCCTCAAGATGGTATTTTCAACAGTATTTTCAACACAGAGTAAAGGGTCAGGAAGGATCTAACACAAAACTATCAGATCGCGAAAGATCTTCACTTATGGCTACCACATCAGTCCTCAGCAAAGTACTTTCGAAAATCAGAGTACAGGACCCTGCCCATACTCCGCTCTCAGGAGGAGGCATCTTGGTACACTACCCAAGCAATCGCGCCCTCGCGTCGCATCAGAATCATACAAGGCCTTTGAAGGGGTCTCATCCTTGTGGTCTCCAGTATCGCCTTCGCAAGGTCTCACCCTTGTGGTCTCCAGTCTCACCTGCGCGGGGTCTTGCCCTCGCGAGCCCCAAGTCTCGCATGGGCGATGTGTCACACTCACCTTTGCGTCTCTTGGGCCTTCGCGGGCCACCCTCGCGGTCTCAGGTTTCGTCCTTGCGATCTCACTCGCCTTCGCAGGTCTTACTCCCGTAGCATCAACTCGCCTTCGCGAGGACTCTCTTGCCTATACTGGCCTCGTCCAGATAAGGCCCTTATACTCAGGTTCGTGCGACCCTCACTCCTTATTTGGCTATATTCTATCTGGGCCTTCGCCCCTTGCAGGCCTTCGCCTGCCGCTTGCTCCACCTGGAAATAGACCACTTGGTCGTCTGACACCAATCAGCCAATAAGGAGGCCAGCACGAGCCTGAGTGATCTTCACCAGATTTGTACGCCAAACCTTCCCTTGCAGGTGAATCTTCTAAGGCGGTTTGCTAAGATCTTCATCATCACAGCCGCCCTATTTCCAATCAGTCTGACACAGACTTATCTCCTTACATCTAATCTGACAGACTTGTCAGTCCTATCTCACAGCCTGTCCAAGGCTTCAACTGGGGGAGGCTCTTCTCCTGGCATCTCCCTATAAATAGGGGGATGTCCACCCTAAATCGGGTAAGCTACTTCACGCCCCCCCACTCCTCTCTTGCTACTTCTGAGTATTCTTCTTATCTTTTACAGATTACTCCGAACAGCAAGCTTGGAGCTTCAAGAACATCATCTTCTCCACCACATCAACTGAGAGTCCGGGCCTTCCTTAGGAACGAGACTATCAATATGTTTTCCACGGATCAGAATCTGAATTTGCATGTTCTGTGATCAGTTGTGAGGAGAGAAAGAATATGAAAATCTGCAGAAACGGCATCGCGCACGCTCCTCTCCGCCGCGGTTTCGTGAAAGTCGTTCTTCGTGCATGGGACGATTCGGCTGCGTGGAAATCTTCAGTGTTTGAGGTAAGGGTTCCGTTCTTCTGAAATTCTGTGGTTTCTGGGATCTGTATAACCTGAAATTGGAATGAACTGGGGTTAAGTTTAGCAAGGGGTGTGTGTCTGAGGGTCATTGTCGTTCTGGGGATAAGGCTTCGCATGAATCTGGGAAGGGCTTCGCATGAGTCTGGGAAGGGCTTCGCATGAGTCTGGGAAAGGCTTCGCATGAATCTGGGAGAAGCCTAGGGGGACGTTCATTTTAGGACGAACTCAAGGCTCGAGATAATTCACGTTGGGACTGAGGCATTTTGTCTGGTTCAGATGCAGATGAAGGCCGCGAATTGTAGGACCACCTAGTACATTGACAAGAGATGACGAGATCTGGAATTTGAGGCGGGAGGTCGAGTTTTGGGACAGTCCGATTTGGCAGATGGGGTAAGTAATCCCAAAGTTTATTGATCGTTACGAGTTTCTAGAGGGTATAGGCAGGGTTGCCTATAGTTTGGGCTTTACCTCTGGAGATGTCAGCTGTGCACAATGTTTTCCGTGTCAGCATACTTAAGAAGTGCATTTCGGATGTCAGTCAGATCAACACAATGTTGGTCAGGGATTTTCGAAGGGTTCGTAACAAGTCGATTCCGATGATCAAGGTTCAGTGGTCACACCATTCTGATCGGGAGGCGACTTGGAAAACAGAGTAGGATTTGTTGAGTAGATATCCGGATGAGTACCGAATGTTGATACTACTCTTGGAGGACCAAGAGTCCTAGGGGGGGAGATTGTTACACCCACCCCGACGTTTTGGAATTTTCCGTGAATGTTCTGCGAAAGCGTGAATTCTGTAAATTATCGGAACAATATTGGAATATGATAAATTATTGGAATTCAATGTTTGGGAGTGAATTTGAAGTTATTTATAAGTGTTTTATGTATTGGATGACATTTATCGAGTTCCGGGACGTTTTGCGAAAAATTGGTTCCGGAGGGCAAAATGGTCACCGGTGGGGAAAATTAGGAGATAATCACAAGGGATTATCTCCTAATTGTAGCTGGCGCTTTTATGAGTAAATTGTGAAGATATTTCTTGGTCAAGTCAAGGGTATGGAAGCCCATACTCTTACACATCTCCACCTTCCACCAATCATTTTCTTCCACCATTTCTTTTCACTCACATAATTAATAAAATTACCCATTTTCACTCTTAAAGTATGAAACTCTCTCTCAATCTCAGCCATTTCATCTCATTTCTTCTAACTCTCACTCAAATAATTGAAGAGCAAAAGCTAGAAAGCTTAAGAGCAACACCTCTCTCCTTTGCTGGCCAGAACACTTCTCCTCTGTTCGTGGCTGATTCTGCTCGTCTAGAGTTCGAATTGGCTTTGGTGGTAGTTAGAAGAAATCTTCCTTAACCTCGTGGCTACAACTTTTCTGAAGGGGCCTTGGTCTAAAAACGTCAGGAAGACCTCCAAATCGGAGCCGCACGAAAACGGGTCTGCTGTGATGTTTGTGCTGAAAACTCCAACTTGAAGTTTTGGGTCTTGGATCTTCATCCAGCAAGTCTACCACTTCTTCTACCTTCCAAATCAGCTGTTTTCAAGGTGAGGATGAGTGGTTTTGGTTTGATCTTCTTGTGTTTGAAATAACCATAGAAAGGAGCTCACTTGTGTTCTTGTTTTCTTGGACAAGTCCAAGGGGTTCGAGGTTATCTTTGTTCCAACAGCAGCACCATCTAATAGTTGAGTGAATTTCAGCAAGGTGAGGAATCCCTTGTTAAGTTTTATGAAATTTTGGTTGTTGGTTGGTGTTGATCTTCATGTATGTTGGTGTTTGATACATGTTAAGCATGTTTTGTTTTTGGAAAATCATGAAAACACAAGTGTTGGAAAAAATCAGCAAGGGGCCGAAAATTTGAGATGGTGTTTGATGATGTTTTCTTGGTTGAACATGGAAAAGAAGCATGTATTTAGCATGTTTGGCATGTTTTAAAGTTAGGGTAAAAAGTTGGAATTATTTGGTGAAGATTGGTATTAAGGCCGAAAGTTTGGGGTGTTGTTGCAAAATATGGAAAAGTTTGGGTAAAAGTGCAACTTGGGTAAAATTGAAGTATTTCGCTAAGAATTGTGGAAATAAGGTTTTCTACAAAATTTTGAATCAATATGACACTTGGAAAAATTTTGGGGCAAGAATGTCAGTTCTTAAGAAGTTAAGGACTAAAGGTGTAATTGTTCGGAAGTTAAGGAAAGGTGAACCATACTAAGTGTAAAGTTGGTTATTGAACACTTTTTGGAATTTAGTGCCACTTTGTGAAGTTTGGGTACTTTTGTAAACCTCTGAAAAATTGAGGGACTTAAGTTGTAATTAAGGATAAATTCCCAACATAAGGAACTTTAGTGAAGTAACTAAAGTTATTTATGTGTTTTTTATTCTGGCAGACTGATTCTGCATTTTCTGGGATACTATTGTGGAGCGTCTGGGGACCCCAGTAGATTATCTGCTTCTGTCGAGGTAAGGGGTTTAACTTTCTTAATGCGCATTTATGTGTATTAGGTTAGTTAAGGGCTAGTACTGGAGTCGAGGGTGGGGCCCAGGTGACTCCGGGACTAGTCACAACGCATTTAGTGGTTTGCGGGGTTTTTATTTCGGACTATATGCATATCGGGGTCGACGACGACCCATTTCTGTTATTATTTCGACTTCGCTATATCGGATCTCGCATATCGGGGTCGACAACGGACCCGTTATATGTTCTGCACGGCTTAGGCCGTTCTGCGATGCTAGGGGACGTACGCCCTTCGCCGGTACCATGCGCCCGATCCCGATAATCGGCGTGAGCTTAACAAGCCGCCGTAGGCCGCTGGTCGGGGACCACCTGTATGGGTTATGTACCACCGTTATCGATCGATGGGAACACCAGTGATTCTGGTATGCCAACCATGGTCGTTAACACAGTCCGACGGGACTTCTGAGCATCATGACTCTGCATATCATAATACTTTTTAGGATTGGGATATCTGCTAGATCATTGCATGCTAACCCTTTTGTGCAGGCAAAAAATATTTTTAAAGTTTTGTTTTGACCGTTTCGTACCTACCCCCTTGATGGGTTCTTCGAGAACTCACCCCCCACATATAACATTTTCAGGGGATCTGGGCAAACGACCATGGAGTAGACCTCCGCGGTGTTCGCTCGCATTCTCGTCTGCATTCGAGGTATTTATCTATTTATGTCAGGGGTTTTCTCGTAGATCCCTTCGTGATCTGCGTTTGGACTATCTCGTGCTCGACGTTATTTCTCCTTTGTATGTCTAGCAGCAGCAGCTTTTGTTTGGCGAAGTATAATTCTGTCGTATAGCTCGGCTCTGTAGGCGTAGTATGCATATTAGTTATCTCTGCATTCGGATTTCTGGTCTGTATAGTTTATTCGTGGGAGTTTCCGACCCTACGCAGAGGGCGGAACTCCTTCTGCCTGTATTATCTGTATTTTGCTTAAGTTTTCTGGGCGCGCGATATACTGTAAGAACCACTGACGTGTCTCGGGTGCAGGTTTAGGACTTGTAAGACGTAAAAATCTGCAAACACATAACAACCTTAAAACCAAAAGATAACGTTTTAAGGGATGGGTTTTTGGGACCAAACCCTTTTAAGAGAAAATTCCGCGATCACCCGCCGTCGATACCTCCAACCTCTGCAAGAAAGATGCTTCCGCCAGTTCCGGGGGCGGTGGGGTGACAAGTGATCCATGCAAGAGGGTCCAATTTAATACCTAGCATTGTTTGATCTAGTAATCAAAAGGTTGTAGGTTCCATTCTCTACCTTTTGGCCGAATTCTTTGCTCCACTTCCTTGGAGTTCATCTCATTCAAGCTAGATCGCAAGCTTTTGATCATACAACCCTTGTGTGATCATACCAAGTGGTATCAGAGCCAACTTGCTTGATTGAGGTAAATGTTGATTTGTATGATTTTCTTCAAGTTAACCTCTTGAATTTCTTCTTTAAAACTTGAAGAAAATTTAGTTTGTATCTCTTGTGAGAGGCCGAAATTTGTGAGTGGTTCATGTGCCTAGGACAAGTTTGTTTGGTTCATGTGACTAGGGCAAAGTTTATGATTGAATGTTGATTGTTGAAGTTGTGTGAAGAAAAGAACATTTTCGGATTTGAAGTTGAAAAAGAAGCAAGTTGTTGTGATTGTGTACACAAGAAGAAAGAAAGGTTCTTGAGTGTTCATATCAAAACACATGTGAAAAGTGGCTTTGATCCAAAAATATTTTATGAACTTGAACAAAAAGTGTTTGTGTTTATAAAAGAGCCTTTTCTATATCACTCCTAACTTCTTTCAACCACCAACCAACCTCAAAATCTCAAAACCCTAGTTTCAAGTAACTAGGACTTTTGCATTACTTAATTCGGTTTTGCTAAGATTCTATTGAATCCTCCTTGTGTGTTTGCATTTGATCTTAATAGTAGATTGGTGGCAAGTTTTGAGACTTGTGAGAACCATTGTGTTCTAAACACGAGAGAAGAATGTAAACACTTAGGGAGTGAGAGAGGATTATGTGTGATATATATTTTTTGTTGTGCATTGCCACAGAGGTAATCTTCTTTGTTGTAGGAATGGGTTCATCCGACTCCTCCCCACCTCCACCTTCACAAGCCAAGTTGTATGCCATGTTGGAAAACTTTGATCGAAGAATAGAAGAGATGAATTCGGTTCTTGCCATTACATGTGAGAAGGTTTCTAGACTAGATGAAATTAGTGCCCAACTTGCAACAACCAATGAAAGGCTTACTAAAGTGGAGATAGCTCAAGGGAAACAACCCTCAAGTTCTCGACCTCAAGGGGAGACCGAAGGGTCCAAGGAGTTTGGACACACAACCCAAAATACCTTTGCCCCCTTCCACAAGCAACAACAACAGACTCCCTTGTCTCGGCCTAAACAACAAATGAGAGCTTCACCCATTGTTCAAGATGTTTCCGATGAAGAGGAAGAAGGATACCGAGAAACACCTCCTAGAATGGATGCAAGGAGGAGAGTCTTTCAAGATAGAGCTCAATCAAGGGCTTATCTTGAGAGAGACCTTGAAGATGAAGAGGAAGCCGAGAGAGCTCATCACCATAGGGGTTTCAACCGAGATCTTCATGAGAGAAGACCAAACCGAGATCAACAAGCACTCAATAATTAGAAGCTTCAAATCCCACCATTTCATGGCTCAAGTAATCCGGAGGAGTACTTGGAATGGGTGGTCAAAACCGAGAGAGTTGTTGATATGATGGGGTATAGAGATTCTACCGTTTTGAAGCTAGTGGTGATTGAGTTCCAAGGATGTGCTCTCACTTGGTGGGAGCAAGACCATCAAGAGAGGGCTAGAAACCGAGAGGATCCCATTATGACCTGGGAAGAGCTCAATCAAGCGATGAAGCGGCGGTTTGTGCCTACTTACTTCAAGAGAGATTGTGCTCAAAAGCTTCAAACACTCATTCAAGGCAATCGGAGTGTGGAAGACTATCAAAAGGACCTTGAGAGGGCTTTGATGAGAGCGGATGTGAAGGAGGCTCAAGAGGCTAAAATGAAAAGGTTTTTGTATGGGTTGAGAGCGGATGTGTACAAGACCGTGGAGCTATGTGACTACCAAACCTATCAAGAGCTTGTTCACAAGGCCATCAAAGTGGACAAGCAACTTGATGTGATCATGGGATCCCCACGCAACACAAAGTATCAAAGATCGAAGAGGAAGGTGAATGAAGCTCGGAGCACCCCTTTTGGCGAGGAGGTTTAGAGGCCCAGGCGGCCCAATCCATGATTCAGGCGGTCGCCTGATCAGGAGAAGGCGAAGCCTCCACGCGAGGGCTCCATGCGAAGCCTCTAGGCGAAGGCTAGGCTTCCTCATGCGAAGCCTCCAGGCGATGGCGAAGTGATGTGATCACACCGGGGTTGTATGATCACGAGCTCGGATCTAGCTCGATGGAGGCGGTTTCCAGGGAAAGGGAAATGAAAACAGAGGAGGAAACGAAGAACACAAAGTCGGCCAAGGGAACCTCCTCACTTCGAGGTGAGGCAATGCCCTTGAAGATGCCTGGGAAGGGAAAATGGGACCTAGAACCTTTTGACTACGAGATCAAACAATGCTAGGTATTATATTGGATCCTCTTGCAATGGATCACTAATGGATTGGTGGAGCAAGATTTGAGACCCAAGAAGAACAATATGGCCGATTCGCGGCGGATATGTGTTCTTACAATATATGAGTTCTAGGGTTTACAATGGTTACAAGCTTCCTTATATAGAAGGAAAATGGTAAAGGGAAATATTGAGTGACTTGACAAGGGAACCAACTTCCTTGGTTTAGGGTGGGCGAAATGAGAGGTGGCAGATGATGTGACATTGTAGGCTACCTGCTCTGGCGGCGTCCATTTCCCCAGAATTGGAGTTGGCGGGAAATGGGAGGAAGGGCCTCTGCACAAGTTGAATGATTCGCCCGATCGACTTGCGTTTGGAGGCTTCTTCAGGTTGGTGAAACCCTGGGGCTTTGCTTGCATCTGGAAGTGTGGCACAAGGTCTTCGCCGATGAACCATGGCTCGCGGGAGGAGCCATGGGGTCGCGAAGGGCCATGGTTTCGCCAATGGCCATGGGTTCCCCATAAAGTCCATGGGTTCGCCAATGGCCATGGGTTCGCCATAAGAATCATGGGTTCGCCAAGGGCCATGGCCTCGCCAATGGGTCTTCGCAAGCACGGCCTTGTCTTGGAACTTGGCCTTCGCTTGGAGGAGACATTCAAGGGTCCTCTCCTGGAGTTCTTGTAGACGTGGTTTAGCCTTGGGGCTTCTCCGGTGCCCTAAGTGTCGCTTCCTCCTCATTCGAGCCTTCACCAAAGGTCTTTTAGACCCGCTGGAGGAATGGTTTCCCTTTATCGCAAAAATGGGGCTGATGTCCACATCACGAAGCCCTCAGGCGAAGCCATTCTTGCGAAGCCTCTAGGCGAAGGCTAGGCTTCCTCATGCGAAGCCTCCAGGCGATGGCGAAGCACTCAGGCGAAGCCATTCTTGCGAAGCCCTAATGCAAGCACCTCTAGCGTAAAGTCTTCAAAGCGAAGGCAAGGCCTCCATGCGAAGCTTCCAGGCGAAGGCAAAGCCTTTAGGCGAAGCCGTATCTGCTAAGCCTCCAGGCGAGGCCGAAGCCATCTGTGCGGAGTCTTCCAGTTCTGGCGAAGGCCCGAGGCGAAGCCGTCTCTGCGAAGCCTCCAGGTGAAGGCGAAACCTTTAGGCGAAACCGTCCCTGCGAAGCCTCCAGGCGAGGGCGAAGCCGTCCCTGCGAAGCCTCCAGGCAAGGGCGAAGCCTTCTGTGCGGAGTTTTCCAGTTCTGGCGAAGGCCCGAGGCGAAGCTGTCACAGCCACCCCGCCCGGTTGCGGAGGCGAGGCCATCCGTGCATTCAGAAACCAGTAGCTACGGCGCAAAGCGCGGAAACGGTACTACGACTTGCAACCTACAACATTCATATACGGCAAGTACACAAACACGCAGTTCATGGAAAATCATGCATAGAACATGGCAACAAAATCAACTGTGAACCAACCAAAAGCACCAACCCAACCAAACCAAAGTATGAAACACCAACGCAAGCCTCAACCGAGACTACCCCTTAACCGTAACTAAACAGAGGTTCCGAATGGAACGATAAATACCTGAAAACCCCAAAACTACCAAAAGCACCGCGGATCTCTATTTCCCAGTAAGGGCTGAGGTAAGATATAGTTCGTGCAAATGGTACCCAACCGAACCTGCAAAACAGAACAACACAAGCACATATATATATACACCAATAAAAAATACAATGTCCCATAGGACAAGGTGAGCCAGAAATCCAATACGCGGTCCAACCGCCCAAACGACCCTCATAATAGAATACAACACGACAGCCCTCTCCAAGAGGTCCCAATCCAAAAGCATGGTACCGGCTGGGGTCATGATCCCCAAACTGCCGTCGGGTCCCGAGGTATACCGGCACTCCGGTGCAGTATACATAAAGTGTCGGCACCTCCAAAGGCGGACACACCACCAAACCAAGGAGCACCCGAGGTCTCCAAGACCGTCCCGGGTCTCGTCATAGAATCACATATAATAACAATAATGTAATAACATAAACCAAGATATCAGCACCTAGTGCGGATATACATAACCAAATAAAAACCCGTGGCCTCCAAGACCACCCGGGCTTTGGAGCAGACAAGAACATGCATCTTACCATATGACAGGTCCCGGGATCACCGAACCACCGTCCTCAACCCGGGAACCCGCCTCAACTAAACCCGTATACATAAAGTACCATACCAAAATGCATGATGAGAGGAGTTGAACCCTTACCTCGAAAACACTGCCCGCAAAGACCAATCCCGGAAATCCTCGGCTCCCGCCGTAAAAGCGTAAATCGGACTTTTACGGTCCCACACTGCTCCACCAACGCAGAATCAAGCTGAACAACCACAAACCAATCAGAACTCACCAAATTAGACCCCCAGAACCAAACACGCACAATCCCGCACTTTTCCGCAAAAACCCGCAGAAAGCTCGGTTTCACGAACCGAGCTAGAACATTGTTATTCATACACCCACAAACACAATCCAACCTTTAAACCCTTCATTCCCGACATTTTACCGGTAAACCCGCATAAAGGTAACTTTTTCATCCATTGCCCGAAAACAACATTTTAACCACCATAACGCACCTAAATTCAACCCCGAAACCAATTTACCATCCAAATCAATCAATACACAACACCAACTTAACTAACGTTTCACTTCAAGTTTCGGCCATTTTGCAACTTTTCACCACACTTCCAAATCAATCCATTCAAGCTACCAATTACTCACTTAAACCACCAATTAAACTTCTTAAGCATGCTTACTAACCAATTACACCTAAATCAACATAAACCCTAACCATATCAATTCGGCCAAAAGGGGATTTCTTCCCTAGCATGCTTTCCATCAAATTGAATCCATAGAAAGTCTTAGAATCATGCAAGGAACAACATACCTCAAGCATGATTCAAGAACACAAACATACACAATTTTAGAATTTCACCCATATTTTCGGCATTATTAGGGTTTTTCAACCAAGAAGTTTTTCCAACATCCAACCCTAGATTCTTACTCCTCTCCATCCCAAGATCAACATACTTAAATTTGGAAGCAAGAGAATCATCCTAGCTAGTAGCTAAGAACAAACCCTAAATTCATTTTCTTCCTCTTTTCCCACCCAAAACTTACTTCCAACTAGAAAAGAGGTGAAGGGAGAAAACTTACCACTTATAGAATCCGAATTCTTGATGATTTCAGCCAAGATTTGAAGAACATGAAGCTTGGATGAACAGTAGTAATGGCACCAAGTTGAGAGGAAGGAGAAGAAGAAAGGTGATGAAATGATTTATCTCTTCCTTTATATATTTTTCTTCTTTTTCCATCTCCTTTCCATCTTTAATTAAAAACAGCCAAGTGTCCCTTATCCTCTTCCCTTCCAGCCGACTTCAGCCCTCTCCCTTTCCTAATATTGCTGACTTATGGCCAAATTACACCTTTAGTCCCCAAATTCTCCAAAACGTTACAATGTTGGCCCAACCGCAATTTCCGAACTCCAATTGAAACGAAAATTGGACACAACCCTCAGGATATCATAACATTCATAAAACCTGTTTCAAATGTTTATTTACAACTCCAGAATGTCCTACCGAGCTCGCTGAACCCGAACGAATCCGATGTGCGAGTATATCAACCTGAACCACAATCCCGTCACGACAAAATTCCACAAAAATAACCATAAATTCCGCCTTAAAATAACATACCTTCCACTGAAGCCGTCATAAAAATTCCATCCCGAGCCCCGGGATTCCCGTCCCGGGCCCGAGAGTCGCCCGAAACCGAACGTCCCGCCGCAAAATATTTTATAGCGTAAAAAGCTTCGGGACGTTCCCACGATTCCATATCCGCCAACGGTTTCTCAATCTGAGGTCCCGGGAGCGCTACCGAGCCCGCTGTACGTCCCGAGACAACCCCCCGGTCCCGAAAAATATTTTCGGCGGAAATATCCGGGGGACCCACACGACCACAAATATGCAAGGGTTTCCCAAAATGATGCTCGGCTAAGGCTCGGGAGCTGTCTGAATGCCCAAAATCGTGACCCGCAGGCCAAAACCGGAGCTCCGGGTCACCCAAGTCACAACTCGCTCGGGGTGACCGTAACATTCTCCACCCTTAGAACTCTTGGTCCTCCAAGAGTAACCTGAACCATAAAGGTGTCGCTACCAACTAGATTATAAATACTCTTTTACTAAGAATAATCGAACCACCATCACTGGTGCGGCGGGAGTGGTAGTTTAGACTACCATCCAGAGCCTCTCAGCGGCATCCCACCCTCCGGGTGCATCTTGTTGCGCCCCGAGTCAGTTGCCGGTATTTCTACCTGACAACCCCCAGACAGTATCGAATTTATACTTAACAAACTTTCAATTACCCATACAAAAGCATTAACCATCGCAAACATGTTCCTACGGGGTGGAGACGATGGGGTTGGTCCATGGATTTTCCTTCCTTTTGCCGCATTTCGCTCAAAGGGTTGAAGGGAGATAGTCAAACGCGCCCTCGCGTCATATTATAATCGTACAAGGCCTTTGAGGAAATCTCATCCTTGTAGTCTCCAGCCTCACCTGCGCGGGGTCCTGCCCTCGCGGACCTCAAGTCTCGCATGGGAGACGTCTCATACTCACCCTTGCGTTTCTAAGGCCTTCGCGGGCCACCCTCGCGGTCTTAGGGCGAGCCCTCGCGATCTCTTTCGCCTCCATGGGTCTTACTCCCAGTCTCCCGCCTATACTGGCCCCGCCCAGATAAGGCCCTTGTACCCAGGTTCGTGCAACCCTCACTCCTTATTTGGCTATATTCTATCTGGGCCTTCGCCCGCCACTTGCTCCACTTGGAGATAGACCACTTGGTCGTCTGACATCAACTGGCCAATAAGGAGGGCAGCACGAGCCTGGGAGATCTTCACCAGATTCATACGCCAGACATTCTCTGACAAGCGAATCACCTAAGGCGGTTTGCTGAGATCTTCATCATCACAGCCACCTTATCTCCAATCAGTCTGACATAGACTTACCTCAAACAGCCTGTCTAAGGGCTTCAACTGGGGGAGGCTCTTCTCCTGGCATCACTCTATAAATAGGGTGATGTCCACCCTAAATCGGGTAAGCTACTTCACGCCCCCCCACTCCTCTCTTGCTACTTCTGAGTATTCTCTTTATCTTTCACAGATTACTCTGAACAACAAGCTTGGAGTCTCAAGAACCTCATCTTCTCCACCACCTCAACTGAGAGTCCGGGCCTTCCTTAGGAACGAGACTATCAGTTTGGCGCCGTCTGTGGGAAACGAAAAGTTCTTACCATAAACCCATATTACAAACCACAAGTAGCAAGTCATGCCAACCACCCGGAGTGCAAACAGGAACAGTCGTCAGGGAAGGAGGAATCCCCCCGAGACGAACACGAACAATGATCCGCCATCGGAGCCCTCTCGAACAATGTTCCCCCACAACGGGGAGAACTCTCTGTCCACTCGACGGAGGAAAGCTCCTCCCACGTTAACCGTAACGTGCCCCAAGAGCGTAACATTCCACCTCCGAACACCCCTCCAACGAGCCTTGATCCGGCCGTTCTGCAAACAATCACTGAGGCGGTTGCTTTCAACTTACGTGAAACACTCGCCACCACTCTTCGGGGCGTTCTGGATAGCGTGGGAACGCTACGGACTAATCAGCCTGAACCAGTAAGACCCTTCTTCGCCGTTACTTATCGCACTTACTAGACGATTAGAGGAAGTGGAAAAAGGGGATGAAAGGGCTAGTGTTCATAATACCGCCAGGATGGGTCTGGACCACCTCTGGACCCAACCCTTCACTCAGCAGGTCTTAGAAACCTCTCTCCCAGATCAGTTCCGCCAGCCTAAGCTGGACGCTTATGATGGTCTTTCAGACCCTGATATTCATCTCCAGCGTTATGTTTCCGCGATGGCAATCGCAAGGGCGGACGACAACACGCTCTGTCGAGCTTTCAGCTCCACACTTACTAGGGCTACTGCCAACTGGTATACCACCCTTCGTGATAAGCGGTTTGATTCCTTTGAGGAACTCTCCCGCAACTTCTCCAACCACTTTGTGGTGTCAAAACCTCCCCCTAAAACGGCGGGACATCTTCTTAAAATACGGCAGAAAAAGGATGAGCCGCTCCGGGAGTATATTCAACGCTGGGTAGATGAACTCCCAAGTGTCTTATGGGACTATCACACCACAACGCGAACCCCAACAGGCGAGACGCCTTTCTCCCTGGTATATGGCGCAGATGCTCTCCTGCCTATTGAGGCAGACCTCCCCACGATTCGTATGATCAACTTCACTGATGAGGCCAATGCTCAAGGGCTCCGCGCCAAACTTGACTTAATCGAAGAATTACGCGAGGGCGCCGCCGCATGATCGCCTCAAACAAAGGCTCAGCCTTCACCATAAGGCCCGGTAAAACCCAAGGCACTACAACAAGGGGGCCTTGCCTTGCTTAAATCAGCCCTCACCGCTCGCAACCCCAAACAGGGTGTCTTGCGACCCAACTGGGACGGCCCTTATATTGTTCGTAAACAAGTCCGCCCAGGACTCTATGAACTACAAGACCATGATGGTCGTCTTCTTCCCCGAAACTTTCATGCGGATCACTTGCGCCCATATTACGTGTAAGTCCTTGGTCTTACGTCTTCAAATTCAATAAAATACATGTGTATTTCTTCATGTCTTACAGCTTTACATAGCATTGCAAATGCTCTCTCCATCGCCCTCTGCACCCAACCGGTCAGATTGGCTACCTGCCTGAGTTATGGCATCAGACCTTGTCAGGTCTCACTTGTGCACCCACAAAGGGGAGACCCCTGGAGTCGCACCACAGGTAGTTGCGGGTCTCATTCCCCAACTAACCTTCAAATCGCCCCGCCCCAAGGGTAATCCCCTTGCGCTGCGGAAGGGTAACCCCCTTTTGGCTCCTTCAGGAAGGTCTATGTGTAAGACGTCCTCGCACGCCACAGCAGACCTTCCGCTCGGACATTTCCACACAGGTGGTTGCGGGTCTCATTCCCCAACTGACCTTCAACTCGCCCCGCCCCAAGGGTAATCCCCTTGCGCTGCGGAAGGGTAACCCCCTTTTGGCTCCTTCAGGAAGGTCTATGTGTAAGTCGTCCTCGCACGCCACAGCAGACCTTCCGCTCGGACTACTCCACACAGGTGGTTGCGGGTCTCATTCCCCAACTGACCTTCAACTCGCCCCGCCCCAAGGGTAATCCCCTTGCGCTGCGGAAGGGTAACCCCCTTTTTGGCTCCTTCAGGAAGGTCTATGTATAAGTCGTCCTCACACGCCATAGCAGACCTTCCGCACGGGCCCCTCAAACACAGCAACGGGTCTCACTCCCCAGAACCTCAGATGGTTCTCCACTTGTCTCAACAAGTGCCCTACTACCTTCGCCAACAAGCGACTTCGGACTCGAGGTAAACTGAGTTTTTTACTTCATTCCTATCATATAAATGAGGAATAATCTGCAGGGATCTTCTACTTGGTACACTGTACACTACCCAAGGGCTCGCTCCCTAAAAAATTACCCATGGCCTTCAAAGGTCCCCCCTCTGCAAGTCCTAAAAAGGGCCCTTATCTCAAACAAGTGGTCTCCATCTCAGCTTGTCTCAACAAGGGAACCCACAAATTATCTAGAAAGATATATGTGGCTCCGCCGTTGCGGTTTTTAAATACCTTGTCACCAGGAACTCAAACCAAGTCTCCAGCTCCTTAACAAGTGATCTCTGTGGCTTCGCCGTTCCCCAGAAGGGCTTTCTCTCCACAAACGGGACTTAGCCTATGGTTGTTAACCTAGCTAACGTACCCTACATTAATATCGCAAAATAAAGCGAGACTACAAGACAGTGAAGATAAAAGGAAATTTTACTTCATCTACTGTTCCCAAAAGTATGCATGAATACAGGTCTTTGCACAGAAATAGGGGGGGCATCCACATGTTGGAGCCTCCACCCTAGTCCAAAAGGGCATACTGCATCGCCCATCTTCCTCCCCTGCTCCCCCAATGGAGCGGCGCCTCTACTGTTGGCTCATTGGTATTGGCAGCATCCAGGATCCCAAGACTTAACTCTGGGAATGCCTTCTCCACTTGGAAGCGGCATCGCAGCCAGCCCTCCTCGTAGGCCTGCGCCCCCGCTTCACCTAAGGCTTGAATCTCACCAAACTTCTCCATCAGTCTTGGCACCCTCTCAGGGATGGACATCTTGATAGAAGAAGAGGACTCAGGATCCTCGCCTGCAAAAGGAGAAAGGCCCAAAGCCTTCTCCATCTCCTTTACTGAGGCCACCGCCTTCTCAAGATTAATGGCGACCTCTAGGCGTGCCCTCGTGGAAACCTCAGCAGCAAGCCTGCTTTCTTCTATCTTCTGGTCTGCCAGGTGAGCTTGAGCGATGGCCTGGCGCTCCGCTTCCTTGGTTGCAGCCTTCGCCTGTTCAGCTTCAGCCTTCTCTGACTGAAGAGACTCCTTCAAAGCAGCAATCTCTCCCTGCTGGGTTTCTAAGCCTGCTACCTGCTGGAGGAAGCGTTGCTTGAACGCGCCAATAAGGCTGGCCTGCTCATACCGATATAACCTGCTGGTTACTCGCTCCTTGTTAACGTAGTCGCACCAACTCTCTAGTTGGGCCACACGTTTGGCGTGCGCCTCCTTGAGCTCCTCCTCCCTCTTCTTTGAGGCCTCCAGCTCCCTCCTAAGTGAGGCAATCTCTGTTATTTGGGCGTCGTCCCGCTTATTGGCATACTTCAGGAAGTCATGCCATTGCTCCGAGGCAGCATATCCTTTGACGGCCGCCTGCACCCCAGTTCAATTTCAACAAAGGCAAAAGAGGTCGATGAACTTATACATAAGAGATCAAAAGTGGGTCTCACCTGAAGACTCTGTTGGGCTGCGTCCTGCATGAACTTGGCAGGGGAGTCTAAACTCCGCTCTGTCACCTCTCGCTCAAAAGGGGTACGCAGCCCCTCCAGGCAGGATAGGAGAGTCTGCTCCCCTCCCATCAGCAGAGAGCTGCTATTCCTGAGAAGGAAGACTGGATCCCATGCATCTTTCAGGAGCCTCCCTTGCTCCTTGTACACCCCAAGCCTGGCCTGGTGCCTTTGGACCCTCAGAAGGTCCGGCACCTCAGACCACTTAGGGGTCGACTGGGCAGCAACGCGCCTCCGCTCCAAATAATGGGACCAGACCCCGGTTTCCTCAAGGACCTCAGTTCTGGTCCCCAAATCTGCAGGGATCTCTGTTAGGACCCCTTGGTCCACGGTGGCCTCACGGGGACCAACCCTTTGTCCTGAAGGGCCCGCACCTACAAAGTACAGGCATCATCAATTGGATAACAGAGATGCGAACTCAAAGCAAAGAAATCGCTTTCAAGTCGAAAAACTCACCGGCGGGAGGATGCCCCCATTCATTGATTTCCACTGGGCTCTGCTGGAAGGTTGGGCAATCTCCCAACCACTAGTCCTCGTAGAGGACCGCGTTACCAGACCCCCCTCCCCAGGGGCCTCACTGTCAGAGGAAGAAGTCTCCTCAACCCTCAGAATCCCCTTCCCCTTTGTTGCGGGGGCCTGCTCCCCTGAGAGAACCACTTCAGGGATCCCTCTCCGGGAGGGGTTGCTGCAGGATCACATCCACGGCATTAGGGGTCTCCACCTCCTCCACAGGAGTAATCGATACCTCTGTTGGCGGAAACCTCCAATGGCCTTGGCAGCTTGGATGCCCCTCCTTCTCATAGAGATCAAGATGTCAACCGCTGACATTTTGCCCTTGGGAGGGGCACCTTTCCCCAGAAAGGATCTCTACAGCCACCACATGCCCGGGCAAATCCTCGCCTTGAGGTGGTGAGGGCTTGCAGAAAGCCCAGACACGAAGGCTTCAGCAGCAGCCTCCTCAGGAGAAATAGGTTGCACCACTGAGATGGGTACAGCCTCTATGGGAGCAGCGCTATCTATCTGCGCTCCCTCTGGGCCCTCCGCAGAGGGCACGACCTCTTCAACAATGAGAGGCACCTCGACCTCCACTCTTCTGGCTTCCTCAGCCACAGGCTCTCCAGCCTTCTCCACAGTGCAGTACTTCTTCCCAACAGGCTCCCTAGCCTCCGCGATTAAAAGAACTGCGGCGAGGCCCCTCCACTTCAGCAGGCCTCTCGGCCTCCCGGTTGGCTCTTCAGCCTGGCCCCCTCGGCAACGGCGGGGCACTCTCTTCTCCGGGCTGCGTAGCAGCTCACCTTCTTCTTCTTCTTCTCTGGCCGAGAAGACGCCAAGGAACTTAGTAGCAGCCCTCTTCTTGGGCAGCTTGGGAATGATTCGTCCCAACACCTTCACCGCCCCGGAAGGGCATCCCTCCCGAATGCACAAGCCGGGTGCACTCATTTGGGCAATGCGCATGGACGCTTTCTTGCCACAGGTTTCGCCAGACTCTGCGGCGACATCTACAAAACATAAAGAAAGTCTTGAGACCGGGTTCTACTGCACCTCTTTCAAGTTTTACAGTATGATTATGTGTATGCAAAGTGTACCTTTGGGCCTCGCCAGTGCGGCGTAGAAAGAATCTATCAGCGTCCCGCGGTGGACAGGCGCCCATCCCTCGTACGGCGGGGCACCTCGGGGTCCAACACGAAGCCCGTGCTGATCCCAGCCCACCGCAGGGTGGTTTCATCCAGTTGGGCAACTGAGAAGGGGAAAAACTCGTCGCATGCACTCCTTGACAAAACATCGTCCAACCACCCCAGCAGTTGGACATACGCCTGCCACCGCACTCCCTCATGAGTCAGTTCAGGATTCCGCACAATGCTTTGCACGGATTGCCGCGTCCTCGCCACAGGAAAGTCCCATGAGCCTTCACGGGGCAAGAAGAAAAAAGACCCATGCCAGTCGTGGTAGGATCTTGGTGAGGCGGTGAAAGAGATGGAGTGGTTACCTCAGCGTTTATGGGAGTGACGTAGAAGAACGCGCTCCCGCTTCTCAGCTCCAGCCGGTAAAAATGGTTGAAGACATCGGCAAATGGCTGCACACCGGCCATGTGGCAGGCGACGATGAAGCCCGCTATAGTCAGAAAGGTATTGGGAGCCAACTGAGTTGGCGGCATCCCCCACTCTGCGCATAAATCTTGCACCAAACAAGGGAGGATACCGCAATCCCGCCGCAAGCTGCGCCGTGTACGAGCACACGGCACCGGTTCTCCTTGTTCTCCTCGGTGACGGGCCAACCCATCGCCCGACAAACGCCCGCATGGGACGTATATGCCGGCGTTTTTTCCACAGGCCAGAAGGCCTCCACCATATCCTGGTGAATTTTCTCGATCTTCACCGTGGTCTTCTCTAGGGGGGCGACCACTGGGCGAACAGCTTCCTTGGAACTCAGACATATAAATCGGAGCGGCCTAGCAAAGGCATTTTGTCAAGCACTCAGTGCGCTCAGAGAACTAGAAACACTCAGTGTGCCGGAGAACGGAATCTTACTTGATTTGTTGCCGGTAGGAAAGGTGGAGCGAGCAATTGGCGACGAATGGGTAGCAGACGGAGTCTCAAGCAAAAAGAAGGAATCACCGCAGAAAACCTCTCAACTACCGATAAATGTCAAGAAACGCAAGAATGCAAAAAGGTTACTCAGAGCAGAGCGAGGAAATACGAAAGTGAAGAAGAAAGGCTTCAATCTTCTCGGATACGCTTTTATAAGCCCGCCAAAATGAAAAAGCGCTATTTAAGCGTGATTGGCTCCTGAGGCGCCACGTGCCAGCATCCAGCGGTTATTAAACCTCTCCCCTGCCATACAAAAAGGAGAAACGCTTTTGCAAAGCGTAATCGACCCTACGGCGCCACGTGTCGCGTCCCATAACGATCGATAAACCTCCCATCTTCCTTTATCTCTCCTGCATTAAATGCTGAAGGGACTCTTAGCTGCCATGACACTCAAACGGTCCGCAAACGGCCTAAGCGCCTTCGCCAACTCCAGAGGCCTGGAATTTAAACAGAGTACGGGACCCTGCCCATACTCCGCTCTCAGCAAAGTACTTTCGAAAAAGCGGAGTACCGGACCCTGCCCATACTCCGCTCTCAGGAGGAGGCATCTTGGTACACTACCCAAGCAAACGCGCCCTCGCGTCATATTATAATCGTACAAGGCCTTTGAGGAAATCTCATCCTTATGGTCTCCAGCCTCACCAGCGCGGGGTCCTGCCCTCGCGGACCTCAAGTCTCGCATGGGCGACGTCTCATACTCACCCTTGCGTTTCTAAGGCCTTCGCGGGCCACCCTCGCGGTCTTAGGGCGAGCCCTCGCGATCTCTTTCGCCTCCATAGGTCTTACTCCCAGTCTCCCGCCTATACTGGCCCCGCCCAGATAAGGCCCTTGTACCCAGGTTCGTGCAACCCTCACTCCTTATTTGGCTATATTCTATCTGGGCCTTCGCCCTTACAGGCCTTCGCCCGCCACTTGCTCCACTTGGAGATAGACCACTTGGTCGTCTGAATCAACCGGCCAATAAGGAGGGCAGCACGAGCCTGCGAGATCTTTACCAGATTCATACGCCAGACATTCTCTGACAAGTGAATCACCTAAGGCGGTTTGCTGAGATCTTCATAATCACAGCCGCCTTATCTCCAATCAGTCTGACACAGACTTATCTCAACAGCCTGTCTAAGGGCTTCAACTGGGGGAGGCTCTTCTCCTGGCATCACTCTATAAATAGGGAGATGTCCACCCTAAATCGGGTAAGCTACTTCACGCCCCCCACTCCTCTCTTGCTACTTCTGAGTATTCTCTTTATCTTTCACAGATTACTCTGAACAGCAAGCTTGGAGTCTCAAAAACCTCATCTTCTCCACCACCTCAACTGAGAGTCCGGGCCTTCCTTAGGAACGAGACTATCAGGGTAACTTTCCCCGCCTACCAAATCTGACTGTCCCTCGGACCGATGCTACCTCTAGCCAAACCCTGTTATCGACCTCAAATCCCAAGTCCCTGCGACGTTTATCCATGTATGAGATGGTGCGGTCATTCGCAGTTTCCATCCGCGCCTGAATCATCCTGATCCTTGTTGTGGTCTCCTCAACAATCTGAATCAGCATCGCATGCCCAAAACCTTGTGAAAAGTACTGCAGACCCGTGCGGTAAAATGCAGATCACGATCAGACACAATGGAGTCTGGTACCCTCTATAACCGCGCAATTCCCCCTGATGTACAGATGGCAAGCGCCTAAAGAGAGCTTGTCACCCGTATCATCAAAAAAGTGATCACACTTAGACATATAAATGTCAATGTGTCTCCGCATATCTGGCCACCAAAAGCAAGTGCGCAAATCTTGGGATATCCTCTCCCTACCGGGGTGTATACTTAACCAGCTCAAATTTGCCTTCTCCAGCGTCTTATCCCGTAGTACCTGATCCTCTGATACCTACAACCAATCCCCAAAATATAACGATTCCCGCCTGTACTAAGATGTCAGAAGTAGTACTCCTTTGCCCTCTCCGGACAACTTCCTTAAACCCAAATTCTTCTCTTGTGCCTCACGCTCTCTATCCAGCCTCTCTAAAAGAGCGATCAAAGTGTTGACCTGAGTGTGCTCCCAAAACTCCCACGTGTGCCCAAGGTACACCGAGTCATCCTCCTGGGTCCGATCTTCCGTGTTGCTTCCTTTAACTAACCCGGTAACCTCTCTACGCAAAGTATCGGCAAATCGCATTGCCCTTGCTAGCAGTACCCTAGATACCACCATCCTAATTCTTAATGTCCTCGAGCCACCTATGCTACCTCATGTTCAACTCCTTATCTTGCGTACTGAGGCTGGCTGCCTCCAATCCTATACAACCTTAATCCTCTTGGAAACCGCTGAAACCCATATTCACCGATGATATGTCCCAGAAAAGCAGTCTCTCGAATCCAGAAGTCGCACATCGAATCCTTAGTGTAAAACCAATGTTCCCAAAACGCTCGCATAATAGCTTTTAGATGCTCCCGGTGCAAGCCTTCATCCCGAAAGTAAATCAAAATATCTTCGATAAACACTTCCCAAAAGAGTCCAAGTACAGTCGGAACACCCGGTTCATCATGTCCATGAACGCTGTCGGTGCATTGATCAGACCAAATGGCATTACCATACTCACAGTGCCCATACTCAGTCCAGCAGCAATCTTCCGCATATCCTTTTCCTTCATCCACACGGAAAGTATCTTGCTTGCAAGTCAACCCTGGAAAAGATCCTGATAGTCTCGTTCCTAAGGAAGGCCCGGACTCTCAGTTGATGTGGTGGAGAAGATGATGTTCTTGAAGCTCCAAGCTTGCTGTTCGGAGTAATCTGTAAAAGATAAGAAGAATACTCAGAAGTAGCAAGAGAGGAGTGGGGGGGCGTGAAGTAGCTTACCCGATTTAGGGTGTACATCCCCCTATTTATAGGGAGATGCCAGGAGAAGAGCCTCCCCCAGTTGAAGCCTTGGACAGGCTGTGAGATAGGACTGACAAGTCTGTCAGATTAGATGTAAGGAGATAAGTCTGTGTCAGACTGATTGGAAATAGGGCAGCTGTGATGATGAAGATCTCAGCAAACCGCCTTAGAAGATTCACCTGCAAGGGAATGTTTGGCGTACAAATCTGGTGAAGATCACTCAGGCTCGTGCTGGCCTCCTTATTGGCTGATTGATGTTAGATGACCAAGTGGTCTATTTCCAGGTGGAGCAAGCGGCAGGCGAAGGCCTGTGAGGGGCGAAGTATCACCGTACGCCACCCGAGCCCGGTTGCGGAGGCGAGGGCGCCGGGACATAGGAAGCGGAAGCCGGAAAGATACAGGAAGGCAGGTCCATCGAGACCTGCCGCGCGTAGCGGACCCGAAAAGCGAAGCGATTGTGGAAGCAACCTGGAAATTTTCATACATAGAACTAAAATAAAAATCCATGGTGAGTCTCGTCCCTCGGAAACGGACGAGCACATCACCATTACCATCCATACAGTTCATGTAATAACAACAAAGTAAGCACCGCCCTCGAGGACGAGTACTTACGCATATAACATAGATACACACAGAGTTCACCGAACCTAGGGTATCTAGCAAGCGCCAGGCGCTCAGAACATGCAACAGAACAGAATATATGTATATATACACAGTCCTCAAATCATAAACCAGACATCTCAAACAGAAAGTATGCACATGCAGCTACAGAGCCAACCTAAGCCTAAAAGTCAGATACCTCGCGCGGGATTCAGACCAAAACCGCTACCTCTACAAAATCCCGTCCCGCAAGGTAAAGCTAAAGCTGCTGCTTACCAGGTTTACCTGAAACCCAAAGACAGAACCCAAAAATACTCATAAAAACCATCTTGAATTATAACATAACCTACCATGGAGCCATCGGAGAAATTCCATCCCGAGCCCCGGGATTCCCGTCCCGAGCCCCGGAGTCGCCACTGACCAAGCGTCCCCGCCCAAGTATTATTCTCCATAGAAACCTCAGGACATTCCCACGACTCCAAAACTGAAAACGGCATCTCAATCGAGGTCTCGGGAGCGCTCTTGAGCCCAGACGTCCCGAGACAACCCCGACAACCCCCCGGCGCCGGAAAAAGATTTTCGGCGGAAACGTCCGGGGGACCCACATGACATCAAAAACGAACGGGTTCGCCAAAATGACACTCGGATAAGGCTCGAGAGCCGTCAACGGCATAAAAGCCCGGTTCGCGGGCCAAAACCGAAGCCCGGGCCACCCGGTGCAACCCGCTCGGGGTGACCGTAACATTCTCCCCCTTAGAACTCTTGGTCCTCCAAGAGTAGCTGAACTCATCTAGACAGTGTCGCTACCAACCAGAATATACAAATATTCCCTAACTAAGAACAATCGGACCACCGTATCAGTGCGGCGGGAGTGGTAGTTTAGACTACCATCTGAGCCTCACGGCGTCCCACCCTCCGGGTGCATCTTATTGCACCCCGAGACAGTTGCCGGTATTTCTACCAGACAACCCCAGACAGTACCGAATCGAAATCTAACTGATCCTCAACAGGCTATCCTGGAATACATCACGTAAAACAGAAATTGTCGGGGGGTAAAGCCAACCTAACAACTCACTCTACAAACTCATGAGAATCGATAAAAGTCGGGGTAACTTGCCCCGCCTACCAAATCTTACTGTCCCTCTGATCGGTGCTACCTCCAGTCAAACTCTGTCACCAATCTCAAATTCTAAGTCCCTCTGACATCTGTTCACACATGAGGTGGTGCGGTCATTCGCGGTTTTGATCCGCGCCTATAACAATCTGATCTTTACCGTAGTCTCCTCAAAAAGCTCGGGTCCCAGCTCAACCCTATCAGACGCATCCGTCCAACCGTGTGGTGTCATACACCTCCTCCCGTACAACGCCTCATATGTTGCCATGCCAATCGTAGGCTGGAAGCTGTTGTTGTACGAGAACTCTAACAAAGGTAACTGCTGGTCCCAATTTCCTCCAAAATCCAAAGTACACCTTCGCAGCATAAACCCCGGTATCAGAATCACCCGCTCCGACTGCTCGTCCGTCTGTGGGTGATAAGCTGTACTCAGATGGAGTCGCGTGCCCAGTGCTTCATAAAAAACCTCTCCAGAACCGTGCTGTAAAACGCGAATCACGGTCAGATACAATGGAGTCTGGTACTCCATGTAATCGTACAATCTCCCTGTTGTAAAGTCGGGCAAGCTTCTCCGGAGGGTGCAGCGGCCGAATAGGCGAAGGTGTGCGCACTTTGTCGGCCGATCCACAATAACACGAGCAGCATCATGATGAGACCGTGTCGGGCGGTGCGATCGAAAGTCCAAAGTAACATTGCCCCATTTCCCAGTGGAATGGGCAAAGTCTGCGGTGTCCTGCCGGTTTTGGTACTCAATCTTCCCCTGCTGACAAACGGCACACCTGGACACATATGTGACAATGTGTCTCCTCATACTAGGCCACCAGAAGTGAGTGCGCAGATCCTGATACATCTTTTCACTCCCGGGATGAATACTCAATCTGCTCGAGTGTTCCTCCTCTACAATCTCATTCCGGATCTCCTGATCCTCTGGTACATAAAGGCGGTCTCGGAAGTATAGCAATCCCTGCTTATACTGAAATGTCGGTAACAAAGACCCCTTATCTTCCCCAGATAACTTCTTCAACCCCGGATCTCTACCTTGCGCCTCGCGCACCCTGTCAAACCACTCAGAATGTATGGCAAGTGTGTATACCTGAGCACGCTCCCAGAGCTGCCACCTGTGCCAAAGGCATGTCAAATCTCTCTCCTCGGATCGGTCCCCAACATCTCCTCCCTTGACCAACCTGGTAAACTTCCTGCTCAGAGCATCGGCAACCGTGTTGCCCTTGTCAGAGATGTACTCGATACTACAATCATAGTCCTTAATGTATTCGAGCCATCTGCGCTGCCTCATGTTAAGCTCCTTCTGCGTAAATGAGATATTTCAGACTCTTATGGTCGGTAAGAATCTGAAATTTGTTACCAAGCAGATAATGCCTCCATTGATTCAGCGCATAAATCACTGCAGCCAACTCCAGATCATGTGTCGGTTAGTTCAGCTCATGCGGTCGCAGCTGCCTCGACCCATAAGCTACCACATTACGCTCCTGCATCAACACACACCCCAAACCGGACGTGGAAGCATCCGTATAAATCACATACGGTAAGCTCGGATCTGGAAGAGTCAGAATCGGAGCGTTAGTCAACTGCCGCTTGAACTCCTGCATCTCAGAAATAGGCATCCGATAAGGAGGAATAGATATTGGAGTAGTACCCAACTGCAGGTGGATCTCAAACACAATTTCCCGCTCTGGTGGTAATCCGGGCAACTCCTCCGGAAATACCTGCGGAAAATCTCAAACCACTGGTAAACTATCCAACTTCAATATAGTACCAGCCTCATTCAGATTATAGCATTCCCTACACCAACTATCGGCAGCTGATCCGAATCAGAACTCTTTCTTTGTCTTTGTGCAATAGTCAAACCAGTCGGAGCCGTGAGAGGTAGTACCTCTCCAGAAACCATAATGGTTCGGTTTCCACAATCAGTGTGCACAGAATTCTTGGATAACCAGTCCATCCCAAGAATAAAATCATAGTTCGGCGTGTCTAAAACCAACAAATCCAATACTATCAGATGTCCGCCTACAGATATCGTACAATCCCGAACCATCTCATTGGAAAATGCAATCGACTCCCAGCAGTTTTTTACTAAAAACATTTGAGACAAAGTACTAACAGACAGATGCAGAGATGTAACACATTTCTGTGTTACAATAGAAATAGATGTTCCTGTATCCAATATTGCATGAACCGGTATCTCATTCAGAAATAAAGTACCCTGCAGAACTCCCTGCTGACTCGAGTTTCCCTGCTGGCTGGTACCTGACTGCTGACTAGGTCCTCCCTGATAACTAGGGCCTCCCCCCTTAAAATGGAAAACTCGGCCCACTCTGGGCTGCTGTGGTGGAGGGGGTGACTGAAGCTGCTGTCGCTGCTGAAGTCTCGGGCCACCCCGCTGAAACCCACGCCCTAGCGGCGCGTTGGGCTGTGTCCGAGGCGTGGGCCCAGCGCCAAAACCCGCCTGCGGTCGGAGGGCAATCCGTACCCGGTGAGTGTCGGACCATGCGTAAACACCGGCTCTCCTGCCGGTAACAAAAGTCGACCGAGGTGATACGTGTCATAACCGGAAGGAATAAAAAGAACAAGGACTGATTTGGAAGAAGTAGAAAAGTTGAGGATTAAAATTGGAAGAATTGGACTATAGTGAAAGAAATAGGAAACAGGGGGTTAAATTGAAAAGAATAAAATTGGATTAATTTAAAAATGACTTAATTGAAACCTAGTAACTAAGTGGGGTAAGTTTGTAAAACGTAAGTTAACCTAAGGTCCTAAGTGTAGTTTTACCTAAAGTTTAAAATACTAATCAACTCCTACTCTAGACACGATGACACTAGGTAGCTGAAGGGGAAGGGTTACGGGTTAGAAGAGGAGGCAGAGAGAGGGTTTGGGAAAGGGAGGCAGAGAGAGAAAGGATTACTGAGTTATACGGGGGATCGATGGAGCTACTGATGTGAGGCTTGACAGCAGTGTTTCTACAAATAATTGGGTGAGATCAATTCTTATACTGCTCTCTCTTTGATTTACAGAAAATTCCAAGTCTGAATTTGATGTTTTCTATCCCGATTGATATTCTGAAATTAATTGATTGATTAAAGAAGTAAAGAAATACCTGTTGAGTGTGTTGTTTGATTTAAACCTTTCTTTATTCGGTTGAATTTATTGGTGGAGATAAATCGATCCTTTCAAGGTCCAACTTTTAGAACCATGAAGCTTGGTTACTGATTTTTGATCCATCGGTCAATCTTGAGCTGAGAGTTTTATTTGATTAAATGGCTTTAGCTTGAGCCATTAGGAGGCTTGCTTGTAAATAGGTAAATTCATGTTTGATAATCAGTATTTTCATTGGCTAGTCTAGATGATACGTGGCTACCTTTTTGACTAGTAAAGCATGTTGTAATACCATTGTGTGTTGACTGCATTGTTTTACTAGTAAGTAGAGACTATGTATTAAACCTCATGTTTGCTTTTGGTCGAAGGTTTCTTAAATAAGTTGTCTAGCACTTTTGGAATGCATGTGGTCTAAGTAGCTTCTATTATTATGTTGCTGAAAACCTTAGAATGAACTTGAACCAGTAATAATTAATTAGTTCACAACATGTCACCGCACGCCACCCGAGCCCGGTTGCGGAGGCGGGGGCGCCGGGATGCCGGAAGCGGAAGCCGGAAACATACATGATGGCAGGTCCATCGAGACCCGCCGCGCGTAGCGGACCCAAAGAGCGAAATGAAAGTGGAAGCAACCTAACAAATATTTCGTGCATATAACTGAAAATAAAATCCAAACATGCAATTCATGCATTAGTAACAGAGTAAGCCCCGCCCTCCGTGGACGAGTGCCTACGCACCAAAACATATATACATACAGAGTTCACAGAACCTAAAGTGTCTAGCAAGCGCCAAGCGCTCAGAACATATACAGAACAGAATATATAAATATATACAGACATACAAACATCAGAGCAATACAGAAAGTGCGCATATGCAACTACAGAGCCAGCCTTAGATCTATGTATCAACAATACCTTGCGCGGGATTCAGACCAAGTAGACAATCCCGGACCGCAAGGTGCAGCCGCTGCAAAACACTACCAAGGTAGAACCCTCACGGAAACCTACTCCGCAGGCCGCTTATCGAGTCTACACAAAACCCAAAAACAAAACCCAAAGAAGGGTGAGTCCTAAAAGGACCCCGTAAGGGATATGGGGTAAGGTAAGTATATGTAACCCTGCAAAACAGAAAGATAGCAATATATGCAACAGAATACGGAATAACATGCGTGTACAGAAAATAGATCGGAGTCCCGAAGAACGTGCGGTTCTAAATCGCCACAACCTTTAAAAATAAATCGGAACGACAGCCTCCACTAAGGGAGTCGGAAGCCGAAGCTAATACAGAAGCATGGTGCACCAGCTGGGGTAGCGAACCCACAACTGTCGTAATGTTAACAGACAGAGTATGCCATAAGGCATACTCCTACAAACTACAGAATATGCCCAAAGGCATAAAATTCCGAAATACTAGCAGAACAGAAAATGAAACCAAAACATATACTTAGCTTACCAAAACAACAGAACCAAACCCTTACCTCTCAAAAATCCAGAGTATTGGACCGATTCTGGACAACTCCTACACCGTGCCCCGAAACTTAGAACTTCTCTTTTCCTAACCTCCGAACCTCAGAATCTGCCAAACCAAGTTGAATTAGAACCCTTATCAACCACACTACCAAACTACATCCCCCGACCCCAAAACCGAAAATCCGACAGAATTTCCGTAAAATTCCAGATTTTCACAGAAACGTCAGAATTCATAACCAACCTAGACAATGCAAGATTATACATTGACAAACATCATACAATAAGCAGAACTGATCAAATCCAACCTTAAACCCTTCATTACCCGCCATTTTCCGATAATCCCGCTTAATTGTAACTTTTCCATTTCTTAACCGAATTCAACATTTCAAACTTCCTTCCACTCCTAAATTCAACCCCAACACCATATTAACATCCAATTCAACCAAAATGAACCTCCAACATTGAAGAAGAATCATTCCAAGATTTCGGTTCCTAACCAACATTTCATCCAACTTCCAATTCAATCCATTCAAGCTACCAAACAATCATTCTAACCACCAATTTCACTTCTAAACCAAGCATGCTATCCAATTGCATCCAAACAACAAAATCCATCATTGAAAATCAACCCATAATTTCGGCCATTTGGGGATTTTTACCTCAACTTGTTTTCCATCAAATTGAATCCATACATAAGCTTAGAATCATGCTAGGACTAACATACTTGAAGCATGAAACAAGATAACAAACACACACCATTTTGGAAAATCTTCAAAAAAAATCGGCCAACACAAGTTCTTCATCCAAGATGTGTTTTCCAAAATCCAACACTTGATTAACACTCTCCTACAACCCAAGAACAACATACTAAAACATGGGAGGAAGAGAATCATCCTAGCTTATAGCTAAGAACAAACCCAACATTTGCCAAAACTCCTCTTTTCACCACTAAACTTCAAAACTAATGAGAAAAGAGGAGAAGGGATGATGCTTACCACAAGTAGCATCCAATTCCTCTTTGATTTCTACCAAGAAGAAGAAGTTCAAGCTTGGAGGTGATCTTCAACCATGGCGTCGGCAGCAGCAAGCAAAGGAAGAAGAAGGAGATGAAAAAGAAAAGAAATGAGTTGAAAACCCATTTTATGAAATATTACTCCATAATATATATTTCCCTTCACCTTTTTAGCCCATACTTCTCTACCATAAATAAGAAATAGCCATGTGTCCTCTAATTGCCCCAAGTCTGCCGAAAATCTGCTGCCCATACTGATTTTTATTTAATTTGTAACCAAATACAAATTAACTCCCAATTTTTCCGAAAGTTCCAATTCTTTTTGCCCAAAAATAATTACCGAATCCCAAAATTAACGAAACTTGGACACAACCCTCAGAATATTATAACATTCACAAAACATATTTCAGAAGTTCATTTACCATTCCGGAGTGTCCTACCGAGCTCGCTGAACCCGAACCAAAACCCGACGTGCGAGCGTGTCAACCTGAACCGAAATTCCGTCACTCCAAAATTCTATAAAAATACTCATAAATTCCATCTTAATTTAAAACACAACTTACCCCAAAGTCGTCAGAAAATTTCCATCCCGAGTCCCGGGATTCCCGTCCCGAGCCCCGGGAGTCGCCCGGAACCGAACGTCCCGGCCCAAATATTAAACTCCACAACCATCTCCGGGACGTCTCCACGACTCCAAAACTGCAAACGGCTTCCCAAACTGAGATCTCGAGAGTGCTACCGAGCCAGCTGTACGTCCCGAGACGACCCCGACAACCCCCCGGCGCCAGAAAAATATTTTCGGCGGAAACGTCCGGGGGACCCACACGACCTCAAATACGGAGGGGTTCGCCAAAATGATACTCGGATAGGGCTCGGGAGCCGCCTGAACGCCGAAAAACGTGACCCGCAGGCTAAAACCGGAGCCCCGGGTCACCCGGTCGCAACCCGCTCGGGGTGACCGTAACACAACATGTGCTACTCGGTTGATAGTTTAACAACCTGAGCTGATCATGAGTAATTGCTTAACCAGTAAAACAGAACTTTACATGTATCTTGGTTGTAAAATTGGGTTACCCTTACTGTCCACTTTTCTTCGTTGGCCATTGGTGATCTCGATTAAAGCTCCAATTAATGATATTGGTAGCATAGTTTCTACTATTGAGCTCTAAGAGTGTACGAAAGAAGAATGCCATGGTTTAGGCTACATTATAGTGAAGGATTGTTAAAAGAGAAGGGTTAATCATGAAGTGCTTCATTGGTCTCAGCCAAAAGGCCTTTCTATGTTAATGTATGCATTTAATAAATGGTGACTGAATTACTGAAAATTGGAGTTAAGCTAAAGCTAGGCACTCAGCCGAGTCAGAGAGAAGAAGCACTTGCTTTTCCTGGCGGGGGTGCACTCCACACCCCTGTAAGTACTCTGTTTCATCCCTTTCTTCTTCTCAAATTACTTTCTTTATTTATAATTACTTGAAATATTTACTTACTCTTTAACTGTTGGTTTGGAGGGAACCTGGAAAATGATGCATGATGAGCAGGAGAGCATGAAGAGAGAGTGTAGTAAGCTGCAACAACAAGGATCATGAAGATCAACAGCCCAACTAGGCTAGGTTTATTTTCAAAGTGTTTTAGTATTTCTTTTCTTATTTGTAACTCTTAAACTCACATCTTTAAACTTTGGTTTGTACAAGGACTTTGGACTATATTTTAGATTTACAAAATCTTAATTTCCTAATTATTTATTTTCCAAGTTTTATTTCTTTTGGAAATGCCAAAAGTTCCTGGGGGTTGTGACTTGAGTTTAGCACTATGCTTGCTAGATTTAGGGTCACAACAGTGCTCCCCCTTTGCCTCTACTAGACTGCCCAGGCCTGTTCGGCCATCCAGAAATCTGCCGGGGTCCCAGCTGTGTGGAGCCCCTCGTACTCCCCTGACCTTCCTGCGAGATGAGGCGACTCTCAACCTCCTCTTGCTCGAGGAGTTGAGCCCTAAAAACCCCCTCTCGAAACAAAGTAATATCTAATGGTCTCAAAGCCCACCCGTACTCGGGGCGCAGTCGACGAATAAACCTCTTGGTCTTCTCCTCTTCCATACCTTGGTACTACGGTACGTAATAAACCAGCCGGTCAAACTCTCACTCAAACTCTCCGACAATCCAGTCTCCCTGATGAAGCTCATCAAACTGTGCCTGACGTAGATCCCTGGCTACATCCCCTCTGCACTGCTGGTGGAAAATGTAGCCTCCCCTAGGAGCTTGTCAACTCCTGCAAACCAAGTCTCTACTACCTCTGACCCTTCTCAGTCATTGAACCTCGGGGGGTTCAAACTCTGAAACCTCTCCAGTCTGACCTCGTCGACCGGTGCCTCGAATCTCCCGTCGTTGATAGGACCGACGAGAAGTCCAGATGTCGTAGTGACCATCCTCCTCAGAGTCACTCACTTACCAAACCCAAAGTTGTGGTGAGCAGTGGCTTAAGTCTCGCTATCACCACCTAATCAGATGCCCTTACCGTGGCATGAACAGATTTTCCCCTGCCTACTGCCACCCCTGAACCAGCTAGGCTGGCGGTAATACCAAATCAGAGAGGGGTCCCTACGACCGCTAAACCTCGGGGCGGTAAGTGTAGTTGTTCGGACCACAGGTTACGCTGAACCCGTATCCTATTCCACGGAGGTGTGGGATCCCAGTCCCGCCCCTCCGGTACCAAATCACGCTATTCGCGTGTAGTACACATTTCCTTAAACCAAATCCAACCAGAAAAACAATTTATCCCAAACCAAATTTCCAAACCAAATACCAACTCAACCCATATCCAACAGTCCAAACCCTATCTCTCGGAGGCGTGGGATTACGGTCCCCTCCCTCCGGTCGCAAATCACGCTGTCTACGCGTGTTAACCATACCTGAAACATTTCAGACCAAACAGAGTCCAGACAAATCGATCACTCCTACTCCCTACAGAAGCTAGCAGCTGTTTTCTAAGGCTCTGTACTGCAATGCAGTACTTGACACAGAAGTTATTTCCCAGAATGATAAAATCATGTATTTCACAGAATCACAGAAGCAGTTCATGCTTATTACACCAAATCTTTTCCTAACACACAATTTTTACGTACCTGGATCTTTTCCACAATCCCTTTCTCGTAATAGTTTTACCAAAATCCAGAAATCCTGAGCTCCGTAAATTGCAACTACCAGGATAACTTGAAGGACCAAACTTTGTTCCACAATTTTATTTTAAAGTGGTTCAAGTAAGGAGGTGGCCAATCTCCGTACCAAACCATTCTAAAACAAAATGTAAAACATTAGTTGTCACTACAAGTCACCACTGGCGACCAATATGGTCACTTACCTGCTCTGATACCAACTTGTCACCGTACGCCACCCGAGCCCGGTTGCGGAGGCGGGGGCGCCAGGACATCGGAAGCGGAAGTCGGAAAGATACAGGAAGGCAGGTCCATCGAGACCTGCCGCGCGTAGCGGACCAGCGAAGCGGTGTGGAAGCAACCTGAAAATTTTCATACATAGAACTAAAATAAAAATCCATGGTGAGTCTCGTTCCTCGGAAACGGACGAGCACATCACCATTACCATACAAACAGTTCATGTAATAACAACAAAGTAAGCACCGCCCTCCAAGGACGAGTACTTACGCATATAACATAGATACACACAGAGTTCACCGAACCTAGGGTATCTAGCAAGCGCCAGGCGCTCAGAACATGCAACAGAACAGAATATATGTATATATACACAGTCCTCAAATCATAAACCAGTCATCTCAAACAGAAAGTATGCACATGCAGCTACAGAGCCAACCTAAGCCTAAAAGTCAGATACCTCGCGGGATTCGAGACCAAAACCGCTACCTCTACAAAATCCCGTCCCGCAAGGTAAAGCTAAAGCTGCTGCTTACCAGGTTTACCTGAAACCCAAAGACAGAACCCAAAAATACTCATAAAAACCATCTTGAATTATAACATAACCTACCATGGAGCCATCGGAGAAATTCCATCCCGAGCCCCGGGATTCCCGTCCCGAGCCCCGGGAGTCGCCCGGGACCAAACGTCCCGCCCCAAGTATTATTCTCCATAGAAACCTCCGGGACATTCCCACGACTCCAAAACTGAAAACGGCATCTCAATCTGAGGTCTCGGGAGCGCTACCAAGCCCGCTGTTCGTCCCGAGACAACCCCGACAACCCCCCGGCGCCGGAAAAATATTTTCGGCGGAAACGTCCGGGGGACCCACACGACCTCAAAAATGAAAGGGTTCGCCAAAATGACACTCGGATAAGGCTCGGGAGCCGTTTGAACGCCAAAAGCCCGGTTCCGCGGGCCAAAACCGAAGCCCCGGGCCACCCGGTCGCAACCCGCTCGGGGTGACCGTAACACGAAGGCCCAGATAAAATATAGCCAAGTAAGGAGTGAAGGTCACACGAACCTGAGTATAAGGGCCTTATCTAGACGAGGCCAGTATAGGCAAGAGAGTCCTCGCGAAGGCGAGTTGAGGCTGCGGGAGTAAGACCTGCGAAGGCGAGTGAGATCGCAAGGGCGAAACCTGAGACCGCGAGGGTGGCCCGCGAAGGCCCAAGAGATGCAAAGGTGAGTGTGAGACATCGCCCATGCGAGACTTGGGGCTCGCGAGGGCAAGACCCCGCGCAGGTGAGACTGGAGACCACAAGGATGAGACCTTTCGAAGGCGATACTGGAGACCACAAGGATGAGACCCCTTCAAAGGCCTTGTATGATTCTGATGCGACGCGAGGGCGCGATTGCTTGGGTAGTGTACCAAGATGCCTCCTCCTGAGAGCGGAGTCCTGTACTCTGCTTTTCGAAAGTACTTTGCTGAGGACCGATGTGGTAGCCATAAGTGAAGATCTATCGCGATCTGATTGTTTTGTGTTGGATCCTTCCTGACCCTTTACTCTGTGTTGAAAATACTGTTGAAAATACCATGTTGAGGGCAGTAGCAGCCACAGAACTGAGTTTGTGTGGAGCGCGATGACCTTTTATGGTCTGATATTCCGTGTTGGATCCTTCATGATCCTTGTGAGCTTTTGAGGAGGCATTTGCTTGGGTAGTGTACCAAGATGCCTCCTCCTGAAGGCAGAGTATGGGCAGGGTCCTGTACTCTGTTCATATTCTAAGTCCTTGTAACTGGCGAAGGCACTCAAGCCCTTTGCGGACCGTTTGGGTACAACGGCGGTGAAAGTCCCTTCCGCATTTAAAGCAAGAGAGATAGTGGGAGATGGGAGGTTTCTTGGCCGTTATGGGCACGGCACGTGGCGCAGTCGATTACGCTTTTCAAAAGCGTTTTCCATTCTGCACGGAAGGAGAGGTTTAGTAACTTGGATCTTTGGCACGTGGTGCCTCGGGAGCTAATCACGTTGAAAAAGCACTTTTCATTTTGGCGGGCTTATAAAAGCGTATCCGAGAAGATTGAAGTCTTTACTTCCACTCTCGTATTTCCTCATTACGCCTGAGTATTATTTTCGCGTTCTTGTGCTTCTTGAACCGTTCTTGGCAGTTTAAGAGTTTTCGATCGGTGATTCCCCACTTTTTGGTTGAGTTTTCGCGGTCAACCGTCCATTTGCCAACCGCTCCGTCCTTCTTACTCACCGTAACGAATCGAGGTAAGATTTCATTTTCCGCTGTTGAGTGCTTCAAGTTCTCTGGCGCGCACTTTGAGCGTTTGACGAAATGCCTTTGCTAGCCTCTTTCGATTTATATGTCTGTTGCTTCCTTTTTGCAGGGATGGAATCCAAAGAAGCTGTGCGCCCAGTAATTCCTACCGTGGAGAGGGCCATAGTGAAGTTTGACAAGATCCACCAGGACATGGTGGATGCCTTAGGGCCTGTGGGGGCAGTGCCTGCATATATGTCCCGTTCAGGCGTCTGCCAGGTGAAGGGGTGGCCTGAGACCAAAGAGGTCAAGGAGAGCCGGGTGCTGTGTTTGTACACGGCGCAGCTTGCGGCGGGGTTGCGGTTTCTTCTGCTGCAATTGGTGCAGGATTTGTGCGCCGATTGGGGGATGCCACCAACGCAGTTGGCGCCCAACACCTTCCTATCCATAGCAGGGTTCATTGTTGCTGCCACATGGTGGCGTAAAGCCGTATCTTGGCGTCTTCAACCGTTTCTACCGGTTGGAGTTGAGAGTGGAGTGCATTTTTCTATGTCACTCCCATAAAGCGTCGGAGGTAACCACTCCATTTCCTTCACTGCCTCGCCCAAATCCTACCACAACTGGCACGGGTCATTCTTCTTCATGCCGCGTGACAACTCATGGGACTTTCCCTGTGCGAGGACGTAGCTGCCTGTGCACAGCATCGCGCGGAGGCCTGAACTAACTCACGAGGGAGTGCGGTGGCGGGCGTACGTCCAACTATTGGGGTGGTTGGACGACGTTCTCTCAAGGAGTACTTGCGATGAGTTCTTTCCTTTCTCTCCTGCACAACTGGACGAGACCACCCTGAGGTGGGCCGGGATCAGCACGGGTTTCGTGCTAGATTCTGAAGTGCCTCCGCCGTACGAGGGATGGGCGCCCGTCCATCGCGGGATGATGATAGACTCCTTCTATGCCGCACTGGCAGGGCCCAAAGGTACGTTTTGCATATATATAAACATACTGTATAAGTGTGAGAGGTCTGGTAGAACCTGGACTGAAGACTTTCTTTTATGTCTGTATATGCCTTTACAGAGTCTGGCGAAACCCAAGGCAAGAAAGCGTCCATGCGCAATGCCCAGCGGGTGCACTTGGCTTGTGCATTTGGGAAGGATGCCCTGCTGGGCGATCAAGCGTTAGGATGTATCGTCCTAAGCAGCCCGAAGAGGGCTGGTGTCTTCTCGGCCAGAGAAGAAGAAGAGAAGAGTGAGCTAGCTGCGCGGCTGGAGAAGGAGTGCCTTCAGCTGTTGCCGAGGGCCGGGGCTGCGGAGCCGGTTGGAGAGGCCATGAGGCCTGCTGAAGCAGAGGGCCTGCCGCAGTCCCTTTAGGCGAGGAGGCTAAGGAGCCTCTTTGGGGAGGAAGTTCCCGATCTTTGTGGAGGAGACCGCGGAGGCTGTGGCTGAGGAAGCCAGAGGAGTGGAGGTTGAAGTGCCTCTCATTGCTGAAGAGGCCGTGCCTTCTGCAGAGGGCCCAAAGGGAGCGCAGGCAGATAGCGCTGCTCCCATAGAGGCTGTACCCATCTCAGTGGTGCAGCCTATTTCTTCTGAAGAGGCTGCTGCTGAAGCCTTTGTGTCTGGGCTCTTCGCGAGCCCTTAACCAGCCCAAGGTGAAGACTGGCCCGGTCACGTGGTCGCGGCAGAGATCCTCACTAGAGGAAAAGTGCCCCCTCCCAAGGGCAAAATGTCAGCGGCTAACATCCTGATCTCTATGAGAAGGAGGGGCAACCAAGCTGCCAAGGCCATTGGGAGTTACAGCCAACGGGAGGTACCAGTCACTCTGTGGAGGAGGCGGAGACCACTAATGCAAGGGAGGAGATCCTGCAGCAATCCCTTCGGAGAGGGGATCACAGGCGGCTCCTTCGGGAGAAGGCCCCCTGACAAAGGGGAAGAGGATCACGATGGTTGAGGAGACTTCTTCCTCTTCGATAGTGAGGCCCCAGAGGAAGGGTGCAGTAACACGGTCCTCTGCAAGGACAAGTGGTTGGGAGATTGCCCAACCTTCCGGCCAGCTAGAAGTCGGTGGATGGGCGTCCTTCTGCTGGTAATTCTTTTTGACTTTGTGATGTTTTCTTTGTTTTTGAGTTCATACTTCTGTTTCCTAGTTGCTGATACCTGCAACTTTGTAGGCGCGGGCCCCTCAGGGCAAAAGCTTGATCCCCACGAGGTCCCAGTGGACCAAGGGGCCCTGACAGAGATCCCTGCGGACCTGGGGACCAGAACTGAGGTCCTTGAGGAGACTGGGGTCTGGCCCCATTATTTGGAGCGGAGGCGTGTTGCTTCCAAGTCGGCTCCCAAGTGGTCGAGAGCCGAGACCTCCCGAGGTCAGAGGCACCGAGACCGAGGCTCAAGGTGTACAAGGAGCAAGGAGGCTCTGAAGGATGCATGGGATCCGGTCTTCCTTCTCGGGAACAGCAGTTTCTTGCTGATGGGAGGAGCAAACCCTCGATCCTGCTTGGAGGGCTGCGCACCCCTTATGACAGGTGGTGACAGACGGAGTTTGAACTCCCTACTGAATTCATGAGGAGGCAGCCCAGAGTCTGCAGGTAAGACAACTTCCGGTCTTTTGTGTGTAAGTTCAGCTTGGCCTTTCTTGCCTTTGTTTAAATAGAGCGTAGTGCAGGCGGCCGTCAAAGGGTATGCTGCTACTGAGCAATGGCATGACTTCTTGGAGTATGCCAACAAGCGGGACGATGCCCAGATAACAGAGATTGCTTCTCTCAGGAGGGAGCTGGAGGCCTCAAAAAAGAGGGAGGAGGAGCTCAAAGAGGAGCATGCCAAGCGCGTGGCCCACCTAGAGAGTTGGTGCGACTACAGCAATCAAGAGCGGGCATTCGGCATGCGGTATCGGTGGGAGCAGGCCTGCCTACTTGATGTTGCGACGCAACGCTTCCTTCAGCAGTAGAGATCTTTGGAAGCCAAGCGGCTTGAAAATGCTGTTTTGAAGGAGTCCCTCCTTTCTTTGGAGGCAGAAACCAAAGCTGCCCTTGAAGTGGTGAAGGCCCAAGTTGAGCAGGCAGAGGCTGCTGTTGAGGAGGCGAGGCGCCAAGCTACTGCCTAGGCCCACTTCGCAGAGAAGAAGGTAGAGGAGGGCAGGCTTGCTGCTGAGGCTGCCATGAAGGCACGCCTAGAGTGCCATGTGACACGGAGAAGGCAATGGTCTCCGTACGGGATATGGAGAAGGCTTTGGGGCTTCCTCCCTTTGAAGGTGAGGATCACGAGTCCTTTCCCTCCATCAAGGTGCCAATCCCTGGGCGGATGCCTCGACTGAAGGAGAAGCTCGATGAGATTCAAGCCCAAGGTGAGGCAGGGGCGCAAGCCTATGAGGAAGGCTGGCTACGATGCCGTTTCCAGTGGAAAAGGCATTCCCAGGCTGAGTCTTGGGGTTACGGATGCTGCCAATACCAGCGATCCGGCAGTGGAGGCCTTGCTCGGCAGGGGAGCACGGAAAGAAGATGGGCGCAGCCTGGTATGCCCTTCTGGACTAGGATGGAGGCCCCAACTTGTGGACGCCCCTCCCATTTTTTGTGGCCAAAAATACCTGCATTCATGCATTATTTTGATACAATAGACGAAGTAAAATTTCATTTACCTCCATTGTCTTGTAGTGTTGCTTTTATTTCGTGATAGCAGTGTGGGGCACGTTAGCTAGGTTAACAACCATAGGCTAAGTCCTGTTTGTGGAAAAAAGGGGTCTTTCTGGGGCTCATGCGGTGAAGCCACGAGAGATCACTTGTCAAGGAGGCTGGAGACTTGGTTTGAGTTTATAGTGACGAGGCACTTAAGATCCGCAGGCGGAGCTACATATATCTTTTAGATAATTTGTGGGTTCACTTGTTCAGATACGCTGAGATGGAGACCCCTTGTTGAGGCAGGTTAGAGGCCCTTTTTAGGGCAACTTTCAGGGAGTAAGCCCTTGGGTAGTGTACAGTGTACCAAGTAGAAGTCCCTTGCAGAGTGCTCATCATTTATATGATAAGAAGGAAGTGAAAACTCAGTTTACCTCGAGCACGAAATCGCGCATCGGCGAAGGCAGCGGGGCACTTGTTGAGACAAGTGGAGAACCATCTGAGGTTCTGGGGAGTGAGGCCCGTTGCTGTGTTGAGGAGCCCGTGCGGAAGGTCTGCTGTGGCATTCAAGGATGACTTACACATAGACCTCCTTGAAGGAGCCAAAAAAGGGGGTTACCCTTTCGCAGCGCAAGGGGATTACCCTTGGGGCGGGGCGAGTTGAAGGTCAGCTGGGGAATGAGACCCGCAACTACCTGTGGGGAGAAGTCCGAGCGGAAGGTCTCCTGTGGCGTGCGAGGACGGCTTACATAGACCTCCTGAAGGAGCCAAAGGGGTTACCCTTCCGCAGCGCAAGGGGTTACCCTTGGGGCGAGGCGAGTTGAAGGTCGGTTGGGAATGAGACCCACAACCACTGTGTGGAGAAGTCCGAGCGGAAGGTCTGCTGTGGCGTGCGAGGCGACTTACACATAGACCTCCCTGAAGGAGCCAAAGGGGTTACCCTTCCGCAGCGCAAGAGGATTACCCTTGGGGCGGGGCGAGTTGAAGGTCGGTTGGGAATGAGACCCATGACTACAGTGCGACCGCGAGGCTTCCCTTTGTGAGTGCATGAGTGAGACTGACAAGGTCCGATGCCATGATTCGGGCAAGTAGCTTGATCGACCGGTTGGGTGCGAGGGCGACGGATAGTGCATTTGTAATGCCATGTAAAGGCTGTAAGACGGGAAGAAATACACATGTATTTTATTGAATTGAAGACGTAAGGCGAGGACTTACACGTAATATGGGCGCAAGTCATCCGCATGAAAGTTGCGGGGAAGAAGACGACCATCATGGTCTTGTAGTTCATAGACCCCTGGGTGGACTTGTTTATGAACAATATAAGGCCCGTCCCAGTTGGGTCTCAAGACACCCTGTTTGGGGTCGCGAGCGGTGAGGGTTGATTTAAGTAGGGCAAGGCCCCCTTGTTGTAGTGCCTTGGGTTTTACCCGGGCATTATGGTGAAGATTGAGCCTCTGTTTGAGGGCGGACATGCGGCGGCGCCTTGGCGTAATTCGATTAAGTCGAGCTTGGCGCGGAGCCCTTGAGCATTGGCCTCATCTGTGAAGTTGATCATACGGATCGTGGGGAGTCTGCCTCAATGGGCGGAGCGCGTCCGCGCCATATACCAAGGAGAAAGGCGTTTACTTTGTTGGGGTACGTGTTGTGGTGCGATAGTCCAATAAGACACTTGGGAGTTCATCTACCCAGCGGCCTTTGGCCCCCTCAAGGCGCTTCCTGAGGCCTTCCTTGAGAGTGCGGTTGGTGTCCTCAACCTGCCCATTAGACTGGGGGTGCGCTACTGGGGCGAAAAGCATGCGGACATTATTGTTACGAGCCTTTGTTGGACACTGCGGTAGCAACCGGGTGCCATTATGCGTAATAATAGCTCGAGGGCTGCCGTGCCGTGAACAAGATTCTTCCAAAGAAATTTGATGATCTTGGCGGAAGTGATGGAGACCAGGGGTTCTACTTCGACCCACTTAGAAAAATAGTCCACTGCAACAACACAGAAGCGATACTGACCTGGAGCGGTTGGCATTGGACCAATAAGGTCAAGTCCCCACAGGGCGAAGGGCACTGGATTTGTTAGTGCTGGAGATTCCGCAGATGGCGATCATTTGGATGCGAGAATTGATTTGGCAGTGGCACGTTTTGACCCGGTCTGGGCGTCCTTTTTCAAGGTAGGCCAGTAGTACCCTTGTCGAAGGGCTTTGTGGGCAAGTGCCTCCGCAGCAATGTGTGCCCCACAGTTGCCTTGGTGAAGAGTATCCAAGATAGAGTGCCCCTCGAGGTCTTTGAGACACCGTTGCGGGCGCCGAAAACCCGCGATGCCATAATTGGTCATCAATGAGGACGAAGCGGATGGCCCGTTTGTGAGCACAGGGATGCTGTGGTGCTGGCGTTCAGCTCGGCAATAATGGGATCTCTCCGGTTGCGACCGGATCATGTGTTGCAAGAGAGGCGATATCAATACTTTCCGTGATGGAGCAGGCGCCGGGGTGGCCGAAGTGGAGGAGTCTTTCCCTTTGGCGGCATGTCTGCTGTAGTGTTCTCGGAGCGAGGAACATGTATGAAGATGGCCTCTTCAAAGTTGGTCGCAAGGTGTTTACCGGCTTAAGGTATTTGATCGGGGTGGCGTCTTTGCATTGGCGCACCCTTGGACACAGTGAATCACCCGATTGCGAGTCATTGTGGACATGGAGGCGGCGAATGCCTGCCCTTTTGGCGAGTTTGAGCCCCGCGATGAGGGCCTCATATTCTGCAACATTGTTAGTTACTGGAAATTGAAAAGAGACACGAAGGAATACTTCCATACCTAGGGGTCCACGTAGATAAACACCCCCCGCGGGGGATTCAAGTTTGGATGAACCATCCACAAATAAGTCCCATTCCGGAGGAATGGGTTGAGGCATGGGGCCCTGCTCAGGGACCGGGATGATGTCAGTATCTGAGAACTCCGTAATGAAGTCGGCGAGGGCCTGGCCCTTAATTGCTTTTCTGGGCTCATAGTTGATGTTAAAACCACCAAGTTCAATACACCACTTGGCGAGGCTCCCTGAATATTCGGGCCGCCCCAGGATATCTTGAATTGGTAAGTCTGTCCGGACTATAATTGTGTGCCCTTGGAAGTAGGGTTTGAGCTTCCTTGCTGCATATACAAGAGACAAAATAGCCTTTTGGAGAGGGGGATACCTTGTTTCCGTATCCTGGAGGGTATGGCTGGTGTAATAGACCGGCCATTGTTTGGCAGCCTCTTCCTTAATAAGGACAGAAGCGACGCTTTTTTCTGAGGTGGCGAGGTAGAGGACCAGGTCATCGCCTGGTCTAGGGCACTTGAGTGCTGGTAGCACTTGTAAGTGTTGTTTGATGGAGGCATATGCCCCCTGGCATTCCTCCGTCCACCTGCAAGCTTTTTTCTTGCGAATTTGATCGAAGAAAGGTCTGCAGCGATCACTTAGTTTGGAGACGAATCGTCCCAAGGCAACTAGCTTTCCTGCTAGCTGTTGAACTTCTTTGAGTCCTCTAGGGGTGCGGAGAGCAGTGATTGCCTCAATCTTTTTGAGATTCGCATGGATCCCTCCTTTGGAGATCTGGTACCCCAGAAATTTTCCCTCGCCCACACCAAAGATACATTTCTTCGGGTTTAACCGCATATTGTATTTGCGGAAGTTGGCGAATGTTTCCTCTAAATCTGCGAGATGGGTGGAGACGGCCTTGCTCTTGACCACAATGTCATCGACATAGGCCTCCAGATTTCGGCCAATTTGGCCTGCGAAGACTTAGTTCACAAGCCTTTGGAAGGTAGCCCCGCATTCTTTAAGCCGAAGGGCATTCTGATATAATGGTAGACGGCCTCGCCGGTAGTGAAGGCGGTTTTTACCGCGTCCTCTGGGTCCATAAAAACATGATGGTACCCACTGTATGCGTCAAGAAAGGAGAAGACAGAGTGATGAACGGTTGAGTCAACCAGCTTTTCGATGGAAGGTAGGGGGTAGGGGTCCCTTGGGCAGGCCCTATTAACCCCTTTATAGTCCACGCAGAGTCGCCACTGGCCGCCCTCTTTATCGGCGAGGACAATATTCGCAACCCATTCAGAGTAGTGAACCTCCTTGATTATATTTGCCTTAAGCAATTTCTGTACCTCAGTGCGTACAAAGTCCTTACGGTCAGGGGCCATGCCCCTTGTTTTCTGCCTAACCGGGCGAAAGTCGGGGAGTACACTCAACTTGTGAGAAATGATAGCAGGATCTACCCCTGGTAAGTCCTCAGGGTTCCATGCGAAGACATTGTTGTTGGCATGGAGGAGATGGATGAGTGCTTGCTGATCTTTTTCTTCGAGGTCTTTTCCCACTCGGAACTTCTTTCCAGGGGAGATTTCAACCTCCTCAAAGGCCCAGGACAAGTCGGGAGCGGCCTCGCCGGTGGGTCCAGCTTCCTCCATAGGTGCTTTTCTCTTAGGCTCGAGATGGTTGGGGAGGTGAGGAGGTCCAGCAAGGCGGAGACATAATTGCCCCTGGCTATGTTACAGTAGACAAAGATAAAGGCATCCCGGACCGCAGTGTGAAAAACCAAAGTCGAGTCCGCACATCACAGCGGACATGGAACTCAAGTGAGTATGACGCCCAATGATGGCGTTATGCGGTGTGGGGAGATCTAGGACGATAAAGTCCACAAAGCTTGAAGCAGCATCTTGGCTTCTTTTCCTTGGTGATTCCCATCATCATGTAGGGTAAGGTGATTGACCCCAAAGTTGGGATTTCATCCCGTCCTACCCCAAAGGTGGCCCCTTTCGCGGGCTGGATGCAGGACAAAGGCACCTTGGCCTCAACCAGTGTGCTTGTAGATCACGTTGGCGTTTGCCCTGTGTCCATGTAGATTCTGTCAACGTCCCACCCCGCAATACGGGCGGTGATAACCAAGGGGTCCGCATGCGGCACAATGAGGTGCCATCGCTGCGATGCAGAAATTGAGTAGACGAGTGGTCGATCTGGTAGATCCGCCTCATATGACGGCGTCTTGCGGACGCGCCTTCACACTTGTGATCACGCCGATGTGTCCCCTTGCCGGGGGGATTTGGACCAGATTATCTTGTCCTGGGTTTTGCTGGGAGCGACCTCGCCGGCGGTCCTCCTGCCGGCGATCTTCATGGTCACCCTCTCTTTTGCGGCCTCCTTCCGTATGGAGCAAGTATTCCCTGAGCTTGCCTTGAGCCAACATCTCCCCAATCATGCGCTTGAGCTCAAAGCGATCCTCGATATCGTGACCTTTGTCACGGTGATAGCGGCAAAACTTGTTGCTTTGCTGGATATTTCCTGGGAGAGGGGGCGAGGCCACGTGGGGACCTCCCTCTTTTGTTCTAGGGCATGGAGGATGTTGGTGCGAGATTCCCTCAACGGGGGAAGAGAGAAATACGCCTTCTCCCTGCTGGGTGGCGTAGGGTGCCCTGGGACACTGGAGTGCAGTCGCGAGGGTTGTCCCTTCGCATCCGCCGTGGCGGCTCTGGTGAGTGGTCGAGTGACCTCCTCCGTATTCATAAACCGAGACGCCGTGCTCAAAAACTGCTCCATGTTGGTGGGAGGGTTGGTGTGGACATCCACAAAAATGAGAAATTCCCAGCGGAGGCCCTGAATGGCCGCAAGCAGGCGAGCTTCCTCTCCCAGATTAGGGACTTGGATAGACTTTGTCTGAAAGCGCTGAATATATTCCCGAAGCGGCTCATCCTTTTTCTGCCGTATCTTAAGAAGGTGTCCCGCCGTTTCAGGGGGAGGTTTTGACACCACAAAGTGGTTGGAGAAGTTACGGGAGAGTTCCTCAAAGGAGTCAAACCGCTTATTGCGGAGAGTGGTATACCAGTTGGCAGCGGCCCCAGCAAGCGTGGAGCTGAAAGCTCTACAGAGCATGTTGTCGTCCGCCCTCGCGATTGCCATCGCGGAAACGTAACGTTGGAGATGAATATCAGGGTATGAGAGACCATCATAAGCGTCCAGTTTAGGCTGTGGCCCGATCAGGAAGAGGGGTTTCCATAACCCGTTGAGTAAAAGGCTGGGTCCAGAGGTGGTCTAGACCCATCCTGGAAATATTATGAACACTGGCCCTTTCGTCCCTTTTTTCCACTTCTTCTAACCGTCTAGTAAGAGCGATAAGTAATGACGAAGAAGGGTCGGGGTTACTTACTTGTTGAGGGGGAGTAGCTGGGCGTTCAGGCTGGTTAGTCCGTAGCGTTCCTACGCTATCCAGAACGCCCCTTAAAGTAGTGGCGAGTGTTTCGCTCATGTTGAGAGCAACCGCATTCGTGATTGTCTGCAGAACGGTCGGATCAAGGCCCGTTGGTGGAGTGCTTGGTGGTGGAGTGTTACGCTCCTGAGGTACGTTACGGTTCATGTGGGAGGAGCTCTCCTCCGTTGAGTGGACAGAAAGTTCTCCCCGTTGTGGGGAGCGTTGTTCGGAGATAGCTCGATGGTGGATCATTGTTCGTATTCGTCTCGGGAGGATTCCTCCTTCCCTGGCGGCTGTGCCTGTTTGCACTCCGGGTAGTCGGCATGACTTGCTACTTGTGGTTTGTAATATGGGTTTATGGTAAGAACTTTCGCTCCCACAGACGGCGCCAAACTGATAGTCTCGTTCTAAGGAAGGCCCGGACTCTCGGTTGATGTGGTGGAGAAGATGATGTTCTTGAAGCTCCAAGCTTGCTGTTCGGAGTAATCTGCAAAAGATAAGAAGAATACTCAGAAGTAGCAAGAGAGGAGTGGGGGGGCGTGAAGTAGCTTACCCGATTTAGGGTGGACATCCCCCTATTTATAGGGATATGCCAGGAGAAGAGCCTCCCCCAGTTGAAGCCTTGGACAGGCTGTGAGATAGGACTGACAAGTCTGTTAGATTAGATGTAAGGAGATAAGTCTGTGTCAGACTGATTGGAAATAGGGCGGCTGTGATGATGAAGATCTCAGCAAACCGCCTTAGAAGATTCACCTGTAAGGGAATGTTTGGTGTACAAATCTGGTGAAGATCACTCAGGCTCGTGCTGGCCTCCTTATTGGCTGATTGTTGTCGAGACGACCAAGTGGTCTATTTCCGGAGTGGAGCAAGCGGCAGTGAAGGCACGTGAGGCGAAGGCCCGAGATAAAATATAGCCAAGTAAGGAGTGAGGGTCGCACGAACCTGAGTATAAGGGCCTTATCTGGACGAGGCCAGTATAGGCAAGAGAGTCCTCGCGAAGGCGAGTTGAGGCTGCGGGAGTAAGACCTGCGAAGGCGTTTGAGATCGCAAGGGCGAAACCTGAGACCGCGAGGGTGGCCCGTGAAGGCCCAGGAGACGTAAAGATGAGTGTGAGACATCGCCCATGCGAGACTTGGGGCTCGCGAGGGCAAGACCCCGCGCAGGTGAGACTGGAGACCAAAAGGATGAGACCTTGCGAAGGCGATACTGGAGACCACAAGGATGAGACCCCTTCAAAGGCCTTGTATGATTCTGATGCGACACGAGGGCGCGATTGCTTGGGTAGTGTACCAGATCCTCATATCTCCCAACCGATCAAAGAGGTTATCAGTCCCCAACAACGGGTACTTATTCTTACTTGTGATGGCATTCATCCGCCTGTAGTCAATACCCACTCGAAGTAACCTATCCTTTTCCTTAATAAACAGAACCGGAGCACCACACGGTAAAGTGCTCGGGCGGATGAAACCCTTCTCCTGTAGTTCCCCCGACTGCTTCTTCAACCCAATCATCTCCACTGCAGACGTATCCCAAACACAATTTTCCTATCTGGGCATCCCAGGCAAACCCTCTGGAAGTACTTGCGGAAAAATCCCGAACCGCTGGAATCCTATCTAGCTCCAACCGAGTATCTACCGTAGCCAGATCGTAGTACTCCAAATCCACTATCGGAACCTGACCCAAAACCTGCAGCTCCATGCTGCTCCTTACCACCTCTACCCCATCAAAACTAAGGAGAGGTAACACCCCTCCAGAAACCGTAATACTACGGTTAGCACGGTCAATGTGCACGGAACTCTTGAGCAGACCAATCATCCCAAAAAAATAACATCATACTTGGTGTGTCCAACACCAACAGACTGAGAATCTTGTATCGCCAATAGATAGCACGCAGTCTGTGCCACCTCATAGGAAACAAAACCGGCTCCCAGCCGTTTGTACGAAATCATTTGGCAGCTCACCGCTAGCCAAATGCAGATTCGACACACTTCGTGCGAAACCGAAGCAGACTCTCCAGTACCAAGTAAATCATGAACAAGTGTATCATCCAGAAACAGAATAACTTGTAATGCCCCACGCTGCAAGGTCTCTCCCTGCTCAATCTAGAAAGCACGCCCAGCTCTGGGCTGCTGTGGCAGAGGGGGTGGCTAAAACGGAAGTCGCCGATGTGATCTCGGGATGCCCTCCACTATAAACCACACCCTCGGGTGTGTTACGCTGGAACCAAGACTGCGGACATAAAACACTGTTGGATTCCTATCCCAGCCACGAAAGCAATCCGTATCCAACAGATTATACGCCCACATCGCATGCACTACCCCGCCTGCTGCGGCATGGCGGCCGGGTGCCGCCTAACACAACTCAACCAAAGCTGAACTATCACAGCCACCCGGCTACCCTGCCACTCTACCCGATCCCGCTGCCTTACCCATAAACCTTGACGAACTCTGCGGTACCGAACCCCTCCCTCGCTCTTGAGATCGGTGGGGGACGTACCGACTCTCAACCTCTTCCTGCTCCATACCGTAGTACTGTGGTATGTAATGAACCAGCCAATCAAACTTTCACTCATACTCTCCGACGGCCGTGGTCCCCTGCTCCAGATCATCAAATTGTGCCTGTCGGAGGTCCCTGGCTACATCCCCGCTGCAATGCCGGGGAGAAGTGTAGCCTCCTCAGGAGTTTGTCAATTCTCACAAACCAAAACTCTACTGCCTTCGGCCCTCCTCGACCGTTGAACCTCGGGGGGTGTTCAAATGCTGAAACCTCTCCAAAAGTCTGACCTCGTCGGGCGGTGCCTCAAACCTTCCGTCGTTGATGAGATGGACGAGAAGTCTCGATGTCGTAGTGACCATCCTCCTCGGAGTCACTCACTTACCAATACCAAAACTGTGGCGAGCAGTCGCCTATGTTTCACCATCACCTCCTATTCAGAATGCCTTTACCGTGGCATAATCAGATCTCCCTCTACCTACTGCCGCCCCTGAACCTGCTGTGCTGGCAGAAAAGTACCCAGCATAGCCGTACCTGTCCCAACACAAACACCAAATCAGAAAAGGGTCCCTGTGACCACTAAAACCTCGGGGGTGGTGAGTGTAGTTGTTCAGGCCCTGGGTTACACTGAACCCGTATCCCATATCCTCGGAGGTATGGGATCCCAGTCCCAACCCTCAAGTACCAAATCACGCGGTCTGCGTGTAGTAACCATTTCCTTAAACCAAAACCAATCAAATGCCAACTTAACCCATAACCAAAAGTCCAAACCAAATAACTCTCTCTCTCTCCAAAAGCTAGCAGCAGTATCCTAAGGCTCTGTAGTGTAATGCAATGCATGATGCAGAAATTCTTTTCAGAATCACAGAACCAAATACCAAAACTTAAGCACAGAATCAGATCATGTTCATAACACAGAACCACACCACAATACCAACCAACAAATAAGAGTACCCGGATTACGTCAGAAGCCCGCACCCGAGCTTTGCGCTTCTCTACATGCTTCGATGTCCAAAATCCCCCAAAATCTTGCAGTACTCTAAACCTTCCAAAATGCTTCAAGGTACCGCCCGCTGCTCCACACCCATTCCAAAGTGGTTCAAATAAGGAGGTGGCCAGTCTCCGTACCGAACCGCCCCAGAATGGAGCATAGAACAGCAGCCCGCACTTCGAAGTATTCTCCCGCAGACACTTATTCATGAACTGGCATGACTGCTCCAAAAGTCCACTCCTGGACTGGTATACTTGCCTCCAAAAACCCATACTGAAATAGATCATTCCTTGTCTCTTGGGTCACGCCGATCCGACCTGCTCTGATACCAACTTGTCACAGCCACCCCGCTCGGTTGCGGAGGCGAGGCCAACCGTGACGTTCGGAAGCCAGTAGCTGCGGCGAAAAGCGTGGAAACGGTACTACAACCCGCAACCTACAACATTCATATACGGCAAGTATACAAACGCGCGATTCATGGAAAATCATGCATAGCAGAACACATGGTCACAAAATCTATTTCCACATCAAAACCAGTATATACAACATAGGCAAGTCGGGGCTCCGCCCTCGACTCAGAAGACAGTTCAACATCAGCAGATATCCAGAATATATATATCATAAACAAACTCATGATCCACTATACATGCATGCAACTACAGTTACAGAGTCATCAAAACTAAATCCCAAATATACCTAGTGCGGAATCGGAAAACTGCTCTTTCTCGGTAGATTTCTACACGCGTCATGCTAGCTGCTGCTCACGAAAACCCAAAAACAACCAAAGCACCGTGGATCTCTATCCCGCCGACTGCTTATCAGATCTGCCTGAAAGGTGGTAAAAAAATAAAAGGGTGAGTCCTCGGAAGGACCCGGTATGGGCTGAGGTAAGATACCGCTTGCTTAAGCGGTAGTGAGCGGAACTGCAAAGCGAGCAATACAAGCATATATATATATATATATATATATATATACGTACACAAACATAAACAACAAGGTGAGCCGGAATCCCATCACATGCGGTCCAACCGGCTGACCCTTATAAAATCGCGAGCAGCAGCCCTCTCGAAGAGGTCGAAATATACAAAAGCACGGTACAGTGGGTCATGATCCCCAAACTGTCGTAGGCTCACAGAAGTATATCGGCACCCCCAGTGCGGATATACACAGAATGTCTGCACCCTCCAGTGCGGAAACAGAACAGAAGTATTTGCACTCCCGGTGCGGATACGCAGAACAGAACCAAGTAGCACCCGTGGCCTCTAAGACCATCCAGGTCTCGTCACAGAACAGAACATATCAGAATACATATGGAAAACAGAACATAATATATCAAAAACGTATAAGTATAAATATCGGCGCCTAGCGCGGATATGCAGAACAGAATATAAACCCGTGACCTCCAAGACCATCCGGGCCTTGAAACAGAACAAACGTGCATCTTACCATATGATGGGTCTCGGGGTCACCGAACCACCGCCCTCACCCGGAACCCGTCTCAACTAAACCCGATATACATGCAAATACTCCCAGAATGCATAACGAGAGAAGTTGAACCCTTACCTTAGCAAAACCGCTCCGCAGTACAAATCCCGCGAAATCCCGGCTCCCGGCCCGAAAAGCGAAACCTTGACTTTTATGGTCCCACACTGCTCCACCAACGCAGAAACACACTGAACAACCACAAACAAGTCAGAACTCACCAAAATAACCCCCAGAAAGCCAAACCCGCACTTTCCGGCAAAAATCCAAAAAAAGCTCGGTTTTACAAACCAAGCTAGAACATTGTTATTCATACATCCACAAACACATCCAAACCCTTAAATCATACCTTCTTCTAAAATCGTTCACACAAGTCCGAACGAAATTCTTGTTCAGCTGTCCCGGTACAAATTTCAGCAGAGTTTCAGCTGCGTTTCCGACTACCCCTGTTCACAAATGATCCACAGATACAGAATATATGTTCAGAATTCACAGAATCAGCCAATATCATTGGCGCCAAAATCGAGGCTCGGGCAGGAAAAAAATGGCTTTCACACCGAGTCTTTTCTGACAAAACCAATTACACCATCAGAATTAGAACTTCGCTTTGATCACAAATATATCCTTACCTTTCACTGAATCCACCGTTGGATTTTACACCAAATTGTTCAGACGCACTTCGGCACCACCTCAGGCGCGTGTCTTCCTACGCTCCTGTTAACAAACATGCACAAGAAGGTGCCAGAAACGTTTAGAAACCAAGAAATCAAACAAACCTTGTGATTCCATAATCACTTCCAAATTTCAGCAGCTCACGGTTTACAAACCGGACTGAATCTACACAAACCGACCTCAGATTGTTTACTTACACAACACAAGGATCGTTTTGGTATCCTTACCTCGAAGCTTCTTTGAGTTTCCACCAAGTTCACCTTTGAGCTCAATAATGGCGTTTTCATGGCTGCTTGTTTCGGCAGAGAAGAAGAAGAGAAGGAAGAAGAAAAATAGCTTTTTTTCCATTTTCATTTCTTTAAATACTTTCTTTTTCTTTTTCTTTTCTTTTCTTTTTCTTCCATCTTTAATGAAGAAGGGACAAGTGTCCCTTATCTCTTCCAATTCAGCCGCCTCTTCCCTTGTCCGTTTCCAATTATGGCTGGTGCATGGGCCAATTACAACTTGGCCCCAAACTTTCCAAAGCGTTGCAATTTAGCCCAAACCGAAAATTACAACTTCCAAACAAGAACTCGAACGGAACGAAAACTAAGACACATTCTCGGAACCTCATATCACACACAAATCATGTTTCCAAAGTCCATTTGCAATTCCAGAGTGTCCTACCGGGCCCGCTAAACCCGAGCAAATCCCGACGTGCTAACCCAAATCCAAATCTCGTCGTGCCAAAATTTCACAAATATTACCATAAAATCCGTCTTAAAATACAACATACTGTACACCCAAGCCGTCGGAAAATTTCCATCCCGAGCCCCAGGAGTCGCCCGGGACCGAACGTCCCGCCCCAGAAAATATACTCCGTAAAACGATGCAGGACGTTCCCACGATTCCAAATATGCGAACGGTTTCCCATTCCGAGCTCCCGGGAGCATTACTGAGCCCGCTGTACGTCCCGAGACAAGTCTCGTCCTCGGAAAAATATTTTCGGCGAAAATATTCGGGGGACCCACACGACCTCAAAACACGAAGGATTCCCAGAAATAATGCTCAGATAAGCCTCGGGAGCCGTTCAACCGCCCAAAACCCTGACCCGCAGGCCAAAACCGAAGCCCCGGGTCATGGGTTCGCTAAAGAGGCCATGGGTTCGCCAAAGAGGCCATGGGTGCGCCTGAAGTGTCCTTGGCGGGGGGAGTGTTCAGGACGACGTGTCCCTCAAGAGTGCTAAGGCATCGCTGGAGGGGTGATGCAAATCCGCGATACCATAGTTGCTTGAGAACAACTTATGTGACATGTTTGCCAGAGGCAACATCGCTAGTCTCCGCGATTGAGGAGTTGGCGAGGGCGGTCAAGTGACCTCTTTTGCGTTCATGAACCAGGATGCCGTGTTCAGGAACTGCTCCGTGTTGCAGGGGGGTTGGTGTGTACCTCCACAAAGAAAAGAGAGTCCCAACGAAGACCCTGAATGGCTGTGAGCAGACGGGCCTCCTCCCCTAGATTTGGGACTTGGATGGATTCCTTTGAAACCGCTGAATATATTCCCTGAGGGATTCTTCTTTCTTCTATCGTATCTGAAGGAGGTGTCCCGCCGTTTTGGGAGGAGGCTTGGATATCATGAAGTGATTGGAGAAACTGTGGGAGAGTTCCTTAAAGGAATCAAACCGCTTCTCGCGAAGGGTGGCATACCAGTTCGCCGCGGCCCCTATGAGTGTGGAGATGAAAGCCCTACAAAGGGTGTTGTCATCTGCCCTCGTAATGGCCATCGCGGAGACATAACGTTGCAAATGAACATCTGGGTCTGATAGACCGTCGTAAGCGTCTAGCTTGGGCTGACGAAATTGATCCGGAAGAGGGGTATTCAAGACCCGTTGAGTGAAGGGTTGGGTCCAGAGGTGACCCAAACCTATCCCGGTGATGTTCTGGACACTAGACCTCTCCTCCATTTTCTCCATTTCTTCTATCCGCCTAGTAAGTGCTATAAGCACAGATGAAGGAGGGTCAGGATGACTTACTTGTCGCGGCGGGGTGACCGGGCGTTCGGGTAGATTGGTTTGTAGTGTTCCCACACTATTCAAAACTCCTCTGAGAGTACTAGCGAGCGTTTCGCGTAGGTTTTGGGCCACTGCCTCAGTGATTGATTGTAGGATGGCCGGATCAAGGCCTGTTGGTGGAGGATTTGTCGGTGGAGTGGCGTGCTCCTGAGTCACAATTCGGTTAACATGGGAGGAGCTTTCCTCCGTTGAATGAACAGAGAGTTCTCCCTGTTGTGGGCGGACGTTGTTTGGGGAAGCTTCCGATTGTGGGTCGTTGTTTGTGACCACGGCGGGAGGATTCCTCCTTCCCTGGCGACTATGCCTACTTGCACTCCGGGTAGTTGGCATGGCTTGTTTCTTGTGGTTTTTGATATGGGTTTCAGATGAGAACTTTCGTTCCCACAGACGGTGCCAAACTGATCGTCACGTTCTGAGCTAGGTGCGGACTCTCAGTTGAATTGTTGATGGTGTTGTGTTCTTGAAGACTCCAAGTTTGCTGTTCAGAGTAATCTGTAGGAGATAAAGAGAATACTCAGAAGTAGCAAGAGAGGAGTGGGGGGGCGTGAAGTAGCTTACCCAGTTTAAGTTGGACATTACCCTATTTATAGGGTGATGCCAGGAGGAGCCTCCCCCAGTTGAAGCCTTAGCCAGGCTGTGAGACAAGTCTGTCAGACTTTTGGAGATAAGGCAGCTGTGATGATGAATATCTCAACAAACCGCCTTAGTTGATTCATATGTCAGAGGATGTCTGGCGTGTGAATCTGGTGGAGATCACTCAGACTCGTGCTGACCTTCTTATTGGTCGCTGAATGTCAGATGACCAAGTGGCCTATCCTTTAGTTAAGCAAGTAGCAGCGAAGGCCAACAAAGGGGCGAAGGCCAGCAAAGGGGCGAAGGCCAGCAAAGGGGCGAAGGCCAGCAAAGGGGCGAAGGCCCAGATAATGCGAAGCCAATAAAGGTATAAGGGCCACACGAACCGTGAGTGCAAGGGCCTTGTCTAGCGAGACCAGTATAGGCATGAGAGACCTCGCGAAGGCGAGTTGAGACCGCAAGGGCGAGACCAGCAAAGGCGAGTGAGACCGCGAGGGCGAGACCCGCGAAGGCGAGTGAGACCGCGAGAGCGAGACCCGCGAAGGCATAAGAGACTCGCAAAGGCGAGTAAGACCTGCGAGGGCGAGACCTCGTGCAGGCGATACTTGAGACTTGCGAGGGTGAGACCTCGCGCAGGCGATACTTGAGACCGTGACGGTGCATTTGCTTGGGTAGTGTACCAATAGGTCATTTGTGAAAGTAGTGAAGCAAGCGGAAGTGCCCATCAAGATAGGCAAGTATGACGACTTGATCACTTGTGATGTCGTAAGGATGCAAGACACCCACATTCTTTTGGGAAGGCCTTGGCAATATGATAAGGAGTCCCTACACCATGGGAAAGCCAACAAGTACTCCTTCACACACCTCGGTAGCCCCTACACCTTGCTGCCCCTTACCCCAACCCAAGCTCATCAAGACCAAGTGCACTTAGCCTCCAAAGCCGAGAAGAAGAAGAGGGAAGAGGGAAGAGAGGAAAGAGAGAAAAGTTAGAAGGTCAAAGAGACCTTGAGTGGTAAGAAAGAGTGTGCATTTAAGGGAAACACTTTGAGAAAGAAAGAGAGAAAACAAGAGAGTTGTCCTCCCATGGCCAAAGAGAGAGATTTGAAAAAGGCACTTTTGGGAAATAAAACGTGTTTTCTCATGATTCCAAAACATTGCATGCTAACTTTTGACAATATAGCTTCTCTTCCTTTGTATGTGCAGGAAGTCCTCAAGGAGTTTGATGATGTTTTCAATGAGCCTCAAAATCTTCCCCCATACCGAGGCATTGAGCACCAAATCGATCTCCTTCCTGGGGCTCCCTTTCCCGACAAGGCAGCCTACAGAACCAACCCCCAAGAATCCAAAGAGATCCAAGCTCAAGTGCAAGAGCTACTTCAGAAGGGTTTCATTCGGGAGAGCATCTCCCCTTGTGCGGTGCCGTCATTGTTGTGCTAAAGAGTGATGGCACTTGGAGGATATGCATGGACTGCCGGCCCATCAACACCATCACTTATAAAAGGTTGTGCGTTCCAAGGAGTTCAATGTGGGAAGTCATCCTCAAAGAAGCACATGGTGGCGGACTCATGGGGCATTTTGGTGTCCAAAAGACACTTGAGGCCGCCAAGGAAAACATCTATTGGCCGGGAATGAAGAAGGACGTTGCCAAGCTTTGTGCCAAGTGTGTGACATGCCACCGCGCCAAAACCACTCTTCAACCGAAAGGGTAGTACACCCCTCTCCCTACTCCTTCCATTCCTTGGGTTGATATTAGCATGGATTTTATCAGTGGCTTGCCTAGGACTTCTAAGAGTCATGATGCAATTTTTGTGGTAGTGGATAGGTTTTCTAAGATGGCACATGTCACAAACGCCACCCGAGCCCGGTTGCGGAGACGGGGGCGCCGGGACTTCGGAAGCGGAAGCCGAATGACATGGGATGGCAGGTCCATCGAGACCTACCACGCGTAGCGGACCCGCAAGGTGATTGTGCGCGCAGCCTGAAAATTTCACACATATAACTAAAATGTCCATGGTGAGTCCCGCCCCTCGGAAACGGACGAGCACATCACCATCACCATTGGTGGCGGATCTGTGCGCGTGATCACCACGTTCCGGTTTGACTTGCGTGTCACGACGTTGACAGAATTCATTAGGTCGACTTTGCATACTAGAGCGCGGTTGTCGAGAAATAGAGAGATCCTCTGAGATGGTGATTTGACGAGTCGCGTCAAGTAGTTGTTAAACGTTACCCTTTAGGTATGAATAGTGAATGTATTTATAGTTCCAGGTCTGAGTGGTATTACTGTAATATCTCAATATAAGGTGATTATGTATTTTAGGTCCTATATGCACTTCGGGAAGTATGGTTCGGGAAGTATGGATTCGGGAATGTCCTTAAGCTTTATTTGGGTTACTTATTTACTAGTTTTTTAATGGGGCCCTTATTTCGGGCTTATGTGCGGGCCTTTTGTTAGGCCTTTTATGCATATTGGGCCTGGCGGCCATCAAGTCCCCCCACAGCCCTTTTGGCCGACTAAGAGGAGTCCAAAGTTCTCTTGTCCGAGATCCACGTTTGAATGTATGTGGGTCACGTTCGGGGAATTGCTTGGTTCGGGCAACCTTCGTTGTTCGGGCATGTGATTCCTCTCTCTCGTGTAGTGTTCGGGTAACTGAGTCCTTTTGTTTCGAAAGTTTGTTCGGGCATTGGAGATATATTCCGGACTGTAATGTCCGGGAAACTGAGGACGCGAAGTTCTCCTTTTGTATCGAACAATGTTCGGGCAGTCAAAGCATTTCCCGAGATATAGTATCCGGGAAGTTGAGGATGCATTCCTTTGGTCCCGTTGAATGTTCAGGTTTTAGAAGCGTTTCCCGTGATATATTGTCCGGGAAATTGAGGGTGTGAGGTTCTCCTTTTGTCTCGAACAATGTTCGGGCTTTTGAGATATATCCCGGACTATAGCGTCCGGGAAATTGAGGATGCGGAGTCCTCCTTTTGTCTCGAACAATGTTCGGGCTTTTGATATATATCCCGGACTATAACGTCCAGGAAATTGAGGATGCGGAGTCCTCCTTTTGTCCCGAACAATGTTCGGGCTTTTGAAGTATTTCTTGTACTATAACGTCCGGGAAACTGAGGAAGTGAATTCCTCCTTTTGTCCTGAACGATGTTCGGGCATTTGAAGTATTTCCCGTACTATAACGTCCGGGAAACTGAGGAAGTGAATTCCTCCTTTTGTCCTGAACGATGTTCGGGCTTTAGAAGTATTTCCCGTACTATAACGTCCGGGAAACTGAGGAAGTGAATTCCTCCTTTTGTCCTGAACGATGTTCGGGCTTTAGAAGCGTTTCCCGTACTATAAATGTTCGGGGAACTGAAGTCGGCTCTGGGGTTTTGTCTTGGGATCATGACGGTTCATCTTCTTAAGCGCCACTTTTTGAATCGGCAATGAGGATCAAATGACTTTTGACGTTTCATCTGCCCGATCTTTTCTATAAATGTGAGTTGAGCGTCACTTTCATTTGTATCTCTCAAGCTCTCTTCTCTCTTCTCACAATAAAATCACGACGGATAATCCTACGCTCCAGGAAGCGGTTAATATCTTCAAGAGGTGGAGGACTGTTGAAGAATCTAATCCAGAAGACTTCTTCCCCCCTTTCCTCGGAGAAACTACAGTTCCGGACGGTTACAAAGGTTCGTCCGCCGTCCATCAATTCTACCGATTCCACCGTCGGGTTGTTGGCCCGTTGCTCTCGGCCGTCCTTTAGCCTTCTTCCAGCGAGTCGTCCTTGTCTCCTCCGGCCATTTACCCGAGGTACATGAGAATGGCTGCTACTTTTCCCACCCCTTCTACTGTTCGTCCTTCAGGTTGCCTTTTAGAAACCAAGGGCGAGGTTCCCAAAGGTTGGTGGTCCGAGATAGAGAACTACCGGAGCAAGGCAACTCCGGAGCTAATAAAAGAGTGGCAGTCCACTTATTTTGTCCCGATGACAGTTCGTACTCGGGTTCCTTCTCCAAAATGCCAGGCGTATGAGCACAGGAAAGGCTGGTTGGTGATCTTTAAGGATCAACTGTTGTGCGGGCTCCGCTTTCCCCGCACCCATTCGTCCGGCAACTGGCGGAATCCCACGGGCTAGCGGTTAACCAATTCAGCCCGAATACCTACTGCCACATAAACGCCTATCTCATTCTTTGTGCTCTGTTCGAGACAGAGCCAACCGTATCCACTTTCCTCCAGTACTATAAAGTCAATGTGATCCCGAGGAATTGTTTCTACTTCTTCAGTGCCCAGGGTCCTCCTATTGTGAAATTCAGTTTTGTTTGGAACTTGCCAACGAGCCGCAAGGGATGGCATCGGGAATTTTTCTTCATGAAGCCTGATGCGTCATGGGGCCTGCAAACTGCGCAGAAGGTAGGAGGACTGCCGGACGTGCAGAATCCTCGGCGATTGCCGAAGGGGGCTGCCGCCAAGGAGAATTATGACCGGTTCGATAATAAAATCTGGACCATTGCTTCTTGGTGCAGGGATGGACCGAAGGAAATCCTTCCCTTTCCTTTGTACTGGAGGCTGATTACTCAAGGGGTCCTTTCTCACTTAGGTATTATCCAGGGGGACTTGGGGGACTTGGGCATACGGGCATCTCCCCCTTCGACCCGAGACTTGGCCTTGGTGCATCGTCTTCGGGGCGAAACGTCCTCCGAGGACTTCAACAAAGGTTTATACCGTTCTTCTATTCATTGATGCATTTGTTTGATATTAACTAATTCTTCCCCTTTTTGCAGAAATGGAGCCCGAGTTTGATCTCAACGCTATCTTCCGGGACGCGAGGAAAGAGAAACCGGGCTCTAAAGCCGGAGGTTCGAAGCCCGCAGCAGCTGAGAAGAAACGAAAGAGGGCTGCTTCGGTTGATGCTGAGGCTAGAGGCCAGCCTGCTGAAAAGTCGACCGGGGAAGTTCCATCTCCGGTTCATATTGAAGGTCATCCTACTCGGGATGACGTTTATGAGATGCTGCAGAATTCCCCCGAACGAATCAAAAGGGCTAGGGGGAAGTTTACGGCCGAGGGTGGTGAGCAAAGCGCCCGGAGGTCGCACCAATCGAGTTACAACTAGGTAAACAGTTTGTGAAGTTAAGCAATCACTGCTTAAGGAATTATTCGGAAATCTTTCCCGAATGTTCGGTGAAGACACGCTGCATGACGTGGTTCGATCTCATTTTTGTACGTTAGGTCCGGACTGGAAAGAGTCCCAGGAAGAGAGGAGGCGGCTGCGGGACGAGAAGCTCTCGCAATTCGGGAATAATCTCATTCCCCGGGAGCCTGGGTGGCTGATCCATGAGGATCAAAACATCCTGGACGACGAAGATGCCAAAGATATGGCTCCCGAGCTATTTGAAGGGACCACCACCGCCCGAACAATGGAGTGCTTAGAACACTTCTACCCTGACTTGGACGTTGCCGCTTCAAAAATGGCCGTCCTTGGGTATCAGGTTAGTATTTGGTTTTTTATTTATGTCTGGACTTCCGGGGTAATACCGCGGGAACGTAATCCTTGTTGATGTCGTGCAGATGGCCACGATGGGTGGGTGGGTTTCCCGAGTCATCCGAGCATCAAGCCGGATCCGGTCCAAAGCCGAGCAACGGGCGACCAAAGCCATAGCTGTGGTAGCTAAGCTGATCCAACGAGTCCACCACTATGAGCAGCTTCCCGAGGGCACTCACATTCGGGAGAACCTCTGCCCGGCTGAAGCTAATGATTTTGCCTTCGCTGAGGTTGCGTCCTAAGCGCGGTCAAAGACCACCGCCATTCTGAAGACGCTCTTCGGGAAGAAGTTCGGAAGCTCGAAACCGAAAAAGAGAAATTTCAGGTTGACTTCGCCAATCTGAAAGAGCATCATGAGCACGAGCAGCGGGTCAAGGATGAAGAGATCCGCAAGCTTCGGGAGGAGCAGGATCTGAAGGCTAAAGATGAGGAAATCCAGAGACTTCAGGATGAACTTGCCACCTGATTCAGACAAAATCCCGAAGTATCGAAGGTCTTTGAAGGATTCTGTAGGGCTGGCCGTTGACAAATACACCTTCGGGTTCTGTCTGGCCAGGAGGCAAATTGTTGAGCGCAACCCTCATGCTGACCTATCCGGGCTTAACGGGAATGACAAGCCCGAAGAAGATCCTAGCTGGTACGGTGAGGAGTTTCTGCAGCCGCCCGAACCAGTCACCGTAGACGACTTCGCTGATCCTCAATGATGTAATTTTCTTTCTAGTCCATTTTTGTAATCCCAGCCTCGGGCGTTATTAATGAAAACATTCAAGGATTGGCTCAACACTTGTTTCCAAATTCAGTCGTGCTTTATTATTCCTTGGTCATACAAACTATTTCTTCAATGCCTCGGAATGATAAGAATTTGCTAATTCACTTCAATCGGGATCCAATAACTTGTAAACTCCTTTCCTTTCTTCGGCGACAACCTCGAATGGACCTTCCCAGTTCGGGGCGAACGCGCCCCCTTTTGGTCTTCAGGATCCCAGTTTGGTTTGCCGTAATACCAAATCACCCATTTTGATATTCTTTGCCTTTACTTTGGAATTTGTTGTCGATGCGGTTCTCTGTTGGAAAGCTTTCCTTCGCAGCTCTGCTTCATCTCTTCTTCCTTCGAGTAGGTCCAAATTTGCCCGCAAACCTTGCTCATTCGCCATTTAATCGAACACCTCGGCTCGTAGGGAAGAGTTCGCTACTTCAATTGGGATGAGCGCCTCGGTCCCGTATGCCAAAGAGAACGGGGTTTCTCCAGTAGACCTTCGGGGCGTGGTCCGGTAGCTCCATAAAACATGAGGGAGTTCTCCGGGCCATTTCCCCTTTGCTTTTCCAAGTCTTGTTTTTAACCCATCTTTCAAAGTTCGGTTAGATACTTCGACTTGGCCATTGCTCTGCGGGTGGGCGACCGGAGCAAAATGAATTTTGATCCCGAATTCCTCGGCGAAATCCTGGAATCAACCGTTAGTGAACTGAGTTCCGTTATCGGCGACTAGAACCTTCGGGCATCCGAACCTGCAAATGATGTTCTTCCACACGAACTTTCGGATGTTTTCAGCCGTAATTGTGGCCAGTGGTTCGGCTTCTATCCACTTGGTAAAGTAGTCCACGGCGACTACGCAATACTTCAGTCCTCCGGGGGCGGTAGGCAAGGCCCCAATCAGATCGATTCCCCATACGGTGAATGGTATTGGGTAGTCCGAGGACGATACGTACTCCGAGGGAATTCTCTGTATTCGAGCGTGTTCCTGACACTTCTTGCATTTGTTAACTAGCCTCCTTGCGTCTTCCTTGAGGGTAGGCCAAAAGAACCCTTGTCTCAGTATGACCGCAGCCAACGCATCTGATTTAATGTGCGACCCGCAGGTGCCTTCATGGGTCTCTGTCAGAATGTCCTTGGTGTCTCCTTCTCCGACGCATTTTTTCATCGGGGAAGAGAATCCCTTTCGGTACAAATTATCACCAATTATAACGAACTTTCTTGCCTTCCTCCTGATATTCGCGGCTTCGATCGGATTGTCCAGGAGTATCCCTTCATCGAGGTACTTTCAGTAGGGGACCCTCCATCCCGAGGTAATGCAGCATATCCAGGAGTAGTCGACGCAAGGTTCATTTCTTACTTCATCGTAAGAGGCTCACTTCGAAAGCTGATCGGCTTCCGAATTGAGCGACCGCGGGATCTTCTCGATACACAATTTCTTGAAATCCGCGGCTAGTTCTCTAGCTACCTCGGCGTATTTCTTGAGACTTGGTTCCTTGATCTCGTACTCCCCATTCATCTGCTGAACAAGGAGGTTTGAGTCGCTACATGCTTTTAGTGATCGGATTCCTGCTTTCTTGGCCAGTTCTAGACCAGCAATAAGGGCTTCATACTCGGCCGCGTTGTTTGTTACCGGGAAAGTGAACTTGATTGACTTTGTTGCCTTCATTCCTTCTGGGCCTTCGAGAACTAATCCGGCACCTTGTTTGTCCGATCCTGAAGCTCCATCTACATGTAGGGTCCAGACCGGGATATCCTCGTTCAAAGAATCCTCACTTTCGGATTTCTTGGGTAATTCTGCGATAAAATCCGCCAATGCCTGTGCCTTGATCGCTCTCCGAGGTTCGTATTTTATCTCGTACTCTCTTAGTTCTACGCACCACTTTGACAATCTTCCGGAGTGGTCTACCCGCTTTAGGATGTCCTTGATAGGGACGTTACTCCGAATAACGACGGAAAATCCGAGGAAGTACGGCTTCAATCTTCTGGCTAAGAGGACTAGAGAATAAACTGCTTTCTGGATCATCGGGTAATTGAGCTTGGCTCCGTGCAATGATTTGCTCACGTAATAGACCGACCACTATTTTCCTTGGTCGTCTTCTTGAACAAGTACCGAACTTACGGCCTTTTCTCCTACTGCCAAGTATACAATGAGGGGTCTATCCTCGGTTGGTTACCGAAGCGTAGGCATTTCCAAGAGGTAGGCTCTGATTTCCTCCCACCTTCTGACATTCGGGATTCCAACTGAACCTAGCTCGTTCCCTTGCGTTCTCGTCCTTAGATTTCTTCTCTCCTTTTCGTACCCCAATTCTCCCGGGCTCCGCACCTTCTTTGATCAAGAGTTTGAAGAAAGGGCTGCACTTGTCTCCATATCGAGATATAAAACGACTTAGGGCCATAATTTTCCCGAGAAGTCTTTGCACGTCCTTTATCGATGAAGGTGTCCTCACGTTTAGGAGGACTTCGATCTTTGCTGGATTCGCATCGATGCCGCGCTCGGACACCATAAATCCGAGAAATTTCCAGGATGTTACTCCGAAAACACACTTGTCCGGATTCAATCGTAATCCATACTTTCGGATCTGCCCGAATACCTCTTCAATATCACGGACGAGGTCTTCTTCCTCCTTGCTCTTGATGATGATATCATCAACGTAAACTTCAAGAATTCTTCCTATCTGCCCGGAGAACACCTTGTCCATCAATCTTTGATAAGTTGCCCCGGCGTTCTTAAGTCCGAAGGGCATTCTGGTATAACAGTGCGTTCCGGCGTCGCTTATGAAGGACGTGTCACAACCACCCCGCCCGGTTGCGGAGGCGGAGCCGGCCGCAACGTTCAGAAACGGAAGCTACGGTGGAAAGCGCGGTAACGGCACTACCGAAACCCGCTACGTGTAGTGGTCCCATGACCCGTCCCGCACACATAACAGAATAGTCGTACTACGACCTGCAACCTACAGAACACATATATGGCAAGTATACAAAACAACTTAACAAACCAACACGTAGTTCATGGAATACCTTTCATTACTCACAATAACCAAGTCACAGAAACCATTTCATATACCTAACCAATATAGGCAAGTCGGGGCTCCGCCCTCGACTCAGAAGACAGATACTGAATCATCACATATTCCAGATTATATGTCATATACAACATCATGATCCAAATACATGCATGCAACTACACCTACAGAGCCATCAAAGTACACCCTAGAATACCTAGGTGCGGAATCAATAAACTCTCTCGCCCAGAAGATTCCCGCACGTAGTACTGCTGCTGCTGCTAAAGCACAACCAAAGAGAGAAGAGTTAGTTAACCGTAATCCAACAGAACTGAAATCAGATATTCCAAATCAGAAACCTCTACCGGGATCACCCCTTAACCCGAACAGAACTAAAACAGAACATAACAGAAATTCCACAAGGGGACTATCAATACCTGAAAACCCAAACAACCAAAAGCACCGCGGATCCCTAGTCCGCAGGCTACTTGTCAGATCAACCTGAAAGGGGGTAAACAATAAGGGGTGAGTCCTCGAGAGGACCCAGTAAGGGCTGAGGTAAGATGCAGTTTGCAGATGTGCTGCTGAACCAAACCTGCAAAACAGAACAAACACAAGCACATATATATATATATATATATATATATATATATATATATATATATATATATATATATATATATATATATATATATATATATATATATATATATATATATATATATATATATACGTATGCATGTATGCAAAGTCAGAGGTGAGCCGGAACCCATCGTACGCGGTCCAACCGCCAGAACGACCCAAAACGACAGCCCTCTCTAATAGGTCAGAATATACAGAACAGAACAGAAGCACGGTACCGGCTGGGGTCACAGAAGTATACCGGCACCCCAAGAGCGGATATACGCAGAATGTCGGCACCCCTCCAGTGCGGACACAGAACAGAAGTATCGGCACTCCCGGTGCGGTTACGCAGAACAGATCCAAGGAGCACCCGTGGCCTCTCTGACCATCCGGGTCTCGTCGCAGAAGAGAACATATAATAATAATGCACAAATATAAACAGAAGTATCATCACCTGATATACATATACATAACGGAAAAGGAACCCGGGGCCTCCAAGGCCATCCGGGCCTTGAAACAGAACAAACATACATTTTACCATTCGACGGGTCTCGGGATCACCGAACCACCGCCCTCACCCGGAAGCCGCCTCAACTAAACCCGATACACATCATATAACTTCTAGAATGTATAACGAGAGAAGTTGAGCCCTTACCTCGAAACACTGCCCGCAGCACAACTCCCGGTCCGAAAAGTGCAAACTCAACTCTGATGGTTCCACACTGCTCCACCAACGCAGAATCAAGCTGAACAACCACAAACCAATCAAACATGTCACAATACACCCCCAGAAACCAGACCCGCACAAACCCGCACTTTTCCCCAAAAATCCACAGAAAGCTCGGTTTTACGAACCGAGCTAGAACATCGTTATTCATACACCCACAAACACATTCCAACCATCAAATCATACCTTCTTCCCAAATCGTTCACACAAGTCCGAATCGAAATTCTCGCTCAGCTGTCCCGGTACAAATTTCGGCAGAGCTTCAGCTGCGTTTCTGACTACCCCCTGTCCACAAATGATCCACAGATACAGAAAACGCATTCAGAATTCACAGAATCGGCCAATATCATTGGCGCCAAAACCGAGGCTCGGCCGGAAAAAACGGCTTTCACACCGAGCCTTTTCTGACAAAACCAATTACACCATCAGAATCAAAACTTCACTCTGATCACAAATATATCCTTACCTTTCCCTGAATCCACCGTTGGATTTTACACCAAATTGTTCAGACGCACTTTGGCACCACCTCAGGCGCGTTTCTTCCTACACTCCTGTTATCAAACATGCACAAGAAGGTGTCGGGAACATTTAGAAACCAATAAATCAAGCAAAGAAGGTGGTTCCATAATTACTCCCAAATTTCAGCAGCTCACGGTTTACAAACCGGGCTGAACCTTCACAAACCGACCTCAGATTATTCACTTACACAACACAAGGATCGTTTTGACATGCATACCTCGAAGCTTCTTCAAGAAATCTCCAACTTCACCTTTGAGCTCACCATGGCGCTTCCATGGAAGCTCTCTGCCGAAATGAAGAAAAGAAGAAAGAAGATGAAGTTGATAATACCGTTTTCTTCCCTTTTTGTATTTATCTCCATTTTCTTCATTTCTTTTCTTTCTTTAATTACAAGAGGGACATGTGTCCCTCACTTTTCAAGCCCAAGCCTCACTTGCCGCCTCTTTCTTTTTTTCTTCCAAATATTCACCTATTTTCCTATTTCCACTTCCTTTCTTTTCTTTTCTTTTTCTCCTTTTAATGGAAATGGGACAAGTGTCCCATTTCATCACCAAATAACCGCCTCTTCCCTTGTTCATTTCCAGCAATTGTGCAATTTTTTTCTTTTTACACTTTAGCCCCGAAACTATCCAAAAGTTACAATTTAGCCCAAACCGAAAATTGCAACTTCCAAACCGTAACTCCAAACGGAACGAAATCTGAGACACATTCTCGAGACCTCATAACACACACAAATCCTGTTTCACATGACCATTTGCAAATCCAGAGTGTCCTACCGGCCCGCTGAACCCGAGCAAAACCCGACATACGCGCGTACCAGCCCGGACCAGAAATCACAGCACGCCCAAAAATCCTCAAACATTACCATAAAATCCATCTTGTGACATAACATAACTCAGACCAAAGCCGTCGGAAAATTTCAATCCCGAGCCCCGGGATTCCCGTCCCGAGCCCCGGGAGTCGCCCGGAACCGAACGTTCCGCCCCAAATATTATTCTCCATAAAAACCTCCGGGACGTTCCCACGACTCCAAAACTACAAACGGCTTCCCAAACTGAGGTCTCGAGAGCGCTACCGAGCCCACTGTACATCCCGAGACGACCCCGACAGCCCCCCGGCGCCGGAAAAATATTTTCGGCGGAAACATCCAGAGGACCCACACGACCTCAAATACGAAAGGGTTCGCCAAAATGATACTCGGATAAGGCTCGGGAGCTGCCTGAACGCCGACAAATGTGACCAGCAGGCCAAAACCGGAGCCCCGGGTCACCCGGTCGCAACCCGCTCGGGGTGACCGTAACAGGACGTCTTTTCTTCATCTGTCGGGTTCATCCTGATCTGGTGATAACCACTGTAAGCATCGAGGAAAGAGAGCCTCGCGTGTCCGGCCGTCGAATCCACAAGCCTGTCGATCGGAGGAGTTGGGTATGAATCCTTCGGGCAAGCATCGTTTACGTTCGTAAAATCGATGCACATGCGCAACTTATCGCTGTCTTCTTGGGTTGCAACTACGAGATTGCTTAGCCATTCGGGATACGACACTTCTCTTATGACCCCAGCATCGAGAAGCTTCGAGATTTGCTCTTTGATGAAGGCCCTTTTGAAGGTGGCGTTATTCCTTTTCTTCTGTCTTATAGGTCTTGAACTCGGGTCGATGTGCAGGTTGTGTTGGATGACTTTCGGGTCAATCCCGGGCATATCACTCGGAGAGTAAGCGAACAAGTCTTTATTCATTTGAAGCAAATTTACAAGATTTTCCTTACTGCCCTCGGGCAAGTCTTTCGCAATTCTTGTTGTCCTATATCCTTCCAAGACGACTTCTTCAGTATCTTCTTTCTCCTTGTCCTCCTTCGAGCAGCTCGGAGTGGCATCCTTCTGAGCTATCGCCATGACGTTCTTGGCTTCTCTTTGGCTCACGTAGATTGAGGCATCTCCCTCATCTGTAGCGAAGGTGATGGTGAGGTATTTCACGTCAGTTCTCATGTGGATGGCCACCTGGGTTTCCCTCCCGATGATAGCATTGTACGCAGAGGGGACGTCGACAACAAGCCATTTAACCATCAACGTCATGTATCGGGATTCACCTTCGGGACCGACTCCGAGGAACATCGCTGGGAGCTCGATAGAGCCAAACACTGGTATTTCATCCGGGCCTACACCATAGGTTGCTGTCTTGACGGGGTTCAGTCGGCTTGACTTAAGCTTGAGGCCTTCATATGCTTTTCGGAATAATACATCTGCGTTCGAGCCATCGTCGCAGAGAACCCTCTTGACATCTATGGTTCCGATTCGGAGAGTGATTATGAGCGGGTCGTAATGCGGAAACGCACTTGACCCGTCCGACTGCTTCACTCTTGAAGATGGATCCCCGTAGCTGAGTGAGGCTATCTCCCTCGCTTTCCTCTTCCTTGCATTCGAGCCCAGGGTGGTCGTTATGGTATTCAGTACCCCGGTTGGCTGGGGTGGAGATTTCTTCTCTTTGCCCTTCTTGTTCGGTCCCGATGTGTCCTCTTCAGCTTTCCCCTTGCCTCGGGAAGTTTCTTCATTCCGAGGCATCTTCAAGTATTCTCCCAGGGAGCCTCTCTTGATAAGATGTTCAATGTACCTCTTCAACTGGTGGCACTGCTCAGTTTCATACCCGGTATCTCTATGGAACTGGCAGTACTTGGACGAATCGCGCTTCGCTCCTTCTGGCATGGCTCTGGGCCAGTTAATGTTCCCTGCACCTTGTCTCTGGAGGGCTGCGAGGATGCTAGCCCGAGTTGTGTTGAGGGGGTGAAATTCGGAATTCTCTCGAAAGTTCTCTTCTGTCCTCCCCAGTTCCCCGACTGTTTTGAAGATTCTAAGTTCTTCAAGACTTCTATTATGTTACATGCACGTTTAGATATAGTGATTCTAATTAACAGCGCATGATGTGTTTTATTCATAATCATGCCGTTCTTCACCATTCATCATTGAAAGAAGAAAGGGAAGAACGAAGAAGAAGAAGAAGGAGAAGGAGGCGAAAGCGTACCTTGTGCTCCAAGGGATATGTTGACGATGGAGTACGTATTCTGTCTTCTGCGATCTTCAGTTTCAGCAACTGTTCGATAAGGACGAATTGAGGATGCATCCAAGGGGCGAAATTGTGTTGATATGAACACAATATTAATCCACCCGAAAACTCTAATAAATATGCTTAGTAGTTTCGGCCAAGAGAATGAGAGGGAGAGCAAGTGTTTCCGGTTTTGCGTATGTTTGTAATGTGGTGACTCTCCCTTTATTTATAGATAAGGGAGAGGTGCCAAGTGGTGGTTGGGACACCCCTTTGGCCGAAAATACATGTACTTTCGGCCAAGGGTGATAACCAACACCTCTTGGTCACAAAAGGAGGGAAGGTTCATGGTAACCTCCCTCCAACTTCCATTTTAGCGAATGGGTGCCTCCTTAGAGGCACCTCTTCCCCTAAATCAGCCTTCCTAGGTGTAAATGGAAGTAATTACTTGTGAATCAATATGAAACATCCCAAAGATGTTCCAAATGATCATACCACACACATTTCAGCTCCCACGAGCTAACATGAGCTGGAGTTAGCTACATATAGCTAATTCGGAGCTCCCACTTAGCATCATGAGCTCAAGTGTCATGTCAAATGATCTTGGTGCGTCAAATATACTAACAAACTCCCACTCGCACCAACGATACATTTGTGAATCAACTCCCACTCAAAGATATAATCTCAAACCAAGAATAAGCCGAAAAATACAAAGCACATTCACACAAGTAGAGTTAAGGGTGCGACCCCAAGGCATACACACTCAATCACCTCCATTGCGGTTGTTAGACTCACAATGAAAGCTTATCCTCTATAGAACAACATGCTAGAACTCATATAGCAACGGAGTGTTGTTTGAACTTCTTCAAACTCGCTTGAACTCATCAAGCTCATCCGATCACATCAAATGAAGCCTTACTGCACCCTGCACACATGATACACGTTACTTAATCACAACCAGTCTCTTTTCAATTTAAACTTATTGAAATATCATGGTCGTATTAAGCCATTGAGTACTCAATTACAAATTCTCATAATTCAATCAATAATCATACTACGCATAGCATGTGGGCCCAAGATTGAATCAAGAGTAGGTGTATCATACAAACTGTGTCTTTCCTATTGGTTTAAACTACTTAACACATTACACAAACTCAACTACCCAAAAGGAAGATATTCCAGTCTTCAATCTAAGACCTTCAACATCCAATCAAAGTAGTGTTGTAAGTGTAAAGTACTAATAGCAAATTAAAGTCACTAAGAGTCTGGATTAAAGAACCTCACATTAAACAAGAGTAAAGACAACTTGTCTAAGTTATTTATATAGTCGAAATTTCATGGATATGGAACTTGTAAGTTCTCAAATAACACTAGTTGGTGTTTTACGCACACCACTCCCACTTGGAATGATGTCCACTCGATCGATTTGGGAGTGTGTCATTTCTCCCTCTTAAAACACCATAGTGTTCTCCACTTATCAAATAATAGGAGGACATGTCAAATCCATGAATTTGTTAACAAGTAAGTACTTGCTTACTACTAAAATATAGACTAGGATGTATGGAGATCATACAAACTCGATGAACCAGTTCATCTTACCCTGATTTTAGGAAACCAAGACGACAAATAGTTAAGGTGACAAGTGTTGGACATGTCTCCCACTTAGAAATATGACGTAAGTCACAAGTTCTTTGGATAGAACTACATATTCTAAGTCCTTAACTTGTCTCATCCTCAAATCTACTCAAGATAGAGGGCGAGAGGCTCATGTGAGAAAGCCCTCTCTAATATCTATATTTGACATGTTCTAATTTTCGTTGTGAACATAAGTAGAATTGAACCAAAAGAAATGAATGAAGTAAGTTACATTATTAAACAATCATTCATATTACATGTGTGACACCAAAGATGGTGAAGTACATCCTTACGGTCACCCCGAGCGGGTTGCGGCCGGGTGACCGACGGCTCGGTTTTGGCTGCGGGTCACGTTTTCGGCGTTCAGACGGCTCCCGAGCCCTATCCGAGTATCATTTTGGCGAACCCTTCCGTATTTGAGGTCGTGTGGGTCCCCCGGACGTGGCGCCGGGGGGTTGTCGGGGTCGTCTCGGGACGTATAGCGGGCTCGGTAGCACTCTCGAGATCTCAGTTTGGGAAGCCGTTTGCAGTTTTGGAGTCGTGGAAACGTCCCGGTGATGGTTGTGGAGTTTAATATTTGGGGCGGGACGTTCGGTTCCGGGCGACTCCCGGGGCTCGGGACGGGAATCCCGGGGCTCGGGATGGAAATTTTCTGACGGCTTTGGGGTAAGTTGTGTTTTAATTTAAGATGGAATTTATGGGTATTTTTATAGAATTTTGGAGTGACGGAATTTCGGTTCAGGTTGACACGCTCGCACGTCGGGTTTTGGTTCGGGTTCAGCGAGCTCGGTAGGACACTCCGGAATGGTAAATGAACTTTTGAAAAATGTTCTGTGAATTTCATAATATTCTGAGGGTTGTGTCCAAGTTTTGTTAATTTTGGAATTCGGTAATTATTTTTGGGCAAAAAGAATTGGAACTTTTGGAAAAATTGGGAGATTAATTTATATTTGGTTGCAAAACAATATTATTGGAGTATGGGCAGCAGATTTTCGGCAGAATTGGGATGGGTTAGAGGACACTTGGCTATTTCTAATTTAAGGTAGAGAAGTATGGGTTTTAAAGTGAAGGGAAATATATGTTAAGACATATTATTTCATAAAAGGGAGATATATCTCATTTCTATTTCTTCTCTTCTTCTTCCTCTTCAAGTCTGCCGACGCCATGGTTGGAGCTCAACCTCAAGCTTGAAGTTCTTCTCTTTGCTTGGAATCAAAGAGAGATTGGGTGCTTTATGTGGTAAGTACCTCCCTAAGCTCTCTTTTCTCATTAGTTTTGAAGATTAGTGAAGAAAAGAGGAGTTTTGGCAAATGATGGGTTTGTTCTTAGCTATAAGCTAGGATGATTCTCTTCCTCCCATGTTTTAGTATGTTGTTCTTGGGTTGTAGGAGAGTGTTAATCAAGTGTTGGATTTTGGAAAACACATCTTGGATGAAAATCCCTATTATGGCCGAATTTTTGGGAAAATTCCAAAATGGTGTGTGTTTGTTATCTTAGTTCATGCTTGATGTGATCACGGTGGGATAACCGATCACAACGGAGGATCTAGCTCGAAAGAAGGCGGTTTCCAGCAAGAATGGAAACGAAGAACAGAGGAAGAACAAGGAGATACAAAGTCGGCCAAGGGAACCTCCTCACTACTGGGTGAGGCAATGCCCTTGAAAATGCCTGGGAAAGGAGATGGGATCTAGCACCTCTTGACTACAAGGTCAGGCAATACTAGATATTATGCTTGGATCCTCTTGCCTGGATCACTAGGGAAAATGGAAATGCAAGATTGGAGAACACAAAAGCCAACAACTTCCCGGAAGTGTTTCAGCCGAATTCTTAAATTCAATAATATGTTCTACCTTACAATGACGCTGCCCTTAGCTTATATAGTGGGAAGGTTGGAGCAGTAAGTCGGCTTAGATAGCGTGCGTGCAGAATGAAAAGCTTCTAAAAAGGTGAAAAGGAAAAAGTTATCCTAAAAGCGTTCACATGTCTTTTCTCTGTAAAGAAAAGGGTTTCATTCCCGAGTTGTTGCAGGTAAAAGGGCGCTTTCTTGTCGAAGTGGTCGGCTACCTCTCTAAGATTGAAGGCTTCGCGGATTGTCTTCGCCAAGTGCCTTCGCTGGAATGCCTCCGCCTAGCCCTTTCACAGGGATGTTTGTCTGAGGTCTTCGCCCTGGTCTAGTGCCCGCGTACCAAGGCCTTAGTACTCCCTTCCTCGAGGATGCTTAGGCTTAAGACTCCAGAGGACTTCGCATCTTCTTCGTCCAAAATGATGCCAAGGTGGCGAAGCTGCAAGGCCTTCGCTCGAGATTCCTCTTGGTCGTCTTGGGCCATGAGCTTCATGAAGGCATTGAGGTTTGCTTGAACTTGCTTCAGACGAGCCCTGGTCATGGGCCCGCCAACCCCTTGGAGTGGCTCTGCGGGTGCGCATACTTGTGTTGGCGAGCTTGGTTGAGCTTGAGAGCCTTTTGGGGCGATGTCCTCATCATACTCTCCCTCTTCGAAAGAATCCGTCCGCGGATTCTTGAATTCTTCTGTCCTTCAAAAGGAGCCAAATCACATACGTTAAAAGTTGCATGCACATTATAAGATCCATCACAGGGTAAGTCTAGTACATAGGCATTATCACCGATTTTCTTAGTGATCTGAAAAGGGCCATCGCCTCTTGGTGCAAGCTTATTTTTCCTAGCCTGGGGAAAACGATCCTTTCTCAAATGTAGCCATACCCAATCCCCCACTTGGAAACTCCTAAATTTTCTACCCTTATTGACCCTTCTGGCATAAGTTTCATTATTTCGCTCAAGCTGTTTGTGAACCTTAGTATGCAAGTCCTTCATTCGTTGGGCCTTTTCTTTCCCATCTATATCCACCTGCTCAGCATAGTCTAATGCAACTAAATCCAATGGGGTAAGAGGGTTAAAACCATACACAACCTCAAAGGGACTGTGGGAAGTAGAGGAATGGTAAGCCTGTTATATGCAAATTCCACATGGGGTAGGCATTTCTCCCACTCTTTAGATTCTTCCTAAGGAGGGTCCGTAGGATAGCGGTGAGAGTCTGTTGGTCACCTCGGTTTGGCCATCAGTTTGAGGGTGACTCGAGGTTGAGTACATTAAACTAGTGCCTAATCTAGACCAAAGGGTTCGCGAAATGACTTAGGAAACGCGAATCCCTATCACCGACGATGGACCGCGGAAGACCATGGTATTTCACAATGTCTCTAAAGAATAAATCAGCTACATGCGATGCATCTTGATTTTATGAAAGTGAATGAAATGTGCCATTTTTGAAAACCTATCCACTACCACAAAAATAGCATCGTGACCATGTGATGTCCTAGGCAGACCACTTATAAAGTCCATGCTTATATCGACCCAAGGAAGGGAAGGTGTAGGGAGAGGAGTGTACTTCCCTTTTGGTTGCGAGTAGACTTGGCTTGGTGGCATGTGACGCATCGGCGCGAGAACTTGGTGACGTCCTTCTTCAGACCGGGCCAAAAGAAGTTTTCCTTCAACTTCTTCAAGTGTCTTTTGAACACCGAAATGTCCCATGAGTCCGCCTCCATGTGCCTCTTTGAGGATGACTTCGCGCATTGATCCTCTTGGAACGCACAACCTTTTCAGCTTAAACAGGAAACCATCAAACACATAGTAGCCATTCTGACTACCCTTGGCACAATTAACAAATATTTCGCCAAAGTCCGTATCATGCTCATACATGCCTCTTAAGCAGTCAAAACCAACAACCTTAGCGTCAAGAGTTATTAACAAGGCATATCTCCTAGAAAGTGCATCAGCAACAACATTTTCTTTTCCTTTTTTATATTTAATAACATAGGAGAAAGACTCGATGAACTCTACCCACGACATGCCTTTTGCTCAAATTTCCTTGCCCTTGAAGGTACTTCAAAGACAAGTGATCCGTATGGATAACAAACTCCCTAGGCAGCGAGTAATGACTCCACGTTTGCAGGGATCTCACAAGAGCGTACAGCTCTTTGTCGTATGTGGAGTAGTTCAAGGTGGCTCCACTCAACTTCTCGCTAAAGAAGGCAATGGGACGACCTTCTTGGTGCAAGACAGCACCGATGCCTATACCACTGGCATCGCACTCCACCTCGAATACTTTGTCGAAATTCGGCAAAGCAAGTAGAGGGCATTTGTCGACGAGATTTCAATTTGTTAAAAGAGTTCTCCTGTGACTGACCCCATTCGAAGGCGACATTTTTCTTAGCCAGCTCATGTAAAGGGGCAGCAATGGAAGAGAAATCTTTAACAAACCTCCTGTAAAAACTAGCAAGTCCTAGGAAGGATCTTACCTCAGTTAAAGAGTTAGGAGTAGGCCAATCCCGGATGGCACTGATCTTACTCTCGTCTACAGGACTCCCTTCGCACCCACTACATATCCAAGAAAGTTAACTTCCTGGGATGCGAAGACACACTTCTCAAATTTGGCATACAGTTTTCTAACCTAAGCGTGTCGAGGACCTGCCTCAAGTGCTCAACATGCTCCTCATGGCTCTTAGAATAGACTAGTATGTCATCAAAGTATACTACCACAAATTTTCCAATTAAACGCCTCAAAACATGATTCATTAGACGCATAAAAGTACTTGGTGCGTTAGATAACCCGAAGGGCATAACGTTCCACTCATATAAACCAATCTTGGTTTTGAAAGCAGTTTTCCATTCATCACCTTCCTTCATTCGAATTTGGTGATAGCCACTTCTAAGGTCAATTTTTGAAAACACACATGCACCACTCAATTCGTCTAACATATCATCAAGTCTAGGTATAGGGTGGCGATACTTTACGGTGATAGAGTTGATGGGGCGGCAGTCCATGCACATGCGCCACGTGCCATCGCTCTTTGGTACGCAGTATGGTAGTACCGCGCATGGCGGCAGGCTTTCGCGGATGAACCCCTTGTCTAACAACTCTTGTACTTGCGATTGGATCTCTTTGGATTCTTGGGGATTGGTCCGGTGGCGGCCTTATTGGGTAAAGGTGCCCCCGGAAGCAAGTCGATCTGATGCTCGATGCCGCGATAGGGAGGAAGGGTCCGCGGCTCATGGAATACTTCGTCAAACTCTTTTAGGACTTCCTGCACATAGGAAGGAAGAGAAGATACACTGTCAAGTGTTAACATGCAATGAGTGGGGATCGGAGAAAACAAATCTTGTTTCCAAGAAATGCTCTTTTAAAATCCCTTTCTTTGGCCGGTGGAGGAGGCACTCTTGTTTTCTCGTGGGCTCACTCGGGGTGTTTCCCATTAGTGCACACCCCTTCCCTTCACTCAAGGTTCCTTGAACCTTCTCTCCATTTTCTCTCCGCTCTCTGCCCTCGCCCTTTCGTTTTCTCTCGGCCTTACTAGCCAGGTGAATTTGATCCGGGTGAGCTTGGGTTGGGGTGATGGGAAGCGAGGTGTAGAGTTTCTTGAGGTGAGTGAGGGCATATTTGTTGGCTTTGCCATAATGTATGGCCTCCTTGTCATCTTGCCAGGGTCGGCCCAAGAGAATATGGGTGGCTTGCATTCGCACTACATCACAAGTGATGGAATCTTCGTACTTGCCGATCTTTATCGGGACTTCCACTTGTTTAACGACCTTCACGAAAGTCCTGTCATCAACCCATTGCAGTTGATACGGCTTGGGATGGGCGATAGTGCGAACCAGTTCAGCAACCATGTCTTGGCGGCGGCGTTGACACGGCTCCCGCTATCAATAATGAGGCGCACAGGTCCCATTCACCATGGCTCGTGATTGGAACAAATTTTCCCGAGTGCTCTCAGTGATACTTGGGGAGCTTTGTATAACCCTCTTGTTGACTAATATGAGACCGTCCATCGGCTGCTCTCCCTCTTCTGCTTCACTCTCGTGATGCTCTTGTTCGGGAATAAATTCTACTTCTTCTTCACTCGACAGATCCCCATTTGGCCGAAAGACCATGGCTCTTCTGATGGGGCAATCTATCGCATAGTGTCAATTTCAAAAACACTAAAAGCATTCAATGCTTCTTGAATTTCGAGTGACCTCATAAGCGCTGGTGTTGGGCTTTGGTGAGCTTGGGAGGAGGGTCTTGGGTTGGGGTAATTTTGGCGAGGGCGTCGCCGCGGGGGCGTGTATGGTTTCGGCGGGGCCACTTTAGAGGACGGGGGGTCTAGTGCGTTGGGCCCCTGCAGCGAGAGTGACCAGGATAATAGGAACACCCTAATTTCAGCTGTTTTTCTACCAGGATGGACTAGTGTACCAGGTCTTGGTAATCCCGGTAGTCGCACAACTCAAGCTGTTTTGGCGATGTCCTCCCGTAGGCCATATAAAAATCTGGCCGTTTAGCTTCTTCGTCCTCTTTGACATTGGATCTCATCAATGCCCTCTCTAGGTCCTTCTGGTATTACTCGAAGTTGCGATGACATTGGATTAGGCGTTGCAGGTTATTGTCAAAATCTCTGTCGTAGTAGCTGGGCACAAACCGGTTGTTCATGGCCCGCTTGAGATCCTCCCAAGTGATGATGGGTCGACAGCGGATCCTTGCTCTCTCGTGATGTTCTTGTTCCCACCAAGTGAGAGCATAGTCATGGAATTCAATGACCACGAGTTTTAAGGCTATCGCATCGGTGTACCCCATCATATCAATGATCCGTTCGGTTTTAGCTACCCACGTGAAGTACTCTTACGGATCACTGGACCCATAGAAGGGTGGTATATGAAGCTTTATATTGGCGAAGGCTTGTGGGTCGGAGCTTGTGTTTTACCTCCAAAGTCTTGGTTAAAACCTCGGTGGACACGTCCTCGCGCCGCTTCCTTGTCTTCGTCGAAGTCCCTGTTGGGATAGACTCGGCCTTGAGCCCTATCGGAGAAGACCCTTCTTTTAGCAAACTTTGGTGGTGGCTCGCGTAATACTCCCGATCATCACTGTCCAAGACGTCAACACCACGATCTACTCTCGTAGAAGTGGTAGGGCGGCTGTGAGGGGTAGCTGCGTCCTCGCCGATGTGGGATCGAAAGTAGCATGAGTGACCCCTCCTTGAGCCCGGGATGCATGGGCGTCTTCGTGGGCTTGCGAGTTCTCTGGTTGCTTTCCCTGAGCTACCTCTACTCGCGTCAGTCGCTCATTCGTCGTAGTGACTTGAGCTCCTAAGTCATCTAGCCTCTGTAAGATCTTTACCAGCGTGCTTTGCATAGCTAGGCTGGGATGGATGAGGTGGAGATGAGTGCAGCCGAAACCATCTGTAACACGGTTACATTGAAAATATGTAGTCGAAACGGAATCTCACCACTCCCTGAGTGTGTACTCTCACTCTCGTGTTTCTCTCAACGGCTTTATCCCTTAAGGCTTTCACAAGCTCTCTAAACTTGATACCGCTTTCAACCTGAGATCAAAGATGGACACGCAAGAAAACACAAACAAAACTCTAGTAAAACCGCAACTTGAAACTCAAGAAAATGTCTAGTTACTTGAAACTAGCCTGCTTTGGGAGATTAGAGTTGAGTTTGGGGTTCGAAAGAAAGCAGTAGGGAAGATTTTGAAAAGGCTCTTGCAGTCACAAACACTTTTGTTTTAGTTACGAAACCTTTGTCAGATCGAGATTACTGTTCACTTGTGTTTTGACAAGAACACGTACGAACATTCAAGTAGTATTCCCAGGTCACAGAAACGTGCACAATGCTTTTCTTTCTTCAAATACTTTTCTTTTGTGCTTTGGACAACAACACAGTTCCTTTTGGGTTAAACTCGAAAATTAATGGCTTTGTCAGGCACACTTTTTAAACAATCATTTGGTCTCACTGAGTTCATTGACCAATATTTCTTTAAGCGTAAGTATCCAAACAAGAAACAGAAATACCTCCTTTGAGCGCTTTGGCTCTTATACCACTTGATGTGATCACGGTGGGATAACCGATCACAACGGAGGATCTAGCTCGAAAGAAGGCGATTTCCAGCAAGAATGGAAACGTAGAACAGAGGAAGAACAAGGAGATACAAAGTCGGCCAAGGGAACCTCCTCACTTCGGGGTGAGGCAATGCCCTTGAAAATGCCTGGGAAAGGGGATGGGATCTAGCACCTCTTGACTACAAGGTCAGGCAATACTAGATATTATGCTTGGATCCTCTTGCATGGATCACTAGGGAAAATGGAAATGCAAGATTGGAGAACACAAAAGCCAACAACTTCCCGGAAGTGTTTCAGCCGAATTCTTAAATTCAATAATATGTTCTACCTTACAATGACGCTGCCCTTAGCTTATATAGTGGGGAAAGTTGGAGCGATGTAAGTCGGCTTAGATAGCGTGCGTGCGAGAATGAAAAGCTTCTAAAAGGTGAAAAGGAAAAAGTTATCCTAAAAGCGTTCACATGTCTTTTCTCTGTAAAGAAAAGGGTTTCATTCCCGAGTTGTTGCGGGTAAAGGGCGCTTTCTTGTCGAAGTGGTCGGCTACCTCTCTAAGATTGAAGGCTTCGCCGGATTGTCTTCGCCAAGTGCCTTGCTGGAATGCCTCCGCCTAGCCCTTTCACGGGGATGTTTGTCGAGGTCTTCGCCTGGTCTAGTGCCCGCGTACCAAGGCCTTAGTACTCCCTTCCTCGAGGATGCTTAGGCTTAAGACTCCAGAGGACTTCGCATCTTCTTCGTCCAAAATGATGCCAAGGTGGCGAAGCTGCAAGGCCTTCGCTCGAGATTCCTCTTGGTCGTCTTGGGCCATGAGCTTCATGAAGGCATTGAGGTTTGCTTGAACTTGCTTCAGACGAGCCCTGGTCATGGGCCCGCCAACCCCTTGGAGTGGCTCTGCGGGTGCGCATACTTGTGTTGGCGAGCTTGGTTGAGCTTGAGAGCCTTTTGGGGCGATGCCCTCATCAATGCTTCAAGTATATTAATCCTAGCATGATTCTAAGCTTATGTATGGATTCAATTTGATGGAAAAGAAGTTGAGTTAAAAACCCCCATTTGGGTTGATGTTCAATTTTGGATTTTGTTATTTTGGATGCAATTGGATAGCATTCATGGTTTAGAAGTGAAATTGGTGGTTAGAATGATTAATTGGAAGATTGAATGGATTGAATTGGAAGTTGGATAAAAAGTTGGTTAAGAACCGAATTTTGGAATGATTCTTTTTCAATGTTGGAGTTTCATTTTGGTTAAATTGGATGTTAATATGGTGTTGGGGTTGAATTTAGGAGTGGATGGAAGTTTGAAACGTTGAATTCGGTTAAGAAACGGAAAAGTTGCAATTAAACGGGATTATCGGAAAATGTTGGGTAATGAAGGGTTTTAAGATTGGTTTGGTCGGTTCTGCTTGTTGGATGTTGTTTGTCAATGTATAATCTTGCATTGTCTAGGTTGGTTCTAAATTATGAAGTTTCTGTGGAAATCTGGAATTTTACGGAATTTCTGCCGGATTTTCAGTTTTGGGGTCGGGGGTGTAGTTTGGTAGTGTGGTTGATAAGGATTCTAATTCAACTTGGTTTGGCAGATTCTGAGGTTCGGAGGTTAGGAAAAGAGAAGTTCTAAGTTTCGGGGCACGGTGTAGGAGTTGTCCAGAATCGGTCTAATACTCGGACTTGAGAGGTAAGGGTTTGGTTACATTGTTTTTGGTAAGATAAGTATATGTTTTGGTTTCATTTTACATTACGCTAGTATTTCGGAATATTATGCCTTTGGGAATATTCTGGAGTTTGTAGGAGTATGCCTTATGGCATAATCTGTCTGTTAACATTACGACACTTGTGGGTTCGCTACCCCAGCTGGTGCACCATGCTTCTGTATTAGCTTCAGCTTCCGACTCCCTTAGTGGAGGCTGTCGTTCCGATTTGTTATAAGGGTTATGGCGATTTAGAATCGCACGTCCTTCGGGACTCGATCTATTTTCTGTACATGCATGTTATTCCGTATTCATTGCATATATTGCTATCTTTCTGTTTTGCAGGGTTGCATATACTTACCTTACCCCATATCCCTTACGGGTCCTTTTAGGACTCACCCTTCTTTGGGTTTTGTTTTTGGGTTTCAGGTAGACCTGATAAGCGACCTGCGGAGTAGGTTTCCGTGAGGTTTCTACCTTGGGTGTGTTTTTGCAGCAGCTGCACCTTGTGGCCCGGGATTGTCTTTTGGATCTGAATCCCGCGCGAGGTATTTGGATACTTAGATCTAGGGCTGGCTCTGTAGTTGCATATGCGCACTTTCTGGTTTGCGGTGATGATTGTGTGTCTGTATACATATATGTATTCTGTTCTGTACATGTTCTGAGCGCTTGGCGCTTGCTAGACACCTTAGGTTCTGTGAATTCTGTATGTATATATGTTTTGGTGCGTAAGCACTCGTCCACGGAGGGCGGGGCTTACTCTGTTGCTAATGCATGAATTGTATGTTTGGATTTTATTTTCAGTTATATGCACAAAATATTTGTTAGGTTGCTTCCATAATCCTTTCGCTCTTTGGGTCCGCTACGCGCGGCGGGTCTCGATGGACCTGCCATACCATATCATTCCGGCTTCTGCTTCCGGCGTCCCGGCGCCCCGCCTCCGGCACCCCGCCTCCCCTCCGTTAAGCACCGGGCTCGGGTGGCATGCGGTGACAAGTTGGTAGGCTGTCTTGACGTCCATCCGATGAAGTTCAAGATCCAGATGCGCCACAATGGCCAGCAGTAACCTGATGGAATTGAACTTCACAACTGGAGAGAATGTATCCTTAAAATCAATTCCCTCCTTCTGTGTGAAGCCCTTGGCCAATAAACGGGCCTTGTACCTTTCGATACTTCCATCAGCGTTTTTCTTTATTTTTAAAACCCATTTATTACCAATGGCCTTACGGCCAGAAGATCAGAAAGCTCCCAAACACCATTCACTGCCATTGAATGCAGCTCATCATTCATGTCATTCATCCATTCGTCCTTTTGTGCACTATTTAGAGCTTCTTTGACGTTACTTGGTTCATCTATCTCAGATGATACCAAATAAGTTTCACCTTCCGAGAGACCCCACCTTTTGGGTTGTCTCGATTCCCTAGTTGATCTTCTCAACTGAGGCGGAGGTGGCTCCAGCTCTTGTTGATCCTCAACTCCCTCTTGAACAGATCCTCCTTCTTCAGGATCTTGTTCCGTAGGTTCCTCCAACTCATTGGAGTTACTTTGAGGAGTCACTACTCCCTCGTTTTGAGGTATTCCATCCAAGATGGGTGCATCTTGTGCAACCGGTACTTCTGTAATACTCGGTTGATCCTGTTCTAGGATTGGTACCAAAGAGTGTAAATCATCACATTGACCAACTTTTGGAAACTCATTCTCCAAGAAGTTAGCGTTTCTTGCATCAAATACAAGACCATTCTTGCGACTAAGATCCAAGAACACATAACCCCTAGATTCAGTGCAGTAACCAAGAAATGCACATTTCTTGCCTCGGGGACCTAATTTTCCCAAAGGGTGGTCCGTTACATGCACATAAGCCAAGCAACCCCATGGGTGCATATAGCTAAAAGTAGGCGTCTTCTTCTTCCATAACTCATATGGAGAAGAATTAATGCTCTTGGTAGGGATTCTATTGAGAATGTGAACTGCACAAAGCAGTGCGTCACTCCAATAGATGGTGTCGAAATTGGCCTTCGCCATCATGGACCTAACCATGTCCATAAGAGTCCTATTCTTCCTTTCTGACACTCCATTATGTTGAGGTGTCCAAGCAAGAGTGAACTCTCTGGCAATCCCCTTCATGTCACAAATCGGAATGGACCAATTCTAACGCTTCTTCCCTTCTAGCTCCACGCCCGAAGGGCTTTCTTGTCATTTTGCCTTCAAGGCATGCTTGACAACTTGGTAGAACAACTTTGGTTAAGGATCCAAGTAGCCCTTGCTTGGCTAACTTTTTCAACCGATCCTGACCCACATGTCCCAACCTTTCATGCCAAGTCATTTCAGTTGTAACCTCAGTCACATGACAACTAGAATATGCGTTAAAATCGCAATTCGGTCTAAGTTCATATAATCCATTGTTAACGAAGCATTCATGAACAAATAGGTCATCTTTATAAATAGTTACACTATTATTAGTAAAGTTCAAGCTATATCGATACTTCAACAAACTACTAATAGAAATTAAATTCCTACTAATATTAGGTACATATAAAGTGTCAATAAGATATAAATATCCATTACACACTGGGACTTTGCAAGTCCCCATTCCTAATACTTCTATTACATCATTGTTCCCAACTGCAACACACTTTGCGCCCTTGGGAAGTCTCCTGTATGCCACGAACCATGACTTATCACGGACTATGTGGTCCATTGCCCTTGAGTCTACAATCCACAAAGAACTGCTCTCAGTTAGCATAGTACAAGATGTAACAAATACATCAGAAATAGAAGTAGGAAAAAGTACCTTGGGAGGGTTCTTGCAATCCTTAGCAAAATGACCCTTAGTCCCGCAAATGAAGCATTTGAGTTTGGAAACGTCCCTTTTCTTCTTGAATTTCTTCAAGTTCGGACCATTTCCACCACTCCTTTCCTTGCCATTGCCGCCACCCTTCTTACCTCCTTTGTTGAACCATTTACCCTTCTTTTTGAATCCTCCCTTTTTGGAGAAGAGGTAGATGCAACATATGCACGGGAATGGTTCTTGAGTGCCAACACCTCGGCCTCAAGTATTAGGTGACGCGTGATATCATCAAATGTTTTGATTTGAGCATTGTGATGCAAGTTGACCTTCATCAACTGCCAATCCTCATCCGGCAAGGATCTGATAATAGCCTGGACCTGTTGTTCGTCCGTGAGCTCATGTCCAGCTTTTCTCAACTGGTAGATCATTCGGGACATCTCCCTTAGGTGAGCACTCATGGTATGGTCAGCACGCTTCTGATAGTCCTCAAACCTCAGAATCATGGCTCTCTGTTTTTCAACCGAGACATCACCATACTTTGCCTTGACTCGGTCCCAAATCTCTTTGGCACTATCAAGGGTCGAGAACTCAACCATGATTTCATCTACCATAGTTGACAAAAGAGTAACCCGGCAATGACTATTCTTTTTCAAGAGTGCCACATAGGCAGTTTGGTCATGCTCAGCCAGTGGTTGGACAATCTCAGTAGATAGGTGTCACCGCACGCCACCCGAGCCCGGTTGCGGAGGCGGGGGCGCCGGGACGCCGGAAGCGGAAGCCGGAATGAATACAGAATGGCAGGTCCATCGAGACCCGCCGCGCATAGCGGACCCGAAAAGCGGAACGATTGTGGAAGCAACCTAACAAAAATTTCGTACATATAACTAAAATAAAATCCAAATATACAATTCATGCATTAGCAACAGAGTAAGCCCCGCCCTCCATGGACGAGTGCTTACGCACCAAAACATAGATACATACAGAGTTCACAGAACCTAAGGTGTCTAGCAAGCGCCAAGCGCTCAGAGCATGCACAGAACAGAATATATAAATATATACAAATATACAATCATCACAGCAATACAGAAAGTGTGCATATGCAACTACAGAGCCAGCCCTAGATCTAAGTATCAAAATACCTCGCGCGGGATTCAGACCAAATAGACAAATCCCAGACCGCAAGGTGCAGCTGCTGCTAACCTCAACCAAGGTAGAAACCTCACGGAAACCTACTCCGCAAGCCGCTTATCAGGTCTACCTGAAACCCAAAAACAGAACCCAAAAAGGGTGAGTCCTAAAAGGACCCGTAAGGGATTTGGGGTAAGATAAGCATATGTAACCCTGCAAAACAGAAAGATAGCAATATACAGAATATATGCAATGTAATACGAATAACATGCATGTAATAAGAATAGATCGAATCCCGAAGGATGTGCGATTCTAAATCGCCATAAACCCTTATAATAAATCGGAGCAGCGGCCTCCCTTTAAGGGAGTCGAAGCGAAGCTATTACGAAGCATGGTGCACCAGTGGGGTAGCGAACCCACAACTGCCGTAGGGTTAGCAGACAGTATGCCACAAGGCATACTCCTACAAATTACGAACGTACCTTAAAGCGAAATTTCCGAAATACTGCAAAATGCGAAGTGCAACAACACATACACCTACGGACTACAGAATGTGCCCTAGGCATATAATACCGAAATACTTGCAGAACAGAAAGTGAAACTAAACATACACCTATCTTACCAAAAATAGCAGAACCAAACCCTTACCTCGTAAATCCAGAGTATTAGACTGATTCTGGACGACTTCCACACCACGACCCGAAACTCAGAAACCTCTCTTTTTCTACCCTCCGAACCTCAGAATCTGTCAAACCAAGTTGAATTAACATCCTTATCGACCACTCTACCAAACTACACCCCCGACTCCAAAACCGAAAATCCGGCAGAATTTCCGTAAAATTCCAGATTCCCACAGAAACATCAGAATTCAGAACCAACTTAGACAATGCAAAATTATACATTGTCGAACACAATCCAACAAGCAGAACTGATCAAACCCAACCTTAAAACCCTTCATTACCCGACATTTCCCGATAAACACGCATATTGGTAACTTCTCCATTCCTTACCCGAAATCAATGTTTCAAACATCAAACCACACTTAAATCCGACCCCAATACCACTTTAGCATCCAATTCAACCAACATCAAACCCCAACATGGAAAAAGAATCATTCCAATAATTCGGTTCCTAACCAACATTTTACCAAACTTCCAATTCAATCCAAACAAGCTACCAAACAACCATTCTAATCTCCAATTTCACTTCTAAACCAAGAATGCTATCCAATTGCATCCAAAACAACAAAATCCAACATTGAACATCAACATACACATTCGGCCATTTCGGGGTTTCCAACCCAACTTGTTTTCCATCAAATTGAATCCATACATAAGCTTAGAATCATGCTAGGATTAACATACTTGAAGCATGATTCAAGAAGACAAACACACATCATTTTAGAAAATCCCAAAAATTCGGCCAAAAGAGGGATTTTACAACCAAAGAGTTTCTCCAAAATCTAACACTTGATTATCACTCCCATACAACCCAAGAACATCATACTAAAAGATGGGAGGAAGAGAATCATCCTAGCATGTAGCTAAGAACAAACTCATAATTCTCAAAATCTCCTCTTTTCTTCACTAATTCTTGTTTCCAACAAGAAAAGAGAACAAGGGAGAATGCTTACCACAAAAAGGATCCATTTCCTTGTTGATTTGAGCCAAGATTTGAAGATCACAAAGCTTGGAAGTGAGCTCCCATAGTGGCGGATAGAGGAAGAAGAAGAAGAGAAGAAATAATAAGTCTTTTATGAAATAAACAAGCTATATATATATATATATATATATCCTTTCTTTATCCCATCCCTTCTCTTCTTAAATAAGAATAAGCCATGTGTCCCTTATTGACTCCAATTGCTGCCGAATAAACTGCTGCCCATGCTCCAATAATTTGTGTTTTGTGCCCAAATAAAAATTAACCTCCCAACTTTTCCAAAGGTTCTAATTTTGGCCCAAAAATAACTACCGAACTCCAAATTAAACGAAACTTGGACACAACCCTCAGAATATTATAACATTCGTAAAACATATTTCAAAAGTTCATTTACCATTCCGGAGTGTCCTACCGAGATCGCTGAACCCGAACAAATCCCGACGTGCGAGCGTGTCCAACAGAACCAAAATCCCATCACACCAAAATTCCACAAAAATACCCATAAATTCCATCTTAAATTATAACATAACTTACCCCAAAGCCGTCAGAAAATTTCCATCCCGAGCCCCGGGATTCCCGTCCCGAGCCCTGGGAGTCGCCCGGAACCGAACGTCCAGCCCCAAATATTAATCTCCATAGAAACCTCCGGGACATTCCCACGACTCCAAAACTGCAAACGGCATCTCAAACTGAGGTTTCGAGAGTGCTACCGAGCCCGCTGTACGTCCCGAGACGACCCCGACAACCCCCCGGCGCCAGAAAAATATTTTCGGCGGAAACGTCCGGGGGACCCACACGACCTCAAATACGGAAGGGTTCGCCAAAATGATACTCGGATAAGGCTCGGGAGCTACCTGAACGCCGAAAAACGTGACCCGCAGGCCAAAACCGGAGCCCCGGGTCACCCTGTCGCAACCCGCTCGGGGTGACCGTAACATTCTCCCCCCCTTAGGACTCTTGGTCCTCCAAGAGTAGCCTGAACCATCCAAACAGGTGTCGCTACCAACCAGAATATACAAATATTCCCCTTACTAAGAACAATCGGACCACCGTACTGGTGCGGCGGGAGTGGTAGTTTAGACTACCATACAGAGCCTCTCAACGGCGTCCCAACCCTCAGGGTGTATCTTATTGCACCCCGAGTCAGTTGCCGGTATTTCTACCAGACAACCCCAGACAGTACGGAACCTAAATCTACTGATCCTCAACAGGCTATCCTGGAAGACATCACGTAATACAGAAACAGTTGGGGGGGTAAGGCAACCTAACAACTTATTCTGGAAACTCATGAGAACCGATATAACTCGGGGTAACTTGCCCCGCCTACCAAATCTTACTGTCCCTCTGATCGGTGCTACCTCCAGTCAAATTCTGTCACCAAACTCAGATTCCAGAGCCCTACGGCGGCAGTTCGGATAAGCAGCATGCGATCGTTCGCGGTTTTGATCCGCGCCTGTAACAATCTGATCTTTGCCGTAGTCTCCTCAAAAAGCTCGGGTCCCAGCTCAACCCTATCAGACGCATCTGTCGTAGTCTGGAAGCTATTGTTGTACGAGAACTCTATCAAAGCAACTGCTAGTCCCAAACTCCTCCAAAATCCAAAGTACAGATTTGCAGCATAACCTCCAGTATCAGAATTACCCGCTCCGACTGCCCGTCAGTCTGTGGGTGATAAGCTGTATTCAGATGGAGTCGCGTGCCCGATGCTTCGTGAAAAGCTCTCCAGAACCGTGCTGTAAAACGCAGATCACGGTCAGATACAATGGAGTCTGGTACTCCATGTAAACGTACAATCTCCCTGATGTAAAGCCGGCAAGCTTCTCCAGAGGGTCTATGACCCGAATAAGCAGAAAGTGTGCGCACTTTGTCAGTCGATCCACAATAACCCAGATAACATCATGGCGAGACCGTGTCAGGGGCAGTGCGGTCAGAAAGTCCATAGTAACATTGCCCCACTCCCGAACTGGAATGGGCAAAGTCTGCAGGGTCCCTGCCGGTTTCTGATGCTCAAACTGCTCGAGTGTGCCTCCTCTAAAATCTCATTCCAGAACTCCTGATCCTCAGGTACATAAAGGCGATCTCGGAAGTATAGCAATCCCTGCCTATACTGAAACGTCGGTAACAAATAAACCCTTATCTTCCCCAGACAACTTCTTCAACCCCGGATCTCTACTTTGCGCCTCGCGCACTCTATCAAGCCACTCAGAATGTATGGTAAGCATGTACGCCTGAGCACGCTCCCAGAGATGCCACCTGTGCCAAAGGCAAGTCGAATCTCTCTCCTCGGATCGGTCACCAACATCTCCTCCCTTGACCAACCCGGTATACTTCCTGCTCAGTGCATCGGCAACCGTGTTGCCCTTGCCAGAGATGTACTCGATACTACAATCATAGTCCTTAATGTATTCGAGCCATCTGCGCTGCCGCATGTTAAGCTCCTTCTGTGTAAACAGATATTTCAGACTCTTATAGTCGGTAAGAATCTGGAATTTATTACCAAACAGATATTGCTTCCAATGTTTCAGCGCATAAATTACTATAGCCAATTCCAGATCATGTGTCGATCGGTTCGGCTCATGCGGTCGCATGCCTCGACCCATAAGCTACCACAAAACGCTCCTGCACCAACACACACCCCAAACTGGATGTGGAAGCATCCGTATATATCACGTACGGTAAAATCGGATCTGAAAGGGTCAGAATCGGAGCGTTAGTCAACTGCCGCTTCAACTCCTGAAAATTCTGCTCACACCTATCAGACCAGATATATGGTTGACCCTTCTTGGTCAACTGCGTAAGCGGAGATGCCAGAATAGAAAACCCCGGTACAAACCTCCGATAACATCCTACTAACCCCAGGAAGCTCCTGATCTCCCGTACCATGGTAGGTTGTTTCCAATCCCGAACTGCCCTCACCTTTTTCTGGATCCACAGACAGACCATACTCAGATATGATGTGTCCCAGAAAAGTGACTTCCCGAATCCAGAACTCACACTTTGAGAACTTAGCATAAAGCTGATGTTCCCGAAGTGTCTGCAGAACTACCGTCAGATGCTCCCGATGCGAGTCCTCATCCCTAGAATTATAACAGAACATCATCAATAAAAACCACCAGAAATAAGTCCAAGTACGGTCGGAACACCCGATGCATCAGATCCAAGAATGCCACCGGAACATTGGTCAGCCCGAATGGCATGACCGTAAACTCAAAATGTCCATATCGGGTGCGGAAAGCAGTCTTAGGTATGTCCTCATCCTTCACCCTAAGCTGAAAGTACCCAGATCGGAGATCAATCTTTGAGAAAACTCTCGAACCCCAAAGTTGATCAAAAAGATCGACAATCCTCGGCAACGGATACTTATTCTTTCCAGTAAGTGCATTCAACCGCCTGTAATCAATGCAAAGTCGGAGCGTCCCATCTTTCTTCTTAGCAAACAGAACCGGAGTACCCCACGGTGAAGTGCTCGGTCGGATGAAGCCCTTCTGCTGTAATTCCTCCAATCAAGCTTTCTTCTACTCTGCCTCTCGAAATAAGCATCCGATAAGGAGAAATAGATATCGGAGCAAGATCACCGCAGTGGATCTCAAACACAATTTCCCGCTCTGGTGGTAATCCGGGCAACTCCTCCAGAAATACCTGCGGAAAATTTCGAACCAATGGTAAACCATCCAACTTCAACCTAATACCAGCTTCATTCAGATCATAGCATTCCCCTACACCAACTATCGACAGCTGATCCAGAATCTGTAACTCTTTACTGTGCTGAGCTATAGTTAAAACAGTCGGAGCCGTGAGAGGTAGTACCTTTCCAGAAACCATAATGGTACGGTTTGCACAATCAATGTGCAAAGAATTCTTGGATAACCAGTCTATCCCAAGAATAATATCATAGTTCGGCGTGTCAAAAACCAACAAATCCGATACCATCAGATGTCCGCCTACAGATATCGTACAACCCCGAACCATCTTATTGGAAAACAGAAACTGACTCCCAGCAGTTTTTTACTAAATACATTTGAGGCAAAGTACTAACAGACAGATGCAGAGATGTAACACCTTTCTGTGTTACAATGGAAACAGATGCTCCCGTATCAAATAATGCATGAACCGACACCTCATTCAGAAATAAAGTACCCTGCCTTACAGTCAGAGGGCAATCCCGTACCCAGTGAGTGTCAGACCCGCAACGTAAACATCGGCCCTCCTGCCTGTAACAAAGTCGACCGAGGTGATACCTACTACTAGTCGGACAAGATCGTGCCGGTGGTGCTCCCCCTCTACCACTACTAGACTACCCAGGCCTGTTCGGCCATCCAGAAATCCGCCGGGGTCCCTGCTGTGTGGAGCCCCTCGTACTCCCCTGACCTCGCTGCGAGGTGAGGTGACTCTCAACCTCCTCTTGCTCGAGGAGTTGAGCCTTAAGAACCGCCTCCCGATACAAAGTAATATCTAAAGGTCTCAAAGCCCACCTGTACTCGGGCGCAGTCGACGAATAAACCTCTTGGCCTTCTATTCTTCCATTCCATGGTACTACGGTACGTAATGAATAAGCCTGTCAAACTCCCGCTCAAACTCTGCAACAGTCCTGTCTCCCTGATGAAACTCATCAAACTGTGCCTGACGCAGATTCCTGGCTACATCCCCACTGCACTGCTGGTGGAAAATGTAGCCTCCCCCAGGAGTTTGTCAACTCCTGCAAACCAAATCTCTACTACTTTGGCCCTTCTCGGTCATTGAACCTCGGGGGGGGGGGGTTCAAACTCTGAAATCTCTCTAGAAGTCTGACCTCGTCAGACTGGTGTCTCAGATCTCCCCATCGTTGATAGGACCGACGGGAAGTCTAGGTGTCGTAGTGACCATCCTCCTCGGAGTCACTCACTTACCAATCCCAAAACTATGGCGAGCAGTGGCTTAAGTCTCGCTATCACCACCTAATCAAAATGCCCTTACAGTGGCATGATCAGATCTTCCCCTGCCTACTGCCGCCCCTGAACCAGCAAGGCTGGCGGATAATACCAAATCGAGAGAGGGTCCCTACGACCGCTAAACCTCGGGGCGGTGAGTGTGGTTGTTCGAGACCACTCGGGTTACGCTGAACCCATATCCTATTCCACGGAGGTGTAGAATCTCAGTCCCACCCCTACGGTACCAAATCACGCTATTCGCGTGTAGTACACAATTCCTCAAACCAAGTCCAACCAGAAAAACAACTTATCCCAAACCAAATTTCCAAACCATATACCAACTCAACCCATAACCAACAGTTCAAACCCTATCTCTCGGAGGCGTGGGATTACAGTCCCCTCCCTCCGATGGCAAAACACGCTGTTTACGCGTGTTAACCACACCTGAGACATTTCAGACCAAACAGAGTCCAGACAAATCGGTCACTCCTAATCCCTACAGAAGCTAGCAGCAGTTTCCTAAGGCTCTGTAGTGCAATGCAGTACTTGACTCAGAAGTTATTTCGCAAAATGATAAAATCATGCATTTCACAGAATCACAGAAGCAGTTCATGCTTATTTCACCAAATCTTTCCCTAACACACAATTTTGCGTACCTGAAACTTTTCCACAATCCCTTTCTTGTAATAATCTTACCAGAATCCAGAATTCCCAAGTTCCGAAATCTGCAACTATCAGGATAACTTGAAGGATCAACTTTGTTCCACGATTTTATTTTAAAGTGGTTCAAGTAAGGAGGTGGCCAATCTCCGTACCAAACCATTCTAAAACAAAATGTACAACATTAGTTGTCACTACAATGTCACTGCACGCCACCCGAGCCCGGTTGCGGAGGCGGGGGCGCCGGGACGCCGGAAGCGGAAGCCGGAATGAATACAGAATGGCAGGTCCATCGAGACCCGCCGCGCATAGAGCACCCGAAAAGCGGAACGATTGTGGAAGCAACCTAACAAAAATTTCGTACATATAACTAAAATAAAATCCAAATATACAATTCATGCATTAGCAACAGAGTAAGCCCCGCCCTCCATGGACGAGTGCTTACGCACCAAAACATAGATACATACAGAGTTCACAGAACCTAAGGTGTCTAGCAAGCGTCAAGCGCTCAGAGCATGCACAGAACAGAATATATAAATATATACAAATATACAATCATCACAGCAATACAGAAAGTGTGCATATGCAACTACAGAGCCAGCCCTAGATCTAAGTATCAAAATACCTCGCGCGGGATTCAGACCAAATAGACAAATCCCGGACCGCAAGGTGCAGCTGCTGCTAACCTCAACCAAGGTAGAAACCTCACGGAAACCTACTCCGCAAGCCGCTTATCAGGTCTACCTGAAACCCAAAAACAGAACCCAAAAAGGGTGAGTCCTAAAAGGACCCGTAAGGGATTTGGGGTAAGATAAGCATATGTAACCCTGCAAAACAGAAAGATAGCAATATACAGAATATATTCAACAGAATACAGAATAACGTGCATGTAATAAAAATAGATCAGAATCCCGAAGGATGTGCGATTCTAAATCGCCATAAACCCTTATAATAAATCGGAACGACAGCCTCCCTTTAAGGGAGTCAGAAGCCGAAGCTATTACAGAAGCATGGTGCACCAGCTGGGGTAGCGAACCCACAACTGTCGTAGGGTTAACAGACAGAGTATGCCACAAGGCATACTCCTACAAATTACAGAACGTACCTTAAAGCAGAAATTTCCGAAATACCTGCAAAACAGAAGTGCAACAACACATACACCTACAGACTACAGAATGTGCCCTAGGCATATAATACCGAAATACTTGCAGAACAGAAAGTGAAACTAAACATACACCTATCTTACCAAAAATAGCAGAACCAAACCCTTACCTCGTAAATCCAGAGTATTAGACTGATTCTCGACGACTTCCACACCACGACCCGAAACTCAGAAACCTCTCTTTTTCTACCCTCCGAACCTCAGAATCTGTCAAACCAAGTTGAATTAACATCCTTATCGACCACTCTACCAAACTACACCCCCGACTCCAAAACCGAAAATCCGGCAGAATTTCCGTAAAATTCCGATTCCCACGAAACATCGAATTGAACCAACTTAGACAATGCAAAATTATACATTGTCGAACACAATCCAACAAGCAGAACTGATCAAACCCAACCTTAAAACCCTTCATTACCCGACATTTCCCGATAAACACGCATATTGGTAACTTCTCCATTCCTTACCCGAAATCAATGTTTCAAACATCAAACCACACTTAAATCCGACCCCAATACCACTTTAGCATCCAATTCAACCAACATCAAACCCCAACATGGAAAAAGAATCATTCCAATAATTCGGTTCCTAACCAACATTTTACCCAACTTCCAATTCAATCCAAACAAGCTACCAAACAACCATTCTAATCTCCAATTTCACTTCTAAACCAAGAATGCTATCCAATTGCATCCAAAACAACAAAATCCAACATTGAACATCAACATACACATTCGGCCATTTGGGGTTTCCAACCCAACTTGTTTTCCATCAAATTGAATCCATACATAAGCTTAGAATCATGCTAGGATTAACATACTTGAAGCATGATTCAAGAAGACAAACACACATCATTTTAGAAAATCCCAAAAATTCGGCCAAAAGAGGGATTTTACAACCAAAGAGTTTCTCCAAAATCTAACACTTGATTATCACTCCCATACAACCCAAGAACATCATACTAAAAGATGGGAGGAAGAGAATCATCCTAGCATGTAGCTAAGAACAAACTCATAATTCTCAAAATCTCCTCTTTTCTTCACTAATTCTTGTTTCCAACAAGAAAAGAGAACAAGGGAGAATGCTTACCACAAAAAGGATCCATTTCCTTGTTGATTTGAGCCAAGACTTGAAGATCACAAAGCTTGGAAGTGAGCTCCCATGGTGGCGGATAGAGGAAGAAGAAGAAGAGAAGAAATAATAAGTCTTTTATGAAATAAACAAGCTATATATATATATATCCTTTCTTTATCCCATCCCTTCTCTTCTTAAATAAGAATAAGCCATGTGTCCCTTATTGACTCCAATTGCTGCCGAATAAACTGCTGCCCATGCTCCAATAATTTGTGTTTTGTGCCCAAATAAAAATTAACCTCCCAACTTTTCCAAAAGTTCCAATTTTGGCCCAAAAATAACTACCGAACTCCAAATTAAACGAAACTTGGACACAACCCTCAGAATATTATAACATTCGTAAAACATATTTCAAAAGTTCATTTACCATTCCGGAGTGTCCTACCGAGATCGCTGAACCCGAACAAATCCCGACGTGCGAGCGTGTCCAACAGAACCAAAATCCCATCACACCAAAATTCCACAAAAATACTCATAAATTCCATCTTAAATTATAACATAACTTACCCCAAAGCCGTCAGAAAATTTCCATCCCGAGCCCCGGGATTCCCGTCCCGAGCCCCGGGAGTCGCCCGGAACCGAACGTCCCGCCCCAAATATTAATCTCCATAGAAACCTCCGGGACGTTGCCACGACTCCAAAACTGCAAACGGCATCTCAAACTGAGGTTTCGAGAGTGCTACCGAGCCCGCTGTACGTCCCGAGACGACCCCGACAACCCCGGCGCCGGAAAAATATTTTGGCGAAACGTCCGGGGACCCACACGACCTCAAATACGGAAGGGTTCGCCAAAATGATACTCGGATAAGGCTCGGGAGCTACGAACGCCGAAAACGTGACCCGCGAGGCCAAAACCGGAGCCGGGTCACCTTGGTCGCAACCCGCTCGGGGTGGCCGTAACATTCTCCCCTTAGGACTCTTGGTCCTCCAAGAGTAGCTGAACCAACCAAACAGGTGTCGCTACCAACCAGAATATACAAATATTCCCCTTACTAAGAACAATCGGACCACCGTACTGGTGCGGCGGGAGTGGTAGTTTAGACTACCATACAGAGCCTCTCAACGGCGTCCCACCCTCCGGGTGCATCTTATTGCACCCCGAGTCAGTTGCCGGTATTTCTACCAGACAACCCTCGACAGTGCTCCGAACCTAAATCTACCGATCCTCAACAGCTATCACAGAAGACATCACGTAATACGAAACAGATTGGGGGTAAGGCAACCTAACAACTTATTCTCGAAACTCATGAGAACCGATATAACTGGGGTAACTTGCCCCGCCTACCAAATCTTCTGTCCCTCGATCGGTGCTACCTCCGGTCAAATTCTCACCAAACTCAGATTCCAGAGCCTACGGCGGCGGTTCGTATAAGCGGTGGTGCGATCGTTCGCGGTTTTGATCCGCGCTGTAATAACTGATCTTTGCCGTAGTCTCCTCAAAAGCTCGGGTCCCACCAACCCTATCGACGCATCTGTCCAACAGTATGGTGTCATACACCACCTCCCGTACAACGCCTCATATGGTGCCATGCCAAACGTAGTTTGGAAGCTATTGTTGTACGAGAACTCTATCAAAGCAACTGCTAGTCCCAAACTCCTCCAAATTCCAAAGTACAGATTTGCAGCATAACCTCCAGTATCAGAATTACCCGCTCGATCCGCCCGTCGATGCAGTGGGTGATAAGCTGTATTCGGATGGAGTCGCGTGCCCGATGCTTCGTGAAAAGCTCTCCGAACCGTCTTTGTAAAACGCAGATCACGGTCGAGATACAATGGAGTCAGTACTCCATGTAAACGTACAATCTCCCCGATGTAAAGCGGCAAGCTTCTCCGGAGGGTCTATGACCGAATAAGCGAAAGTGTGCGCACTTTGTCGGTCGATCCACAATAACCCGGATAACATCATGGCGAGACCGTGTCAGGGGCAGTGCAGTCAGAAAGTCCATAGTAACATTGCCCCACTCCCGAACTGGAATGGGCAAAGTCTGCAGTGTCTCTGCCGGTTTCTGATGCTCAAACTGCTCGAGTGTGCCTCCTCTAAAATCTCATTCCAGAACTCCTGATCCTCAGGTACATAAAGGCGATCTCGGAAGTATAGCAATCCCTGCCTATACTCATAAATTCCACAAAGCCGTCAGAAAATTCCATCACACCAAAATTCCACAAAAATACTCATAAATTCCATCTTAAATTATAACATAACTTACCCCAAAGCCGTCAGAAAATTTCCATCCCGAGCCCCGGGATTCCCGTCCCGAGCCCTAGGAGTCGCCCGGAACCGAACGTCCCGCCCCAAATATTAATCTCCATAGAAACCTCCAGGACACTCCCACGACTCCAAAACTGCAAACGGCATCACAAACTGAGGTTTCGAGAGTGCTACCGAGCCCGCTGTACGTCCCGAGACGACCCCGACAACCCCCCGGCGCCAGAAAAATATTTTCGGCGGAAACGTCCGGGGGACCCACACGACCTCAAATACGGAAGGGTTCGCCAAAATGATACTCGGATAAGGCTCGGGAGCTACCTGAACGCCGAAAAACGTGACCCGCAGGCCAAAATCGGAGTCCCGGGTCACCCGGTCGCAACCCGCTCGGGATGACCGTAACAATAGGACATCTAATGTCTCCTGCTCCGTCAAGATGAACTTGACTTTCTGTTCCCAAATAGGATAGTTCTCACCATCCAATTTCAGGTCTTTGTTAAGTTCAGCAACAATACTTTTACATGCCATCTACATGATGCAAATCACATGTATCAAAGTTCAATCAATCACAACAAGACTCAAAACAAGTTACAAACACATGAAACCACACAAACATGTTCATATGTGGTAAAAGGAGTGCTTATAGCATCCAATTAGAAACGGGTAAACTCCAAGTTTAGTCCCTTACCTTTCAACTTTGTCCTATTTGAGTCCTATTTTAAGATTTTGTCCTATTTCAGTCCCGTAGCTCCATAAATCGTCTCAATTGTAGTCCTTCCGTTAAAGTCCATGTTATGTTGACCGTTAAAGTTTTAAGTGTACAGTAAAATGACCATCAAACCCTTCCTTTTTTCGATATGGATCGGCAGCCGACACCGGATCGGCAGCCCAGGCGCTGGAACGGCAGCCCAGGCCGCCGAAACGGCAGCCCAGGCGCTGGATCGGCAGCCCCGGCCGCGGATCGGCAGCCCCGGCCACGGATCGGCAGCCCGGCCGCGGATCGGCAGCCCGGCCGCAAACGCAGCCCAGCGCGAAAGCAGCCCAGGCCAAACGGCAGCCTAGGCCGCGGTCTGGGCTGCCGTTCCGGCGCCTGGGCTGCCGATCCAGCGCCGACTGCTGGCCGATCCGGTGCCGGCTGGCGATCCAGATCGAAAAAAGGAAGGGTTTGATGGTCATTTTACTGTACACTTAAAACTTTAACGATCAACATAACGTGGACTTTAACGGAAGGACTACAATTGAAACGATTTATGGAGCTACGGGACTGAAATATGACAAAATCTTAAAATAGGACTCAAATAGGACAAAGTTGAAAGGTAAGGGACTAAACTTGGAGTTTACCCAATTAGAAACACATAAACAAGTTTGCATAGTTTCACATACATGTGCGTTTTGAGCCTCCAAGAAGGTTCAATATACACTTACTTTATAATTTCATGTACACATACGTGAAATTCTTATGTAACAACCATGAGCACTTCATCCAAGCCTTAGTTCCATCACCCATAAGTCTCATCAATACAATACCCAAGAAAGATGGTGGAGTCACAAACGGTCTCGCTTAAGTACCACCTCCTTAAACAGTATCATACCAACTTGACAGGGTCCCTAGGAACCTTAACTTATTTGAAGTGACTCATCCATTAAATCAAGTCTCAACTCCCTTAGATTCACCATAGTAATGTCGAAACATTAGTACTTGAATCATCATAGGGTAGAGTATCTTGATACAACGAATGTCATGTTCCTTCTTAAACCAAGTTTCAATTCCCTCAAGTCCATCATAGTGGTGACATACACCAGTACTAAGACCATCAAGGGGCTGAAGTTCTTAGTCTAAGTCAAGGATTAATGTCACATGTATGCTACAAAAGCACACTAAGTAAGAACATGTATCACAAGTTCCAACAACATTTACATGTTCAAAGATACAATCATGGATCATACAAGCAATTTAACATGCTATCCTATGCCATTAAACAATTATAACCCCTTCGAATAACCTAATCGGGGTTCTCGTGAACACATGCCTTCCCCTTCGCGAGCGCGAATCCTGCCACTCGCAGAACGCGGCTTGCGAACCCCAGCCTTCGCGAATGGCGAACCCATGCCTTCGCGACCAAGGTCTGGCGAACACATGCCATCGCGAACAGTCTGGCGAACACGTGCCTTCGCGAACAGTGGCGAACACATGCCTTCGCGAACACAGACTAGCGAACCCAGTCCCCGCGAACGCCTAGACACCCGCGAACATTCATACTTAAACATATCACAGATGCAACATTTATATCATCAAGGCCGAAATCAACATACATTCGAGTTACTCAACATGATGAACAATCGGCGGTTATATCATGAAGCATCACAACTTTTTGCATTTTCAGATAATTTTCAAACATATTTCGGTTACATGTGTTACTATGAACAACTATTAACAAACCGAAATCATTCTTAAAGTAAGCATATAACATGAATTTCGAGACCAAGCTCTGATACCATCTGAAGATTCGAAGTTCTTCAAGACTTCTATCATGTTACATGCACGTTTAGATATAGTGATTCTAATTAACAGCGCATGATGTGTTTTATTTATAATCATGCCATTCTTCACCATTCATCATCGAAAGAAGAAAGGGAAGAACGAAGAAGAAGAAGAAGAAGAAGGAGAAGGAGGCGAAAGCGTACCTTGTGCTCCAAGGGATATGTTGACGATGGAGTACGTATTCTGTCTTCTGCGATCTTCAGTTTCAACAACTGTTCGATAAGGACGAATTGAGGATGCATCCAAGGGGCGAGATTGTGTTGATATGAACACAATATTAATCCACCCGAAAACTCTAATAAATATGCTTAGTAGTTTCGGCCAAGAGAATGAGAGAGAGAGAGCAAGTGTTTCCGGTTTTGCGTATATTTGTAATGTGGTGACTCTCCCTTTATTTATAGATAAGGGAGAGGTGCCAAGTGGTGGTTGGGACACCCCTTTGGCCGAAAATACATGTACTTTCGGCCAAGGGTGATAACCAACACCTCTTGGTCACAAAAGGAGGGAAGGTTCATGGTAACCTCCCTCCAACTTCCATTTTAGCGAATGGGTGCCTCCTTAGAGGCACCTCTTCGCCTAAATCAGCCTTCCTAGGTGTAAATGGAAGTAATTACTTGTGAATCAATATGAAACATCCCAAAGATGTTCCAAATGATCATACCACACACATTTGAGCTCCCACGAGCTAACATGAGCTGGAGTTAGCTACATATAGCTAATTCGGAGATCCCACTTAGCATCATGAGCTCAAGTGTCATGTCAAATGATCTTGGTGCGTCAAATATACTAACATGTTTGACCTGCTGATTCCTCGTGTTCTCCCTCCTCGGCTCACGATTATCTCTGTTGTCCTGCTTCCCTTCGCGTTGGGACAACATTTCTTGCGCGATCATATGCTCTTGCGTTACTGCGTACATTTCCTCGACGTTGGTGAAGTTCTTTCGGGATAGCTCATAGGCCAGGCGCGAATTGGGGAGGAGCGCCTTAGTGAATACCATGATCCGAATGTTGTCCGTCAGATCAGACGCGTGTACGGCTTCTCGGTTGAACCTTTCGACGAACTCTTGGATACTCTCGTTCGGTTTCTGTCTGATGTCGAACATTTGTATGGCCCTTTTCGCCGACCTCTTACATCCGATGAAGTGTGTCGTGAACTTGGTGGCCAGGTCCCCGAACGATGATACCGAGTTCGGGAGGAGCGAGTTATACCAGGCTGAGGCCGGACCTCCTAGAGCTACTTCAAAACACTTGCACAGGGCCGCCTCGTTGGCTCCTTTTAGCTCCATCGCTCTCTTGTACTTGCGGACAAAAGCATCAGGGTCTCCTGAACCTTGGTATACTTCCAATGGGTGCGGTAAGTTAAATATTCGGGGCATCTGGGTGTCCCGAATCCTGCTGGTGAATGGTCCACCATCAGGGATGACCTCGCACTTGGGTTCGGGAATGCCCGAGTTTCTCTCGACTTGTTCCAGACGATGCAACATTTGCCTGATCACATCTTCCCGCGGATCACCACGTACCAGTCTCTCTCGGGGATCTTGACCGCTGTCGGCTTTGACGGTCCGGGGAAGCGACTTGCTGTGAAGCTGCCTGCTATCTACCATGTTCTGACTGCTTCTACCGTGGTAACAGGCTGTCCCGAGGTTTATAAGATTGACCAGTCTAGTCATCTTGGTTTCTTCGCTCTTCCTGAAGAACCATACGGACTGCTTGGACAAGATCAGGGTCCAAGTGTCGAATGTCGCTTCGACGGAAGCTGGATGTAGGCCGTAGGGAGGTCACTCCATGAGACGTTTCCTCCGAGGAACTCTTGTAACTGGGGTCGGCCGTGCGGCCGTTGGTGGAACCTTCTCCCTCCGGTCTAGATGATCGGGAACGGGAATGGCCCCCACGTTCAATCTGATTTTGGGGACCACCGCCTTTCCCACAGACGGCGCCATTTGGTGGCGGATCTGTGCACGTGATCGCCACATTCCGGTTTGACTTGCGTGTGATGACGTTGACAGAAGTCATTAGGTCGACTTTGCGTACTAGAGCGCGGTTGTCGAGAAATAGAGAGATCCTCTGAGATGGTGATTTGACGAGTCGCGTCAAGTAGTTGTTAAACGTTACCCTTTTAGGTATGAATAGTGAATGTATTTATAGTTTAAGGTCTGAGTGGTATTATTGTAATATCTCAATATAAGGTGATTATGTATTTTAGGTCCTATATGCACTTCGGGAAGTATGGATTCGGGAATGTCCTTAAGCTTTATTTGGGTTACTTATTTACTAGTTTTTTAATGGGGCCCTTATTTCGGGCTTATGTGCGGGCCTTTTGTTAGGCCTTTTATGCATATTGTGTTACGGTCACCCCGAGCGGGTTGCGACCGGGTGACCCGGGGCTCCGGTTTTGGCCTGCGGGTCACGATTTTCGGCGTTCAGGCAGCTCCCGAGCCTTATCCGAGTATCATTTTGGAGAACCCTTTCGTATTTGAGGTCGTGTGGGTCCCCCGGACGTTTCTGCCGAAAATATTTTTCCGGCCCCGGGGGGTTGTCGGGGTTGTCTCGGGACGTACAGCGGATTCGGTAGCGCTCCCGACACCTTAGTTTGAGAAGCCGTTTGCAGTTTTGGAGTCGTGGGAATATTTTACATTTTTCTGCGAAGAAAAATGTTATGGATCGGGAATTTCCGTTTCGGGCAGTTTTCGGGCTCGGGACGAACCGAGTGGTGACACGTGTCACTTGGAGGCTTGGCTGAAATTTTGGTGAGGCATTTGAAGCTTTGTCTTTTATGTGATGGTGTTGTGACATCATGATGATGTCATAAAAACAAGTCATGTGCTTGGCACATGACCTAATATTACTTAAGTAATATTTGGAAGAAATGAAACAAAAGGATACGTTCTTCTTCTTCCTTCCTTTGGCCGATGCGTCCCTCTCTCTCTAGCCACCATTATTGCTTTCTTTCAAGCTTCAAATCCATGGTCTAGGTTGCTCCTTTGCCCGGGAGTTCATCTGGGAAGTTGATCAGTAGCTCGAGTACTACGTGCACTGAGGTATGGTTCAGTCTGTTGGTTATTTATCAAGTTAGGAAAAGTAGATTTTGAAGTTGTGATCTAAGTTTTGAAGAAATTGAACCGTTGGATCGTTGTGTGGTTCATATATGTTGATGTTGGGTAGGTAAGGATTAGGGAAATAACGTTGGATCGTCGGAAACACAACCCGGGTGAAAAATCTCATTTTGGCCGAATTCTTGAATGAATTTGGTGAATTTCTGCTGAATTTGTTGTGTTCGTGGATTGATTTGTGTTTATTGAAGTGAATTATAGCATGTTCTGAATCGGTTCTGGATTCTGATGTTTCTGCGGAAATCTGGAATTTTACCGAAATTCCGCCGGATTTTCAAATTTTGGTCAGGGGTGTAGGTTGGTAGTGTGGTTGGTATAGTTGCTAATTCAGCTTTGATTGACAGATTTTGAGGTCCGGAAGTTAGAAAAAGAGAGGTTTTCGGGTTTCGGGTCACGAATCAGAAGTTGTCCAGAATCGGTCAACTACTCTGGAATTGAGCGGTAAGGGTTTGGTTCTGTCATTTTTGGTAAGATAGATATATGTTTGGGGCACTTTCTGTTTTGCAGGTATTTCGGAATTATGTGCCTTAAGGCACATTCTGTGATCTGTAGGTGTATGTCTTAGAATATACTCGATGCAGTAACCCTACGACGGTTGGGGTTCGCTACCCAGTGGTGCACCATGCTTCGTAATAGCTTGACTCGACTCCCTTAGAGGGAGGCTGTCGTTTCGATTCGTTATAAGGGTTAATGGCGATTTAGAATCGCACATCCTTCGGGATTCTGATCTGTTTTTATTGCATGCATGATATTCTGTATTCTGTTGCATATACTTTGTGTATTGCTAACTTTCTGTTTTGCAGGGTTACATATGTTTATCTTACCCCAAATACCTTACGGGTCCTTTCGAGGACTCACCCTTTTTGGGTTCTGTCTTTGCGTTTCAGGTAGACCTGGTAAGCAGCCAGCGGAGTAGGTTTCCGTGAGGCTTCTGTCTTTGTTGTTTTGAGCGTGTTTGCACCTTGCAGCCGGGATTCTATTGGGGGTAGCGGACTTGGTCTGAATCCCGCGAGGTATCTGACGTTTAGGCCTTAGGTTGGCTCTGTAGCTGCATGTGCATACTTTACGGATTGTTGTGATGATTTGTATACATATATATTCTGTTACATTGCATGTTCAGAGCGCTTAGCGCTTGGTAGATACCCTTTATCGGGGAATACTGTGTGTATCTATGTTGTGTGTGTAAGCACTCGTCCACGGAGGGCGGGGCTTACTTTGTTGTTAATGCATGAACTGTATATATGGTGATGGTGATGTGCTCACCCGTTTTTGAGGGGCGAGACTCACCATGGATATTTTCGTACATGTATGAAATTTTTAGGTTGCTTCCACAATCACTTATCGGGTCCGCTATGCGCTGCAGGTCTCGATGGACCTGTCATCTTGTATCAGTCCGGCTTCCGCTTCCGACGTCCCGGTGCCCCCGCCTCCGCAACCGGGCTGGGGTGGCGTACGGTGACATATTGGGTCTGGCGGCCATCAACCATATATACAGTTCATGCATAAACAACAAAGTAAGCCCCGCCCTCCGTGGACGAGTGCTTACGCACATAACATGGATACACACAGAGTTCCCCGAAGGTAGGGTATCTACCAAGCGCTAAGCGCTCTGAACACACGACAGAACAGAATATATGTATATATACAGTAATCACATCAATCCAGAAATATGCACATGCAGCTACAGAGCCAACCTCGCGCGGGATCCAGACCAAAACCGCTACCTCAACAAAATCCCGGCCCGCAAGGTAAAGCTACTGCTCACACGTACACAACCAAAAACAGAAGCCTCACGGAATTCTACTCCGCTGGCTGCTTGCCAGGTCTACCTGAAACCCAAAGACAGAACACCAAAAGGGTGAGTCCTCGGAAGGACCCGTAAGGGTTGGGGTAAGATAAGCATATGTAACCCTGCAAAACAGAAAGTTAGCAATACACAGAATATAAAGTACAAAGCATGCAACAGACACAGATCAAAATCAAGAAGGATGTGCGATTCTAAATCGCCATAAACCCGTATAATGAATAAAAACGACAGCCTCCCTCCAAGGGAGTCAGAAGCCGAAGCTATTACAAAAGCATGGTGCACCAGCTGGGGTAGCGAACCCCCAACTGTCGTAGGGTTAACAGACAGAGTATGCCACAAGGCATACACCTACAGATCACAGAATATGCCTTAAGGCACATATTCCCGAAATACCTGCAAAACAGAAAGTGCAACGAAACATACACCTATCTTACCAAAACAACAGAACCAAACCCTTACCGCACAATTCCAGAGTAGTCGACTGATTCTGAACAACTTCCATCCCGCGACCCGAAATCCCGGAACCTTTCTTTTTCTGCCTTCTGGACTTCAGAATCTGTCAATCAAAGCTGATTTAGCAACTTTACCAATCACACTACCAATCTACGCCCCCGACCCGAATCTGGAAATCCAGCAGAATTACCGTAAAATTCCCGCAAAATTCCAGATTTCCGCAGAAACGTCAGAATTCATAATCGACTTAGACAATGCAAGATTATACATTGACAACCACAATTCAACAAGCAGAACTGATCAAAATCCAACTATTCATCAACAAAAGAATCCATCAAAAATTCGGCCATAATTCCTCCCTCCACCCGGGAGATTTTTTCGACGATCAGACAACACATTCCTGCATCCTATCCATCCAATATCAACATATAATAATCACTCAACCATCCAACGGTTCAATCTCATCACACACAAATGAGAAATTCGGCCAAAACCAACATTTTACTCGGGACTTGTTTCCAACGATCCAACAACAGATTCCTACTCTCTACTAACCCGACATTAACATATATCAAGCATGCAACGATCCAACAGTTCATTTTTTTCAAATCTCAGATCACAACCCAGAAATTCAATTGCAGCGATATTCCCGACCCAGAACATTTTTCCTCGCAGAAAAATGTAAAATATTTCTACACCTCCAAAACTACCTCCCAACTGCGAATCTGATTCCTGGGTTGCTCCCGGGAGCCATTTCTCCGCCCAGAACCCCCGAAAGTCACCCGGGAACAACCCCCCGGCCAGAAAAATTATTTTCCGCGGAAATGTCCGGCACACTACCAGGACACCAAAAAATCAAAAATCAAATCGATCCGAACTCCGGTGAAGATTCTGGAAGCAATCTGACCGGAGTGCCCGTTGGCCCCGGTGGCCAACCGGCTCAGAATGGCCCTCCGCCGGGGCGGCCATAACATTCCCCCCTCCTTAGAACTCTTGGTCCTCCAATAGCCCTCTCAACCGCTCATACTGGTCGGGGTACCGGTCCTGAATGTCCTTCTCCGTCTCCCAAGTCGCTTCCCTGTCGGTATGATGTGACCACTGAACCTTGACCATGGGGATCAACTTGCTATGAAGTTTCCTGACATCTCTATCCAGAAAGGCTACCGGTTCTTCCTGATAGGAAAGATCGGGTTCGATTGTACCTCCTCCATCGAAACCGTCAGTCGGATCTAGAATGCACTTCTTCAACATGCTAACATGGAAGACATTGTGCACTGCAGACAGACTCGGAGGTAATGCTAACCGGTATGCTACCTTACTGACCCTTCCCAGAATTTCATATGGACCAATATATCGTGGGGCCAACTTGCCCTTCTTCCCAAATCTTCTGTCCTTGAGATAGGTGCTACCTTGAGCCAAACCCTATCCCCAACCTCAAACTCCGAGCCTACGGCGGCGGTTCGCATAAGCGGTGGTGCGGTCATTCACGGTTTTGATCCGTGTCTGTATCAATCTGATTTTCACCGTAGTCTCCTCAATGAGCTCGGGTCCCAGCTCGACCCTATCAGATGCATCGGTCCAGCAGTGCGGTGTCATACACCTCCTCCCGTACAACGCCTCATACGGTGCCATACCAATTGTACTCTGAAAGCTGTTGTTGTACGAGAACTCTATCAAAGGCAACTGCTAGTCCCAATCTCCTCCAAAATCCAAAGTACAGCTTCGCAGCATATCCTCCAGTATCTGAATCACCCGCTCCGACTGCCCGTCCGTCTGTGGGTGATAAGTCTGTACTCAGATGGAGTCGCGTGCCGAGTGCTTTATGAAAAGCACTCCAGAACCGTGTTGTAAAACGCGGGTCACGGTCAGATACAATGGAGTCTGGTACTCCATGTAACCGTACAACCTCTCTGATGTAAAGTCGGGCAAGCTTCTCCAGAGGGTTTGTCACCCGAATAGGCAGAAAGTGTGCGCACTTAGTCAACCGATCCACAATAACCCAGATGGCATCATGGTGAGACCGTGTCAGGGGCAGTGCAGTCAGAAAATCCATAGTAACATTGCCCCACTTCCGGACTGGAATGGGCAAAGTCTGCAGTGTCCCTGCCGGTTTCTGGTGCTCAATCTTCACCTGCTGACATACGGCACACCTAGACACATGTGTGGCAATGTGTCTCCTCATACTAGGCCACCAGAAGTGAGTACGCAGATCCTGATACATCTTCTCACTCCCGAGATGAATACTCAATCTGCTCGAGTGTGCCTCCTCCAGAATCTCATCCCGGAGCTCCCGATCCTCTGGTACATAAAGGCGGTCCTGGAAGTATAGTAATCCCTGCCTATACTGAAACGTCGGTAACAAAGACCCCTTATCTTCCCCAGATAATTTCTTCAACTCCGGATCTCTACTTTGCGTCTCGCGCACCCTGTCAAGCCACTCGGAATGTATGGTAAGTGTGTATACCTGAGCACGCTTCCAGAGCTGCCACCTGTGCCAAAGGCATATCAAATCTCTCTCCTCGGATCGATCCCCAACATCTCCTCCCTTGACCAACCCGGTATACTTCCTGCTCAGTGCGTCGGCAACCGTGTTGCCCTTGACAGAGATGTACTCGATACTACAATCATAGTCCTTAATGTATTCGAGCCATCTGTGCTGCCTCATGTTAAGCTCCTTCTGCGTAAACAGATATTTCAGACTCTTATGGTCAGTAAGAATCTGAAATTTGTTACCAAGCAGATAATGCCTCCATTGTTTCAGCGCATAAATCACTGTAGCCAACTCCAGATCATGTGTTGGGTAGTTCAGCTCATGCGGTCGCAGCTGCCTCGACCCATAAGCTATCACATTACGCTCCTGCATCAACACACACCCCAAACCGGACGTGGAAGCATCCGTATATATCACGTATGGTAAGCTCGGATTGGAAGAGTCAGAATCGGAGCGTTAGTCAATTGCCGCTTCAACTCTTGGAAATTCTGCTCACACTTCTCAGACCAAATATACGGCTGACCCTTCTTGGTCAACTGCGTAAGAGGAGATGCCAATATAGAGAATCCCGGTACAAACCTCCGATAATATCCTGCTAATCCCAAGAAGCTCCTGATCTCCCGTACCGAGGTAGGTTGCTTCCAATCCCGAACTGCCATCACCTTCTCTGGATCCACAGACAGACCATGCTCAGAAATAACGTGTCCCAGAAAAGTGACTTCCCGAATCCAGAACTCACACTTTGAGAATTTAGCATAAAGCTGATGTTCCCAAAGTGTCTGCAGAACTACCCTCAGATGCTCCCGATGCGAATCCTCATCCCTAGAATATATCGAATATCATCGATAAAGACCACCACAAATGAGTCCAAGTACGGTCGGAACACCCGATGCATCAGATCCATGAATGCCGCCGGAGCATTGGTCAGCCCGAATGGCATGACCGTAAACTCAAAGTGTCCATATCGGGTGCGAAAAGAAGTCTTAGGTATGTCCTCTTCCTTCACCCTAAGCTGAAAGTACCCAGATCGGAGATCAATCTTAGAGAAAACTCTCGAACCTCGAAGTTGATCAAAAAGATCGTCAATCCTCGGCAACGGATACCTATTCTTCACAGTAAGGGCATTCAACCGTCTGTAATCAATGCAAAGTCGGAGCGTCCCATCTTTTTTCTTAACAAACAGAACTGGAGCACCCCACGGTGAAGTGCTCGGTCGGATGAAGCCCTTCTGCTGTAGTTCCTCCAACTGCTTCTTCAACTCCTGCATCTCTGAAATAGGCATCCGATAAGGAGGAATAGATATCGGAGTAGTACCCGACTGCAGGTGGATCTCAAACACAATTTCCCGCTCTGGTGGTAATCCGGGCAACTCCTCCGGAAATACCTGCGGAAAATCCCGAACCACTGGTATACTATCTAACTTCAACCTAGTACCAGCCTCATTCAGATCATAGCACTCCCCTACACCAACTATCGACAGCTGATCCAGAATCTGCAACTCTGTACTGTGCTGTGCGATAGTCAAACCAATCGGAGCCGTGAGAGGTAGCACCTCTCTAGAAACCATAATGCTATGGGTTGCACAATCAATGTGCACAGAATTCTTGGATAGCCAGTCCATCCCAAGAATAATATCATACTTCGGCGTGTCTAAAACCAACAAATCTGATACTATCTGATGTCCGCCTACGAATATTGTACAACCCCGAACCATCTCATTGGAAAACGGCCCGACTCCCAGGTTTTACTAAATACATTTGAGGCAAAGTACTAACAGACAGATGCAGAGATGTAACACATTTCTGTGTTACAATGGAAATAGATGCTCCTGTATCAAATAATGCATGAACAGGTATATCATTCAGAAACAAAGTACCTTGCAGAACTCCCTGCTGACTCTGGCCTCCCTGCTGGCTGGTACCTGCCTGCTGACTAGGTCCTCCCTGATGACCAGGACCTCCCTGCTCTATGTGAAAAACTCGTCCTGCCCTAGGTTGCTGTGGTGGTGCGGGTGGCTGAAGCTGTTGTCGCTGCTGAGGTCTCGGGCCACCCTGCTGAAACCCACGCCCTCTCGGCGCGTTGGCCTGTGCCCGAGCCTGTGGACGCTGAAGACTGCCAAAACCCTGTCCCGCAGTCAGAGGGCAATCCGTACCCGGTGGTATCGGACCCACAACGTAAACATCGGCCCTCAGTCGGTAACAAGGTTGGCAGGTGATACCTGCTGCAAGTCGGACAAGGTCGTGCCGGTGGTGCTCCTCCCCTGCCTCTACTAAACTGCCCGGGCCTGTTCGGCCGTCCCGAAATCTGTCGGGGTCCCTGCTGTGTGGAGCCCCTCGTACTCCCCTGACCTCGCTGCGAGATGAGGCGACTCTCAACCTCCTCTTGCTCGAGGAGTTGAGCCTTCTGAACCGCCTCCCGATACAAAGTAATATCTAATGGTCTCAAAGCCCACCTGTACTCGGGGCGCAGCCGACGAATAAACCTCTTGGCCTTCTCCTCCTCCATACCATGGTACTGCGGTACGTAGTGGATAAGCCTGTCAAACTCCCGCTCATACTCTGCGACAGTCCTGTCTCCCTGATGAAGCTCATCAAACTGTGCCTGACGCAGATCTCTAGCTGCAGCCCCGATAAATCTCTGATGGAACAGTTGTGTAAACTGCTCCCAGGTGATGTGGACATCGACCAAGTGATCCCCGAGCCTCCAAAAGAAGTGTCAAATCCTTTCCAAGGACTCGGAGGTCCCATGACAAGGGCTCGGTCCAAGAAACTACAAGAGAAACTCCAAGCATTCATGAGGATCGTGGCTCAAGGAGAGGAGCGGGAGGAAGATCAAGCACGGGTCAACAAACTGCAAGACTTGGGTGTTCGCATGGAAAGGCATCCCAACACCTTGGAAAGCATCAACCTTACAACTCTTTCGGGCGACACTCTAGGCGACCCCTTTCACCATCCAAAGGTCGCCCGACCCCGGCATGATGATAGGCAGGCGGTTGGGCGAGGACCAGCGAACCAGCCTGGATCAGGCGATCGCCCAGCCCAGGATGGCTTGTCAACAATGATGGGCAGGTGACCAGGCGAGAACCAGGCGACCCAAACCCTGGCTCAGGCGTTCGCCTGGCTCCTCGAGAATGCCTTCCCTCCAATTTTTGAAACCTAGCCATTTTTGTTGACTTTCACTATTTGTGGTTTTAATTTCTATTTTCAGCACCTTTTGTAAATTCTTTGGTTTCTATAAACCATATAACTTCATAAATATGAGTTATATGATTTATGGAAATTAGAGAAAAGGGTTTTCAACCCTTCCCATCCATCTCTTACACCCATCACTTCACCCACCTTAATCTTAGGAGGTTTGTCTCTAGGCCATCTCTCTCCTCCCTTCCCTCACCATTTTAGTTAGGCTAGGAGACCATTTGCAAGTTAGAACTCATATTGTAAGAACCCTTCATTGCCGAAAATATCAAGGCTTGATTGTTCTTCATTGTTCTCATTTCTTGCTTCATCAATCCATTAGTGATCCATGCAAGAGGGTCCAATTAAATACCTAGCATTGTTTGATCAAGTAGTCAAAAGGTTCTAGGTCCCATTCTCCTCCCCCATTGCCGAATTGTTGCTCCATTTCTTGGAGTTCTTCCTCACTCAAGCTAGATCATCAAGCTCTTGATCATACAACCCTTGTGTGATCATATCAAGTGGTATCAGAGCCAACTTGCTTGAATGAGGTAAATGTTGTTTTGTATGATTTTCTTCAAGTTATCCTCTTGAATTCCTTTTCAAAACTTGAAGAAAATTTCGGTTGGTATCTCTTGAGAGAGGCCGAAAATTTGTGAGTGGTTCATGTGCCTAGGGCAAGCTTGTTTGGTTCATGTGATTAGGGCAAGTTCATACTTGTGTGTTGATTGTTGAAGTGTTGTGAAAAGAAAAAGAAAGAATTTTCGGATTGGAAGAAGAAAGAGAAAGTGTTGAAAAAGAGTATTTATTGAAAAGAAATGCAAAAGTATTCTTGAGTGTGTTTGCATTTCTCGAAACCCTAATTTCTATATCACACCTAATTTCTTTCAACCACCAACCAACCTAATTTCTCGAAACCCTAGTTCAAGTAACTAGAACTTTTGCATTGCTTATTTTCGGATTTTACTAGGTTTTCATTGAACTCTCCTTGTGTGTTTGCATTTGATCTTAATAGAAGATTGGTGACTAGAATTGAGACTTGTGAAGTTCATTAAGTTCCAAACACGAGAGACGAGAGTAAACACTTAGGGAGTGTGAGAGGATTGTGTGCAAATATATACTTATTGTGAATTGCCACAGAGGCAATCTTCTTTGTTGTAGGAATGACTTCACCCGCGGATTCACCATCACCCCCTCATCCAACCCAACTTGATCTTTTGGAAGCTCTCCACAAAATTAATAGAAGGTTGGATGGGATTGATCGAAGATTTGAGGATTCGGAAACTCAACAAGCCACCTTAGGAGCCAAGCTAGCTAAGCTTGAGGTGGCTCAAGGGAAACAACCGTCATCATCTCGGCACCAAGAGGAAGCCGGGACACCTAGGGGTTTTGGTGGCCATACACATACCACCATTGACCCCTCTTCCAAGCAACACCAACAAACCTCCATTTCTCGGTCCACTCAACAAAGAAGGAGTGCACCTTTTGTTCATGACATTTCGGATGAACAAGAGGAATTTTGTGAAGAAGGACCAATTAGAGGGGCAAGAAGGAAGGTCTTCCAAGATAGGGCACAAGCAAGAGCTTATCTTGAGAGAGACCTTGAAGATGAAGAGGAAGCCGAAAGAGCTCATCACCATAGGGGTTTCAACCGAGATCTTCATGAGAGAAGACCAAACCGAGATCAACAAGCACTCAATAATTTGAAGCTTCCAATCCCACCATTCCATGGTTCAAGTGATCCGGAGGAGTACTTGGAATGGGTAGTCAAAACCGAGAGAGTTGTTGATATGATGGGGTATAGTGATGCTACCATTTTGAAGCTAGTGGTGATTGAGTTCCAAGGATATGCTCTCACTTGGTGGGAGCAAGAACATCAAGAGAGGGCTAGAAACCGAGAGGATCCCATCATGACTTGGGAAGAGCTCAAGCAAGCTATGAAGCGGCAGTTTGTGCCTACTTACTTCAAGAGAGATTGTGCTCAAAAGCTTCAAACGCTCATTCAAGGAAACCGGAGTGTGGAAGACTATCAAAAGGACCTTGAGAGGGCTTTGATGAGAGCGGATGTGAAAGAGGCTCAAGAGGCCAAAATGGCAAGGTTTTTGTATGGATTGAGAGAGGATGTGTACAAGACCGTGGAGCTATGTGACTACCAAACCTACCAAGAGCTTGTTCACAAAGCCATCAAGGTGGACAAGCAACTTAAGAGAGGACACTCCTACCACTCCACCACTACTAGCCGAAACACTTGGACCACACAATAAACCCACACCATCCAAGCCTTACCAAACCACCACAACCAAACCCACTCCTCGGCCTCCCTACACAAATCCGAAACCCTACACCACCCAAACCTCCTCAACCTCCCACCAACCGAGAGCTAACCCTTACCCCAAGCCTCATGACACTCCGCACCAAGCAAGAACCATTGAGTGTTTCAAGTGTTTGGGCAAAGGACATTATGCTAGAGATTACCCCAACAAAAGAGTGATGGTCATTCGGCCAAATGGAGATATTTCTAGTGAGGATGAGGAAGAGGTTTCACAAGAGCCTCAAGATGAAGAATGTGAGGAGGAAGAAGGGGAGATGCCTTTGGAAGGCTTGATCTTGGTCACCAAGAGGGTTTTGCAAAGTTCTCCAAGCTTGGCCGAAACTACTCAAAGGGAGAATCTCTTCCAATCAAGGGCTTTGGTAAATGGAACGCTTTGTAGCCTAATCATTGACAGCGGGAGTTGTGTGAATGCGGCAAGTGAGGACATGGTGGCTGAATTGGGACTTCACACTCATGCTCATCCGAGACCTTATCAACTCCAATGGGTTGATGATAGGTCATTTGTGAAGGTGGTGAAACAAGTGGAAGTGCCAATCAAGATAGGCAAGTATGAGGACTTGATCACTTGTGATGTGGTAAGGATGCAAGCCACACACATCCTTTTGGGAAGACCTTGGCAATATGATAAGGAGTCACTACACCATGGGAAAGCCAACAAGTACTCCCTCACACATCTCGGCCGCCCCTACACCTTACTACCCCTTACCCCAACCCAAGCTCTCCAAGACCAAGTGCACTTAGCTTCCAAAGCCGAAAAGAAGAAAAGGGAAGAGGGAAGAGAGGAGAGAGAGAAAAGTGAGAAGGTCCAAGGGACCTTGAGTGATAAGAAAGAGTGTGCATCTAAGGGAAACACTTTGAGCAAGAAAGAGAGAAAACAAGAGAGTTGTCCCTCCATGGCCAAAGAGAGAGATTTGAAAAAGGCACTTTTGGGAAATAAAACTTATTTTCTCATGATTCCAAAGCATTGCATGCTAACTCTTGACAACATAACTTCTCTTCCTTTGTATGTGCAGGAAGTCCTCAAGGAGTTTGATGATGTTTTCAATGAGCCTCAAGATCTTCCCCCATACCGAGGCATTGAGCACCAAATCGACCTCTTTCCCGGGGCTCCCTTGCCCAACAAGGCAGCCTACAGAACCAACCCCCAAGAATCCAAAGAGATCCAAGCTCAAGTGCAAGAGCTACTTCAGAAGGGTTTCATTCGGGAGTCTCTCCCCTTGTGCAGTGCCGGTCATTCTTGTGCCAAAGAGTGATGGCACTTGGAGGATGTGCATGGATTGCCGGCCCATCAACACCATCATCAGAAAGTATCGCCACCCTATACCTCGTTTGGATGACATGTTGGATGAATTGAGTGGTGCATGTGTGTTTTCTAAGATAGATCTTAGGAGTGGATACCACCAAATAAGAATGAAACAAGGAGATGAATGGAAAACTGCTTTTAAGACTAAAATTGGATTGTATGAATGGAATGTCATGCCATTTGGTCTATCTAATGCTCCTAGTACTTTCATGCGCCTAATGAACCATGTCTTGAGAAAATTGATAGGTAGGTTTGTGGTTGTGTACTTTGATGACATATTAGTATACTCCAAGAATCATGTTGATCATGTTGAGCATCTGAGGCAAGTCCTTGATACACTTAGGTTAGAGAAGTTGTATGCTAAATATGAAAAGTGTGTCTTTGCTTCGGATGAAGTTAATTTTCTTGGGTATGTTGTTGGGAAAGATGGAGTGAAGGTGGATGAGAGTAAGGTGAGTGCAATTAGAGATTGGCCTACTCCTAGTTCTTTAACTGAAGTGAGATCCTTTTTAGGGCTTGCTAGTTTCTATAGGAGATTTGTTAGGGACTTTTCAACCATAGCCACCCCTATGCATGAGTTGGCTAAAAAGAATGTAGTCTTTGAATGGGGTGAATCACAAGAGAAGTCTTTTAATGAATTGAAGTCTAGGTTAACCCATGCACCCTTGCTTGCTCTTCCAAATTTTGATAAAGTGTTTGAGGTTGAGTGTGATGCAAGTGGGATAGGCATTGGTGCGGTTTTGCATCAAGAAGGCCGCCCCATTGCATTTTTCAGTGAAAAGCTAGGTGGAGCTACTTTGAATTACTCTACCTATGACAAAGAGCTTTATGCTCTTGTAAGATCATTGAGGGTATGGAGTCATTATTTGCTACCTAGGGAGTTTGTGATCCACACGGATCATTTGTCCTTGAAGTACCTTCAAGGGCAAGGTAACTTGAGCAAGAGACATGTGAGATGGGTAGAATTCATTGAATCTTTCTCCTATGTTATTAAGTATAAGAAAGGCAAAGAGAATGTAGTTGCCGATGCACTTTCTAGGAGATATGCTATACTCATGACTCTTGACACCAAAGTTGTTGGATTTGAATGTTTGAAAAGCATGTATGAGCATGATTCAAACTTTGGTGAAATTTTTGTTGATTGTGCTAAAGAAGGCCGAAATGGCTTCTATGTATTTGACAGTTTCTTGTTCAAGTATAAGAGGTTGTGTGTGCCGAGGAGCTCAACGGGAAGTCATCCTCAAGGAGGCGCATGGTGGAGGACTCATGGGGCACTTTGGTGTCCAAAAGACACTTGAGGCCGCCAAGGAGAATTTCTATTGGCCTGGCATGAAGAAAGACGTTGCCAAGCTTTGTGCCAAGTGTGTGACATGCCACCGCGCCAAGGCTACTGTACAACCGAAAGGGAAGTACACCCCTCTCCCTACTCCTTCCATTCCTTGGGTTGATATTAGTATGGATTTTATCAGTGGCTTGCCTATAACTTCTAAGGGTCATGATGCAATTTTTGTGGTAGTGGATAGGTTTTCTAAGATGGCACATTTTATTCCATGTCACAAACTAATGATGCATCTCATGTGGCCGAATTGTTTTTCAAAGATATTGTGAAGTATCATGGCTTGCCTAGATCTATTGTGAGTGATAGGGACTCAAGGTTCCTTAGTCACTTTTGGAGGACTCTTTAGAATCGGTTGGGAACGAGGCTTGATGTATTCTACATTAAGCCATCCTCAAACCGATGGCCAAACGGAAGTGACTAACCGAACCTTGACAACCATCTTGAGAACTCTCCTTAGGAGTAATTTGAAAGAGTGGGAGAAATGCTTGCCTCATGTAGAATTTGCATATAACCGAGCATTCCATTCATCTACATCCCATAGTCCATTTGAGGTTGTATATGGGTTCAATCCTTTAGCTCCTTTGGACATGATTGCATTGGAACATGTTGAACAACTTGATGTAGATGGTAAAAGAAAGGCCCAACAAATGAGAGACTTGCATGCTAAGGTTCACAAACAATTAGAGAAAATCAATGAATCTTATGCTAGGAGGGTCAATAAGGGTAGGAAGTTTCGGTCATTTGAGGAAGGGGATTGGGTGTGGTTGCACCTAAGGAAAGAAAGGTTTCCCCAAGCTCGAAAGAGCAAGTTGTCACCTAGAGGGGATGGACCTTTTAGGATTGCAAGAAAAATTAATGACAATGCATACATGCTTGAGTTGCCTAGTGATGGTTCATACAATGTGCATGCTACTTTTAATATTTGTGATCTTATTCCTTATGAAGGTGAACTTGAAGAGATGAATCCGAGGTCGGATTCCTTCCAAGTGGGAGGGAATGATGTGGACATCGACCAAGTGATCCCCGAGCCTCCAAAAGAAGTGTCAAATCCTTTCCAAGGACTCGGAGGTCCCATGACAAGAGCTCGGTCCAAGAAACTACAAGAGAAACTCCAAGCATTCATGAGGATCGTGGCTCAAGGAGAGGAGCGGGAGGAAGATCAAGCACGGGTCAACAAACTGCAAGACTTGGGTGTTCGCATGGAAAGGCATCCCAACACCTTGGAAAGCATCAACCTTACAACTCTTTCGGGCGACACTCCAGGCGACCCCTTTCACCATCCAGGCGGTCGCCTGACCCCCAGCAACAGTGATAGGCAGGCGGTTGGGCGAGGACCAGGCGAACCAGCCCCTGGATCAGGCGATCGCCCAGCCCAGGATGGCTTGTCAACAATGATGGGCAGGTGACCAGGCGAGAACAAGGCGACCCAAACCCTGGCTCAGGCGATCGCCTGGCTCCTCGAGAATGCCTTCCCTCCAATTTTTGAAACCTAGCCATTTTTGTTGACTTTCACTATTTGTGGTTTTAATTTCTATGTTCAGCACCTTTTGTAAATTCTTTGGTTTCTATAAACCATATAACTTCATAAATATGAGTTATATGATTTATGAAAATTAGAGAAAAGGGTTTTCAACCCTTCCCATCCATCTCTTACACCCCTCACTTCACCCACCTTAATCTTAGGAGGTTTGTCTCTAGGCCATCTCTCTCCTCCCTTCCCTCACCTTTTTAGTTAGGCTAGGAGACCATTTGCAAGTTAGAACTCATATTGTAAGAACCCTTCATTGCCGAAAATATCAAGGCTTGATTGTTCTTCATTGTTCTCATTTCTTGCTTCATCAATCCATTAGTGATCCATGCAAGAGGGTCCAATTAAATACCTAGCATTGTTTGATCAAGTAGTCAAAAGGTTCTAGGTCCCATTCTCCTCCCCCATTGCCGAATTGTTGCTCCATTTCTTGGAGTTCTTCCTCACTCAAGCTAGATCATCAAGCTCTTGATCATACAACCCTTGTGTGATCATATCACCAGGTAACGTCCACATCCTGATCGGGTGCTAGTCCCGCATTCGCCCTCAGATTACCCTGAAGGCTCCTCCACCAATGATCTGCTCCCTCCTGTAAATTGAACGTGGCAAGGGATACCATCACTGTAGAAGGTAGGCGTAACCTCCCTAGGAGCTTGTCAATCTCCATGAACCACGTCTCCGCTGCCTCGGGACCTCCCCTGCCATCGAACTTCTTAGGGTTCAAGCGCTGAAACCTTTCTAGCAATCGAACATCATCAGAACTAGCATGATGCCCCGAACCTCCCCGTCGTCGGTGGGTCCGACGGGTGGTATCAGAATCTAACTCGATAATCCTCCGTCGCTGTCGAGGTGGCTGATGTGTCTCCTGGTCAGAACGATCAGATCGTGCCTGTACATGAGTGTGGGTGGTAGTCCGGGTATGGCTACTCACCCCTCTGTCAGAATGTACAGATGGTGCCACGACTAAGTCCTCCTGCACCTCTGGCTGTATTGAAACTTGTGCCGGAACTAATGTCCTAAACAACTGCTGTACCTGTTCCAGCACCTGAACCAAAGTAGTAGAAGACCCCTGGCCCTGCTGTGCAACCAGTGGCGGGGTATGTATCTGCTCTACCCCAGAATCCCTCTGCCTCTCATCCCTATTGGTACACTACCCAAGCAATCGCGCCCTCGCGTTGCATCAGAATCATACGAGGCCTTTGGAGAGGTCTCATCCTTGTGGTCTCCAGTATCGCCTTCGCAAGGTCTCATCCTTGTGGTCTCCAGTATCGCCTTCGCAAGGTCTCATCCTTGTGGTCTCCAGTATCGCCTGCGCGAGGTCTCGCCCTCGCGGGCCCCAAGTCTCGCATGGGCGATGTCTCACACTCACCTTTGCGTCTCTGGGGCCTTCGCGGGCTACCCTCGCAGTCTCAGGTGTTACGGTCACCCCGAGCGGGTTGCGACCGGGTGACCCGGGGCTCCGGTTTTGGCCTGCGGGTCACGTTTTTCGGCGTTCAGGCGGCTCCCGAGCCCTATCCGAGTATCATTTTGGCGAACCCTTCCGTATTTTAGGTCGTGTGGGTCCCCCGGACGTTTCCGCCTAAAATATTTTTCTGGCGCCGGGGGGTTGTCGGGGTCGTCTCGGGACGTACAGCGGGTTCGGTAGCGTTCTCGAGACCTCGGTTTGGAAAACCGTTTGCGGTTTTGGAATCGTGGGAACGTCCCTAGCTTTTTACGCTATAAAATATTTTTGGGACGGGACGTTCGCTGTGAAGGCATGTGCCCTCTCCCGTAGAAGGCATGTGCCCTCTCCCGTAGAATGCAGGTGCCATCTTCCGTAGAAGGCATAGGCCCTCTTCCGTAGAAGGCATAGGCCCTCTTCCGTAGAAGGCATAGGCCCTCTTCCGTAGAAGGCATAGGCCCTCTTCCGTAGAAGGCATAGGCCCTCTCCCGTAGAAGGCAGAGTGCCCTCTCCCGTAGAAGGCAGAGTGCCCTCTCCCGTAGAAGGCAGAGTGCCCTCTTCCGTAGAAGGCAGAGTGCCCTCTCCCGTAGAAGGCAGAGTGCCCTCTCCCGTAGAAGGCAGAGTGCCCTCTTCCGTAGAAGGCAGAGTGCCCTCTTCCGTAGAAGGCATAGGCCCTCTCCCGTAGAAGGCAGAGTGCCCTCTCCCGTAGAAGGCAGAGTGCCCTCTTCCGTAGAAGGCATAGGCCCTCTTCCGTAGAAGGCATAGGCCCTCTTCCGTAGAAGGCAGGAGGCCCTCTTCCGTAGAAGGCATAGGCCCTCTTCCGTAGAAGGCAGGGGCCCTCTCCCAAAGAAGGCATGGGCCTTCTCCCGAAGAAGGCATGACTTAGCCAATTTCAGATTTCTGGTGGATAAGGTTGACTCTTAAGTGTTGACCAAAGGGGAAAGGACACTTGTCATGCCCATATTAATGATGTAAAGGAAAGAGGACACTTGTCATGCCCATATTAGAGATGGAAAGGAAAGAGTTTTAAAGGATTGTGGAAAGCGTACAGGAGTTATTTTCATTTCATTTCTCCTTCTGCTTCGTTCATTTCTCCGACTCGTTGCCGCCATAGCCTCCATTTTCTTCAAGCTTTGGGTTCTTCATTTTCTTGGCTGATTTTCACCAAGTGTGGACTCCAAAAAGTGGTAAGCTTCCTCCCTTGCTCTCTTTTCTTGTTGGAAACAAGAATCGGATGGAAAAAGAGAAGGATTTGTGAATTATGGGTTTGTTCTTAGCTATGAGCTAGGATGATTTTCTTCCTCCCATCTTTTAGTATGTTGTTCTTGGGTTGTATGGGAGTGATAATCAAGTGTTGGATTTTGGAAAACACACCTTGGGTAAAAATCCCCAAATTGCCGAATTTGTTGGAAAATTCTATGTTGATGTGTGTTTGTCTCCTTGATTCATGCTTCAAGTATGTTAATCCTAGCATGATTCTAAGCTTATGTATGGATTCAATTTGATGGAAAATATGTTGGGTTGGAAACCCCCATTTGGCCGAATTTATGAGATGATGTTCATTGTTGGATTTTGTTGTTTTGGATGCAATTGGATAGCATTCTTGGTTTATAAGTGAAATTGGTGATTAGTATGATTAATTGGAAGTTTGAATGGATTGATTTGGAAGTTGGATAAAATTTGGCAAAGAAGCTGAATTATTGGATAATTCTTTTTCCATGTTGGGGTTTGATTTTGGTTAAATTGGATGCTAAGATGGTATTGGGGTTGGATTTAGGTGTGGTTTGATGTTTGAAACGTTGAATTCGGTTAAGAAATGGAAAAGTTGCAATTAAACGGGATTATCGGAAAATGTTGGGTAATGAAGGGTTTTAAGGTTGGATTTGATCAGTTCTGCTTGTTGGATTATGTTTGTCAATGTATAATCTTGCATTGTCTAAGTTGGTTCTGAATTCTGATATTTCTGTGGAAATCTGGAATTTTACGGAAATTCTGCCGGATTTTCGGTTTTGGGGTCGGGGGTGTAGTTTGGAAGTGTGGTCAGTAAGGATGCTAATTCAACTTGGTTTAGCAGATTCTGAGGTTCGGAAGTTAGGAAAAGAGAAGTTTCTGAGTTTCGGGTCGTGGTGTGGAAGTCGTCCAGAATCGGTCTAATACTCTGGAATTGTGAGGTAAGGGTTTGGTTCTGCTATTTTTGGTAAGATAGGTGTATGTTTAGTTTCATTTTCTGCTGCAGTATTTCAGTATTATATGCCTAGAGCATATTCTCGTAGTCTGTAGGTGTATGTATTGTAGCACTTCATTTTGCGGTATTTGGAAATTTATGCTTTAAGGTAAGTTCGTGATCTCGTAGGTGTATGCCTTGTAGCATACCCCGTCTGCAGTAACCCTACGTTTGTAGGTGTATGCCTTGTGGCATACTTTGTCTGTTAACCCTACGACAGTTGTGGGTTCGCTACCCCAGCTGGTGCACCATGCTTCTGTAATAGCTTCGGCTTCTGACTCCCTTAGAGGGAGGCTGTCGTTCTGATTTGTTATAAGGGTTTATGGCGATTTAGTATCGCACATCCTTCGGGATTCTGATCTGTTTTTATTACATGCACGATATTCTGTATTCTGTTGCATATATTCTGTATATTGCTATCTTTCTGTTTTGCAGGGTTACATATGCTTATCTTACCCCAAATCCCTTACGGGGTCCTTTTAGGACTCACCCTTTTGGGTTCTGTTTTTGGATTTCAGGTAGGTCTGGTAAGCAGCCAGCGGGGTAGGTTTCCGCGAGGCTTCTGCCTTGGTTGTGTTGAGCAGCAGTACCTTGCGAGCTGGGATTTTGTCTACTTGGTCTGAATCCCGCGCGAGGTATTTTGATGTTTAGGCCTAGGGTTGGCTCTGTAGCTGCATGTGCATATTTTCTGGTTTGCTGTGATGATTGTATATTCGTATATACTTATATATTCTGTTTTGTGCATGTTCTGAGCGCTTGGCGCTTGCTAGACACCTTAGGTTCTGTGAACTCTGTATGTATCTATGTTTGGTGCGTAAGCACTCGTCCACGGAGGGCGAGGCTTACTCTGTTGCTGATGCATGAATTGTATGTTTTGATTTTATTTTAGTTATATGTATGAATTTTTGTTAGGTTGCTTCCACAATCGTTTCGCTCTTCGGGTCCGCTACGCGTGGCAGGTCTCGATGGACCTGCCATTCCATATCATTCCGGCTTCCGCTTCCGACGTCCCGGCGCCCCCGCCTCCGCAACCGGGCTCGGGTGGCGTACGGTGACAAGTTGGTATCAGAGCAGGTAAGTGACCATATTGGTCGTCAGTGGTGACTTGTAGTGACGACTATTGTTGTACATTTTATTTTAGAATGGTTTGGTACGGAGATTGGCCACCTCCTTACTTGAACCACTTCAAAATAAAATTGTGGAACAAAGTTGATCCTTCAAGTTATCCTGATAGTTGTAGATTTCGGAACTCGGGATTTCTGGATTCTGGTAAAAGTTTTACGAGTAAGGGGGATTGTGGAAAAGTTTCAGGTACGTAAAATTGTGTGTTAGGAAAAGATTTGGTGAAATAAGCATGAACTGCTTCTGTGATTCTGTGAAATGCATGATTTTATCATTCGAGAAGTAACTTCGTGTCAAGTCTTGCATTACACTCTGAGCCTTAGGAAAGCTGCTAGCTTCGTAGAGATTAGGAGTGACCGATTTTTGTCCGGACTCTGTTTGGTCTGAAATTTTTGAGATATGGTTGACACGCGTTGATAGCGTGATTTGGTACCGGAGGCGGGACTGGGATCCCACACCTCCGTGGAATAGGATACGGGTTCAGCGTAACCCGTGGTCCGAACAACCACACTCACCGCCCCGAGGCTTAGGCGCCGTAGGGACCCCTCTCTAATTTGGTATTACCGCCAGCCTAGCTGGTTCAGGGGCGGCAGTAGGCAGGGGAAAATCTGTTTATGCCACGGTAAGGGCATTTTGATTAGGTGGTGATAGCGAGACTTAAGCCACTGCTCGCCATAGTTTTGGGATCGGTAAGTGAGTGACTCTGACAAGGGTGGTCACTACGACACCTAGACTTCTCGTCGGTCCTATTAACGACGAGGAGATCTCGAGACACCGGTCGCGAGGTTAGACTTACGGAGAGGTTTCGAGTTTGAATCCCCCGAGGTTCAATGACCGAGGAGGACCCGATGGTAGTAGAGATTTGGGTTGCAGGAGTTGACAAACTCCTAGGAGAGGCTACATTTTACACTAGCAGTGCTGCGGGGTTGTAGCCTGGGATCTTCGCTAGGCTCTGTTCGATGAACTTCATCAGGGAGACTAGATTGTCGGAAAGTTTGAGTGAGAGTTTGATCGGCTGGTTTACTATGTACCGTAGTATCAAGGTATGGAAGAGGAAAGGACCAAGAGGTTTATTCGTCGACTGCACCCCGAGTACTGGTGGGCTTTGAGACCTTTAGACATTACTTTGTTTCGGGAAGCGGTTATTAGGGCTCAACTCCTCGAACAAGAGGAGGTTGAGAGTCGTTTCACCTTGCAATGAGGTCAGGGGAGTACGAGGGGCTCCACATAGCAGGGACCCCGGTAGATTTCTGGACGGCCGAATAGGTCTGGGCAGTTTAGTAGTGGTAGAGAGGGAGCACCACCGGCACGATCTTATCCGATTTGTAGTAGGTATCATTCCGGTTGAATTTGTTATCGGCAGGAGGGCCGATGTTTACGTTGCAGGTCTGACACTCTTTGGGTACGGGATTGCCCTCTGACTGTAAGGCAGGGTACTTTATTTCTGAATGAGGTGTCGGTTCATGCATTATTTGATACGGGAGCATCTGTTTCCATTGTAACACAGAAAGGTGTTACATCTCTGCATCTGTCTGTTAGTACTTTGTCTCAAACGCATTTAGTAAAAACTGCAGGAAGACAGTTTCTGTTTTCCAATTTGATGGTTCGGAGTTGTGCGATATCTGTAGGCGGACATCTGATAGTATCGGATTTGTTGGTTTTAGACACGCCGAACTATGATATTATTCTTGGGATGGACTGGCTATCCAAGAATTCTGTGCACATTGATTGTGCAACCCGAACCATTATGGTTTCTGGAGAGGTACTACCTCTCACGACTCCGACTGGTTTGACTATCGCACAGCACAGTAAGGAGTTACAGATTCAGGATCAGCTGTCGATAGTGGGTGTAGGGGAATGCTATGATCTGAATGAAGCTGGTATTAGGTTGAAGTTGGATGGTTTACCGTTGGTTCGAGATTTTCCGCAGGTATTTCCGGAGGAGTTGCCCGGATTACCATAAGAGCGGGAAATTGTGTTTGGCATCCACCTGCAGTCGGGTACTGCTCCGATATCTATTCCTCCTTATCGGATGCCTATTTCTGAGATGCAGGAGTAGAAGAAGCAACTGGAGGAATTACAGCAAAAGAGTTTCATCTGACCGAGCACTTCAGCGTGGGGTGCTCTGGTTCTGTTTGTTAAGAAGAATGATGGGACACTCTGACTTTGTTTTGATTCCAGGCGGTGGAATACTCTTACTGTGAGAAATAAGTATCCGTTACCGAGGATTGACGATCTTTTTGATCAACTTCGGGGTTTGAGGGTTTTCTCAAAGATTGATCTCTGATCTGGGTATTTTCAGCTTAGAGTGAAGGAAGAGGACATACCTAAGACTGCTTTCCGCACCCGATTTGGACACTTAGAGATTACGGTCATGCCATTTGGGCTGACCAATGCTCCAGCGGCATTCATGGATCTGATGCATCGGGTGTTCCGACCGTACTTGGACTCATTTCTGGTGGTTTTATGGATGATATTCTGATATATTCTCGGGATGAGGATTCGCATCGGGATCATCTGAGGGTAGTTCTGCAGATACCTTGGGAACATCAGCTTTATGCTAAATTCTCAAGGTGTGGGTTCTGGATTCGGGAAGTCACTTTTCTGGGACATGTTATTTCTGAGCATGGTCTGTCTGTGAATCCAGAGAAGGTGAGGGCAATTTGGGATTGGAAACAACCTACCACGGTACGGGAGATCAAGAGCTCCCTGGGCTTAGCAGGATTTTATCGGAGGTTTGTACTGGGATTTTCTATTCTGGCATCACCGCTCACGCGGTTGACCAAGAAGGGTCAACCGTTTATCTGGTCTGATAGGTGTGAGCAGAATTTTCAGGAGTTGAAGCGGCGGTTGACTAACGCTCCGATTCTGACTCTTTCAGATCCGATCTTACCGTATGTGGTTTATACGGATGCTTCCACGTCTGGTTTGGGATGTGTGTTGATGCAGGAGCGTAATGGGGTAGCTTATGGGTCGAGGCAGCTGCGACCGCATGAGCTGAACTGACTGACACATGATCTGGAGTTGGCTATAGTAATTTATGCGCTGAAACATTGGAAGCAATATCTGTTTGGTAGTAAATTTCAGATTCTTACCGACCATAAGAGTCTGAAATATCTGTTTACGCAAAAGGAGCTTAATTTGAGGCAGCATAGATGGCTCGAACACATTAAGGACTATGATTGTTGTGTCGAGTACATCTCTGGCAAGGGCAACACGGTTGCCGTTGCACTGAGCAGGAAGTATACCGGGTTGGTTAAGGGAGGAAATGTTGGGGACTGATCCGAGGAGAGAGATTCGACTTGCCTTTGGTACAGGTGGCAGCTCTGGGAGTGTACTCCGGGGTATACACTTACCATACATTCTGAGTGGCTTGATAGAGTGCGCGAGGCGCAAGGTAGAGATCCGAGGTTGAAGAAGTTGTCTGGGGAGGATAAGGGGTCTTTGTTACTGGCATTTCGGTATAGCAGGGATTGCTATACTTCCGAGACCGCCTTTATGTACCTGAGGATCAGGAGTTCTGAAATGAGATTTTAGAGGAGGCACACTTGAGCAGTTTGAGTATCAGAAACCGGCAGGGACACTGCAGACTTCGCCCATTCCAGTTCGGGAGTGGGGCAATGTTACTATGGACTTTCTGACTGCACTGCCCCTGACACGGTCTCACCATGATGCGATCTGGGTTTTTGTGGATTGGCTGACAAAGTGCGCACACTTTCTGCTTATTCGGGTCATAGACCCTCTGGAGAAGCTTGCCCGGCTTTACATCAGGGAGATTGTACGTTTACATGGAGTACCAGACTCCATTGTATCTGACCGTGATCTGCGTTTTACAGCACGGTTCTGGAGTGCTTTTCATGAAGCACTGGGCACGCGACTCCATCTGAGTACAGCTTATCACCCATAGACGGACGGTGAGTCGGAGCCGGTGATTCTGATACTGGAGGATATGCTGTGAATCTGTACTTTGGATTTTGGAGGAGTTTGGGACCAGCAGTTACTTTAATAGGGTTCTCGTACAACAATTGCTTTCAGACTACATTTGACATAGCACCTTATGAGGCGTTGTATGGGAGGAGGTGTATGACACCACACTGTTGGACAGATGCGTCTGATAGGGTTGAGCTGGGACCCGAGCTTTGTGAGGAGACTACGGCGAAGATCAGATTGTTATAGGCGCGGATCAAAACCGCGAACGACTACACCACTGCTTATACGAACCGCCGCCGTAGGGCTCTTGAATCTGAGTTTGGTGATAGAATTTGGTTGGAGGTAGCACCGTTCAGAGGGACAGTAAGATTTGGTAGGCGGGGCAAGTTACCCCGAATCTTATCGGTTCTCATGAGTTTCCAGAGTAAGTTGTTAGGTTGTTTTTCCCCCCCCCCAACTGTTTCTGTTTTACGTGATGTCTTCCAGGATAGCCTGTTGAGGATCAGTTAGATTTAGGTTCGGTACTGTCTGGGGTTGTCTGGTAGAAATACCGGCAACTGACTCGGGGTGCAATAAGATGCACCCGGAGGGTGGGACGCCGTGAGGCTCAGTATGGTAGTCTAAACTACCACTCCCGCCGCACCAGTACGGTGGTCCGATTGTTCTCAGGTTAGAGGAATGTTTATATTTTCTCGGTTGGTAGCGACACCTATCTGGTTGGTTCAGCTACTCTTGGAGGACCAAGAGTTCTAAGGGGGAGAATGTTACGGTCACCCCGAGCGGGTTGCGACCGGGTGACCCGGGGCTCCGGTTTTGGCCTGCGGGTCACGTTTTTCGGCGTTCAGGCGGCTCCCGAGCCCTATCCGAGTATCATTTTGGCGAACCCTTTCGTATTTTAGGTCGTGTGGGTCCCCCGGACGTTTCCGCCGAAAATATTTTTCTGGCGCCGGGGGGTTGTCGGGGTCGCCTCGGGACGTACAGCCGGTTCGGTAGCGTTCCCGGGACCTCGGATTGGGAAACCGTTTGCGGATTTGGAATCGTGGGAACGTCCCGGAGCATTTTACGCTATAAAATATTTTTGGGGCGGGACGTTCGCTGTGAAGGCATGTGCCCTCTCCCGTAGAAGGCATGTGCCCTCTCCCGTAGAATGCAGGTGCCATCTTCCGTAGAAGGCATAGGCCCTCTTCCGTAGAAGGCATAGGCCCTCTTCCGTAGAAGGCATAGGCCCTCTTCCGTAGAAGGCATAGGCCCTCTTCCGTAGAAGGCATAGGCCCTCTCCCGTAGAAGGCAGAGTGCCCTCTCCCGTAGAAGGCAGAGTGCCCTCTCCCGTAGAAGGCAGAGAGTGCCCTCTCCCGTAGAAGGCAGAGTGCCCTCTCCCGTAGAAGGCAGAGTGCCCTCTTCCGTAGAAGGCAGAGTGCCCTCTTCCGTAGAAGGCAGAGTGCCCTCTCCCGTAGAAGGCAGAGTGCCCTCTTCCGTAGAAGGCAGAGTGCCCTCTTCCGTAGAAGGCAGAGTGCCCTCTTCCGTAGAAGGCAGGTGCCCTCTTCCGTAGAAGGCAGGTGGCCTCTCCCGTAGAAGGCAGGGGCCCTCTCCCAAAGAAGGCATGGGCCTTCTCCCGAAGAAGGCATGACTTAGCCAATTTCAGATTTCTGGTGGATAAGGTTGACTCTTAAGTGTTGACCAAAGGGGAAAGGACACTTGTCATGGCCATATTAAAGATGGAAAGGAAAGAGGACACTTGTCATGCCCATATTAGAGATGGAAAGGAAGAAGTTTTAAAAGGATTGTGGAAAGCGTACAGGAGCTATTTTCATTTCATTTCTCCTTCTGCTTTCGCTTCATTTCTCCGACTGCTGCCGCCATAGCCTCCATTTTCTTCAAGCTTTGGATTCTTTATTTTCTTGGCTGAAATTCACCATGGGTGGACTCCAAAAAGTGGTAAGCTTCCTCCCTTGCTCTCTTTTCTTGTTGGAAACAAGAATCGGATGGAAAAAGAGAAGGATTTGTGAATTATGGGTTTGTTCTTAGCTATGAGCTAGGATGATTTTCTTCCTCCCATCTTTTAGTATGTTGTTCTTGGGTTGTATGGGAGTGATAATCAAGTGTTGGATTTTGGAAAACACACCTTGGGTAAAAATCCCCAAATTGCCGAATTTGTTGGAAAATTCTATGTTGATGTGTGTTTGTCTCCTTGATTCATGCTTCAAGTATGTTAATCCTAGCATGATTCTAAGCTTATGTATGGATTCAATTTGATGGAAAATATGTTGGGTTGGAAACCCCCATTTGGCCGAATTTATGAGATGATGTTCATTGTTGGATTTTGTTGTTTTGGATGCAATTGGATAGCATTCTTGGTTTAGAAGTGAAATTGGTGATTAGTATGATTAATTGGAAGTTTGAATGGATTGATTTGGAAGTTGGATAAAATTTGGCAAAGAAGCCAAATTTTTGGATAATTCTTTTTCCATGTTGGGATTTGATTTTGGTTGGATTGGATGCTAAGATGGTATTGGGGTTGAATTTAGGAGTGGTTTGAAGTTTGAAACGTTGAATTCGGTTAAGAAATGGAAAAGTTGCAATTAAACGGGATTATCGGAAAATGTTGGGTAATGAAGGGTTTTAAGGTTGGATTTGATCAGTTCTGCTTGTTGGATTATGTTTGTCAATGTATAATCTTGCATTGTCTAAGTTGGTTCTGAATTCTGAAGTTTCTGTGGAAATCTGGAATTTTACGGAAATTCTGCCGGATTTTCGGTTTTGGGGTCGGGGGTGTAGTTTGGTAGTGTGGTTGATAAGGATGCTAATTCAACTTGGTTTGACAGATTCGAGGTTCGGAAGTTAGGAAAAGAGAGGTTTCGAGTTTCGGTCGTAGTGTGGAAGTTGTCCGAATCGGTCTAATACTGGAATTGTGAGGTAAGGGTTTGGTTCGCTATTTTTGGTAAGATAGGTGTATGTTTAGTTTCATTTTCTGCTCTGCAGTATTTCAGTATTATATGCCTAGAGCATATTCTCGTAGTCCGTAGGTGTATGTATTGTAGCACTTCGCTTTTGCGTGTATTTCGGAAATTTCTGCTTTAAGGTACGTTCTGTGATCTGTAGGTGTATGCCTTGTGGCATACTTTGTCTGTTAACCCTACGTTTGTAGGTGTATGCCTTGTGGCATACTTTGTCTGTTAACCCTACGACAGTTGTGGGTTCGCTACCCCAGCTGGTGCACCATGCTTCTGTAATAGCTTCGGCTTCTGACTCCCTTAGAGGGAGGCTGTCGTTCTGATTTGTTATAAGGGTTTATGGCGATTTAGAATCGCACATCCTTCGGGATTCTGATATGTTTTTATTACATGCACGATATTCTGTATTCTGTTGCATATATTCTGTATATTGCTATCTTTCTGTTTTGCAGGGTTACATATGCTTATCTTACCCCAAATCCCTTACGGGTCCTTTTAGGACTCACCCTTTTTGGGTTCTGTTTTTGGATTTCAGGTAGGTCTGGTAAGCAGCCAGCGGGGTAGGTTTCCGCGAGGCTTCTGCCTTGGTTGTGTTGAGCAGCAGCAGTACCTTGCGAGCTGGGATTTTGTTTACTTGGTCTGAATCCCACGCGAGGTATTTTTGATGTTTAGGTCTAGGGTTGGCTCTGTAGCTGCATGTGCATAATTTCTGGTTTGCTGTGATGATTGTATATTCGTATATACTTATATATTCTGTTCTGTGCATGTTCTGAGCGCTTGGCGCTTGCTAGACACCTTAGGTTCTGTGAACTCTGTATGTATCTATGTTTGGTGCGTAAGCACTCGTCCATGGAGGGCGAGGCTTACTCTGTTGCTGATGCATGAATTGTATGTTTTGATTTTATTTTAGTTATACGTATGAAATTTTGTTAGGTTGCTTCCACTTTCATTTCGCTCTTTGGGTCCGCTACGCGCGGCGGGTCTCGATGGACCTGCCATTCCATATCACTCCGGCTTCCGCTTCCGGCGTCCCGGCGCCCCCGCCTCCGCAACCGGGCTCGGGTGGCGTGCGGTGACATCAGGTCTCGCCTTGGTGATCTCACTCGCCTCCATGGGTCTTACTCCCAGTCTCCTGCCTATACTGGCCCCGCCCAGATAAGGCCCTGGTACCCAGGTTCGTGCAACCCTCACCCCTTATTTGGCTATATTCTATTTGGGCCTTCGCCCCTATGGGCCTTCGCCCGCCGCTTGCTCCACTTGGAAATAGACCACTTGGTCGCCTGACATCAACCGGCCAATAAGGAGGGCAGCACGAGCCTGGGAGATCTTCACCAGATTTATACGCCAGACATTCTCTGACAAGTGAATCACCTAAGGCGGTTTGCTGAGATCTTCATCATCACAGCCGCCTTATCTCCAATCGATCGACACGAGACTTATCTCAACAGCCTATCTAAAGGGCTTCAACCTGGGAGGCTTTTCTCCGGCATCACTCTATAAATAGGGTGATGTCCACCTAAATCGGGTAAGCTACTACACGCCCCCACTCCCCTCTTGCTACTTCGAGTATTCTTCCTATCTTTTACAGATTACTCAACAGCAAGCTTGGAGTCTCAAGAACATCATCTTCTCCACCACATCAACCGAGAGTCCGGGCCTTCTTTAGGAGCGAGACTATCGGTTTGGCGCCGTCTGTGGGAGCGAAAGTTCTTACTATAAACCCATATTACAAACCACAAGCAATAAGTCATGCCAACCACCGGAGTGCCAACAGAATGTCGTCAAGGGAGGAGGAATCCTCCCGGGACAAATACGAACAATGATCCACCATCAGAGCCATCCCCGAACCACGTTCCCCCACAACGGGGAGAACTCTCTATTCACTCAACGGAGGAAAGCTCCTCCCACGTCAACCGTAACATACCTCAGGAGCATAACACTCCGCCTCCAAACACCCCCCCAACGGGCCTGGATCCGGCCGTCCTGCAAACGATCACTGAGGCGGTTGCTTTCAACTTACGTGAAACTCTCGCCACCACTCTTCGGGGCGTTCTGGATAGCGTTGGAACGCTGCGAACTAATCAGCCTGAACGCCCAGCTACTCCTCCTCAGCAAGTAAGTAACCCTGATCCTTCTTCGTCATTACTTATCGCGCTTACTAGACGTTTAGAGGAAGTGGAAAAAAGAGATGAAAGGGCCAGTGTCCATAATATCTCCAGGATGGGTCTGGACCACCTCTGGACCCAACCTTTTACTCAGAGGGTTTTAGAAACCCCTCTTCCGGACCAGTTTCGTCAGCCTAAGCTGGATGCTTATGATGGCCTGTCAGACCCTGATATTCATCTCCAGCGTTACGTTTCCGCAATGGCAATAGCAAGGGCGGACGACAACACGCTCTGTAGAGCTTTCAGCTCCACACTTACTGGGGCCGCTGCCAACTGGTACTCCTCTCTCAGTGACAAACGGTTTGATTCCTTCGAGGAGCTATCCCGCAATTTCGCCATCCATTTTGTGGTATCCAATCAACCTCCTAATTCGGCAGGGGACCTTCTTAAGATTCGGCAGTAAAAGGATGAGGCCCTCTGTGAATATATTCAACGCTTCCTGGCCGAGTCTATCCGGGTCCCTAACTGGGAGAAGAAGCTCGCTTTGCTTGCAGCTATCCAAGGCCTCATTTGAGTCCCTTTTCTTTGTGGATGTCCACACTAACCCGCCCACCAACATGGAACAATTCTTAAGTACAGCGTCGCGGTTCATGAATACGGAAGAGGTCACTCGACCACTCGCCAGAGCCGCCACGGCGGACGCCAAGGGACAACCCTCGCGACCGGACCCTAGGTCTCAAAGGCAGTACCCCACACCCCCTAGTGGGGAAAGGGCATACATTTCTCTTCCCCCGCTGAGGGAATCTCGCACCAACATCCTCCATGCCTTGGAACAAAAGAGGGCGGTCCCCACTTGGCCCCGCCCCCTCTCCCAGGAAATAACAAGGCAAAGCAACAAGTTTTGCCGCTACCACCGTGACAAAGGTCACGACACTGAGGACTGTTTTGAGCTCAAACGTATGATTGGAGAAATGCTGGCTCAAGGCAAGCTCAGGGAGTACTTGCTCCAAACTGACGAGGGCCGTAGAAGAGAAGGTGACCGTGAAGGGCGCCGGCCGGAGGACCGCCGGCGGGGACGCTCCCAGCAAAACCCAGGTCAGGAGAATCTGGTTCAGGTCCCCCCGGCAAGGGGACATATCGGCGTAATCACACAGTGTGAAGGCGCTTCGGCAAGACGCCGTCATATGAGGCAGATCTACCAGATAGACCACTCCTCTACTCAGTGTGCAGCGATGGCACCTCTGTGGCAATACCGCACGCTGACCCCTTGGTTATCACTGCCCGTATTGCGGGATGGGACGTCGATAGAATCTACATGGATACGGGGGCGAATGCCAACGTAATCTACAAGCACACTTTGGTTGAGGCAAAGGTGCCTTTGTCACAAATTCAGCCCGCGAAGGGCGCCACCTTTGGAATAGGACGGGATGAAATCCCAACCTTGGGGTCGATCACCCCGCCTACATGATGATGGGAACCACCAAGGAGAAAAAGCAGGTATGTCATTCGAGCTATGTGGACTTTATTGTCCTGGATCTCCATACGCCATATAACGCCATCATCGGGCGACATACTCAAACTGAGTTCCATGTCCGCTGTGATGTGCGAACTCTGACTCTAGTTTTTCACACTGCGGCTAGGGATGCCTATATCTTTGTCAACCAGAATTTGGACAGATGAAATTATGTCTATTCCCTCGCCGGGCCCCCGCAGCTTCCCGGCCATCCGAGCCTAAGAGGAAGGCACCCGCAGAGGAAGCTAGTCCTGTGGCGAAACCGCCCGACTTGTCCGGAACCTTTGAAGAAGTTGAGATCTCTCCGGGAAGAAGTTCCGGGTGGGAAAGGACCTCGAGGAAAAAGATCAGCAGGCGCTCATCCATCTCCTCCATGCCAACAGTGATGTCTTCGCATGGAGCCCTGAGGACCTACCAGGAGTTGATCCTGCTGTTATTTCTCACAAGTTAAGTGTACTCCCGGCTTTAGCCGGTTAGACAGAAAACAAGGGGCATGGCCCTTGACCGTAAGGACTTTATGCGCACCGAAGTGCGAAATTGCTTAAGGCAAATATAATCAAGGAAGTTCACTACTCTGAATGGGTTGCGAATATTGTCCTCGCCGATAAAGAGGGCGGTCAGTGGCGACTTTGCGTGGACTACAAGGGGGTTAATAGGGCCTGCCCAAGGGACCCCTATCCTTTACCATCCATTGACCAACTGGTTGACTCAACCGTTCATCACTCGGTTTTTTCTTTTCTCGATGCTTATAGCGGGTACCACCAAGTCTTTATGGACCCGGAGGACGCGGTAAAAACCGCCTTTACTACTGGCGAAGCAGTATATCATTATATCGTAATGCCCTTCGGCTTAAAGAATGCGGGGCTACCTTCCAAAGGCTTGTAAATCAAGTCTTCGCAGGCCGATTGGCCGAAATCTTGAAGCTTATGTGGATGACATTGTGGTCAAAAGCAAGGCCGTCTCAACCCATCTCACGGACTTGAAGGAAACATTCGACAACTTCCGCAAATACAATATGCGATTAAATCCAAAGAAGTGTATCTTCGGCGTGGGCGAAGGGAAGTTCCTGGGATACCAAATCTCCAAAGGAGGAATCCATGCAAATCCCAAAAAGATTGAGGCAATCACTACCTTGCGCACCCCAAGGGGGCTCAAGGAAGTCCATCAGCTGGCAGGATAGATAGTGGCCTTGGGACGTTTCGTCTACAAACTAATTGATCGCTGCAATCCTTTCTTCGATCAGATTCGCAAGAAAAAGCTTGCAAATGGACGGAGGAGTGTCGGGAGGCATATGCCTCCATCAAGCGACACCTGCAAGAACTACCGGCACTCAAGTGCCCTAGGCCGTGCGATGACCTGGTCCTTTACCTCGCCACCTCGAGAAAGAGGTGTAAACCTGTCCTTATTAAGGAAGAAGCCGCCAAGCAATGGCCGGTCTATTACACCAGCCACACTCTCCAAGATACGAAACAAGGTATCCTCCTCTCAAAAGGCTATATTGTCCCTTGTATATGCAGCAAGGAAGCTCAAGCCCTATTTCCAAGGGCACACTATTATAGTCCGAACGGACTTGCCAATTCAGGACATCCTAAGGCGCCCCGAACATTCAGGGCGCCTCGCCAAGTAGTGCATCGAGCTTGGCGGCTTTAACATCAATTATGAGCCCAGAAAGGCAATTAAGGGCCAGGCCCTCGCCGACTTTATTGCGGAATTCTCGAATGCTGATGTACTCTCGGCCCCTGGGCAGGGCCCCACACCTCGTCCCACTCCTCCCGAATGGGACTTATTTGTGGATGGCTCATCCAAACTTGAATCCCCGCGAAGTGTGTATCTACGTGGACCCCTAGGTATGGAAGTATTCCTTCGTGTCTCTTTTCAATTTCAAGTAACTAACAATGTTGCAGAATATGAGGCCCTCGTCGCCGGGCTGAAACTCGCCACAAGGGCAGGCATCCGCCGCCTCCATGTCCACAGTGACTCGCAGCTGGTGATTCACCGGAGTTCAAGGGTGCGCCGAGTGCAAGGACGCCACCACGATCAAATACCTTAAGTTGGTAAACACCCTACGAACCGACTTTGAAGAAGTCATCTTTATACATGTTCCTCGTTAAGAACACTACAGCAGACATGCTATCAAAGGGAAAACTCCCTCTACCACAGCCACTCGGCCGGTCCTTCCATCGCGGAAGGTATTGATATTGCCTCTCTAGCAACGCATGATCCGATCCGCAGGCCGGAGAAACCCTATCATTGCTGCGCTAAAAGCCAGCACCACAGATCCCGAGTTCGCAAGCAAGCCCTCCGCTTCGTCCTCATTGATGACCAATTATGGCATCGCGGGTTTGCGGCGCCTCTACAACGGTGCCTTAGCACCCTTGAGGGACGCTCTGTCTTGGACACTCTCCACCAAGGCAATTGTGGCGCTCACATCGCTGCGGAGGCACTCGCCCACAAAGCCCTTCGTCAAGGGTATTCTTGGCCTACCTTGAAAAAGGGCGCGCCGCCTTTGGTCAAAACGTGCCACCGGTGCCAAATCAATTCTCGCATCCGGCGGCTACCATCTACGGATTCTCCGGATCGACAAATCCGGTGCCTTTTGCCTGTGGGGCCTCGACCTCATTGGTCCAATGCCGAACGCTCGGTCGGTGCAACGCTTCGTGTTGTAGCGATTGATTATTTTTCTAAATGGGTCGAGGTAGAACCCCTGGTATCACTTCCGCCAAGATTATCAAGTTTCTTTGGAAGAATCTTGTGCGCGTCTGGCAGCCCTCGTGCTATTATTATAGATAATGGCACTCGATTCGCCGATCACGGTGTCCAACAATGGGCACGGGACAATAATGTCCGCATGCTTTTTGCCCGGTGGCGCACCCCGATCTAATGGGCAGGTTGAGGTCACCAACCGAACCCTCAAGGAAGGCCTCAAGAAACGCCTGGAAGGGGCCAAGGGCCGCTGGGTAGATGAACTCCCAAGTGTCTTATGGGACTATCGCACCACAACATGAACCCCCACAGGAGAAACGCCTTTCTCTCTAGTATACGGCGCAGATGCGCTCCTGCCTATTGAGGTAGACCTCCCTACAATCCGTATGATCAACTTCACTGACGAAGCCAATGCTCAAGGGCTCCGTGCCAAACTCGACTTAATCAAAGAATTACGCGAAGGTGCTCGCCTTCGCATGACTGCCCTCAAACAGAGGCTCAGTCTTCACCATAATTCCCGGGTAAAACCCAAGGCACTGCAACAAGGAGGCCTCGCCTTGCTTAAATCAACCCTCACCGCTCGCGACCCCAAGCAGGGTGTCCTACGACCCAAGCTGGGGCGGGCCTTATATTGTTCATAAACAAGTCCGCCCAGGAGTCTATGAACTACAAGACCATGATGGTCGTCTGCTCCCCCGCAACTTTCATGCGGATGACTTGCGCCCATATTACGTGTAAGTCCTTAGTCTTACAAATTCAATACAATACATATGTGTTTCTTCCTGTCTTACAGCTTATATGGCATTTCAAATGCCCTCTTCAAACGCCCTCTGTACCCGGCCGGTCAGACTGGCTACCTGCCTGTGTTATGGCATCAGACCTTGTCAGGTCTCACTTCTCCACACAGGTGGTTGCGGGGCTCATTCCCCAACCGACCTTCAACTCGCCCCGCCCCAAGGGTAATCCCCTTGCGCTGCGGAAGGGTAACCCCCTTTTGGCTCCTTCAGGAAGGTCTATGTGTAAGTCGTCCTCGCACGCCACAGCAGACCTTCCGCTCGGACTTCTCCACACGGGTGGTGGCGGGTCTCATTCCCAACCGACCTTCAACTCGCCCCGCCCCAAGGGTAATCCCCTTGCGCTGCGGAAGGGTAACCCCCTTTTGGCTCCTTCAGGAAGGTCTATGTGTAAGTCGTCCTCGCACGCCACAGCAGACCTTCCGCTCGGACTTCTCCCCACAGGTGGTTGCGGGTCTCATTCCCCAACCGACCTTCAACTCGCCCCGCCCCAAGGGTAATCCCCTTGCGCTGCGGAAGGGTAACCCCCTTTTGGCTCCTTCAGGAAGGTCTATGTGTAAGTCGTCCTCGCACGCCACAGCAGACCTTCCGCTCGGACTTCTCCACACAGGTGGTTGCGGGTCTCATTCCCCAACCGACCTTCAACTCGCCCCGCCCCAAGGGTAATCCCCTTGCGCTGCGGAAGGGTAACCCCCTTTTGGCTCCTTCAGGAAGGTCTATGTGCAAGTCGTCCTCGCACGCCACAGCAGACCTTCCGCTCGGACTTCTCCACACAGGTGGTTGCGGGTCTCATTCCCCAACCGACCTTCAACTCGCCCCGCCCCAAGGGTAATCCCCTTGCGCTGCGGAAGGGTAAACCCCTTTTGGCTCCTTCAGGAAGGTCTATGTGTAAGTCGTCCTCGCACGCCACAGCAGACCTTCCGCTCGGACTTCTCCACACAGGTGGTTGCGGGTCTCATTCCCCAACCGACCTTCAACTCGCCCCGCCCCAAGGGTAATCCCCTTGCGCTGCGGAAGGGTAACCCCCTTTTGGCTCCTTCAGGAAGGTCTATGTGTAAGTCGTCCTCGCACGCCACAGCCAGACCTTCCGCTCGGACTTCTCCACACAGGTGGTTGCGGGTCTCATTCCCAACCGACCTTCAACTCGCCCGCCCCAAGGGTAATCCCCTTGCGCTGCGGAAGGGTAACCCCCTTTTGGCTCCTTCAGGAAGGTCTATGTGTAAGTCGTCCTCGCACGCCACAGCAGACCTTCCGCTCGGACTTCTCCACACAGGTGGTTGCGGGTCTCATTCCCCAACCGACCTTCAACTCGCCCCGCCCCAAGGGTAATCCCCTTGCGCTGCGGAAGGGTAACCCCTTTTTGGCTCCTTCAGGAAGGTCTATGTGTAAGTCGTCCTCGCACGCCACAGCAGACCTTCCGCTCGGACTTCTCCACACAGGTGGTTGCGGGTCTCATTCCCCAACCGACCTTCAACTCGCCCCGCCCCAAGGATAATCCCCTTGCGCTGCGGAAGGGTAACCCCCTCTTTGGCTCCTTCAGAAAGGTCTATGTGTAAGTCGTCCTCGCACGCCACAGCAGACCTTCCACAAGGGCTCCCCAAACACAGCAGTGGGTCTTACCCCCCAGAACCTCAGATGGTTCTCCACTTGTCTCAACAAGCGTCCTACTGCCTTCGCCAAACACGCGACTCCAGGCTCCAGGTAAACTGAGCCTTTTTATTGCATGCTTATCGTATAAATGATGGGCAAACTACAGGGGTCTTCTACTTGGTACACCGTCCACTACCCAAGGGCTTACTCCCTAAACAGGCCCTGAACTTATCTCAAAAAGTGGTCTCCATCACAGTGGCTCAACAAGTAAACCCACAAGTCATTTGGAATGACTCATGTGGCTCCGCCATTACGGATCTTGAGTGCCTCGTCACTATAAACTTAAAACTGAGTCTCCAGCTCCTTGATAAGTAGTCCTTGTGGCTTCGCCTTCGCGGACCCCAGAAGGACATCTCTCCATGAGACAGGACTTAGCCTATGGTTATTAAACTAAGCTAACGTACCCTACAGGGCTATCGCGAGTTAAAGCGAATCTACAAAGCAGTGAAGGTAAAAGGAAGTTTTACTTCATCTATTGTTCCCAAAAAGTGTGTGAATGCAGGTCTTTATACAAAATAGGGGGGCATCCACATGTTGGAGCCTCCACCCTAGTCCAGAAGGGCATACCAGGCATCGCCCATCTTCCTTCCCTGCTCCCCCCACTGAAGCAGCGCCTCTACCGTTGGCTCATTGGTGTTGGCAGCATCCAGGATCCCAAGGCTTAGAGCTGGAAACGCCTTCTCCACTTGAAAGCGGCATCGCAGCCAGCCCTCCTCGTAGGCCTGCGCCCCCGCTTCGCCCAGGGCTTGGATCTCGCCAAGCTTCTCCACCAGTCGAGGCATCCGCTCAGGGATGGGCACCTTGATGGAGGAAGAGGACTCAGGATCCTCACCTTCAAAGGAGGGAAGGCCCAGATCCTTCTCCATCTCCCACACAGAGGCCGTTGCCTTCTCCGGAGTCGATGGCGACCTCCGGGCGTGCCTTGGGGCAACCTCAGCAGCAAGCCTGCCCTCCTCCACCTTCTTCTCTGCCAGTTGAGCCTGGACAGTAGCTTGGCTCCTCGCCTCCTCAGCTGCGGCCTCTGCCTGCTCAACTTGGGCCTTCGCCACTGCAAGGGCGGCTTTGTTTTCTGCCTCCAAGGAAAGGAGGGACTCCTTCAAGACAGCATTTTCAAGCTGCTTGGCTTCCAGCATTGCTTCCTGCTGAAGGAAGCGTTGCTTCGCAACATCAAGAAGGCAGGCCTGCTCCCACCGGTACCGCATGCTGTGTGCCCGCTCTTGGTTGCCATAATCGCACCAACTCTCTAGTTGGGCCACGCGCTTGGCATGCTCCTCCTTGAGCTCCTCCTCCCTCTTCTTTGAGGACTCCAGCTCCCTCCTGAGAGAGGCAATCTCTGATATCTGGCGTCGTCCCGCTTATTGGCATACTTGAAAGTCATGCCATTGCTCAGCAATGACATGACCTTTGACAGCCGCCGCATCCCAATACTATTAAAGCGAAGCGAGAAAAGGCCAAACTAAACTTATGCATAAAGACCAGAAGCTGTCTTACCTGCAGACTTTGTTGAGCTGCCTCCCTCATGAATTCAGCAGGGGAGTCCAGGCTCCGCTCGGTCACCTCCCTGTCATAGGGGGTGCGCAGCCCCTCCAGGCAGGATTGGAGGGTCTGCTCCCCTCCCCGCAGCAGTGAACTGCTGTTCCTAAGAAGGAAGACTGGATCCCATGCATCCTTCACGAGCCTCCCTTGCTCCTTGTACACCCTAAGCCTGGTCTGGTGCCTCTGGACTCTCAGGAGGTCGGGCTCCTCAGACCACTTGGGGACCGACTTGGCGGCAACGCGCCTCCGCTCCAAATAGTGAGACCAGACTCCGGTCTTCTCAAGGACCTCGGTCCTGGTCCCCAAATCGGCAGGGATCTCTGTCGGGACCCCTTGGTCCACAAGAGCCTCATAGGGACCGGCCCCTTGGCCTGAAGGGCCCTCGCCTACAAAGAACAGGCATCAAGCAACTAGGAAACAAAAGTATGAACTCAAAAACAAAGAAGATACTGTCAAAGTCAAAAAGACTTACCAGCAGAAGGACGCCCCCATCCACTGACTTCCAGCTGGCTGCTGGAAGGTTGGGCAATCTCCCAACCACTTGTCCTCGCAGAGGACCGTGTTACCAGACCCCCTTCCTCCGGGGCCTCACTATTAGAAGAGGAAGAAGTCTCCTCAACCACCAGGATCCTCTTCCCCTTTATTGCAGGGGCCCCCTCCCCTGAAGGGGCCTCTACAGGGATCCCCTCCCCAGAAGGGATGGCTGCAGGGATCTCCCCCCCTGCATTAGTGGTCTCCGCCTCCTCCGTGGGAATGGTACCTCCCGCTGGCCAGGACTCCCAATGGCCTTTGCAGCCTGGTTGCCCCTCCTTCTCATAGAGATCAGGATGTTGGCCGCTGACATCTTACCCTTGGGAGGAGGCACTCTTCCTCTGGTGATGATCTCTGCCGCGACCACATGACCGGGCAAGTCTTCACCTTGAATTGGTGAAGGGCTCGCGAAGAGCCCAGATACAAAGGCCTCAGCAGCGGCCTCCTCGGAAGAAATAGGCTGCACCACCGAGATGGGCACGGCCTCTATGGGAACAACGCTACCTGCTCGCGCTCCTTCCGGGCCCTCTGCGAAGGCACGACCTCTTCAACGGTGAGAGGCATTTCAAACTCCACCCGTCTGGCTTCTTCAGCCAGGGGCTCCCCACTGGGAACTTCTTCCCCAGCAGGCTCCCTGGCCTCTTCAGCTGAAATGGCTGGAGTAGGACCCTCTTCCCCAGCAGGCTCCCTGGCCTCTTCAGTTAAAATAATTGGAGTAGGCCCCTCTGCTCCAGCAGGATTCTCAGGCTCTCTCTTCTTCAGGCTGCGTGGCAGCCACTTTCCTCTTTTTCTTCTCCGGCTGAGAAGCCATCGAAGGCTTGATACCAGCCCTCTTTTTGGACAGTTTGGGGACAATGGGTCCCAACACCTTGACCGCCATGGCGGGCGTCTTCCCAAGTGCACAAGCCAGTGCACTCGTTGGGCGTGCGCATGGATGCTTTCTTACCACAGGCTTCGCCAGACTCTGCAACGGCATCTGCAGACAAAAAGGGACTTCAGACCAGGTTCTACCAGACCTCTTACAAATTTACAGTATATTAGTATGTATGCGCAGCGTACCTTTGGGCGCCGCTAGAGCGGCGAAGAAAGAGTCTATCATTGTCCCACGGTGGACGGGAGCCCATCCCTCGTATGGCGGGGGCATCCTAGGGTCCAGCACGAAACCCGTGCTAATCCCAGCCACCCTTAGTGTGGTCTCGTCCAGTTGGGCAGCTGAGAAGGGAAGAACGCCTCGCACGCGCTCCTCGAAAGGACATCGTCCAACCACCCCGATAGTTGAGCGTATGCCTGCCACCGCACTCCCCGTGAGTCGGCCACAGGCCTCCACGCAATGCTTTGCACGGATTGTCGCGTCCTCGCCACGGGAAAGTCCCATGTGCCTTCGCGCGGCAAGAAGAAAAAGGATCCGTGCCAGTTGTGGTAGGATCGGGGCGAAGCGGTGAAAGAGATGGAGTGGTTACCTCCAACGTTTATGGGAGTGACGTAGAAGAACGCACCCCCACTCCTCAGCTCCAACCGATAGAAACGGTTGAACACATCGGCGAATGGCTTCACGCCGGCCATGTGGCAGGCGACGATAAAGCCCGCAATACTCAGAAAAGTATTGGGCGCCAACTGAGTGGGGGGCATTCCCCAATCGGCACAAAGATCTTGCACCAGTTGCGGGAAGGGATACCGTAATCCCGCCGAAAGCTGCGCCGTGTACAGGCACAGCACCCGGTTCTCCTTGTTCTCCTCGGTAACGGGCCAACCCATCGCCCGACAAACACCCGCACGGGACGCATATACCGGCGTTTTCTCCACGGGCCAGAAGGCCTCCACCATATCCTGGTGAATTCTCTCAAACTTCACCGTGGTCTTCTCGAGAGGAGCGACCACTTGGGCGAACAGCTTCCTTGGAATCCATCCTGCAAAAGGAAGAACAGATAGGCATATAAATCGAAACAGCCCAGCAAAGGCATTTCGGCAAGCGCTCAGTGCGCTCAGAGAACTTGAAGCACTCAGTGTGCGGGAAGAAAAAACTTACCTGATTTGTTAAAAAGTGAGCAAGAACGGACGGAGCGGTTGGCAAATGAACAGTTGACCGGCGGAATCTCAAACGAAAAGGAGGAACCACCGCAAATCACCTCTCAACTGCCGATGAAATAGCCAAGAAACGAAAGAATACGAAAGGGTTACTCAGAACAGAGCGAACAAATGCAAGAGTGGAGAAGAAAGGCTTCAATCTTCTCGGGTACGCTTTTATAAGCCCGCCAAAATGAAAAAGCGCTTTTTAAGCGTGAATGACTCCTGAGGCGCCACGTGCCAGCATCCAGCGGTTATTAAACCTCTCCCCTGCCGTACAAAAAGAAGAAACGCTTTTACAAAGCGTAATCGACCCCTACGGCGCCACGTGTTGCGTCCCATAACGGTCAGTAAACCTCTCATCTTCCTTTATCTCTCCTGCATTAAATGTTGAAGAGACTCTTCGCTGCCTTCACAATCAAACGGTCCGCAAACGGCCCAAGCGCCTTCGCCAACTCCAAAGACTTGGAATTTGAGCAGTACGGGACCCCGCCCATACTCGCCTTCAGGAGGAGGCATCTTGGTACACTACCCAAGCAAATGCCCCCCTCCTCAGAAACTCACAAGGATCATGAAGGATCCAACACAGAGTATCAGACCATAAAAGGTCATCGCGCTCCACACAAAAGGTCATCGCGCTCCACACAAACTCAGTTACGTGATCACACGCCTCAACATGGTATTTTCAAACAAGTATCTTCAACACAGAGTAAAGGGTCGTGAAGGATCCAACACAAACTATCAGATTATAAAAGATCTTCACTTATGACTACTACATCGGTCCTCAGCAAAGTACTTTCAAAAAACGGAGTACAGGACCCTGCCCATACTCCGCTCTCAGGAGGAGGCATCTTGGTACACTACCCAAGCAATCGCGCCCTCGCGTTGCATCAGAATCATACGAGGCCTTTGGAGAGGTCTCATCCTTGTGGTCTCCGGTATCGCCTTCGCAAGGTCTCATCCTTGTGGTCTCGGTGACGCCTTCGCAAGGTCTCATCCTTGTGGTCTCGATGTCGCTGCGCGAGGTCTCGCCCTCGCGGGCCCCAAGTCTCGCATGGGCGATGTCTCACACTCACCTTTGCGTCTCTGGGGCCTTCGCGGGCTACCCTCGCAGTCTCAGGTCTCGCCTTGGTGATCTCACTCGCCTCCATGGGTCTTACTCCCAGTCTCCTGCCTATACTGGCCCCGCCCAGATAAGGCCCTGGTACCCAGGTTCGTGCAACCCTCACCCCTTATTTGGCTATATTCTATTTGGGCCTTCGCCCCCCGCCGCTTGCTCCACTTGGAAATAGACCACTTGGTCGCCTGACATCAACCGGCCAATAAGGAGGGCAGCACGAGCCTGGGAGATCTTCACCAGATTTATACGCCAGACATTCTCTGACAAGTGAATCACCTAAGGCGGTTTGCTGAGATCTTCATCATCACAACCGCCTTATCTCCAATCGATCGACACGAGACTTATCTCAACAGCTGTCTAAAGGGCTTCAACCTGGGAGGCTTTTCTCCTGGCATCACTCTATAAATAGGGTGATGTCCACCCTAAATCGGGTAAGCTACTACACGCCCCCCCCACTCCCCTCTTGCTACTTCTGAGTATTCTTCCTATCTTTTACAGATTACTCTGAACAGCAAGCTTGGAGTCTCAAGAACATCATCTTCTCCACCACATCAACTGAGAGTCCGGGCCTTCTTTAGGAACGAGACTATACTATCACCTATCTCTTGGAGGCGTGGGATTACGGTCCCCCCTCCGGTCGCAGATCACGCTGTCTGCGCGTGTTAACCATACCTGAAAACATTTCAGACCAATCAGAGTCCAGACAAATCAGTCACTTCTAATCTCTGCAGAAGCTAGCAGCAGTTTTCTAAGGCTCTGTAGTGCAATGCAATACTTGACACAGAAGTTATTTCTCAGAATGATAAAATCATGTATTTCACAAAATCACAGAAGCAGCTCATGCTTATTTCACCAAATCTTTTTTCCTAATACACAATTTTACGTACCCGGATCTTTTCTACAATCCCTCACTCGTAATAATTTTACCAGAATCCAGAAATCCCGAGTTCCGAAATCTGCACCTACCAGGATAACTTGAAGGATCAAACATTGCTTCACAATTTTATTTTAAAGTGGTTCAAGTAAGGAGGTGACCAATCTCCGTACCAAACCATTCTAAAATAAAATGTGCAGCAATAGTTGTCACTACAAGTAACCACTGGCGACCAATATGGTCACTTATCTGCTCTGATACCAACTTGTCACAATCGCCACCCGAGCCCGGTTGCGGAGACGGGGGCGCCGGGAGTTCGGAAGCGGAAGCCGAATGACATGGGATGGCAGGTCCATCGAGACCTACCACGCGTAGCGGACCCGCAAGGTGATTGTGCGCGCAGCCTGAAAATTTCACACATATAACTAAAATGTCCATGGTGAGTCCCGCCCCTCCGAAACGGACGAGCACATCACCATCACCATATATACAGTTCATGCATTAGCAACAAAGTAAGCCCCGCCCTCCGTGGACGAGTGCTTACGCACATAACATGGATACACACAGAGTTCCCCGAAGGTAGGGTATCTACCAAGCGCTAAGCGCTCTGAACACACGACAGAACAGAATATATGTATATATACAGTAATCACATCAATCCAGAAGTATGCACATGCAGCTCAGAGCCAACCTAAGCCCTATACGTCGATACCTCGCGGGATCCAGACCAAAACCGCTAACTCAACAAAATCCCAGCCCGCAAGGTAAAGGCTGCTGCTCACACGTACACAACCAAAAACGAAGCATCACGGAATTCTACTCCATTTGGCTGCTTGCCAGGTCTACCTGAAACCCAAAGACAGAACACCAAAAGGGTGAGTCCTCGGAAGGACCCGTAAGGGATTTGGGGTAAGATAACCATATGTAACCCTGCAAAATAGAAAGTTAGCAATACACAAAATATAAGCAACCGAATACAAAGTACAAAGCATGCAATGGACACAGCTCAAAATTCCGAAGGATGTGCGATTCTAAATCGCCATAAACCCGTATAATGAATCAAAACGACAGCCTCCCTCCAAGAGAGTCCGAAGCCGAAGCTATTACAAAAGCATGGTGCACCAGCTGGGGTAGCGAACCCCCAACTTTCGTAGGGTGAACAGAAAGAGTATGCCACAAGGCATACACCTACAGATCACAGATTATGCCTTAAGGCACATATTCCCGAAATACCTGCAAAACAGAAAGTGCAACGAAACATACACCTATCTTACCAAAACAACAGAACCAAACCCTTACCGCACAATTCCAGAGTAGTCGACTGATTCTGAACAACTTCCATCCCGCGACCCGAAATCCCGGAACCTTTCTTTTTCTGCCTTCTGGACTTCAGAATCTGTCAATCAAAGCTGATTTAGCAACTTTACCAATCACACTACCAATCTACGCCCCCGACCCGAATCTGGAAATCCGGCAGAATTACCGCAAAATTCCAGATTTCCGCAGAAACGTCAGAATTCAGAACCGACTTAGACAATGCAAGATTATACATTGACAACCACAATTCAACAAGCAGAACTGATCAAATCCAACTATTCATCAACAAAAGAATCCATCAAAAATTCGGCCATAATTCCTCCCTCCACCGGGAGATTTTTCCGACGATCAGACAACACATTCCTGCATCCTATCCATCCAATATCAACATATAATAATCACTCAACCATCCAACGGTTCAATTTCATCACACACAAATGAGAAATTCGGCCAAAACCAACATTTCACCCGGGACTTGTTTCCAACGATCCAACAACAGATTCCTACTCTCTACTAACCCGACATTAACATATATCAAGCATGCAACGATCCAACGGTTCATTTTCTTCAAATCTCAGATCACAACCCAGAAATTCAATTTTCCAAACTTGCTAGATAGACCACAGAATCAAACCATACCTCAGGCAGACGTAGTACTCGAGCTCTTGATCAACTTTCCAGATGAACTCTCGGGCAAAGGAGCAACTTAGACCTTAGATTTGAAGCTTGGAAAAATAAAAAATGGTGGCAGAGAGAGAGAGCTCATAATCGGCGCATGAACGAAGAAGAAGAAGACTAGATTTGTTTGTTTTTTTTCCAATTACTAACACTTATATAAAAGCCAAGTCATGTGCTAAGCACATGACTACTAATATGACACAAAAATGATGTCATAATGACATCATTACCACACACACATGAACAATAAAGCCAAAAGACTTACCAATCAATCAATCACCACACGCCATGTGTCGCGGTTTGGCTCGTCCCGAGCCCGAAAACTGCCCGAAACTGAAATTCCCGACCCAGAACATTTTTCCTCGCAGAAAAATGTAAAATATTTCTACACCTCCAAAACTACCTCCCAACTGCGAATCTGATTCCTGGGTTGCTCCCGGGAGCCATTTCTCCGCCCAGAACCCCCGAAAGTCACCCGGGAACAACCCCCCGGCCAGAAAAATTATTTTCCGCGGAAATGTCCGGCACACTACCAGGACACCAAAAATCAAATATCAAATCGATCCGAACTCCGGTGAAGATTCTGGAAGCAATGCCCGTTGGCCGGTGGCCACCGAGTGCCCGCTTCATCCCATGTCACAAAACTGATGATGCATCTCATGTGGCTGAATTATTTTCGAAAATATTGTGAAGTATCATGGCTTGCCTCTAAATCTATTATGAGTGATAGGGACTCAAGGTTCCTTAGTCACTTTTGGAGGACTCTTTGGAATCGGTTGGGGACGAGTGGCCACATCACCATCCTCAAACCGATGGCCAAACGAAAGTGACTAACCGAACCTTGAGAAGGGGATTGGGTGTGGTTGCACCTTAGGAAAGAGAGATTCCCTCAAGCTACAAAAAGCAAACTGTCACCTAGGGGAGATGGTCCGTTTCGGATCACAAGGAAGATTAATGATAATGCATATATGCTTGACTTACCTTGTGATGGATCTTATAATGTGTATGCAACTTTTAATATCTGTGATTTGCTTCCTTATGAAGGTGATCTTGAAGAATTGAATCCGAGGTCGGATTCTCCTCAAGAGGGAGGGAATGATGTGGGCATCCCCCAAGCTCATTCCGAGACACCAAGAGAAGAGTCAAGTCCTCTCCAAGGACTTGGAGGTCCAATGACGAGAGGCCGATTGAAGAAGATGAAGGAGGAGCTCCAAGCCTTCATGAGAGTTATGGATCAAGATGAAGGGCTGGACCAAGAGCAAGAGAGAGTCACCCAACTCCTGCACATGGGCTTTTACATGGAGGAGGGTCACCTACCGAGCTTGGAGGCCTTTAGCTACTCAACCCTTGTGGCCGAAGCGCCTCCCACGCGCTCCACTCGCCACCATGTCAACTCCACGCACTACCTAAGGCATCGGACATCGCGGCGCCCGACATCACCAGCCCCAAGGCCTTCCCAAGTCTCTCCTGAGGCCGCGTGCCCTTTTGCGCACCCATGGCCCCTTGGTGCACCCATAGCCCCTTTGGCGCACCCATGGCCCCTTTGGTGCACCCATGGCCCCTTGGCGCGCCCATGGCCTCTTTGGCGCACCCATGGCCCCTTTGGCGCACCCATGGCCCCTTGGCACACCCATGGCCCCTTTGGCGGACCCATGGCCCCTTGGCGCACCCATGGCCCCTTTGGCGCACCCATGGCCCCTTTGGCGCACCCATGACCCCTTTGGTGCGCCCATGGCCCCTTTGGCGCACCCATGGCCCGTTTGGCGAACCCATGGCCCGTTTGGCACACCCATGGCCCTTTCGCGCATCCATGGCCCCTCGGGAGAACCCATGGTCTTGGAGAACCCCCCTGAACATGTGCCTGGAACAGCCTTTGTGATTTTTGTAACATCCTTCCATTTCTTCATAAATCCATTTATGAAGGAAATGAATCCATTTAGGAGGAAATGGAAGGAAAGAATTAGTCTACTATTTTTGACTTTTCAACTCTTTTTGAAATGTCTATTTCTCCCTCCATTTCTCCATAAATCATTTTCTTTTATGGAGACAATGGATAGTGATTTAGGGAGGAAGTGAAAGGAGAGATGTGAAGGCACATTTCACATCTTTTTACTATTCCTTCCCTCCCTTCCCATATAGGCAATGATCTGCTCAATGTAACACTTAGAACATACTTTGTAAGAACACCCTTTGGCCGAAAATACCAAGGTTCAAGTTCTTCCTTTGTTCTCAATTCTTGCTCCATCAATCCATTAGTGATCCATGCAAGATGATCCAATTTAATACCTAGCATTGTTTGATCTAGTAATCAAAAGGTTCTAGGTTCCATTCTCTACCTTTGGCTGAATTGTTTACTCCACTTTCTTGGAGTTCGCCTCATTCAAGCTAGATCCCAAGCTCTTGATCATACAACCCTTGTGTGATCATATCACCTTGCCCTTGAAGATACTTCAAGGACAAATGATCCGTGTGGATCACAAACTCCCTAGGTAGCAAATAATGACTCCATACCCTCAATGATCTTACAAGAGCATAAAACTCTTTGTCATAGGTAGAGTAATTCAAAGTAGCTCTACCTAGCTGCTCACTGAAAAATGCAATGGGACGGCCTTCTTGATTCAAAACCGCACCAATGCCTATCCCAATTTGGAAGAGCAAGCAAGGGTGCGTTGGTTAACCTAGCCTTCAATTCATTAAAAGACTTCTCTTGTGATTCACCCCATTCAAAGACTACATTCTTTTTAGCCAATTCATGCATAGGGGTGGCTATGGTTGAAAAGTCTCTAACAAACCTCCTATAGAAACTAGCAAGTCCTAAAAAGGATCTCACTTCAGTTAAGGAACTAGGAGTAGGCCAATCTCTAATTGCACTCACTTTACTCTCTTCCACTTTCACTCCATCTTTCCCAACGACATACCCAAGAAAATTAACCTCATCCGAAGCAAAGACACACTTTTCATATTTAGCATACAACTTTTCTAACCTAAGTGTATCAAGGACTTGCCTCAGATGCTCAACATGATCAACATGATTCTTGGAGTATACTAATATGTCATCAAAGTATACAACCACAAACCTACCTATCAATTTTCTCAAGACATGGTTCATTAGGCGTATGAAGGTACTAGGTGCATTAGAAAGACCAAATGGCATGACATTCCACTCATACAAACCAATTTTAGTCTTAAAAGCAGTTTTCCACTCATCTCCTTGTTTCATTCTAATTTGGTGGTAACCACTCCTAAGGTCTATCTAAGAAAACACACATGCACCATTCAATTCATGTAACATGTAATCTAAACGAGGTATAGGGTGGCGATACTTTACAGTGATTGTGTTTATGGGCCGGCAGTCCATGCACATCCTCCATGTTCCGTCACTCTTTGGGACAAGAATGATCGGCACTGCACAAGGGGAGAGACTCTCCCGGATGAACTCCTTCTCAAGTAGCTCTTGCACTTGAGCTTGGATCTCTTTGGATTCTTGGGGGTTGGTTCTGTAAGCTGCCTTGTTGGGCAAGGGAGCCCCGGGAAGGAGGTCGATTTGGTGCTCAATGCCTCGGTATGGGGGAAGGCTTTGAGGCTCATTGAAAACATTGTCAAACTCCTTGAGGACTTCCTGCACATACAAAGGAAGAGAAGCTATGTTGTCAAGAGTACCATTATCATCAACCACTCAACTGGGATTCCGTTCCTATCCTGGGAACGTGAATATCAGGAGAGGACCCATGCCCTCTTCGCGAGAGGACCCATGCCTTCTTCGGGGGAGGACCCATGGTGTCACCGCACGCCGCCCGAGCCCGGTTACGGAGGCGGGGGCGCCGGGACGCCGGAAGCGGAAGCCGGAATGGAAAGGAGTGGCAGGTCCATCGAGACCCGCCGCGCGTAGCGGACCCGAAAACGGAAAGATTGTGGAAGCAAACTAACGGAAATTTCATGCGTATAACCAAAATAAAATGCAACCATACAATTCATGCACTAATAACAGAGTAAGCCCCGCCCTCCGTGGACGAGTGCTTACGCACCAAAACATATATACATACAAAATTCACAGAACCTAAGGTGTCTAGCAAGCGCCAAGCGCTCAGAACAGATACAGAACAGAATATACAAATATATATACAGACATACAATCACCATAGCAATATAGAAAGTGTGCATATGCAACTCTGAGCCAACCTTAGAATCTATGTAACAAAATACCTTGCGCGGGATTCACACCAAGTACACAATCCCGGACCGCAAGGTGCAATCACAAAACACACCCAAGGTAGAACCCTCACGGAATCCTACTCCGCAGGCCGCTTATCAGTCTACAGAAACCCAAAAACAGAACCCAAAGAAGGGTGAGTCCTAAAAGGACCCCGTGAGGATAAGGGGTAAGGTAAGTATATGTAACCTGCAAAAGCAAAGGATAGCAATATATGCAACAGAATACGGAATAACATGCATGTACGGAAAATAGATCGGAGTCCCGAAGGGCGTGCGATTCTAAATCGCCATAACCCTTATAATAAATCGGAACGACAGGCCTCCACTATGGGAGTCGGAAGCCAAAGCTATCTGAAGCATGGTGCACCAGCTGGGGTAGCGAACCCACAACTGTCGTAATATTAACAGACAGGGTATGCCATAAGGCATACTCCTACAAACTACAGAATATGCCCAAAGGCATAACATTCCGAAATACAAGCAGAACAGAAAATGAAACCAAAACATATACTTAGCTTACCAAAACAACAGAACCAAACCCTTACCTCAAAATCCAGAGTATTGGACCGATTCTGGACAACACCTACACCGTGCCCCGAAACTTAGAACTCCTCTTTTCCTAACCTCCGAACCTCGGAATCTGCCAAACTAAGTTGAATTAGAATCCTTATCACCCACACTACCAAATTACAACCCCCGACCCCAAAACCGAAAATCCGGCACAATTTCCGTAAAATCCCAGATTTTCACAGAAACGTCAGAATTCAGAACCAACCTAGACAATGCAAGATTATACATTGACAAACATCATACAATAAGCAGAACTGATCAAATCCAACCTTAAACCCTTCATTACCCGCCATTTTCCGATAATCCCGATTAATTGTAACTTTTTCATTTCTTAACCGAATTCAACATTTCAAACTTCCATCCACTCCTAAATTCAACCTCACACCATAATAACATCCAATTCAACCAACGTGAACCTCCAACATTGAAAAAGAATCATTTCAAGGTTTCGGTTCCTAACCAACATTTCATCCAACTTCCAATTCAATCCATTCAAGCTACCAAACAATCATTCTTACCACCAATTTCACTTCTAAACCAAGCATGCTATCCAATTGCATCCAAACAACAAAATCCATCATTGAAAATCAACCCATATTTTCGGCCATTTGGGGATTTTTACCTCAACTTGTTTTCCATCAAATTAAATCCATACACAAGCTTAGAATCATGCTAGGACTAACATACTTGAAGCATGAAACAAGATAACAAACACACACCATTTTGGAATTTTTCCAAGAAATTCGGCCAAACCTAGGTTTCCATCCAAGTTGTGTTTTCCAAAATCCAACACTTGATTAACACTCTCCTACAACCCAAGAACAACATACTAAAAGATGGGAGGAAGAAAATCATCCTAGCTCATAGCTAAGAACAAACCCATCATTTGCCAAAACTTCTCTTTTCACCACTAAACTTCAAAACTAATGAGAAAAGAGAAGAAGGGATGATGCTTACCACAAGTAGCAACCAATTTCTCTTTGATTTCCACAAAGAAGAAGAAGTTCAAGCTTGGAGGTTGCTCATCAATGGTGGCGGCAGAACTTGGAGAAGATGAAGAAGAAGAAGAAATGAAATAAGTCTCACTTTATGAAAATATTAAGCCATTTATATTTTCATCACTTTTAACCCATACTTCTCTACCTTAAATAGAAACAAGCCATGTGTCCTATTAATCACACACACACACACTTGCAGCCGAAAAAGGGCTGCTGCTGCCCATGCTGATTTCTTTTTAATTTGCACCCAATTGCAAATTAACTCCCAATTTTTTCCGAAAGTTCCAATTCTTTTTGCCCGAAAATAATTACCGAACTCCAAAATTAACGAAACTTGGACATAACCTTCAGAATATTATAACATTCACAGAACATTTTTCAGAAATTCATTTACCTTTCCGGAGTGTCCTACCGAGCTCGCTGAACCCGAACCAGAACCCGACGTGCGAGCGTGTCAACCTGAACCGAAATTCCGTCACTCCAAAATTCTATAAAAATACCCATAAATTCCATCTTAAATTAAGACACAACTTACCCTAAAGCCGTCAGAAAATTTCCATCCCGAGCCCCGGGATTCCCGTCCCGAGCCCCGGGAGTCGCCCGGAACCGAACGTCCCGCCCCAAATATTAAACTCCACAACCACCTCCGGGACGTCACCACGACTCCAAAACTGCAAACGGCTACCCAAACTGAGATCTCGAGAGTGCTACCGAGCCCGCTGTACGTCCCGAGGCGACCCCGACAACCCCCCGGCGCCAGAAAAATATTTTCGGCGGAAACGTCCGGGGGACCCACACGACCTCAAATACGGAGGGTTCGCCAAAATGATACTCGGATAGGGCTCGGGAGCCGCTGAGCGCCGTGAAACGTGACCGCAGGCTAAAGCCGGAGCCGGGTCACCGGTCGCAACCCGCTCGGGGTGACCGTAACATTCTCCCCCTTAGGACTCTTGGTCCTCCAAGAGTTGTATCAACCGAATCTTGCTCGGGGTATCGATCACGAATGTCCTTCTCTGTCTCCCAAGTCGCCTCCCGGTCGGTATGATGTGACCACCGAACCTTGACCATGGGAATCAACTTGCTACTGAGTCTCCCGACATCCCTATCCGGAAAGGCTACCGGTACCTCCCGATAAGAAAGATCGGGTTCAGTGTACCTCCTCCACTGGAATAAATGCAGTCGGATCAGAATGCACTTCTTCAACATGCCGACATGGAAGACATTGTGCACAGCAGCAGACTAGGAGGTAATGCCAGCCGGTACGCCACCCTACCGACCCGCTCCGAGAATCTCATATGGGCCGATATACCGTGGGGCCAACTTGCCCTTCTTTCCGAATCGACTGTCCCGCGGATAGGTGCTACCTTGAGCCAAACCCTATCCCCAACCTCAAACTCCGAGCCCTACGGCGACGGTTCGCATAAGTAGTGGTGCGGTCGTTCGCGGCTTTGATCCGCGTCTCGAATCAATCTGATCTTCGCCGTAGTCTCTTCAATAAGCTCGGGTCCCAACTCAACCCTATCGGCGCGATCGGTCCAAAGCAATGCGGTGTCATACACCTCCTCCTGCATAACGCCTCATATGGTGCCATACCAATCGTAGTCTGGAAGGCTGTTGTTGTACGAGAACTCAATCAAAGGCAAGCTGCTGGTCCCAATCTCCTCCAAAGTCTAAAGTACAGCTCGTAGCATATCCTCCAATATCTGAATCACCCGCTCCGATTGCCCGTGCATGCATGGGTGATAAGTCAGACTCAGATGGAGTCGCGTGCCCAGATCTTCATGAAATTCTCTCCAGAACCGTGCCGTAAAACGCGGATCCCGGTCAGATACAATGGAGTCTGGTACTCCATGTAATCGTACGATCTCCCTGATGTAAAGCCGGGCAAGCTTCTCCAGAGGGTCCGTGACCCGAACAGGCAGAAAGTGTGCGCACTTTGTCAGCCGATCCACAATAACCCGAGATAGCATCATGGCGGGACCGTGTCGGGCGGTGCGGTCGAGAAAATCCATAGTAACATTGCCCCACTTCCCGGTGGAATGGGCAAAGTCTGCAGATGTCCTGCCGGTTTAAGTGCTCAATCTTCACCTGCTGACAAACGGGACACCTAGACACATGTGTGGCAATGTGCCTCCTCATCCCAGGCCACCAGAAGTGAGTACGCAGATCATGATACATCTTCTCACTCCCGGGGTGAATGCTCAATCTGCTCGAGTGTGCCTCCTCTAAAATCTCATTCCGGAGCTCCTGATCCTCCGGTACATAAAGGCGGTCTCGGAAGTATAGCAATCCCTGCCTATACTGAAATGCCGGTAACAAAGACCCCTTATCCTCCCCAGATAACTTCTTCAGCCCCGGATCTCAACCTTGCGCCTCGCGCACTCTATCAAGCCACTCAGAATGTATAGTATGTCACAGCCACCCCGCCCGGTTGCGGAGGCGGAGCCGGCCGCGACGTCTGAAACAGGAACTACGGCGGAATGCGTGGCAACGGAGCATCGAGCTCCAAACAAAACCGTCAAGTAACCACTAGCAACCTAAATACTCATGCAAGGCAAGTATACGAATAATCCAACTTTCACCACACAAGCAGTTCATGGTATATCCCATTTCAATCATCGCCGCAACACAAGTACCAAATCCATAATATAACAATTCCGATGTAAGCAAGTCAGGGCTCCGCCCGCGACACAGAAGACAGATAAAGCAGAATATATTCCAGATATAGACACATATACAAAACCATGATCTGATCTATATGCATGCGATTCTGACTCTGAGCCATTAAACAAAATCCTATATATATATATACCTAAGTGCGGAATCGAAGCCTCGCGCTCAAGAATTCCCTTGCGTGGTACTTCTTCTTTCTGAGAATCCAAGATGTCGGGAAGCACCGCGGATCTCTATGCCGCTGGTTGCTTGTCGATCGCTGAAAGATGGTAAACAAATAAAAGGGTGAGTCCTCGAAAGGACTCAGTAAGGGCTTAAGGTAAAAGTGCAGTTTGCCCACAGGGCAACAATCTGAACCTGCAAAACAGAACATCACAACATATGCATGTACATATAAACATAAAGTATAACGAAAATCAGAAACTAACATATGCGGTCCAACCGCCAGAACGACCCGTATCGACAGCCCTCAACAGAGGTCAGAATATCTGGTCGAGCGAGCGAAGCACGGTACCGGCTGGGGTCGCGAGCCCCAAACTCTCGTAGGGTCACAGAACAGAAGTATCGGAACTCCTGATGCGGATACGCATAATGTCTGCACCCCTTCAGTGCGTACACAGGCAATGTCGGCACTCTGGTGCGGATACGCGAGAATGTCGGCACCCCGCCGGTGCGGACACGAGCAATGCTCGGCACTCACAGTGCGGATACGCGAATGTCGGCACCCCTTCGGTGCGGACACAGAACAGAACATATAATAATAACAAGAATGCATAAACATAAACAGAAGTAACATTACCTGATAACCATATACAGAACAGAATAGGAACCCGGGCCTCTAAGGTCATCCGGGCCTTGAAACAGAACAAACGTACATTTTACCAAATTAAGCCCTTACCTCAAAACGCGCCGCATGACCCGAACTCGGAAAATCCCGACTTCCGACCCGTAATGCCCAACTTGGCTCCTAAGGTTCCACGCTACTCCACCAATACAGAATCAAGCTGGATAACCATAGTTGAGTCAGAACACATCCAAATAATCCCAGAAAGAAATTCTCGCACAAACCCGCACTTTCCCGGAAATTCCACAGAAAGCTCGGTTTTACAAACCGAGCCTGAACATTGTTATTCATACACTACCAAACCCATTTCAACCTTTAAACCCGCATTCCGGACACCTTTCTGGAAAACCCCATAAACCTAACTTTTCCTACCATTGTCCGAAAATGATGTTTCAACCAAAATTAGTCTTCCCCTTCATCGAAACTTACTTCTCTTCATATCTAAGTTCTTCTTGGGTGAGTTTTGGCATGTGCACAACCTGTGCGCAAGCCTGTTCACTTTGCACAAGCCTGTGCACAACCTGTTCACAATCTGTGCGCAAGGTTGTCTTATTTGCAAACAAGCTGCACAATCATGCGCAAAGGTGTCTTATTGCTACACAAGTGCACAATCATGCGCAAGGTTGTGCGCTGCGCACAAGGCTGTGCACAACTGTGTGCGCAAGGTTGTGCGCTGCGCACAAGGCTGTGCACAACTTTGCGCAAGCTGCTTGCGCGCACATATTTCGTGCACATATATAAACTGCTTTGAAGCCAGAGCTCGAATTTACACATCAATAATTCGGCATTTAGGGTTTCTTCAAACTAAGGAGTTTTTCCAAAATCCAACCATAGATTCTTACTCCTCTCAAGCCCAAGAATAACATACTAAAATTTGGAAGCAAGAGGATCATCAAAACTCATAGCAAAGAACTAACACAAAATCCTCTCTAACCCCATTTTCCATCCAATTTCATGCTTCCAACCTTACAAAGAGAAGAAGAGGAGAACCTTACCTATGATTTGCACCAAAAACCTTGTTGATTCCTTGCCAAATATGAAGAAGGAGAAGCTTGGTGAACAGTAGCCATGGCTGAACATGGTTTCGGCAGAGAGAGGAGAAGGAAGAAAGAAGAAGAAATGAAGTAATTCACTTAATAAATAAATAACCAAATATATATATATATATCCCCTTTTCTTTTTCCCTCTTAAATCAATAAGGGACAAGTGTCCCTTATCACTTACACACACACACATGCTGCCGAAAACATCAGCTGCTGCCCATACGTTTTTTATTTATTTTGCAACCATAATTCAATTAACCCCCCATTTTTCCGAAAGTTCCAATTCTTTTTGCCCAAAAATAATTACCGGATTCCAAAATTAACGAAACTTGGACACAATCTTCAGAATATTATAACATGCACAGAACATTTTTCAGAAATTCATTTGCCTTTCCGGAGTGTCCTACCGAGCTCGCTGAACCCGAACCAAAACCCGACGTGCGAGCGTGACAACCTGAACCGAAATTCCGTCACTCCAAAATTCTATAAAAATTCCCATAAATTCTATCTTAAATTCAAACACAACTTACCCCAAAGCCGTCAGAAAATTCTTACTCCTCTCAAGCCCAAGAATAACATACTAAAATTTGGAAGCAAGAGGATCATCAAAACTCATAGCAAAGAACAAACACAAAATCCTCTCTAACCCCGTTTTCCATCCAATTTCATGCTTCCAACCTTACAAAGAGAAGAAGAGGAGAACCTTACCTATGATTTGCACCAAAAACCTTGTTGATTCCTTGCCAAATATGAAGAAGGAGAAGCTTGGTGAACAGTAGCCATGGCTGAACATGGTTTCGGCAGAGAGAGGAGAAGGAAGAAAGAAGAAGAAATGAAGTAATTCACTTAATAAATAAATAACCAAATATATATATATATATCCCCTTTTCTTTTTCCCTCTTAAATCAATAAGGGACAAGTGTCCCTTATCACTTACACACACACACATGCTGCCGAAAACATCAGCTGCTGCCCATACGTTTTTTATTTATTTTGCAACCATAATTCAATTAACCCCCCATTTTTCCGAAAGTTCCAATTCTTTTTGCCCAAAAATAATTACCGATTTCCAAAATTAACGAAACTTGGACACAACCCTCAGAATATTATAACATGCACAGAACATTTTTCAGAAATTCATTTGCCTTTCCGGAGTGTCCTACCGAGCTCGCTGAACCCGAACCGAAACCCGACGTGCGAGCGTGACAACCTGAACCGAAATTCCGTCACTCCAAAATTCTATAAAAATTCCCATAAAGTCTATCTTAAATTCAAACACAACTTACCCCAAAGCCGTCAGAAAATTTCCATCCCGAGCCCCGGGATTCCCGTCCCGAGCCCCGGGAGTCGCCCGGAACCGAACGTCCCGTCCCAAATATTAAACTCCACAAACACCTCCGGAACGTTACCACGACTCCAAAACTACAAACGGCTTCCCAAACTGAGATCTCGAGAGTGCTACCGAGCCCGCTGTACGTCCCGAGGCGACCCCGACAACCCCCCGGCGCCAGAAAAATATTTTCGGCGGAAACGTCCGGGGGACCCACACGACCTCAAATACGTTAGGGTTCGCCAAAATGATACTCGGATAGGGCTCGGGAGCCGTCTGAATGTCGAAAAACGTGACCCGCAGGCCAAAATCGGAGCCCCGGGTCACCCGGTCGCAACCCGCTCGGGGTGACCGTAACATTCTCCCCCCCTTAGAACTCTTGGTCCTCCAAGAGTAGCCTGAACCAACCAGACAGGTGTCGCTACCAACCAGAATGTATAAACATTCCTCTAACCCAGAACAATCGGACCACCGTACTGGTGCGGCGGGAGTGGTAGTTTAGACTACCATACAGAGCCTCACGGCGTCCCACCCTCCGGGTGCATCTTATTGCACCCCGAGTCAGTTGCCGGTATTTCTACCGGACAACCCCAGACGATCAGAACCTAAATCTAATCGATCCTCAACAGCTATCACGGAAGACATCACATAAAACGAAACTTGATTGGGGAAACCAACCTAACAACTTACTCTGGAAACTCATAAGAACCGATATAATTCGGGGTAACTCGCCCCGCCTATCAAATCTTACTGTCCCTCTGAACGGTACTACGTCCAATCAAACTCTATTACCAAACTCAGATTCAAGAGCCCTACGGCGGCGGTTCGTATAAGCAGTGGTGCAGTCATTCGCGGTTTTAATCCGCGCCTGTAACAATCTGATCTTTGCCGTAGACTCCTCAAAAAGCTTGGGTCCCAGCTTAACCCGATCAGACGCATCTGTCCAACAGTATGGTGTCATACACCTCTCGTACAACACCTCATAGAGTGCCACGTTAAACGTAGTCTGAAAGCAATTGTTGTACGAAAACTCTATCAAAGTAACTGCTGGTCCCAAACTCCTCCAAAATCCGAAGTACAGATTCACAGCATATCCTCCAATATCAGAATCACCCACTCCGACTGTGGGTGATAAGCTGTATTCAGATGGAGTCGCGTGCCCAATGCTTCATGAGAAGCAATCCAGAACCGTGCTGTAAAACGCGGATCACGGTCAGATTCGATGGAGTCTGGTACTCCATGTAAACGTGCAATCTCCCTGATGTAAAGCCGGGCAAGCCTCTCCAGAGGGTCTATGACCCGAATAAGCAGAAAGTGTACGCACTTTGTCAGCTGATCCACAATAACCCAGATAACATCATGGCGAGACCGTGTCAGGGGCAGTGCAGTCAGAAAGTCCATCATAACATTACCCCACTTCCAGTGGGTAGGCAAAATCTGCAGTGTCCCTGCCGGTTCTGATGCTCACCTTTGCTCGAGTGTGCCCTCTCTAAAATATCATTCCAGAACTCCTGATCCTCTGGTACACAAAGGCGGTCTCAGAAGTATAGCAATCCTTGCCTATACTGAAACGTCGGTAACACATAAACCCTTATCTTCCCCAGATAACTTCTTCAATACCAAATCTCTACCTTGCGCTTCGCGCATCCTATCAAGCCACTCAGAATGTATAATAAGTGTAATAACCTGAGCACGCTCCCAGAGCTGCCACCTGTGCCAAAGGCACGTCAGATCACTCTCCTCAGATCGGTCACCAACATTTCCTCTCTTAATTAAGCCGGTATACTTCTTGCTCAGAGCATCGGCAACCGCGTTGCCCTTGCCAGAGATGTACCCGATACTACCATCATAGTCCTTAATGTATTCGAAATATCTGCGCTGCCTCATGCTAAGCTCCTTCTGTGTAAACAGATATTTCAGACTCTTATGGTCGGTAAGAATCTGAAATTTATTACCAAACCGATATTGCTTCCAATGTTTCAGCGCGTACATTACTATAACCAACTCCAGATCGTGTGTCAGTCAGTTCAGCTCATGCGGTCGCAGCTGCCTCGACCCATAAGCTACCACAAAACGCTTCTACACCAACACACATCCCAAACCAGATGTGGAAGCATCCGTATCATTCACATACGGTGAAATCGGATCTGAAAGAGTCAGAATCGGATCGTTAGTCAACTTCCGCCTCAAAATCTGAAAATTCAGCTCACACTTATAAGACCAGATAAACTGTTGACCCTTCTAGGTCAAGCTGCGTGAGCGGAGATGCCGAATAGAAAGCCACAGTACAAACCTCGATAAAATCCTGCTAACTTGAGGAGCTCTTGATCTCCGTGCCGTGGTAGATTGTTTCCAATCCCAAATTGCCTTCACCTTCTCTGGTTCCACAGACAGACCATGCTCGGATATAATGTGTCCCAGAAAGGTGACTTCCCGTATCAAGAACTCACACTTTGAGAATTTAGCTTAAAGCTGATATTCCGATAGTGTCTGTAACTACCCTCGGATGCTCCCGATGCGAGTCCGCATCCGAGAATATATCGAATATCATCAATAAAGACCACTACAAATAAATCCAAGTATGGTCGGAACACCCGATGCATCGGATCCAAGAATGCTACGGAGCATTGGTCAGCCCGAAGGGCATGACTGTAATCTCTAAGTGTCCAAATCGGGTGCGGAAAGCAGTCTTAGGTATATCCTCTACCTTCACCCTAAGCTGAAAATACCCAGATCAGAGATCAATCTTTGAGAAAACCCTCAAACCCCGAAGTTGATCAAAAAGATCTTTAATCCTCGGTAACGGATAATTATTCTTCCCAATAATAGCATTCAACCGTCGTAATCAATACAAAGTCGAGTGTCCCATCATTCTTCTTAACAAACAAAACCAGAGCACCCCACGCTGAAGTGCTCGGTCGCACGAAACTCTTTTGCCGTAATTCCTCCAGCTTGCTTCTTCTACTCTGCATCTCAGAAATAGGCATCCGATAAGGAGGAATAGATATCGGAGCAGTACCCGACTGCAGGTGGATGTCAAACACAATTCCCCGCTCTTATGGTAATCCGGGCAACTCCTCCGGAAATACCTGCGGAAAATCTCGAACCAAGGCGTACTATCTAACTTCAACCTAGTACCAGCCTCATTCAGACCATAACTTTCCCCAACACCAACTATCGACGGATGATCCGAATGCAGCAACATGCCGTCTTTGCGATAGTCAAACCAGTCGGAGTCGTGAGAGGTAGTACCTCTCCAGAAACCATAATGGTACGGGTTGCACAATCAATGTGCACAGAATTCTTGGATAACCAGTCCATCCCAAGAATAAAATCATAGTTCGGCGTGTCTAAAACCAACAAATCCGATACTGTCAAATGTCCGCCTACAGATATCGTACAGCCCCGAACCATCTCATTGGAAAACAGAAACTGACTCCCAGCAGTTTTTACTAAATGCGTTTGAGGCAAGGTACTAACAGATACGAAATGTAACACATTTCGGTGTTACAATGAGAACAAATGCTCTGTATCAAATAACGCATGAACCGGTATCTTATTCGGAAATATAGTACCTTACGTAACTTCTGCTGACTCACCCCTACAGTAAGAGGGCAATCCCGTACCCAAAGAGTATCAGACCTGCTACGTAAACATCGGCCCTCCTGCCGATAACAAATTCAACCTGAACGATACCTACTACAAATCGGAATAAGATCGTGCGGTGGTGCTCCTCTCTACCTCTACTAAAGCGCCCAAACCGTAATTTCCGACCCGAACATTTTCTTCACGGAAAAATGTAAATTATATCCCGACTCCAGATCTTCCTCAAAGCGCAAATCGAGTCCCGGGTCACTCCGGGAGCCGTTTCTCCGCCAGAATCCCGAAAATCGTCCGACGGCAACCCCGGCCCGAAAAATATTTTCAGCGGAAATGTCGGTACCTTTGCCAGGACACTAGAAATCGAGATATCGGGTCAATCCGAACTCCGGTTCGAGAATCTGGAAGCAATCGGCCGGAGTAGCCGTTCCCGGCCAACCGACTCAGAATAGCCTCCCTCCAGGAGTTTGTCAACTCTTGCAAACCAAATCTCTACTACCCCAGACTCTTCTCGGTCATTGAACCTCGGGGGGGATCCAAACTCAAACCTCTCCAAAAGTCCAACCTCGTCAGATTGGTGTCTCAGATCTCCCCGTCGTTGATAGGACCGACGAGAAGTCTAGGTGTCGTAGTGACCACGCTCCTCGGAGTCACTCACTTACCAACTCCAAAGGCTGTGGCGAGTAGTGGCTATAGTCTCGCTATCACCACCTGATCAAAATGCCCTTACCGTGGCATAAACAGATTTTCCACCGCCTCTGCCGCCTGAACCGGCTAGGTGGCGGTAATACCAAATCGAGAGAGGGTCCCTACGGCGGCTAAGCCTCGGGGTGGTGAGTGTGGTTGTTCGGACCACAGGTTACGCTGAACCCGTATCCTATTCCACGGAGGTGTGGGATCTCGATCCCGCCCCTCGGTGCCAAATCACGCTATTCGCGTGTAGTACACAATTCCTCAAACCAAGTCCAACCGGAAAAACAACTTATCCCAAACCAAATTCCCAAACCATATACCAACTCAACCCATAACCAACAGTTCAAACCCTCTCTCGGAGGCATGGGATTACAATCCCTCCCTCCGGTCACAAAACACACTGCCTACGCGTGTGAACCCAACCTGAGACATTCCAGACCAAACAGAATCCAGACAACTCGGTCACTCCTAATCTCTACAGAAGCTAGCAGCAGTTTTCTAAGGCTCTGTAGTGTAATGCAATGCATGATGCAGAGATTCTTTTTCAGAATCTCACAACCAAATATTCAACTTTAAACCACAAAACCAAACCATGCTCATAACACAGAAACACCACACAAATCACCCAAGATTCATCAGTACCTCAAATTTTCCAAAGTGCTCCAAAGAACCGCCCATTGCTCCACATCCATTCCGAAACGGTTCAAATAAGGAGGTGGCCAGTCTCCGTCTGAGAACCGCCCCGAGAATGAAACGTAGAACGGTGGCTTGTACCTCGAAGTCACTTCCACAGTTACTTACCCATGAACAGACTTAACTTACTCCAAAAGTCCACCCTCGGACTTGTATACTTGCCTTCCACATTCCATACCCAAAACCAACATACTTTACCTTTTGGGTCATTCCGACCCGACCTGCTCGATACCAACTTGTCACAGCCACCGCCCGGTTGCGGAGGCGGAGCCGGCCGCGGCGTCTGAAAGCAGGAACTACGGCGGAATGCGTGGCAGCGGAGCATCGAGCTCCAAACAAAACCCTCAAGTAACCACTAGCAACCTAAATACTCATGCAAGGCAAGTATACGAATAATCCAACTTTCACCACACAAGCAGTTCATGGTATAACCCATTTCAATCATCGCCACAACACAAGTACCAAATCCATAATATAACAATTCCGATGTAAGCAAGTCGGGGCTCCGCCCGCGACACAGAAGACAGATAAAGCAGAATTTATTCCAGATATAGACACATATACAAAACATAATCTGATCTATATGCATGCGATTCTGACTCTGAGCCATTAAACAAAATCCTATATATATATATACCTAAGTGCGGAATCAGAAGCCTCGCGCTCAAGAATTCCCGCACGTGGTACTGCTGCTGCTACAGAATCCAAGATGTCAGGAAGCACCGCGGATCTCTATGCCGCTGGTTGCTTGTCAGACTGCCTGAAAGATGGTAAACAAATAAAAGGGTGAGTCCTCGAAAGGACTCAGTAAGGGCTTAAGGTAAAAGTGCAGTTTGCCCACAGGGCAACAATCTGAACCTGCAAAACAGAACATCACAACATATGCATGTACATATAAACATAAAGTATAACGAAAATCAGAAACTAACATATGCGGTCCAACCGCCAGAACGACCCGTATCGACAGCCCTCAGCGAGAGGTCGAATATCTGGTCGAGCGAGCGAAGCACGGTACCGGTGGGGTCGCGAGCCCCAAAGCTGTCGTAGGGTCACGAGCAAAGTATCGGCACTCACGATGCGGATACGCGAATGTCGGCACCCCTTCGGTGCGGACACGAGCAATGTCGGCACTCCTGGTGCGGATACGCGAGAATGTCGGCACCCCTTCGGTGCGGACCACAGGCAATGCTCGGCACTGCAGTGCGGATACGCGAGAATGTCGGCACCCCTTCGGTGCGGACACGAGCAGAACATATAATAATAACAAGAATGCATAAACATAAACGAAGTAACATTACACGATAACCATATACGAGCAGAATAGGAACCCGGGCCTCTAAGGTCATCCGGGCCTTGAAGCAGAACAAGCGTACATTTTACCAAATTAAGCCCTTACCTCGAAGCGCGCCGCGGCCCGAAACTCGGAAAATCCCGACTTCCGACCCGTAAAGCCCAACATGGCTCCTAAGGTTCCACGCTACTCCACCAAAACAGAATCAAGCAGGATAACCATAGTTGAGACAGAACACAACCAAATAATCCCAGAAAGAAATTCTCCCACAAACCAGAACTTTCCCGTAAAATTCCACAGATAGCTCGGTTTTACATTCCGAGCCTGAACATTGTTATTCATACACTACCAAACCCATTTCAACCTTTAAACCCGCATTCCAGACACCTTTCCTGGAAAACACCCATATACATAACTTTTCCTACCATTGTCCGAAAATGATGTTTCAACCAAAATTAGTCTTCCCCTTCATGAAACTTACTTCTCTTCATATCTAAGTTCTTCTTGGGTGAGTTTTGGCATGTGCACAACTTTGTGCGCAAGCTGTCTTGTGCATGCACAAGCACATGCACAACACATGCACAATCTGTGCGCAGGTTGTCTTATGCACGCTGCACAATCTGTGCACAATCAAGTGGCACATTGCAACCATGCGCACAAGGCTGTGCACAAAGGTGTGCTGCAAGGTTGTGCGCGCACAAGCACAAGGCTGTGCACAACGCAAGGTGTGCGCAAGGCACAAGGCTGTGCGCACAACACAAGCACAAGCACATGCACGCACATATTTCGTGGCTTGCACTGTTTGTTGAGCTCGAATTTACACATCAATAATTCGGCATTTAGGGTTTCTTCAAACTAAGGAGTTTTCCAAAATCCAACCATAGATTCTTACTCCTCTCAAGCCCAAGAATAACATACTAAAATTTGGAAGCAAGAGGATCATCAAAACTCATAGCAAAGAACAAACACAAAATCCTCTCTAACCCCGTTTTCCATCCAATTTCATGCTTCCAACCTTACAAAGAGAAGAAGAGGAGAACCTTACCTATGATTTGCACCAAAAACCTTGTTGATTCCTTGCCAAATATGAAGAAGGAGAAGCTTGGTGAACAGTAGCCATGGCTGAACATGGTTTCGGCAGAGAGAGGAGAAGGAAGAAAGAAGAAGAAATGAAGTAATTCACTTAATAAATAAATAACCAAATATATATATATATATCCCCTTTTCTTTTTCCCTCTTAAATCAATAAGGGACAAGTGTCCCTTATCACTTACACACACACACATGCTGCCGAAAACATCAGCTGCTGCCCATACGTTTTTTATTTATTTTGCAACCATAATTCAATTAACCCCCCATTTTTCCGAAAGTTCCAATTCTTTTTGCCCAAAAATAATTACCGGATTCCAAAATTAACGAAACTTGGACACAATCTTCAGAATATTATAACATGCACAGAACATTTTTCAGAAATTCATTTGCCTTTCCGGAGTGTCCTACCGAGCTCGCTGAACCCGAACCAAAACCCGACGTGCGAGCGTGACAACCTGAACCGACATTCCGTCACTCCAACATTCTATACAAATTCCCATAAAGTCTATCTTAAATTCAAACACAACTTACCCCACCGCCGTCAGAAAATTTCCATCCCGAGCCCCGGGATTCCCGTCCCGAGCCCCGGGAGTCGCCCGGAACCGAACGTCCCGTCCCAAATATTAAACTCCACAAACACCTCCGGGACGTCACCACGACTCCAAAACTACAAACGGCTTCCCAAACTGAGATCTCGAGAGTGCTACCGAGCCCGCTGTACGTCCCGAGGCGACCCCGACAACCCCCCGGCGCCAGAAAAATATTTTCGGCGGAAACGTCCGGGGGACCCACACGACCTCAAATACGGAAGGGTTCGCCAAAATGATACTCGGATAGGGCTCGGGAGCCGTCTGAATGTCGAAAAACGTGACCCGCAGGCCAAAATCGGAGCCCCGGGTCACCCGGTCGCAACCCGCTCGGGGTGACCGTAACATAGTAAGTGTGTATACCTGAGCACGCTCCCAGAGCTGCCACCTGTGCCAAAGGCACGTCAGATCACTCTCCTCGGATCGGTCACCAACATCTCCTCCCTTGACCAACCCGGTATACTTCCTACTCAGTGCATCGGCAACCGTGTTGCCCTTACCAGAGATGTACTCGATACTACAATCATAGTCCTTAATGTATTCGAGCCATCTGCGCCTCATGTTAAGCTCCTTACTGCGTAAACAGATATTTCAGACTCTTATGGTGGTAAGAATCTGAAATTTGTTACCAAGCAGATAATGCCTCCATTGTTTCAACGCATAGATCACTGCAGCCAACTCCAGATCATGTGTCGGATAGTTCAGCTCATGCGGTCGCAGCTGCCTCGACCCATAAGCTATCACATTCCGATCCTGCATTAGCACACATCCCAAACCGGATGTGGAAGCATCCGTATAGATCACATACGGTAGGCTCGGATCTGGAAGAGTCAGAATCGGAGCATTAGTCAACTGCCGCTTCAATTCCTGAAAATTCTGCTCACACCTATCAGACCGGATAAGCGGTGACCCTTCTTGGTCAAGCTGCGTGAGCGGAGATGCGAGAATAGAAAACCCCGATGCGAACCTCCGATAATATCCTGCTAATCCCAGGAAGCTCCTGATCTCCCGTACCGTGGTAGGTTGTTTCCAGTCCTGAACTGCTCTTACCTTCTCTGGGTCCACAGACAGACCATGCTCAGAAATAACATGTCCCAGAAAGGTGACCTCCCGGATCCAGAACTCACACTTTGAGAACTTAGCGTAAAGCTGATGTTCCCAAAGTGTCTGTGAACTACCCTCGGATGCTCCCGATGCGAGTCCGCATCCGAGAATATATCGAATATCATCAATAAAGACCACTACAAATGAATCCAAGTATGGTGGAACACCCGATGCATCGAGATCCATGAATGCTGCCGGAGCATTGGTCAGCCCAAATGGCATGACCGTAAACTCAAAGTGTCCATACCGGGTGCGGAAAGCGAGTCTTAGGTATATCCTCCTCCTTCACCCTAAGCTGAAAGTATCCGGATCGTAGATCAATCTTGAAAACTCTCGAATCCCGAAGTTGATCAAAAAGATCGTCAATCCTCGGCAACGGATACTTATTCTTCACGGTAAGGGCATTCAACCGTCGTAGTCTATGCAAAGTCGGAGTGTCCCATCTTTCTTCTTTACAAAGCGAGGCAGGCACCCCACGGCGAAGTGCTCGGTCGGATGAAGCCCTTCTGCTGTAATTCCTCCAAGCTGCTTCTTTAACTCCTGCATCTCGAAATGGGCATCCGATAAGGGGAATAGATATCGGAGCGGTGCCATTGCGAGTAGATCTCAAACACAATTTCCGCTCTGGTGGTAATCCGGGCAACTCCTCCGGAAATACTGCGGAAAATCTCGAACTACCGGTATACTAGCTAGCTTCAACCTAGTATCCGCCTCATTCGAATCAAAACACTCCCTACACCAACTACCGACACTGGTCCAGAATGCGCAACTCTGTACTATGCGTGCGATAGTCAAACCGGTCGGAGTCGTGAGAGGTAGTACCTCTCCGAGATACCATAATGGTACGGGCTGCACAATCAATGTGCAGAATTCTTGGATAGCCAATCCATCCCAAGAATAACATCATAGTTCGGCGTGTCCAAAACCAACAAGTCGATACTATCGATGCACGCCTACGGATATAGTACAACCCCGAACCATCCCATTGGAAAACGGCGACTCCCGGCGGTTTTTACTAAATACATCTGCGGCAAAGTACTAACGGGCGGGTGTAGAGATGTAACACATTTACGTACTCAATAGAAATAGACGCTCTGTATCAAAAAACGCATGAACTGATGTATAGTTCAGAAATACAGTACCTTTCAAGACACCCTGCTGAGTCGATCCTCCCTGCTGGTGGGGCCGCTTTCTTGGCCCAGGTCCTCCACGATGACTAGGGCCTCCTCGCTGACTAGGACCTCCTGCTCTGCTCCCGAAAACGCGTCCTGCTCTAGACTGCTGCGGTGGAGGGGGTGGCTGAAGCTGCGGTCGCTGCTGAGGTCTCGGGCCACCCCGCTGAAACCCACGCCCTCGCGGCGCGTTGGGCGGTGCCCGAGACTGCGGACGCTGAAAACTACCAGAACCCTGCCCCACCGTCTGGGGGCAGTCCCGCACCCAGTGAGTATCGGCCCGCATCGCAAACATCGGCCCTCCTGCCGGTAACAAGGTCTACCGGGTGATACCCACCACAAGTCGGACAAGGTCGCGAGGTGGTGCTCCCCCCCTGCCTCCGCGGGCTGCCCGGATCTGTGCCCGTCGAGGAACTCTGCCGGGGTCCCTGCGTGTGGAACCCCTCGAAGTCCCCGACCCCTCTGCGAGGTGAGGCGACTCTCAACGTCCTCCTGCTCGAGGAGTTGAGCCTTGTGAACTGCCTCCCGTAAGTAGTAATATCCAACGGCCTCGAGCCCATCATGCTCGGGCGCGATCGACGGATAAACCTCTTCGCCTTCTCCTCCTCCATACCGTGGTATGCTGCATGCGTAGTGGATAAGCTTTGTCAAACTCACGCTCATACTACTGCGGCAGTCCTATCTCCTGCTGAAGCTCATCAAAGCGTGCTGTCGCAGATCCCTAGCTGCAGCCCCGATGAACCTCCGATGGAGCAGTGTGTAAAGCTGCTCCCGGGTAACATCCAACTCCTGATCGGGTGCCAGCCCCGCATTCGCCCTCAGTTGCCACTGAAGGCTCCTCCACCAATGGTCTGCTCACTCCTTCAGATTGATCGTGGCAAGGGATACCATCACTGTGGTAGGTAAGTGTAACCTCCACAGGAGCTTGTCAATCTCCATAAACCAGTCTCCGCTGCTTCGGTACCTCCCTTTCAATCAAACTTCCTAGGGTTCAGCAGCTGGAACCTCTCAACAAAGCGGACATCATCGAGTCGAATGATGCCCCGAACCTCCCGTCGTCGGTGGGTCCGGCCAGGTAGTATCGAGAATCCAGCTCAATAATCCTCCGTCGGCTGTCGAGGGGCTGATGTGTCTCTGGTCGAGCGATCGGGCGAGCTGTGGAGCTACGCTCTGGTCGTACCCTCCGAGATCGCGGGTTCCTGCGCTCCGCGTCCTCCTCAGACTCACTCTCAGATCGGGCCCGTACATGAGTGTGGGTGGTAGTCCGGGTGTGGCTACTCACTCTCCCATCAGTATGCCTGAGACGGTGCCACGGCCGAATCCTCCTGCACTGTGGTGTGCGGAACTGTTCGGTACTAGTGTCTCAACAAGCTGCTGGACTGCTCCGGCACATGAACCAAAGCGGTGGTAGACCCACGACCTGCACAACCGGCCGGTGGCGGGGTATGTACCCGCTCTGGCTCAGAATGCCCCTGTCTCTGCTCTCTACCTCTCGGAGGTGTGGGATTACGGTCCCCTCCCTCCGGTCGCAAATCACGCTGTCGGCGCGTGTTAACCATTCCTGAAACATTTCGGACCAGACAGAGTCCAAAACAATCAGATACCTCTAATCCCTACAGAAACTATCAGAAGCTTCCTAAGTCTCTGGAGAGCAATGCAGTACTTAACTCAGAAGATATTTTGAAAAACGGTAGAATCATGCATTTCACAGAATCACAGAAGCAATTCATTCTTATTTCAGCAAATCTTTTCATAACACACAATTTTAAGAACCTGAAAATTTTCCACAATCCTTTAATTGTAACACTTTTACCAAAGTCCCGACATTATGGATTCCGTTCTCTGCAACCACCAGGATAACTTGAAGGACCAAACTTTGCTCCACAATTTTATTTTGAAGTGGTTCGAGTAAGGAGGTGGCCAATCTCCGTACCAAACCATTCTAAAATAAAATGTAGAACCATAGTTGTCACTACAAGTCACCACTGACGACCAATATGGTCACTTACCTGCTCTGATACCAACTTGTCACCGCACGCCACCCGAGCCCGGTTGCGGAGGCGGGGGCGCCGGGACGCCGGAAGCGGAAGCCGGAATGGAAAGGAGTGGCAGGTCCATCGAGACCCGCCGCGCGTAGCGAACTCAGCGGAAAGATTGTGGAAGCAAACTAACGGAAATTTCATGCGTATAACCAAAATAAAATGCAACCATACAATTCATGCACTAATAACAGAGTAAGCCTCGCCCTCCGTGGACGAGTGCTTACGCACCAAAACATATATACATACAAAATTCACAGAACCTAAGGTGTCTAGCAAGCGCCAAGCGCTCAGAACAGATACAGAACAGAATATACAAATATATATACAGACATACAATCACCATAGCAATACAGAAAGTGTGCATATGCAACTACAGAGCCAACCTTAGAATCTATGTAACAAAATACCTTGCGCGGGATTCACACCAAGTACACAATCCCGGACCGCAAGGTGCAACTGCTGCAAAACACACCCAAGGTAGAACCCTCACGGAATCCTACTCCGCAGGCCGCTTATCAGGTCTACCTGAAACCCAAAAACAGAACCCAAAGAAGGGTGAGTCCTAAAAGGACCCCGTAAGGGATAAGGGGTAAGGTAAGTATATGTAACCCTGCAAAACAGAAGGATAGCAATATATGCAACAGAATACGGAATAACATGCATGTACAGAAAATAGATCGGAGTCCCGAAGGACGTGCGATTCTAAATCGCCATAACCCTTATAATAAATCGGAACGACAGCCTCCACTATGGGAGTCGGGCGAAGCTAATCTGAAGCATGGTGCACCAGTGGGTAGCGAACCCACAACTGTCGTAATATTAACAGACAGGGTATGCCATAAGGCATACTCCTACAAACTACAGAATATGCCCAAAGGCATAACATTCCGAAATACAAGCAGAACAGAAAATGAAACCAAAACATATACTTAGCTTACCAAAACAACAGAACCAAACCCTTACCTCAAAATCCAGTATTGGACCGATTGGACAACACCTACACCGTGCCCGAAACTTAGAACTCCTCTTTTCCTAACCTCCGAACCTCGGAATCTGCCAAACTAAGTTGAATTAGAATCCTTATCACCCACACTACCAAATTACAACCCCCGACCCCAAAACCGAAAATCCGGCAGAATTTCCGTAAAATCCCAGATTTTCACAGAAACGTCAGAATTCAGAACCAACCTAGACAATGCAAGATTATACATTGACAAACATCATACAATAAGCAGAACTGATCAAATCCAACCTTAAACCCTTCATTACCCGCCATTTTCCGATAATCCCGATTAATTGTAACTTTTTCATTTCTTAACCGAATTCAACATTTCAAACTTCCATCCACTCCTAAATTCAACCCCAGCACCATAATAACATCCAATTCAACCAACGTGAACCTCCAACATTGAAAAAGAATCATTTCAAGGTTTCGGTTCCTAACCAACATTTCATCCAACTTCCAATTCAATCCATTCAAGCTACCAAACAATCATTCTTACCACCAATTTCACTTCTAAACCAAGCATGCTATCCAATTGCATCAAACAACAAAATCCATCATTGAAAATCAACCCATATTTTCGGCCATTTGGGGATTTTTACCTCAACTTGTTTTCCATCAAATTAAATCCATACACAAGCTTAGAATCATGCTAGGACTAACATACTTGAAGCATGAAACAAGATAACAAACACACACCATTTTGGAATTTTTCCAAGAAATTCGGCCAAACCTAGGTTTCCATCCAAGTTGTGTTTTCCAAAATCCAACACTTGATTAACACTCTCCTACAACCCAAGAACAACATACTAAAAGATGGGAGGAAGAAAATCATCCTAGCTCATAGCTAAGAACAAACCCATCATTTGCCAAAACTTCTCTTTTCACCACTAAACTTCAAAACTAATGAGAAAAGAGAAGAAGGGATGATGCTTACCACAAGTAGCAACCAATTTCTCTTTGATTTTCACAAAGAAGAAGAAGTTCAAGCTTGGAGGTTGCTCATCAATGGTGGCGGCAGAACTTGGAGAAGATGAAGAAGAAGAAGAAATGAAATAAGCCTCACTTTATGAAAATATTAAGCCATTTATATTTTCATCACTTTTAACCCATACTTCTCTACCTTAAATAGAAACAAGCCATGTGTCCTATTAATCACACACACACACACTTGCTGCCGAAAAAGGGCTGTTGCTGCCCATGCTGAATTCTTTTTAATTTGCACCCAATTGCAAATTAACTCCCAATTTTTTTCCGAAAGTTCCAATTCTTTTTGCCCAAAAATAATTACCGAATTCCAAAATTAACGAAACTTGGACATAACCTTCAGAATATTATAACATTCACAGAACATTTTTCAGAAATTCATTTACCTTTCCGGAGTGTCCTACCGAGCTCGCTGAACCCGAACCAGAACCCGACGTGCGACGTGTCAACCTGAACCGAAATTCCGTCACTCCAAAATTCTATAAAAATACCCATAAATTCCATCTTAAATTAAGACACAACTTACCCCAAAGCCGTCAGAAAATTTCCATCCCGAGCCCCGGGATTCCCGTCCCGAGCCCCGGGAGTCGCCCGGAACCGAACGTCCCGTCCCAAATATTAAACTCCACAACCACCTCCGGGACGTCACCACGACTCCAAAACTGCAAAAGGCTACCCAAACTGAGATCTCGAGAGTGCTACCGAGCCCGCTGTACGTCCCGAGGCGACCCCGACAACACCCCGGCGCCAGAAAAATATTTTCGGCGGAAACGTCCGGGGGACCCACACGACCTCAAATACGGAGGGGTTCGCCAAAATGATACTCGGATAGGGCTCGGGAGCCGCCTGAACGCCGAAAAACGTGACCCGCAGGCTAAAACCGGAGCCCCGGGTCACCCGGTCGCAACCCGCTCGGGGTGACCGTAACACATGGCCTCTTCAGCGAACATCCCACCCCAAAATATTTTATAGCGTAAAAAGCTTCGGGACGTTTCCACGATTTCAAATCCACAAACGGTTTCCCAATCCGAGGTCCCGGGAGCGCTATCGTGCCCGCTGTACGCCCCGAGACGAGTCCCGGCCCTCTTCGGGAGAGGACAATGTCTTCTTCAGGACCCATGGCCTCTTCAGGAGAGGACCCATGCCTTTTTCGGGAGAGGACCCATGGCCTCTTCAGGAGGACACTTAGCACCACAAATCCTTCGGGAGAGGACCATGTCCCCTTTGGGAGAGGACCCATGGCCTCTTCAAGAGAACACTTAGTACCATAAATCCTTCGGGAGAGGACCATGTCCCCTTTGGGAGAGGACCCATGGCCTCTTCAGGAGGACAGTACCACAAATATGCAAGGGGCTTGTCAACAAGATACTCGAACACGGCTCTGAAGCCATCTGACCGCCAAAAGCCCAATTCCGTAGGCCAAAACCGATGCCCCAGGTCACCCGGTCACAACCTGCTTTGGGTGACCGTAACAGCCTTTGCCAAGGGTCTTCGCGGGGGTGCCTTCGCCAAGGGCCTTCGTGGGGGTGTCTTCGCCTGGGGCCTTCACCTGTGTCAAGGGACCACGCATTAGAGCTTCACCGCTTCCTTCCTCCAATGTGCTTATGTTCAAGGCTCCAAAGGGCTTCGCGTACTCTTCATCCAATGCGACGCCGAGGTGGCGGAGCTATAAGGCCTTTTCTCGAGCTTCTTCTTGGTCATCCTGCGCCATGAGCCTCATGAAAGTATTGAGACTCGCTTGAACTTGTTTCAACCGGGACCTTGTCATGGGTCCGCCTAGACCTTGAAGTGGATTTCGGGGTGCGCGTGCTTGAGGTTGCGGGCCATCTTGAGCTTGGGGATCCTTTGGGGCGATGACCACATCATACTCTCCCTTTTCAAAAGAATCCATCCGCGGATTCTGAAAATCTTCTTGTCCTTCAAAGGGAGCCAAATCACATACGTTAAAGGTTGCATGTACATTATAAGATCCATCACAAGGCAAGTCAAGTACATATGCATTATCATCCACTTTCTTAGTGATTTGGAAAGGGCCATCGCCTCTTGGCGCAAGTTTATTTTTCCTAGCTTTGGGAAATCGATCCTTTCTTAGGTGCAACCACACCCAGTCCCCAACTTGAAAACTTCTAAACTTTCTACCTTAGCATGCAAATCTTTCATGTGTTGGGCTTTCTCCTTCTGATATGATCACGAGGACGCTAGACGCGATCCCGATAGATCAAAGGAAGCACCGGATCTAGCTCAAAGGAGTCGCAAGAACAGGGAAAGATAAATTCAGCCTCAGAAACCTCCCAACTACGAGGTTGGGCAATATCTGAGATAATGCCTGGGGAAGATGGAAGATCTAGCACCTCTTAACTACGAGATTAAGCAATACTAGATATTAAACTCCATGATAAACACCAAGGGGGATGGCGGAAGGTAGCAAGGGGTGATAACTGAAGCTTGAGGAATTTTCCTTCTCAAGCGTTTAACTATGTTCTACCGTTTCTAGGAGTCTGATGTCCCTTTTATAGGAGGGAGAAGTGAACAGACTCTTACACATGCGCATGCATGCCAAAAGCATAAAGTGCTCCCAAGTAAATATTTGTACTCCCAAGTATCTTCATTAAAGGAGGGAGTGTTCCGGATGGGCTTGGAATGGTTGGCCGGATTGTTGGGCATAGGTGGCTTCGCCTTGGGCCTTCGCCAGAACTGGAAGACTTCGCAGAGAGGGCTTTGTCCTCGCCTGGAGGCTTCGCCTAAAGGCTTTGCAGGGACGGCTTCGCCCTCGCCTGGAGGCTTCGCGGAGATGGCTTCGCCTAAAGGCTTCGCCTTCGCCTGGAAGCTTCGCAGAGATGGCTTCGCCTTCGCCTGGATTGGAAGACTTCGCACTGAAGGCCTCGCCCTCGCTTGGAGGCTTCGCAGGGATGGCTTCGCCTAAAGGCTTTGCCTTCGCCTGGAAGCTTCGCATGGAGGCCTTGCCTTCGCTTTGAAGACTTCACGTTGGAGGTGCTTGCATGAGGGGTTCGCCTTGAGGCTTCGCAAGAATGGCTTCGCCTGAGGGCTTCGCCATCGCCTGGATGCTTCGCATGAGGGAAGCCTAGCCTTCACCTAGAGGCTTCGCATGGAGGCTTTGCCTTTTCCTGATCAGGTGATCGCCTGAATCACGGATTGGGCAGCCTAGGCCTCTGAACCTCCTCGCTAAAAGGGGGTGCTCCGAGCTTCATTCACCTTCCTCTTCGATCTTTGACACTTTGTTGTTGCTTGAGGATCCCATGATCACATCACCTTCCCATCTACATCCTTTTGTTCAGTATAATTTAATGCGATTAAGTCCAAAGGAGCTAAAGGGTTGAAACCATATACGATCTCAAAAGGACTGTAAGATGTAGAGGAATGGTAGGCTCAGTTATAAGAAAATTCAACATGGGGAAAGAACTTTTCCCATTCCTTCAAATTCTTCCTAAGGAGGGTTCGCAAGATAGTGGAGAGAGTCCTATTAGTCACTTCAGTTTGGACATCTGTTTGAGGGTGACTTGATGTCGAGTACATCAGACTTGTGCCTAATCTAGACCAAAGGGTTCGCCAGAATTGACTTAGGAACCTCGAATCCCTATCGCTAACAATAGATCGCGGGAGGCCATGGTATTTCACAATGTCTTTAAAGAATAAATCAGCCACATGCGATGCATCATCAGTTTTATGACATGGAATGAAATGTGCCATCTTTGAAAACCTATCCACTACCACAAATATAGCATCATTACCATGTGATGTTTTGGGCAAACCACTTATGAAATCCATGCTTATATCAACCCAAGGAAGTGAAGGCGTAGGGAGAGGGGTGTACTTCTGATATTGTTACGGTCACCCCGAGCGGGTTGCGACCGGGTGACCCGGGGCTCCGGTTTTGGCCGGCGGGTCACGTTTTTCGGCGTTCAGACGGCTCCCGAGCCCTATCCGAGTATCATTTTGGCGAACCCTTCCGTATTTGAGGTCGTGTGGGTCCCCCGGACGTTTCCGCCGAAAATATTTTTCTGGCGCCGGGGGGTTGTCGGGGTCGCCTCGGGACGTACAGCGGGCTCGGTAGCACTCTCGAGACCTCAGTTTGGGAAGCCGTTTGTAGTTTTGGAGTCGTGGAAACGTCCGGTGGTGGTTGTGAAGTTTAATATTTGGGGCGGGACGTTCGGTTCGGGCGACTCCGGGGCTCGGGGCGGGAATCCCGGGGCTCGGGATGGAAATTTTCTGACGGCTTTGGGGTAAGTTGTGTTTGAATTTAAGATGGAATTTATGGGAATTTTTATAGAATTTTGGAGTGACGGAATTTCGGTTCGAGTTGTCACGCTCGCACGCGTCGGAGTTTTGGTTCGGGTTCAGCGAGCTCGGTAGGACACTCTGGAATTGTAAATGAATTTCTGAAAAATGTTCTGTGAATGTTATAATATTCTGAAGGTTGTGTCCAAGTTTTATTAATTTTGGAATTCGGTAATTATTTTTGGGCAAAAAGAATTGGAACTTTCGGAAAAATTGGGAGTTAATTTGCAAATGGGTGCAAAATTAATAATAAAGCGTATGGGCTGCAGCAGCTGATTAATTCAGCAGATTTTGGGAAGGAGGAAGGGACACTTGGCTTGTTTTAATTTATGTTGGGAGGTATGGGTTTAAGTGAAAGGAATATATATATATATATGGTTTAATATTTCCAAAAATGAGATAAGTCTCATTCCATTTCTTTTCTTCTTCTCTTCTTCTTCTTCGTGAGTCTGCTGCCGCCTCCATGGATGAACTCCACCCAAGCTTGAACTTCTTCTTTTGGTAGAAATCAAAGAGGAATTGGTTGCTACTTGAGGTAAGCATCCTCCTAACTCCTCTTTTCTCATTAGTTTGGAAGATTAGTGGTGAAAAGAAGAGTTTTTGCATTTGATGGGTTTGTTCTTAGCTATAAGCTAGGATGATTTTCTTCCTCCCATCTTTTAGTATGTTGTTCTTGGGTGGTAGGAGAGTATTAATCAAGTGTTGGATTTTGGAAAACACAACTTGGGTGAGGATTTAGTGTTGGCCGAATTTATGGAGAAAATTCCAAAATAATGTGTGTTTGTTATCTTGTTTCATGCTTCAAGTATGTTAGTTCTAGCATGATTCTAAGCTTATGTATGGATTCAATTTGATGGAAAACAAGTTGAGGTGAAAACCCCCTTTTGGCCGAATTGGTTAAGTGTATGTTCATGATGAATTTTGTTGCTTGGGTGCAATTGGATAGCATTCATGGTTTAGAAATGTAATTGGTGATTAAAGAGTGCAAATGGAACTTTGTTTGGATTGAAATGGAGGTTGGGTGAGAAAACCCCTCTTTGGCCGAATTGATAAGTGAAGGGGTTTTATTGATTTTGGTGTAATTGGTTAGTAAGCATGCTTAGGAAGTGGAATTGGTGATTTATATGATTATTTGGAAGCTTGAATGGATTGAATTGAAAGTTGGATGAAAAGTTGATTAAGAACCGAAATCTTGGAATGATTCTTTTTCAATGTTGGAGGTTTATTTTGGTTGAATTGGATGTTAATATGGTGTTGGGGTTGAATTTAGGAGTGGATGGAAGTTTGAAATGTTGGATTCGGTTAAGGTATGAAAAAGTTACAATTAATCGGGATTATCGGAAAATGGCGGGTAATGAAGGGTTTAAGGTTGGATTTGATCAGTTCTGCTTATTGTATGATGTTTGTCAATGTGAAATCTTGCATTTCTAGGTTGGTTCGAATTACGGCGTTTGTGAAAATGCGGGATTTTACGGAAGTTCAGCCGGATTTTCGGTTTTGGGGTCGGGGTTGTAATTTGGTAGTGTGGTTGATGAGGATGCTAATTCAACTTGGTTTGGCGGATTCTGAGTTTCGGTGGTTAGAAAAAGAGGAGTTCTAAGTTTCGGGGCACGGTGTAGGTGTTATCCAGAATCGGTCCAATACTCTGGATTTTGAGGTAAGGGTTTGGTTCTGCTGTTTTTGGTAAGATAGGTGTATGTTTAGTTTCACTTTACATTACTGCAAGTATTTCGGTATTATATGCCTAGGGCATATTACGTAGTCTGTAGGTATATGTATTGTAGCACTTCATTTTGCAGTACTTGGAAATTTCTGCTTTAAGGTAAGTTACGTGATACGTAGGTGTATGCCTTGTAGCATACTCGTCTGCATTAATCCTACGTTTGTAGGAGTATGCCTTATGGCATACTGCATGCAGTAACACTACGGCAGTTGTGGGTTCGCTACCCAGTGGTGCACCATGCTTCGTAATAGCTTCGGCTTCGACTCCCCTTAGTGGGAGGCTGTCGTTCGATCTGTTATAAGGTTTATGGCGATTTGGAATCGCACATCCTTCGGGATTCCGATTTGTTTCTGGTACATGTATGTTATTATGTATTCTGTTGTGTATATTGCTATCTTTCTGTTTTGAAGGGTTGCATATACTTATCTTACCCCAAATCCCTTACGGGGTCCTTTTAGGACTCACCCTTTTTGGGTTACTGTTTTGGGTTTCGAGTAGACCTAATAAGCGGCCTGCGGAGTAGGATTCCGTGAGGTTCTACCTTGGGTGTGTTTTGCAGCGGTTGCACCTTGCGGTCCGGGATTGTGTACTTGGTGTGAATCCCTCGCAAGTTATTTTGTTTCTAAGATTCTTTGGTTGGCTCTGTAGTTGCATATTCACACTTTCTGTATTGCTATGTTGGTTGTATGTCTGTTTATACATTTGTATATTCTGTTCTATTTCTGTTCTCGGCGCTTGGCGCTTGCTAGACATTTTAGGTTACGTGAATTCTGTATGTATATGTGTTTTGATGCGTAAGCACTCGTCCACGGAGGGCGGGGCTTACTCTGTTATTAGTGCATGAATTGTATGGTTGCATCTTATTTTCGGTTATACGCATGAAATTTCCATTAGTCTGCTTCCACAATCCTCCCGTTCTCGGGTCGCTACTGTGGCGGGTCTCGATGGACCTGCCACTCCTTTCCATTCCGGCTTCCGCTTCCGGCGTCCCGGCGCCCCCGCCTCCGCAACCGGGCTCGGGTGGCGTGCGGTGACAAGTTGGTATCAGAGCAGGTAAGTGACCATATTGGTCGTCAGTGGTGACTTGTAGTGACAACTATTGTTCTACATTTTATTTTAGAATGGTTTGGTACGGAGATTGGCCACCTCTTTACTTGAACCACTTCAAAATAAAATTGTGGAACAAAGTTGATCCTTCAAGTTATCCTGATAGTTGCAGATTTCGGCACTCGGGATTTTTGGAATTCTGGTAAGATTATTACGAGTAAGGGGATTGTGGAAAAGTTTCAGGTACGTAAAATTGTGTGTTAGGAAAAGATTTTGTGAAATAAGCATGAACTGCTTCTGTGATTCTGTGAAATGCATGATTTTATCATTCTGAGAAGTAACTTCTGTGTCAAGTACTGCATTGCACTACAGAGCCTTAGAAAAACTGCTGCTAACTTCTGTAGAGAGTAGGAGTGACCGATTTCTGTCTGGACTCTGTTTGGTCTGAAATTTTTGAGATATGGTTAACACGCGTAGATAGCGTGATTTGGTACCGGAGGGGCGGGACTGGAATCCCACACCTCCGTGGAATAGGATACGGGTTCAGTGTAACCCGAGTGCGAACAACCACACTCACCACCCCGAGGTTAGTGGTCGTAAGGACCCCTCTCGATTTGGTATTACCCGCCACCTTAGCCGGTTCAGGCGGAGATGGCGGGAAATCTGTTTATGCCACGGTAAGGGCATTTTGATCAGGTGGTGATAGCAAGACTTAAGCCACTGCTCGCCATAGTTTTGGGATCAGTAAGTGAGTGACTCTGACAAGGGTGGTCACTGCGACACCTAGACTTCTCGTCGGTCCTATCAACGACGGGGAGATCTGAGACACCAGTCTGACGAGGTTGGACTTTTGGAGAGGTTTCAGAGTCTGAATCCCCCCCCGAGGTTCAGCGGCCGAGGAGGGCCGGAGGTAGTAGAGATTTGGTTTGCAGGAATTGACAAACTCCTGGAGGGAGGCTATTCTGAGCCGGTTGGCCGCCGGGGCCAACGGCTACTCGGTCGGTGCTTCCAGTTTTGAACCGGAGTTCGGATTGACCCGATATCGATTTCTAGTGTCTGGCGATGTACCGGACATTTCCGCGGAAAATATTTTTCGGGCCGGGGGTTGCCGTCGGACGATTTTCGGGATTACAGGCGGAGAAAGCGGCTCGGGAGTGACCCGGGACTCAGATTTGCGGTATTGAGGAAGATCTGGAGTCGGGAAATAAATTGGGAATTGGTTGCAAAATAAATAATTGGAGCATGGACAGTTTAGTAGTGGTAGAGAGGGAGCACCACCGGCACGATCTTATCCGATTTGTAGTAGGTATCATTACGGTTGAATTTGTTATCGGCGGGAGGGTCGATGTTTACGTTGCAGTCGACACTCTTTAGGTACGGGATTGCCCTCTTCTTGTAGGGCGGGGGTCAGCAGGAAGTTACGTAAGGTACTATATTTCCGAATGAGATACCGGTTCATGCGTTATTTGATACAGGAGCATTTGTTTCCATTGTAACACCGAAATGTGTTACATTTCTGTATCTGTCTGTTAGTACCTTGCCTCAAACGCATTTAGTAAAAACTGCAGGAAGTCAATTTCTATTTTCCAATGAGATGGTTCGGGGTTGTACGATATACGTAGCGGACATCGAGATAGTATCGGATTTGTTGGTTACGGACACGCCGAACTATGATGTTATTCTTGGGATGGATTGGCTATCCAAGAATTCTGTGCACATTGATTGTGCAGCCCGTACCATTATGGTTTCTGGAGAGGTACTACCTCTCACGACTCCGACTGGTTTGACTATCGCACGCCGCGATGAGAGCTACTGATTCGGATCAGCCGTCGATAGTTGGTGTAGGGAATGCTATGATCTGAATGAAGCTGGCATTAGGTTGAAGTTGGATGGTTTACCGTTGGTTCGAGATTTTCGCAGTATTTCGGAGGAGTTGCCGGATTACCATAAGAGCGGGAATTGTGTTTGACACCCACTGCAATCGGGTCTTGCTCCGATATCTATTCCTCCTTATCGGATGCCTATTTACGAGATGCGGGAGTAGAAGAAGCAAGCTGGAGGAATTACGGCAAAAGAGTTTCGTCCGACCGAGCACTTCAGCGTGGGGTGCTCAGTTACATTTGTTAAGAAGAATGATGGGACACTCGACTTGGTATTGATTATAGACGGTTGAATGCTCTTGTTGGGAAGAATAAGTATACATTACGAGGATTAACGATCTTTTTGATCAACTTCGTGGTTCGAGAGTTTTCTCAAAGATTAATCTCCGATCCGGGTACTTTCAGCTTAGGGTGAAGGAAGAGGACATACCTAAGACTGCTTTCCGCACCTGATTTGGACACTTTGAGTTTACGGTCATGCCATTCGGGCTGACCAATGCTACTGGCGGCATTCATGGATCGATGCATCGGGTGTTCCGACCGTACTCGAACCCATTTCTGGTGATTTTTTATCAATGATATTCTGATATATTCTCGGGATGAGGATTCGCATCGGGATCGTCTGAGGGTAGTTCTGCAGACACTTTGGCAACATCAGCTTTACGCTAAGTTCTCAAATTGTGAGTTCTGAATCCGAGAGGTCACCTTTCTGGGACATGTTATTTCTGAGCATGGTCTGTCTGTGGACCCAGAGAAGGTGAGGGCAATTTGAGACTGGAAACAACCTACCACGGTACGGGAGATCAGGAGCTTCCTGGGGTTAGCAGGATTTTATCGGAGATTCGTACCGGGGTTTTCTATTCTGGCATCACCGCTCACACGGTTGACCAGGAAGGGTCAACCGTTTATCTGGTCTGATAGGTGTAAGCAGAATTTTCAGGAGTTGAAGCGGCGGTTGACTAACGCTCCGATTCTGACTCTTTCAGATCCGATCTTACCGTATGTGAATTATACGGATGCTTCCACGTCTGGTTTGGGATGTGTGTGTTGGTGCGAGAGCGTTTTGTGGTAGCTTATGGGTCGAGGCAGTGCGACCGCATGAGCTGAACTGACACATGATCTAGAGTTAGCTATAGTAAATTATGCGCTGAAATATTGGAAGTAATGTCCGTTTGGTAATAAATTACGATTCTTACCGACCATAAGAGTCTGGAATATCTGTTTACGCAAAAGGAGCCTAATTTGAGGCATTGCGGATATCTCGAATACATTAAGGACTATGATTGTAGTATCGGGTACATCTCGGCAAGGGCAACGCGGTTGCCGATGCTCTGGCAGGAAGTATACCGGCTTAATTAAGAGAGGAAATGTCGGTGGTAGTGCGAGAAGAGTGGTCGACGTGCCTTTGGCACAGTGGCGGCTACGGGAGCGTGCTCGAGTTATTACACTTATTATACATTACGAGTGGCTTGATAGGATGCGTGAAGCGCAAGGTAGAGATTGGGTATTGAAGAAGTTATCTGGGGAAGATAAGGATTTATTTGTTACCGACGTTTCAGTATAGGCAGGGATTGCTATACTTCCGAGATTGCCTTTATGTACCAGAGGATCAGGAGTTCTGGAATGATATTTTAGAGGGGGGCACACTCGGCGGTGAGCATCGAGAACCGGCGGGGACACTGCAGACTTTGCCCATTCCGATGCTGGAAGTGGGGTAATGTTATGATGGACTTTCCGACTGCACTGCCCTGACACGGTTTCATCATGATGCTATCTGGGTTTTTGTGGATCGGCTGACAAAGTGCGTACACTTTCTGCTTATTCGGATCACGGACCCTCTGGAGAAGCTTGCCCGGCTTTACATCAGTGAGATTGTATGATTACATGGGGTACCAGACTCCATTGTATCTGACCGTGATCCGCGTTTCACGGCACGGTTCTGGAGGGCTTTTCATGAAGCATTGGGCACGCGACTCCATCCGAATACATCTTATCACCCACAAACGGACGGGCGATCGGAGCGGGTGATTCGATATTGGAGGATGTGTTGCAAATCTGTACTTGGGATGTTGGAGGAGTTTGGGACTAGCGATTACTTTGATAGAGTTCTCATACAACAATTGCTTTCGGACTACGTTTGACATGGCACCCTATGAGGTGTTGTGCGGGAGGTGTATGACACCATCTTGTTGGACAGATGCGTCTGATGGGGTTAAGCTGGGACCCGAGCTTTTGAGGAGACTACGGCGAAGATCAGATTGTTATAGGCGCGGATTAAAACCGCGAATGGCTGCACCACTGTTTGTACGAACCGTCGCCGTAGGGCTCTTGAATATGAGTTTGGTAATAGAATTTGACTGGAGGTAGCACCGTTCAGAGAGACAAGAAGATTTGATAGGCGGGGCAAGTTACCCCAATTTTATCGGTTCTCATGAGTTTCTAGAGTAAGTTGTTAGGTTGATCTTTCCCCAACTATTTCTGTTTTACGTGATGTCTTCAGGATAGCCTGTTGTGGATCGGTTAGATTTAGGTTCGGTCTTATGCGGGGTTGTCCGGTAGAAATACCGCAAGCGACTCGGGTGCAATAAGATGCACCCGGAGGGTGGGACGCCGTGAGGCTCTGTATGGTAGTCTAAACTACCACTCCCGCCGCACTCAGATACGGTGGTCCGATTGTTCAGGTTAGAGGAATAGTTATATTTTCTCGGTTGGTAACGACACTGTCTGGTTGATTCGAGGCTACTCTTGGAGGACCAAGAGTTCTAAGGGGAGAATGTTACGGTCACCCCGAGCGGGTTGCGGCCGGGTGACCGGGGCTCGGTTTTGGCCGGCGGTCACGTTTTCGGCGTTGACGGCTCCCGAGCCCTATCCGAGTATCATTTTGGCGAACCCTTCCGTATTTGAGGTCGTGTGGGTCCCCGGACGTTTCCGCCGAAAATATTTTTCTGCGCCGGGGTTGTCGGGTCGCCTCGGGACGTACAGCGGGCTCGGTAGCACTCTCGAGACCTCAGTTTGGGAAGCCGTTTGTAGTTTTGGAGTCGTGGAAACGTCCCGGTGGTGGTTGTGAAGTTTAATATTTGGGGCGGGACGTTCGGTTCCGGGCGACTCCCGGGGCTCGGGATGGAAATTTCCTGACGGCTTTGGGGTAAGTTGTGTTTGAATTTAAGATGGAATTTATGGGAATTTTTATAGAATTTTGGAGTGACGGAATTTCGGTTCGAGTTGTCACGCTCGCACGTCGGAGTTTTGGTTCGGGTTCGGCGAGCTCGGTAGGACACTCTGGAATTGTAAATGAATTTCTGAAAAATGTTCTGTGAATGTTATAATATTCTGAAGGTTGTGTCCAAGTTTTATTAATTTTGGAATTCGGTAATTATTTTTGGGCAAAAAGAATTGGAACTTTCGGAAAAATTGGGAGTTAATTTGCAAATGGGTGCAAAATTAATAATAAAGCGTATGGGCTGCAGCAGCTGATTAATTCAGCAGATTTTGGGAAGGAGGAAGGGACACTTGGCTTGTTTTAATTTATGTTGGGAGGTATGGGTTTAAGTGAAAGGAATATATATATATATATGGTTTAATATTTCCAAAAATGAGATAAGTCTCATTCCATTTCTTTTCTTCTTCTCTTCTTCTTCTTCGTGAGTCTGCTGCCGCCTCCATGGATGAACTCCACCCAAGCTTGAACTTCTTCTTTTGGTAGAAATCAAAGAGGAATTGGTTGCTACTTGAGGTAAGCATCCTCCTAACTCCTCTTTTCTCATTAGTTTGGAAGATTAGTGGTGAAAAGAAGAGTTTTTGCATTTGATGGGTTTGTTCTTAGCTATAAGCTAGGATGATTTTCTTCCTCCCATCTTTTAGTATGTTGTTCTTGGGTGGTAGGAGAGTATTAATCAAGTGTTGGATTTTGGAAAACACAACTTGGGTGAGGATTTAGTGTTGGCGAATTTATGGAGAAAATTCCAAAATAATGTGTGTTTGTTATCTTGTTTCATGCTTCAAGTATGTTAGTTCTAGCATGATTCTAAGCTTATGTATGGATTCAATTTGATGGAGAACAAGTTGGGGTGAAAACCCCTTTTGGCCGAATTGGTTAAGTGTATGTTCATGATGAATTTTGTTGCTTGGGTGCAATTGGATAGCATTCATGGTTTAGAAATGTAATTGGTGATTAAAGAGTGCAAATGGAACTTTGTTTGGATTGAAATGGAGGTTGGGTGAGAAAACCCCTCTTTGGCCGAATTGATAAGTGAAGGGGTTTTATTGATTTTGGTGTAATTGGTTAGTAAGCATGCTTAGGAAGTGGAATTGGTGATTTATATGATTATTTGGAAGCTTGAATGGATTGAATTGAAAGTTGGATGAAAAGTTGATTAAGAACCGAAATCTTGGAATGATTCTTTTTCAATGTTGGAGGTTTATTTTGGTTGAATTGGATGTTAATATGGTGTTGGGGTTGAATTTAGGAGTGGATGGAAGTTTGAAATGTTGGATTCGGTTAAGGTATGAAAAAGTTACAATTAATCGGGATTATCGGAAAATGGCGGGTAATGAAGGGTTTAAGGTTGGATTTGATCAGTTCTGCTTATTGTATGATGTTTGTCAATGTGAAATCTTGCATTTTCTAGGTTGGTTCTGAATTCTGACGTTTCTGTAAAAATCTGGGATTTTACGGAAATTCTGTCGGATTTTCGGTTTTGGGGTCGGGGGTTGTAATTTGGTAGTGTGGTTGATGAGGATGCTAATTCAACTTGGTTTGGCAGATTCTGAGTTTCGGTGGTTAGAAAAAGAGGAGTTCTAAGTTTCGGGGCACGGTGTAGGTGTTATCCAGAATCGGTCCAATACTCTGGATTTTGAGGTAAGGGTTTGGTTCTGCTGTTTTTGGTAAGATAGGTGTATGTTTAGTTTCACTTTCTGTTCTGCAAGTATTTCGGTATTATATGCCTAGGGCATATTCTGTAGTCTGTAGGTATATGTATTGTAGCACTTCTGTTTTGCAGGTACTTCGGAAATTTCTGCTTTAAGGTAAGTTCTGTGATCTGTAGGTGTATGCCTTGTAGCATACTGCATGCATTAATCCTACGTTTGTAGGAGTATGCCTTATGGCATACTGCATGCATTAACACTACGACAGTTGTGGGTTCGCTACCCCAGCTGGTGCACCATGCTTCTGTAATAGCTTCGGCTTCTGACTCCCCTTAGTGGGAGGCTGTCGTTCCGATCTGTTATAAGGTTTATGGCGATTTGGAATCGCACATCCTTCGGGATTCCGATTTGTTTCTGGTACATGTATGTTATTCTGTATTCTGTTGCGTATATTGCTATCTTTCTGTTTTGCAGGGTTGCATATACTTATCTTACCCCAAATCCCTTACGGGGTCCTTTTAGGACTCACCCTTTTTGGGTTCTGTTTTTGGGTTTCAGGTAGACCTGATAAGCGGCCTGCGGAGTAGGATTCCGTGAGGGTTCTACCTTGGGTGTGTTTTGCAGCAGTTGCACCTTGCGGTCCGGGATTGTGTACTTGGTGTGAATCCCGCGCAAGGTATTTTGTACTAAGATTCTAAGGTTGGCTCTGTAGTTGCATATGCACACTTTCTGTATTGCTATGATGGTTGTATGTCTGTATATACATTTGTATATTCTGTTCTATATCTGTTCTCAGCGCTTGGCGCTTGCTAGACATTTTAGGTTCTGTGAATTCTGTATGTATATGTGTTTTGATGCGTAAGCACTCGTCCACGGAGGGCGGGGCTTACTCTGTTATTAGTGCATGAATTGTATGGTTGCATCTTATTTTCGGTTATACGCATGAAATTTCCATTAGTCTGCTTCCACAATCCTCCCGTTCTCGGGTCCGCTACGCGCGGCGGGTCTCGATGGACCTGCCACTCCTTTCCATTCCGGCTTCCGCTTCCGGCGTCCCGGCGCCCCCGCCTCCGCAACCGGGCTCGGGTGGCGTGCGGTGACAGATATGATCACGGCCTGAGAAATTGTGATCACGGTTGCGCTGATCTAGCTTGGCGGAGGCGTACAGTAACGGAGAACACAAGTCGGCCAAGAGAACCTCCTCACTACGAGGTGAGGCAATGCTCTTGATAATGCCTGGGGAAGGAAATGGGATCTAGCACCTCTTGATTACAAGATCAAGCAATACTAGATATTATAGTTGAATCCTCTTGCATGGATCACAAAGGAAAAATGGAAGTGCAAGATATGAGAACACAAAAACCAATCTCTTGAAGAGTTTTGATTTCAAATATATTCTGCGTATTACAATGGTTACAAGTCTTCTATATAAAGAGGTGTGATGGTATGGGAAATGGTGAGAGACTTGACAAGGGACAAAGACCCTTGAATTATGGTGGGTGAGGTGAAAGGTGGTAGATGATGGGTGACATTGTAGGCTACCTGCTCCTGTCGCTTCCGATTTCCCAGAATTTATAATTGGCGGGAGATGGGAGAAAAGTCTTCTTCGCAATTCAAACGGTTCGCTTGACTGAGGCGTAGAGGGGCTCCTTCTTGCTGGCGAACCCCTGGGACTTCACTTGTTTGCAAATCTGGCGCCGGGTCTTCGCCATATGCCCATGGGCTCACCAAAGGCCTTGGGTTCGCCATAAGACCATGGGTTCGCCAATGGGGCACAGGCTCACCAAGGACCATGGGTTCGCCAAGGGCCATGGGTTCGCCAAGGGGTCATGGGCTCGCCAAGCGCCATGGGTTCGCCAATGGGGCACGGGCTCGCCAAGGACCATGGGTTCGCCAAGGGGGCATGGGTTCGCCAAGGGCCATGGGTTCGCCAATGGGGCATGGGTTCGCCAAGGGCCTCGCGAGCACGGCTTTGCCTTGGAGCTTTGCCTTAGCTTGGAGGATGCATACGGGGTCATCTCCTGGAGACCTTGCAGGTGTGGCTTCGCTTTGGGGCCTCGCCGGTGCCTAGAGTGTCGCACCTTCTTCAACCGAGCCTTCGACAAGGGTCCATCAGCCCCTTTGAAGGAATGGTTGCCCTTTATTGACGAAATGGGGCTGATGTCCACATCAACTTCCCTTTTGGTTGGAGAGTAAACATGGCTTGGTGGCATGTGACACATCTAGCGCAGACCTTGGTGACGTCCTTCTTCATGCCTGGCCAAAAGAAGTTCTCTTTTACGACCTCAAGTGTCTTTTGGACACCGAAATGTCCCATGAGACTGCCACCATGTGCTTCTTTGATGATGACTTCTCGTATGGATCCCCTTGGAACGCACAACCTTTTGAACTTAAACAGGAAGCCATCAAACACATAGTAGCCATTTTGGCTGCCTTTAGCACAGTTAGCAAATATATCACCAAAATCCGCATCATGCTCATACATGCTTTTTAAACCATCAAAGCCAACAATTTTTGTGTCAAGAGTCATGAGTAAAGCATATCTCCTAGAAAGGGCATCGGCAATGACATTTGCTTTGCCTTTCTTATACTTGATTACATAGGAGAAAGACTCAATGAACTCTACCCACCTAACATGCCTTTTGCTCAAATTTCCTTGCCCTTGAAGATACTTCAAAGACAAGTAGTCCGTATGGATGACAAATTCCCTAGGCAGTAAATAATGACTCCACGTTTGTAATGATCTCACAAGAGCATACAACTCTTTATCATATGTGGAGTAATTCAAGGTGGCTCCTCCTAACTTCTCACTAAAGAAGGCGATGGGGCGGCCTTCTTGGTGCAAGACAGCACCAATGCCTATTCAACTGGCATCGCACTCTACTTCAAAAACTTTGTCAAAGTTTGGTAAAGTAAGCAAGGGTGTATTCGTCAACCGAGATTTCAATTCATTAAAAGACTCCTCTTGCAACTAGATCAAACAATGCTAGGTATTAAATTGGATCCTCTTGCATGGATCACTAATGGATTGACAGAGCAAGAATTGAGAACAAATGAAGAACTTGAACCTTGGTATTTTCGGCCAAAGGGTGTTCTTACAAAGTATGTTCTAAGTGTTACAATGAGAAGAAAATTGCCTATATAGGAAGGGAGACAATGAATAGTAAAAAGATGTGAAATGTGCCTTCACATCTTTCCTTTCACTTCTTCCCTAAATCACTCTCCATTGTCTCCATAAAAGAAAATGAATTATGGAGAAATGGAGGGAGAAATAGACATTTCAAAAAGAGTTGAAAAGTCAAAAATAGTAGATTAATTCATTCCTTCCATTTCCTCCTAAATGGATTCATTTCCTTCATAAATGGATTTATGAAGAAATGGAAGGATGTTACAAAAATCACAAAAGCTGACCCAGGCACGTGATCAGGGGGTTCTCCAAGACCATGGGTTCTTCCGAGGGACCATGGGTGCGCCAAAGGGCCATGGGTGCGCCAAAGGGCCATGGGTGCGCCAAAGGGGCCATGGGTGCGCCAAAGGACCATGGGTGCGCCAAAGGGGCCATGAGTGCGCCAAAGGGGCCATGGGTGTGCCAAAGGGGCCATGGGTGTGCCAAAGGGCCTTGGGTGCGCCAAAGGGGCCATGGGTGCGCCAAAGGGGGCCATGGGGCTGGTGAGAGTGATGCTTGCCATGGTGTTGGAAGGCTTCTCCACTCGAACACCCAAGTCTTGGAGTTTGTTGGTTTGGTCTTGGCCATGCTCACATCACATCTCCACTAGTGTGTTGGTTTGGTCTTGGAGTTACTGTTTGTGTCCCTTTGCGTGTTAACCTTTGATCTAAGGTTGAAGGCGGTATTGAGTTTAGAGATTTTGTGAAAGCCTTTAAGTGGGAGCAGCCGGAGTGAAATAATCACTACAGCCTTTGTGCGAAACACGAGAGTGAGTGTAAACACTCAGGGAGCGCTGAGGTTCCTTTAATAACTGCCTATTTTCAGCTGTACTTTGGTTATAGATGGTTTCTTCCGATTCAACTCCTCCTCATCCATCCCAACTGGGAATGCATGACATGCTCACAAAAATCTTACAAAGATTGGATGAGATGGGCGCTCAAGCTGAAATCACAAACGAGAGACTCACAAGGGTGGAAATAGCACAAGGAAAACAATCTGAAAGTTCGCAGGTCCATGAAGAGGCCCATGAATCGTGGGCTCAAGGTAGAGTCACACACACTACCCTAAACACGCCATCGGCGAAGCCGCAAGGTACCCCTCATAGTCGACCAACTCCCTCCACAAGAGTAGACCGAGAGGTGGATGTCTTGGATAGCGATGATCAGGCATACTATGCGGAGACACAGCCGAAGCAAGCAAGAAGAAAAGTCTTTCCCTATCAAGCACAAGCAAAAGCTTATCTTGAGAGAGACATCGCAGAAGAGGAAGAAGTTGAGAGAGTGCGTGTTCATAGAGGTTTCAATCGAAACCTTGGAGGAAGAGAACAAGCATCGGATCAACAAGCCCTCAACAATTTAAAGCTTCAAATACCGCCATTTTATGGCTCCAGCGATCCGGAAGAGTTTCTTGCTTGTGATGGCCGCCAGGCCCAATATGCACAAAAGGCCTAACAAAAGGCCCACTCATAAGCCCGAAATAAGGGCCCCATTAAAAAACTAGCATATAACCCGAATATAGATTAAGGACGTTCCCGAACTATACTTCCCGAAGTGCATATAGGACCTAAAACGAATAATCACCTTACATTGGGATATTACAATAATGCCACTAAAACATGGGACTATAAATACATTCACTATTCATACCAAAAGGGGTAACGTTTAACAACTACCCAACGCGACTTGTCAAATCACTACCTCAGAGAAACACTCTATTCCTCGACAATCGCGCTCCAACACGCAAAGTCGACCTAATGGCTTCCGTCAATATCGTGACGCGCAAGTCGAACCGGAACGTGGCAATCACGCGCACCGATTTGCCACCAAATGGCGCCGTCTGTGGGAAAGGCGGTGGTCCCCAAAATCAGATTGAACGTGGGGGCCATTCCCGTTCCCGATCATCCAGGCCGGAGGGAGAAGGTTCTACCAACGGCCGCACGGCCGATCCCAGCTATAGGGGTTCCCCGGAGGAATCATCCAATGGAGCCACCTCCCTACGTCCTACCTCTAGCTACCGTCGGAGCGACATCCGGCACTTGGACCCAGATCTTGTCCAAGCTGTGCGGGTGGTCCTCCAGGAAGAGCGAAGGAATGAGAACAACCAGACGGGTCAGTCTCGTCAATCTCAGGACAGGCAGTTATCACAGCACAAGCGATCAGGCTGTAGTAGCCTACAGCAGGCTCGCAGCCGGTTGCTTCTCTGGACCGCCGGAGCCGGCAGCGGTCAAGATCCCCGAGGGAGCATAGGAGAGAACGATCCCCAAGACCGGGTAGACTGGTGCGTGGCGACCCCCGGGATGACGTGATCAGGCAAATGTTGCTTCGTCTGGAGCAAGTCGAGAGAAACTCGGGCGTTCCCGAGCCCAAAAGCGAGGACATACCTGATGATGGTCCGTTCACCAGCAGGATTCGTGACGCCCAGATGCCTCGAATATTCAACTTACCTCATCCGTTGGAAGTGTACCAAGGTTCAGGAGATCCTGACGCTTTTGTCCGCAAATACAAGAGAGCGATGGAGTTGAAAGGGGCTAACGAGGCGGCCCTGTGCAAGTGCTTTGAAGTGGCGCTGGAGGTCCGGCCTCGGCTTGGTACAACTCATTGCTCCCGAACTCAGTGTCGTCATTCGGGGACCTAGCCACCAAATTTACAACGCACTTCATCGGGTGCAAGAGATCGGCTAAGAGGGCCATTCAAATGTTTGACATCAAGCAGAGACCGAACGAGAGTATTCGGGATTTCGTCGAGAGGTTCAACCGGGAAGCCGTTCACGCGTCCGATCTAACGGACAACATCCGGATCATGGCATTCACGAAGGCTCTCATCCCGAATTCGCGTCTGGCTTACGAGTTGTCCCGAAAGAACTTCACCAGCGTCGAGGAAATGTATGTTGTCACCCAGGAGCATATGATTGCTCAAGAAATGTTGTCTCAGCGTGAAGGAAAGCAGGACACCAGGGATAATCGAGAACCAAGGAAGGAGAACCCGAGGAGCCAGCCGGTCAAGCAGCCAGGGAGTTGGGGAGGACAGAAGAGGACTTTTGAGAGAAGTTCGGGCTTCACCCCCCTTAATACGTCCCGGGCTAGTATCCTCGCGGCACTCCAAAGACAAGGAACCGGGAGTATCAATCGGCCCGGGGGCCATGCCGGAAGGCGGCGTGATTCGTCCAAATATTGTCAGTTTCACAGAGACACCGGACATGAAACCGAGCAGTGCCATCAGCTGAAGAGGTAAATAGAGCACCTCATCAAGAAAGGCTCTCTGGGAGAGTACCTGAAAATGCCTCGGGGCGAAGAAGTTTCCCGAGGAAAAAGGAAGGCCGAAGAAGAATCATAATGACCGTACAAGAGGTGCAAGGAGAAGATAGATCCGCCCCAACCCACCGGGATCCCGAACACCATAACGACCACGCTGGGTTCGAATGCAAGGAAGAGGAAAGCGATGGAGATAGCCTCACTGAGCTACGGAGATCCGTCTTCGAGAATCAAACGAGCAGACGGGTCCGAGGTGCGTCTGCCGCATTACGACCCCCTCATCATCACCCTCCGTATCGGGACCATAGACGTCAAGAGGGTCCTCTGCGATGACGGCTCAAATGCGGATGTGTTGTTCAGAAAAGCGTATGAAGGCCTCAAGCTTAGATCGAGTCGCCTCAACCCCGTCAAGACAGCAACCTACGGCGTGGGCCCGGACGAAATACCAGTCTTGGGCTCCATCGAGCTCCCCGTCATGTTCCTCGGGGTCGGCCCCGAAGGTCAATCCCGGTACACGACGTTGATGGTCAAGTGGCTCATCCTCGATGTCCCCTCTGCGTACAATGCTATCATCGGGAGAGAAACCCAGGTGGCTGTTCACATGAGGACCGACGTGAGATACCTGACCATCACGTTCGCTACGGATGAGGGAGACGCCTCGATCTACGTGAGCCAAAGAGAGGCCAAGGACGTCATGGCTATAGCATAAGGAGGAAGCGGATACCGAAGACGTCGTCTTGGAAGGAGATAGAGCAGCGAGAATTGCAAAAGACTTGCCCGAGGGCAGTAAGAAAAACCTTGTAAACTTGCTTCGAATGAATAAAGACTTGTTCGCCTACTCTCCAAGTGACATGCCCGGGATCGACCCGAAGGTAATACAACACAGCCTGCACATTGATCCGGATTCAAGACCCATAAGGCAGAAGAAAAGAAATAACGCCCCATTCAAAAGGGCCTTCATCAAAGAGCAAATTTCGAAACTTCTTGATGCGGGGGTCATAAGGGAAGTATCGTATCCCGAATGGCTGAGCAATCCCGTTGTGGCAACCCGAGAGGATAGCGACAAGTTGCGCATGTGCATCGACTTCACAAACGTAAATGATGCTTGCCCAAGGATTCGTATCCAACTCCCCGATCGATAGGCTTGTGGATTCAACGGCCGGACACGCGAGGCTCTCTTTCCTTGACGCTTACAAAGTGGGTATCATCAGATAAGGATGAACCCGGCAGATGAAGAGAAGACGTCTTTCATAAGTGACGCCGGAACGCACTGTTATACGAGAATGCCTTTCGGGCTGAAGAACGCCGGAGCAACCTACCAAAGATTGATGGACAAGGTATTCTCCGAGCAGATTGGAAGAATTCTCGAGGTTTATGTTGACGATATCATCATCAAAAGCAAGGAAGGAGAAAATCTAATCCGCGATATTGAAGAAGTGTTCGGGCAGATCCGAAAGTATGGAATACGGTTGAACCCGGATAAGTGTGTTTTCGGAGTAACATCCGGGAAATTTCTCGGGTTTATGGTGTCCGAGCGCGGCATCGACGCTAATTCCGCGAAGATCGAAGCACTTTTAAACGTGAGGACACCCTCATCAATAAAGGACGTGCAGAGACTCCTCGGGAAAATTACGGCCCTCAGTCGTTTTATATCTCGATATGGAGACAAGTGTCGTCCGTTCTTCAAACTTTTGATCAAAGAAGGCGCGGAGCCCGGCCGAGTAGGCGTACGGAAAGGTGAGAAGAAATCTAAGGAAGAAAACGCAAGGGAAAGAGCTAGGTTCAGTTGGAATCCCGAATGTCAGAAAGCCTGGGAGGAAATCAGAGCCTACCTCCTCGAGATGCCTACGCTTCGGCAACCGACCGAGGACAGACCCCTCATTGTATACTTGGCCGTAGGTGAAAAGGCCGTAAGTTCGGTACTTGTCCAAGAAGACGACCAAGGGAAGCGTGGCCTGTCTATTACGTAAGCAAATCCCTGCATGGAGCCGAACTCAACTACCCGATGATCCAAAAAGCGGTATACTCTCTGGTCCTGTCAGCCAGAAGGTTGAAACCATACTTCCTCGGGTTTTCCATCGTTGTTCGAAGTAATGTCCCTATCAAGGACATCTTAAGACGGGTAGACCACTCCGGAAGGCTATCAAAGTGGTGCGTCGAGCTAAGCGAGTACGAGATCAAGTATGAACCCCGAAGAGCGATCAAAGCACATGCATTAGCTGATTTTATCGCGGAATTACCCAAGGAGTCCGAGAGTGAGGATTCTTTGAACGAGGATAGTCCGGTCTGGACCCTACATGTGGATGGAGCTTCGGGATCGGACAAGCAAGGTGCCGGACTAGTACTCGAAGGCCCTGAAGGAATGAAGGCTACTAAGTCAATTAAGTTCAATTTCCCGGTAACGAACAACGCAGCCGAATATGAAGCCCTCATTGCTGGTCTGGAATTAGCCAAGAAGGCGGGGATCCGATCACTGAAAGCATGCAGCGACTCAAATCTTCTCGTTCAGCAGATGAACGGGGAGTACGAGGTCAAAGAATCAAGTCTTAAGAAGTACGCCGAGGTAGCTAGAAGGTTGGCCGTGGATTTCGAAAAGTTGTGTATCGAGAAGATCCCGAGATCGCTCAATTCGGAGGCCGACCAACTTTCGAAGTCAGCTTCTTACGACGAAGTAAGAAGTGAACCTTGCGTCGACTACTCCCGGATAGGCTGCATTACCTCGGGGTGGAGGACTCCACATCCTCAGTTTCCCGAACATCATAGTACGGGAAACGATTCAACAGCCCGAACATTGTTCGAGACAAAAGGAGGACTCCACATCCTCAGTTTCCCGAACATCATAGTACGGGAAACGATTCAAAAGCCCGAACATTGTTCGAGACAAAAGGAGGACTCCATATCCTCAGTTTCCCGAACATCATAATACGGGACACGATTCAAAAGCCCGAACATTGTTCGAGACAAAAGGAGGACTCCACATCCTCAGTTTCCCGAAAACAATAGTACGGGAAACGATTCAAAAGCCCGAACATTGTTCGAGACAAAAGGAGGACTCCACATCCTCAGTTTCCCGAACATCATAGTACGGGGAACGATTCAACAGCCCGAACATTGTTCGAGACAAAAGGAGGACTCCACATCCTCAGTTTCCCGAACATCATAGTACGGGAAACGATTCAAAAGCCCGAACATTGTTCGAGACAAAAGGGGGACTCCACATCCTCAGTTTCCCGAACATCATAATACGGGAAACGATTCAAAAGCCCGAACATTGTTCGAGACAAAAGGAGGACTCCACATCCTCAGTTTCCCGAACATCATAGTACGGAAAACGATTCAAAAGCCCGAACATTGTTCGAGACAAAAGGAGGACTCCACATCCTCAGTTTCCCGAACATCATAGTACGGGAAACGATTCAAAAGCCCGAACATTGTTCGAAACAAAAGGAGGACTCCATATCCTCAGTTTCCCGAACATCATAGTACGGGGAACGATTCAAAAGCCCGAACATGGTTCAAGACAAAAGGACTCAACATCTTCAATTTCCCGAACACGAGTACGGAAGCGATTCAGGAGCTCGAACATGGTTCGAGACAAATGGAGGACTCCACGTCCTATTTTCCCGAATACAGTTGTACGGGAAACGATTCAAAAACCCGACTACTGTTCTAGCCAGAACGGAGAACCTACATCCTCAGTTCCCAAACGCAATAGTTCGGGAAACGTTTCAGTTACCCGAACAGGAGAGGAATCATATACCCGAGCAATGCTCTCAAAATGCAGAATCCAGTTACCCGAACAGGAGAGGAAACACCTGCCCGAACAGAGGCAGTATCCCGAACTAAGCAGTCCCCCGAACATGACTCACAGAACATTCGAAAATGGATTTTGAAGAAAAGAACTTTGGACTCCTTTTAGTCGGCCAAAAGGACTTGTCAAATCACTACCTCAGAGAAACACTCTATTCCTCGACAATCGCGCTCCAACACGCAAAGTCGACCTAATGGCTTCCGTCAATATCGTGACGCGCAAGTCGAACCGGAACGTGGCAAATCGGTGCGCGTGATTGCCACGTTCGGTTCGACTTGCGGCGTCACGATATTGACGAAGCCATTAGGTCGACTTTGCGTGTTGGAGCGATTGTCGAGGAATAGAGTGTTTCTCGAGGTAGTGATTTGACAAGTCGCTGGGTAGTTGTTAAACGTTACCCCTTTTGGTATGAATAGTGAATGTATTTATAGTCCCATGTTTTAGTGGCATTATTGTAATATCCCAATGTAAGGTGATTATTCGTTTTAGGTCCTATATGCACTTCGGGAAGTATAGTTCGGGAACGTCCTTAATCTATATTCGGGTTATATGCTAGTTTTTTAATGGGGCCCTTATTTCGGGCTTATGAGTGGGCCTTTTGTTAGGCCTTTTATGCATATTGGGCCTGGCGGCCATCAGCTTGGATGACCAAAACTGAGAGGATCATTGACATGATGGGATATAATGATGCGACTGCATTAAAACTCGTTGTCATCGAGTTCCATGACTACGCTCTCACTTGGTGGGAGCAAGAGCATTATGTGAGGGCACGGGATGGCGGTCATCCCATCACTACTTTCGAGGAGCTTAAACGAGCCATGAGAAATCGGTTCGTGCCAAGCTATTATGATAGGGATTGTCCTCAAAAACTGCAACGTCTCGTTCAAAGCCACCGAAGTGTGGAAGACTATCAGAATGACCTTGAGAGGGCTCTAATGAGGGCCAATGTCAAAGAGGATGATGAGGCCAAATTGGCAAGATTTCTATACGGGTTAAGAGAGGACATCGTCAAAACAGTGGAGCTGTGTGATTATCGAGACTATCAAGATCTGGTACACAAGGCTATACGAGTGGAGAAGCAATTGAGAAAGGGAAACTCCTATTATTCATCCCAAACGCCTATCCGAGGCTCAGGGAGCAAATCTATCCCCTTTGCCAAACCGGCATCTTCAAAACCCCATCAACCAGTGATGTGATCATAGGATCCCCAAGCAACAACAAAGTGTCAAAGATCGAACAAGAAGGTGAATGAAGCTCGGAGCACCCTTTTGGCGAGGAGGTTTAGAGGCCCAGGCGGCCCAATCCATGATTCAGGCGATCGCCTGACCAGGAGAAGGTGAAGCCTCCACGTGAGAGCTCCATGCGAAGCCTCTAGGCGAAGGCTAGGCTTCCTCATGCGAAGCCTCCAGGCGATGGCGAAGCCCTTAGGTGAAGCCATTCTTGCGAACCTTCTAGGCGAAGGCTAGGCTTCCTCAAGCGAAGCCTCCAGGTGATGGCGAAGCCGTCAGGCGAAGCCATTCTTGCGAAGCGTCTAGGCGAAGGCTAGGCTTCCTCATGAGAAGCCTCCAGGCGATGGCGAAGCCCTCAGGCGAAGCCATTCTTGCAAAGCCTATAGGCGAAGGCTAGGCTTCCTCATGCGAAGCCTCCAGGTGATGGTGAAGCCCTCAGGCGAAGCCATTCTTGCGAAGCCTCAAGGGGAAGCCCTCATGCAAGCACCTCCAGCGTGAAGTCTTCAAAGCGAAGGCAAGGCCTCCATGCAAAGCTTCCAGGCGAAGGCAAAGCCTTTAGGTGAAGCTGTCCCTGCGAAGCCTCCAGGCGAGGGCGAGGCCTTCTGAGTGGAGTCTTCCAGTCCTGGCAAAGGCCCGAGGTGAAGCCATCTCTGCAAAGCCTCCAGGCGAAGGCGAAGCCTTCTGTGTGAAGTCTTCTAGTTCTGGCGAAGGCCCGCAGCGAAGCCACCTATGCCCAACAATCCGGCCAACCATTCCAAACCAATCCGGAACACTCTCTCCATTTAATGAAGATACTTGGGAGAACAAATATTTACTTTATACCTTTTTAGGTTAGCTTTTATCTTTACCTTTTAGGATGACATGCATGCAAAAGCACTTTATGCTTTTGGCATGCATGCGCATATGTCAGAGTCTATTAACTTCTCCCTCCTATAAAAGGGACAGCAGACTCCTAGAAAACATAGAACATATGTAAAACGCTTGAGAGGTTTATTTCCTCAAGCTTTGGTTCTCACCCCTTGCTACCTTCCGCCATCCCCCTTGGTGTTTATCATCGAGTTTAATATCTAATATTGCTTAATCTCATAGTTAAGAGGTGCTAGATCTTCCATCTTCCCCAGGCATTATCTCAGATATTGCCCAACCTCGTACTTGGCAGGTGTCTGAGGTCGAATTTATCCTTCCCTGTTCTTGCGACTCCTTCGGGCTAGATCCGGCGCTTCCAACGATCGCGCGGGTTCGCGACGAGCGTCCCCGTGATCGTATCAATTGGTATCAGAGCCAAATCACTTGTTGAAATTGTGTGTGATTTCTTCAAGGTAAGACCTTTACCTTCTACTTGAAGAAAGATTTGCTTTTGTGATTTTAAACCTTGTTTTATTCGGCCCCTTCTTACCCCACCATCCGCATTTGTTTCGGTTAATCTGTTGTGAAGTTTCTGTGTTAGAAGTTGTTGTGTTTAGCAACTTAATAAATTCAAAAAGTCAAAAAAAAGAAGAGAAAGAGAAGAAGAAAAGAACGCAGTTGCGGGTTTGCCAAAATCGCAAATCTCGGATTATATCCAAATCCGCAATGTGTGAAGGTTTATATGCATAAAAGAGTGAGGTTGTTGTTGAAAAGTGAAAAGAAAGTGGTGTACAAAAGATCAGTTGTTTAAAGCATTGAAGAATCAAAACTGTGTTCTTGATGTTCTTGGTGTTCATACAAAGTTCATACCAAAACTCATATGAATAGTGACCTTTATCTAATTTTGATTTCAAATTTCAGCCAAAAGGTGTTTGTGCCCCAAAACCTTGTTTCTTACCCTCTTGTAATTTGCTGCCAAAGAACCCCCCCATTTTTACCTAGCTTGCTTCAAGTAACTAGCACTTTATTGCTCAAATGATTTTTACATGCTAGAAGTTATCTTGTGGTAATCATTTCGGGTTTGGCACTAAAGAGCAAGCTTTGAGAACTACAAGCAAGAGGAAAGATTGAAAGCCGAGTGTGACCCCTTCGCGAAAGGACAGACCCCTCCGCGAAAGGAGAGACCCCCTAAACACATGAGGAGATTTGATGTGGACATCAGCCCCATTTTTGAGACAAGGCGTGACCCTACATCCAGAAGGTCTAAAGGGTCCTTGGCGAAGGCACGGGCGAAGAAGAAGCGGCATTCTAGGCACCGGCGAGGCCCCAAGGCAAGTCCGTGGTCGCAATGTTCTTGGCGCACCCATGCCCCATTGGCGAACCCTTGGCCTTTGGCGAGGCCAAGCCTCAACGGCGAACCCGTGGCTATTGGCGAGCCCATTGACCCTGGCGAACCCATGGTCCTTTTGGGCGAACTCAAGGCCATTTGCGAAGCCATGGCTCTTTGCGACCCCCATGGTCGTTGGCGAAGACCCTGTGCCTCATTTCCAGAAGCAAGCGAAGCCCAGGTGTTCGCCAAGCAGAAAGGGTCTCCATACGCAAGTCAGCCGAACCCTTCAACTTGTGCAGAGGCCATCTTCTTCCCTTTCCCCGCCGAAAGTAATTCATGGGGAAATGGGAGCCGCAAAGGTGTAGCCTACAATGTCACATCAGCTGCCACCTCTCATTTCGCCTACCATAGATCCAGGAGGCTGTTCCCTTGTCAAGATATCCTTTATTATTTACTTCTTTCTTTCTCCTCCTATAAAAGGAAGCTGTAACCTAAGTATTAGGGAGAACTCATTTTGTAAGAACACATATTTGCGGAAGTACGCATATTGTTCTTCGTGGGTCTCAAATCTTGCTCCACCAATCCATTAGTGATCCATTGCAAGAGGATCCAATATAATACCTAGCATTGTTTGATCTCGTAGTCAAAAGGTTCTAGGTCCCATTTTCCTTTCATTTTCAAGGGCATTGCCTCACCTCTTAGTGAGGAGGTTACCTTGGCCGACTCTGTTTCCTTCGTGTTCTTCCTCTGTTTCGTTTCCATTCTTGCTGGTAACCGCCTACTTCGAGCTAGATCCGAGCTCGTGATCACTGACCCCCCCGTGATCACATCAGTTGGTATCAGAGCCAAAGCGCTTGTCGGAGGTATCTTACCGTATCAGTTGTTTACTTTCTTCAAGATAAAACCTTTGCTGTTCTTTTCGAAAACTTGAAGAAAAGTTATCGGTTAATGATCTCTTGAGAGAAGCCGAATATTTGTTATCCTTGTTGAAAAGTTCTTAAAGGTTCTTAAATCTGTGAGTTATTTCGGATTGAAAAGAAAAAGAGTTTCCCTGTGTGCAAAAGAACAAGAGTTTACAGAAGAGAAATATTCAAACCAGTTCGTAATTTCTGGGAAAAGTTCTACGTGTTCTTGAAGAGTTCATCACGAAACTCAAGTGAACGGTGCTCACAGATCGAAAATAATTTCGAAACCTGAACTTCTTGTGTTTACATGTGTGAAAAGCCTTTTCTATATCATTTCCAACTTCTTTCAACCACCAACCAACTTCAAAAGCTAGTTTCAAGTAACTAGAACTTTGTGCTTAACTTGTTTCGGACACTGCTAGGATTTCTTTGGATATTCTTTGCGTGTTTGCATTTGATCTTAATCGCAGATTGGTGGTAAGTTTTGAAGCTTGAAAGAACCGTTGTGTTCTAAACACGAGAGAAGAGTGTAAACACTAAGGGAGTGTAGCGAGGCTTCACAAAACTGTTCACATGTGCAGAACTTGAGTCTCATGGAGTATGTGGAAGAGGACTACTACCCGAAATCGGATCCTTGTTATCAAGAATCTGACTTCTGGGCGGAGGTAACCCTCGACCGTACATACTCAGGGAACTATTCAGAGTACCCCCTTGGCCAAGAAACCTGGCCCGAACCGACCCCATCCTCTGAATTTGATCCTCCATATCCTGCTGCATATGAGTATTACTCAGGTTCAGACCCTGAACGGGTGGTGGCGACCCCTTGCCATCGCCAAGACACCCCCCCTCGCTATCGCTACCTCAAGCACCGGAGGACTTACCCTTCATCCTCGTATTATTCCCCCATTCCGTCGTATCCTAGCTGTACGACGCCCAGCTTTGAGCCCCCTCTCATTCGCGGTTCCCCATCCACCAACCGAAAGCCAACGAGGGCCCCCACTCACAAGTTTGCTTCGTCGCCCCAATCGCCTTCTGACCAACAGGGCGAAGCAACACCAGAAGTGCCTCAAAGACCCAGCTCCTCCACTATCATTGATGAGCTAAAACAACTTGTACTTATGGTCCAGGACCAGATGTTACAAGGACACATGGAGGAAGCTGCAACCGGTGGTAAGGTTGAGAGGAAAATAACTGAGAGGAAAGGAGAAATTACGAGGGAAAGGAAAAGAAGAAAGAGAGAAAGCGAGGCGGTCCAAGAGACCTTGAGTGAGAAAGAGAGCGATCCGAGAGAAGAGATTGAGAAGAAAGCGGCGAGAAAACAAGAGGGAAGCTCCATGAGCCAAAATAGTGGAAGTGAGGAAAACATGCCTTCAACCGACCCAACTTTTCCACTAATTTCTGTCTTGCAACCCCTTGTTTATCTTCTTTGAATGTACAGATCGCTGTGGAAAGTAAGGCTGAAGGAAGCCTTCAACAGTCCGGGAAGGAAGTGTCACCCCCTCTCGGAAAGGAAGAAAAGAGCAAGAGGGAGAGAGCGAACATGGGTAACTGTGCTTCTAATCTCTCATCTCTTAACATTAAGCATGAATTGGGTGACATAGTTGGCGATCCCATGTCTGTTATGGGACATGACTTAGGCCCGGTACATTGGGGCCATGCCCATGAATGGCCGAGGCTCATATTTGATCCCGGAATAACTACGTGGGCTTGTCTTAAGGCTAAGTATAAGAGTGAAGCGAAGAGAAAGGGCGGATTGTCCATCTCATTCCTTCAGTCTATTTTTAGGGAAACTTTGATGTCTAACGCTTTTAGTTCACTAACCCTTGATGCTTCTTCAAGTTTGTTGTGGTGTCTTAAGATTTGTAGGGACAATTTCCTTATGAATCCGAGGACGGATTCTTCTGAAGAGGGAGGGTATGATGTGGACATCAGCCCCATTTTTGAGACAAGGCGCGACCCTACATCCAGAAGGTCTAAAGGGTCCTTGGCGAAGGCACGGGCGAAGAAGAAGCGGCATTCTGGGCACCGGCGAGGCCCCAAGGCAAGTCCGTGGTCGCAATGTTCTTGGCGCACCCATGCCCCATTGGCGAACCCTTGGCCTTTGGCGAGGCCAAGCCTCAACGGCGAACCCGTGGCTATTGGCGAGCCCATTGACTCTGGCGAACCCATGGTCCTTTTGGGCGAACTCAAGGCCATTTGCGAAGCCATGGCTCTTTGCGACCCCCATGGTCGTTGGCGAAGACCCTGTGCCTCATTTCCAGAAGCAAGCGAAGCCCAGGTGTTCGCCAAGCAGAAAGGGTCTCCATACGCAAGTCAGGCGAACCCTTCAACTTGTGCAGAGGCCCTCTTCTTCCCTTTTCCCGCCGAAAGCAATTCATGGGGAAATGGGAGCCGCAAAAGCAGGTAGCCTACAATGTCACATCAGCTGCCACCTCTCATTTCGCCTACCATAGATCCAGGAGGCTGTTCCCTTGTCAAGATATCCTTTATTATTTACTTCTTTCTTTCTCCTCCTATAAAAGGAAGCTGTAACCTAAGTATTAGGGAGAACTCATTTTGTAAGAACACATATTTGCGGAAGTACGCATATTGTTCTTCGTGGGTCTCAAATCTTGCTCCACCAATCCATTAGTGATCCATTGCAAGAGGATCCAATATAATACCTAGCATTGTTTGATCTCGTAGTCAAAAGGTTCTAGGTCCCATTTTCATTCCTAGGCATTTTCAAGGGCATTGCCTCACCTCGTAGTGAGGAGGTTCCCTTGGCCGACTCTGTTTCCTTCGTGTTCTTCCTCTGTTTCGTTTCCATTCTTGCTGGAAACCGCCTCCTTCGAGCTAGATCCGAGCTCGTGATCACTTCCCCCTCCTGTGATCACATCAGCCTTCAACCAAACTCCAAGAAGAACTAACCATTTCATCTTCTAAACCCTGTTGTTCTTCTTTGTTTGTGCAGAAAGATAAAGAGGTCGCGGATGTGCGAAGGCTTGAAGATGGTGAAGACGCCACGGCTTTGGAAGAAGGAAGAGCTCACTTGGGTGTTCCAACCGAGCCCACACTTGAGGAAGAGGACACACCATTGCTGGAAGAAGAGAAAACATGGAGAGAGGACCTACACTTCCCTAACTTTGGAATAGATAACTTGTCCCTATCTCCTAGTGGCGAAGAGTATGCGCCTGAGTGTGAATCCATGGCTTCCTTAAGTTTACATGATATGAACATGGGTGATGAACCTGAAAGCATGCATCCCTCACATCCATTGTTCAAATATATCTATGGAACTTCCTTTTATAACAATGAGCATGTTGAATGTGACAAGTGCATAAGTGAATTTAACCACTATCCATATCCATGCGATGACACTTGCACTTTTCCATGCGATGATAATTGGTATGCCATTCAAGAGCATGAGTTAGGATGTGAAGAGATTAATGAGTCTAAATCCATAACATATGATGATTTCTCTTCCTTGTATGATGAAACTCTTGAATGTGAAAGCTATGAACATGCATCTCATTCATCATTTGAAGTATCCGAACCTATGAGAATTATCCTTCAGATGTTGAGCATAATTATTACCATGATGAGATGTATGAGCATGATGCATACCCCATGTCCCCCACCCCTAGTCAAGCATTCTCTTCGATGCGTGATTCTGATTCCTTACAATTAGATGATGAGAATGATTGGCCTAGGCTCAATTTTGATCCTGGGATACATGAGAATGCATGCATGCCTGTTTGCTGTGATTTGAAGGGAGATGCCATGTTTAGTACGCTTACAATGCATGAGCTTAAGAAAGATTGTTTCACCATATGTGTTTCAGCCATGCCATTCTTTAGTAAACATGAGCATCTTAAAAAAATTAAAGTTGAAACCATGTTTATGGTTGAGGTGAAGAGAAAGGGCGGATTGTCCATCTCCGAACCTCTTCTTTGTGCTAAGGCTAGTTTTTGTGGTCCACACTCTGGCATTTCTTCTATGACTAGCTTAGTTTTTCATCCTTTGTCTTGGGAAGCACATGTGCATGTGGTTTGCAAAGAAAATGCTTCCTTTGACCCACCCTGATAAGGGTCCAAATCCAAAGAGAAGGACCTATCCTTGGATGATCTAGCTTGTTGGAAGATGAACACAAAGAACACAAATGGTTTCGGCTCTAACCACCTCAATCCTCAAATGGAGAGCAATGGAAAGATTAATGCCTAGGAGTGAGGGATCTAGCACCTCACTTCTCAAATGAAGAGCAACACTAGATTTTAAGCAAGAATCCACTTCAATGGATTCAAGGGGAATATGGAGATGAAAAGAAGAGTTCAAGCATGAACCAATACTCTCTCAAGAGCTAAAATTCGTATTCAATAATCAATAATCTGTCCAAGACAATGGAGAGAAGGAATAGTGAAAAGATGTGAAATGTGCCTTCACATCTCTCCTTTCACTTCTTCCCTGAATCACTCTCAATTGTCTCCATAAAAGAAAATGATTTATGGAGAAATGGAGGGAGAAATAGACAATTCAAAAGAGTTGAAAGTCAAAGATGGTAGACTATTCCTTTCCTTCCATTTCCTCCTAAATGGATTCATTTCTTTCATAAATGGATTTATGAAGAAATGGAAGGATGTTACAAAAATCACAAGTTGTCCCGGGCACCTGGCCAGGGGGGGTCGCCGAAGGGGCCATGGGTTCGCGGGAGCGGCCATGGGTTCGTGGGAGGGGCCATGGGTTCGCCGAAAGGGGCCATGGGTTCACCGAAGTGGCCATGGGTTTGCGGGAGGGGCCATGGGTTCGCCGAAGGGGCCATGGGTTCGCGGGAGGGGCCATGGGTTCGCCGAAGGGGCCATGGGTCCGCGGGAGGGGCCATGGGTTCGCCGAAGGGGCCATGGGTTTGCAGGAGGGGCCATGATCATATCACATTATCACCAATCTTTTTGCACAATAAGAGCCATGGAAAGGCCCATCCCCCCTTGGTGCAAGTTTACTCTTCCTAGCTTGGGGAAACCTTTCCTTCCTCAAATGTAACCACACCCATTCTCCCACTTCAAAGCTCCTAAAGTTCCTACCCTTGTTTGCCCTCCTAGCATAAGACTCACTAGCCTTCGCAAGTTGTTTTTGCACTTTTTCATGTAAGTCTTTCATGCTTTGAGCCTTTCTTTTCCCTTCTACATCTAATTGATCCGAGTGAGTTAATGCAATTAAATCCAATGGAGTAAGAGGATTAAAGCCATACACAACCTCAAACGGACTATGGGATGTAGATGAATGATATGACCGATTATATGCAAACTCCACATGTGGTAGGCACTTTTCCCATTCTTTTAGGTTCTTTCTTAGTATGGTCCTTAAGATAGTGATGAGAGTTCTATTAGTTACTTCCGTTTGACCATCGGTGTGTGGGTGACTCGAAGTGGAGAATACCAAACTAGTGCCCAACCGTGACCAAAGGGTCCTCCAAAAGTGACCCAAGAATCTAGAATCTCTATCACTCACTATAGTCCTGGGAATGCCATGATATTTCACAATTTCCTTAAAGAACAACTTGGCTACATGAGATGCATCATCAGTTTTATGGCATGGAATGAAATGGGCCATTTTTGAAAACCTATCTACCACAATAAAGATAGCATCATGACCACGAGAAGTCCTAGGCAATCCACTAACAAAGTCCATACTTAAATCAACCCATGGTAAACAAGGAATTGGGAGAGGAGAGTACTTCCCTTTCGATTGCATCCTGGCCTTCGCTTTGTGGCATGTCACACATCGAGCACACACCTTGTCCACATCCTTTTGAAGATTCGGCCAATGGAAGTTTTCTTTGACGGTTTCATCAGTCTTTAGGGCACCAAAGTGTCCCATGAGACCTCCACCATGAGCCTCTTTGATTATCACCTCTCTAATGGATCCTTTTGGGACACAAAACCTTTTCATCTTAAAAAGAAACCCATCAAAGACGTAATAGCCATCTCGGCTACCCTTAACACAACTCGCATAAATTTCACCAAAATCATCATCATGCGCATACATATCTCTAAGGCATTCAAATCCAACAATTTTAGCATCAAGAGTTGTAAGCAATGCATATCTCCTAGACAAAGCATCGACAACCACAATTTCCTTGCCTTTCTTGTATTTTATTACATAGGAGAATGATTCTATAAACTCTACCCACTTAGCATGCCTTCTATTCAAATTCCCTTGCCCTTGCAAATACTTCAAAGATTGATGATCGGTATGCACAACAAATTCATTGGGAAGCAAGTAATGGGACCACACTTGTAATGACCTTACAAGGGCATAAAGCTCCTTGTCATAAGTGGAGTAATTGAGTGTGGCACCACTTAACGTCTCACTAAAATAAGCTATGGGACGGCCCTCTTGATGCAACACCGCACCAATGCCTATCCCACTAGCATCACATTCAACTTCAAACACACTATTAAAATTCGGCAAGCAAAGCAATGGTGCACTAATCAACCGAGACTTTAATTCAACAAAGGCATTCTCTTGAGCTTCTCCCCATTCAAATGTTGTGTTCTTTTTAGTTAGCTCATGCAAAGGTGATGCAATTGTTGAAAAATCTTTCACAAACCGTCGATAAAAACTAGCAAGTCCTAGGAAAGACATCACTTCGGTTAAAGTCTTGGGATTAGGCCATTCTCTAATCGCACGCACTTTGTTTTCATCTACTTTTATTCCTTCCTTTCCTACAATATATCCAAGAAAGTTCACCTCATTTGTAGCAAACACACACTTTTCAATTTTAGCATACATCTTCTTTAACCTAAGTGTGTCAAGGACTTGCCTCAAATGATTAACATGCTCATCATGGGATTTGGAATAAACAAGTATATCATCGAAATACACAACCACAAACTTTCCTATCATCCTTCTCAAAACATGATTCATCAACCTCATAAAGGTGCTAGGTGCATTCGACAACCCAAAAGGCATGACATTCCACTCATATAATCCAATTTTAGTTTTGAATGTCGTTTTCCATTCATCTCCTTTTTTCATCCTAATCTGATGATATCCACTTTTTAAGTCAATTTTAGAAAATACACATGCGCCACATAACTCATCAAGCATATCATCTAGTCTAAGAATGAGATGTCGATACTTTACAGTGATTTTGTTGATGGGGCGGCAATCCATGCACATGCGCCATGTTCCATCACTCTTCGGCACCAACAAAACCGGCACCGCACATGGAGAAAGACTCTCCTTGATGTATCCCTTGGACAACAAGTCTTGTACTTGTGATTGGATTTCTTTGGATTCCTCGGGATTGGTTCGGTAGGCAGCCCTATTTGGTAAAGGGGCTCCCAGAACCAAATCTATTTGGTGTTCAATGCCGCGGTAATGTGGAAGACCTTGCGGCTCATTGAACACATCGTCGTACTCTTGGAGTACCTGTTTCACAAACAAAGGAAGAAAAGAATCCTTGTCAAGTGTTAGCATGCATGCAAGAGGAACCATGAGAAAACACATTTTGTTACCCAACAAAGCCTTTTTGATGTCTCTCTCTTTGGCCATGGGAGGCATCCTTTCTTGTTTTCTCTCTTGCCCTCTCTTTGTGTTTCCCACAGATGCACTCTCATTCTTTTCACTCAAGGTCACTTGGACCTTCTCACTTCTTTCACTCTTCTCACTTCCCTCTTTTCCCTTGGACCTTTCGGCAATGGTAGCCAAATGAATTTGATCTTGCAATGCTTGGGCCGGGGATAAGGGGAGCAAAGTGTAGGGTCGGGTGAGGTGTGTAAGGGTGTATTTGTTTGTCCTCCCATAGTGAACCGCCTCTCTATCATATTGCCATGGGCGGCCCAAAAGGATATGGGTAGCTTGCATCTTCACAATGTCACACAAGACCTCATCCTCATACTTCCCAATCTTGATAGGTACCACGGTTTGGTACTCCACTTTCACACAAGAGTTGTCATCCACCCATTGGAGTTGGTAAGGTTTTGGGTGAGGGGTGGACCTTAGCTTGAGCTTCTTGACCATACTATGGTTGGCCACATTCACACAACGACCACTATCCATAATGAGACTACACAATTGCTCATTGACTAAGGCTCTAGTTTGGAAGAGATTCTCTCTTTGCGAAGTGTCAAGGACCTTGGGAGTGGCTTGTAAGACTCTCTTGGACACCAATAGCATACCTTCGGGTGGGGCTTCTCCTTCCTCTTCTTCCCTCTCCTCCATTACTTCTAGAGGCATCTCGGCCTCTCCGTCATCTTCACTAGAAATCTCACCATCCGGCCTCACAACCATCACTCGCTTGTTAGGACACTCAAAGGAGTAATGTCCCTTGCATCCACACTTGAAGCACTCAAGGGTTCTTGTTTTGAAAGGTGGGTTTCTTGGCGGGTTGGAGGCTGAAGTTTGGCCTTGGGATTTCGGTTGGAACTTGGATGGGTATGGGGTTCTTTGTTGCGGAGGCTTGGATGCGTAGGGTGTCGGTTTGGAAGGAGTGGACTGGGGTTTGCTCCACGTGGCCGAGAGTAGGAGGTTTGGGAAGTGGCGGGTTGTTGGTAAGTAGGCTTCTTCCCTTGCCTCTCAATCTTCATTGCCTTGTGCACTAGCTTCATGTAGTTTCTCACTTCACATAGCTCAAGTAGCTTGTTAATTTCCGGCTTTAAACCAAAGGTAAACCGAGCCATCTTTGCATTCTCCCCTTCTTGCACATTAGCTCTCATTGAAGCTTTTTCAAGCTCCTTTGCATAATCCTCAACCGATTTGTTACCTTGGGTTAGTTGTTGTAACCTTTGGCAACTCTCTTGAGCATAGTAGGGTGGAATGAATTTCCGTCTCATAAGAACCTTAAGTTGTTCCCATGAGGTGATTGGTGGTCTTCCCGCCCTCGCTTCTTCAGACGTCAAAGACTCCCACCAAGTCATGGCATATCCCGAAAATTCAATGGTGGCTAACTTGAGTCTCAAGTGATCCGGATATTCATAGCAATCGAAGATCATATCGGCCTTCTTGACCCAATCAATGAACTCTTCCGGGTCACTTCTACCATAGAAAGTTGGAACTTGGAGTTTGATACCTTGCATAGCTTGTTGCTCAAGGTTTTGGGGTCTCCTTTGATTCGGCCGAAAGTGGTCCCTTGGCGGGGACCGAAACCTTCCCCTTGGTGGAGGGGAGTCTTCTTCTCTTTGGTAGAATCCTCTAGGTCTCATTCTTGGTTCATCATAATATGGGCCCTTGGAAGGTTGGCTAGGCCCTCCTTGGCCGGCCCACCTTCCACCATCATCCTCTTCATCATCAAGAGGTTCATAAAACACCTCTTTGTGGTGAGCTTTATGAGCATTGGGATGATCCTTCTTGTTGAGAGGTGTTTGCGGTGGTGGTGTGGAAGCACGCTCTTGGTTAGCGCCTTCACCTTCCTTTCTCTTGCCTTGCGTTTTGGACTCTTTTTCAAGCCTTGACATCCTCTCTTGATTAGAGGAAACCGAAGCTTGAAGATGGCTCATCATAGCCATCATCTCCTCCATCTTTTGGTAAAGACCGAGTTGGTTGGGATGGGGAGGGGGTGAGTCCGAAACTTCCTCATCTTGAACCATTGTTCACAAATGCGCCTAAGCTACCTCACGTGTTTGCACTCGTGTTTACTCTCAAATACGGCTTTTTCAAGATGTTCACTCTATGCCTTTTTCCCCTCAAGGTTCACTCACAAGAACTCTAATTTAGACTCCACTTTCAACCCAAGAAAAGTTTTGCACATCAAAGTGAAATCAAGCTAAGATTTAAGAGTGAAAACACTTCCTTTGAAAAGCAAGACTACTAGTTACTTGAAACTAGTTAAGTGTTTAAAAAGGGTGGATGGGGTTGAAAGAAATTAGAGGGTAAGTTTGAAAATGTCTCTTTTGTAGTGCCAAACACTTTTGCACAAGTTCACAAATAAATTTTTGGATCAAATGTACTATTCACTTGAGTATTCACCAAGAACACATGAACAACTCAAGAACACAAGAACTTGTTTTTCTTTTTCTCTTTCTTCTTTTCGGTTTTCAACAACCAAAACACTTCTCCTTTTGTTTTTAATCCGAAATCATACAACATTCATCAAGAACTTTACACTAGGCACATGAACCACACACAAACAACTTTTGTTTTCGGTTTTGAACAACCTTCAAAGAAAACGAAAATGTTTTCTTCAAGTTTTAAAGAGATAAATCAAAGGGCTTACTTGAAGAAAACAACACAATCTTCAACAAGCACCAAGGCTCTGATACCACTTGATAAGGGTCCAACTCCAAAGAGAATGACCTATCCTTGGATGATCTAGCTTGTTGGAGTATTACAAAAGAGCATATATGGGAAGGGAGAGAAGGAATAGTGAAAAGCTGTGAAATGTGCCTTCACATCTCTCCTTTCACTTCTTCCCTGAATCACTCTCCATTGTCTCCATAAAACAAAATGATTTATGGAGAAATTGATATGATCACACAAGGGTTGTATAATCAAGAGCTTGGGATCTAGCTTGAATGAGGCGATCTCCAAGAAAGTGGAGTTAACAATTCTGCCAAAGGTAGGAGAATGGAACCTGGAACCATTTGATTACTAGATCAAACAATGCTAGGTATTAAATTGGATCCTCTTGCATGGATCACTAGTGGATTGATGGAGCAAGAATTGAGAACAAATGAAGAACTTGAACCTTGGTATTTTCGGCCAAAGGGTGTTCTTACAATATGAGTTCTGAATGTTACAATGGGAAGACAATTGCCTATATGGAAGGGAGAGAATGAATAGTAAAGGGATGTGAAATGTGCCTTCACATCTCTCCTTTCACTTCCTCCCTAAATCTCTCTCCATTGTCTCCATAAAAGAAAATGATTTATGGATGGTACACTACCCAAGTTAATGCACCCTCACGGTCTCAAGTATCGCCTGCGTGAGGTCTCGCCCACGCAGGTCTCAAGTATCGCCTGCGCGAGGTCTCGCCCTCGCAGGTCTCAAGTCTCACCTTCGCGAGGACTCACCCTCACGGTCTCAAGTATCGCCTACGCGAGGTCTCACCCTCGCAGGTCTCAAGTCTCGCCTTCGCGAGGACTCACCCTCACGGTCTCAAGTATCGCCTGCGCAAGGTCTCGCCCTCGCAGGTCTCAAGTCTCGCCTTCGCAGGTCTCACCCTTGCGGTCTCACTCACCTTCGCGAGTCTCTTATGCCTTCGCGGGTCTCGCCCTCGCGGTCTCACTCGCCTTCGCAGGTCTCACCCTTGCGGTCTCAACTCGCCTTTGCGAGGTCTCTCATGCCTATTTTGGCCCCGCCAGATAAGGCCACTATACCTTTATTGGCTTCGCTTTATCTGGGCCTTCGCCCCTTTGCTGGCCTTCGCCGCTACTTGCTCAACTAAAGGATAGGCCACTTGGTCATCTAACTTTAAGCGACCAATAAGGAGGTCAGCACGAGCTTGAGTGATCTTCACCAGATTCACACGCCATTCTCTGGCAAACGAATCACCTAAGGCAGTTTGCTGAGATATTCATCATCACAGCCGCCTTATCTCCAAAAGTCTGACAGACTTGTCTCACAGCCTGTCCAAAGTCTTCAACTGGGGTCGGCTTCTCCTGGTATAACTCTATAAATATGGTGATGTCCACCTTAAACTGGGTAAGCTACTTCACTCCCCCCACTCCTCTCTCGCTACTTCTGAGTATTCTCTTTATCTTCTACAGATTACTCTGAACAGCAAGCTTGGAGTCTTTAAGAACACAACACCATTAACCATTCAACTGAGAGTCCGCACCTGCCTTAGGAACGCGACTATCAGTTTGGCGCCGTCTGTGGGAAATGAAAGTTCTCATCAAAAACCCAAATAAAAAACCACAAGAAACAAGCCATGCCAACTACTCGAAGCGCAAGTAGGCACAATCACCAGGGAAGGAGGAATCCGCCCGTCATGGTCGCCAACAACGATCCACCAACGGAAACCTCCCCGGACAGCGTCCGCGCACAACCAGGGGAACTCTCGGTTCATTCGACGGAGGAGAGCTCCTCCCACGTTAACCGCAACGTGCTTCAGGGGCGCACCACCCCACCAGCAAATCCTCCACCAACAGGCCTTGATCCGGCCGTTCTGCAATCAATCACGGAGGCGGTTGCCCATAACTTGCGCGAAACACTCGCTGGTACTTTGAGAGGAGTTTTGGATAGTGTTCCCACACTACGAACCGGTCAAACTTAGCGCCCTGTCACCCCGCCGCAACAAGTAAGTCATTCTGACCCTCCTCCGTTTGTGCTTATAGCACTTACTAGGCAGATAGAAGAAATGGAGAAAACAGGGAGAGGTCTAGTGTCCATAACTTCGCCAAGATGGGTTTGGGTCACCTCTGGACCCAGCCCTTCACTCAACGGGTCCTGAATACCCCTATTCCGGATCAGTTTCGTCAGCCCAAGCTAGACGCTTACGACGGTCTGTCAGACCCAGATGTTCATTTGCAATGTTATGTCTCCGCGATGGCCATTGCGAGGGCAGATGACAACACCCTTTGTAGGGCTTTCAGCTCCACAATCATAGGGGCTGCGGCGAACTGGTATGCCACCGTTCGCGAGAAGCTGTTTGATTCATTTGAGGAACTCTCCCTCAGTTTCTCCAATCACTTCATGATATCCAAACCTCCTCCCAAAACGGCAGGACACTTCCTTCAGATATGACAGGAGAAAGAAGAATCCCTCAGGGAATATATTCAGCAGTTTCAGGCAGAATCCGTCCAAGTCCCAAATCTGGGGGAGGAGGCCCGTCTGCTCACCGCCATTCAGGGTCTCCGTTGGGACTCTCTTTTCTTTGTGGAGGTACACACCAACCCCCCTGCAACATGGGGCAGTTCCTAAACACGGCATCTCGATTCATGAACGCAGAAGAGGTCACTTGACTGCCCTCACCGCTCCCCAATCACGGAGACTAGCGATGTTGCCTCTGGCAAACATGTCATATGAGTTGTTCTCGGTGACAAGCAACTATGGTATCGCGGATTTGCATCACCCCTCCAGCGATACTTTAGCACTCTTGACGGACACGTCATCCTGGACACCCCCGACCAAGGATACTACTGGCCCCCACCAAGGGACGCCGCCACGCTGGTCAAAATATGCCACCAATGCAGATCAACTCTTGCATTACTGCCATCTACGGAATCTCCAGCACTGACGAATCCAGTGCCATTCGCCCTATGGGGCCTTGATCTTACTGGCCTAATGCTGACCGCACCAGGTCAGTACCATTTGCGCCATCGCGGTTGATTACTTCTCTAAATAGGGCAAGGTAGAAACGTTGGTCTCCATCGCCTCCGCCGAAAACCATCGGTTTCTCTGGGGAGACTTCGTTTGCCGGTACGGCAGCCCCCGCGCCATCATTACAGACGATGGCACTCAGTTCGCCAGCCATGGCGTCCAATAGTGCGCCCAGGATAAAGGGTCCACATGCTTTTCGCCCCAATGGCGCACCCCCAGTCCAGGGACCTCTACTTGGTTACCGACCAAACCCTTAAGGAGGGCCTCAGGAGACACCTCTCCTTAACCTACGACGTAGATGCACCTCTGCCAATTGAGGCAGATCTCCCCACGATCCGCATGATCAACTTCACGGACCAAGTAAGTTCTAAGCTCCATATTATAGTTCAAATATAATACTGGTGTATCTGCTCTACTCTTACAGCGTTACATGACAACACAATTGCCCTCCCAATCGCCCTCTGTACCTAAATGGTCAGACTGGCCACTCATCGCCAATGGTCTTTGCGGGTCTCGTCTCTACGAACCCCAACTGACCTTCAACTCGGTCGCGCCAATGGTCTTTGCGGGTCTCGTCTCTACGAACCCCTAACTAACCTTCAATTCGGTCTCGGCAAAGGTCTTTGCGGGTTTCGTCTCTACGAACCCCAACTGACCTTCAACTCGGTCTCGCCAAAGGTCATTGTGGGTCTCGTCTCTACGAACCCCAACTGACCTTCAAGTCGGTTGCGCCAATGGTCTTTGCGGGTCTCGTCTCTACGAACCCCAACTGACCTTCAACTCGGTCACGCCAATGGTCTTTACGGGTCTCGTCTCTATGAACCCCCAACTGACCTTCAACTCGGTCTCGCCAAAGGTCTTTGCGGGTCTCGTCTCTACGAACCCCAACTGACCTTCAACTCGGTCTCGCCAAAGGACTTTGCGGGTCTCGTCTTTACGCACCCCGACTAACCTTCAACTCGATCGCGCCAATGGTCTTTGTGGGTCTCGTCTCTACGAACCCCGAACTGACCTTCAATTCGGTCTCGCCAAAGGTCTTTACGGGTCTCTTCTCTACGAACCCCAACTGACCTTCAACTCGGTCTCGCCAAAGGACTTTGCGAGTCTCATCTCTACGACCCCAACTGACCTTCAACTCGGTCGCGCCAATGGTCTTTGCGGCTCTCGTCTCTACGAATCCCCAACTGACCTTCAACTTGGTCTCGCCAAAGGTCTTTGCGGGTCTCGTCTCTACGAACCCCAACTGACCTTCAACTCGGTCTCGCCAAAGGTCTTTGCGGGTCTCGTCTCTACGAACCCCAACTGACCGTCAACTCGGTCGCGCCAATGGTCTTTGCGGGTCTCATCTCTACGAATGATATGAATCCAAGCTCCATGACTCAAAAGGAGCAAGAACTCAAGCCCACAAGATTAACCCCTAGCCCTTTACACAACATTGGTGGACCTATGACAAGGGCTAGGGCAAAGAAGACTAGAGAAGCATTGGGCCTCTTCATGGGAGCAATGGCAGAAAGAGTGGATCAAGAAGTGGAAGTTCAAGTTGCAAAAGACAAAATTGAAGCTTTAGGGCTATATTTGAACAAGGAACAAATGTTGGAGGACAAGGCTTGGAGTTTGAGCACTTTATATCAAGTCTAAGACCAATAACAAGAGCATTGGGCCTATTTTAGCCAAGGCCCACTCTTCTCCTTAAAAAGTGGCGCCTCTTTTAGCTTGGAGAACAAGTTGAGAAGCTTTTGGAAGGTCCTTATATTGTGGAGCATCATATCTTGAAGATCTTGCTTGGAAATCACACAATTCTTATTTTTGGAAATAGTATCTTTAGGATGGCATATTCTAGGCATATTCTAAGCATATTCTAGGAACATTCTAGGCTCTTTTCTTGTAACCCTAGGCGCCCCTAACACTATAAATAGGGCCTCTTGTTCCACTTCTCAACTCGAACTCAATTGAAGCATTTGTGAGCTTTTCTTCTCCAAAGCTTTTGTTCTCCTTGTTTGCTATTTCCGCCCTCCCCTTGATTCCATCAAAGTGGTTTCAAACTTTATTTCTAGTATTGTTCTATCTTAGAGTAGAAAGGTGCTAGAACCATCTACTCCACGGCATTTTCTTCTCCATTGCCAAGCCGAAAATAGCTTGGAGGTGGTGAAGGCCAGCCTTACATTATCACTTTCTCAACAAGCTAGATCCTCCCAATTGTGAATCATTGAAGGTTCATATCAAGTGGTATCAGAGCTTGAGGTGCCTTGTTGAGAATTTTAATTTCGTTTTTCTTCTCCAAGTTCATCTCTACTTTCAACCATTTTTGAAACCCCTTGTGTTTTGGTTGAAAGTTGTTGGAAAATTAATCTTCTACCTTTCTCATCTTGAATCTAGTAAGAACACTTGGTTTTTTGCTAGATTCCATCTCGATTTGTGGTGTACAAGTTTTCACCAATTTACAAAACAAAGGAGAAAAACAAAATTGGTAAAAGCCAAGTACTTTGAAAATTGTTGCAAGTGATCTCAAAGATCAAAAGAAAATCAGAAAATAGGAGTGTTGGTTATCTGCAAAACTTGGCACCAAAACAAGCAAGAGTTTGTGGAATTTGTAAGGTGCACCACCAATCTTTTGAAAAAAAGCCCTTTTCAAATCCCCAACCTTTTTTTTATTTCGACCCCCATCCACCTTAAACACTTTTCACCCAAGTCAAAAAGTAACTAGTGGTTTTCTTACTCTAGTTTTGAATTCTACTTGAAAATTTGGTTTGTGCTCACTTTGTTGCCAACCTTTGAGTCGGGAAGTTTGGGTGATTGAAGCATCCTTGGAGAATTTGAGCAAGGAGCTTGAGTGGTAAAAGGCAAGAGAGAAACATCAAGAAAAAAGCCAATTGAGTGAAACACAAGTGAGATAGAGAGTAAACACTTTGTTACTTGAAGTAATGGAGTCATCTGACACTACTCCTCCACATGCCAGCCAATTGCCCTTGTATGAAGCTCTTCAGACACTCACACGGGAGATAAGGGAGATGAAGCTAACACTAGGAACTACCAATGAGAAAGTAAAGCAGTTGGAAATAGCTCAAGGCAAACAGCCAGAAGGAAGCAAGACACACATTCCAGAGGTTATCCATCCCACTCCACCTCCTCAAGGTAATCCTAACCAAAACTCTACCACCAATTTTCAACCTTCATCTCAAAACCACTTCCAACCACCTCCTCAAAACAACCTTGGTGGAGAACCCCCTTTCACCCACGTCTTCGATCCAAATCAAGACTACTATGGGGAGCCTCTAGCCCAAGGACAAAGAAGAAGGTGGCATGAAGAAGAAGAAGAATGGGATGACTTGCCCCAACAGAGAAACAGAATTCCAAGAAGGAGGGTGCCAAACCAAGAACATCAAGCCCTCAAAAATGTGAAGCTTCAAGTCGCCCCTTTCTTTGGCAGAAGTGACCCAGAAGAGTTCTTGGAATGGGTAAGGAAAACTGACATGATCTTTGATTGTTTGGGTTATACTGATGATCTTAGGCTCAAGCTGGCAGTGATTGAATTTTCTGGTTATGCACTCACATGGTGGGAGCAAACCAATATGGAGAGAGCTCGGTGCAACATGCAACCCATTGATTCATGGGAGCAACTCAAAGCTGTGATGAGAAACAGATTTGTGCCCCCTTACTATGATAGAGAATGCTGCCAGAAGTTACAACACCTAGTGCAGGGTAACAGATCCGTGGAAGACTACCAAAAGGACATGGAGAGTGCACTAATGAGAGCCAACATACGAGAAGGTGAAGAAGCCAAGATGGCCAGGTTTGTGTATGGCTTGAGAAATGATATTGCAAAGACGGTGGAACTTTGTGATTACAGGAACTACTTGGAGTTGGTCCACAAAGCCATTAGAGTGGAGAGACAACTGAAGAAGAGCACATCCTACCCCACTCCCTCACAAACCTCCAACAAAATCCCTTGGTCTCGGCCAAACTCATCCATCAAGCCTACTCCACCTCTACCTACAAGAAACTATCCTTCAAGAAACCCTCCTCCACCAGAAAAACCCAATCCAAAGCCAAACCCCAACCATAGACCTAATCCTCCAACCCAAAGACACAAGAACCATAGAATGCTTCAAGTGTGGAGGCAAGGGCCACTATGCCTTTGAGTGTCCCAACAAGAAGGTGATGGTGGTAAGGCCAAATGGAGAGCCATCAAGTGAAGATGAGGAAGAAGCTACCATTATGGACAACAATGAAGAAAGTGAAGGAGAGAGACCTCCAGAAGGTCTCATACTTGTCACCAAGAGAGTGCTGCAATCTACACCCAAGGTAACAGAAACTTCACAAAGAGAGAACTTGTTTCAATCTGTGGCTGTAGTAAATGGCCAACTTTGTAGCCTCATCATTGATAGCGGGAGTTGTGTGAATGCTGCTAGTGAGAGCATGGTAGAGAAGTTGGGTCTCAAGACCACCAAGCATCCAAACCCCTACTCACTCCAATGGGTTGATGACAGAGCCCATGTGAAGGTCTTGAAGCAAGTTGAGGTACCTTTGAAGATTGGTAAATATGAAGATAACGTCTTGTGTGATGTGGTAAGAATGCAAGCTACTCACATACTTCTTGGGAGGCCATGGCAATTCGATAGAGAAGCAATCCATTATGGCGCCGCCAACAAATATGCTCTCACTCACCTAGGCCGAGCCTACACTCTTCTACCCTTGTCCCCAACTCAAGCCCTTCAAGATCAACTGCACTTGGCAAGTGAGGCTGAGAGGATAAAGAAAGGTGAGAGTAGTGAGAAGAGAGAAGATACTGAGAAGGTTCAAGGAACCTTAAGAGAAAACCAGAGAGTGAGTGATCCAAGAGAAAAGAGTAAGATTGAGAGAAAACAAGAGAGCTCACCCTCCATGGCCAAAGAAAAAGACATAAAGAAAGCTTTACTTGGCCGAAAGACTTGTTTTCTCCTTGTCCCCCACCATACTTTGTTAACTAACGCTCACATATCTTCTCTTCCTAATGTGTGTCTTTAGCATTAGAAGAGTTTAAGGACATCTTTGAAGAACCCCAAGGGTTGCCTCCTATCGAGGCATTGAACACCAGATTGACCTAGTCCCGGGAGCACCTCGCCAAATAGAGCCGCCTATAGGACCAATCCAACAGAATTCAAGGAAATTCAAGCACAAGTGGAGGAACTTCTAGCCAAGGGCTACATTCGGGAGAGCTTGTCTCCTTGTGCTGTTCCTGTCTTGTTAGTGCCAAAGTCTGATGGAACATGGCGAATGTGCATGGACTGTAGACCCATCAACAAGATCACTGTAAAGTATCGCCATCCTATTCCTAGACTTGATGATTTGCTTGATGAACTATCTGGTGCTTGTTTCTTCTCTAAAGTAGATTTAAAATCTGGCTATCATCAAATTAGGATGAAAGATGGGGATGAATGGAAAACTGCTTTTAAAACCAAGTTGGGGTTATATGAGTGGTTAGTGATGCCCTTTGGGTTGTCTAACGCACCAAGCACTTTCATGAGACTTATGCACCATGTCTTGCGTGATTTGATTGGAAAGTTTGTTGTTGTTTACTTCGATGACATCTTAGTGTATTCACCCACACTTGATGAGCATGTTGAGCACTTAAGAATTTTGTTTGAAACACTTAGACAACAAAGCTTGTATGCTAAAATGGAGAAGTGTGTTTTGTGCTAAAGAAGTAAACTTTCTGGGATATGTTGTTAGCGGTGTAGGAATAAGGGTGGATGATGCCAAGGTTAAGGCAATCAAGGAGTGGCCAACTCCTAAGAACCTTACTGAAGTGAGATCCTTCCATGGCTTGGCTAGTTTCTATAGGAGATTTGTGAAGGATTTCTCCTCCATAGCCGCCCCCTTACATGAGCTCTCTAAAAAGAATGCACCCTTTGTGTGGGGAGAGGCCCAACAGACTGCATTTGATGAGCTTAAGACTAGGCTGATGAGTGCCCCTTTGCTTGCTTTGCCTAATTTTGATAAACTGTTTGAAATTGAGTGTGATGCAAGTGGTGTGGGTATTGGTGCTGTGTTGCATCAAGAGGGGCAGCCCATTGCCTATTTTAGTGAGAAATTGAGTGGTGCTACTTTGAATTACTCTACTTATGATAAGGAATTGTATGCCTTAGTTCGTGCTTTAGAGGTTTGGTCTCATTATTTACTGCCTAAGGAATTTGTTGTTCATACGGATCACCATTCTCTTAAGTATATCCAAGGGCAGGGAAATTTGAATAAAAGGCATGCAAAATGGATTGAGTTCATAGAATCCTTTCCTTATGTGATTAAGTATAAAAAGGGAAAAGAGAATGTTTCTCTTGATGCTAAGGTGATAGGTTTTGAATGCATTAGAGAAATGTACAAAGGTGATGTTGACTTTGGTATGATTTATGATGCTTGTGCTCAAGGTGGCCTAGATGGCTACTATATATTTGATGGCTATTTGTTTAAGTTGAAAAGGTTGTGCATACCAAGGTGCTCCATGAGGGAAGTCATTGTCCAAGAGGCACATAGTGGAGGATTGATGGGACATTTCGGCGTTCAGAAGACCTATGAGATTGTCAGGGAGAACTTTCATTGGCCACATCTCAAGAAAGATGTCTCCAAAGTTTGTGAAAGGTGTGTGAAATGCAAGAAGGCAAAGTCCAAACTCCAACCAAGAGGGAAGTACACTCCTCTCCCTGTTCCTACTCTTCCATGGGTTGATATTAGCATGGATTTTATTAGTGGATTGCCTAGGACATCTCATAGTCATGATGCCATTTTTGTAGTGGTTGATAGGTTTTCTAAGATGGCACACTTCATTCCTTAGAACAGATTTGTTCCAACCAAAACTGATGATGCTACTCATGTAGCAGATTTGTTCTTTAAGAATATTGTGAAGTACCATGGCATACCTAGGTCAATTGTGAGTGATAGAGATTCTAGGTTCTTGAGTCATTTCTGGAAAACACTTTGGTCTAGACTAGGTACTAGTTTGGTTTTCTCTACTTCTAGTCACCCTCAGACTGATGGTCAGACCGAAGTAACTAATAGGACTCTCACCACAATACTTAGAACAATTCTTAAAAAGAACTTGAAAGAATGGGAGAAGTGTTTGCCTCATGTGGAGTTTGCATATAACAGGAGCTTTCATACTTCTACTGCACATAGTCCCTTTGAAGTAGTTTATGGTTTCAACCCCCTAACCCCTCTAGATCTGATTGCTTTGCCTCGAGATGATGTTGTTGATATAGATGGCAGGAAGAAGGCTGATATAATGAAGGAGTTGCATGCTAAGGTACAAAAGCAGCTTGAGAAGGCCAATGAGGCTTATGCTAGGAAGGCAAACAAAGGAAGGCGAATGATGAGCTATGACATTGGAGATTGGGTGTGGTTACACCTTCGAAAAGAAAGATTCCCACAGGCTAGAAAGAATAAGCTTGCACCCCGGGGAGATGGACCTTTTCAGATCATTAACAAAATAGGGGAGAATGCCTATGTTTTAGACTTACCTTCTGATGGTTCTTACAATGTCCATGCTACTTTTAATGTGTGTGATCTTGCTCCATTTGTAGGTGATATTGAAGATGTGAATCCGAGGTCGGATTCTTTCCAAGAAGGAGGGGATGATATGAATCCAAGCTCCATGACTCAAAAGGAGCAAGAACTCAAGCCCACAAGATTAACCCCTAGCCCTTTACACAACATTGGTGGACCTATGACAAGGGCTAGGGCAAAGAAGACTAGAGAAGCATTGGGCCTCTTCATGGGAGCAATGGCAGAAAGAGTGGATCAAGAAGTGGAAGTTCAAGTTGCAAAAGACAAAATTGAAGCTTTAGGGCTATATTTGAACAAGGAACAAATGTTGGAGGACAAGGCTTGGAGTTTGAGCACTTTATATCAAGTCTAAGACCAATAACAAGAGCATTGGGCCTATTTTAGCCAAGGCCCACTCTTCTCCTTAAAAAGTGGCGCCTCTTTTAGCTTGGAGAACAAGTTGAGAAGCTTTTGGAAGGTCCTTATATTGTGGAGCATCATATCTTGAAGATCTTGCTTGGAAATCACACAATTCTTATTTTTGGAAATAGTATCTTTAGGATGGCATATTCTAGGCATATTCTAAGCATATTCTAGGAACATTCTAGGCTCTTTTCTTGTAACCCTAGGCGCCCCTAACACTATAAATAGGGCCTCTTGTTCCACTTCTCAACTCAGAACTCAATTGAAGCATTTGTGAGCTTTTCTTCTCCAAAGCTTTTGTTCTCCTTGTTTGCTATTTCCGCCCTCCCCTTGATTCCATCAAAGTGGTTTCAAACTTTATTTCTAGTATTGTTCTATCTTAGAGTAGAAAGGTGCTAGAACCATCTACACCCCGGCATTATCTTCTCCATTGCCAAGCCGAAAATAGCTTGGAGGTGGTGAAGGCCAGCCTTACATTATCACTTTCTCAACAAGCTAGATCCTCCCAATTGTGAATCATTGAAGGTTCATATCAACGAACCCCCAACTGACCTTCAACTCAGTCTCGCCAAAGGTCTTTGCGGGTCTCTTCTCTACCAACCCCAACTGACCTTCAACTCGGTCTCGCCAAAGGTCTTTGCGGGTCTCGTCTCTACGAACCCCAACTGACCTTCAACTCGGTCGCACCAATGGTCTTTGCGGGTCTCGTCTCTACGAACCCCAACTAACCCTCAACTCGGTCGCGCCAATGGTCTTTGCGGGTCTCGTCTCTACGAACCCCCAACTGACCTTCAACTCGCCTCACCCCAAGGGTAATCCCCTTACGGTGCGAAAGGGTAATCCCCTCTTGGCTCCTTCAGGAAGGTCCCTGTATAAGTCGCCCTCGCGCGCCTCACCGGGCCTTCCGCGCGGACACCTTCAACAGGTAGTTACGGGTCTCATCTCTACGAACCCCAACTGACCTTCAACTCGCCTCGCCCAAAGGGTAATCCCCTTGCGGTGCGAAAGGGTAATCCCCTTTTGGCTTCTTCAGGAAGGTCCCTGTATAAGTCGCCCTCGCGCGCCTCACCGGGCCTTCCGCACGGACTCCTCAAACACAGGTAGTTGCGGGTCTTGTCTCTACAAACCCCAGCTGACCTTCAACTCGCCTCGCCCCAAGGGTAATCCCCTTGCGGTGTGAAAGGGTAATCCCCTCTTGGCTCCTTCAGGGAGGTCCCTGTATAAGCCGCCCTCGCGCGCCTCACCGGACCTTCCGCACAGACTCCTTCAACACAGGTAGTTGCGAGTCTCATCTCTACGAACCCCAACTGACCTTCAACTCGCCTCGCCACAAGGGTAATCCCCTTGCGGTGCGAAAGGGTAATCCCCTTTTGGCTCCTTCAGGGATGTCCCTGTATAAGCCGCCCTTGCGCGCCTCACCGGACCTTCCGCACGGACTCCTTCAACACATGTAGTTGCGTGTCTCGTCTCTACGAACCACAACTGACCTTCAACTCGCCTCGCCCCAAGTGTAATCCCCTTGCGGTGCAAAAGGGTAATCTCCTTTTGGCTCCTTCAGGAAGGTCCCTGTATAAATCGCCCTCACGCGCCTCACCGGGCCTTCCGCGCAGCCTCCCCAACAAAGATAGTTGCGGGTCTCATCTCAGAACTCCAACTGACTTTTCACTTGTCTCAACAAGTGCTCCTCTGCCTTCGCCATCACGCGACTACAGGCTCAAGGTAAACTGAGCTTTACTTCACTCTTATCATACAACTGGTGAACACCTTGCAGGTGCCCTCTTCTCGGTACACTTACACTACCCAAGGGCTATCCCCTTGTGGTCTCGCCAGGAAGGTCTCTGCGTGAGCCGCCTTCGCGAGCCACAGGAGACCTTCCACATGGACAAATCTCACCCATGGTCTTCAAGGGCATCGCCACTGTGAACCCTAAACTGATCCTCAGCTTGTCTCAACAAGTGGTCCCTGTAGCTTCGCCATGATCATAAAACGGTCATCGCGCTCGGCACAAACTCAGTCCTCTGGCTACATACGGAGTACGGGACCCTACCCATACTCCGCTCTCAGGAGGAGGAATCTTGGTACACTACCCAAGCAAATGCACCCTCATGGTCTCAAGTATCGCCTGCACGAGGTCTCGCCCTCGCAATTCTCAAGTATCACCTGCGCGAGGTCTCGCCCTCGCAGGTCTCAAGTCTCGCGTTCGTGAGGACTCACCCTCACGGTCTCAAGTATCGCCTGCGCAAGGTCTCGCCCTCGCAGGTCTCAAGTCTCGCCTTCGCGAGGACTCACCCTCACGGTCTCAAGTATCGCCTGCGCGAGGTCTCGCCCTCGCAGGTCTCAAGTCTCGCCTTCGCAATGTCTCGCCCTCGCAGGTCTCGCCCTTGCGGTCTCACTCGCCTTCGCGAGTCTCTTATGCCTTCGCGGGGCTCACCCTCGCGGTCTCACTCGCTTTCGCGGGTCTCGCCATCGCGGTCTCACTCGCCTTCGCAGGTCTCGCCCTTGCGGTCTCAACTCGCCTTCGCGAGGTCTCTCATGCCTATACTGGCACAGCTAGATAAGGCCCTTGCACTCACGGTTCGTGCGGCCCTTATACCTTTATTGGCTTCGCTTTATCTGGGCCTTCGCCCCTTTGCTGGCCTTCGCCGCTACTTGCTCAACTAAAGGATAGGCCACTTGGTCATCTGACTTTAAGCGACCAATAAGGAGGTCAGCACGAGCCTGAGTGATCTTTACCAGATTCACACGCCATTCTCTGGCAAACGAATCACCTAAGGCGGTTTGCTGAGATATTCATCATCATAGCCGCCTTATCTCCAAAAGTCTGACAGACTTGTCTCACAGCCTGTCCAAAGGCTTCAACTGGGGGAGGCTTCTCCTGGCATAACTCTATATATAGGGTGATGTCCACCTTATACTGGGTAAGCTACTTGATAGCCGCGTTCTTGAGGTAGGAGGCGAACTCTCAGTTGAATGATGGATGGTGTTGTGTTCTTGAGATCTCCAAGCTTACTGTTTCAGAGTAATCTGTGGAAGACCAAGAGAATACTCAGAAGTAGCAAGAGAGGAGTGGAGGGGCGTGTAGTAGCTTACCAGTTTAAGGTGGACTTCCCCCTATTTTTAGGGAGAAGCCAGGAGGAGCCTCCTCCTGTTGAAGCCTTGGACAGGCTGGAGACAAGTCTGACAAGTCTGTCATACTTAAGGAGATAAGGCGGCTGTGATGATGAAGATCTCAGCAAACCGCCTTAGAAGATTTACTTCTGATACACTACCCAAGCAAACGCGTCCTCGCGTCACGTCAGAATCATACAAGGCCTTCGTAAGGTCTCACCCTTGTGGTCTCCAGTATCGCCTTCGCAAGGTCTCACCCTTGTGGTCTCCAGTATTGCCTTCGCAAGGTCTGACCCTTGTGGCAGTCCATGCACATGCGCCAAGTGCCATCGCTCTTGGGCACGACTATGACTGCTACGGCGCAAGGCGAAAGGCTTTCGTGGATGAACCCCTTGTTCAGCAGCACTTGCACCTGCGATTGGATTTCTTTGGATTCTTGAGGGTTGGTTCGGTAGGCAGCCTTGTTGGGTAAAGGTGCACCCGGTAGCAGGTCGATCTGATGCTCTATGCCACGATAGGGGGAAGGGTTCGCGGCTCGTCGAACACTTCGTCGAATTCCTTCAGAACTTCCTGCACATAGAAAGGGAGAGAAGATACATGGTCAAGCGTTAGCATGCAATGAGTTGGAATTATGAGAAAACAAGTCTTGCTTCCCAGAAATGCTCTTTTGAAATCCCTTTCTTTGGCCATGGTGTCACCGCACGCCACCCGAGCCCGGTTGCGGAGGCGGGGGCGCCGGGACGCCGGAAGCGGAAGCCGGAATGAATACAGAATGGCAGGTCCATCGAGACCTGCCGCGCGTAGCGGACCCAAAGAGCGAAACGATTGTGGAAGCAACCTAACAAAAATTTCATACATATAACTAAAATAAAATCCAAACATACAATTCATGCATTAACAAAAGAGTAAGCCCCGCCCTCCGTGGACGAGTGCTTACGCACCAAAACATAAACACATACAGAGTTCACAGAACCTAAAGTGTCTAGCAAGCGCCAAGCGCTAACATGCACGTAATGTAATATATAAGTATATACAAATATACAATCATCACAGCAATACAGAAAGTGTGCATATGCAACTACAGAGCCAGCCCTAGATCTAAGTGTCAAAATACCTCGCGCGGGATTCAGACCAAGTAGACAAAATCCCAGCCCGCAAGGTACTGCTGCTGCTCAACACAACCAAGGCAGAAACCTCACGGAAATCTACTCCGCAGGCCGCTTATCAGGTCTACCTGAAACCCAAAAACAGAACCCAAAAAGGGTGAGTCCTAAAAGGACCCGTAAGGGATTTGGGGTAAGATAAGCATATGTAACCCTGAAAGATAGCAATATACAGAATATATGCAACAGAATACAGAATATCGTACATGCAATAAAAACAGATCAAAATCCCGAAGGATGTGCGATACTAAATCGCCATAAACCCTTATAACAAATCAGAACGACAGCCTCCCTCTAAGGGAGTCAGAAGCCGAAGCTATTACAGAAGCATGGTGCACCAGCTGGGGTAGCGAACCCACAACTGTCGTAGGGTTAACAGACAGAGTATGCCACAAGGCATACTCCTACAAACTACAGAACGTACCTTAAAGCAGAAATTTCCGAAATACCGCAAAATGTAAGTGCAACAACACATACACCTACAGACTACGAATGTGCCCTAGGCATATAATACCGAAATACTTGCGAGCAGAAAGTGCAACAAAACTTATACCTCTCTTACCAACATAACAGAACCACACCCTTACCTCACAAATCCAGAGTAGTTGACCGATTCTGGACGATTTCCAAACCACGACCCGAAACTGGAAAACCTCTCTTTTTCTAACTTCCAAACCTCAGAATCTGTCAATTCAAGCTGAATTAACAACCCTACCAACCACACTACTAAACTACACCCCCGACCTCAAAACTGAAAATCCGACAGAATTTCGGTAAAATTCCATATTCCCGCAGAAACATCAGAATTCAGAACCGACTTAGACAATGGAAGAATATACATTGACAACCACGATTCAACAAGCAGAACTGATCAAATCCAACCTTTAAACCCTTCATCCCCGACATTTTCCGATAAACCCGCATATTGGTAACTTTTCCATTCCATACCCGAAATCAATGTTTCAAACATCAAACAACACCTAAATCCAACCCCAATACCATCTTAGCATCCAATTCAACCAAAATCAAACCCCAACATGGAAAAAGAATCATCCAATAATTCGGCTCCTTTGCCAATTTTTACCCAACTTCCAAATCAATCCATTCAAGCTTCCAATTAATCATACTAACCACCAATTACACTTCTAAACCAAGAATGCTAACCAATTGCACCCAAAACAACAAAATCCAACATTGAACATCAACCTAAACTTTCGGCCATTTGGGGGTTTTTAATCCAACTCGTTTCCCATCAAATTGAATCCATACATAAGCTTAGAATCATGCTAGGAACAATATACTAGAAGCATGATTCAAGAAACCAAACACACACCATTTTTAGAATTCACCCAATAATTCGCCCAATTGGGGATTTTCAATCCAAGGAGTTTTTCCAAAATCTAACACTTGATTATCACTCCCATACAACCCAAGAACAACATACTAAAAGATGGAAGGAAGAGAATCATCCTAGCATGTAGCTAAGAACAAACTCATAATTCTCAAAATCTCCACTTTTCTTCATCAAACCTTAATTCCAACATGAAAAGAGAAGAAGGAAGGAAGCTTACCAAAGATTGAAGCCAAAGCCTTGATGATTCTAGTCAAGAAGAAGAACTTCAAGCTTGAGAGCAAGCTTTAATGGTGGCGGCAGCACAAGGAAGAAGAAGAAGAGAAAAAAGTGAAATGAGATAATAATCTCATTTTAGGAAAATATAAGCCATATATATTTTTCCTCTCTTTAACCCATAATTCTCCACTTAAATAGAAAATAGCCAAGTGTCCCATAAATCTTTCCCATTTGCTGCCGAAAAAACTGCAGCCCATGCTGAATTATTTTTCTTTTGTGGCCAAAAGTAAATTAATCTCCCAACTTTTCCGAAAGTTCCAATTCTTTTTGCCCAAAAATAATTACCGAATTCCAAAATTAACGAAACTTGGACACAATCCTCAGAATATTATAACATTCATAAAACATGTTGCAAAAGTCCATTTACAAATCCAGAGTGTCCTACCGAGCTCGCTGAACCCGAACAAATCCCGACGTGCGAGCGTGTCCAACAGAACCAAAATCCCATCACACCAAAATTCTACAAAAATACCCATAAATTCCATCTTAAATTATAACACAACTTACCCCAAAGCCGTCAGAAAATTTCCATCCCGAGCCCCGGGATTCCCGTCCCGAGCCCCGGGAGTCGCCCGGAACCGAACGTCCCGCCCCAAATATTAATCTCCATAAAAACCTCCAGGACGTTTCCACGACTCCAACACTGCAAACGGCTTCTCAATATGAGGTCTCAAGAGCGCTACCGAGCCCGTTGTACGTCCCGAGACGACCGCGACAACCCCCCGGCGCCAGAAAAATATTTTCGGCGGAAACGTCCGGGGGACCCACACGACCTCAAATACGGAAGGGTTCGCCAAAATGATACTCGGATAGGGCTCGGGAGCCGCCTGAACGCCGAAAAATGTGACCCGCAGGCCAAAACCGGAGCCCCGGGTCACCCGGTCGCAACCCGCTCGGGTTGACCGTAACATTCTCCCCTCCTTAGAACTCTTGGTCCTCCAAGAGTTGCCTGAACCATCCATACAGATGTCGCTACCAACCAGAATATACAAATATTCCCCTTACTAAGAACAATCGGACCACCGTACTGGTGCGACGGGAGTGGTAGTTTAGACTACCATACAGAGCCTCTCAACGGCGTCCCACCCTCCGGGTGCATCTTATTGCACCCCGAGTCAGTTGCCGGTATTTCTACCAGACAACCCCAGACAGTACCGAACCTAAGTCTAACCGATCCACAACAGGCTATCCTGGAAGACATCACGTAAAACAGAAATAGTTGGGGGGTAAGGCCAACCTAACAACTTACTCTGGAAACTCATGAGAACCGATAAAATTCGGGGTAACTTGCCCCGCCTACCAAAACTTACTGTCCCTCTGATCGGTGCTACCTCCAGTCAAATTCTATCACCAAACTCAGATTCCAGAGCCCTACGGCTGCGGTTCGTATAAGCAGTGGTGCAGTCGTTCGCGGTTTTAATCCGCGCCTGTATCAATCTGATCTTCGCCGTAGTCTCCTCAAAAAACTTGGGTCCCAGCTCAACCCTATCAGACGCATCTATCAAACAGTGTGGTGTCATACACCTCCTCCCGTACAACGCCTCATATGGTGCCATGCCAAATGTAGTCTGGAAGCCGTTGTAATGAGAACTCTAACAAAGGTAATCACTGGTCCCAAACTCCTCCAAAATCCAAAGTACAGATTCGCAACATATCCTCTAATATCAGAATCACCCGCTCCGACTGCCCGTCCGTCTGTGGGTGATAAGCTGTATTCAGATGGAGTCGCGTGCCCGGTGCTTCGTGAAAAGCTCTCCAGAACCGTGCTGTAAAACGCAGATCACGGTTAGATATAATGGAGTCTGGTACTCCATCTAAACGTACAATCTCCCTGATGTAAAGCCGGGCAAGCTTCTCCAGAGGGTCTGTGACCCGAATAGGCAGAAAGTGTGCGCACTTTGTCAGCCGATCCACAATAACCCAGATAACATCATGGCGAGACCGTGTCAGGGGCAGTACAGTCAGAAAGTCTATCGTAACATTACCCCACTTCCAGACTGGAATGGGCAAAGTCTGCAGTGTCCCTGCCGGTTTCTGATTCTCAAACTGCTTGGGTGTGCCTCCTCTAAAATCTCATTCCAGAACTCCTGATCCTTTGGTACATAAAGGCGGTCTCGGAAGTATAGCAATCCCTGCCTATACTGAAACATCGGTAACAAATAAACCCTTATCTTCCTTAGATAATTTCTTCAACCCCGGATCTCTACCTTGCGCTTCGCGCATCTTGTCAAGCTACTCAGAATGTATAGTAAGTGTATAAACCTGAGCACGCTCCCAGAGCTGCCACCTGTGCCAAAGGCATGTCAAATCTCTCTATTCGGATCGATCCCCAACATCTCCTCCCTTAACCAACCCGGTATACTTCTTGCTCAGAGCATCGGCAACCGTGTTGCCCTTGCCAGAGATGTACTCGATACTACAATCATAGTCCTTAATGTATTCGAGCCATCTGCGCTGCCTCATATTAAGCTCCTTCTGTGTAACCAGATATTTCAGACTCTTATGGTCGGTAAGAATCTGGAATTTATTACCAAACAGATATTGCTTCCAATGTTTCAGCGCATAAATTACTATAACCAACTCCAGATCATGTGTCAGTCAGTTCAGCTCATGCGGTCGCAGCTGCCTTGACCCATAAGCTACCACAAGACGCTCCTGCACCAACACACACCCCAAACTGGATGTGGAAGCATCCGTATATATCACATACGATAAGCTCGGATCCGGAAGAGTCAGAATCGGAGCGTTAGTCAACTGCCGTTTCAACTCCTGAAAATTCTGCTCACACCTATCAGACCAGATAAACTGTTGACCCTTCCTGGTCAACTGCGTAAGCGGAGATACCAGAATAGAAAATCCCAGTACAAACCTCCGATAAAATCCTGCTAACCCCAGGGAGCTCTTGATCTCCCGTACCGAGGTAGGTTGTTTCCAGTCCCGAACTGCCCTCACCTTCTCTGGATCCACAAACAGACCATGCTCAGATATAATGTGTCTCAGAAAAGTAACTTCCCGAATCCAGAACTCACACTTTGAAAATTTAGCATAAAGCTGATGTTCCCAAAGTGTCTGCAGAACTATCCTCAGATGCTCCCGATGCGAATCCTCACCCCTAGAATATATCAGAATATCATCGACAAAGACCACCAAAAATGAGTCCAAGTACGGTTGGAACACCCGATGCATCAGATCCATGAATGCCACCGGAACATTGGTAAGCCCGAATGGCTTGACCGTAAACTCAAAATGTCCATATCGGGTGCGGAAAGCAGTCTTAGGTATGTCCTCATCCTTCACCCTAAGCTGAAAGTACCCAGATCGGAGATCAATCTTTGAGAAAACTCTCGAACCCCGAAGTTGATCAAAAAGATCGTCAATCCTTAGCAACGGATACTTATTCTTCACAGTAAGTGCATTCAACCGTCTGTAATCAATGCAAAGTCGGAGCGTCCCATCTTTCTTCTTAGCAAACAGAACCGGAGTACCCCACGGTGAAGTGCTCGGTCGGATGAAGCCCTTCTGCTGTAATTCCTCCAACTGTTTCTTCTACTCCTACCTCTCAGAAATAAGCATCCGATAAGGAGGAATAGATATCGGAGCAGTACCCGACTGCAGGTGGATCTCAAACACAATTTCCCGCTCTGGTGGTAATCCGGGCAACTCCTCCGGAAATACCTGCGGAAAATCTCGAACCAATGGTAAACCATCCAACTTCAACCTAATACCAGCTTCATTCAGATCATAGCATTCCCCTACACCAACTATCGACAGCTGATCCAGAATCTGTAACTCTTTACTATGCTGAGCTATAGTTAATCCAGTCGGAGCCGTGAGAGGTAGTACCTTTCCAGAAACCATAATGGTACGGTTTGCACAATCAATGTGCAAAGAATTCTTGGATAGCCAGTCCATCCCAAGAATAATATCTTAGTTCGGCGTGCCAAAAACCAACAAATCCGATACTATCGGATGTCCGCCTACGATGTCGTACAACCCCGAACCATCTCTTTAGAAAATGACCGACTCCCAGTTTTTACTAAGTACATTTGAGGTAAGGTACTAACAGAAAGATACAGAGATGTAACACATTTCTGTGGTACAATGGAAACAGATGCTCCTGTATCAAATAATCCATGAACTGACACCTCATTCAGAAACAAAGTACCCTGCAGAACTCCCTGCTGACTCGAGCCTCCCTGATAACTAGGGCCTTCCCCCTCAATATGAAAAACTTGTCCCACTCTGGGCTACTGTGGTGGAGGGTGGCTGAAATCGCTGCCGCTGAGGTCTCGGGCCACCTGCTGAAACCCACGCCCCACGGCGCGTTGGGCTGTGCCCGAGACTGTGGACGCTGAAGACTGCCAAAATCCTGCCCTGCAACCAGAGGGCAATCCCGTATCCGGTGAGTGTCAGACCCGCAACGTAAACATCGGCCCTCCTGCCGGTAACAAAATCGACCGGGGTGATACCTACTGCAAATCGGATAAGATCGTGCCGGTGGTGCTCCCCCTCTACCTCTACTAGACTACCCAGGCCTGTTCGGCCATCCAGAAATCTGTCGGGGTACCTGCTGTGTGGAGCCCCTCGTACTCCCCTGACCTCGTTGCGAGGTGAGGCGACTCTCAACCTCCTCTTCCATACCATGGTACTGCGGTACGTAGTGAATAAGCCTGTCAAACTCCCGCTCAAACTCTGCAACAGTCCTGTCTCCCTGATGAAACTCATCAAACTGTGCCTGACGCAGATTCCTGGCTACATCCCCACTGCACTGCTAGTGGAAAATGTAGCCTCCCCCAGGAGTTTGCCAACTCCTGCAAACCAAGTCTCTACTACCTCTGGCCTTTCTCAGTCATTGAACCTCGGGGGGGTTCAAACTCTAAAACCTCTCCAGAAGTCTGACCTCGTCAGACTGGTGCCTCAGATCTCCCCGTCGTTAATAGGACCGACGAGAAGTCTAGGTGTCGTAGTGACCATCCTCCTCGGAGTCACTCACTTACCAATCCCAAAGCTGTGGCGAGCAGTGGCTAAAGTCTCGCTATCACCACCTGATCAGAATGCCCTTACTGTGGCATGATCAGATCTTCCCCTGCCTACTGCCGCCCCTGAACCAGCTAGGCTGGCGGGTAATACCAAATCAGAGAGGGGTCCCTACGACCGCTAAACCTCGGGGCGGTGAGTGTGGTTGTTCAGACCCTGGGTTACGCTGAACCCGTATCCTATTCCACGGAGGTGTGGGATCCCAGTCCCGCCCCTCCGGTACCAAATCACGCTATTCGCGTGTAGTACACAATTCCTCAAACCAAGTCCAACCAGAAAAACAACTTATCCCAAACCAAATTTCCAAACCATATACCAACTCAACCCATAACCAACAGTTCAAACCCTATCTCTCGGAGGCGTGGGATAACAATCCCCTCCCTCCGGTCGCAAAACACGCTGTCTACGCGTGTTAACCAAACCTGAGACATTTCAGACCAAACAGAGTCCAGACAAATTGGTCACTCCTAATCCCTACGAAGCTAGCAGCTTTTCCTAAGGCTCAGAGTGCAATGCAATACTTGACACGAAATTATGACCCGTAATGATAAAATCATATATTTCACGTAATCACGTAAGCAGTTCATGCTTATCTCACCAAATCTTTTCCTAACACACAAGTTTACGTACCCGGATCTTTTCCACAATCCCCCGATCGTAATAATCTTACCAGAATCCAGAAATCCCGAGTTCCAAAATCTTCAACTATCAGGATAACTTGAAGGATCAACTTTGTTCCACCATTTTATTTTAAAGTGGTTCAAGTAAGGAGGTGGCCAATCTCCGTACCAAACCATACTAAAATAAAATGTACAACAACAGTTGTCACTACAAGTCACCTCTGACGACCAATACGGTCACTTACCTGCTCTGATACCAACTTGTTACCGCACGCCACCCGAGCCCGGTTGCGGAGGCGGGGGCGCCGGGACGCCGTAAGCGGAAGCCGGAATGAATACAGAATGGCAAGTCCATCGAGACCTGCCGCGCGTAGCGGACCCAAAGAGCGAAACTATTGTGGAAGCAACTTAACAAAAATTTCATACATATAACTAAAACAAAATCCAAACATACAATTCATGCATTAACAAAACAGTAAGCCCCGCCCTCCGTGGACGAGTGCTTACGCACCAAAACATAAACACATACAGAGTTCACAGAACCTAAAGTGTCTAGCAAGCGCCAAGCGCCGTAACATGCACGTAATGTAATATATAAGTATATATATACAAATATACAATCACCACAGCAATACAGAAAGTGTGCATATGCAACTACAGAGCCAGCCTTAGATCTAAGTGTCAAAATACCTCGCGCGGGATTCAGACCAAGTAGACAAAATCCCAGCCCGCAAGGTACTGCTGCTGCTCAACACAACCAAGGCAGAAACCTCACGGAAACCTACTCCGCAGGCCGCATATCAGGTCTACCTGAAACCCAAAAACAGAACCCAAAAAGGGTGAGTCCTAAAAGGACCCGTAAGGGATTTGGGGTAAGATAAGTATATGTAACCCTGCAAAACAGAAAGATAGCAATATACAGAATATATGCAACAGAATACAGAATATCGTACATGCAATAAAAACAGATCAAAATCCCGAAGGATGTGCGATACTAAATCGCCATAAACCCTTATAACAAATCAGAACGACAGCCTCCCTCTAAGGGAGTCAGAAGCCAAGCTATTACGAAGCATGGTGCACCACTGGGTAGCGAACCCACAACCGCCGTAGGGTTAATGCAGCAGTATGCCACAAGGCATACTCCTACAAACTACAGAACATACCTTAAAGCTGAAATTTCCGAAATACCTGCAAAACAGAAGTGCAACAACACATACACCTACAGACTACAGAATGTGCCGTAGGCATATAATACCGAAATACTTGCAGAACAGAAAGTGCAACAAAACATATACCTATCTTACCAAAATAACAGAACCAAACCCTTACCTCACAAATCCAGAGTAGTTGACCGATTCTGGACGATTTCCAAACCACGACCCGAAACTGGAAAACCTCTCTTTTTCTAACTTCCAAACCTCAGAATCTGTCAATTCAAGCTGAATTAACAACCTTACCAACCACACTACTAAACTACACCCCCGACCTCAAAACCGAAAATCCGACAGAATTTCGGTAAAATTCCATATTCCCGCAGAAACATCAGAATTCAGAACCAACTTAGACAATGCAAGATTATACATTGACAACCACGATTCAACAAGCAGAACTGATCAAATCCAACCTTTAAACCCTTCAACCCCGACATTTTCCGATAAACCCGCATATTGGTAACTTTTCCATTCCATACCCGAAATCAATGTTTCAAACATCAAACAACACCTAAATCCAACCCCAATACCATCTTAGCATCCAATTCAACCAAAATCAAACCCCAACATGGAAAAAGAATCATCCAATAATTCGGCTCCTTTGCCAATTTTTACCCAACTTCCAAATCAATCCATTCAAGCTTCCAATTAATCATACTAACCACCAATTACACTTCTAAACCAAGAATGCTAACCAATTGCACCCAAAACAACAAAATCCAACATTGAACATCAACCTAAACTTTCGCCATTTGGGGTTTTTAATCCAACTCGTTTCCCATCAAATTGAATCCATACATAAGCTTAGAATCATGCTAGGAACAATATACTAGAAGCATGATTCAAGAAACCAAACACACACCATATTTAGAATTCACCCAATAATTCGCCCAATTGGGGATTTTCAATCCAAGGAGTTTTTCCAAAATCTAACACTTGATTATCACTCCCATACAACCCAAGAACAACATACTAAAAGATGGAAGGAAGAGAATCATCCTAGCATGTAGCTAAGAACAAACTCATAATTCTCAAAATCTCCACTTTTCTTCATCAAACCTTAATTCCAACATGAAAAGAGAAGAAGGAAGGAAGCTTACCAAAGATTGAAGCCAAAGCCTTGATGATTCTAGTCAAGAAGAAGAACTTCAAGCTTGAGAGCAAGCTTTAATGGTGGCGGCAGCACAAGGAAGAAGAAGAAGAGAAAAAAGTGAAATGAGATAATAATCTCATTTTAGGAAAATATAAGCCATATATATTTTTCCTCTCTTTAACCCATACTTCTCCACTTAAATAGAAAATAGCCAAGTGTCCCATAAATCTTTCCCATTTGCTGCCGAAAAAACTGCAGCCCATGCTGAATTATTTTTCTTTTGTGGCCAAAAGTAAATTAATCTCCCAACTTTTCCGAAAGTTCCAATTCTTTTTGCCCAAAAATAATTACCGAATTCCAAAATTAACGAAACTTGGACACAATCCTCAGAATATTATAACATTCATAAAACATGTTCCAAAAGTCCATTTACAAATCCATAGTATCCTACCGAGCTCGCTGAACCCGAACAAATCCCGACATGCGAGCGTGTCCAACAGAACCAAAATCCCATCACACCAAAATTCTACCAAAATACCCATAAATTTCATCTTAAATTATAACACAACTTACCCCAAAGCCGTCAGAAAATTTCCATCCCGAGCCCCGGGGGTCGCCCGGAACCGAACGTCCCGCCCCAAATATTAATCTCCATAAAAACCTTCGGGACGTTTCCACGACTCCAACACTGCAAACGGCTTCTCAATATGAGGTCTCAAGAGCGCTACCGAGCCCGCTGTACGTCCCGAGACGACCCGGACAAACCCCCGGCGCCAGAAAAATATTTTCGGCGGAAACGTCCGGGGGAGCCACACGACCTCAAATACGGAAGGGTTCGCCAAAATGATACTCGGATAGGGCTCGGGAGCCGCCTGAACGCCGAAAAACGTGACCCGCAGGCCAAAACCGGAGCCCCGGGTCACCCGGTCGCAACCCGCTCGGGGTGACCGTAACACATGGGAAGGGGGCACTCTTGTTTTCTCGCTTGCTCACTCACGGTGTTTCCCATCAATGCACACTCTTTTCTCTCACTCAAGGTTCCTTGAACCTTCTCACCATTTTCTCTCCTCTCTCTAGCCTCGCTCTTTCTTTTCTTCTCGGCCTTACTAGCCAGATGGATCTGATCTTGGTGAGCTTGGGTGGGTGTGAGGGGAAGCAGGGTGTAGGGTTTACTGAGATGGGTGAGGGCATATTTGTTGGTTTTGCCATAGTGTATGGCCTCCTTGTCGTATTGCTGTGGCCTGCCCAAGAGAATGTGGGTGGCCTGCATCCGCACCACGTCACAAGTGATGGAATCTTCGTACTTGCCGATCTTTATCGGGACTTCAACTTGTTTAACGACCTTCACAAAGGTCCTGTCATCAACCCACTGCAGTTGATACGGTTTGGGATGGGCAATAGTGCGAAGACCCAGTTCAGCAACCATGTCTTCGCTGGCAGCGTTGACACAGCTCCCGCTATCAATAATGAGACTGCACAGAGTCCCATTCACCATGGCTCTTGATTGGAATAAATTTTCCCGCTGAGTGCTCTCGGTGATACTTGGGGAGCTTTGCAGAACCCTCTTGGTGACTAGTATGAGGCCGTCCATAGGCAGCTCTCCCTCTTCTGCTTCACTCTCATGATCTCGTTGTTCGGGAAGGACCTCTTCTTCTTCTTCTTCGCTAGACAGTTCCCCATTGGGCCGAATGACCATGGCCCTTCTGTTAGGGCAATCCCTCGCATAGTGTCCCTTGCCCAGACACTTAAAGCATTTGATGTTCCTTGACTGGCGAGGGGCATCATAAGTGTTGGTCCTGGGTTTCGGTTGAGATTGTGATGGGGATCTTGTGTTGGGGTAATTTTGGCGAGGGGGTGGCATCACCGCGGGAGATGTCTACGGTTTTGGCGGGGGCGGTTTGGCGAAGGGGGGGTCTTGCTTCCTGAGCCCCTGATGGGTGTATGAGCAGGATGATAGGAGTTCCCCTTCTTCAGTTGTTTCTCCACCCGGATAGCCTTGTGAACCAGATCTTGGTAATCCCGATAGTAGCACAGTTCAACTGTCTTGGCGATGTCTTCTCGTAAGCCATATAAAAATCTGGCCAACTTAGCTTCTTCGTCCTCCTTGACATTGGCCCTCATTAAGGCCCTCTCAAGGTCCTTTTGGTATTCCTCGACGCTGCGATGACCTTGGATAAGGCGTTACAGCTTCTGGGCACAATCTCTGTCGTAGTAGCTGGGCACAAACCGATTCTTCATGGTTCGTTTGAGATCTTCCCAAGTGGTGATGGGACGACAGCGGATCCTCGCTCTCTCGTGATGCTCTTGCTCCCACCAGGTGAGAGCATAATCATGGAATTCAATGACCATGAGCTTCAAAGCTATTGCATCAGTGTATCCCATCATATCAATGATCCGCTCGGTTTTAGCCATCCATGTAAAGTACACTTCAGGATCGTTGGACCCGTAGAAGGGTGGAATTTGAAGCTTTATATTGGTGAGGGCTTGCTGATCCTGGGCTTGTGCCCTACCTCCTAGGTCTCGATTGAAACCGCGGTGGACACGTCCTCGCTCTGCTTCTTCCTCTTCTTCGAGGTCTCTGTGGAGATAGGCTCTGGTTGAGCTCTATCGGGAAAGACTCTTCTCTTTGTTGGTTTTAGCGGTGGCTCCGCGTAATACTCCTGATCATCACTATCCAGAATACCAACACGACGATCTACTCTTGTAGAAGCGGTCGGATGGCTGTGAGGGGTAGCCTGTGGCCTCGTCATTGTCGGATCGAAGGTAGTATGGGTGACTCCGCCTTGAGCCCGCGATGGATGGGCATCATCGTGGGCTTGCGAGCTCTCTGATTGTTTTCCTTGGGCAATCTCTACCCTTGTTAGTCGCTCGTTTGTGGTAGCGACTTGATCTCCCAAGTCATCCAATCGCTGTAAGATCTTTGCTAGCGTGTCATGCATTGCTAGCTGGGATGGATGGGGAGTAGTTGAATCTGATGAAACCATCTGCAATAAAGTTCAGTTGAAAATATGCGGTTAGGAAAGAACCTCACTACTCCCTGAGTGTTTACACTCGCCCTCGTGTTTCTCTCAACGATGTTACCGCTTCGGCTGTCCACTTAGGGCTTTCACAAGCTCTCTAAACTTGATACCGTTTTCAACCTCAGATCAAAGATGAACAAGCAAGAAAGCACAAACAAAACTCTAGTAAAACCGCAACTTGAAATCCAAGAAAATGACTAGTTACTTGAAACCAGTTTTGTGAGATGTTAGGGTTGAGTTGGGGGTCGAAAGAAGCAAGTTTGAAGATTAGAAAAAGGTTTTTTTGCAGTCACAACACTTTTGTTTAAGTTCTGAAACTATTTTTCGGATCAAAAATACTGTTCACTTGTGTTTTGATAAGAACACGCAAGAACATTCAAGAACTTTTCCCAGAACACAGAAACTCGTTCAATACTTTTCTTTCTTTAAACGCTTTTCTTTGCACTTCTGTCACTCAAGACAACTCTTTTGGTTTAACTCGAAAATACTTGACTTAAACAAGTACACTTTTAAACAACTTTTTCGGTCTCACTGAGATCATCAACCGATGTTCCTTCAAGCGTAAGAAAGGTAACAAAAGGTTTTGCTTGAAGAAAACTCAACAAGAACACGAATACCTCCACAAGCACTTTGGCTCTGATACCACTTGATGTGATCACACGGGGGTTGTATGATGACGAGCTCGGATCTAGCTCGATGGAGGTGGTTTCCAGCAGAAGGGAAACGAAAACAGAGGAGGAAACGAAGAACACAAAGTTCGGCCAAGGGAACCTCCTCACTACGAGGTGAGGCAATGCCCTTGAAAATGCCTTGGAAAGAGATGGGATCTAGCACCTCTTGACTACAAGGTCAAGCAATACTAGATATTATGTTTGGATCCTCTTGCCTAGATCACTAGGGAAATCGAAATGCAAGATTGGAGAACACAAAAGCCGAGGTCTCACTGTGGAGAGTTTCAGCCGAATTACTTAATTCAATATATGTTACAATGGTGGCTGCCACTTAGCTTTTATAGTGTAGAGAAAGCATAAAGTGCTTTTGCATGCATGCAGTGCGAAAAGCTTCCAAAAAGGTAAAAAGGTAGGGCTAGCCTAAAAGTATTCAGATGTCCTTTGTGTAAAGCGGTTATTTGTCTTCCCAAGTATCGGCAGAGAAAGGACACCTTGTGTCGGGCTTGGTCGGTCAACTGGCTAAGTCTGGAGGCTTCGCAGAATGCCTTCGCTAGGAGCCTTCGCAAGAATGCCTTCGCCGGGCGCCTTCGCGAGATTGCCTTTGACTGAGGCCTTCGCTTGTGTCAAGTGTCCGCGTTTCAAGGCCTTGCTGCTTCCTTCCTCAAGAACGCTTATGCTCAAGACTCCAGAGGGCTTCGCACATGATGGCCGCCAGGCCCAATATGCATAAAAGGCCTAACAAAAGGCCCATACACAAGCCCGAAATAAGGGCCCCATTAAAAACTTAATAGAATACCCGAACAAGGCTTAAGAACTTTCCCGAACTATACTTCCCGAAGTGCATATAGGACCTAAAAGGAATAATCACCTTACATTAGGATATTACAATAATGCCACTAAAACATGGGACTATAAATACATTCACTATTCATACCAAAAGGGGTAACGTTTAACAACTACTCAACGCGACTTGTCAAATCACTACCTCAGAGAAACTCTCTATTCCTCGACAATCGCGCTCCAACACGCAAAGTCGACCCAATGGCTTCCGTCAATATCGTGACGCGCAAGTCAAACCGGAACGTGGCAATCACGCGCACCAATTTGCCACCAAATGGCGCCGTCTGTGGGAACGGGCGGTGGTCCCCAAAATCAGATTGAACGTGGGGGCCATTCCTGCTCCCGATCATCCAGGCCGAGGGAGAAGGTTCCACTAACGGCCGCACGGCCGATCCCAGCTACGGGGGTTCCCCTGAGGTATCATCTAACGGAGCCACCTCCCTACTTCCTACCTCCAGCTACCGTCGAAGTGACATCCGGCACTTGGACCCTGATCTTGTCCAGGCTGTGCGGGTGGTCCTTCAGGAAGAGCGAAGAAACCAGAACGACCAGACTGGTCAATCCTGTCGACCTCGCGACAGGCAGTTATCACGGCCTAATCGATCGGGCTATGGTAGCCAGCAGGAAGGTTCGCAACAAGTTCCATCTCCGACCGTCAAAGCCGGCAGCGCCGAGGTCCCCGAAGGAGTACAAGAGAGACCGATCCCCAAGGCCGGAGAGACTGGTTCGTGGTGATCCACGGGACGATGTGATCAGGCAACTGCTACATCGCCTGGAGCGAGTCGAGAGAAACTCGGGCATTCCCGAGCCCAAATGCGAGGACATCCACGATGAAGGACCGTTCACTGCCAGGATTTGGGACGCCTGTGATGCCCCTAATATTCAACTTGCCGCATCCGTTGGAAGTCTACCAAGGTTCAGGAGACCCGGTCGATTTTGTCCGCACGTACAAGAGAGCAATGGAGATGAAATGATCCAACGAGGCTGCTTTGTGTAAGTGCTTCGAAGTAGCTTTAGGGGGTCCCGCCTCCGCTTGGTACAACTCGCTGATCCCGAACTCGGTGTCATCGTTCGGGACTGGCCACCAAATTCGCAACACACTTTATCGGATGCAAGAGGTCAGCGAAAAGGGCCATTCAGATGTTTGACATCAAACAAAGACCGAACAAGAGTATTCGGGAGTTCGTCGAGAGGTTCAACCGGGAAGCCGTTCACTCGTCTGATCTGACGGACAACATCCGGATCATGGCATTCACGAAGGCTCTCATCCCGAATTCGCGCCTGGCTTACGAGTTGTCCCTAAGAACTTCACCACCGTAGAAGAAATGTACGCTGTCACCCAAGAGCATATGATTGCTCAAGAAATGTTGTCTCGGCGTGAAGGAAAGCAGACACTGTGGATAACCGAGAGCCGAGGAAGGAGAACCCGAGGAGCCAGCCGGTCAAGCGATCGGGAGCTGGGAGGACAGAAGAGAACTTTTGAGAGAAGTTCGGGCTTCACCCCTCTTAATGCGTCCCGGACTAGTATCCTCGCGGCACTCCAAAGACAAGGAACCGGGAGTATTAACTGGCCCAGGGCCATGCCGGAAGGGGCGAAGCGTGATTCGTCCAAGTACTGCCAGTTTCACAGAGACACCGGGCATGAAACAATCACGGAGGCGGTTGCTCATAACTTGCACGAAACACTCGCCACCACTCTCAGGGGCGTTCTGGATAGCGTTGGAACGCTACGGACTAGTCAGCCTGAACACCCTGCTACTCCGCCTCAACAAGTAAGTAACCCTGACCCTTCTTCGTCCTTACTTATTGCGCTTACTAGACGATTAGAGGAAGTGGAAAAGAGGGACGAATGAGCCAGTGTTCATAATATTTCCAGGATGGGTCTGGACCACCTCTGGACCCAACCTTTCACTCAACGGGTTTTGGAGACCCTCTTCCGCATCGGGTTTCGCCAGCCTAATCTGGACGCCTATGACGGTCTCTCGGACCCTGATATTCATCTCCAGCATTACGTTTCCCCGATGGCCATCGCGAGGGCGGACGATAACACGCTTTGTAGAGCCTTCAGCTCCACACTCACGGGAGCCGCCGCCAACTGGTACACCACCCTCCGCGATAAGCGGTTTGACTCCTTAGAGGAGCTCTCCCGCAACCTCTCCAACCACTTTGTGGTGTCTAAACCTCCCCCCAAAACGGCGGGAAATCTCCTCAAGATACGGCAAAAGAACGATGAGCCCCTCAGGGAGTTTATCCAGCGTTTCTAGGAGGAATCCTTCCAAGTCCCTAATCTGAGGGAGGAAGCTCGCCTGTTGGCAGCCATCCAGGGACTTCGCTGGGAATCCCTTTTCTTTGTGGATGTGCGCACCAACCCCCCACCAACATGGAGCAGTTCTTGAGCACCGCATCGCGATTCATGAACACAGAGGAGGTCACTCGACCGCTGGCAAGGGCCGCTACAGCAGATGCGAAGGGACAGCCCTCGCGGATGGACTCCAGGTCCCAGAGGCAGTATCCTACGTCACCCAACAGAGAGAAGACGTATCTAACTCTCCCCCCACTAAGGGAATCTCGCACCAATATCCTCCATGCCCTGGAACAAAAGAGGGAGGTTCTCGTTTGGCCTCGCCCCCTCTCCCAGGAGGTGGTCAGGACAAGTAACAAGTATTGTCGTTATCACTGTGATAAAGGTCACGACACTGAGGACTGCTTTGAGCTTCCTTAGCCAGCTGGTGTCTCAACAGGTTGAGACATTCGTATTTGATGCACTTGGGCCAAATTGTCATTTGGTTGAGCCCAAACCGAAATGTTGAAAATTGTTTGCACAATTTGAGAATTGGGTTGGCCCAAATTGAGGAGTGCTTGCACTTTTCCTTCATCTTTGTGGATATCTTCACTTTGCTCCTCACACTTTGCAAAACTGTGCATCAACAGGTTGAGAGCTTTCTTAGCCTTCTTGGTTTGACTCCTTGTCATAGGTCCATTGAAGGTGGAAGTGTCGTAAAAGCCAATGACGTCTTCTTTTGGCATGTGAGCTCTTGGATCCTCACGGTTGCACATGGGTGCAACTAGATCACTTGTCGGTTTCGCGTCATTCCCTCCCTCTTGAAAATGATTCGACCTCGAATCATAATCTTCTGTAACAGAAAAATAGAGGAAATTAAATTAAGCAATTCCAAACATAAACATCCAATACAAAAAGAAGTTGAGAAACAAATTACTCCCTTGGTAGCCCTCTTGAAATTTTCAAGGGGCTTATGTCTTGAAAATTTTTGAAGTAATTTCTCATGAATGTGGACTTGTTTTTGGGAGTTCATGACTTCAAAGATGAATCCTTTGAACCTGCAAAAGAAATGTAGCCCTTTCTCTTTGGCTAGATTATAAACATTATGGGCAAAACTAGCAACACATAAAATATATGAGAACAAGATATGTAATTGCTTGGAAAAGTCAATTGTAGCATGGTAATCATTCAACATCATGTCATGGCAAGGTGAATTAAATCCAGAACTTGTATATTGCATATCATCACCATTCTCAGAAGACCAAAGCTTCCAACACTTGATTAACACTCCCCTACTACCCAAGAACATAATACTAAAAGATGGGAGGAAGAGAATCATCCTAGCTTATAGCTAAGAACAAACTCAACATTCTCAAAACCACCTCTTTTCTTCACTAAACTTCAATTCCAACAAGTAAAGAGTGCTTAGGAAGGTACTTACCACATAAAGCACCCAATTCCTCTTTGATTTCATCCAAGGAGAGGAACTTCAAGCTTGAGGTTGAGCATCAATGGCGGCAGCAGCAAGGAGGAAGAAGAAGAAGAAAGTGAAAATGAGATAAAAACTCATTTAAGAAAATATAACCAAATATATATTTTCTACACTTTTCTCCCATCCCTTCCTACTTAAATTAAAATAGGACAAGTGTCCTTTAAAGTCTCCCAATACAGCCGAAAGTAGCAGCTGCTGCTGCCCATGCTGATTACTTTTTATTTTGTGGCCAAACGCAATTTAATCTCCTAACTTTTCCGAAAGTTCCAATTTTGGCCCAACAATAACTACCGAACTCCAAATTAAACGAAACTTGGACACAATCTTCAGAATATTATAACATTCGTAAAACATGTTCCAAAAGTCCATTTACAAATCCATAGTGTTCTACCGAGCTCGCTGAACCCGAACAAATCCCGACGTGCGAGCGTGTCCAATGTAACCAAACTCCCATCACACCAAAATTCCACAAAAATACTCATAAATCCAACTTGAATTATAACATGACTTACCCCAAAGCCGTCAGAAGATTTCCATCCCGAGCCCCGGGATTCCCGTCCCGAGCCCCGGGAGTCGCCCGGAACCGAACATCCCGCCCCAAATAATAATCTCTACAGAAACCTCCAGGACATTCCCACGACTCCAAAACCGCAAACGGCTTCTCAATCTGAGGTCTCGGGAGCGCTACTGAACCCGCTGTACGTCCCGAGACAACCCCGACAACCCCCCCGGCGCCGGATAAATATTTACGGCGGAAACATCCGGGGGACCCACACGACCTCAAAAACGAAAGGGTTCGCCAAAAAGATACTCGGATAAGGCTCGGGAGCCGTCTGAACCCCAAAAGCCCGGTTCCGCGGGCCAAAACCGAAGCCCCGGGCCACCCGGTCGCAACCCGCTCGGGGTGACCGTAACAAGATCCAAGCTCAAAGTGAAGCAGGGGCGCAGGCCTACGAGGATGGCTGGCTGCGATGCCGCTTCCAAGTGGAGAAGGCGTTCCCAGAGCTAAGTCTTGGGACCTTGGATGCTGCGAATACCAGCGATCCAGCAGTAGAGGACCTACTCGACTGGGGGGAGCAGGGGAGAAAGATGGGCGATACATGGTACGCCATTCTGGATTAGGGTGGAGGCTCTAATTTGTGGATGGCCCCCCTCTTTTGTGTATAATGGATATCTGCAAATTCTTGCATAATTTTGACAATAGTAATGAAGTAAAATTTCAATACCTTCATTGTTTGAGAGAGATGTTACGGTCACCCCGAGCGGGTTGCGACCGGGTGACCCGGGGCTCCGGTTTTGGCCGGCGGGTCACGTTTTTCGGCGTTCAGACGGCTCCCGAGCCCTATCCGAGTATCATTTTGGCGAACCCTTCCGTATTTGAGGTCGTGTGGGTCCCCCGGACGTTTCCGCCGAAAATATTTTTCTGGCGCCGGGGGGTTGTCGGGGTCGCCTCGGGACGTACAGCGGGCTCGGTAGCGCTCTCGAGATCTCAGTTTGAGAAGCCGTTTGTAGTTTTGGAGTCGTGGAAACGTCCGGTGGTGGTTGTGGAGTTTAATATTTGGGGCGGGACGTTCGGTTCCGGGCGACTCCCGGGGCTCGGGACGGGAATCCCGGGACTCGGGATGGAAATTTTCTGACGGCTTTTGGGTAAGTTGTGTTATAATTTAAGATGGAATTTATGAGTATTTTTATAGAATTTTGGAGTGACGGAATTTCGGTTAAGGTTGACACGCTCGCACGTCGGGTTCTGGTTCGGGTTCAGCGAGCTCGGTAGGACACTCCGGAATGGTAAATGAACTTCTGAAAAATGTTCTGTGAATGTTATAATATTCTGAAGGTTGTGTCCAAGTTTCGTTAATTTTGGAATTCGGTAATTATTTTTGGGCAAAAAGAATTGGAACTTTCGGAAAAATTGGGAGTTAAATTGTAATTGGTGCAAAATTAATAAAATTCAGCATGGGCACAGCAGCTGATATGGTCAGTTTTGGGAAATGGGAGGGACACTTGTCCCTTCTTAATTTAAAGAAGGAAAAAAGAAAAGAAAAAGGAAGAAAAACAAGTATAAAAGGAAATAAAAATGGAAAAAGCCATACTTCTTTCTTCTTCTTCCTTCCTGCCGCCTCTCTTTCACCATTGTTGCGCCATGTTGAGCTCCAAAACTGAACTTGAAGGTTACTCGACCAAGCTTTGAGGTAAGCATGTCAAAACGATCCTTGTGTTGTGTAAGTGAATAATCTGAGGTCGGTTTGTGAAGTTTCAGCCCGGTTTGTAAACCGTGAGCTGTTAAAGTTTGGAAGTGATTATGGAACCACAAGGTTTATTTGATTTATTGGTTTCTAAACGTTCCCGGCACCTTCTTGTGCATGTTTGATAACAGGAACGTGAGCAGAAACGCGCCGGAAGTGCTACAAAGATCCGCTCAAAGATTTGGTGTAAAATCCAACGGTGGATTCAGCGAAAGGTAAGGATATATTTGTGATCAGAGCGAAGTTCTGATTCTGATGGTGTAATTGGTTTTGTTAGAAAAGGCTCGGTGTGAAAGCCGTTTTTTCCGGCCCGAGCCTCGGTTTTGGCACCAATGATATTGGCTGATTCTGTGAATTCTGAACATATATTCTGCATCTGTGGATCATTTGTGAACAGGGGGTAGTCGGAAACGCACTGAAACTCTGCCGAAATTTGTACCGGACGTCTGAACGAGAATTTCGATTCGGACTTGTGTGAATGATTTGGGAAGAAGGTATGATTTGAATGCTTGGTTGTGTTTATGGATGTATCAGTAACAATGTTCTAGCTCGGTTCGTGAAACCGAGCTTTCTGTGGATTTTTGCGGGAAAGTGCGGGTTTGTGCGGGAATTGTTTTCTGGGGTTTGTTTGGATATGTTCTGATCCAACTATGGTTGTACAGCTTGATTCTGCGTTGGTGGAGTAGCGCGGACCCGTAGGAGCCAAGTTGTGCATTTCGGTCGGGAGCCGGGATTTCCGAGTTTTGGGTCATGGAGCGCCGCTTCGAGGTAAGGGCTTAATTTGGTAAAAATGTACGTTTGTTCCGTTTCAAGGCCCGGATGACCTTAGAGGCCCGGGTTCCTATTCTGTTATGTATACGTTTATCAGGTAATGTTACTTATGTTTATGTTTATGTATTCTTATTATTATATGTTCTGTTCTGTGACGAGACCCGAATGGTCGTAGAGGCCACGGGTGCTCCTTGATTCTGTTATGCGTATCCGCACCGGGAGTGCCGATACTTCTGATCTGTGTCCGCACTGGAGGGTGCCGACATTCTGTGTATATCCGCACTTGGGGTGCCGATATACTTCTGTGACCCTACGACAGTTTGGGGATCGCGACCCCACCGCACCGTGCTTTCTGCTCGCTCGCTCGCTCGTATATTCTGACCTCTTAGAGGGCTGTCGTTTTGGGTCGTTCTGGCGGTTGGACCGCATACGATGGATTCTGACTCACCTCTGACTTTGCATACATGTATATATGCGATTGTGCTTGTATCTCGCTCTGCTTTTGCAGTTCGATTCGCGCCATATGGGCAAACTACACTTTTACCTTAGTCCTTACTGGGTCCTTTCGAGGACTCACCCTTTCATTTGTTTACACCTTTCAGGTCGTTCTGAAAAGCAATTGGCGGAATAGAGATCCGCAGTGCTTTCGGATTTCTTGGGTTTCAGCAGCAGCAGTAGTACCACGGGCGGAAAATCTCCTGAGTGAGGAAGTTTCCGATTCCGCACAATAGGTATATAGGTTTTGGTTTAATGGCTCTGTAGCTGTAGCTGCATGCATGTAGTTTAGGTCATGTATTTGTATGAGACGTATAATCTGAGACATACTCTGCCTTTATTGTCTTCTGAGTCGAGGGCGGAGCCCCGACTTGCTTATATTGGAGTTGTTGTCATATTATGGATTTGGTGGTTCTGAGTTGTGGCGATGTTTGATGTTTGACACCATGAACTGCATGTTTGGTAGAAGTCGGATTTTTCTAGTATGCTTGCCTTGAATGAGTATCTAGGTTGCTAGTTGCCATTTGGCTATTTGTTATGGGAGCTCGATGCTCGGGTTTCGGTGGTACCGATTCCGCACTTTCAGCCGTAGCTTCCGCTTCCGAACGTCGCGGCCGGCTCCGCCTCCGCAACCGGGCGGGGTGGCTGTGACAAGTTGGTATCAGAGCAGGTTGGGTCGGATTGACCCAAAAGGTAAAGTATGTTTGGTTTTGATATGAAATGTGGAAGGCAAGTATACAAGTCCGAGGGTGGACTTTTGGAGTAAGTTAAGTCTGTTCATGGTTAAGTACCTGCGGAAGATGACTTCGAAGTGCGAGCCACTGGTTCTACGTTTCATTCTGGGGCGGTTCTGTACGGAGACTGGCCACCTCCTTATTTGAACCACCTTGGAATGGGTGTGGAGCAGCGGGCGGTTCTTTGAAGCATTTTTGAAGGTTTAGAAGTTGGACTTCTGGTATGATCCGGGTACTTTAATTCATTGTTTGGTATATGGTGTGATTCTGTGATATGAACATGAACTGATTCTGTGTTTGAGGATTTGATATTTGGTTGTGTGATTCTAAAATGAATTTCTGCATCATGCATTGCATTACACTACAGAGCCTTAGAATACTGCTGCTGGCTTTTGGATAGATGGGGAAGAGTTAGTTGATTTGGACTTTTGGATATGGGATAAGTTGGCTTTGGTTGGACTTGGTTTAAGGGAATGTTTACTACACGCGAACAGCGTGTTTTGGCATCGGAGGGGCGGGACTGGAATCCCACACCTCCGAAGAATGGGATACGGGTTCAGCGTAACCCAGGGTCTGAACAACCACAATCATCACCCCCGGGGTTCTAGCAGTCACAGAGACCCTTTCGCTTTGGTATTGGTGTTGGACTGTGCAGCCTTTACCGCCAGACAGTTCGGAGGCGGCAGTAGGCAGGGGAAGATCTGTTTATGCCACGGTAAGGGCATTTTGATTAGGTGGTGATAGCGAGACTTAAGCCACTGCTCGCCATAGTTTGGGATCGGTAAGTGAGTGACTCTGACAAGGGTGGTCACTGCGACACCTAGACTTCTCATCGGTCCTATTAACGACGAGGATAACTGGGGCCCCCGTCTGGCGCGGTCAGACTCTTGGAGAGGTTTTAGAGTTTGAACCCCCCCCCCCGAGGTTCAATGACCGAGAAGGGTCTGGGGTAGTAGAGATTTGGTCTGCAGGAGTTGATAAACTCCTGGGGGAGGCTACATTTTCCACTAGCAGGGCAGTGGGGATGTAGCTGCAATCTGTCGTGCACAGCTTGATGAGTTTCATCGTGAGACAGACAGTCGGAGAGTATGAGTGAGAGTTTGATCGGTTGGTTTGCTACGTACCGTAGTACTATGGAATGGAAGAATAGAAGGCTAAGAGGTTTATTCGTTGACTGCGCCCGAGTTCAGGTGGGTTTTGAGACCTTTAGACATTACTTTGTTTCGGGAAGCGGTTATTGGGCTCAACTCCTCGAGCAAGAGGAGGTTGAGAGTCGCTTCACCTTGCAATGAGGTTAAGGGTGTACGAGGGGCTCCACACAGCAGGGACCCCGGCAGATTTCTGGACGGCCGAACAGGTCTGGGCGGTTTAGTAGAGATAGAGAGGGAGCACCACCGGCACGATTTTATCCGATTTGTAGTAGGTATCATTCTGGTTGAATTTGTTATCGGCAGGAGGGCCGATGTTTACGTTGCAAGTCTGACACTCTTTGGGTACGGTATTGCCCTCTTATTGTAGGACAGGGGTCAGCAGGAAGTTCTGTAAGGTACTATATTTCCGAATGAGATACCGGTTCATGTGTTATTTGATACATGAGCATTTGTTCCCATTGTAACACCGAAATGTGTTACATTTCGTATCTGTCTGTAGTACCTTGCCTCAAACGCATTTAGTAAAAACTGCAGGAAGTCAGTTTCGTTTTCCAATGAGATGGTTCGGGGTTGTACGATATCCGTAGGCGGACATGATAGTATCGGATCTGTTGGTTTTAGACACGCCGGACTATGATGTTATTCTTGGAATGGACTGGCTATCCAAGAACTCGTGCACGTTGATTGTGCAACCCGTACTATTATGGTTTCGGAGAGGTACTACCTCTCACGACTCCGATTGGTTTGACTATCGCACAAAGACAAGAAGGAGCTACAGATTCGGATCAGCTGTCGATAGTTGGTGTAGGGAATGCTATGATCTGAATGAAGCTAGTATTAGGTTGAAGTTGGATGGTTTACCGTTGGTTCGAGATTTTCTGCAGGTATTTCCGGAGGAGTTGCCCGGATTACCATAAGAGCGGGGAATTGTGTTTGACATCCACTTGCAGTAAGGTACTGCTCCGATATCTATTCCTCCTTATCGGATGTCTATTTCCGAGATGCAGGAGTAGAAGAAGCAACTGGAGGAATTACAAAGAAAAGAGTTTCGTCCGACCGAGCACTTCAGCGTGGGGTGCTCTGGTTTTGTTTGTTAAGAAGAATGATGGGACACTCGACTTTGTATTGATTACGACGGTTGAATGCTCTTATTGGGAAGAATAAGTATCCGTTACGAGGATTAACGATCTTTTTGATCAACTTCGGGGTTGAGGGTTTTCTCAAAGATTGATCTCCGATCTGGGTATCTTCAGCTTAGGGTGAAGGAAGAGGACATACCTAAGACTGCTTTCCGCACCCGTTATGGACATTTTGAGTTTACGGTCATGCCATTCGGGCTGACCAATGATCCGGTGGCATTCATGGATCTGATGCATCGGGTGTTACGACCGTACTTGGCCTCATTTCTGGTGGTGTTATTGTAGATATTCGGATATATTCTCTGGATGAGGATTCGCATCGGGATCATCTGAGGGTAGTTCTGCAGACACTTTGGGAACATCAGCTTTATGCTAAATTCTCAAAGTGTGAGTTCTGGATTCGGGAAGTCACTTTTCTGGGACACGTTATTTCTGAGCATGGTCTGTCTGTGGATTCAGAGTAGGTGAGGGCAGTTCGGGATTGGAAACAACCTACCACGGTACGGGAGTTCAGGAGCTTCCTGGGGTTAGCAGGATTTTATCAGAGGTCTGTACAAGGGTGTTCTATCCTGGCATCTCCGCTTACGCAGTTGACCAAGAAGGGTCAACCGTATATCTGGTCTGATAGGTGTGAGCAGAATTTTCAGGAGTTGAAGCGGCAGTTGACTAACGCTCCGATTCTGACTCTTTCAGATCCGATCTTACCGTATGTGAATTATACGGATGCTTCCACGTCTGGTTTGGGATGTGTGTTGGTGCAGGAGCGTTTTGTGGTAGCTTATGGGTCGAGGCAGCTACGACCGCATGAGCTGAACTATCCGACACATGATCTGGAGTTGGCTATAGTAATTTATGCGCTGAAACATTGGAAGCAATATCTGTTTGGTAGTAAATTTCAGATTCTTACCGACCATAAGAGTCTGAAATATCTGTTTACGCAAAAGGAGCTTAATTTGAGGCAGCATAGATGGCTCGAATACATTAAGGACTATGATTGTTGTGTCGAGTACATCTCTGGCAAGGGCAACACGGTTGCCGATGCACTGAGCAGGAAGTATACCGGGTTGGTTAAGGGAGGAAATGTTGGGGATCGATCCGAGGAGAGAGATTTGACATGCCTTTGGCACAGGTGGCAGCTCTGGGAGCGTGCTCCGGGGTATACACTTACTATACATTCTGAGTGGCTTGACAGGATGCGCGAAGCGCAAAGTGGAGATCTGGTGTTGAAGAAGTTATCTGGGGAAGATAAGGATTTATTTGTTACCGACGTTTCAGTATAGGCAGGGATTGCTATACTTCCGAGATCGCCTTTATGTACCTGAGGATCAGGAGTTCTGGAATGAGATTTTAGAGGAGGCACACTCGAGCAGTTTGAGCATCAGAAACCGGCAGGGACACTGCAGACTTTGCCCATTCCAGTTCGGGAGTGGGGCAATGTTACTATGGACTTTCTGACTGCACTGCCCCTGACACGGTCTCGCCATGATGCTATCTGGGTTTTTGTGGATCGGCTGACAAAGTGCGTACACTTTCTGCCTATTCGGCCGCTGCACCCTCCGGAGAAGCTTGCCCGGCTTTACATCGTGGAGATTGTACGCTTACATGGAGCACCGTGACTCCATTGAATCTGACCGTGATCCGCGTTTACAAAGACGGTTCGATTGCTTTTCATGAAGCATTGGGCACGCGACTCCATCCGAATACAGCCTTATCACCCACAGACGGACGGACAGTCGGAGCGGGTGATTCTGATATTGGAGGATATGTTGCGAATCTGTACTTTGGATTTTGGAGGAGTTTGGGACTAGCAGTTACTTTGATAGAGTTCTCGTACAACAATTGCTTTCAGACTACGTTTGACATGGCACCATATGAGGCGTTGTACGGGAGGAGGTGTATGACACCATACTGTTGGACAGATGCGTCTGATGGGGTTGAGCTGGGACCCGAGCTTTTTGAGGAGTCTACGGCAAAGATCAGATTGTTACAGGCGCGGATTAAAACCGCGAACGACTGCACCACTGCTTATACGAACCGTCGCCGTAGGCTCGAATCCGAGTTTGGTGAATAAAATTTGATCGAGGTAGCACCGCTCGTGAGGAACAAGAAGATTTGATAGGCGGGCGAGTTACCCCGAGTTATATCGGTTATCATGAGTTTCCAGAGTAAGTTGTTAGGTTGACCTTACCCCCCCCAACTGTTTCTGTTTTATGTGGTATCTTCCAGGATAGCCTGTTGTGGATCGGTTAGATTTAGGTTCGCACTGTCTGGGGTTGTCTGGGTAGAAATACCGAATCGACTCGGGTGCAATAAGATGCACCCGGAGGGTGGGACGCCGTGAGGCTCAGTATGGTAGTCTAAACTACCACTCCCGCCGCACCAAGACGGTGGTCCGATTGTTCTCGGTTAGAGGAATGTTTATATTTTCTCGTTGGTAGCGACACTGTCTGGTTGAGCCTGTGCTACTCTTGGAGGACCAAGAGTTCTAAGGGGGAGAATGTTACGGTCACCCCGAGCGGGTTGCGACCGGTGACCCGGCTCCGGTTTTGGCCTCGCGGTCACGTTTTCGGCGTCAGACGGCTCCCGAGCCCTATCCGAGTATCATTTTGGCGAACCCTTCCGTATTTGAGGTCGTGTGGGTCCCCCGGACGTTTCCGCCGAAAATATTTTTCTGGCGCCGGGGGGTTGTCGGGGTCGCCTCGGGACGTACAGCGGGCTCGGTAGCGCTCTCGAGATCTCAGTTTGAGAAGCCGTTTGTAGTTTTGGAGTCGTGGAAACGTCCCGGAGGTGGTTGTGGAGTTTAATATTTGGGGCGGGACGTTCGGTTCCGGGCGACTCCCGGGGCTCGGGATGGAAATTTTCTGACGGCTTTTGGGTAAGTTGTGTTATAATTTAAGATGGAATTTATGGGTATTTTTATAGAATTTTGGAGTGACGGAATTTCGGTTAAGGTTGACACGCTCGCACGTCGGGTTTTGGTTCGGGTTCAGCGAGCTCGGTAGGACACTCCGGAATGGTAAATGAACTTCTGAAAAATGTTCTGTGAATGTTATAATATTCTGAAGGTTGTGTCCAAGTTTCGTTAATTTTGGAATTCGGTAATTATTTTTGGGCAAAAAGAATTGGAACTTTCGGAAAAATTGGGAGTTAAATTGTAATTGGTAACAAAATGAAAATTATTCAGCATGGGCAGCAGCTGATTCGGCAGTTTTGGGAAAGATAAGGGACACTTGTCCCTTCTTAATTTAAAGATGAGAAAGGAAAAGAAAAAGGAAGAAAAAAAAGTATAAAAGGAAATAAAAATGGCAAAAGCCATTTTCTTGTTCTCTTCTCCTTCCTGCCGGCTCTTTCCACCATGGATGCGCTTCCTACCGCTCCAAAACTGAACTTGAAGGTTACTCGGCCTAGCTTTGAGGTAAGCATGTCATAACGTTCCTTGTGTTGTGTAAGTGAATAACTGAGGTCGGTTTGTGAAGTTTCAGCCGGTTTGTAAACCGTGAGTCATTAAAGTTTGGAAGTGATTATGGAATCACAAGGTTTATTTGATTTATTGGTTTCTAAACGCTCCCGCACCTTCTTGTGCATGTTTGATAACAGAGCGTGAGCGTAAACGCGCCGGAAGTGCTACAAAGATCCGCTCAAAGATTTGGTGTAAAATCCAACGGTGGATTCAAATAAAGGTAAGGATATATTTGTGATCGAGCGAAGTTCGATTCGATGGTGTAATTGGTTTTGTTAGAAAAGGCTCGGTGTGAAAGCCGCTTTTTCCGCCCGAGCCTCGGTTTTGGCACCAATGATATTGGCTGATTCTGTGAATTCGAACATATATTCTCAGATTCATGGATCATTTGTGAACAGGGGGTAGTCGGAAACGCACTGAAACTCTGCCGAAATTTGTACCGGACGTCTGAACGAGAATTTCGATTCGGACTTGTGTGAATGATTTGGGAAGAAGGTATGATTTGAATGCTTGGTTGTGTTTATGGATGTATCAGTAACAATGTTCTAGCTCGGTTCGTGAAACCGAGCTTTCTGTGGATTTTTGCGGGAAAGTGCGGGTTTGTGCGGGAATTGTTTTCTGGGGTTTGTTTGGATATGTTCTGATCCAACTATGGTTGTACAGCTTGATTCTGCGTTGGTGGAGTAGCGCGGACCCGTAGGAGCCAAGTTGTGCATTTCGGGTCGGGAGCCGGGATTTCCCGAGTTTTGGGTCATGCGCGCGCTTCGAGGTAAGGGCTTAATTTGGTAAAAATGTACGTTTGTTCCGCTTTCAAGGCCCGGATGACCTTAGAGGCCCGGGTTCCTATTCTGTTATGTATACGTTTATCAGGTAATGTTACTTATGTTTATGTTTATGTATTCTTATTATTATATGTTCTGTTCTGTGACGAGACCCGAATGGTCGTAGAGGCCACGGGTGCTCCTTGATTCTGTTATGCGTATCCGCACCGGGAGTGCCGATACTTCTGATCTGTGTCCGCACTGGAGGGTGCCGACATTCTGTGTATATCCGCACTTGGGGTGCCGATATACTTCTGTGACCCTACGACAGTTTGGGGATCGCGACCCCAGCCGGTACCGTGCTTTCTGCTCGCTCGCTCGCTCAGTATATTTCGACCTCTTAGAGGGGCTGTCGCTTTGGGTCGCTCGCGGTTGGACCGCATACGATGGATTCTCGACTCACCTCGACTTTGCATACATGTATATATGCGATTGTGCTTGTATCTGCTCTGCTTTTGCGAGTTCGATTCGCGCCATATGGGCAAACTACACTTTAACCTTAGACCTTACTGGGACCTTTCGAGGACTCACCCTTTCATTTGTTTACACCTTTCAGGTCGTTCTGAAAAGCAATTGGCGGAATAGAGATCCGCAGTGCTTTCGGATTTCTTGGGTTTCAGCAGCAGCAGTAGTACCACGGGCGGAAAATCTCCTGAGTGAGGAAGTTTCCGATTCCGCACAATAGGTATATAGGTTTTGGTTTAATGGCTCTGTAGCTGTAGCCGCATGCATGTAGTCTAGATCATGTATTTGTATAAGACGTATAATCTGAGACATACTCTGCCTTTGTTGTCTTCTGAGTCGAGGGCGGAGCCCCGACTTGCTTATATTGGAGTTGTCGTCATATTATGGATTTGGTGGTTCTGGGTTGTGGCGATGTTTGATGTTTGACACCATGAACTGCATGTTTGGTAGAAGTTGGATTTTTCTAGTATGCTTGCCTTGAATGAGTATCTGGGTTGCTAGTTGCCACTTGGCTATTTGTTATTTGAGCTCGATGCTCCGCTGTCGCGTTTTCCACCGTAATTCCTGTTCCCGACGTCGCGGCCGGCTCCGCCTCCGCAACCGGGCGGGGTGGCTGTGACAGCTCGCAAGCTGTATGATAAGAAATGTAAAGCTCAGTTTACCTTGAGATTGTAGTCGCGCGACGGCGAAGGCAGTGGAGCACTTGTTGAGACAAGTGAAAAGTCAGCTGGAGTTCTGGGAGATGAGACCCGCAACTGTGTTGGGGAGTTCGTGTGGAAGGTCCGCTGCAGCGCGCGAGGGTGACTTACACATATATCTTCTTGTTTGAGGTGTTTGCGCAGAAGGCCCGGTGAGGCGCGCGAGGGCGACTTATACAGGGACCTTCCTGAAGGAGCCAAAGGGGGATTACCCTTCCGCATTGCAAGGGGATTACCCTTGGGGCGGAGCGAGTTGAAAGTCAGCTGGGGTTTGTAGAGACAAGACCCGCAACTACCTGCTTTGAAGATACCCGTGCGGAAGATCCGGTGAGGCGCGAGGGGGCGACTTACACAGGGATCTTCCTGAAGGAGCCAAAAGGGGATTACCCTTTTGCACCGCAAGGGGATTACCCTTGGGGCGAGGCGAGTTGAAGGTTAGTTAGGGATGAGACCCGCAACTACCTGTTGGAGGTGTCCGTGCGGAAGGCCCGGTGAGGCGCGCGAGGGCGACTTATACAGGGACCCTTCTGAAGGAGCCAAAAGGGGATTACCCTTCCGCCTCGCAAGGGGATTACGCTTGGGGCGGGGCGAGTTGAAGGTCAATTGGGGATGGGATCCGCAACTATCATTAGCGCGGCCGCAATGGGCTTCCCTTTGTGTGGGTGCGCGAGGGGGACCTGACAAGGTCTGGTGCCATGATTTAGGCGAGTAGCCAGTCTGACCGGTTAGGTGCTGAGGGCGATTGAGAGGGTGATTATGTTGACATGTAGTGCTGTAAGAGAGGAAGAAATATACTTGTATTTTATTGAATTGAAACATGTAGCTGAGAACTTACACGTAATATGGGTGTAAGTCATCCGCATGAAAGTTGCGGGGAAGAAGACGACCATCATGGTCTTGTAATTCATAGACTCCTGGACGGACTTGTTTATGAACAATGTAAGGTCCGTCCCAGTTAGGTCGCAAGACACCTTGTTTGGGGTCGCGAGCAGTGAGAACGGACTTGAGCAAGGCCACGCCCCCTTGTTGTAGTGCCTTGGGCCTGACCCTGGCATTATGATGGAGATTGAGCCTCTGTTTGAGGGCAAACATGCGGAGGCGAGTGCCCTCGCGCAATTCCTCGAGTAGGTCTAGTTTGGCGCGAAGCCCTTGGGTGTTGGCTTCGTCAGTGAAGTTGATCATACAGATAGTAGGAAGATCTGCCTCAATAGGTAGAAGCGCGTCTGCGCCATAAACAAGGGAGAAAGGTGTCTCGCCTGTTGGGGTGCGCGTTGTGGTGTGATAGTCCCACAAGACGCTTGGGAGTTCATCTACCCAGCGGCCTTTGGCCCCCTTAAGGCGCTTCTTGAGGCCCTCTCGAGGTGCGGTTGGTGACCTCAACTTGGCCATTGGATTAGGGATGCGCCACTGGGGCGAAAAGCATGCGGACATTGTTGTCCTGGGCCCATTGTTGGATGCTCTGACTGGCGAACTGAGTGCAGACGAGATTCTTCCAGAGAAATTTGATAATTTTTAAGGAAGTGATGGAGACCAAGGGCTCTACCTCGACCCATTTAGAGAAGTAATCAACTGCTACAACGCAAAAGCGGTACTGAGCTGGCGCGGTCGGCATTGGGCCAATGAGATCCAGGCCCCATAGGGCGAAGGGCACTGGGTTTGTCAGTGCTGGAGATTCCGTAGATGGCAGTCGCTGGATGTGAGAGTTGATCTGGCACTGGTGGCACATTTTAACCAGTGCAGCGGCATTGTTTTTTAGGGTGGGCCAGTAGTATTCTTGGCGGAGCCTTGTGGGCAAGTGCCTCCGCCGCTATCTGTGCGCCACAGTTGCCTTGGTGGAGAGTGTCCAAGACTGAGTGTCCTTCAAGATTACTGAGGCATCGTTGGAGGGGTGCTGCAAACCCGCGATGCCACAGTTGTTCATTAATGAGAACAAAGCGGAGGGCCCGCTTGTGAGCTTTGGGGTCCGTTGCGGTGGCCTGAAGTTCGGCGATGATGGGGTCTCGCCAATCCGTGATTGGATCTTGTGTTGCCAGTGAGGCAATGTCGACGGTTTCCGCGATCGAGGGGCTCGCGAGAGTGGTCAAGGCGGAGGGTGTTTTTCCCTTGGACAACATGTTTGCCGTGGTATTCTCAGAGCGAGGAATATGGATGAAGACGGCCTCTTCAAAGTTGATCCGCAAGGTGTTCACCAATTTGAGATATTTGCTCAGGGTGGCGTCTTTACATTCAGCACACCCTTGGACCTGGTGGATCACCAGCTGCGAGTCGCTGTGGACATGGAGGTGGCGAGTTTGAGCCCCGCGATGAGGGCCTCATACTCTGCAACATTGTTAGTTACTTGAAACTGGAAAGATACGCGAAGGGAAGCTTCCATACCTAACGGTCCTCGCAGATATACGCCCCCCGCGGGGGATCCGAGTTTGGATGAGCCATCCACGAACATGTGCCATTCTGTGGGAATGGGTTGTGGCGCGGGGCCCTGCTCAGGGGCCGGGGTGGTGTTGACATCCGAGAATTCTGCAATGAAGTCAGCGAGGGCTTGGCCTTTAATCGCCTTCCTGGATTCATAGTTGATGTTGAAGCCACCTAGCTCAATGCACCATTTGGCGAGGCGTCCTGAATGTTCGGGTCGCCTGAGGATCTCTTCGATTGGTATGTCCGTCCGGACTATAATTGTGTGCCCTTGGAAGTAGGGCTTGAGCTTCCGCGTTGCATACACCAGAGATAAGATAGCCTTTTGAAGAGGAGGATACCTTGTTTCCGTAGCTTGGAGGGTGTGGCTGGTGTAGTAGACTGGCCATTGCTTGGCAGCTTCTTCCTTGATAAGGACAGAGGCGACGCTCTTGTCTGAGGTGGCAAGGTAGAGGACCAGGTCATCGCCTGGCCTAGGACACTTGAGTGCAGCCAACTCTTGCAAGTGTTGTTTGATTGAGTCATATGCCTCTTGCCATTCCTCCGTCCATTTGCAAGCCTTCTTCTTGCGGATTTGGTCGAAGAAAGGTCTACAGCGGTCACTGAGTTTGGAGACGAACCGTCCCAGTGCCACCAGCTTTCCTGCTAGTTGCTGTACTTCTTTAAGCCCCCTGGGGTGCGAAGATTGGTAATGGCTTCAATCTTTTTGGGATTCGCATGAATCCCTCCTTTGGAAATCTGGTAATGATGTGATCACGGGGGGGGGGGGTAAGTGATCACGCGTTCGGATCTAGCTTGAAGGAGGCAGTTTCCAGCAAGAATGGAAACGAAGAAAAGAGGAAGAACAAGGAAACACAAGTCGGCCAAGGGAACCTCCGCACTACGAGGTGAGGCAATGCCCTTGAAAACGCCTGGGAAAGGAGATGGAACCGAGAACCTCCTCACTACGAGGTGAGGCAATGCAAGGTATTATATTGGATCCTCTTGCATGGATCACTAAAGATTGGCGAAGCAAGATTTGAGAAGGAGATGGAACCGAGAACCTCCTCACTACGAGGTGAGGCAGTGCAAGGTATTATATTGGATCCTCTTGCAATGGATCACTATGATTGGCGAAGCAAGATTTGAGAACCCATAAAGGGCTTGAGGAATTTTCCTTCTCAAGCTTTTCTTTAAAATTGGTTCTAGGTTACAATGGCGACTGCCACTTAGCTTATATAGTGAAGTGAAATGGAAGAAGTAAAAGGAGTATTTCGAATGTGCATGCGTGCAGAAAGTACAAAGTACTTTTGCACGCTTACAGAGTGAAAAGCTTCTAAAAAGGTAAAAAGGTAAGACTAGCCTAAAAGTGGTTGTTTGTTTTTCCAAGTATCGGCGGAGAAAAGACACCTTGTGTCAGGTTTGGTCGGTCAACTGGCGAAGCCTGGAGATTACGCGAAAGGCCTTCGCTAGAATGCCTCCGCCGGGTGCCTTCGCGAGTTGCCCTTGGCCGAGGCCTTCTCCTTCGCCAAGTGTTCGCGCGCTAAGACCGGGCTGCTCCTTCTTCAAGAACGCTTATGCTTAAGACTCCAAGGGCTTCGCACACCCTTCGTCCAGCGCGATACCGAGTTGGCGAAGTTGTAAGGCCTTCTCCCGAGACTCCTCTCGATCGTCTGCGCCATGAGCCTCATGAAAGCATTAAGGTTCGCTTGGACTTGTTTCAGCCGGGACCTGGTCATGGGTCCGCCAAGGCCTTGGAACGGACCAGGGGTCGCGCGCGCTTGAGGTTGTGGGTCTTCTGGAACCTGAGGGTCCTTTGGGGCGATGTCCTCATCAGGTAACCCAGAAACTTGCCTTCACCAACGCCAAAGATGCATTTCGTTGGGTTCAACCGCATGTTATACTTTCGGAAGTTGGAGAATGTTTCCTCCAAGTCTGCGAGGTGTGTAGAGGTGGCCTTGCTTTTAACCACTATGTCATCAACATAGGTGTTACACCCACCCCGACGTTTTGTAATTTTCCGGCGAATGTCGGCCGGAATTGTGAATTCTGTAAATTATCGGAATAATGTTGGAATATGATAAATTATTGGAATTCAATGTTTGGAAGTGAATTTGGTGATATTTATAAGTGTTTTATGTATTGGATGACATTTATCGAGTTCCGGGACGTTTTGTGGAAAATCGGTTTCGAGGGGCAAAATGGTCACCGACGAGAAAAATTAGGAGATAATCACAAGGATTATCTCCCTTTGTAATTTCGGCTGTAACTAGTAGGGGAGGAGATATTTTTGGCCCTTGGTCAAAGTATGGTAACCAATACCTTGCCCATACCCACACTTGTCTCACATTCATTCCTCCACCATTTTATTTCTTTTATTTTCTCCATAAAACAAATTATTGTTCCCCTCACTCACCATTTATTCAGCCCTTTTAGCATTTCAGAATCACTTATCTCATTCCTCTCTCTCACTCAAACACTTAGAAAGAGAAATCAACTTTTGAACACTCTCTCCTTTGCTGGCCAGAACACTTCTCCTCTGTTCGTGGCTGATCCTGCTCGTCTGGAGTTCGAATTGGCTTTGGTAGTAGTTAGAAGAAATCTTCCTTAACCTCTTGGCTTCAACTTTGCTGAAGGGGCCATGGTCCAAAAACATACGGGAAGACCTCCAAATCTGAGTTGCACGAAAACGGGTCTGCTGTGATGTTTGTGCTGAAAACTCCAACTTGAAGTTTTGGGTCTTGGATCTTCATCCAGGAAGTCTACCACTTCTTCTACCTTACAAATCAGCTGTTTTCAAGGTGAGGTTGAGTGGTTTTGGTTTGATCTTCTTGTGTTTGAAATAACCATAGAAAGGAACTCACTTGTGTTCTTGTTTTCTTGGACAAGTTCAAGGGGTTGGAGGTTATCTTTGTTCCAACAGCAGCACCATCTACGGGTTGAGTGAGTTTCAGCAAGGTGAGGAACCCCTTGTTAAGTTTTATGAAATTTTGGTTGTTGGTTGGTGTTGATCTTCATGTATGTTGGTGTTTGATACATGTTAAGCATGTTTTGTTCTTGGAAAATCATGAAAACACAAGTGTTGGAAAAATCAGCAAGGGGCCGAAAGTTTGAGATGGTGTTTGATGATGTTTTCTTGGTTGAACATGGAAAAGAAGCATGTATTTAGCATGTTTGGCATGTTTTAAAGTTAGGGTAAAAAGTTGGAATTATTTGATGAAGATTGGTATTAAGGCCGAATTGTTTGAGGAATTTTTGGTGGGTGATTTGTTGAAGAAAGTTGGAAAGAAACATGTTTTAAGTGTTTTTAACATGTTTGGAAGTTGTAGGAAAAAGTTGGGATTTATTTGAGTGATTTTGTCATAAGGCCGAAAGTTTGGGTGTTAAGTGTGAAGTTTGGAAAAGTTTAAGGATGAAGGATGTAATTAAATCATGTTTGGTAAAAGAAAGTATGCTTAAGTGATAATAATGCAAGTTGGTGAAGTTTGGGAAAAAATAAAGGTTTGGGCCGAATTTGGGCTTGGGCCGAAATTTTGGTGAAATTGGATAAAAGTTGACTTTTGGTAAAGTTGACCAAATCGGGTAATTTGACAACTTTGTGGAAGTTGAGGGACTTAAGTTGTAATTAAGAATAAATTCCCAACATAAGGAACTTTAGTGAAGTAACTAAAGTTATTTCTGTGTTTCTGATTCTTGCAGACTGATTCTGCATTTTCCGGGATACCACTGTGGAGCGTCAGGGGACCCCAGTAGATTATCCGCTTCTGTCGAGGTAAGGGGTTTAACTTCCTTAATGCGCATTTTATGTGTATTAGGTTAGTTAAGGGCTAGTACCTGGGTCGAGGGTGGAGCCCGGTGACTCCCAGGTCTAGTCACAAGGTACGTAGTGGTTTGCAGGGTTTTGCTCAAACATGGGTTATGGACTTATATCATGTCGGACTTGCTTATCAGGGGTCGACAACGGACCCATATTTATGTTCTGTACGTGAGAAGTCCGTGAGTTACGGCTGACGGGAACGCCGGGACCTAAGCCGGTATGCCAACCGTGGTCGCTAACTCACGATATTATGTGATGGCTTTGTGCCGCTTTTGGGCGGCTTGATTAGGGGCGATATCCCTCGCCGGTACCACGCGTTATGACCCGATCATCGGTGTGAGCTTAACAAGCCGTTGTAGGGTGCTGTCGAGGGTTAGGGGAACCTTTGTTTTGGTGTACCACCAGTCCGACGGGACTTATGAGCATCATCACATGTGCATGTCATAATCCTGATATACTTAGGACTGTATTATTTAGTTCATTGCATACTAACCCTTTTGTGCAGGGAAATGTTTTTAAGGTTTTAGCGCTACCGTACCTACCCCCTTACGGAGTTCTTTCGAGAACTCACCCCCCACTTATTATGTTTTCAGTGGATCCGGGCAAACGACCTGCGGTGTAGATCTCCCGCAGTTATCGTTGTGCATTTTTTGGCTTTAAGGTACTTATCTGTTAAGTTGGGAGTGTTTTCTCGTTAGATACTTTAGTGATCTTACTGAGTAGGGTTTGACATTTATATTCTCCTGTTTATGTTCAGCACGCAGCAGTTGTAGCTAGCATGCTAACACTGGTTTTGGACTTGGCTCTGTAGGTAATTTTGCATGTAGGATGTTTTCGGTACTTGGGTCTGTATATTATTCGTAGGAAGTTTCCGGCCCTACGAAGAGGGCAGAACTTCTTCTGCCTGTATTCTTTCTTTATCTGCGTTTTCCTGCGCGCGATATTCTGTAAAACCACTAACTTGTCTCGGGTGCAGGTTCAGGACTAGAAAGATGTCGTAAAAATCTGCAACACGACTTAACCTTAAAACTGAAAGGAAAACGTTTTAAGGGATGGGTTTCGGGTCCACAGTCAAAACCTTTTTAGGAGAACTTTGTTTTCACCCGCCGCCATTTTAGCAAGCTTCCGCAACCACTCGACAACAGCACTTCCAGCTTCCCGGGCAGTGGGGTGACAATAGGCCTCAAGATTTCGGCCAATTTGATTCGCGTAGACCTGATTCACAAGCCTTTGGAAAGTAGCCCCGCATTTTTTAAGCCAAAGGGCATCCTGATGTAGTGGTAGACGGCTTCGCTAGTGGTGAAGGCAGTTTTCACTGCGTCTTCTGGGTCCATAAAGACTTGATGGTACCCACTGTATGCGTCGAGGAACGAAAAGACTGAGTGGTGGACGGTTGAGTCCACTAGTTGATCAATAGAGGGAAGGGGATAGGGATCCCTTGGGCAGGCCCTATTGACCCCCTTGTAGTCTACGCAAAGTCACCACTGACCACCTTCCTTATCCGCAAGGACTATATTGGCGACCCACTCAGAGTAGTGAACTTCCTTGATTATATTTGCACTAAGCAATTTTTGCACTTCTGTGCGTACAAAGTCCTTACGATCGGGGGCCATACCCCTAGTTTTTTGTCTAACCGGGCTAAAGCCGGAGAGTACACTCAATTTATGATAAATAATAGCAGGATCCACACCTGGTAAGTCGTCAGGACTCCTTGCGAAGATGTCGCTGTTGGCATGGAGGAGATGTATGAGTGCTTGCTGGTCTTGCTCTTCCAAGTCTTTTCCAACCCGAAATTTCTTGCCAAGAGAAATTTTAACTTCGTCAAAGGCTCCAGACAAGTCAGGATCTGCCTCGCCTGAGGGCCCAGTCTCCTCTATGGGTGCCTTTCTCTTGGGCTCCGACGGCTTGGGGAGCTGAGGAGGTCCTGCGAGGGTAGAGACATAATTTCCTCTAGCCACGTTCTGATTGACGTAAATATAGGCATCTCCCGCTGCGGTATTGAACACCAGGGTTAGGGCCCGCACATCACAGCGGACGTGGAACTCAGTCTGCGTGTACCGCCCAATAATGGCGTTGTATGGCGTGGGGAGATCAAGGACAATGAAGTCCACAAAGCTGGAATGGCATACTTGCTTCTTTTCTTTGGTGGCCCCCATCATCGTGAAGTGGAGCGTGATTGTCCCCAGGGTTGGGATTTCCTCCCTTCCGACTCCATAGGTGGCCCCCTTCGCGGGCTGGATTTGCGATAGGGGCACCTTCGCTTCAACCAGAGTATGCTTGTAGATAACATTGGCATTAGCCCCAGTGTCCATGTACACTCTATCAGTGTCCCATCCCGCAATGCGGGCGGTGATGACCAATGGGTCCGCATGAGGTACTGCGACAGAGGTGCCATCGCGGCGATGCAGTAGGTGAGTAGAGGAGTGATCATCTGGTACATCTGCCTCATGTGATGGCATCTTGCCGCCGCGCCTTCACACTGTGTGATCACGCTGATGTGTCCCCCGGCTGGGGGAATTTGGATTAGATCTTCACGATCTGGGTTTTCTTGGGAGGGACCTCGCCTGCGGTCCCCCGGTCTGAGATCTTCCTGGTTGTTTTCACGTTTGTGACCCCCTTCTAAGTCATGGAGCAAGAACTCCCTGAGTTTTCCCTGAGCAAGCATATCTCCAATCATGCGTTTAAGCTCAAAACAGTCCTCAGTGTCGTGACCCCTGTCAAGATGATAGCGGCAATATTTACTGCTCTGCCTAGTTACTTCTTGGGAGAGTGGACGAGGCCACTTGGGGACCTCCCTCTTTTGTTCCAAAGCATGGAGAATGTTTGTGCGGGATTCTCTATGTGGTAGGAGGGTTGGATACGTCCTCTCCCTGTTGGATGGCGTAGGGTACTGCCTCTGCTGCCTGGAGTCCATTTGCGAGGGCTGTCCCTTCGCGTCTGACGTGGTGGCCCTCGCAAGCGGTCGAGTGACCTCTTATGTGTTCATGAACCGGGAAGCCGTGCTCAAGAACTGCTCTGTGTTGGCAGGGGGGGGGGTTGGTGTGCACATCCATGAAGAAAAGGGATTCCCAGTGAATGCCCTGGATGGCTGCGAGTAGGCGGGCTTCCTCCCCCAGATTGGGGACTTGAATGGATTCCGCCTGGAAACGCTGAATGTACTCCCTGAGTGGCTCATCTTTCTTTTGTCAAATCTTGAGGAGGTGTCCCGCCATTTTGGGGGGAGGTTTGGATACTACGAAATGATTGGAGAAGTTGCAGGAGAGCTTCTCAAAGAAGTTAAATCGCTTATCGCGAAGGGTGGTATACCAGTTCGCTGCCGCCCCAGTGAGTGTAGAGTTGAAGGCCCTACAAAGGGTGTTGTTGTCCGCCCTCGCGATGGCCATCACGGAGACGTAACGTTGTAAGTGAATATCTGGATCTGTCAACCCGTCGTAAGCATCCAGCTTGGGCTAGCAAATTTGATCTAGGAGGGGGGTCTCCAAGACCCGTTGAGTGAAAGGATGGGTCCAGAGGTGGTCCAAACCCATCCTAGAGATGTTGTGAACACTGGCCCTCTCTTCCCTCTTTTCTATTTCCTCTAAGAGTCTAGTAAGCGCGATAAGTATAGACGAAGGAGGGTCAGGATCACTTACTTGTTGAGGCGGTGTGGCGGGACGCTCAGGTTGGTGGGTTCGCAGCGTTCCCGCATTATCCAGAACTCCCCTGAGAGTATTAGCGAGCGTTTCTCGTAAGTTATTGGCCACAGCCTCAGTGATTGACTGCAGGACGGCCGGATCAAGGCCAGCTGCTGGAGAATTTGGTGGTGGAGTGGTGCGCTCCTGCGGCATGTTACGGTTAACATGGGAGGAGCTTTCCTCCGTGGAATGAACAGAGAGTTCCCCCCGTTGTGGGGGAATGTTGTTTGGGGAGGCTTCCGACCGTGGGTCGTTATTTGTGACCGTCACAGGTGGATTCCTCCTCCCTTGGCGACTATGTCTGCTCGTGCTCCGGGTAACCGGCATGACTTACTTGTGGTTTGTGATATGGGTTTTTGGATGAGAACTAGTTCCCACAGACGACGCCAAATTGATAGCCGCGTTCCTGAGGTAGGAGGCGAACTCTGAGTTGAAAGATGGATGGTGTTGTGTTCTTGAGAGCTCCAAGCTTGCTGTTTCAGAGTAATCTGTGGAAGACCAAGAGAATACTCAGAAGTAGCAAGAGAGGAGTGGAGGGGCGTGTAGTAGCTTACCAGTTTAAGGTGGACTTCCCCCTATTTATAGGGAGAAGCCAGGAGGAGCCTCCCCTAGTTGAAGCCTTGGACAGGCTGTCAGCAAGTCTGACAAGTCTGTCATACTTAAGGAGATAAGGCGGCTGTGATGATGAAGATCTCAGCAAACCGCCTTAGAAGATTCACTTGTCAGGGAATGTTTGGCGTGCAAATCTGGTGAAGATCACTCAGGCTCGTGCTGACCTCCTTATTGGCTGCTCAATGTCAGATGACCAAATGGCCTATCTCCTAGTGGAGCAAGTAGCAAGCGAAGGCCTGCAAGGGGCGAAGGCCCAGATAAAGCATAGCCAATAAAGGTGTAAGGGTCGCACGAACCTGAGTGCAGGAGCCTTATCTGGGCGGGGCCAGTATAGGCGTGAGAGCCCTCGCAAAGGCGAGTTGAGAACGCGGGAATGAGACTCGCGAAGGCGAGTGAGATCGCAAGGGCGAGACCAAAGACCTCGAGGGTGACCCGTGAAGGCCTAAAAGACTCGCGAAGACGAGACTTGAGACCCGCGAGGGCGAGACCTCGCGAAGGTGAGACTGGAGATCTCGCGAAGGCGAGACTGGAGATCTTGCACAGGTGATACTGGGGTCGCGAGGGTGAGACCCGCGAAGGCATAAGAGACCCGCGAAGGCGGGCAGGGAGACCGAGAGGAGCAAGACCTCGCGCAGGCGGTCTAGGAGACCGCGAGGGCGAAATCTGCGGGCCTTGTGTGATTCTGATGCAATGCGAGGACGCCTTTGCTTGGGTAGTGTACCAAGATGCCTCCTCCTGAGAGCGGAGTATGGGCAGGGTCCTGTACTCCGTGTTGCAAATACTGTTTGAAAAATATCGTGTTGAGGGCAGTAGTAGCCGCAGAACCGAGTTTGTGTGGGGTGTGATGACCTTTTATGGTCTGATACTCCATGTGTTGGATTCCTCATGATCCTTGTGAGCTTTTGAGGGGGCATTTGCTTGGGTAGTGTACCACTACTTCACGCCCCCTCACTCCTCTCTTGCTACTTCTGAGTATTCTCTTTATCTTCTACAGATTACTCTGAACAGCACGCTTGGAGTCTTCAAGAACACAACACCATCAACCATTCAACTGAGAGTCCGCACCTGCCTCAGGAATGCGACTATCAATGGAGAAATGGAGGGAAGAATAGACATTTCAAAAGATTTGAAAGTCAAAAATAGTAGACTAATTCTTTCCTCCCATTTCCTCCTAAATGGATTCATTCCTTCATAAATGGATTTATGAAGAAATGGAAGGATGTTACAAGTCACAGAAGCTGTCCCAGGCACATGACCAGGGGGGGTTCTCCAAGGCCATGGGTTCTTCCGAGGGGCCATGGGTGCGCCAAAGGGGCCATGATATGATCACGGGGACGCTGGACGCGATCCCGCTAGATCAAAGGAAGCACCAGATCTAGCCCGAAGGAGTCGCAAGAACAGGGAGGGATAAATCGGCCTTAGACACCTCCCAACTACGAGGTTGGGCAATATCTGAGATAATGCCTGGGGAGGATGGAAGATCTAGCACCTCTTAACTATGAGATTAAGCAATACTAGATATTAAACTCGATGATAAACACCAAGGGGAAAGGCGGAAGGTAGCAAGGGGGTGAGAACCAAAGCTTGAGGAAATAAACCTCTCAAGCGTTTTACATATGTTCTAGATTACAAAGTAGTCAGTTATCCCTTTTATAGGAGGGAGAAGGGAATAGTCTGTTACATATGCGCACGCATGCCAAAAGCATAAAGTGCTTTTGCATGCATGCCGTCCTAAAAGGTAAAAAGCTATCCTAAAAGTAAATATTCGTACTCCCAAGTGTCTGCATTAAAGGAGGGAGTGTTCCGGATTGTATTGGAACGGTTGGCCGGATTGTTGAGCATAGGTGGCTTCGCTGCAGGGCTTTGCCTGAACTGGAAGGCCTCGCACTGAAGGCTTCGCAGACATGGTTTCGCCTGAAGGCCTCACCTTCACCTGGAGGCTTCACAGAGATTGCTTCGCCTACGCCTGGAGGCTTCGCAGAGATGGCTTCGCCTAAAGGCTTCGCCATCGCCTGGAAGCTTCGCATGGAGGTCTTGCCTTCACTTTGAAGACTTCACGTTGGAGATTCTTGCATGAGGGCTTCGCCTTGAGGCTTCGCAGGAATGGCTTCGCCTGAGGGCTTCGCCATCACCTGGACACCTTCGTATGATGAAGCCTAGCCCTCGCCTTGAGGTTTCGCAGGAACGGCTTCGCCATCGCCTGGACGCCTTCGCATGATGAAGCCTAGCCTTTGCCTTGAGGCTTCGCATGGAGCTCTCGCGTAGAGGCGTTGCCTTCTCCTGGTCAGGTGATTGCCTGAACCATGGATTAGGCCGCCTGGGCCTCTGAACCTACTCGCCAAAAGGGTGCTCCGAGCTTCATTCACCTTCCTCTTCGATCTTTGGCGCTTTTTTGTTGCTTGGGGATCCCATGATCACATCATTCCCTCTCTCTTAAAAAGATTCATCCTCGAATCTAAAAGGGGGGGAAATCCTACAAATGAAGACAAACATGATACGAATCCACTCCAAAGAGATGGATTGTTCACCTTGGTGGATCTAGCTTGTTGTAAGTGACAGAGCTAAAAGGAAACTGGGTCAGCTCCTAACCACCTCAATCCTCAAATTGAGAGCAATGGAAAGGTTAATTGCCTGTGTCACCGCACGCCACCCGAGCCCGGTTGCGGAGGCGGGGGCGCCGGGACGCCGGAAGCGGAAGCCGGAATGGAAAGGAGTGGCAGGTCCATCGAGACCCGCCGCGCGTAGCGGACCCGAGAACGGAAGGATTGTGGAAGCAGACTAACGGAAATTTCATGCGTATAACCAAAAATAAAATGCAACCATACAATTCATGCACTAACAACAGAGTAAGCCCCGCCCTCCGTGGACGAGTGCTTACGCACCAAAACACATATACATACAGAATTCACAGAACCTAAAATGTCTAGCAAGCGCCAAGCGCTGAGAACAGATATAGAACAGAATATACAAATGTATATACAGACATACAACCATCATAGCAATACAGAAAGTGTGCATATGCAACTACAGAGCCAACCTTAGAACCTATGTAACAAAGTACCTTGCGCGGGATTAACACCAAGTACACAATCCCGGACCGCAAGGTGCAACTGCTGCAAAACACACCCAAGGTAGAACCCTCACGGAATCCTACTCCGCAGGCCGCTTATCAGGTCTACCTGAAACCCAAAAACAGAACCCAAAGAAGGGTGAGTCCTAAAAGGACCCGTAAGGGATATGGGGTAAGGTAAGTATATGTAACCCTACAAAACAGAAAGATAGCAATATATGCAATAGAATACGGAATATCTTGCATGTACAGAAAATAAATCTGAATCCCGAAGGACGTGCGATTCTAAATCGCCGAAACCTTATAACAGATCGAACGACGACCTCCCACTAAGGGGAGTCGAAGCCGAAGCTATTACGAAGCATGGTGCACCAGTGGGTAGCGAACCCACAACCTGCCGTAGTGTTAATGCATGCAGTATACCATAAGGCATACTCCTACAAACGTAGGATTAACTGCATGCAGTATGCTACGAGGCATACACCTACAGATCACGTAACTTACCTTAAAGCAGAAATTTCCGAAACACCTGCAAAACAGAAGTGCTACAATATACATACACTTACAGACTACAGAATATGCTCTAGGCATATAATACTGAAATACCTGCAGAACAGAAACTGAAACCAAAACATATACTTAGCTTACCAAACAACAGAACCAAACCCTTACCTCAAAATCCAGAGTATTGGACCGATTCTGGATAACACCTACACCGTGCCCCGAAACTTGGCACTCCTCTTTTCCTAACCACCGAAACTCAGAATCTGCCAAACCAAGTTGATTTAGCATTCTTATCAACCACACTACCAAATTACAACCCCCGACCCCAAAACCGAAAATCCGACAGAATTTCCATAAAATTCCAGATTTTCACAGAAACGTCAGAATTCAGAACCAACCTAGACAATGCAAGATTATTCATTGACAAACATCATACGATAAGCAGAACTGATCAAATCCAACCTTAAACCCTTCATTACCCGCCATTTTCCGATAATCCCGATTAATTGTAACTTTTTCATTCCTTAACCGAATTCAACATTTCAAACTTCCATCCACTCCTAGATTCAACCCCAACACCATATTAACATCCAATTTAACCAAAATGAACCTCCAACATTGAAAAAGAATCATTCCAACAATTTGATCCTTAACCAATTTTTCACCACACTTCCAAATCAAACCACACAAGCTTCTAATTAATCACACTAATCACCAATTCCATTTCTTAACCAACATTACTAACCAATTGCATCAAAATCAACAAAACCCCTATCCTATTCAATTCGGCCAAAAGGAGGATTCCTCACCCAACTTCCATTTCAATCCAAACAAAGTTCCATTAACACTCTTTAATCACCAATTGCAATTATTAAGCAAGATCACTAACCAATTTCACCTAAACAACCACAACATCTTCACTAATAATTCGGCCAAAGAGGGCTTTTTCCCTCAACTTGTTTTCCATCAAATTGAATCCACACATAAGCTTAGAATCATGCTAGGATTAACATACTTGAAGCATGAACCAAGATAACAAACACACATCATTTTGAAAAATTCCAAGAATTTCGGCAATTTAGGGGTTTTTATCCAAGGTGTGTTTTCCAAAATCCAACACTTGATTATCACTCTCCTACCACCCAAGAACAACATACTAAAAGATGGGAGGAAGGGAATCATCCAAACATGTAGCTAAGAACAAACCCATCAAATGCAAAAACTTCTCTTTTCACCACTAATCTTCCAAACTAATGAGAAAAGAGGAGTTAGGAGGATGCTTACCTCAAGTAGCAACCAAATCCTCTTTGATTTCTACCAAAAAGAAGAAACTCAAGCTTGGAGGTGCACACCCATGGAGGTTTCAGCAAGAACAAAGGAAGAAGAAGAAGAAGAGAAGAAATAAGTTTCATTTTATGAAAATACTACCTTATATATTTTCTTCTCTTTTTCCCATACTTCTCTTGCTAAATTAAAAATGGCCAAGTGTCCCATTTAATCACACACACACACATGCTGCCGAAAGAAAGGGCTGCTGCTGCTGCCCATGCTGATTTCCTTTTTAATTTGCACCCAATTGCAAATTAACTCCCAATTTTTCCGAAAGTTCCAATTCTTTTTGCCCAAAAATAATTATCGGATTCCAAAATTAATGAAACTCGGACACAATCTTCAGAATATTATAACATGCACAGAACATTTTTCAGAAATTCATTTGCCTTTCCGGAGTGTCCTACCGAGCTCGCTGAACCCGAACCAAAACCCGACGTGCGAGCGTGTCAACCTGAACCGAAATTCCGTCACTCCAAAATTCTATAAAAATACCCATAAATTCCATCTTAAATTATAACACAACTTACCCCCAAGCCGTCAGAAAAATTCCATCCCGAGCCCCGGGATTCCCGTCCCGAGCCCCGGGAGTCGCCCGGAACCGAACGTCCCGCCCCAAATATTAAACTCCACAACCATCACCGGGACGTCTCCACGACTCCAAAACTGCAAACGGCTTCTGATGTGATCATGGGATCCCCAAGCGACAACAAGACGTCCCAGACGAAGAGGCAGTCGAGTGAAACTCGGAGCAAACCCTCGGCGAGTGGGTTCAGAGGCCCAGGCGGCCTAATCCGATGGTCTGGATTAACCCCAGACATGGAAAGGGCAATGCCTTCACGCGAGGACTCTAAAAGAGGCCTCAAGGCGTAAGAGAGGCTTCTGTGCAAAGGCATCCAGGCGAAGGCAAGCCACTTTGGCCAAGCCGTCCTGTGAAGTCTCAAGGCGAAGGATGAATCGCATCATGCTAAGGCATCCGTAACATCAAGTGAGCCCCAGGCGAAGCCATTTCTGCGAAGCCCCGAGGCGAGGGCTAAGCTTCCCCAACAAAGGAGTTCTGGCGATGGCCAAACCTTCAGGCGAAGCCGTCTCCATAACTCTCCCCCTTGTGAAGCCCTCATGCAACAATGTCCACGAGAAGTCTTTGAGATACAGACCGTACTTCCTGGCGAAGCTTCCTGGCGAAGGCAAGGCCCCTGGGCGACGTCATCCCGCCGGTCTCTGGTGAAGGTTACGTCTACAACAAGAAGACTTCCAGTTCGACGCTAAGGGATATTCTTCTGGGAGCCTCAAGCGGCGGAGCCTTCATTGCAAGTCTCAAAGGGGAAGGCGAGGCCCCTAGGCGAAGCCTCCTTTGAGAAGGCTTCCCAACAAAGGCGAGGTCTTCCGAGCTGGACCTCCCATCAGCAGAGTCCTAAAGCAGAGCCACCTCAGCATATCCAGTCGGCCAACCATTCCCGACCATTCTGGCCCCTCCCGCCTTATACGCTGACACTTGGGAGCGAACTTTTGACCTTTTTATCTTTTCGTCAGACATGCATGCAAAAGTACTGTACACTTTATGGCATGCCTGCGTCTTTTGTAAGAGTCAGTTCCTTTCCTTCCCTATAAAAGGAAAGACAAACCCCTAGAACCGGTAGAACATATGTAAAGCTTAAGAAGGACAATTCCTTAAGCCCGGTTCTCACCCCCCCCTTGCTATATTCCGCCATCCCCCTTGATTGATCGTTTATCATCAAGTTTAATATCTAGTATTGCTTAATCTCGTAGTTAAGAGGTGCTAGATCCTCCACACTCCCCAGGCTTATCGCAGATATTGCCCAACCTCGTAGTTGGGAGGTGTCTGTGGCCGTCTCTATCCTTCTTTGTTCATTCGACTCCACCGAGCTAGATCTGCGCTTCCGTACGATCTCGTGAATTCGCGTCAAGCGCACCCGTGATCGTATCAGCTTCCCAATCTGAGATCTCGAGAGTGCTACCGAGCCCGCTGTACGTCCCGAGGCGACCCCGACAACCCCCCGGCGCCAGAAAAATATTTTCGGCGAAAACGTCCGGGGGACCCACACGACCTCAAATACGGAAGGGTTCGCCAAAATGATACTCGGATAGGGCTCGGGAGCCGCCTGAACGCCGAAAAACGTGACCCGCAGGCCAAAACCGGAGCCCCTGGTCACCCGGTCGCAACCCGCTCGGGGTGACCGTAACATCCTCCCCCCCTTAGAACTCTTGGTCCTCCAAGAGTAGCCTGAACCAACCCGGCAGTGTCGCTACCAACCGTAAAATATAACTATCCCTCTAACCTGTAACAATCGGACCACCGTCTTTGGTGCGGCGGGAGTGGTAGTTTAGACTACCATACAGAGCCTCACGGCGTCCCACCCTCCGGGTGCATCTTATTGCACCCGAGACAGCTTGCCGTATTTCTACCAGACAACCCTGCATAGCATCGAACCTAAATCTAACCGATCCACAACAGGCCATCCCGGAAGGTACCACATAAAATGAAAAGCAATTGGGGGTAAGGCCAACCTAACAACTTACTCTGGAAACTCATGATAACCGACATAACTCGGGGTAACTCGCCCCGCCTATCAAATCTTACTGTTCCTCTGAACGGTGCTACCTCCAGTCAAATTCTATTACCAAGCTCAGATTCCAGAGCCATACGGCGGCGGTTCGTATAAGCAGCAGGTGCGATGCTCGCGGTTTTAATCCGCGCCAGAATAATCTGATCTTTGCCGTAGACTCCTCAAAAGCTCGGGTCCCGGCTTAACCCCATCAGACGCATCCGTCCAACAGTATGGTGTCTTACACCTCCCGTACAACACCCCATAGGGTGCCATGTCAAACGTAGTCTGAAAGCAATTGTTGTATGAGAACTCTATCAAAGTAACTGCTAGTCCCAAACTCCTCCAAAATCCAAAGTACAGATTTGCAACATATCCTCCAATATCGAATCACCCGCTCCGACCGCCCGTCCGTCTGCGGGTGATAAGTCAGATTCAGACGGAGTCGCGTGCCCAATGCTTCATGAAAAGCAATCGAACCGTCTTTGTAAACGCGGATCACGGTCCGATTCAATGGAGTCTGGTGCTCCATGTAAACGCATAATCTCCCGATGTAAAGCCGGGCAAGCTTCTCCAGAGGGTCTGTGACCTGAATAGGCAGAAAGTGTACGCACTTTGTCAGCCGATCCACAAAAACCCAGATAACATCATGATGAAACCGTGTCAGGGCAGTGCAGCCAGAATGTCCATCATAACATTACCCCACTTCCAGACTGGAATGGGCAAAGTTTGCAGTGTCCCTGCCGGTTCCTGATGCTCACACTGCTCGAGTGTGCCCCCTCTAAAGTATCATTCCAGAACTCCTGATCCTCTGGTACACAAAGGCGGTCTCGGAAGTATAGCGATCCCTGCCATACTGAAACGTCGGTAACAAAGAACTCTTATCCACCCCAGATAATTCCTTCAATACCAAATCTCTACTTTGCGCTTCGCGCATCCTATCAAGCCACTCAGAATGTATGGTAAGTGTATACCCCTGAGCACGCTCCCAGAGCTGCCATCGGTGCCAAAGGCATGTCAAATCACTTTCCTCAGATCAACCCCCAACATCTCCTCCCTTAACTAATCTGGTATACTTCCTGCTCAGAGCATCGGCAACCGCGTTGCCCTTGCCAGAGATGTACCCGATACTACAATCATAGTCCTTAATGTATTCGAGACATCTGCGCTGTCTCATGCTAAGCTCCTTCTGTGTAAACAGATATTTCAGACTTATGGTCGGTAAGAATCTGAAATTTATTACCAAACAGATATTGATTCCAATGTTTCAGCGCATAAACTATTATAGCCAATTCCAGATCATGTGCCAACCAGTTCAGCTCATGCGGTCGCAGCTGCCTCGACCCATAAGCTACCACAAAACGCTCCTGCACCAACACACATCCCAAACCAGATGTGGAAGCATCCGTATAATTCACATACGGCAAAATCGGATCTGAAAGAGTCAGAATCGGAGCGTTAGTCAACCGCCGCTTCAACTCCTGAAAATTCTGCTCACACCTGTCAGACCAGATATACGGTTGACCCTTCTTGGTCAACTGCGTAAGCGGAGATGCCAGGATAGAACACCCTGGTACAAACCTCTGATAAAATCCTACTAACCCCAGGAAGCTCCTGAACTCCCGTACTGTGGCAGGTTGTTTCTAATCCCGAACTGCCCTCACCTTCTCTGGGTCCACAGACAGACCATGCTCAGAAATAATGTGTCTCAGAAAAGTGACTTCCCGAATCCAGAACTCACACTGAGAATTTGGCATAAAGCTGATGTTCCCAAAGTGTCTGCAGAACCACCCTCAGATGATCCCGATGCGAATCCTCATCCCGAGAATATATCAGAATATCATCAATAAAAACCATCGGAAATGAGTCCAAGTACGGTCGGAACACCCGATGCATCAGATCCATGAATGCCGCTGTAGCATTGGTCAGCCCGAATGTCTTGACCGTAAACTCAAAGTGTCCAAATCGGGTGCGGAAAGCAGTCTTAGGTATGTTCTCATTCTTCACCCTAAGCTGAAAATACCCAGATCGGAAATTAATCTTAGAGGAAACTCTTGAACCCCGAAGTTGATCAAAAAGATCGTCAATCCTTAGCAACGGATACTTATTCTTCACAATAAGTGCATTCAACCGTCTGTAATCAATACCAAGTCAGAGTGTCCCATCATTCTTCTTAACAAACAGAACCAGAGCACCCCACAGTGAAGTGCCCGGTCGGATGAAGCCCTTTTTCTGTAATTCCTCCAGTTGCTTCTTCTACTCCTGCATCTCAGAAATAGGCATCCGATAAGGAGGAATAGATATCGGAGCAGTACCCGACTGCAGGTGGATGTCAAACACAATTCCCCGCTCTTATGGTAATCCGGGTAACTCCTCCGGAAATACCTGCGGAAAATCTCGAACCAATGGCAAACCATCCAACTTCACCCTAATACCAGCTTCATTCAGATCATAGCATTCCCCTACACCAACTATCGACAGCTGATCCGTAATCAGTAGCTCCTTCGTCTTTGTGCGATAGTCAAACCAATCGGAGTCGTGATAGGTAGTACCTCTCCAGAAACCATAATAGTACGGGTTGCACAATCAATGTGCACAGAATTCTTGGATAGCCAGTCCATCCCAAGAATAATATCATAGTTCGGCGTGTCTAAAACCAACAAATCCGATACTATCAGATGTCAGCCTATAGATATCGCACAACCCCGAACCATATCATTGGAAAACAGAAACTGAGATCTCATTCGGAAATGTAACACATTTCGGTGTTACAATAGGAACAAATGCTCCTGTATCAAATAACGCATGAACCGGTATCTCATTCGGAAATATAGTACCTTACAGAACTTCCTGCTGACTCAAGCCCCCCCTGCTGACTAGTGCCCGCATGCTAACTAGGTTCTCCCTGATAACCAGGGCCTCCCTTCAGAAAAAGGAAAACCCGTCCCCGCTCGAGCTGCGGTGACGGAGGGGTGGCTGAAGCTGCTGTCGCCACTGAGGTCTCGGGCCACCCTGCTGAAACCCACGCCCTCGCGGCGCGTTGGGTTGCGTCCGAGACTATGGACGCTGAAGACTGCCAAAACTTAAGTCTTGTAATAATAAGTCATGTGCTTTGCATATGACATCCTTTTTGACATCATAGTGAATCATAATCACTAGAAATAACAAGAGACCAAGTCCAATACTTTCCACTAATCACATTTCGCCAAGTGTCACAGCTTGGCTCGCCCCGAGCCCGAAAACTGCTCGAAACCGTAATTTCCGACCCCGAACATTTTTCTTCACAGAAAAATGTAAATTGTATCCCCGACTCCAGATCTTCCTCAAAACTGCAAATCTGAGTCCCGGGTCACTCCCGGGAGACGTTTCTCCGCCCAGAATCCCTGAAAATCGTCCAACGGCAACCCCCCGGCCCCGAAAAATATTTTCCGCGGAAATGTCCGGTACACTGCCAGGACACTAGAAATCAGATATCGGGTCAATCCGAACTCCGGTTCAGAATCTGGAAGCAATCGGCCGAGTAGCCGTTGGCTGCTGCCAACCGGCTCGAATAGCCTCCCCCAGGAGTTTGTCAACTCCTGCAAACCAAGTCTCTACTACCTCCGGCCCTCCTCGGCCGCTGAACCTCGGGGGGGATTCAAACTCTGAAACCTCTCCAAAAGTCCAACCTCGTCAGACCGGTGTCTCAGATCTCCCCGTCGTTGATAGGACCGACGAGAAGTCTAGGTGTCGTAGTGACCACCCTTGTCAGAGTCACTCACTTACTGATCCCAAAACTATGGCGAGCAGTGGCTTAAGTCTTGCTATCACCACCTGATCAAAATGCCCTTACCGTGGCATAAACAGATTTTCCCCTGCCATCGCCGCCTCCGAACCAGCTAGGTGGCGGTAATACCAAATCGAGAGGGGTCCCTACGACAGCTAAGCCTCGGGGCGGTGAGTGTGGTTGTTCAGACCCTGGGTTACGCTGAACCCGTATCCTATTCCACGGAGGTGTGGGATCCCAGTCCCGCCCCTCCGGTACCAAATCACGCTATCAACGCGTGTTAACCATATCTCCAAAATTTCAGACCGAACAGAGTCCAGACAGAAATCGGTCACTCCTACTCTCTACAGAAGTTAGCAGCAGTTTTCTAAGGCTCTGTAGTGCAATGCAGTACTTAACACAGAAGTTATTTCGCAAAATGATAAAATCATGCCTTTCACAGAATCACAGAAGCAGTTCATGCTTATTTCACCAAGTCTTTTCCTAACACACAATTTTACGTACCTGAAACTTTTCCACAATCCCCTTACTCGTAATAATCTTACCAGAATTCCAGAAATCCCAAGTGCCGAAATCTGCAACTATCAGGATAACTTGAAGGATCAACTTTGCTCCACAATTTTATTTTGAAGTGGTTCAAGTAAGGAGGTGGCCAATCTCCGTACCAAACCATTCTAAAATAAAATGTACAACAAAGTCGTCACTACAAGTCACCACTGACGACCAATATGGTCACTAACCTGGCTCTGATACCAACTTGTCACCGCACGCCACCCGAGCCCGGTTGCGGAGGCGGGGGCGCCGGGACGCCGGAAGCGGAAGCCGGAATGGTAAGTAGTGGCAGGTCCATCGAGACCCGCCGCGCGTAGCGGACCCGAGAACGGAAGGATTGTGGAAGCAGACTAACGGAAATTTCATGCGTATAACCAAAAATAAAATGCAACCATACAATTCATGCACTAACAACAGAGTAAGCCCCGCCCTCCGTGGACGAGTGCTTACGCACCAAAACACATATACATACAGAATTCACAGAACCTAAAATGTCTAGCAAGAGCCAAGCGCTGAGAACAGATATAGAACAGAATATACAAATGTATATACAGACATACCACCATCATAGCAATACAGAAAGTGTGCATATGCAACTACAGAGCCAACCTTAGAACCTATGTAACAAAGTACCTTGCGCGGGATTAACACCAAGTACACAATCCCGGACCGCAAGGTGCAATCACAAAACACACCCAAGGTAGAACCCTCACGGAATCCTACTCCGCAGTCGCTTATCGTGTCTACTCAAACCCAAAACAGAACCCAAAGAAGGGTGAGTCCTAAAAGGACCCCGTAAGGGATATGGGGTAAGGTAAGTATATGTAACCCTGCAAAACAGAAAGATAGCAATATATGCAACAGAATACGGAATAGCATGCATGTACAGAAAATAAATCGGAATCCCGAAGGACGTGCGATTCTAAATCGCCAGAAACCTTATAACAGATCGGAACGACAGCCTCCCACTAAGGGGAGTCAGAAGCCGAAGCTATTACAGAAGCATGGTGCACCAGCTGGGGTAGCGAACCCACAACCGCCGTAGTGTTAATGCATGCAGTATACCATAAGGCATACTCCTACAAACGTAGGATTAGCAGACAGTATGCTACGAGGCATACACCTACGAGATCACGAGAACTTACCTTAAAGCGAAATTTCCAAATACCTGCAAAATGAAGTGCTACAATATACATACACTTACAGACTACGAGAATATGCTCTAGGCATATAATACTGAAATACTGCATAATGTAAAACTGAAACCAAAACATATACTTAGCTTACCAAACAACGAGAACCAAACCCTTACCTCAAAATCCAGTATTGGACCGATTCGGATAACACCTACACCGTGCCCCGAAACTTGGCACTCCTCTTTTCCTAACCACCGAAACTCAGAATCTGCCAAACCAAGTTGATTTAGCATTCTTATCAACCACACTACCAAATTACAACCCCCGACCCCAAAACCGAAAATCTGACAGAATTTCCGTAAAATTCCAGATTTTCACAGAAACGTCAGAATTCAGAACCAATCTAGACAATGCAAGATTATTCATTGACAAACATCATACGATAAGCAGAACTGATCAAATCCAACCTTAAACCCTTCATTACCCGCCATTTTCCGATAATCCCGATTAATTGTAACTTTTTCATTCCTTAACCGAATTCAACATTTCAAACTTCCATCCACTCCTAGATTCAACCCCAACACCATATTAACATCCAATTTAACCAAAATGAACCTCCAACATTGAAAAAGAATCATTCCAACAATTTGATCCTTAACCAATTTTTCACCACACTTCCAAATCAAACCACACAAGCTTCTAATTAATCACACTAATCACCAATTCCATTTCTTAACCAACATTACTAACCAATTGCATCAAAATCAACAAAACCCCTTTCCTATTCAATTCGGCCAAAAGGAGGATTCCTCACCCAACTTCCATTTCAATCCAAACAAAGTTCCATTAACACTCTTTAATCACCAATTGCAATTATTAAGCAAGATCACTAACCAATTTCACCTAAACAACCACAACATCTTCACTAATAATTCGGCCAAAGAGGGCTTTTTCCCTCAACTTGTTTTCCATCAAATTGAATCCACACATAAGCTTAGAATCATGCTAGGATTAACATACTTGAAGCATGAACCAAGATAACAAACACACATCATTTTGAAAAATTCCAAGAATTTCGGCAATTTAGGGTTTTTATCCAAGGTGTGTTTTCCAAAATCCAAAACTTTATTATCACTATCCTACCACACCAGAACAAAATACTAAAAGATGTGAGGAATGGAATCATCCAAACATGTAGCTAAGAACAAACCAATCAAATGCAAAAACTTCTCTTTTCACCACTAATCTTCCAAACTAATGAGAAAAGAGGAGTTAGGAGGATGCTTACCTCAAGTAGCAACCAAATCCTCTTTGATTTCTACCAAAAGAAGAAACTCAAGCTTGGAGGTGCACACCCATGGAGGTTTCGGCAGCAAGAACAAAGGAAGAAGAAGAAGAAGAGAAGAAATAAGTTTCATTTTATGAAAATACTACCTTATATATTTTCTTCTCTTTTTCCCATACTTCTCTTGCTAAATTAAAAATGGCCAAGTGTCCCATTTAATCACACACACACACATGCTGCCGAAAGAAAGGGCTGCTGCTGCTGCCCATGCTGATTTCCTTTTTAATTTGCACCCAATTGCAAATTAACTCCCAATTTTTCCGAAAGTTCCAATTCTTTTTGCCCAAAAATAATTATCGGATTCCAAAATTAACGAAACTCGGACACAATCTTCAGAATATTATAACATTCACAGAACATTTTTCAGAAATTCATTTGCCTTTCCGGAGTGTCCTACCGAGCTCGCTGAACCCGAACCAGAACCCGACGTGCGAGCGTGTCAACCTGAACCGAAATTCCGTCACTCCAAAATTCTATAAAAATACCCATAAATTCCATCTTAAATTATAACACAACTTACCCCAAGCCGTCAGAAAAATTCCATCCCGAGCCCCGGGATTCCCGTCCCCGAGCCCCGGAGTCGCCGAACCGAACGTCCCGCCCCAAATATTAAACTCCACAACCATCACCGGGACGTCTCCACGACTCCAAAACTGCAAACGGCTTCCCAATCTGAGATCTCGAGAGTGCTACCGAGCCCGCTGTACGTCCCGAGGCGACCCCGACAACCCCCCGGCGCCAGAAAAATATTTTCGGCGGAAACGTCCGGGGGACCCACACGACCTCAAATACGGAAGGGTTCGCCAAAATGATACTCGGATAGGGCTCGGGAGCCGTCTGAACGCCGAAAAACGTGACCCGCAGGCCAAAACCGGAGCCCCGGGTCACCCGGTCGCAACCCGCTCGGGGTGACCGTAACAGCCTGGGAGTGAGGGATCTAGCACCTCACTTCTCAAATGAAGAGCACCACTAGATGTCAAACTTGAATTCACTTCAATGGAAGCAAGGGGATGATGGAGATAAAAGGCAGAGTTCAAAGTTGAACCGAATACTCTCACAATGGGAGATAATTTTCTGATATTCAAAACTGTCTTACAATGTGTGAAAAACTAGCTTAAATGGGGAGGGATGGTGAAGGCAAAGCGGCGCCTCCTTCTTGGAATGCATGCGAAAAGCATGAAGTACTTTTGCATGCATGTCAGGCCAAAAAGCTTCTGAAAAGGTAAAAGTTATCCTAAAGTAGACTTCTATCCTTAGCACGTAAAAACTGACATTTGTCTTCCCAAGTAGCTTCGTGAGGAAAGGGGGTCTTCGCGGGAGGCCTAGGTAACCGAAGTCTGCGGGATGCAAAGGCTTTGTAGGGCAGCTGCGGTGGGGAGGGAGCTTTTGCTGAGGCTTCGCGGAAACAACTTCGCTTATATCTGGTATTCCCTCCCAGGGTCCCCGCCGAGAGGCTTCGCACCTCCAGGGTCCCCGCCGAGAGACTTCGCATCTCCAGGGTCCCCGCCGAGAGACTTCGCATCTCCAGGGTCCACGCCGAGAGGCTTCGCACTGATGACTTCGTTTTGGGGCTTCGCCCGCGTGTGGCAGCTTTACATGTGGCCTTCGCCATTGCCCTCTCCTTCAAGTATGCTTATATTCAAGGACCCAAAGGCCTTCGCGTTGTCTTCCTCCATGGTGATGCCGAGTTGGTGAAGCCGTAGGATCCGTTCTCGAGCTTCCTCTTGATCATCCTGTGCCATGAGTCTTATGAAAGTGTTAAGACTTGCTTGAACTTGTTTTGATCGGGATCTTGTCATAGGTCTACCATTGCCTTCTAGAGGGTTGGGAGGCTTGCGAGCTCGAGCTGGGGAATCTTCATGTTCCTCGTTTGGTCCGTTAGGTTGCTTCATGGCGATGTCCTCATCAAAACACAACAAACTTCGCAGAACATTAAGGGTTAGTGAATGAATGCCCATCAATTGGAGACTGGGGGGTCGCGGTGGCGATGCACATAAATGCGGGAGCATAATAACTCCAATATGCATCGTGAACATGAACAAAAGTCTATAAAAGTTCATGACATGCTTCCTAGAATATTTTATGCAATCAACAAGGAATTTATACTCAAGGAAGACATGCGGTCTAAAAACTGCAGACCTTTGTTCATGGAGAGGGGGTGGGTCTAAAAACTTATGGTTCATGAATTTATACACATAGTAGCCATGTGCTTCAGGAACGCGACTATCACTTATGCACAAGTGTAAGTACTGTATATCCTTATACAGGCAGCAGAGATGCTAACTACATGCATGCTCGCTATTTACATACAGAGCCAACCATAAAGATAGGAACACCTACAAGATGCGGGATTAAAGTCCTCAACTTCTCATTGGATTCTCGCGTAGACAACTGCTGCTGCTATTACAACACAACGGTACAACCGTTAGTAATTCCTGATGTGCTAGACAGCACCGCAGGAAAAAACAAAACTCAGAATTATGCTCAGATTTCAGATATATAGCAGAAAACGTAGATTACGCAGATATCAGACACAGACTCAGATTCACATTCAGACTCAGATACAGATACAGATACAGATTTCAGAATATAGATTTCATACTCAGATTTCAAATATCAGATCCCAGACTATAGTTACTCAAAGAGACTACCCCTTACAGACAGAAAATCAGACAGAACAGAAGGGTACCTGAAACAGAATCAGACAACACACCCCAGACTCACTCTGCGGGTTGTTGGTCAGGTACTCCTGAAACTGTAAGCAGAAAGGGGCAAGTCCTCTTTTGATAACTTAATAAGGGTTTGGGCATAGGCAAGGTTTCTCTTTAAGTATAACAACATGCAAAACAAAGACAAAGACAAAGAAAATACAAACACGCAGTAGATAACCAACATATGCTCAACCAATGCAAATCAAACATATGCAATGCACATAAGCAGAATTGTTAGTATAACATACAGACATACTCGGTAACGATAGTTCCCTCTGGCCCAGCCAAGCAGACACATGAGTCTGGTACCAGCTCGGGGTAGCTAACCCCATCAGAACACCACCCCCGTAGGAGTTGAATCAGAACACCACCCCCGAAGGAGTTGAATCAGAACACCACCCCCGAAGGAGTTGAATCAGAACACCACCCCCGAAGGAGTTGAATCAGAACATCAGCATCTTCGAGTCCTCGCACCTGCACACCAATGCCTATCCCGACTAACCAAGTTTGGTATCCTCGGGCCACCCTCAATCCAAACTCAGCCTCGGTACACCCAGACACGCATTTCATAACATAATCTGAATTGCAGAATCCAGAGCAATACTGAAACCCTTACCGAACTTTACTGACTTTGCGGAAGAATCCTGGGGCAAACCCGACTGTCTGGCAGAAGTGCGGCCATATCACAACTGAAGTCCCGCACTACGCTGCAACTGCATATCAAAGCTGAACGACCACACAGGAATCAGAAATCACCAAAATAAACCCCTGGGAACTAATTCTGCATATTCTCGACAACTTTAAACCTCCCGATCACACCCGAAACACACCAATCACACCTCAATTGAACCTTGATCAATTCGGCCTCAATGTACAATTTGTGCCAAAATCCATTTCAATCCAATTAGGGTTCCATTTTCATGCTCAATTCAACAATTAAACATCCTAAGCATGTTTACTAACATACTTCACCATAATCACCCAAAATCATACCAATTCTCACATGAACCATTCGGCCCATTTAGGCACTTTTCATCAACATGCTCACCTTCAAATTGAACCCTAATATCAACTCCTAATCATGCTAGGAACAACATATCCAAAGCATGAACCAAGATGACATCAATTCGGCATACTTAGGGTTTAATCAATAATTCGGCCAAAGTGAAGAACCAACTCATACCATGCTTCAACCACTTCCAAAACAAGAAGAAGACATGCTCACATACAAGGAATCACAAAGATCAAGTCCCATTTTGAATCCTAGAGAAATCAGCCCAAGAATGATGAAGAACACAAGTTACCAAAACTTGTTTTTCTTGTGAGATATGAACTAATCACACCAAGACAACCATGAATCCAACTTTACCTCAAGAAAACGCCTTGATTAAGGATGGAAGGACACCTACTTGCTTGGTAGCTTATTCATAGCCATGAAGAACACCATGGAGAAGAAGAAGGAGCCTGCCATTTGTGAGAGAGAAGAAATGAGGTAAAGTGTTACCAATTTCCATTTTCTCTCTTTATATACTCTTCACCACATGGCAACACCTCATGCTTGCTATCTATGACTCACCATGCCAAGCACACACCCACACACCTTAGTCACACATGCCAAGCACACGCCCACACACCTTAGTCACACATGCCAAGCACACACCCACACACCTTAGTGGTGTCGAGACGGCGGTGGGAATCCTGCACTTATTGTTATAGGCATGGCTGATTCAGGTGGTTTCTTCATGGGATTGATGTAGTTTCCCAGAGACGGCGCCAATCTGATTGCCTCGTTCCTTGACGGCACGGGCTTCCAGATGCTTGAAGTGTTGATGTGATGTTGAAAATAATGATTTGTTGCTCTCCACCCCCGGCACCAATTCTGTAGGAACCGGTATCGCGGACGGTCCTCTCCACCGCGATTTCATGAATAGCATTGCTTGTGCGTGAAACGAGGTGGTTGCATGGAAATCTTCAGTGTTTAAGGTAAGGGTTCAGTTTTTCCGTGATTCTGTGTTTCTGGGATGCATATAAAATGCACATCATGATAAATTGGGGTTAAGTTTGGCTAAGGGATGTGTCTGAGGGTCATCGCCGTTCTAGGAATGAGGCTTCGCATGAATCTGGGAAAGGCTTCGCATGAGTCTGCGAAGACGCTTCGCATGAATCTAGGTAAAGCTTCGCATGAATCTGATGTTTCGCATGAGTCTGAGGTTTCGCATAAATTTGAGGCTCGCGTATATCTGAGAATTCGTATAAATCTGTTGTTATGGATGCTTCATGATGGAGGATCCCATGGCCAGCTTCGCCTTAGGGTCTTCGCATTTGCCTGGAGATTCCGCCTGGAAAGACTTCGCCTTCGTCTGGACTTCGCATTCGTTCTGAGAGGCTCTGCACCCACTATAGGAGCCCTCGCATTCATCTTGAGAGGCTCCGCAATCCCTAAGGGAGTCCTCGCATTTGTTTTGAGGTGCTTCGCCTTCGTACTGAGGCTTCGCCTTCGTCAAGCGTTTCCTCACCCCCACACTTTTAGCATTGTGATGTGACCCACAGCTCCCTCTAGCCTCGGTAACACCAAACTTAACTTATGGCATAGGTTGGGTATATGCGTGGATCTAAGAATCTGTTCAAGATAACTTGCTTGACAAGTTTCCTTCTATATCTGTTATCTGAATATGTTATGTTCGGCAGCGGGGAATCCGAACCCAGGGCTAGTACCATGCCTCTGATTACTTTGATAATTCTGATATTCTGATACTCTGATATTCTGAAATCCTCTTCTGTAAGGCTAAGAGCCTCAGAGGTCTACCAAATCTGTCTAACTGATGATAATGCTTTTATTATTATTGTCTGTTTGTGTCTGTGTTTTCTGTGTAGGTATATCAGTTCTGAGTATTTTGTATTTCCGAGATACCCTACCATATGCCAGACCCTTACTGAGTTCTCGTCGAGGACTCACCCTTATTCTATTCCCCTTTTCAGGCTTGACTGATAAGAAGCCCGAGGAGTAAAGACTCTCGGTGCTTTCTAGTGTTTGTGTTTCAAGTATTAAGGAATTCTGAGTCTACCTTTTGATTTAGAAAAGAATAGTTCCGCTTGTGATATCTGCCTTCTGACATATTCTGAGATGTCTGACAGTTGTCTTCTGTCCTCTATCTAGCATCAGCGGTGACCTACGTGGAGTTGTTTCTGAGGATCTTGGTGAATCAGATCCCTCCACACACGTAGGTATGTTGGATTGTAGGTTCTGGCTCTGTAAATGTAAATGCTAGCATGTTTAGTTTTTAGTATCACATTTGTGTAAGTTTGGGTGTATATAAGTATGTTTGAACTCAAATGATTCTCGTTACTTGCACTACAAGTTTATTACATGAAAACGTTAAAGTGAAGTTTTAATCGGGTGGGTTTGGACCACTACACCAAGGGAACTCTGCGTTTGCTGTTACTCCCCGGCTCCGGTTCCCGCCTCCACATCACCTCGGCTTCCGCGCACTGCAGGGGGGTAACAATAAAGTTGGTATTAGAGCAAGTTTAGTCAAGTACGAGAATCGGGTAAGATTGTGTTCTGAGTCTGGTATAGTCTAGAGGTGGACTTCTGTTCTATGTACGGGCTTGATAGGACGTGCCACTGTACTTCCATTTGATTCCAGGGATGTTCGATAAGAGGTCTGGCCACCCTCTTACTTGAACATTGTTGGATGAAGTGATAGGGCAGGGGTCGATTCTTCGAGACGTACTATACAGGATTAAATCGGGACCTCAGGAGAGGCTGATGTTCAGAGTTAGAATTTCTGATATGTATGTATGAATTTGAGAGATTGGTGCGATTGCATCATGCATTGCATTTACATTACAGAGCCTATAGGAACACCGCAGCTAGCTTCTGTTGGACACTTACCATCCTGTATGTGCTTTTGGTATTTGTGAATTTCAGGAGGTATGGTTAATACTCGCCGTCAGCGAGAGAGATCAGGGTGAGCAGGGCAGGGATCCCAACTCTCCAAGAAATGTTCTAGAAGAAAAGGATCTGGAATAGCAGTTGCATCTGGAGCAGATCCGAGATATGGTTACAGCATTACTGCCTATTTTTGCTTAAGTTGCTGCAGGGATTCAGCAGATTCAGAGCCAGGAGAATACTGTCACTTGCGCTACAGTTCATACAGATACTCCATTACAGGAGGTGAATTATGAGAGACCCCCTCGACTTACGAGAATACGATCTGAGGTTGGCCGTGAGGCAGATCTGATCTCTCTGAGGACGAGCAGCATCGGGATGATGAGAGTCGGCACCATTGCCGATGACATAGAGGTGATGAGTATGATGTGTCAAAGGTTCTCGCAGGTCTCGCAGGTGACTGGGTCAGTAGGAGCCTCGATTCGGGGATGTTAGACTGCTTGAGTGGTTCCTATGTCTGAATCCGACAAAGTTTGATGGCAAGGGAGGACCAGAAGCCGCTGAGACCTGGATTTCTGATTTGGAGAAGACGCTCAGGATGTTACACTTGTCTTCCATTACCATGGTATCTCTGGCTACATATAACTTGACTAGCCAGGCAGATCATTGGTGGAGAAGTGTGCAGAGGGGCAGGAGAGTACAGTTTGAGCTCAGAGACAAGCAGGACCCAGGGATGGGTTGGGAGGAGTTTTCTCGAGTGTTTCTGGAGTACTATATCGGTGATGCAGTCCGAGATCTGCGTCAGAGGAAGTTTAATAGTCTGTAGCAGGGCAACAGGACTGTGCAGGACTATGAGTAGGAGTTTGTACATATGTCTGTCGTTCGTTGTATGATAGTCACGTTCCTGAGGCAGGTGCGGACTCTCAGTTTAATGGTTGATGATGGTGGTGTTCTTGAAGACTCCAAGCTTGCTGTTCAGAGTAATCTGTGGAAGACAAAGAGAATACTCAGAAGCAGCAAGAGAGGAGTGGGGGCGTGTAGTAGCTTACCCAGTTTAAGGTGGACATCACCCTATTTATAGGGTGATGCCAAGAGAGGAGCCTCCCCCAGTTGAAGCCTTGGCCAGGCTGTGAGACAAGTCTGTCAGACTGATATTCGCGTTCCCAGAATAGGAGCGGAATCCCAATTGAGTGGTTGATGATGATCGTGTTCTTAAGACTCAAAGCTTGCTGTTCAGAGTAATCTGTAAAAGATAAGAAGAATACTCAGAAATAGCAAGAGAGGAGTGTGGGACGTGTAGTAGCTTACCCAGTTTAAGGTGGACATCCCCCTATTTATAGGGAGATGCCAGGAGAAGAGCCTCCACAGTTGAAGCCTTGGACAGGCTGTGAGATAGGGCCCGACAAGTCTGTCAGATTTGGAGAGATAAGTCTGTGTCAGACTGATTGGAGATAAGGCGGCTGTGATGATGAAGATCTCAGCAAACCGCCTCAGAAGATTCACTTGCAAGGGAATGTTTGGCGTACAAATCTAGTGAAGATCACTCAGGCTCGTGCTGGCCTCCTTATTGGCTGATTGATGTCAGATGACCAAGTGGTCTATTTCCGAGTGGAGCAAGTGGCAGGCGAAGGCCTGTAAGGGGCGAAGGCCCAGATTGAATATAGCCAAATAAGGAGTGAGGGTCGCACGAACCTGAGTATAAGGGCCTTATCTGGGCGAGGCCAGTATAGGCAAGAGAGTCCTCGCGAAGGCGAGTTGAGGCTGCGGGAGTAAGAACCGTTATGGGACGCGGCATGTGGCACCCCAGGAGTTGATTACGCTTTTAAAAAGCGCTTCTCTGATTCTGCACGGAAGGTAAAATGTTTCCTAACCTCTAGATGTCAGCACGTGGCGCCTTAGGAGCCAATTCCGCCTAAAAGTGCTTTTCATTTTGGCGGGCTTATAAAAGCGTATTTGAGAAGATTGAAGCCTTTCACCTACACTTTCGCATTTCCTCATTTTCTGTGTCAAGTAGCTATTCCGCATCGTTCATCCGTTCATCGGCTGTTGGTAGTTTTCTTGTGGTGGTTCTCTATTTTTCGTTTGAGATTTCATCGTTCATCCGTTCATTTGACGACTGTCCCTTCCGCTTCACAACGAATCAGGTAAGATCTCGTTTTCCGGCACAGTGAGTGCTTCCAACTTTCTGAGCACACTGAGTGCTTGATGAAATGCCCCTGTTTGGGATGTTCCGATTTATATGCATGTTGCTCTACTTTCTGCAGAAATGGAGTCCAAAGAAGCCGTTCGTCCAGTGCTCACCACCGTGGAGAAGACCATGGTAAAATTTGACAAGATCCATCAGGATATGGTGGAGGCTTTCTGACCTAAAGAGAAATTGTCGGTATATTCGTCCCGCTCGGGCATCTGCCGGGCGATGGGTTTGCCCGTTACTGTAGAGAATATGGAGAATCGGGTGCTGTGTTTGTACACAGCACAGCTTTCGACGGGGTTGCGGTTTCCTCTTCCGCAGTTGGTGTAAGATTTGTGCGCTGAATGGGGGATGCCACCAACACAGTTGGTGCCCAAAACCTTCCTGACCATAGCGGGCTTCATTGTTGCCTGCCACACGGCCGGCGTGAAGCCTTTTGCTGATGTCTTCAACCGTTTCTACCAGTTGGAGCTGAGAAGTGGGAGTGCGTTTTTCTACGTCACTCCCATAAATGTTGGGGGCAACCATTCCATTTCCTTCATTGCCTCGCCCAAATCCTACCACAACTGGCACGGGTCCTTCTTCTTCCTGCCGCGCGACAATTTGTGGGACTTTCCTGTGGCGAGGACGCAGTTACCCGTTCAAAGCATCGCGCGGAGGCCTGAATTGTCTTTTGAAGGAGTGCGGTGGCGGGCATACGTCCAACTGCTGGGGTGGTTGGACGACGTTTTTTCAAGGAGCGCTTGTGACGAGCTCTTCCCCTTCTCGGCCGCCCAACTTGATGAGACCACACTGAGGTGGGCCAGGATTAGCACGGGCTTCGTGCTGGACCCTGAGGTGCCTCCGCCATACGAGGGATGGGTTCCAGCCCATCGTGGGACGGTGGTATATTCCCTCTTCGCAGCGTTGGCAGGGCAAAAAGGTATTTTTTGCATATATAAACATATTGCATATAAATCTGGTCTGAAGTTTTCTTTCTGTTTGTAGATGCTTCTATGGATTCTGGCGAAGGCCGGGGTAAGAGAGCGTCTATGCGCATTGCCCAACAAGTGCACCTGGCATGTGCATTTGGGAAGGATGCCCCCGCTGGGGCTGTCAAAGCGTTGGGGCGCATTACCCCTAAGCCGCCAAAGAAGAGGGCTGGCATCAAGTCGTCAGCGTTCCCTCAAGGGAAAAAGATGAGAGTGGCTGCCAGTGCAGCGCAGCCTGGAGAGGGGAGTGCTTCTACTGCTGTTGAAGAGGCCAGGGAGCCTGTTGGGGGGGATCTGCAGCGGTCCCTTCTACTGAAGATATGGCGAGGCCAGTTGGAGAGGCCAAGGGGCCTGCTGAAGCAGAGGGATCTGTGGCAGCCCCTTTGACTGAAGAGGCTGAAGAGCCTGTTGGGGAGGTCCCCAGTGTTGTGGAGGAGGCCGAAAGGCCAGCTGAGGAGGCCAGGAGAGTGGAGGTGGAGGTTTCCTCCACCGAAGAAGAGGCTACGCCCATTGCAGGGGGCCCAGAGGGTGTACAAGCGGATGCCGCTGCTCCCCTAAAGGCTGTGCCAATATCTGTGGTGCAGCCGATCTCCCTTGAGGACGCTGCTGCTGAAGACTTCGTGTCTGGGCTCTTCGCGAGCCCTTCTCCAGCCCAAGGCGAAGACGTGCCCGGGCATGTGGTCGTGGCAGAAATCCTGAGGATTGAGGAAACTTCTTCCTCTTCCGATGGTGAAGCCCCTGAGGAGGGGGTATTGGTGGCGCAGTCCTCTGTGAAGGCAAGCGGTTCGGAGGTATCCCAACCCTCCAGCAGCCAGCTGGAGGCCATTGGATGGGGACAACCCCCTGCTGGTAAGTTTCTTGTCCTTGAAAGTTTGTTTCTCTTGTTTTGAGATTATGCTTCAATTCTCTCAGTTGTACTGCCCTTAACTGCTGTAGGTGCGGGACCTTCTGGGCAAGAGTTTAGCCCCCGCGAGGTCCCAGTGGACCAAGGGACCATGACCGAGGTCCCTGCAGACCTGGGGACCAGAACCGAGGTCCTTGAGGAGGCTGGGGTGTGGTCCCACTTCTTGGATCGAAGGCGAGTCGCTGCCAAGTCAGTCCCCAAGTGGTCTGAGGAGCCGGCCACCCTGAGGGCCAAGAGGGAGAGCGCCAAGGCTAGATTGTACAGGAGGGAAGGGAAGCTCTTGCGCAATGCGTGGGACCCAGTCTCCTATCCTGCCTGGAGGGGCTGCGCACCCCCTATGACAGGGAGGTGACAGAGCGGAGTTTGGACTCCCCTGCTGAGTTTATGAGGGAGGCAGCTCAACAGAGCCTGCAGGTAAGACAACTCTTGGTCTTTTATATATAAGTCTAGCTTGCCCTCTTTCTGCCTTCGTTTAAATAAACTTGAATGCAGGGTGTCGTCAAAAGATATGCTGCCATGGAGCAGTGGCATGACTTTCTGAAGTATGCCAACAAACGGGACGACGCCCAGGTAGCAGAGATGGCAGCCCTCAGGAGGGAGCTGGAGGCCTCCCAGAGAAGGGAGAAAGAGCGCCAAGAGGAGCATGCCAAGCGTGTGGCCCAACTGGATAGTTGGTGTGACTATGTCAACAAGGAGAGGATGGCTAGCAGGCTGTATCGGTGGGAGCAGGCCAGCCTAATTGATACTGCAAAGCATCGCTTTCAATAGGCAGCAGTGTTGGAAGCCCAGCAGCTTGAGAATGATGTCCTGAAGGAGTCCCTCCTAGCAGCGAAGGCTGAAGTCGAGCAAGCGAGGGCTGCGACCAAGAAAGTGGAGCTCCAGGCCATTGCCCAGGCCCAGTTGGCAGAGAAGAAAATAGAGGAGGGCAAGCTTGCTGCTGAGGTCGCCATGAAGGCACACCTGGAGGTCGCCTCTGACCTTGAGAAGGCGGTGGCCTCAGTATGGGAGATGGAGAAGGCTTTGGGCCTCGCTCCCTTTGCAGATGAGGATCAAGGGTCCTCTTCTTCCATCAAGGTATTCCCTGTTGGACTAAGGTGGAGGCTCCAACATGTGGACACCCCCCGTTTTTTGTGCATAAAGGACACCTGCATTCATGCATAATTTTGATAACAGTAGATGAAGTAAAATTTCATTTTACCTTCATTGTCTTGTAGCTTTGCTTTTATTTCGTGATAGCAGTGTAGGGTACGCTAGCTAGGTTAACAGCCATAAGCTAAGTCCCGTTTGTGGAGAGAAGTCTACTGGGATTCGCAACGGCGAAGCCACAGAGATCACTTGTTAAGAAATTGGAAACTCAGCTTGAGTTCATAGTGGCGAGGCACTTAAAATCCGCAACGGCGGAGCCACATATATCCTTCCAGATAATTTGTGGGTTCACTTGCTGAGACAAGTTGAGGTAGAGATCACTTGTTGAGACAAGTTTGAGGACCTGTTTAGGGTTTGTAGAGGCGATGCCTTTGAAGACCATGGATGCGATTTCTCCATGTTGGAAAGTCTGCTAGGGCCCGTGATGGTGACTCACTCAGAGACCTTCCCGGCGATTTTTCAGGGAGTAAGCACTTGGGTAGTGTACAGTGTACCAAGTAGAGGATACCTGCAGAGTGCTCATCATTTATATGATAAGAATGAAGTAAAATTCAGTTTTACCTTGAGCCTGAGACCCGTAGCTGCGTTGAGGAGCTCGTGCGGAAGGTCCGGTGAGGCGCGCGAGGGCGACTTACACAGGGACCCTCCTGAAGGAGCCAAAAAGGGGGTTACCCTTCCGCAGCGCAAGGGTGTTACCCTTGGGGCGGGGCGAGTTGAAGGTCAGTTGGGGATGAGACCCGCAACTACCTGTGTGGAGGAGTCCGTGCGGAAGGTCTGCTGTGGCGCGCTAGGGCGACTTACACATAGACCTCCCTGAGAGAGCCAAAAGGGAGTTACCCTTCCGCAGCGCAAGGGGGTTACCCTTGTGGCGGGGCGAGTTGAAGGTCAGTTGGGGATGAGACCCGCAACTACCTGTGTGGAGGAGTCCGTGCGGAAGGTTTGCTGTGGCGCGCGAGGGCGACTTACACATAGACCTCCCTGAGGGAACCAAAAGGGGGTTACCCTTCCGCAGCGCAAGGGGGTTACCCTTGGGGCGGGACGAGTTCAAGGTCAGTTGGGGATGAGACCCGCAACAACCTGGCGCGACCGCAGGGAGCTGCCCTTTATGTGGGTGCGCAAGTGAGACCTGACAAGGCCTGATGCCGTGATTTAGGCGAGTGGCCAGTTTGACCGGTCGGGTATAGAGGGCGATTTGAGAGGGCATTTATAATGCCACGTAATGCTGCAAAAGAGGGAGAAATACACATGTATTTTATTGAATTGAAGACGTAAGACTGAGGACTTAGACGTAATATGGACGTAAGTCATCCGCAAGAAAGTTGCGGGGAAAAAGACGACCATCATGGTCTTGTAGTTCATAGACTCCTGGGCGGACTTGTTTATGAACAATATAATGTCTGTCCCAGTTAGGTCGCAAGACACCCTGCTTGGGGTCGCGAGCGGTGAGGGCCGACTTAAGCAGGGCAAGGCCCCCTTGTTGTAGTGCCTTGGGCTTGACCCTGGCATTATGGTGAAGACTGAGCCTCTGTTTAAGGGCAAACATGCAAAGGCGAGCGCCCTCGCGCAATTCCTCGATTAAGTCGAGTTTGGCTCGAAGCCCTTGAGCATTGGCTTCGTCAGTGAAGTTGATTATGCGGATCGTTGGGAGGTCTGCCTCAATAGGCAGAAGCGCGTCTGCGTCATATACCAGAGAGAAAGGCGTTTCGCCTATTGGGGTACGCGTTGTGGTGTGATAGTTCCACAAGACACTTGGGAGTTCATCTACCCAGCGGCCTTTGGCCCCCTCAAGGCGCTTCTTGAGGCCCTCCTTGAGGGTGCGGTTGGTGACCTCAACCTGCCCATTAGACTAGGGTGCGCAACTGGGGTGAAAAGCATGCGAACGCGAGCGAATGCCCCTTAAAAAGCCACAAGGATCGTGAAGAATCCGACATTTTAAATCAGATCGTAAAATGTCTTCACACTCCACACGAGTCCAGACTTATGACTACTATTGTCCTCAACACAATACCTCCAAAACGGAGTACAGGACCCTGCCCATACTCCGCTCTCAGGAGGAGACATCTTGGTACACTACCCAAGCAAACGCGTCCTCACGTCGCATCAGAACTATACAAGGCCACGTAGGTCTCACCCTTGCGGCCTCCAATCTCGCCTTCGCGAAGTCTCCAGTCTCACCTGCATGAGGTCTTGCCCTCGCGGGCCTTAAAGCCTCGCCTTGGCGATGTCTCACACTCGCCTTTGCGTCTCTTAGGCCTGCGTGGGTTGCCCTCGCGGTCTCAGGTATCGCCCTTGCGATCTCACTCGCCTTCGCGGGTCTTACTCCCGCAGCCTCAACTTGCCTTCGCGAGGACTCTCTTTCCTATATTGGCCTCGCCCAGATAAGGCCCTTATACTCAGGTTCGTGCGACCCTCACTCCTTATTTGGCTATATTCTATCTGGGCCTTCGCCCCTTGCAGGCCTTCGCCTGCCACTTGCTCCACTCGGAAATAGACCACTTGGTCATCTGACATCAATCAGCCAATAAGGAGGCCAGCACGAGCCTGAGTGATCTTCACCAGATTTGTACGCCAAACATTCCCTTGCAGGTGAATCTTCTAAGGCGGTTTGCTGAGATCTTCATCATCACAGCCGCCTTATCTCCAATCAGTCTGACACAGACTTATCTCTCCAAATCTGACAGACTTGTCAGTCCTGTCTCACAGCCTGTCCAAGGCTTCAACTGGGGGAGGCTCTTCTCCTGGCATCTCCCTATAAATAGGGGGATGTCCACCTTAAACTGGGTAAGCTACTACACGCCCCCCCACTCCTCTCTTGCTACTTCTGAGTATTCTTCTTATCTTTTACAGATTACTCTGAACAACAAGCTTGGAGTCTCAAGAACACCATCATCATCAACCACTCAATTGGGATTCCGCTCCTATTCTGGGAACGCGAATATCAGTTTGGCGCCGTCTATGGGAACGAAAGAAACAGAAAAGTTATTCTCATAAACCCATATTACAAACCACAAGTAGTAAGCCATGCCAACTACCCGGAGTGCAAATAGGCACAGCCGTCAGGGACGGAGGAATCCTCCCGCGACGAACACAAACAACGATCCACGATCGGAACCATCTCCAAATAACGTTCCCCCACAACGGGGAGAACTCTCTGTTCACTCAACGGAGGAAAGCTCCTCCCACGTTAACCGTAACGTGCCTCAGGAGCGCAACACTCCACCACCAAACACTCCACCAACGAGCCTTGATCCGGCCGTTCTGCAAACAATCACTAAGGCGGTTGCTTTCAACTTGCGCGAAACACTCGCCACCACTCTCAGGGGAGTTCTGGATAGCGTTGGAACGCTACGGACTAATCAGCCTGAACGCCCTGCTACTCCGCCTCAACAAGTAAGTAACCCTGACCCTTCTTCGTCATTACTTGTCGCACTCACTAGACGCTTAAAGGAAGTGGAAAAAAGAGACGAAAGGGCCAGTGTTCATAATGTTTCCAGAATGGGTCTAGACCACCTCTGGACCCAACCTTTCACCCAGCGAGTTTTGGAGACCCCTCTTCCAGAACAGTTTCGCCAGCCTAAGCTGGACGCTTACGACGGTCTCTCAGACCCTGATATTCATCTCCAGCGCTACGTTTCTGCGATGGCCATCGCAAGAGCGGACGATAACACGCTCTGTAGAGCCTTCAGCTCCACACTCACGGGAGCCGCCGCCAACTGGTATACCACCCTCCGTGATAAACGGTTTAACTCCTTTGAGGAGCTCTCCCGCAACTTCTCCAACCACTTTGTGGTATCTAAACGTCCCCCCAAAACAGCGGGACACCTCCTCAAAATACGACAGAAGAAAGATGTGCCCCTCAGGGAGTATATTCAGCGCTTCCAGGCGGAATCCATCCAGGTCCCTAATTTGGGGGAGGAAGCCCGCTTACTTGCGGCCATTCAGGGCCTTCGCTGGGAGACCCTTTTCTTTATAGATGTACACACCAACCCGCCCACCAACATGGAACAGTTTTTGAGCACGGCGTCACGGTTTATGAACACGGAGGAGGTCACTCAGCCACTCGCCAGGGCTACCACGACAGATGCGAAGGGACAGCCCAGAGACAGTATCCTACGCTGTCCAACAGGGAGGGGGCGTATTTTACTCTTCCCCCACTAAGGGAATCTCGCACCAACATCCTTCATGCCCTGGAACAAAAGAGGGAGGTCCCCAAGTGGCCCCGCCCCCTCTCCCAGGAAATCGTCAGGTCTAGTACCAAGTACTGTCGTTACCATCGCGACAAGGGACACGACACTGAGGACTATTTTGAGCTTAAACGCATGATTGGGGAAATGCTCGCTCAAGGCAAACTCAGGGAGTTCTTACTCCACGACGATGGGGATCGCAGGCGGGAAAATAACCAGGAGGAACGCCGTTAGGGGGACCGCAGACGGGGTCGCTCCCAACAGAACCCAGATCGAGAAGGTTGAAGACGTAATCTACAAGCACACTCTGGTTGAGGCCAAGGTGCCTTTGTCACAAATTCAACCTGCCAAAGGGGCCACATTTGGAGTTGGGCGGGATGAAATCCCAACTTTAGGGTCAATCACGCTCCCCTACATGATGATGGGGACCACCAAAGAAAAGAAGCAAGTGTGCCACTCCAGCTTTGTGGACTTTATCATCCTGGATCTCCCTACACCGTAAAACGCCATCATTGGGCGCCACACTCATACTGAGTTCCACGTCCGCTGTGATGTGCGGGCTCTGACTTTGGTTTTCCACACTGCGGCAGGGGATGCCTATATCTTTGTCAACCAAAATGTGGCCAGGGGCAATTATGTCTCTGCCCTAGCGGGACCTCCCCCGCTCCCCAAGCCATCTGAGCCTAAAAGAAAGGCACCCATGGAAGAGACTGGACCCGCGGGCGAGGTCACTCCTGACTTGTCTGGGGCCTTTGAGGAGGTTGAAATCTCCCTTGGCAAGAAATTCCGGGTGCGAAAAGACCTTGAAGAAAAAGACCAGCAAGCACTCATCCATCTCCTCCATGCCAATGGCGATGTCTTCGCATGGACCCCTGAGGACTTACCAGGTGTGGATCCTGCTATCATTTCTCACAAGTTGAGTGTACTCCCCGGCTTTAGCCCGGTTAGACAAAAAACAAGGGCATGGCCCCTGATCGTAAGGACTTTGTACGCACAGAGGTGCAGAAATTGCTTAAGGCAAATATAATCAAGGAGGTTCACTACTCTGAGTGGGTCGCAAATATAGTCCTCGCCGATAAAGAGGGTGGTCAGTGGCGACTTTGCGTAGACTACAAAGGGGTTAATAGGGCCTGCCCAAGGGATCCCTATCCCCTGCCTTCTATCGATCAACTGGTTGACTCAACCGTTCATCACTCTGTCTTCTCCTTCCTCGACGCATACAGCGGGTACCATCAAGTTTTTATGGACCCAGAGGACGCGGTAAAAACCGCCTTCACCACTGGCGAAGCCGTCTACCATTATATCATAATGCCCCTCGGCTTAAAAAATGCGGGGCTACTTTCCAAAGGCTTGTGAATCAAGTCTTCACGGACCAAATCGGCTGAAATCTTGAGGCTTATGTCGATGACATTGTGGTCAAAAGCAAGGCCACCTCCACACACCTCGCGGACTTAGAGGAAACGTTCACCAACTTCCGCAAGTATAATATGCGGTTGAACCCAAAGAAGTGTATCTTTGGCGTGGGCGAAGGCAAATTTCTGGGTTACCAGATCTCCAAAGGAGGGATTCATGCGAATCCCAAAAAGATTGAAGCTATCACCACTTTGCGCACCCCTAGGGGGCTCAAAGACGTTCAGCAACTGGCGGGAAAGCTGGTTGCCTTGGGTCGATTTGTCTCTAAACTCAGCGATCGCTGCAGACCTTTCTTCAACCAAATCCGCAAAAAAAAAGCTTGCAAGTGGACAGAAGAATGCCAGGAGGCATACGATTCAATCAAGCAACACTTACAAGAGTTGCCTGCACTCAAGTGCCCTAGACCAGGCGATGACCTGGTCCTCTACCTCACCACCTCTGACAGGAGCGTCGCCTCTGTCCTTATCAAGGAAGAGGCTGCCAAACAGTGGCCAGTCCACTACACCAGTCACACTCTCCGTGATACGAAACAAGGTATCCTCCTCTCCAAAAAGCTATCTTATCTCTTGTATATGCGGCAAGGAAGCTCAAGCCCTACTTCCAAGGGCACAAAATTATAGTCCGAACGGACTTGCCAATCCAGGATATTCTGAGGCGGCCCGAACATTTAGGGCGCCTTGCCAAATGGTGTATCGAGCTTGGCGGCTTTAACATTAACTATGAGCCTAGAAAGGCTATTAAGGGCCAGGCCCTCACCAACTTCATTGCGGAATTTTCAGATTTTTACATCATCTCGGCCCCTGAGCAGGGCCCTGCACCACAACCCATTCCCCCAGAGTGGGACATGTTCATGGATGGCTCATCCAAACTTGGATCCCCCGCAGGGGGCGTATATCTGCGCGGACCCCTAGGTATGGAAGTATCCCTTCGTGTCTCTTTCCAATTCCAAGTAACTAATAATGTTGCAGAATATGAGTGTTACGGTCACCTCGAGCGGTTTGCGACCGGGTGACCCGGGGCTCCGGTTTTGGCCTGCGGGTCACGTTTTTCGGCGTTCAGGCGGCTCCCGAGCCCTATCCGAGTATCATTTTGGCGAACCCTTCCGTATTTGAGGTCGTGTGGGTCCCCCGGACGTTTCCGCCGAAAATATTTTTCTGGCGCCGGGGGGTTGTCGGGGTCTCCTCGGGACGTACAGCAGGCTCGGTAGCGCTCTCGAGACCTCAGTTTGGGAAGCCGTTTGCAGTTTTGGAGTCGTGAGGATGTCCCGGAGGTGTTTGTGGAGTTTAATATTTGGGGCGGGACGTTCGGTTCGGGGCGTCTCGCGGGGCTCGGGACGGGAATCCGGGGGCTCGGGATGGAAATTTTCTGACGGCTTTGGGGTAAGTTGTGTTTTAATTTAAGATGGAATTTATGAGTATTTTTATAGAATTTTGGAGTGACGGAATTTCGGTTCAGGTTGACACGCTCGCACGTCGGGTTTTGGTTTGGGTTCAACGAGCTCGGTAGGACACTCCGGAATGGTAAATGAATTTCTGAAAAGTGTTTTGTGAATGTTATAATATTCTGAAGGTTGTGTCCAAGTTTCATTAATTTTGGAATTCGGTAATTATTTTTGGGCAAAAGAATTGGAACTTTCGGAAAAATTGGGAGTTAAATTGCAATTGGTTGCAAAATTATTAAAAATCAGTATGGGCAGCAGCAGCAGCATGTTCGGCAGTTTATGGGAGACATTAAGGGACACATGTCTTTCTTTTATTTAAGTGGAGAAGTATGGGAAAAGAGAAGATATATATATAAGACTTATATTTTCATAAAATGAGATATTATCTCATTTCTTTTTCATCTTCTTCTTCTTCCTCTTGAAGCATCCGCCATTAAAGCTTGCTCTCAAGCTTGAAGTTCTTCTTCTTGACTAGAATCATCAAGGCTTTGGCTTCAATCTTTGGTAAGCTTCCTTCCTTCTTCTCTTTTCATGTTGGAATTAAGGTTTGATGAAGAAAAGAGGAGATTTTGAGAATTTTGGGTTTGTTCTTCACTACATGCTAGGATGATTCTCTTCCTCCCATCTTTTAGTATGATGTTCTTGGGTTGTAGGGGAGTGATAATCAAGTGTTAGATTTTGGAGAAACTCCTTGGATGAAAAAGCCCCATTTTGGCCGAATTTCTTGGAAATTCTAAGTTGATGTGTGTTTGTCTTCTTGAATCATGCTTCAAGTATGTTAATCCTAGCATGATTCTAAGCTTATGTATGGATTCAATTTGATGGAAAACAAGTTGGGTTGGAAACCCCAAATGGCCGAATATGTATGTTGATGTTCAATGTTGAATTTGGTTGTTTTGGATGCAATTGGATAGCATTCTTGGTTTAGAAGTGAAATTGGTGATTAGTATGATTAATTGGAAGTTTGAATGGATTGAATTGGATGTTGGGTGAAATGTTGGTTAAGAACCAAAATGTTGGAATGAAACTTTATCTAGGTTGGAGTTTCATTTTGGTTAAATTGGATGTTAATTTGGTGTTGGGGTTGAATTTAGGAGTGGATGGAAGTTTGAAACGTTGAATTCGGTTAAGAAATGAAAAAGTTACAATTAAGCGGGATTATCGGAAAATGGCGGGTAATGAAGGGTTTAAGGTTGGATTTGATCAGTTCTCTTATTGTATGATGTTTGTCAATGTATAATCTTGCATTGTCTAGGTTGGTTCTGAATTCTGAAGTTTCTGTGGAAATCTGGAATTTTACGGAAATTCTGCCGGATTTTCAGTTTTGGGGTCGGGGATGTAGTTTGGTAGTGTGGTTGATAAGGATGCTAATTCAACTTGGTTTGGCAGATTCTGAGTTTCGGAGGTTAGGAAAAGAGAAGTTCTAAGTTTCGGGGCACGGTGTAGGAGTTGTCCAGAATCGGTCAAATACTCTGGATTTTGAGGTAAGGGTTTGGTTCTGCTATTTTTGGTAAGATAGGTGTATGTTTAGTTGTGTATGTTTAGTTTTATTTTCTGTTCTGCAAGTATTTCGGTATTATATGCCTAGGGCATATTCTGTAGTCTGTAGGCGTATGTGTTGTTGCACTTCTGTTTTGCAGGTATTACGGAAATTTCTGCTTTAAGGTACGTTCTGTAATTTGTAGGAGTATGCCTTGTGGCATACTCTGTCTGTTAACCCTACGACAGTTGTGGGTTCGCTACCCCAGCTGGTGCACCATGCTTCTGTAATAGCTTCGGCTTCTGACTCCCTTAGAGGGAGGCTGTCGTTCTGATTGGTTATAAGGGTTTATGGCGATTTAGTATCGCACATCCTTCGGTATTCTGATCTATTTTTATTACATGCACGATGTTCTGTATTCTGTTGCATATATTCTGTATATTGCTATCTTTCTGTTTTGCAGGGTTACATATGCTTATCTTACCCCAAATCCCTTACGGGGTCCTTTTAGGACTCACCCTTTTTGGGTTCTGTTTTTGGGTTTCAGGTAGACTTGGTAAACAACCAGCGGAGTTGGTTTCCGTGAGGCTTCTGCCTTGGTTGGGTTGAGCAGCAGCAGTACCTTGTGGGCTGGGATTTTGTCTACTTGGTCTGAATCCCGCGAGGTATTTTGACGTTTAGGCCTAGGGTCGGCTCTGTAGCTGCATGTGCATACTTTCTGTTTTATTGTTGTGATGATTGTATATGTTTGTATATATATTCTGTTCTGTTGCATATTCTGAGCGCTTGGCGCTTGCTAGACACCTTAGGTTCTGTGAACTCTGCATGTATCTATGTTTGGTGCGTAAGCACTCGTCCACGGAGGGCGAGGCTTACTCTGTTGCTGACGCATGAATTGCATGTTTTGATTTTATTTTAGTTATATGTATGGAATTTTTGTTAAGTTGCTTCCACTTTCATTTCGCTCTTTGGGTCCGCTACGCGCGGCGGGTCTCGATGGACCTGCCATCATGTATGTTTCCGGCTTCCGCTTCCGGCATCGCGGCGCCCCCGCCTCCGCAACCGGGCTCGGGTGGCGGACGGTGACAAGTTGGTATCAGAGCAGGTAAGTGACCATATTGGTCGTCAGTGGTGACTTGTAGTGACGACTATTGTTGTACATTTTATTTTAGAATGGTTTGGTACGGAGATTGGCCACCTCCTTACTTGAACCACTTCAAAATAAAATTGTGGAACAAAGTTGATCCTTCAAGTTATCCTGATAGTTGCAGATTTGAACTCGGGATTTCGGATTCTCGTAAAAGTATTACGAGTAAGGGGATTGTGGAAAAGTTTCGTACGTAAAATTGTGTGTTAGGAAAAGATTTGGTGAAATAAGCATGAATCGCTTCGTGATTCGTGAAATGCATGATTTTATCATTCGAGAAGTAACTTCGTGTCAAGTCTTGCATTGCACTACTGAGCCTTAGAAAATCGCTGCTAGCTTCAGAGAGATTAGGAGTGACCGATTCTTGTCTGGACTCTGTTTGGTCTGAAATTTTTGAGATATGGTTAACACGCGTTGATAGCGTGATTTGGTACCGGAGGGGCGGGACTGGGATCCCACACCTCCGTGGAATAGGATACGGGTTCAGTGTAACCCAGGGTCTGAACAACCACACTCACCGCCCCGAGGTTTAGCGGTCGTAGGGACCCCTCTCTGATTTGGTATTACCCGCCAGCTTAGCTGGTTCAGGGGCGGCAGTAGGCAGGGGAAAATCTGTTTATGCCACGGTAAGGGCATTTTGATTAGGTGGTGATAGCGAGACTTAAGCCACTGCTCGCCATAGTTTTGGGATCGGTAAGTGAGTGACTCTGACAAGGGTGGTCACTACGACACCTAGACTTCTCGTCGGTCCTATTAACGACGAGGAGATCTGGGGCACCCGATCGCGAGGTCAGACTTCTGTAGAGGTTTTAGAGTTTGAACCCCCCCGAGGTTCAATGACCGAGAAGGGCCAGAGGTAGTAGAGATTTGGTTTGCAGGAGTTGACAAACTCCTGGGAGGCTATTTTCCCCAAAGAAGGCAGGCGGGGATGTAGCCAGGATCTGCGTCAGGCACAGTTCGATGAGCTTCATCAGGGAGACAAGATTGTCGGAAAGTTTGAGTGAGAGTTTGATCGGCTGGTTTACTATGTACCGTAGTATCAAGGTATGGAAGAGGAGAAGACCAAGAGGTTTATTTCGTCGACTGCGCCCCGAGTACAGGTGGGTTTTGAGACCTTTAGACATTACTTTGTTTCGGGAAGCGGTTATTAGGGCTCAACTCCTCGAGCAAGAGGAGGTTGAGAGTCGTCTCACCTTGCAATGAGGTCAGGGGAGTACGGAGGGGTTCCATACAGCAGGGACCCCGGCAGATTTCTGGATGGCCGAACAGGCCTGGGCAATTTAGTAGAGGTAGAGAGGGAGCACCACCGGCACGACCTTGTCTGATTTGCAGTAGGTATCACTCCGGTCGACTTTGTTACCGGCAGGAGGGCCGATGTTTACGTTGCAGGTCTGACACTCTTTGGGTACGGGATTGCCCTCTTACTGTAGGGCAGGGTTTTGGCAGTCTTCAGCGTTCATAGTCTCGAGTACAACCCAACGCGCCGCGAGGGCGTGGGTTTCAGATGGGTGGCCCGAGACCTCAGCAGCGACAGCAGCTTCAGCCACCCCCTCCGTCACAGCAACCAGAGTAGGACGGGTTTTCCTTTTTCTGAAGGGAGGCCCTGGTTATCAGGGAGGACCTAGTCAACGGTCAGGTACCAGCCAGCAGGGAGGCTCGAGTCAGCAGGGAGTTTTACATGGTACTTTATTTCTGAATGAGATACCGGTACATGCAGTATTGGATACAGGAGCATCTGTTTCCATGGTAACACAGAAATGTGTTACATCTCTGCATCTGTCTGTTAGTACCTTGCCTCAAACGTATTTAGTAAAAACTGCTGGGAGTCAGTTTCTGTTTTCTAAGGAGATGGTTCGGAGTTGTGCGATATCTGTAGGCGGACATCTGATAGTATCGGATTTGTTGGTTTTAGACACGCCGAACTATGATATTATTCTTGGGATGGACTGTCTATACAAGAATTCTGTGCACATTGATTGTGCAACCCGAACCATTATGGTTTCTGGAGAGGTACTACCTCTCACGGCTCCGACTGGTGTGACTATCGCAATACAGTATAGAGTTACAGATTCTGGATTCAGCTGTCGATAGTTGGTGTAGGGGAATGCTATGATCTGAATGAGGCTGGTACTAGCTTGAAGTTGGATGGTTTACCATTGGTTCGAGATTTTCCGCAGGTATTTCCGGAGGAGTTGCCCGGATTACCACAAGAGCGAGAAATTGTGTTTGACATCCACCTGCAGTCGGGTACTGCTCCGATATCTATTCCTCCTTATCGGATGCCTAATTCTGAGATGCAGGGGTTAAAGAAACAGTTGGAGGAATTACAGCAGAAGGGCTTCATCCGACCGAGCACTTCACCGTGGGGTACTCCGGTTCTGTTTGCTAAGAAGAAAGATGGGACGCTCCGACTTTGCATTGATTACAGACGGTTGAATGCACTTACTGTGAAGAATAAGTATCCGTTGCTAAGGATTGACGATCTTTTTGATCAACTTCAGGGTTCGAGAGTTTTCTCAAAGATTAATCTCCGATCTGGGTATTTTCAGCTTAGGGTGAAGGATAAGGACATACCTAAGACTGCTTTCCACACCCGATTTGGACACTTTGAGTTTACGGTCATGCCGTTCGGGCTGACCAATGCTCCAGCGGCATTCATGGATCTGATGCATCGGGTGTTCCGACCGTACTTGGACTCATTTCTGGTGGTTTTTATTGATGATATTCTGATATATTCTCGGGATGAGGATTCGCATCGGGATCATCTGAGGGTGGTTCTGCAGACACTTTGGGAACATCAGCTTTATGCTAAATTCTCAAAGTGTGAGTTCTGGATTCGGGAAGTCACTTTTCTGGGACACATTATATCTGAGCATGGTCTGTCTGTGGATTCAGAGTAGGTGAGGGCAGTTCGGGATTGGAAACAACCTACCACGGTACGGGAGTTCAGGAGCTTCCTGGGGTTAGCAGGATTTTATCAGAGGTTTGTACCAGGGTGTTCTATCCTAGCATCTCCGCTTATGCAGTTGACCAAGAAGGGTCAACCGTATTTCTGGTTTGATAGGTGTGAACGGAATTTTCAGGAGTTGAAACGGCAGTTGACTAACGCTCCGATTCTGACTCTTCCAGATCCGAGCTTACCGTATGTGATTTATACGGATGCTTCCACATCCGGTTTGGGGTGGGTTGGCGCAGGAGCGTTTTGTGGTAGCTTATGGGTCGAGGCAGTTGCGACCGCATGAGCTGAACTGACTGACACATGATCTGGAGTTGGCTATAATAGTTTATGCGCTGAAACATTGGAATCAATATCTGTTTGGTAATAAATTTCAGATTCTTACCGACCATAAGAGTCTGAAATATCTGTTTACGCAGAAGGAGCTTAGCATGAGGCAGCGCAGATGTCTCGAATACATTAAGGACTATGATTGTAGTATCGGGTACATCTCTGGCAAGGGCAACACGGTTGCCGATGCTCTGAGCAGGAAGTATACCGGGTTAGTTAAGGGAGGAAATGTTGGTGACCGATCTGAGGAGAGTGATTTGATATGCCTTTGGCACAGGGGGCAGCTCTGGGAGCGTGCTCAGGTTATTACACTTACCATACATTCTGAGTGGCTTGATAGGATGCGCGAAGCGCAAGGTAGAGATCTGGTATTGAAGAAGTTATCTGGGGAAGATAAGGGTTTATTTGTTACCGACGTTTCAGTATAGGCAGGGATTGCTATACTTCTGAGATCGCCTTTATGTACCTGAGGATCAGGAGTTCTGGAATGAGATTTTCGAGGAGGCACACTCGAGCAGTTTGAGTATCAGAAACCGGCAGAGACACTGCAGACTTTGCCCATTCCAGTCTGGAAGTGGGGTAATGTTACTATGGACTTTCTGACTGCACTGCCCCTGACACGGTCTCGCCATGATGCGATCTGGGTTATTGTGAATCGGCTGACAAAGTGCGCACACTTTCTGCTTATTCGGGTCATAGACCCTCTGGAGAAGCTTGCCGGCTTTACATCAGGAAGATTGTACGTTTGCATGGAGTACCAGACTCCATTGAATCAGCTTGCCGGCTTTACATCAGGAAGATTGTACGTTTGCATGGAGTACCAGACTCCATTGAATCTGACCGTGATCCGCGTTGCAAGGCACTGTTCTTGATGTGATCACGGTGGGGGAACGTGATCACGAGCTCGGATCTAGCTCGTTGGAGGCGGTTTCCAGCAAGAATGGAAACGAAGAACAGAGGAAGAACACGAAGGAAACAGTGTCGGCCAAGGGAACCTCCTCACTACGAGGTGAGGCAATGCCCTTGAAAATGCCTAGGAATGAAGATGGGATCTAGCACCTCTTGACTACAAGGTCAAGCAATACTAGATATTATGCTTGGATCCTCTTGCACGGATCACTAGGGAAATGGAAATGCAAGAGTGGAGAACACAAAGCCGATGACTCCCCGGGAGTGTTTCAGCCGAATTGCTTAAATTCAATAATATGTTCTAGGTTACAATGGTGACTGCCACTTAGCTTATATAGTGGAGTGAAATGGAAGAAGTAAAAGGAGTATTTCGAATGTGCATGCGTGCAGAAAGTACAAAGTACTTTTGCACGCTTACAGAGTGAAAAGCTTCTAAAAAGGTAAAAAGGTAAGGCTAGCCTAAAAGTGGTTGTTTGTCTATCCGAGTATCGGCGGAGAAAAGACACCATGTGTCAGGTTTGGTCGGTCAACTGGTGAAGCATGGAGATTACGCGAAAGGCCTTCGCTAGGAGCCTTCGCTAGAATGCCTCCGCCGGGTGCCTTGTGGAGTTGCCCTTGGCCGAGGCCTTCTCCTTCGCCAAGTGTTCGCGCGCTTAAGACTGGGCTGCTCCTTCTTCAAGAACGCTTATGCTTAAGACTCCAAGGGGCTTCGCACACTCTGCGTCCGGTAGCGATACCGAGTTGGTGAAGTTGTAAGGCCTTCTCCCGAGACTCCTCTCGATCGTCTGCGCCATGAGCCTCATGAAAGCATTAAGGTTCGCTTGGACTTGTTTCAGCCGGGACCTGGTCATGGGTCCGCCAAGGCCTTGGAACGGACCGAGGGTCGCGCGTGCTTGAGGTTGTGGGTCTTACGGAACTGAGGGTACTTTGGGGCGATGTCCTCATCATACTCTCCTTCTTCAAAAGAATCCGTCCGCGGATTCTTAAAATCTGCTTGTCCTTCAAAGGGAGCTAAATCACAAGCGTTAAAAGTTGCATGTACATTATAAGAGCCATCGCAAGGTAAGTCAAGTACATAAGCATTTTCTCCTATTTTTAGTGATTTGAAAGGGGCCATCGCCTCTTGGCGCCGCTTTGCTTTTCCTAGCACTGGGAAATCGATCTTTTCTTAAATGTAACCATACCCAATCCCGACTTGAAAACTTCTAAATTTTCTGCCCTTATTAACTCTGCTTGCGTAAGACTCATTAATTTTCTCAAGTTGTTTGTGAATCTTAGCATGCAAGTCCTTCATGCGTCGGGCCTTTTCTTTCCCATCTACGTCCACTGTTCGGTGTAGTCTAATGCGATTAAGTCCAAAGGGGTTAAAGGATTGAAGCCATATACAATCTCAAAAGGACTATGGGATGTAGAGGAATGGTAGGCTCGGTTATACGCAAACTCTACATGAGGCAAGCATTTTCCCATTCTTTCAGATTTTTCCTAAGGAGGGTGCGCAGGATAGTGGTGAGGGTCCTATTAGTCACTTCGGTTTGGCCGTCTGTTTGAGGGTGACTGGATGTGGAGTACATCAGACTGGTGCCTAGCCTAGACCAAAGGGTTCGCCAGAAATGGCTTAGGAATCTCGAATCTCTATCGCTAACAATGGATCGCGGGAGGCCATGATACTTAACGATGTTATTAAAGAACAATTCCGCCACATGAGAGGCATCTTCGCTTTTATGACATGGGATGAAATGGGCCATTTTGGAGAACCTATCAACTACCACAAATATAGCATCATGACCATGCGATGACCTAGGTAAACCACTTATAAAGTCCATGCTTATTTCAACCCAAGGAAGAAGGTGTGGGAAGAGGAGTGTACTTCCCTTTAGGTTGGAGAGTCAACTTGGACTTGTGGCATGTTACACATCTGGCGCAAGATTTGGTGACATCCTTCTTCATGCCGGGCCAGAAGAAGTTCTCATTAACGGCCTCAAGCGTCTTTTGGACACCGAAGTTTCCCATGAGACCACCTCCATGTGCCTCCTTGATGATCACTTCGCGCATTGACCCCCTGGGGACGCACAACCTTTTCAACTTAAACAGAAAACCATCAAAAACATAGTAGCCTCTTTGGCTTCCTTTAACAAATTTGGAAAATATTTCACCAAAATCCACGTCATGTTCATACATTCCTTTTAAACCCTCAAAACCAACAATCCTCGTATCGAGAGTCATGAGTAATGCATACCTCCTTGATAGAGCATCAGCAACGACATTGTCTTTGCCCTTTTTATACTTAATAACATAGGAGAAAGACTCAATGAACTCTACCCACCTAACATGCCTTTTGCTCAAATTTCCTTGTCCTTGAAGGTACTTCAAAGACAAGTGATCCGTATGGATTACGAATTCTCTAGGCGAAGATAGTGGCTCCACGTTTGTAAGGATCTCACAAGAGCGTATAGCTCTTTGTCATACGTGGAGTAATTCAGGTGGCTCCACTCAACTTTTCACTAAAAAGGCGATAGGATGGCCTTCTTGGTGCAAGACAAAGACCGATGCCTATACCACTGGCATCGCACTCTACCTCGAACACTTTGTCGAAGTTTGGCAAAGTGAGTAGAGGAGCATTTGTCAGACGAGATTTCAATTCGTTAAAAGATTTCTCTTGCGACTGACCCCATTCAAAGACGACATTCTTCTTAGCCAGTTCATGCAAAGGGGCAGCAATGGAAGAGAAGTCTTTAACAAATCTCCTGTAAAAACTAGCAAGTCCTAGGAAGGACCTGACCTCAGTTAAGGAGTTAGGAGTAGGCCAGTCCCGAATGGCACTGATCTTACTCTCGTCTACCTTGACTCCCTTCGCACCCACGACATATCCAAGAAAGTTAACTTCCTGGGATGCTAATACACACTTGTCAAATTTGGCATCCAGTTTTCTAACCTAAGCGTATCAAGGACTTGCCTCAGATGCTCAACATGCTCCTCATGGTTCTTAGAATAAACTAGTATGTCATCAAAGTATACTACCACAAATCTCCCTATGTAATGCCTCAAAACATGATTCATCAGACGCATGAAAGTACTTGGTGCGTTAGATAACCCGAAGGGCATAACATTCCACTCATACAAACCAATCTTGGTTTTGAAAGCGATTTTCCATTCATCACCTTCCTTCATCCGAATTTGGTGATATCCACTTCTAAGGTCAATTTTTGAAAACACACAAGCACCACTCAATTCGTCTAACATGTCATCAAGTCTAGGTATAGGGTGGCGATACTTTACGATGATAGAGTTGATGGGGCGACAGTCCATGCACATGCGCCAAGTGCCATCGCTCTTTGGTACGAGTATGGCTGGGACCGCGCATGGCGACAGGCTTTCGCGGATGAACCCTTTGTCTAACAACTCTTGAACTTGCGACTGGATTTCTTTGGATTCTTGGGGATTGGTCCGGTAGGCGGCCTTGTTGGGTAAAGGTGCCCCCGGGAGCAAGTCGATTTGATGCTCGATGCCGCGATATGGAGGAAGGGTTCGCGGCTCATCAAATACTTCGCCGAATTCTTTCAGGACCTTACGCACATAGAAAGGAAGAGAAGACACATTGTCAAGTGTTAGCATGCGGTGAGTGGGGATCGGAGAAAGCAGATCCTGTTTCCAAGGAACGCTCTTTTAAAATCCCTCTCTTTGGCTATGGGAGGAAGACACTCTTGTTTTCTCGTGGGCTCTCTCGGGTGTTTCCCATTAATGCACACCCTTTCCGTTCACTCAAGGTTCCTTGAACCTTCTCACCATTTTCTCTCCGCTCTCTGCCCTCCCCTTTTCTTTTTCCCTCAGACTTACTAGCCAGATGGATTTGATCCTGATGGGCTTGAGTTGGGGTGAGGGTAAGCAGGGTGTAGGGTTTACTAAGGTGAGTGAGGGCATATTTGTTGGCTTTGCCATAATGTATGGCCTCCTTGTCATATTGCCAGGGTCTGCCCAAGAGGATGTGGGTCGCCTGCATTCGCACTACATCACAAGTGATGGAATCCTCATACTTGCCGATCTTGATTGGGACTTCGACTTGTTTGACAACCTTTACAAAGGTTACGTGTCGACCCACTTTGCAGCTGATACGGTTTAGGATGTATGATGGTGGGGAGGCCTAATTCAGCGACCATGTCTTGGCTGGCGGCGTTGACACAACTCCCGCTGTCAATAATGAGATCGCACAGAGTCCCATTCACCATGGCTCTTGATTGGAAAAGATTTTCCCGCTGAATACTTTCGGTGACACTTGGGAACTTTGCAGGACCCTCTTGGTAACTAATATGAGACCATCCATAGGAGCTCTCCCTCTTACCTTCACTCTCATGTTGCTCTTGCTCGGGATAGCCCTCTCCTTCCTCTTCACTAGACAATTCCCGTTGGGCCGCATTACCATGGCTCTTCGGTTGGGGCAATCCTCGCATAGTGTCCCTTGCCCGAGCACTTAAAGCATTCGATGCTCCTTGATCGCCGAGGGCCTTCATTAGTGATGGCGTTGGGTTTCGGCTGAGGTTGCGAGGAGGGTCTTGTGTTGGGGTAATTTTGGCGAGGGGGTGGCATCGCCGCAGAAGATGCGTATGGTTTTGGCGGGAGCGGTTTGGGGAAGGGGGGGGTCTTGCTGCTTGGGGCCCTGCCGGGGGTAGGAGCAGGATAGTAAGAGTTTCCATTCTGTAGTTGTTTCTCCACCCGAATGGCCTTATGCACCAGATCTTGTTAATCCCGGTAATAGCATAGTTCAAATGTCTTGGCGACGTCCTCCCGTAGGCCATATAAGAATCTGGCCAACTTAGCCTCTTCGTCCTCCTTGACGTTGGCCCTCATCAAGGCCCTCTCAAGGTCCTTCTGGTATTCTTCGACACAGCGATGACCCTGGATAAGGCGCTGCAACCTCTGAGCACAATCTCGGTCATAGTAGCTGGGTGCGAATCGGTTCTTCATGGTCCTTTTAAGATCTTCCCACGTAGTGATAGGGCGACATCGGATCCTGGCTCTTTCGTGATGCTCTTGCTCCCACCGGTGAGAGCATATTCATGAAACTCAATAACCACAAGTTTCGGGGCTATAGCGTCGGTGTATCCCATCATATCAATGATCCGCTCAGTCCTAGCCATCCATGTGAAGTACTCTTCCGGATCACTGGACCCGTAGAAGGGTGGTATTTGAAGCTTGATGTTGGCGAGGGCCTGTTGGTCCTGGGCCTGCGCCCTACCTCCCAGGTCTCTGTTGAACCCTCGGTGAACTCGGCCTCGCTCCGCTTCTTCCTCTTCTTCGAGGTCTCTATGGAGATAGGCTCTGGCTTGAGCTCTATCGGGAAAGACTCTTCTTTTAATAGGCTTTGGTGGTGGCTCCGCGTAATATTCCTGGTCATCACTGTCCAGGATGTCAACACCACGATCTATTCTTGTGGAAGTGGTCGGACGACTGTGTGGGGTAGCCTGTGGCTTCGTCGATGCAGGGTCGAAAGTGGTATGGGTGACTCCATCTTGAGCCCGCGATGCATGGGCGTCATCGTGGGCTTGCGAGCTTTCCGGTTGCTTCCCTTGAGCTACCTCTACTTTCGTTAGTCGCTCATTTGTCATGGCGACTTGAGCTCCCAGTTCGTCCAACCTCTGTAAGATCTTCGTGAGCGTGCTGTGCACGGCTAGCTGGGATGGAGGAGGGGGGGACGAGTCTGTTGAAACCATCTGTGACACGATTACATTAAAGATATGTAATCGAAAAGAAGCTCACCACTCCCTGAGAGATTACTCTAACTCTCGTGTTTCTCTCAATAACTTTGTCAATTCGGCTGTTCACCGCCGGCTTTTACAAGTTCTCTAAACTTGATACCGTTTTCAACCTTAGATCAAAGATGAACACGCAAGGAAACACAAACAAAACTCTAGTAAAACCGCAACTTGCAACTCAAGAAAATGACTAGTTACTTGAAACCGATTTTGTGGGATTTCGGGCTCGGAAGATACTTGGTTGGAAGTTTAGAAAAGGCTTTTGCAGTCACAAACACTTCTTGTTTAAGTTTGGAAACTATTTGTCCGATCAATCTTCTGTTCACTTGTGTTTTGGGAAGAACACGTAAGAACATTCAAGAACTTTTCGAGCGAAACTTGCTCAATACATTTCTTTCTTTAAACGTTTTCTTTACACACTTGTCGCTCAAGACAACTCTTTTGGCTTAGCTCGAAAATACTTGGCTTAAACAAGCACACTTTTAAACAACTTTTCGGTCTCAATGAGATCATCAACCGACATTCCTCCAAGTGTAAGAAAAGGTAACAAAAGATTTTGCTTGAAGAAAACTCAACAACTGATACGGTACCTCCAATGAGCGCTTTGGCTCTGATACCACTTGATGTGATCACGGTGGGGAAACGTGATCACGAGCTCGGATCTAGCTCGTTGGAGGCTGTTTCCAGCAAGAATGGAAACGAAGAACAGAGGAAGAACACGAAGGAAACAGTGTCGGCCAAGGGAACCTCCTCACTACGAGGTGAGGCAATGCCCTTGAAAATGCCTAGGAATGAAGATGGGATCTAGCACCTCTTGACTACAAGGTCAAGCAATACTAGATATTATGCTTGGATCCTCTTGCACGGATCACTAGGGAAATGGAAATGCAAGAGTGGAGAACACAAAGCCGATGACTCCCGGGAGTGTTTCAGCCAATTGCTTAAATTCAATAATATGTTCTAGGTTACAATGGTGACTGCCACTTAGCTTATATAGTGGAGTGAAATGGAAGAAGTAAAAGGAGTATTTCGAATGTGCATGCGTGCGAAAGTACAAAGTACTTTTGCACGCTTACAAAGTGAAAAGCTTCTAAAAAGGTAAAAAGGTAAGGCTAGCCTAAAAGTGGTTGTTTGTCTATCCGAGTATCGGCGGAGAAAAGACACCATGTGTCGGAGTTTGGTCGGTCAACCGGTGAAGCACGGAGATTACGCGAAAGGCCTTCGCTAGGAGCCTTCGCTAGAATGCCTCCGCCGGTGCCTTGTGGAGTTGCCCTTGGCCGAGGCCTTCTCCTTCGCCAAGTGTTCGCGCGCTTAAGACTGGGCTGCTCCTTCTTCAAGAACGCTTATGCTTAAGACTCCAAGGGGCTTCGCACACTCTGCGTCCAGCGCGATACCGAGTTGGTGAAGTTGTAAGGCCTTCTCCCGAGACTCCTCTCGATCGTCCTGCGCCATGAGCCTCATGAAAGCATTAAGGTTCGCTTGGACTTGTTTCAGCCGGGACCTGGTCATGGGTCCGCCAAGGCCTTGGAACGGACCAGGGGTCGCGCGTGCTTGAGGTTGTGGGTCTTCTGGAACCTGAGGGTCCTTTGGGGCGATGTCCTCATCAGTTCTGGAGGGCTTTTCATGAAGCGCTGGGCACGCGACTCCATCTGAGTACAGCTTATCACCCACAGACGGATGGGCAGTCGGAGCGGGTGATTCAGATATTGGAGGATATGCTGCGAATCAGTACTTTGGATTTTGGAGGAGATTGAGACCAGCAGTTACTTTGATAGAGTTCTCATACAACAATTGTTTTCAGACTACGTTTGACATGGCACCATATGAGGTGTTGTACGGGAGGTGTATGACACCATACTGTTGACAGATGCGTCGATGGGGTTAAGCTGGGACCCGAGCTTTTTGAGGAGACTACGGCGAAGATCAGATTGTTATAGGCGCGGATTAAAACCGCGAATGACTGCACCACTGTTTATACGAACCGTCGCCGTAGGGCTCTGGAATCTGAGTTTGGTGACAGAATTAGACTGGAGGTAGCGCCGATCAGAGGGACAGTAAGATTTGTTAGGCGGGGCAAGTTACCCCGAATTTTATCGGTTCTCATGAGTTTCCAGAGTAAGTTATTAGGTTGGCCTTACCCCCCCTACTGTTTCTGTTTTATGTGGTATCTTCCAGGATAGCCTGTTGTGGATCGGCTAGATTTAGGTTCGATCGTCTGCAGGGTTGTCCGGTAGAAATACGGCAAGCGGACTCGGTGCAATAAGATGCACCGGAGGGTGGGACGCCGTGAGGCTCTGTATGGTAGTCTAAACTACCACTCCCGCCGCACCAATACGGTGGTCCGATTGTTACAGGTTAGAGGAATGTTTATATTTTCGGTTGGTAGCGACACTGTCTGGTTGATTCGAGGCTACTCTTGGAGGACCAAGAGTTCTAAGGGGGAGAATGTTACGGTCACCTCGAGCGGTTTGCGGCCGGGTGACCGGGGCTCGGTTTTGGCCTGCGGGTCACGTTTTCGGCGTTCAGGCGGCTCCCGAGCCCTATCCGAGTATCATTTTGGCGAACCCTTCCGTATTTGAGGTCGTGTGGGTCCCCCGGACGTTTCCGCCGAAAATATTTTTCTGGCGCCGGGGGGGTTGTCGGGGTCGTCTCGGGACGTCTGCGGGCTCGGTAGCGCTCTCGAGACCTCAGTTTGGGAAGCCGTTTGCAGTTTTGGAGTCGTGAGGATGTCCCGGAGGTGTTTGTGGAGTTTAATATTTGGGGCGGGACGTTCGGTTCCGGGCGACTCCCGGGGCTCGGGACGGGAATCCCGGGGCTCGGGATGGAAATTTTCTGACGGCTTTGGGGTAAGTTGTGTTTTAATTTAAGATGGACTTTATGAGTATTTTTATAGAATTTTGGAGTGACGGAATTTCGGTTCAGGTTGTCAAGCTCGCACGTCGGGTTTTGGTTCGGGTTCAGCGAGCTCGGTAGGACACTCCGGAATGGTAAATGAATTTCTGAAAAGTGTTTTGTGAATGTTATAATATTCTGAAGGTTGTGTCCAAGTTTCGTTAATTTTGGAATTCGGTAATTATTTTTGGGCAAAAAGAGTTGGAACTTTCGGAAAAATTGGGAGTTAAATTGCAATTGGTTGCAAAATTATTAAAAATCAGTATGGGCAGCAGCAGCATCATGTTCGGCAGTTTATGGGAGACATTAAGGGACACATGTCTTTCTTTTATTTAAGTGGAGAAGTATGGGAAAAGAGAAGATATATATATAAGACTTATATTTTCATAAAATGAGATATTATCTCATTTCTTTTTCTTCTTCTTCTTCCTCTTGAAGCATCCGCCATTAAAGCTTGCTCTCAAGCTTGAAGTTCTTCTTCTTGACTAGAATCATCAAGGCTTTGGCTTCAATCTTTGGTAAGCTTCCTTCCTTCTTCTCTTTTCATGTTGGAATTAAGGTTTGATGAAGAAAAGAGGAGATTTTGAGAATTTTGGGTTTGTTCTTCACTACATGCTAGGATGATTCTCTTCCTCCCATCTTTTAGTATGATGTTCTTGGGTTGTAGGGGAGTGATAATCAAGTGTTAGATTTTGGAGAAACTCCTTGGATGAAAAAGCCCCATTTTGGCCGAATTTCTTGGAAATTCTAAGTTGATGTGTGTTTGTCTTCTTGAATCATGCTTCAAGTATGTTAATCCTAGCATGATTCTAAGCTTATGTATGGATTCAATTTGATGGAAAACAAGTTGGGTTGGAAACCCCCAAATGGCCGAATATGTATGTTGATGTTCAATGTTGAATTTGGTTGTTTTGGATGCAATTGGATAGCATTCTTGGTTTAGAAGTGAAATTGGTGATTAGTATGATTAATTGGAAGTTTGAATGGATTGAATTGGATGTTGGGTGAAATGTTGGTTAGTAACCAAAATGTTGGAATGAAACTTTATCTAGGTTGGAGTTTCATTTTGGTTAAATTGGATGTTAATTTGGTGTTGGGGTTGAATTTAGGAGTGGATGGAAGTTTAAAACGTTGAATTCGGTTAAGAAATGAAAAAGTTACAATTAAGCGGGATTATCGGAAAATGGCGGGTAATGAAGGGTTTAAGGTTGGATTTGATCAGTTCTGCTTATTGTATGATGTTTGTCAATGTATAATCTTGCATTGTCTAGGTTGGTTCTGAATTCTGAAGTTTCTGTGGAAATCTGGAATTTTACGGAAATTCTGCCGGATTTTCGGTTTTGGGGTCGGGGATGTAGTTTGGTAGTGTGGTTGATAAGGATTCTAATTCAACTTGGTTTGGCAGATTCTGAGTTTCGGAGGTTAGGAGAAGAGAAGTTCTAAGTTTCGGGGCACGGTGTAGGAGTTGTCCAGAATCGGTCAAATACTCTGGATTTTGAGGTAAGGGTTTGGTTCTGCTATTTTTGGTAAGATAGGTGTATGTTTAGTTGTGTATGTTTAGTTTTATTTTCTGTTCTGCAAGTATTTCGGTATTATATGCCTAGGGCATATTCTGTAGTCTGTAGGCGTATGTGTTGTTGCACTTCTGTTTTGCAGTATTACGGAAATTTCGCTTTAAGGTACGTTCAGTAATTTGTAGGAGTATGCCTTGTGGCATACTGCATGCATAACCCTACGACAGTTGTGGGTTCGCTACCCCAGCTGGTGCACCATGCTTCTGTAATAGCTTCGGCTTCTGACTCCCTTAGAGGGAGGCTGTCGTTCTGATTGGTTATAAGGGTTTATGGCGATTTAGTATCGCACATCCTTCGGTATTCTGATCTGTTTTATTACATGCACGATGTTCTGTATTCAGTTGCATATATTCTGTATATTGCTATCTTTCTGTTTTGCAGGTTACATATGCTTATCTTACCCCAAATCCCTTACGGGGTCCTTTTAGGACTCACCCTTTTTGGGTTCTTTTTGGGTTTCGAGTAGACTTGGTAAACAACCAGCGGAGTTGGTTTCCGTGAGGCTTCGCCTTGGTTGGGTTAAGCAGCAGCACCTTGTGGGCTGGGATTTTATCTACTTGGTCTGAATCCCGCGAGGTATTTTGACGTTTAGGCCTAGGGTCGGCTCTGTAGCTGCATGTGCATACTTTCTGTTTTATAGTTGAGATCATTGTATATGATTCTATATAAATTCTGTTCTGTTGCAAATTATGATCGCTTGGCGCTTGCTAGACACCTTATGTTCTGTGAACTCTGCATGTATCTATGTGTGGTTCGTAAGCACTCGTCCACGGAGGGCGAGGCTTACTCTGTTGCTGACGCATGAATTGCATGTTTTGATTTTATTTTAGTTATATGTATAGAATTTTTGTTAAGTTGCTTCCACTTTCATTTTGCTCTTTGGGTCCACTACGCGCGGTGGGTCTCGATGGACCTGCCATCATGTATGTTTTCGGCTTCCGCTTCCGGCATCGCGGCGCCCCCGCCTCCGCAACCGGGCTCGGGTGGCGGACGGTGACATAAAAGCCAGCACCACGGACCCCCAAGCTCGCAAACGGGCCATCCGTTTTGTTCTCATTGATGACCAATTATGGCATCGCGGGTTTGCAGCACCCCTCCAACGATGCCTCGGCACCTTGAGGACACTCTATCTTGGATACTCTCCACCAAGACAACTGTGGCGCACACATTGCTGCGGAGGCACTTGCCCACAAAGCCCTTCGTCAAGGGTACTACTGGCTTACCTTGAAAAAGGACGCCGCTGTACTGGTCAAAACATGCCACCAGTGCCAGATCAATTCTCGCATCCAGCGACTGCCATTTACGGAATCTCCAGCACTGACAAACCCAATGCCCTTTGCCCTGTGGGGCCTTGACCTCATTGGTCCGATGCTGACCACTCCAGGTTAGTACCACTTCTATGTGGTTGCAATTGATTATTTTTCTAAATGGGTCGAAGTAGAACCCCTGGTCTCCATCACTTCCGCCAAGATCATCAAGTTCCTGTGGAAAAATCTCGTATGCCGGTACGGAAACCCTCGTGCTATTATTACAGATAACGGCACTCAGTTTGCCAGTCACATCGTCCAACAATGGGCCCCGGACAACAATGTCCGCATGCTTTTCGCCTTGAGGGGGCCAAAGGCCGCTGGGTAGATGAACTCCCAAGTGTCTCGTGGGACTATCGCACCACAACGCGTACCCCAACAGGCGAAACGCCTTTCTCTCTGGTATATGGCGCAGACGCGCTTCTGCCTATTGAGGCAGACCTCCCAACGATCCGCATGATCAACTTCACTGACGAAGCCAATGCTCAAGGGCGTCGCGCCAAACTCGACTTAATCGAGGAATTGCGCGAGGGCGCTCGCCTTCGCATGTTTGCCCTCAAATAGAGGCTCAGTCTTCACCATAATGCCAGGGTCAAGCCCAAGGCACTACAACAAGGGGGCCTTGCCCTGCTTAAGTCGGCCCTCACCGCTCGCGACCCCAAGCAGGGAGTCTTGCGACCTAACTGGGACGGACCTTATATTGTTCATAAACAAGTTCGCCCAGGAGTCTATGAACTACAAGACCATGATGGTCGTCTTCTTCCCCGCAACTTTCATCCGGATGACTTACGTCCATATTACATGTAAGTCCTCAGTCTTACGTCTTCAATTCAATAAAATACATATGTATTTCTCCCTCTTTTGCAGCATTACGTGGCATTATAAATGCCCTCTGAAATCGCCCTCTATACCCGACCGGTCAGACTGGCCACTCGCCTAAATCACGGCATCAGGCCTTGTCAGGTCTCACTTGCGCACCCACACAAAGGGAAGCTCCCTGCGGTCACGCCATGTAGTTGCGGGTCTCATCCCCAACTGACCTTCAACTCGCCCCGCCCCAAGGGTAACCCCCTTGCACTGCGGAAGGGTAACCCCCTTTTGGCTCCCTCAGTTAGGTCTATGTGTAAGTCGCCCTCGCGCGCCACAGTAGACCTTCCGCACGGACTCCTCCACACAGGTAGTTGCGGGTCTCATCCCCAACTAACCTTCAACTCACCCCGCCCCAAGGGTAACCTGTTGGAATTCTTGCGCACCAAGATGACCTGGGCTAGCTAAAGTAGCTAAGCACGGCTCAACTCACTCAACTGAGTGTTTGAGCTAGAGAGATGTGTATCTGCTCTTAGTGAGCTGATATGAGCTCAAGGAGCTCAATGGATGATTTAATATGTCTTGGACTAGCTCTATGTGAGCTTGGTACAAATGTGTCTAGGCACCTTTTGGCGAAGAGACGTGTCTCTTGGCGGAAAGGTGCGTAAATTGGTGAAAAGGTGTCGAAGAGGGCCAAGCACACCTTCGGCTTAGGCCGAAGGGTGCGTAGCACCCTTGGGTGCCGAAAGGGCACCCTAAGGGGGCCTTACACCCATTCGGCCATAGGCAAGGGGTGTGAGTGCCCCTTCGCCCTAGGTGCCTCTAGGCAAGGGGGTGCACCCCATGCCTTGCACCATTCGGCCAAAGGGACATGTCTCATGTCCCATGGCCGAATGGGCAAGGGGCATGGGTCACCTCCCTTGCCTCTTCACCATATTTGGATAATTAATTAATTAGTTAATTAATTTCCTATTAGACACAATTATTTATTTATTCCTTTTCTAATTAATTACTTAATTGAAAAGGCAAAAGGCATGAGACATGTCTCATGGACCAAGGGGCATTGGTTGCAGCCCTTGGTCCTAGGGACATGTTACTTCGCAAATGAAAGGGCATTGTGCCCTCTCATTGGCAGCCCATCCTCCTCTATAAATAGAGGGAGGATGCGCCATTTCTATCCATCCCACAACCAGCATTGGTTCTCTCTTCTCTCCTCATACTTCCTCTTCCAAGCTAGAAGGCATTCTAGGAGCATTGTGAGTGGAACTCACCTTGGAGACAAATCCTCTCCAATCCGCCCTTAAGGTGTTCCCCGAGCCGAGTCTTCTACATCAGCAAGGAGCAAGAATCTCTAAGATTCTTAAGCTGCGTCCAGAAGAAAGGTACACATCCTTAATCCTTTCTTCAGTATTATAGAATGCGAACATGAGAAGCATGTTAAAGACGATCCTAAAATCAACAAATGGTATCAGAGCTAGGTTCTCTTTGTGATACATGCTTACTTGTTCGACATGTTTATATGATACATGTTGGTTGAATTCGAAATAACATGTATGAATGTATGATTGTATGTAATCGGACTAGGGGTTATTCGAAGGGGTTATAGTCGTTTAAATGGAAAAGGAAGCATGAATGTTATATGTGTTTTGGATCATGCTTGAATGTTGTATGATGAAAATGGATGTATAACATGTTGACTTGCCTATTTGTTCCATGAATGATTAAATGAACCTAAAGAAAATGTGTGCCAAAGTTCTATATCACATTATACCTTGAGGTAATTGCCGGAATGTGCTCTGTCTAGGAGGTGGGTTTTAAGTGGGACCGTCTGTGACCCTCCATCTTTCCTGGGAGCGCTCCTCTCGTGGTTCCTAAGGTCCATGTGTGACATAGACTTGGCATGCATGTGACATTTATTCTTTACCTAATTTAAGAATTTCAGCCCCTTGATAGTCTTAATACTGGTTTTGTACCACTATGATGGACTTGAGGGAATTGAAGCTTAAATTAAGTGAGGGAACATACGTCTATTGAAACAAGAGATTCTACCTTAAGATAGTTCAAGTACTTGTACGGTGAACTTGAAGGACTTGAAACTTGATTCAATTGATGAGACACTTCATTAAACTAAGGTCTCTAGGGACCCCGTCAAGCTAATATAATGCTGTCTAAGGAAGTGGTACTTAAGTGAGACCGTTTGTGACTCCACCAACGACCTGGGCATTGTATTAAGGAGACTTATGGGTGATGAGACTAAGGTTTAAGTGAAGTGCTATGGTTGTTACGATCACGCATGAGTGCGTGATTCAGGCCTTCTTGGAGGGTCAAGTGAGGTTATAAACTGATGTATGCTTGGTTGCCCATTGATTGATTGAATGTATAGGCTTGTTAAGGGTATGTTCATAAAATGGCAAAGTTATACTTAGGCGTTTCTGATCGGATGCTATATGCATACCTTTTGCTACGTCTGGGTATAAACTAAGTTATTTCATGAACATATTGCTTGAATAAGTCTAATTGTGTGAATTGGAATCTAAAACATGTGAATTGCATATTTGTAGATGGCTACTAAGAACATAGTAGCAGAGTTGAACCGTGACCTCAAATTGGATGGTGAAAACTATCTAATTTGGCAGCAGAAGGTCAAGTTCATCTTAACTGAGCAAGAGACACTTGAGGTGCTCGACGCTGAGGTCAACCCCCCGGAAGAAGGGGGAAGTAGGGTGGCTTATGAAGCCTACCTTAAAAAGAACTCTATGTGTAGAGTCACACTCTTGTCCACAATGGTGGATGAGATCATGGTGGAGTTCTCCATGGTGCCAAAGGCATCTGGGATGCTGTGAAGGCCAAGTATGGAGATGTTTCCGTGGAGAAACAACGCTCAATGATACTAAGGTTTGAGAACTATGGTAAACGAGCAGATCACACCATGAGTGCCCACCTTCGTGAGATGTCACGAATGATTCATCAGCTTAAACAAGCTGGGCACGACCTCACCGACGAGCAGCAGGTGCAAGCAATAATAAGGTCCTTACCTGATGAGGAGTGGCAGTTGATGAAGGTCAACTTACGCCACAACCCTCAGATTAAGACCTTTGATGACATCGCCCGTCACCTTTACTTGAGGCTGAAGTAATGGCTCTCAAGGACCACTCCAAGGCATATGTTGCCAATACCTCCGATAACAACGGGGGTAAAAAGAAGAAGTGGTTCAAGGGTGGGAAAAAGGGCGGCTTCAAAGGCAAGGGTAAGGGAAAAGGCAAAGGAAACGGGCCCGGGAAGAAGAAAAGGGACGCTTCAAGCTCAAGTGCTTCAACTGTGGCAAGAAAGGACACTTTGCAAAAGATTGCAAAAGTGCACCTAAGGTACATTTTGAACCTTCTACTTCAATAGCACATGTGACGTCATGTACTATGCTAACTGAAAGCAATTCTTTGTGGATTGTTGATTCAGGAGCAACAGACCACATAGCTCGGGACAAGTCCTGGTTTGTGGCGTACCGCAAGCTCCCAAGAGGTGTGAAGCACGTCTCGGTGGGGAATGATGCAAAATTAGAAGTAGTTGGAATAGGAACCTGTAAGGTTCCCTTGTGTAATAGATATTTGTATCTTGTGGACACATTATATGTACCTAATATTTGTAGAAATTTAATTTCTATTTCTGCCATGTTGAAGTACAATTATTGCTTTCAATTCTTTAATGATAGTGTAACTATATTAAAGAAGAATCAAGTTCTCACAAAATGCTTAATTAATAATGGACAATATGAGTTATGGCCCGATGGCCATTCTGTTGTAACTCCTAGTTGCAACGTGACTAAAGTTATAGATCAAAATCTATGGCATGAACGGTTGGGACATATAGGACAAGATAGGATGAATAAGTTAGCCAAAAGTGGCCTGCTTGAATCCTTGACCAAGGTTGTCCTACCAACTTGTCAACCTTGCTTAGAAGGCAAGGCAACGAGAAAGCCCTTTGGGAGGGCAACTAGGAGAACCGAGGCACTAAGTTTAGTCCATTCTGATCTTTGTGGACCTATGAGAATTGAATCTAGAAATGGGTTCAAGTACTTCATCACTTTTACGGATGACTGTACACGATTCACCCACGTCTTCTTACTCAAAACAAGGCAGAGGCCTTAGCATATTTTCAGAAATATGTACACTTGGTTGAGAACCAAGTAGATAAGAAGGTGAAGTCCTTAAGGACTGACAGAGGTGGTGAGTACAGTTCACTTGCATTCAAGGCCTTTTGTGAGTCAAAAGGCATTGCTAGAGAGTTCACCCTTTCTTGGACACCCCAAAGAAAATGGTGTGTCCGAAAGAAAGAACCGAACTTTGATGGACATGGTACGTTCCATGATGGCTAAAGCCAACCTGGATGTGACCTATTGGAGTGATGCGCTGCTATGTGCGGTGCACATTCTCAATAGGGTACCTACCAAGGACATCGACTCCTCTCCATATGAGTTATGGATGAAGAGGACCCCGAACTTAAGCTACTTGCGGCCTTGGGGTTGCTTAGCTTACGTACATGTTCCCGATCATCCGTTGGGAAAATTGGGACCAAGAGGAAAGAAGTGTGCTTTTCTCGGGTATTGTACGGAATCTAAGGGCTATGTGTTCTTGGATCTCAGTTTAAAGAAGGGTTTGGTGTTTGATGCAAGAAACGCCAAGTTTGTGGAAACGGAGTTTCCAAAAGTTGGCGAAAGTGATGATCTAGCCTCAATAGGCCCGATCCTAGAAGAAGATCAACCGGCACTTCACAAGTGCCTTACAAGGATCTGACCTACCCAGCAGGGAGTACCTCAACTAGAACAAGCCGAGGCTTCCTGCATGAGCCCATAAACATGGACTCAAATGAACAGGATCCTGAAACCGAGGGATTTGTTCAAGAGGGAGTTGAGGTACTTCAAGAGCCAACACCTCCACCCCAGCTTGAGAAGATCAACTCGAGTCCAAAGCACCTAAAAGGTGGGGACTATCGGAAGGTGAGACATACTTGGTCTCGTGCGAAATCGATGAGCCAAGTAATGTCAAAGAAGCTCTTGAAGGGGCACGAAAGAAGAATGGCTAAAGGCAATGAATGATGAGTTGCATTCAATGCATGAAAATGAGGTATGGGAATTGTCTGATCTTCCTCGTGGCCGAAAGGCGATCGGCAATAAGTGGGTTCTTAAAATAAAGAAGAACTCTGATGGAAGTATCGAAAGGTACAAGGCCCGGTTGGTGGCCAAAGGCTTTACACATAAGGAAGGTGTTGATTTCAAAGACACTTTCTCTCCTGTTGTAAAGTTTAATTCCATCAGATTGCTACTTGCGATAGTGGCAAACTTGGACCTTGAGTTGCATCAGATGGATGTGACCACAGCCTTCCTCAACGGTGAGTTGAGTGAAGAGATCTACATGAAACAACCCGAAGGGTTTGTACAAGTAGGTCAAGAAGACAAGGTATGTAGACTAAAGAAGTCTATATATGGTCTCAAACAAGCTTCAAGACAATGGTACTTGAAGTTTCATCATGCAGTCACAAGCTATGGCTTTGTGATGATGCATGAGGACCACCGTGTGTACTTGTTCTTCAAAGAGTCCAGCTTTTGCCATTATGACATTATATGTCGATGACATTTTAATTGCAAGTAGTAGCTTGGAGTTGTTGCTCGCCATCAAAGGATGGTTGTCCTCCACCTTCAAAATGAAGGACCTGGGGGAAGCTTCTTATATCCTAGGTGTTAAGATACATCGGGACAGAAAGAAGCATATGTTAGGCCTTTCACAAGAGCTTTATATCGATAAAGTTCTTGAGAGGTTTAACTTGACCAACTCTAAGCCAATGAACACCCCACTTGCATATGGTTGCAAAATTGGAGAGGACTTATGTCCTAAGACTCCAAAAGAGAAGGAAGAAATGACTAAGATACCTTACCTTAGTGCCATTGGTAGCCTTATGTACGCCATGATTTGTACACGGCCAGACATAAGTCAAGCGGTCGGTTTGCTTGCTAGATATTCTTCGAACCCTGGCATGGAGCATTGGAAGAATGTCAAAAGGATTCTTAGATACCTTAAAGGTACTAAGGATTATTGGCTATGTTATCAAGGAAAAACCCTTGGTTTACACGGCTATTCCGATGCCGATTGGGGAGGAGATAGAGATTCTAGCAAATCTACAAGTGGTTATATTTTCTTGCTGAATGGGGGCGCTACTACTTGGTGTAGTAAGAAACAAACCCGCATGCAGCCTTATCAACCATGGAGGCAGAATGCTTTCTTGTGCCTCGGCTGTCCAGGAAGCCCTGTGGCTTGGTTATTTTCTTAAAAACTTGGAGTCAATGGTCAAAATAAGTAAGCCCATTACTATCTACAGTGATAGTATGGCAGCTATGGCCTACACCAAGGACCCCAAGTATCATGGAAAACCAAACACATTAGCATGAAATATAATTTCGTTCGAGATGCAGTTGAAGAAGGTGAAGTCAGAATTGAATACATCTCAACAGACCTTATGGTGGCAGATCCTCTCACTAAGCCATTGCCACCCATTGTGTTTGCTCGTCATGTCCGAGCAATGGGTCTTAGGAGATTGTAAATATACTAATTGTTGTATGACTTCCACCACTTTGGTGTCACACATGTATATATGTATAATGATGATCAATAAAGACGTTACTTGATGTCATTTACTTGGTTCCATTAATAACACACAATGAACAAAATGAACATGTCCACCATAGGCATTGAGAATGACTTTCTCACACCAAGTCATTCGCCCTTGATCTTAAGTAGACCAAGGATGAGACTACCAAAGGCTCAATAGTGTGTTGTTTCTTCAAGAAACATGTGACATGCAAAGTTACTCTATTGAGTGGGAGTCATGTTACAACACATGACACTTTGGTATACTTTTATGTCGCCTTGATTTGAATAATCAAGATGAGGTGCTCGCACTGATTTTGTATGACACTGATACATTCTAGCCTATGTGTGTGTGTAAGCTCGGGCTTGCACAGAAATTTCATGGCTTGTGACATGTCCTCCTTTTATATGTTAGAAGGAGCACACTCTGAGGTGTTTTAAGAGGGAGAAATGACACACCCCTCATTCTAAGTGATATCACTCCAAGTGGGAGTGGTGTTTGTAAAACACCCTAAGAAGTGTTAATAGAATCTTTGTGAGTATGTTGCAAAGATCCTACGACCATGAAATTCGACCAAAAGAAGAATTTAAGCAAGTTGTCTCTAACCTTGCGTAGTGTGAGAATTCTTCGATTGGACCCTTAATCACTTTAACTCGCTGTTAATGATTCACATTGACAAAGTTACTTTGATTGGTTGTCGAAGGTCGCAGATGAATGCGGCTGGAGTATCCTCCTTTTGGGTAACTAAATCTATATGGATCATTAAGAAGGTAGAGTGTAAAGGAAAGACAAGTGAAACTTTGTACGTGAGTCCTAAATTCAACCTTTGAGCTCACATGTTGCATTGGTGCAACATGATAAGGTCTGAATTGGGGATAATACGAATTAAAGAGTACTGACACTTAATACAGTCATCATTAAAAATGAAAGAGACTGACTGTGGATAAGAATACGTGCCATATGTCTTGGGGTTCTAAAGGCACTACTTGAAGTAGTTCAAGTAAAGCTTGAAGATGTTCAAGCATGTCTTGTTAAGTTCAAGAAAATTTGAATAACACACAAACACTTGAAGTGTTCAAGTGAGTTTGAGAGGACAATCTTCCATTTGAGAGTCTAACAACCTCAATGGAAGAGGTACGGTGTGGATGCCTTAAGGTCGCACTCACAACTCCTTTTATATAGTTTGTCAAAGTGTTTGGTTTAGTATGAGGAAGTGTTTTATTCGAGTGGGAGCTTGTGCTCAAAGATCATCATTGGTGCGAGTGGGAGTTTGTTGGAATTCTTGCGCACCAAGATGACCTGGGCTAGCTAAAGTAGCTAAGCACAGCTCAACTCAGCTCAATCTGAGTGTTTGAGCTAGAGAGATGTGTATCTGCTCTTAGTGAGCTGATATGAGCTCAAGGAGCTCAATGGATGATTTAATATGTCTTGGACTAGCTCTATGTGAGCTTGGTACAAATGTGTCTAGGCACCTTTTGGCGAAGAGACGTGTCTCTTGGCGGAAAGGTGCGTAAATTGGTGAAAAGGTGTCGAAGAGGGCCAAGCACACCTTCGGCTTAGGCCGAAGGGTGCGTAGCACCCTTGGGTGCCGAAAGGGCACCCTAAGGGGGCCTTACACCCATTCGGCCATAGGCAAGGGGTGTGAGTGCCCCTTCGCCCTAGGTGCCTCTAGGCAAGGGGGTGCACCCCATGCCTTGCACCATTCGGCCAAAGGGACATGTCTCATGTCCCATGGCCGAATGGGCAAGGGGCATGGGTCACCTCCCTTGCCTCTTCACCATATTTGGATAATTAATTAATTAGTTAATTAATTTCCTATTAGACACAATTATTTATTTATTCCTTTTCTAATTAATTACTTAATTGAAAAGGCATGAGACATGTCTCATGGACCAAGGGGCATTGGTTGCAGCCCTTGGTCCTAGGGACATGTTACTTCGCAAATGAAAGGGCATTGTGCCCTCTCATTGGCAGCCCATCCTCCTCTATAAATAGAGGGAGGATGCGCCATTTCTATCCATCCCACAACCAGCATTGGTTCTCTCTTCTCTCCTCATACTTCCTCTTCCAAGCTAGAAGGCATTCTAGGAGCATTGTGAGTGGAACTCACCTTGGAGACAAATCCTCTCCAATCCGCCCTTAAGGTGTTCCCCGAGCCGAGTCTTCTACATCAGCAAGGAGCAAGAATCTCTAAGATTCTTAAGCTGCGTCCAGAAGAAAGGTACACATCCTTAATCCTTTCTTCGGTATTATAGAATGCGAACATGAGAAGCATGTTAAAGACGATCCTAAAATCAACAGCATATGTAACCCTGCAAAAGCAGAAAGATAGCAATATACAGAATATATGCAACAGAATACAGAACATCGTGCATGTAATAAAAACAGATCAGAATACCGAAGGATGTGCGATACTAAATCGCCATAAACCCTTATAACCAATCAGAACGACAGCCTCCCTCTAAGGGAGTCAGAAGCCGAAGCTATTACAGAAGCATGGTGCACCAGCTGGGGTAGCGAACCCACAACTGTCGTAGAGTTAACAGACAAAGTATGCCACAAGGCATACACCTACAGACGTAGGGTTAACAGACAGAGTATGCCATAAGGCATACTCCTACAAATTACAGAACGTACCTTAAAGCACAGATTTCTGAAATACCTGCAAAACAGAAATGCAACAACACATACACCTACAGACTACAGAATATGCCCTAGGCATATAATACCGAAATACTAGCAGAACAGAAAGTGAAACTAAACATACACCTATCTTACCAAAAAAATAGCAGAACCAAACCCTTACCTCACAAATCCAGAGTATTTGACCGATTCTGGACGATTTCCAAACCACGACCCGAAATTCCAAAGCCCCTCTTTTTCTCACCTCAGAACCTCAGAATCTATCAAACCAAGTTGAATTAGAATCCTTATCGACCACAGTACCAAACTACACCCCCGACCCCAAAATCAAAAATCCGGCAGAATTTCCGTAAAATTCCAGATTTCCACAGAAATGTCAGAATTCAGAACCAACTTAGGCAATGCAAGATTATACATTGATAAACGTAATTCAATAAGCAGAACTGATCAAATCCAACCTTAAACCCTTCATTACCCGACATTTTCCGATAAACTCGCATAATTGCAACTTTTCCAATTCTTATCCGAATTCAACGTTTCAAACTTCGAACCACTCCTAAATTCAACCCCAATACCATTTTAACATCCAAATCAACCAAAACCAAACTCCAACCTAGATAAAGAATCATTCCAAAATTCGGTTCTTAACCAACTTTTTATCCAACTTCCAATTCAATCCATTCAAGCTTCCAATTAATCAATCTAACCACCAATTTCACTTCTAAACCAAGAATGCTATCCAATTGCATCCAAAACAACAAAATCCAACATTGAACATCAACATACAAAATCGGCCAAATGGGGTTTCCAACCCAACTTGTTTTCCATCAAATTGAACCCATACATAAACTTAGAATCATGCTAGGATTAACATACTTGAAGCATGAAGCAAGATAACAAACACACATCATTTTGGAAATTATCCATAAATTCGGCCAAAATAGAATTCTTCATCCAAGATGTGTTTTCCAAAATCCAACCCTTGATTAACACTCCCCTACTACCCAAGAACAACATACTAAAAGATGGGAGGAAGAGAATCATCCTAGCTTATAGCTAAGAACAAACCCAACAAATGCCAAAACTCCTCTTTTCATCACTAATCTTCCAAACTAATGAGAAAAGAGAGCTTAGGGAGGTACTTACCACATGAAGGACCCAATTCCTCTTTGATTCCAACTAAAAAGAACTTCAAGCTTGGAGGTTGAGCTCCCATGGAGGCGTCAGCGGGAAGAAGAGGAAGAAGAAGAGAAGTGAAAATGAGTTATAACTCATTTTATGAAATATTATGTCATAATATATATTTCTCCTCTTTAACCCATACTTCTCCACTTTAAACAAGAAAAAGCCAAGTGTCCTCTAACTCATCCCAAATCTGCCGAAAAGATCAGCTGCAGCCCATGCTGAAATAATTTTCTTTTGTAACCAAATACAAATTAACTCCCAATTTTTCCGAAAGTTCCAATTCTTTTTGCCCAAAAATAATTACCGAATTCCAAAATAAATGAAACTTGGACACAACCCTCAGAATATTATGACATTCACAGAACATTTTTCAAAAGTTCATTTACCATTCCGGAGTGTCCTACCGAGTTCGCTGAACCCGAACCAAAACCCGACGTGCGAGCGTGTCAACCAGAACCGAAATTCCGTCTCTCCAAAATTCTACAAAAATACCCATAAATTCCATCTTAATTTATAACACAACTTACCCCAAAGCCGTCAGAAAATTTCCATCCCGAGCCCCGGGATTCCCGTCCCGAGCCCCGGGAGTCGCCCGGAACCGAACGTCCCGTCCCAAATATTAAACTCCACAAACACCTCCGGGACATTCTCACGACTCCAAAACTGCAAACGGCTTCCCAAACTGAGGTCTCGAGAGTGCTACCGAGCCCGCTGTACATCCCGAGACGACCCCGACAACCCCCCGGCGCCAGAAAAATATTTTCGGCGGAAACGTCCGGGGGACCCACACGACCTCAAATACGGAAGGGTTCGCCAAAATGATACTCGGATAGGGCTCGGGAGCCGCCTGAACGCCGAAAAACGTGACCCGCAGGCCAAAACCGGAGCCCCGGGTCACCCGGTCGCAACCCGCTCGGGGTGACCGTAACACAAGGGCTTACTCCCTGAAAAATTGCCTGGAAGGTCTCTGAGTGAGTCACCATCGCGGGCCCCAGCAGACTTTCCAACATGGAGAAATCTCATCCATGGTCTTCAAAGGCATCGCCTCTACAAACCCTAAACAGGTCCTCAAACTTGTCTCAACAAGTGATCCATACCTCAACTTGTCTCAGCAAGTGAACCCGCAAATTATCTGGAAGGATATATGTGGCTCCGCCGTTGCGGATTTTAAGTGCCTCGCCACTATGAACTCAAGCTGAGTTTCCAGTTTCTTAACAAGTGATCTCTGTGGCTTCGCCGTTGCGAACCCCAGTAGACTTCTCTCCACAAACGGGACTTAGCTTATGGCTGTTAACCTAGCTAACGTACCCTACACTGCTATCACGAAATAAAAGCAAAGCTACAAGCCAATGAAGGTAAAATGAAATTTTACTTCATCTACTGTTATCAAAATTATGCATGAATGCAGGTGTCCTTTATGCACAAAAAAGGGGGGCGTCCACATGTTGGAGCCTCCACCTTAGTCCAACAGGGCATACCAGGCTTCGCCCATCTTCTTTCCCTGCTCCCCCCAGTCGAGCAGGGCCTCTACTGTTGGATCACTGGTGTTAGCAGCATCCAGAATCCCAAGACTCAGCTCTGGGAACGCCTTCTCCACTTGGAAGCGGCATCGCAGCCAGCCCTCCTCGTAGGCTTGCGCCCCTGCTTCACCTTGAGCTTGGATCTCACCAAGCTTCTCCATTAGTCGAGGCATCCGCTCAGGGATGGGCACCTTGATGGAAGAAGAGGACTCTTGATCCTCATCTGCAAAGGGAGCGAGGCCCAAAGCCTTCTCCATCTCCCATACTGAGGCCACCGCCTTCTCAAGGTCAGAGGTGACCTCCAGGTGTGCCTTCATGGCGACCTCAGCAGCAAGCTTGCCCTCCTCTATTTTCTTCTCTGCCAACTGGGCCTGGGCAATGGCCTGGCGCTCCACTTCCTTGGTCGCAGCCCTCGCTTGCTCGACTTCAGCCTTCGCTGCTAGGAGGGACTCCTTCAGGACAGCATTCTCAAGCTGCTGGGCTTCCAACACTGCTGCCTGTTGAAGAAAGCGATGCTTTGCAGTATCAATTAGGCTGGCCTGCTCCCACCGATACAGCCTGCTAGCCGTCCTCTCCTTGTTGACATAGTCACACCAACTCTCCAGTTGGGCCACACGCTTGGCGTGCTCCTCTTGGCGCTCTTTCTCCCTTCTCTGGGAGGCCTCCAGCTCCCTCCTGAGGGCTGCAATCTCTGCTACCTGGGCGTCGTCCCGTTTGTTGGCATACTTCAGAAAGTCATGCCACTGCTCCATGGCAGCATATCCTTTGACGGCACCCTGCATTCATGTTACACCCACCCCGACGTTCTGTAACTTTCCGGCGAGTGTCGACCGGAATTGCGAATAACATTGGGTTATGATAATTTATCAAAATTCAATGTTTGGATGTGATTTTGGTGTTTTTTATAAGTGTTACAAGTGTCGGACGATTTTCGGTGATAACTGTTAATTTTGGAAAAAAAATTAGAAATTCCAAAAGTCTGGTTTGACCTTGTTACACCCACCCCGACGTTTTGCCTTTTACGTAAATATCGGAAGATTAAGCCATCACTAATCAAAGGAAGGTCAAATACTGTAATTTTCAGATCACATATGACTTGTGATTATTTTATGGAATCAGTATTTGAATGTTAATTATGTGGTTAATTAAGTGTTTTGCGTAGTGGGAAAACTGGTACGGTCACCCCGAGCGGATTGTGACCTGGGTGACCCGGGGCTTCGGTTTTGGCCTGCGGGTCATGTTTTCGGGCGGTCAGCGAGCTCCCGAGTCTTACCTGGGGATTATTTTTGGGAATCCTTCTGGATTTGAGGTCCTACAGGTACCCCGGACATTTCCGCGGAAAATATTTTTCCGGGGCCGGGACTTGTCTGGGGACGTACAGCGGGCTCGGTAGCGCTCCCTGGACCTCGGAAAAGGAAACCGTTTGCATATTTGGGATCGTGGGAACATTCCGCACCTTTTTACGGAGTATATTTTTTGGGACGGGACGTTCGGTCCCGGGCGACTCCCGGGGCTCGGGACGGGATTCCCGGGGCTCGGGATGGAAGTTTTTCGACGGCTTCGGTGTTTGACGTGTTATTTCACGAGACGGTTTTTATGGTAATTTTTGTGGATTTTTGGCATGGCCGGATTTTGGTTCGGGTTTTCACGCGCGTACGTCGGGAATGACGCGGTTGGCATTGGCGCGGGATTGGCGCGCCAACACTTGGCATTTCAGCTTCTTTTTGGATTATGGTGAGTCATGGGTATGACTATTTTGTCATGGGACAAGTGTCCCATGACTCACCACAATTTTAACATAAAAGAGAGCATTTTATGCCAAAAATGCCAAATTAATCACATTTCTTCTTCTCTCTCACTCATCCGCCATCTTCTTCTTCCTTCAAGCTCCCAAGTGTTCTTCATCCATGGCTGATTTCATCAAGGATTGGGCTTAAGATTTTGGTAAGCTTCTCTTCTCCATGTTCTTAGTAAGTTCTTGAACTCTCTTCATTGGCTGGCCAGAATATTTCTCTTGTGTTCGTGGCTGATTCTGTCCTTCTGTGTTTCGAATTGGCTTTGGTGGTAGTTAGAAGAAATCTTCCTTAACCTCTTGGCTACAACTTTTCTGAAGGGGCCATGGTCCAAAAACGTCGGGAAGACCTCCAATTCTGAGCTGCACGAAAACGGGTCTGCTGTGATGTTGGTGCTGAAAACTCAAACTTGAAGTTTCGGGTTTTGAGGTTTAACAAGCTGGGTTTAATCTTTTGGTAAGCTTTTCTTCTTCATGTTTTAGCAAGTTTGAAGCATGAATTTTGGTTGGAAAAGAAGAGTTGAAACCGAATTGAGTTTACTCCTTGCTATGTGTTGTGATGATTCTCTTGATTCCATGTTTAAGTATGTTGTTCTTGGTATGGAGGAGAGTATGAATCAAGGTTTAGAACACCATGTTTAAAGAAAAACCCTAATTGCCGAAGTTGAAAATTCTAACTTGGTGATTAGTGGTGTTCTTGAATCATGCTCTTAATATGTTGTTCCTAGCATGATTCTAAGGTGTTGTATGGATTCAATTTGGAAGTAAGCATGTTGAGTAAAAAATACCCAAATGGCCGAATTCAATTGGTTAGGGTTTTGGTTGATTTTGGGTGATTAAGGTGTAATTGGTTAGTAAGCATGCTTAAGAAGTGAAATTGGTGGTTAAAGTAAGCAATTGGAACTTTGAATGGATTGATTTGGATGATGGGTAAAAAGTTGGTGGTTGGCCGAAAATTGAAATGAAACTTTAGTTAGGTTGGTGTTGTGTTTTGGATGTTTTGGATGGTGAATTGGTATTGTGGGTGGAAGTAGGTTCGAAATGATGTTTGGAACGTCATTTTCGGACGATAGGTGGAAAAGTTACCTTTTTGCGGGATTGCGGGTAAAAGTGTCTGGAATCTGGATTTTATGATTTGGATGTGTTTGTGGATGTTTTGGGTAAGGATGTTCTAGCTCGGTTTGAGAAACCGAGCTTTCTGTGGAATTTTGCGAAAAAGTGCGGGATTGTGCGGGTTTGGGTTCCAGGGTCGTGTTTTGGTAGTTTCTGACTGCTGTTTGGTTGTTCAGCTTGTTTCGGTGTTGGTGGTGTAGTGCGGGACTTCAAAAGTCACTTTACCACTTTTCGGGCCGGGAGCCGGGTTTTCCCGGGGTTTTGCTGCGAGGTGTAGGTGACCTCAGTAGAGTTCCATTTGGCCAAGGTAAGGGGTTTAATTTCCTTAATGCACATTTCATGTGTATTAGGTTAGTTAAGGGCTAGTACTTGGGTCGAGGGTTGGGCCGGTGACTCCGGGTCTAGTCACATGGTACGTAGTGGTCTGCAGGTTTTGCTTAAATATGGGTTGGACTTTTATCATATCGGACTTGCTTATCGGGGGTCGACAACGGACCCATATTTATGTTGGTACGTGAGAAGTCCGTGAGTTCGGCTGACGGGGACGCCGGGACCTAAGCCGGTATGCCAACCGTGGTCGTTAACTCACGATGTTATGTGTTGGCTTTATGCCGTTTTGGGTCCGACAGTTAGGGGTGATATCTCCCTCGCTGGTACCACGCGTTATGACCCGATCATCAGTGTGAGCTTAACAAGCCGCTGTAGGGTGCTGTCGAGGGTTCGGGGAACCTTTGTATTGGTGTACCACCTGTCCGACGGGACTTAAGAGCATCATCACATATGCATGTCATAATCCTGATATATTTAGGACTGTATTATTTAGTTCATGGCATTCTAACCCTTTTATGCAGGAAATGTTTTTAAAGGTTTTACCACTACCGTACCTACCCCCTTACGGAGTTCTTTCGAGAACTCACCCCCACTTATTATGGTTTCAGGGGATCCGGGCAAGCGACTGCGGTGTAGATTTCCCGCAGTTATCGTTGTGCGTTTTTGGCTATAAGGTACTATTTGTTAAGTTGGGGGTGTTTTTCTCGTTAGATACTCGTGTGATCTTTTTGAGTTGGGTTTGACATATATTCTCCTGTTTATGTTCAGCAGCACAGCAGTACTAGCTAGCAAGGTATATTTACTGTTTTGGACTCGGCTCTGTAAATGTTCTGCATGTAGGTTAGTTTCAGTACTTGGGTTGTATCTTATTCGTAGGAAGTTTCCGGCCCTACGAAGAGGGCGGAACTTCTTCTGCCTGTATATCTTATCTGCTTTTTCACGAGCGCGATATTCTGTAAAACCACTAACGTGTCTCGGGTGCAGGTTTAGGACTAGAAAGATGTCGTAAAATCTGCAACACGACTTAACCTTAAAACTGAAAGGAAAACGTTTTAAGGGTTGGGTTTCGGGTCCACTCAAAAACTATTTAAGAGAACTCCGCGTTCACCCGCCGCCGTCTTCGCAAGCTTCCGCAACCACTCGACAACCGCGCTTCCGGTGTTCCGGGCGGTGGGGTGACAATTTGGTATCAGAGCTCTGGTTGTACATGTCCATGTGCCAGCGAGGACGCTGGGCTCCCTTTGGGGGGTGGATGATGTTGCTCATCCCACATGGTAGAGCTATGGGAGAAATCATACCTTTATAAGGGTGGTTGCTCCGTAGTTTCTTCAAGACGCGTTTTACCTGGCGGGCTTACCACCTAGTGTGGCAGACTAAGCGGGCCAGAGTAAGAACAAATCCGTGCGGGCTGGGCCCAAAGCGGACAATATCTTGGCATGTACACGGTCCGTCTGTATCAATTTGGTATCACAGCTTCGCATAAGGGAAGAGGACATTCCCAAAACTGCTTTCCGCACTCGGTACGGGCATTATGAGTGCACCGTCATGCCATTTGGTTTGACGAACGCACCAGCTGCATTCATGGACATGATGCACCGGGTGTTCCGCCCGTATCTGGATTCCTTTGTGATAGTCTTCATCGACGACATTCTTGTCTATTCTCCCGATGAGGAATCACATCAGGAACACTTGAGGACTGTACTGGAGACACTTGCGCACAACCAGTTGTACGCCAAGTTCTCTAAGTGCGATTTTTGGATGCGGGAGGTATCTTTTCTGGGTCACATCGTAGGAGAGCATGGTATTTCAGTGGATCCGGAGAAGACCAAGTCAGTTGAGGAGTGGAGGCAGCCACGGACGGTCAAGGACATACGGAGTTTCCTGGGTTTGGCAGGGTACTATCGCAGGTTTGTACCAGGATTCTCCATACTTGCATCACCGCTCACTAAGTTGACCAAGAAGGTCAGCCGTTTGTTTAGTCCTCAGCCTGCGAGGACAGCTTCCAGGAACTCAAGCGGTTATTGACACATGCTCCGATTTTGAGCCAACCAGACCCGACACTACCTTACGTGATCTTTACTGACGCGTCAAGGACGGGACTCGGTTGCGTGTTGATGCAAGGGCAGCATGTCATCGCGTATGGGTCGAGACAGATGCGACCACATGAGCAGAACTACCCGACGCATGACTTGGAGTTAGCTGCGATCGTTTACGCTCTCAAGCAGTGGAGGCACTACTTACTCGGCAACAGGTTTCAGATTTTCACCGACCATAGGAGTTTGAAGTATCTGTTCACACAGAAGGATTTGAACATGAGACAACGACGGTGGCTCGAGTACATGAAGGATTATGACTGCACCATCGAGTACACCGCTGGCAAGGGGAACTCAGTGGCAGATGCTTTAAGCAGGAAGTACACGGGTATTGTAAATGGTGGGAATCTTGAGAACAAGGCCGAGGGGTCAGATCTGATGTTGCTTTGGCATCGGTGGGAGCGGTGGGAGCAAGCTCGGATCTGCACTTTGACAGTCCGATCGATTGGCTGGCCCGACATCCGAGAGGCACAGTCGAGACGTAGGCTTGAGGAAGCTCTCGGGAGAGGACAAAGGAGCCTTGCGACCACACTTTGAGTACAAGCGAGGATTGCTGTACTTCGAGTCGCCTCTATGTACCGGATGAATCGTCGATTCGGGATCGATTATTGGGAGAGGCGCACTCCAGCGGTTTGAGCATCCACCCCGGAGGTGAGAAAATGTACCACGACCTTCGATCTCACTTGGTGGCCAGGGATGAGAAGGGACATAGCCGCCTTTGTGGCGAAGTGTGCAACTTGTCGGCGTGTCAAGGTAGAGCACCGAGAAACCAGCTGAACGCTGCAGACTCTACCTATACCCGTCGGAAGTGGGGTAACATTACGATGGATTTCTGACTGGTTTACCTCCGACTAGAGCGCATCACGATGCTATTTGGGTCATAGTCGACCGGCTGACTAAGTGTGCACATTTTACGCCGATGCGAGTGACTGACTACTGGAGAAGCTTGCCCAGATTGTACATTCGGGAGATCGTGCGACTACATGGAGTACCGAGACTCCATCGTATCGATAGAGATCCACGATTTACCGCGAGGTTTTGGGGTGCCTTTCATAAGGCTCGGGCACGCGACTTCACCGAGCACGGCATATCATCCTCGACGGATGGGCGGTCAGAGAGGGTTATTCAGATTGTTGAGGATATGCTCAGGAGTTGTGTTCTGGATTTTGGGGGACATTGGGATCAGCACCTACCGTTAGTAGAATTCTCCTATAACAACAGTTACCAGGCTACTATCGGTATGGCACCTTATGAGGCACTGTATGGTCGGAGATGCATGACGCCACACTGTTGGACAGATGCCTCGGACAGGATGATGGTCCCGATAGAGGAGAAGATCCGTTTGATTCAGATGCGGATGAAGGCCGCAAATGATAGGACCACCTCATACGTTAACAAGAGACGCCGTAAGCTGGAGTTTGAGGTGGGGGACAGGGTTTGGTTGAAGGTTGCACCGACTCGGGGGACTGTCCGATTTGGCAGGCGGGGTAAGTTAGCCCCAAGGTATGTTGGTCCCTACGAGATTCTGGAACGTATAGGCAGGGTTGCCTACCGTTTGGCTTTACCTCCGAATATGTCTGGGGTGCATAACGTCTTCCATGTTAGCATGTTGAAGAAGTGCATTTTGGATACCAGTCAGATCATTCCGGTAGAGGAGGTTGAGCTCGAGCCAGATCTATCTTACCGAGAGGTACCGATAGCTTTTCTGGCCAGAGATGTTCGGAGACTTCGCAACAAGTCGATTCCGATGATCAAGGTTCAGTGGTCACACCACTCAGATCGAGAGGCGACTTGGGAGACAGAGCAGGATCTGATAAGTCGTTATCCGGACGAGTTCAGGCTGTTGAGATCACTCTTGGAGGACCAAGAGTCTTAGGGGGGGAGGTTGTTACACCCACCCCCGACGTTTTGCCTTTTCTGTAAATATCGGCCGGAAGGTCAAATACTGTAATTTTCAGATCACATATGACTTGTGATTATTTTATGGAATCAGTATTTGAATGTTAATTATGTGGTTAATTAAGTGTTTTGCGTAGTGGGAAAACTGGTACGGTCACCCCGAGCGGGTTGTGACCTGGGTGACCCGGGGCTTCGGTTTTGGCCTGCGGGTCATGGTTTCGGGCGGTCAGCGAGCTCCCGAGTCTTACCCGGGGATTATTTTTGGGAATCCTTCTGGATTTGAGGTCCTACAGGTACCCCGGACATTTCCGCGGAAAATATTTTTCCGGGGCCGGGACTTGTCTGGGGACGTACAGCGGGCTCGGTAGCCCTCCCTGGACCTCGGAAAAGGAAACCGTTTGCATATTTGGGATCGTGGGAACATTCCGCACCTTTTACGGAGTATATTTTTTGGGACGGGGCGTTCGGTCGGCGACTCCGGGGCTCGGGGCGGGATTCCGGGGCTCGGGATGGAAGTTTTTCGGCGGCTTCGGTGTTTGACGTGTTATTTCACGAGACGGTTTTTATGGTAATTTTTGTGGATTTTGGCATGGCGGATTTTGGTTCGGGTTTTCACGCGCGTCGTCGGGAATTACGCGGTTGGCGTTAGCGCGGGATTGGCGCGCCAACACTTGGCATTTCAGATATTTTTGGGTTGTGGTGAGTCATGGGTATGACTATTTTGTCATGGGACAAGTGTCCCATGGCCCACCACATTTTGGCATAAAAGACAAGTATTATGCAAAAAATGAAAATTAAATTAATTTCTTCTTCTTCCTCATCACTCATCCGCCAACTTCATCTCCATTTTCAAGCTCCCAAGTGTTCTTCATCCTTGGCTGAGTTCATCAAGGATTGGGCTTAAGATTTGGTAAGCTTCTCTTCTCCATGTTCTTAGTAAGTTCTTGAACTCTCTTCATTGGCTGGCCAGAATACTTCTCTTGTGTTCGTGGCTAAATCTGTCCTTCTGTGTTTCGAATTGGCTTTGGTGGTAGTTAGAAGAAATCTTCCTTAACCTCTTGGCTACAACTTTGCTGAAGGGGCCATGGTCCAAAAACGTCGGGAAGACCTCCAATTCTGAGCTGCACGAAAACGGGTCTGCTGTGATGTTGGTGCTGAAAACTCAAATTTGAAGTTTCGGGTTTTGAGGTTTAACAAGCTGGGTTTAATCTTTTGGTAAGCTTTTCTTCTTCATGTTTTAGCAAGTTTGAAGCATGAATTTTGGTTGGAAAAGAAGAGTTGAAACCGAATTGAGTTTACTCCTTGCTATGTGTTATGATGATTCTCTTGATTCCATGTTTAAGTATGTTGTTCTTGGTATGGAGGAGAGTAGGAATCAAGGTTTAATTTTGGAAGAACACCATGTTTAAAGAAATGCCCAAATTGACGAATTATTTGGTTAAGGGTTTTGGTTGATTTTGGGTGATTAAGGTGTAATTGGTTAGTAAGCATGCTTAAGAAGTGAAATTGGTGGTTAAAGTAAGCAATTGGAACTTTGAATGGATTGATTTGGATGATGGGTAAAAAGTTGGTGGTTGGCCGAAAATTGAAATGAAACTTTAGTTAGGTTGGTGTTGTGTTTTGGATGTTTTGGATGGTGAATTGGTATTGTGGGTGGAAGTAGGTTCGAAATGATGTTTGGAACGTCATTTTCGGACGATAGGTGGAAAAGTTACCTTTTTGCGGGATTGCGGGTAAAAGTGTCTGGAATCTGGATTTTATGGTTTGAATGTGTTTGTGGATGTTTGGGTAAGGATGTTCTAGCTCGGTTTGAGAAACCGAGCTTTCTGCGGAATTTTGCGAAAAAGTGCGGGATTGTGTGGGTTTGGGTTCCAGGGTCGTGTTTTGGTAGTTTCTGACTGTTGTTTGGTTGTCCAGCTTGTTTCGGTGTTGGTGGTGTAGTGCGGGACTTCAAAAGTCACTTTACCACTTTTCGGGCCGGGAGCCGGGTTTTCCCGGGGTTTCTTTGCGAGGTGTAGGTGGCCTCGGTAGAGTTTCCGTTTGGCCAAGGTAAGGGGTTTAATTTCCTTAATGCACATTTCATGTGTATTAGGTTAGTTAAGGGCTAGTACTTGGGTCGATGATGGGGCCCGGTGACTCCCGGGTCTAGTCACATGGTACGTAGTGGTCTGCAGGGTTTTGCTTAAATATGGGTTGGACTTTTATCATATCGGACTTGCTTATCGGGGGTCGACAACGGACCCATATTTATGTTGGTACGTGAGAAGTCCGTGAGTTCGGCTGACGGGGACGCCGGGACCTAAGCCGGTATGCCAACCGTGGTCGTTAACTCACGATGTTATGTGTTGGCTTTATGCCGTTTTGGGCCGGCGTTAGGGTGATATCCCTCGCCGGTACCACGCGTTATGACCCGATCATCGGTGTGAGCTTAACAAGCCGTAGGAGTCTTTGTCGAGGGTTCGGGAACCTTTGTATTGGTGTACCACCGTCCGACGGGACTTAAGAGCATCATCACATATGCATGTCATAATCCCGATATATTTAGGACTGTATTATCTAGTTCATGGCATTCTAACCCTTTTATGCGGGAAATGTTTTTAAAGGTTTTACCACTACCGTACCTACCCCCTTACGGAGTTCTTTCGAGAACTCACCCCCACTTATTATGGTTTCGGGGATCCGGGCAAGCGACTGCGGTGTAGATTTCCCGTTATCGTTGTGCGTTTTTGGCTATAAGGTACTATTTGTTAAGTTGGGGGTGTTTTTCTCGTTAGATACTTGTGTGATCTTTTTGAGTTGGGTTTGACTTATATTCTCCTGTTTATGTTCTGCATCACAACAGTACTAGCTAGCAATGTATTATTCTTGTTTTGGACTCGGCTCTGTAAATGTTACGCATGTAGGTTAGTTTCAGATACTTGGGTTGTATCTATTTCGTAGGAAGTTTCCGGCCCTACGAAGAGGGCGGAACTTCTTACACTGTATATTTTATCTGCTTTTCTGCGCGCGTGATATTCTGTAAAACCACTAACGTGTCTCGGGTGCAGGTTTAGGACTAGAAAGATGTCGTAAAATCTGCAACACGACTTAACCTTAAAACTGAAAGGAAAATGTTTTAAGGGTTGGGTTTGGGGTCCACTCAAAACCTATTTAAGAGAACTCTGCGTTCACCCGCCGCCGTCTTCGCAAAGCTTCCGCAACCACTCGACAACCGCTTGCTTGGTAAGGACACTACTTAGGTGTTCCTTTGGGCGAAATTTTGAGAAGAGATGGGGTGACACTTTTATGAAAATTGGAGGACCAAAGTGTAAAATATGGAAAAGTTCTGAAAATTGGGGTACTTTTGCAAGTTCTGAAAAGTTCGAAGACTTAGGTTGTAATTAAGAATAAATTCCCAACACTTGAAACTTTAGTGAAATAACTAAAGTTATTTGTATTTCTACGATTGGCGATTAAATCAAGTCTTCCGGATCGCTTGTGCGTCGGGGGCCACAGATATCTGATTTCCGTCGAGGTAAGGGGTTTAACTTTCTTAATGCGCATTAAATGTGTATTAGGTTAGTTAAGGGCTAGTACTGTGTCGAGGGTGGGGCCCGGTGACTCCGGGACTAGTTAATGTACGTAGTGGTTCGCAGTTTTTGGTTTCGGACTTATATTTATCGGGGTCGAAGACGGACCCATTTCTCGCTAGGTTATCTGGACTTCGCATATCGGGGTCGAAGACGGACCCATTGTTTGTTCTGCACGGCTTCGGCCGTTTCGTGATGCTTAGGGTCGTACGCCCTTTCGGCCGGTACCAAGCGGTTCGATCCCGATAATCGGTGTGAGCTTAACAAGCCGCCGTAGAGTCTGTCGATGGTCGGGGACCACTTGTATGGGCTTACCTCATAACCTCCCGACGGGACTTCTGAGCATCATGTTTCTGCATATCATAGCATTTATTAGGGTTGCTATTTCTGCTAGATCATTGCACGCTAACCCTTTGTGTAGGCAAAAACATTTTCAAAGTTTTGGTTTGACCATTTCGTACCTACCCCCTTACTGGTTCTTTCGAGAACTCACCCCCCCATGTTTACAATATTTTCAGGGGATCCGGGCAAATGACCTGCGGACTAGATTTCCACGGTGCTCGTTCTGCACTTCTGTTATTTTGAGGTATATTTGTGTTTGGGGGAATTTCTCGTTAAAATCCCTTCTGTATTATTATCTTTCTGTTAAGTCTGACGTTCTTCTCTGTGTGTGTTTAGCAGCAGCAGCGTCTAGTTGCGAGGTATAATTCCGCACTGTGGCTCGGCTCTGTAGAAGTAATGCATGTAGATACATTAGTACATTCATACTATCGGTCTGTATGTTTTGTGGGAGTTTCCGACCCTACGCAGAGGGCGGAACTTCCTCGGCCTGTATCTTTATTTTCCTGCTTCATTTTTTTTATACGCGATATCCTGTAAAAACCACTAACGTGTCTCGGGTGCAGGTTTAGGACTAGTAAGACGTCTTAAAATCTGCAAACACGTAACAACCTTAAAACTGAAAGAAAAATGTTTTAAGGGAAGGGTTTCGGGTCCACACCCTTTTAAGAGAAAATCCGCGATCACCCGCCGCCAATACCTCCAACCTCCGCAACTACGACGCTTCCGCCAGTTCCGGGGCGGTGGGGTGACAATTCAAGTTTATTTAAACGAAGGCAGAAAGAGGGCAAGCTAGACTTATATATAAAAGACCAGGAGTTGTCTTACCTGCAGGCTCTGTTGAGCTGCCTCCCTCATAAACTCAGCAGGGGAGTCCAAACTCCGCTCTGTCACCTCCATGTCATAGGGTGTGCGCAGCCCCTCCAGGTAGGATAGGAGAGTTTGCTCCCCTCCCCTTAGCAGTGAACTGCTATTCCTAAGAAGGAAGACTGGGTCCCACGCATCGCGCAAGAGCTTCCCTTCCCTCCTGTACAATCTAGCCTTGGCGCTCTCCCTCTTGGCTCTAAGGGTGGCCGGCTCCTCAGACCACTTGGGGACTGACTTGGCAACGACTCGCCTTCGCTCCAAGAAGTGGGACCATACCCCAGCCTCCTCCAGGACCTCGGTTCTGGTCCCCAGGTCTGCAGGGAAATCGGTCATGGTCCCTTGGTCCACTGGGACCTCGCGGGGCCCAAACTCTTGCCCAGAAGGTCCCGCACCTACAGCAGTTAAGGGCAGTACAACTGAGAGAATTGAAGCATAATCTAAAAACAAGAGAAACAAACTTTCAAGGACAAGAAACTTACCAGCAGGGGGTTGTCCCCATCCAATGGCCTCCAGCTGGCTGCTGGAAGGTTGGGCTACCTCCCAACCGCTTGCCTTCAGAGAGGACTGCGCCACCAATACAACCTCCTCAGGGGCTTCGCCATCGGAAGAGGAAGAAGTTTCCTCAATTCTCAGGATTTCTGCCACGACCACATGCCCGGGCACGTCTTCGCCTTGGGCTGGAGAAGGGCTCGCGAAGAGCCCACACACGAAGTCTTCAGCAGCAGCGTCCTCAAGGGAGATCGGCTGCACAACAGATATTGGCACAGCCTTTAGGGGAAAAGCAGCATCCGCTTGTACACCCTCTGGGCCCCCTGCAATGGGCGTAGCCTCTTCTTTGGTGGAGGAAACCTCCACCTCCACTCTCCTGGCCTCCTCAGCTGGCCTTTCGGCCTCCTGCACAACACTGGGGACCTCCCCAACAGGCTCTTCAGCCTCTTCAGTCAAAGAGGCTGCCACAGATCCCTCTACTTCAGCAGGCCCCTTGGCCTCTCCAACTGGCCTCGCCATATCTTCAGTAGAAGGGACCGCTGCAGATCCCCCCGCCCCAACAGGCTCCCTGGCCTCTTCAACAGCAGTAGGAGCACTCCCCTCTTTAGGCTGCGCTGCACTGGCAGCCACTCTCCTCTTTTTCCCTTGAGGGAACGCTGACGACTTGATGCCAGCCCTCTTCTTTGGAGGGTTAGGGGTAATGCGCCCCAACGCTTTGACAGCCCCAGCGGGGGCATCCTTCCCAAATGCACATGCCAGGTGCACTTGTTGGGCAATGCGCATAGACGCTCTCTTGCCCCGGCCTTTGCCAGAATCCGTAGAAGCATCTACAAACAGAAAGAAAACTTCAGACCAGGTTTTACTAAACCTCTTACACTTATGCAATATGTTTATATATGCAAAAAATACCTTTTTGCCCTGCCAACGCTGCGAAGAGGGAATCTACCACCGTCCCACGATGGGCTGGGGCCCATCCCTCGTATGGCGGAGGCACCTCAGGGTCCAGCACGAAGCCCGTGCTGATCCCAGCCCACCTCAGTGTGGTCTCATCCAGTTGGGCGGCCGAGAAGGGGAAGAGCTCGTCACAAGCGCTCCTTGTAAAAACGTCGTCCAACCACCCCAGCAGTTGGACGTATGCCCGCCACCGCACTCCTTCAGAAGACAATTCAGGCCTCCGCGCGATGCTTTGAACGGGTAACTGCGTCCTCGCCACAGGAAAGTCCCACGAATTGTCGCGGGGCAGGAAGAAGAAGGACCCGTGCCAGTTGTGGTAGGATTTGGGCGAGGCGGTTAAGGGAATGGAATGGTTGCCCCCAACATTTATGGGAGTGACGTAGAAAAACGCACTCCCACTTCTCAGCTCCAACCGGTAGAAACGGTTGAAGACATCAGCAATAGGCTTCACGCCAGCCATGTGGCAGGCAACAATGAAGCCCGCTATGGTCAGGAAGGTGTTGGGCGCCAACTGTGTTGGTGGCATCCCCCATTCAGCACACAAATCTTGCACCAACTGCGGAAGGGGAAACCGCAACCCCGCCGCAAGCTGTGCTATGTGCAAACACAGCACCTGATTCTCCATATTCTCTGCAGTAACGGGCCAACCCATCGCCCGACAGATGCCCGAGGGGGACGAATATACCGGCACTTTCTCCACAGGCCAGAAAGCCTCCACCATATCCTGATGGATCTTGTCAAATTTTACAATGGTCTTCTCCACGGTGGCGAGCACTGGACGAACGGCTTCTTTGGACTCCATTTCTGCAAAAAGTAGAGCAACAGGCATATAAATCGGAATAGCCCAAACAGGGGCATTTCATCAAGCACTCAGTGTGCTCAGAAAGTTGGAAGCACTCACTGTGCCGGAAAACAAGATCTTACCTGATTCGTTGTGAAGCGGAAGGGACAGTCGTCAAATGAACGGATGAACGGTGAAATCTCGAATGAAAAATAGAGAACCACCACAAGAAAACTCCCAACAGCCGATGAACGGTTCAAAGAACGCAAGAATGCGGAATAGCTACTTGACACAGAAAATGAGGAAATGCGAAAGTGAAGGTGAAAGGCTTCAATCTTCTCAAATACGCTTTTATAAGCCCGCCAAAATGAAAAGCTCTTTTAGGCGGAATTGGCTCCTAAGACGCCACGTGCTAACATCTAGCGGTTAGGAAACCTTTTACCTTCCGTACAGAATCAGAGAAGCGCTTTTTAAAAGCGTAATCAACTCCTGGGGCGCTACGTGCCGCGTCCCATAACGGTTAGTAAACCTTTCACTTCCTGTTATCTCTCCTGCTTTAAATGCTGAAAGGACCATTCACTGCCGCTGCACTTCAAACGGTACACAAGCAGCATAGCGCCTTCGCCAGCTCCAAGACTTGGGATTTTAATAGAGTACGGGACCCTACCCATACTCTGCCTTCAGGAGGAGGCATCTTGGTACACTACCCAAGCGAATGCCCCTTAAAAAGCCATAAGCGACCCTCACTCCTTATTTGACTATATTCTATCTGGGCCTTCGCCCCTTGCAGGGGAAATAGACCACTTGGTCATCTGACATCAATCAGCCAATAAGGAGGCCATCACGGGGATGTCCACCTTAGGAGATAAGGCGGCTGTGATGATGAAGATCTCAAGAACAAACTTCAACCACTCAATTGCCTTAGGTGATTCGCTTGTCGATGAGAATGTCATTTGTCGAGAGAATGTCGTATAAATCAGTGAAGATCACTCGTGCTCGTGCTGACCTCCTCATTGGTTGCTTAATGTCAGATGACCAAGTGGCCTATCCTTTAGTTGTGCAAGTAGCGGCGAAGGCCAACAAAGGGCGAAGGCCCAGATAAAGCAAAGCCAATAAAGGTGTAAGGGTCACACGAACCTGAGTGCGAGGGCCTTATCTGGCGGGGCCAGTAAAGGCATGAGAAACCTCACGAAGGTGAGTTGAGACCACGGGAGCGAGACCCGCGAAGGTGAGCGAGATCGCAAGGGCGAGACTTGCGAGGGCGAGACCTGAGATCGCGAGGGTGACCCGCGAAGGCCTAAGAGACTTGCGAAGGCGGGTGTCAGACCTCGCGAAGGCGAGACTTGAGACCCGCGAGGGCGAGACCTCGCGCAGGTGAGACCTCGTGCAAGCGAGACTAGAGACCTCGTGCAGGCGAGACTAGAGACCTCGCGCAGGCGAGACTAGAGACCGTGAGGGTGAGACTGGAGACCGCGAGGGTGAGACCTCGCGAGGGCGAACTGTGAGGCCGTGAGGGCGAGACCTCGCGCAGGCGAGACTGGAGACCGTGAGGGCGAGACCTGCGGGGCCTTGTGTGATTCTGATGCGATGCGAGGACGCATATGCTTGGGTAGTGTACCAAGATGCCTCCTCCTAAGAGCGGAGTATGGACAGGGTCCTGTACTCCGTTTTGAAAATACTGTGTTGAGGATAGTAGCAGCCATAGGACTGAGTTTGTGTGGAGCGTGATGACCTTTTATGGTCTGATACTCCATGTGTTGGATTCCTCATGATCCTTCTGAGCTTTTGAGAGGACATTTGCTTGGGTAGTGTACCAAGATGCCTCCTCCTGAAGGCAGAGTATGGGCAGGGTCCCGTACTCTGTTGTAATCCAAAGTCTTGTAGTTGGCGGGGACGGTATGCCTCTTGCGGACCGTTTAATGTGCAACAGAGGCGAGGAGGTTCCCCAGTATTTAAAGCAGGAGAGATAACGGAAGGCGAAAGGTTTACTAACCGTTAGGGCGCTTGGCACGTGGCGCCTCAGGAGTCGATTACGCTTAAAAAGCGCTTTTTCATTTCCGCGGGCTTATAAAAGCGTATCTGAGAAGATTGAAACTGTTCATCTTCAGTTTCGCATTCCCTTGCTATCGTGTTGAGTAGCCTTTTCACTTTCTTGCGTGTTTGAACCGTTCATCGATCGTTGCAAGTGCTTTTTCAGAAATTCTTTGCTTTCCGTTCGAAACTTCACTGCCCGTTCGTGTGTTTGTCATCTGCCTTTCCGTTCTTTTCACCGGTGATTAAGCAGGTAAGATTTCGTTTCTGAGCACAGTGAGTGCTTGACAAAATGCCTCTGTTGGCTTTTTGCGATTTATATGTCTGTGGCCCGATTTTTGCAGGAATGGAGTCCAAGGAGGCCGTGTGTCCGGTGATTGCTTCCGTGGAGAAGACCGCGGTGAGCATAGACAAGATTCACCAGGATATGGTGAAGGCCTTCTTCCCAGTGGAGAAGGTTCTGGTGTATAACACCCGTTTGGGCGCTTGCCGGGCGTTGGGTCTGCCCACGACCGAAGAAAACTTGGAGAACGAGGTGCTGTGTCTGTACACGGCACAGCTCGCGGCGGTGCTGCGGTTTCCCTTTCCGCCGCTGGTGCAAGATCTGTGCGCCGAGTGGGGGCTGCCACCATCGCAGTTGGCTCCCAACACGTTTCTGACCATCGCAGGCTTCACTGTTGCCTGTCGGATGGCTGGTGCAAAACCGTTCGCCGACGTTTTTCGACGGTTTTATCGGTTGGAATTGCGCAGTGGGAGCGCGTTCTTCCATGTGACCCCCATAAATGTTGGGGGAAACAATTCCATCTCATTCATCGCTGCGCCCAAATCCTACCACTCTTGGCACGGATCCTTCTTCTTTCTGCCTCGCGACAACTCATGGAAATTTCTAGTGGCGAGGACGCATCGATCCATGCAGAGCATCGCGCGGAGGCCTGAGCTGAGTTTCAACGGGCTGCAGTGGCAGACATACATCCAACTTTTGGGATGGTTGGATGATGTGTTTGCGAGGAGCGCCTATGATGAACTCTTCCCCTTCTCTGTCACTCAACTTGATGAGACAACATTGAGGTGGGCTGGGATCAGCACTGGCTTCCTGCTAGATCCTGAGGTGCCCCCACCCATCGCGGGGAAGTGGTAGATGCCCTTACGGCGGCACTGGCAGGGCCCAGAGGTATGTTGTTCATAAGTGTATTGTATAAATGTAAATTTAGCAGAGAACCTGGTCTGAAGTCCTTTCTGTTTGCAGATGCCTCTCTCGAGTCTGGTGAGGGCAAAGGCAAAAGGGCGTCCATGCGTGCCGCACAGCAGGTGCACATGGCCTGTGCCTTTGGGAGGGACGCCCCCGCCGCGGCTGTCAAGGCGCTGGGCCCTATTGTCCCTGCGAGGAAAAAGAGGGCTGCCACCAGGCCACTGGCGTCCCCACAAGGAGAGAAGAAGAGGAAAGTGGCTACTGGCGATGTGCATCCTGGAGAAGGGAGCGCTTCCGCTGTTATTGGAGAGGCCAAGGGGCCTGCAGAGGCAGAGGGATCTGCAGCGGTCCCTTCTATTGAAGAGGCCGCGGGGCCTGTTGGGGAAGAGGTCCCCGCCACCGCAGAAGAGGCCGCAGAACCTGCGGAGGATGCAAGGGAACTGGAAGTGGAGGTCCCCTCCACTACTGAAGAGGCCACGCCCACTGTAGAGGGTTTAGAGGGGGTGTGGGCGGACACCGTTGCTCCTATAGAGGTTGTGCCCGAATCAGTGGTGAAGCCAGTGCCCCTTGAGGACCCCGCCATTCTTGAGGACTTTGTATCTGGGCTCTTCGCGAGCCCTCCTCAAGCTCAAGGCGAAGACCTACCTAGGCACGTGGTCGCGGCAGAGATTGCTGACAAGGGGATCGCCCCTCGCAGGGGTAGGATGTCAGCAGGGAAACTCCTGCTATCCATGAGGAGGAGGAGCAAACAGACCGCTAAGCCAATCAGCAGTTCTGGGCGGCAGGAGGCGGTGGCCATTCCTGAGGAGGTGGTGGTCACTCCTGCAGGGGAGGAGGTGGCGGCCATCCCTGCAGGGGAGGAGGCCCCTGTGGCGATTCCTTCAGGGGAGGAGGCCCCTGTGGCGAAGGGGAAAGAGGTCTTGAGCATTCAGGAGGCTGCTTCCTCTTCTGATAGCGAGGCCCCTGGGAAGGGGGCACTGGTGGCGCAGACCTCTGCGAGGACAAGTGGCTGGGAAGCAGCCCAACCTTCCAGCAGCCAGCCAGAGGCTACTGGATGGGTGCAACTTTCTGCTGGTAAGTCATTTAAAGATTTTGTCCCAACTATTTCAGTGGTACTGATATTTGTAATCTGTTGAAGGTACGTGGCCTTCTGGGCAAGGGAGCGGCCTTCGCGAGGTCCCGGCGGACCTGGGGACCACGACCAAGATCTTGGAGGAGACTGGGGTGTGGTCCCATTACTTGGAGCGGAGGCGTGTTGCTGCTGCGACAGCCCCCAAGTGGTCCGAGAAACCGGTTACACTGAGGGTCATGAGGGAAGACCTCAGGGCCAAGGTGTATAAGGAAGAGGGGAAGTCCCTGCGCGAGGCCTGGGACCCGGTCTTCCGTCTGAATAACGACAACTCCTTGTTGTTAGGAGGGGAGAACACCCTCCTGTCGTGCCTGGAAGGGCTGCGCACCCCCTACGACAGGGAGGTAATGGGGCGAAGCCTGGAGTCCCCTGCTGAGCTCATGAAGGAGTCAGCCAAGCAGAATATGCGGGTAAGACAATCTTTTGGTCTTTGTTTCATAAGTTTTGTGCTCCTTTCTGTCTTGCTGAATAAACTTGGATGCAGGCTGCCGTCCAAGGGTATGCTGCCATGGAGCAATGGCAAGACCTCAAGTATGCCAACAGGCGGGACGAGGCCCAAGTTGCTGAGATAGCATTCCTCAGGGGGGAGCTGGAAGCTTCCCAAGGAAGGGAGGAGGAGCAGGCCAAGCGGGTGGCCCAGCTGGAGACTTGGTGCGACTTCCTTAACAAGGAGCGGACCGCTTGTAGGCTGCTTCGATGGGAGCAGGCCAGTCTGATAGATGCATTTCAGCATCGTTTCCTTCAACAGGATGCGGAGCTGGCAGCCAAGAAGATGGAGGCCGCTGTCCTGAAGGAGTCACTCCTCACTCTGGAGGCCGATACAAAAGCTGCTCTTGGGGAGGCGAAGGCTGAAGTTGAGCTGGCGAGGGCTGCAACTGAAGAAGTAAAGTGCCAGGCTACCGCCCAGGCCCAGTTGGCGAAGGAAAAGGCAGAAGAGGCTAGGCTCGCTGCTGAGGATGCCGCGAAGGCATATTTCGAGGTCACCACTGATTTTATGAAGGCGGTGGCCTCAGTGTGGGAGATGGAGAAGGCCTTGGGCCTTCCTCCCTTTGCAGATGAGGACCCTGAGTCCCCCTCCTACATCAAGGTGTCCATTCCAGAGAGGATGCCTCGACTGATGGGGAAGCTTGGTGAGATCCAAGCTCAAGGTGAAGTTGGGGCGCAGGCCTATGAGGAAGGTTGGCTGCGATGTCGCATCCAAGTAGACAGGCTGTTCCCAGAGCTAAGTCTTGGGACTTTGGATGCTGCGAACACCAGCAATCCAGCAGTAGAGACCCTGCTCAGCTGGGGGAGTAGGGTAGGAAGATGGGAGACACATGGTACGCCATGTTGGACTAGGTCGGAGGCTCCAATTTGTGGATGACCCCCCTTTTTTGTATACGATGGATATCTGCAATTCTTGCATAATTTTGACAGTAGTAATGAAGTAAAATTTCAATTTACCTTCATTGTTTGTAGCCTCGCTTTTGTCTTGCGATAGCATTGTAGGGCACATTAACTAGGTTAACAACCGTAGGCTAAGTTCTGTTTGTGGCGAATGGTTTGCTGGGGTTCGCTACGGCGAAGCCACAGAGATCACTTGTTGAGACAAGCTGGAGATTTAGTTTTGGGTTCGCAGTTGCGATGCCCTTGAAGACCATGGGTGAGATTTTCCCATGTGGAAGGTCTGCTGGTGCTCGCTATGGCGGCTCACGCAGAGACCTTCCTTTCGATACCCCTGCGTGAGAATTCCAGATGCCGGCGAAGCCCCAGGGCGAAGCCATCGTTGCGAAGCTGCCAGAAACAGGCGAACCCCCCCCCAAAGCGAAGTCGTTCCTGCGAAGCTCCAGGCAAAAGCGAAGCCCCAAACCGGCTGTCACCGCACGCCGCCCGAGTCCGGTTGCGGAGGCGGGGGCGCCGGGGCGCCGGAAGCGGAAGCCGGAATGGAAAGGAGTGGCAGGTCCATCGAGACCCGCCGCGCGTAGCGGACCCGAAAACGGAAAGATTGTGGAAGCAACCTACAAATATTTCGTGCATATAACTGAAAATAAAATGCAACCATACAATTCATGCACTAATAACAGAGTAAGCCCCGCCCTCCGTGGACGAGTGCTTACGCACCAAGACACATATACATACAGAATTCACGTAACCTAAAATGTCTAGCAAGCGCCAAGCGCTGTAACATGCAGAACAGAATATAATATATAAGTATATACAAATATACAATCATCACAGCAATAAAATGAAAGTATGCACATGCAACTACAGAGCCGACCTTAGGCCTAAACGTCAAAATACCTTGCGCGGGATTCACACCAAGTAGACAAAATCCCAGCTCGCAAGGTGCAACTGCTGCTCAACACAACCAAGGCAGAAGCCTCGCGGAAACCTACCCCGCTGGCTGCTTACCAGACCTACCTGAAATCCAAAAACAGAACCCAAAAAGGGTGAGTCCTAAAAGGACCCCGTAAGGGATTTGGGGTAAGATAAGTATATGTAACCCTGCAAAACAGAAAGATAGCAATATATACAACAGAATACAGAATAACATGCATGTACAGAAAATAGATCAGAGTCCCGAAGGACGTGCGATTCTAAATCGCCATAATCCTTATAACACATCGGAACGACAGCCTCCACTAAGGGAGTCAGAAGCCGAAGCTAATACAGAAGCATGGTGCACCAGCTGGGGTAGCGAACCCACAACTGTCGTAATATTAACAGACAGAGTATGCCATAAGGTATACTCCCACAAACTACAGAATATGCCCAAGGGCATAATATTCCGAAATACTAACAGAACAGAAACTGAAACCAAAACATATACTTAGCTTACCAAAACAACAGAACCAAACCCTTACCTCAAAATCCAGAGTATTGGACCGATTCTGGACAACACCTACACCGTGCCCCGAAACTTAGAACTCCTCTTTTCCTAACCACCGAAACTCAGAATCTGCCAAACCAAGTTGAATTAGCATCCTTATCAACCACACTACCAAATTACAACCCCCGACCCCAAAACCGAAAATCCGACAGAATTTCCGTAAAATTTCCAGATTTTCACAGAAACGTCAGAATTCAGAACCAACCTAGACAATGCAAGATTATACATTGACAAACATCATACAATAAACAGAACTGATCAAATCCAACCTTAAACCCTTCTTTACCCGCCATTTTCCGATAATCCCGCTTAATTGTAACTTTTCCATTTCTTAACCGAATTCAACATTTCAAACTTCCATCCACTCCTAAATTCAAGCCCAACACCATATTAACCTCCAATTTAACCAAAATGAACCTCCAACATTGAAAAAGAATCATTCCAAGATTTCGGTTCTTAATCAACTTTTCATCCAACTTCCAATTCAATCCATTCAAGCTACCAAACAACCATTCTAACCACCAATTACATTTCTAAACCATGAATGCTATCCAATTGCATCCAAAACAACAAAATCCATTTTTGAAAATCAACCCATAATTCGGCCATTTGGGGATTTTTCCCTCAACTTGTTTTCCATCAAATTGAATCCATGCACAAGCTTAGAATCATGCTAGGACTAACATACTTGAAGCATGAAACAAGATAACAAACACACACCATTTTGGAAAATTCTCCATAAATTCGGCCAACACTAAGTTTCCATCCAAGTTGTGTTTTCCAAAATCCAACACTTGATTAACACTCTCCTACCACCCAAGAACAACATACTAAAAGATGGGAGGAAGAAAATCATCCTAGCTTATAGCTAAGAACAAACCCATCAATTGCCAAAACTTCTCTTTTCACCACTAATCTTCCAAACTAATGAGAAAAGAGGAGTTAGGAGGATGCTTACCTCAAGTAGCAACCAATTCCTCTTTGATTCCTACCAAAAAGAAGAAGTTCAAGCTTGGAGGTGCACATCCATGGAGGTTTCGGCAGCAAGAGCAAAGGAAGAAGAAGAAGAGAAGAAAATGATTTTTCTAACTCATTTTATGTAATATTAGCCCCTTTTATATTTTCTCCAATTTAACCCATACTCTCCCACTTTAAATAACATAAAGACATGTGTCCCTCATGTCTCCCAATGCTGCCGAATAAGCTGCTGCTGCCCATGCTCCAAATTATTAATTTTGCAACCAAGTTCCAATTACTCCCAATTTTTCCGAAAGTTCCAATATTTTTTGCCCAAAAATAATTACCGAATTCCAAAATTAACGAAACTTGGACACAACCCTCAGAATATTATAACATTCACAGAACATTTTTCAGAAACTCATTTACCCTTCCGGAGTGTCCTACCGAGCTCGCTGAACCCGAACCAAAACCCGACGTGCGAGCGTGTCAACCTGAACCGAAATTCCGTCACTCCAAAATTCTATAAAAATACCCATAAATTCCATCTTAAATTAAAACACAACTCACCCCAAAGCCGTCAGAAAATTTCCATCCCGAGCCCCGGGATTCCCGTCCCGAGCCCCGGGAGTCGCCCGGAACCGAACGTCCCGCCCCAAATATTAAACTCCACAACCACCACCGGGACGTTTCCACGACTCCAAAACTACAAACGGCTTCTCAAACTGAGGTCTCGAGAGCGCTACCGAGCCCGCTGTACGTCCCGAGGCGACCCCGACAACCCCCCGGCGCCAGAAAAATATTTTTGGCGGAAACGTCCGGGGGACCCACACGACCTCAAATACGGAAGGGTTCGCCAAAATGATACTCGGATAGGGCTCGGGAGCCGTCTGAACGCCGAAAAACGTGACCCGCCGGCCAAAACCGGAGCCCCGGGTCACCCGGTCGCAACCCGCTCGGGGTGACCGTAACATTCTCCCCCCCTTAGAACTCTTGGTCCTCCAAGAGTAGCCTGAACCAACCAGACAGGTGTCGCTACCAACCAGAAAATATGAACATTCCTCTAACCTGAACAATCGGACCACCGTACTGGTGCGGCGGGAGTGGGAGTTTGGACTCCCATACAGAGCCTCACGGCGTCCCACCCTCCGGGTGCATCTTATTGCACCCCGAGTCAGATGCCGGTATTTCTACCAGACAACCCCAGACATTACCGAACCTAAATCTAACCGATCCACAACAGGCTATCCTGGAAGATATCACATAAAACAGAAACAGTTGGGGGGGTAAGGCCAACCTAACAACTTACTCTGGAAACTCATGATAACCGACATAACTCGGGGTAACTCGCCCCGCCCATCGAATCTTACTGTCCCTCTGATCGGCGCTACCTCCAGTCTAGTTCTGTCACCAAACTCAGATTCCAGAGCCCTACGGCGACGGTTCGTACAAACAGTGGTGCAGTCATTCGCGGTTTTAATCCGCGCCTATAACAATCTGATCTTCGCCGTAGTCTCCTCAAAAGCTCGGGTCCCAGCTTAACCCCATCAGACGCATCTGTCCAACAGTATGGTGTCATACACCTCCTCCCGTACAACACCTCATATGGTGCCATGTCAAACGTAGCACGAAAGCAACTGTTGTATGAGAACTCTATCAAAGTAACTGCTAGTCCCAAACTCCTCCAAAATCCAAAGTACAGATTCGCAACATATCCTCCGATATCAGAATCACCCGCTCCGACTGCCCGTCCGTCTGTGGGTGATAAACTGTATTCCTATGGAGTCGCGTGTCCAATGCTTCATGAAAAGCAATCCAGAACCGCGCTGTAAAACGCGGATCACGGTCAGATTCAATGGAGTCTGGTACTCCATGCAAACGTACAATCTTCCTGATGTAAAGCCGGCAAGCTTCTCCAGAGGGTCTATGACCCGAATAAGCAGAAAGTGTGCGCACTTTATCAGCTGATCCACAATAACCCAGATAACATCATGGCGAGACCGTGTCAGGGGCAGTGCAGTCAGAAAGTCCATAGTAACATTGCCCCACTTCCAGACTGGAATGGGCAAAGTCTGCAGTGTCCCTGCCGGTTTCTGATGCTCAAACTACACAGGTGTGCCTCCTCTAAAATCTCGTTCCAGAACTCCTGATCCCCAGGTACATAAAGGCGATCACGAAAGTATAGTAATCCCTGCCTATACTGAAACGTCGGTAACAAATAAACCCTTATCTTCCCCAGATAACTTCTTCAATACCAGATCTCTACCTTGCGCTTCGCGCATCCTATCAAGCCACTCAGAATGTATGGTAAGTGTAATAACCTGAGCACACTCCCAGAGCTGCCCCCCTGTGCCAAAGGCAAGTCGAATCTCTCTCCTCGGACCAGTCCCCAACATTTCCTCCCTTAACCAACCCGGTATACTTCCTGCTCAGAGCATCGGCAACCGTGTTGCCCTTGCCAGAGATGTACCCGATACTACAATCATAGTCCTTAATGTATTCGAGATATCTGCGCTGCCTCATGCTAAGCTCCTTCTGTGTAAACAGATATTTCAGACTTATGGTCGGTAAGAATCTGAAATTTATTACCAAACAGATATTGATTCCAATGTTTCAGCGCATAAATTATTATAGTCAACTCCAGATCATGTGTCAGTTAGTTCAGCTCATGCGGTCGCAGCTGCCTCGACCCAGAAGCTACCACAAAACGCTCTTGCACCAACACACATCCCAAGCCAGACGTAGAAGCATCCGTATAATTCACATACGGTAAGATCGGATCTGAAAGAGTCAGAATCGGAGCGTTAGTCAACTGCCGTTTCAACTCCTGAAAATTCTGCTCACACCTATCAGACCAGATAAATCGTTGACCCTTCCTGGTCAACTGCGTGAGCGGTGATGCCAGAATAGAAAATCCCAGTACAAACCTACGATAAAATCCTGCTAACCCCAGGGAGCTTTTGATCTCCCGTACCGTGGTAGATTGTTTCCAATCCCGAACTGCCCTCACCTACTCTGAATCCACAGACAGACTATGCTCAGATATAATGTGTCCCAGAAAAGTGACTTCCCGAATCCAGAACTCACACTGAGAATTTGGCATAAAGCTGATGTTCCCAAAGTGTCTGCAGAACCACCCTCAGATGATCCCGATGCGAATCCTCATCCCGAGGATATATCAGAATATCATCAATAAAACCACCAGAAATGAGTCCAAGTACGGTCGGAACACCCGATGCATCAGATTCATGAATGCTGCCGGAGCATTGGTCAGCCCAAATGGCATGACCGTAATCTCTAAGTGTCCAAATCGGGTGCGGAAAGCAGTCTTAGGTATGTTCTCATCCTTCACCCTAAGCTGAAAATACCCAGATCGGAAATTAATCTTAGAGGAAACTCTTGAACCCCGAAGTTGATCAAAATGATCGTCAATCCTTAGCAACGGATACTTATTCTTCACAATAAGTGCATTCAACCGTCTGTAATCAATACAAAGTCAGAGTGTCCCATCATTCTTCTTAACAAACAGAACCAGAGCACCCCACGCTGAAGTGCTCGGTCAGATGAAACTCTTTTCTTTGTGATTCCTCCAGCTTGCTTCTTCTACTCCCGCATCTCGAAATAGGCATCCGATAAGGAGGAATAGATATCGGAGCAAGACTGACCGCAAGTGGATGTCAAACACAATTCCCGCTCTTATGGTAATCCGGCAACTCCTCCGGAAATACCTGCGGAAAATCTCGAACCAACGGTAAACCATCCAACTTCATCCTAATACCAGCTTCATTCAGATCATAGCATTCCCCTACACCAACTATCGACAGCTGATCCAGAATCTGTAGCTCCTTACTGTGCTGTGCGATAGTCAAACCAGTCGGAGTCGTGAGAGGTAGTACCTCTCCAGAAACCATAATGGTACGGGTTGCACAACCAATGTGCACAGAATTCTTGGATAGCCAGTCCATCCCAAGAATAATATCATAGTTCTGCGTGTCAAAAACCAACAAATCCGATACTATCAGATGTCCGCCTACAGATGTCGTACAACCCCGAACCATCTCATTAGAAAACGAAACTGACTCCCAGCAGTTTTTACTAAGTACATTTGAGGCAAAGTACTAACAGTCAGATACAGAGATGTAACACATTTCGGTGTTACAATGGGAATAAATGTTCCTGTATCCAATACTGCACGAACCGATACCTCATTCGGAAATATAGTACCTTACAGAACTTCCTGCTGACTCAAGCCTCCCTGCTGGCTAGTGCCTATCTGCTAACTAGGTCCTCCCTGATAACCAGGGCCTCCTTTCAGAAAAAGGAAAACCCGTCCTGCTCTGGTTGCTGTGACGGAGGGGGTGGCTGAAGCTGCTATCGCTGCTGAGGTCTCGGGCCACCCATCTGAAACCCACGCCCTCGCGGCGCGTTGGGCTGTACTTGAGACTATGAACGCTGAAGACTGCCAAAAACCCTGCCTTACAGTCAGAGGGCAATCCCGTACCAGTGTGTGTCAGACTGCAACGTAAACATCGGCCCTCCTGCCGGTAACAAAGTCGACCGGAGTGATACCTACTGCAAATCAGACAAGGTCGTGCCGGTGGTGCTCCCTCTCTACCTCTACTAAATTGCCCAGGCCTGCTCGGCCATCCAGAAATCTGCCGGGGTCCCTGCAGTATGGAACCCCTCCGTACTCCCCTGACCTCATTGCAAGGTGAGACGACTCTCAACCTCCTCTTGTTCGAGGAGTTGAGCCCTAATAACCGCTTCCCGAAACAAAGTAATGTCTAAAGGTCTCAAAACCCACCTGAACTCGGGGCGCAGTCAACGAATAAACCTCTTGGCCTTCTATTCTTCCATACCTTGATACCACGGTACATAGTAAACCAGCCGATCAAACTCTCACTCAAACTTTCCGACAATCTTGTCTCCCTGATGAAACTCATCAACTGTGCCTGACACAGATTCCTGGCTACATCCCCACTGCACTGCTAGTGGAAAATGTAGCCTCCCCCAGGAGTTTATCAACTCCTGCAGACCAAATCTCTACTACTTCTGGCCCTTCTCGGTCATTGAACCTCGGGGGGGGTTCAAACTCTAAAACCTCTCCAGAAGTCTGACCTCGTCAAACTGGTGCCTCAGATCTCCCCGTCGTTGATAGGACCGACGAGAAGTCTAGGTGTCGTAGTGACCACCCTTGTCAGAGTCACTCACTTACCGATCCCAAAACTATGGCGAGCAGTGGCTTAAGTCTCGCTATCACCACCTAATCAAAATGCCCTTACCGTGGCATAAACAGATTTTCCCCTGCCTACTGCCGCCCCTGAACCAGCTAGGCTGGCGGTAATACCAAATCAGAGAGGGGTCCCTACGACGACTAAGCCTCGGGGGCGGTGAGTGTGGTTGTTCAGACCCTGGGTTACGCTGAACCCGTATCCTATTCCACGGAGGTGTGGGATCCCAGTCCCGCCCCTCCGGTACCAAATCACGCTATTCGCGTGTAGTACACAATTCCTCAAACCAAGTCCAACCAGAAAAACAACTTATCCCAAACCAAATTTCCAAACCATATACCAACAGTTCAAACCCTATCTCTCGGAGGCGTGGGATTACAATCCCCTCCCTCCGTCGCAAAACACGCTATCTACGCGTGTTAACCAAACCTCAAAAATTTCAGACCAAACAGAGTCCAGACAAGAATTGGTCACTCCTAATCTCTACCGAAGCTAGCAGCAGTTTTCTAAGGCTCTGTAGTGCAATGCAGTACTTGACACAGAAGTTACTTCTCAGAATGATAAAATCATGCATTTCACAGAATCACAGAAGCAGTTCATGCTTATTTCACCAAATCTTTTCCTAACACACAATTTTACGTACCTGAAACTTTTCCACAATCCCCTTACTCGTAATAATCTTACCAGAATTCCAGAAATCCCGAGTGCCGAAATCTGCAACTATCAGGATAACTTGAAGGATCAACTTTGTTCCACAATTTTATTTTGAAGTGGTTCAAGTAAGGAGGTGGCCAATCTCCGTACCAAACCATTCTAAAATAAAATGTACAACAATAGTCGTCACTACAAGTCACCACTGACGACCAATATGGTCACTTACCTGCTCATATAACAACTTGTCACCGCACGCCACCCGAGCCCGGTTGCGGAGGCGGGGGCGCCGGAAGCGGAAGCCGGAAAACGAGAGATGGCAGGTCCATCGAGACCCGCCGCGCGTAGCGGACCCGAAAACGGAAAGATTGTGGAAGCAACCTACAAATATTTCGTGCATATAACTGAAAATAAAATGCAACCATACAATTCATGCACTAATAACAGAGTAAGCCCCGCCCTCCGTGGACGAGTGCTTACGCACCAAGACACATATACATACAGAATTCACAGAACCTAAAATGTCTAGCAAGCGCCAAGCGCTCAGAACATGCACAGAACAGAATATATAAGTATATACAAATATACAATCATCACAGCAATAAAACAGAAAGTATGCACATGCAGCTACAGAGCCGACCTTAGGCCTAAACGTCAAAATACCTCGCGCGGGATTCAGACCAAGTAGACAAAATCCCAGCTCGCAAGGTACTGCTGCTGCTCAACATAACCAAGGCAGAAGCCTCGCGGAAACCTACCCCGCTGGCTGCTTACCAGACCTACCTGAAATCCAAAAACAGAACCCAAAAAGGGTGAGTCCTAAAAGGACCCCGTAAGGGATTTGGGGTAAGATAAGTATATGTAACCCTGCAAAACAGAAAGATAGCAATATATACAACAGAATACAGAATAACATGCATGTACAGAAAATAGATCAGAGTCCCGAAGGACGTGCGATTCTAAATCGCCATAATCCTTATAACACATCGGAACGACAGCCTCCACTAAGGGAGTCTGAAGCCAAGCTAATCTGAAGCATGGTGCACCAGGTGGGTAGCGAACCCACAATCGTCGTAATATTAATGCATGCAGTATGCCATAAGGTATACTCCCACAAACTACTGAGAATATGCCCAAGGGCATAATATTCCGAAATACTAATGTAATGTAAACTGAAACCAAAACATATACTTAGCTTACCAAAACAATGTAACCAAACCCTTACCTCAAAATCCAGAGTATTGGACCGATTCTGGACAACACCTACACCGTGCCCCGAAACTTAGAACTCCTCTTTTCCTAACCACCGAAACTCAGAATCTGCCAAACCAAGTTGAATTAGCATCCTTATCAACCACACTACCAAATTACAACCCCCGACCCCAAAACCGAAAATCCGACAGAATTTCCGTAAAATTCCAGATTTTCACAGAAACGTCAGAATTCAGAACCAACCTAGACAATGCAAGATTATACATTGACAAACATCATACAATAAACAGAACTGATCAAATCCAACCTTAAACCCTTCTTTACCCGCCATTTTCCGATAATCCCGCTTAATTGTAACTTTTCCATTTCTTAACCGAATTCAACATTTCAAACTTCCATCCACTCCTAAATTCAAGCCCAACACCATATTAACCTCCAATTTAACCAAAATGAACCTCCAACATTGAAAAAGAATCATTCCAAGATTTCGGTTCTTAATCAACTTTTCATCCAACTTCCAATTCAATCCATTCAAGCTACCAAACAACCATTCTAACCACCAATTACATTTCTAAACCATGAATGCTATCCAATTGCATCCAAAACAACAAAATCCATTTTTGAAAATCAACCCATAATTCGGCCATTTGGGGATTTTTCCCTCAACTTGTTTTCCATCAAATTGAATCCATGCACAAGCTTAGAATCATGCTAGGACTAACATACTTGAAGCATGAAACAAATTTTCTGACGGCTTTGGGGTAAGTTGTGTTATAATTTAAGATGGAATTCATGGGTAATTTTATAGAATTTTGGAGTGACGGAATTTCGATTCAGGTTGTCACGCTCGCACGTCGGGTTTTGGTTCGGGTTCAGCGAGCCCGGTAGGACACTCCGGAAAGGCAAATGAATTTCTGAAAAATGTTCTGTGCATGTTATAATATTCTGAAGACTGTGTCCGAATTTCATTAATTTTGGAATTCGGTAATTATTTTTGGGCAAAAAGAATTGGAACTTTCGGAAAAATTGGGAGTTAATTTGCAAATGGGTGCAAATTAAAAAGGAAATCAGCATGGGTACAGCAGCAGCCCTTTTATTTTCGGCAGAAGTGTGTGAGTGTGTGATTTATAAGGGACACATGGCTAGCTCTTATTAAAGATGGAATGGTATGGGCAAAAGTATGGAAAATATATAAGGTAGTATTTGCATAAAATGAAACTTATTTTCTTTTCTTCTTCTCTTCTTCTTCTTCGTGAGTTTGCTGCCGCCATTGATGAGCTCCTCCTCCAAGCTTGAGGTTCTTCATCTTGGCTCAAATCAAAGAGGAATTGGGTTCTCCATGTGGTAAGTACCTCCCTAACTCCTCTTTTCTCATTAATTTGGAAGATTAGTGGTGAAAAGAGGAGTTTTTGCATTTGATGGGTTTGTTCTTAGCTATAATCTAGGATGATTCTCTTCCTCCCATGTTTTAGTATGTTGTTCTTGGGTGGTAGGAGAGTGTTAATCAAGTGTTGGATTTTGGAAAACTCAACTTGGGTGAGGAATTAGTGTTGGCGAATTTATGGAGAAAATTCCAAAATAATGTGTGTTTGTTATCTTGCTTCATGCTTCAAGTATGTTAGTCCTAGCATGATTCTAAGCTTATGTGTGGATTCAATTTGATGGAAAATAAGTTGGGTTGAAAACCCCCTTTTGGCCGAAATTATGAGTTGTTGTTCAATATTGGATTTTGTTGTTTGGGTGCAATTGGATAGCATTCATGGTTTAGAAATGTAATTGGTGATTAAAGAGTGCAAATGGAACTTTGTTTGGATTGAAATGGAGGTTGGGTGAGAAAACCCCTCTTTGGCCGAATTGATAAGTGAAGGGGTTTTATTGATTTTGGTGTAATTGGTTAGTAAGCATGCTTAGGAAGTGGAATTGGTGATTAATATGATTATTTGGAAGCTTGAATGGATTGAATTGAAAGTTGGATGAAAAGTTGATTAAGAACCGAAATCTTGGAATGATTCTTTTTCAATGTTGGAGGTTCATTTTGGTTGAATTGGATGTTAATTTGGTGTTGGGGTTGAATTTAGGAGTGGATGGAAGTTTGAAATGTTGGATTCGGTTAAGGTATGAAAAAGTTACAATTAAGCGGGATTATCGGAAAATGGCGGGTAATGAAGGGTTTAAGGTTGGATTTGATCAGTTCTGCTTATTGTATGATGTTTGTCAATATATAATCTCGCATTGTCTAGGTTGGTTCTGAATTCTGACGTTTACGTGAAAATCTGGAATTTTACGGAAGTGCAGCCGGATTTTCGGTTTTGGGGTCGGGGTTGTAATTTGGTAGTGTGGTTGATGAGGATGCTAAATCAACTTGGTTTGGCGGATTCCGAGTTTCGGTGGTTAGGAAAGAGGAGTGCCAAGTTTCGGGCACGGTGTAGGTGTTATCGAGAATCGGTCCAATACTGGATTTTGAGGTAAGGGTTTGGTTACATTGTTTGGTAAGCTAAGTATATGTTTTGGTTTCATTTACATTACTGCGGTATTTCGGTATTATATGCCTAGAGCATATTACGTGATACTGTAAGTGTATGTATATTGTAGCATACATTTTGCGGGTATTTCGGAAATTTACGCTTTAAGGTAAGTTACGTGATCTGTAGGTGTATGCCTTGTAGCATACTGCATGCATTAATCCTACGTTTGTAGGAGTATGCCTTATGGTATACTCGTGCATTAACACTACGGCAGTTGTGGGTTCGCTACCCCAGTGGTGCACCATGCTTCTGTAATAGCTTGGCTTCGGCTCCCCTTAGTGGGAGGCCGCTGCGTTCGATCTGTTATAAGGTTTACGCGATTTAGAATCGCACGTCCTACGGGATTTTGATCTGTTTATATTACATGCACGATATCTTGTATTACATTTCATATATTACGTATATTGCATTCTTTACATTTTGCGGGGTTACATATACTTATCTTACCCCAAATCCCTTACGGGGTCCTTTTAGGACTCACCCTTCTTTGGGTTACATTTTTGGGTTTCGAGTAGACTGATAAGCGGCCTGCGGAGTAGGATTCCGTGAGGTTCTACCTTGGGTGTGTTTTGTGATTGCACCTTGCGGTCGGGATTGTGTACTTGGTGTGAATCCCGCGCAAGGTATTTTGTTACTAAGATTCTAAGGTTGGCTCTGTAGTTGCATATGCACACTTTACGTATTGCTATGATGGTTGTATGTCTGTATGTACATTTGTATATTACTGTTCTATATTCTGTTCTCAGCGCTAGGCGCTTGCAAGACATTTTAGCTTCTGTGAAATCTGTATGTATATGTGTTTGGGTGCGTAAGCACTCGTCCACGGAGGGCGGGGCTTACTCTGTTATTAGTGCATGAATTGTATGGTTGCATCCTATTTTTGGTTATACGCATGAAATTTCCGTTAGTCTGCTTCCACAATCCTTCCGTTCTCGGGTCCGCTACGCGCGGCGGGTCTCGATGGACCTGCCACTCCTTTCCATTCCGGCCTCCGCTTCCGGCGTCCCGGCGCCCCCGCCTCCGCAACCGGGCTCGGGTGGCGTGCGGTGACAAGTTGGTATCAGAGCAGGTGAGTGACCATATTGGTCGTCAGTGGTGACTTGTAGTGACAACTATTGTTTTACATTTTATTTTAGAATGGTTTGGTACGGAGATTGGCCACCTCCTTACTTGAACCACTTCAAAATAAAATTGTGGAACAAAGTTGGTCCTTCAAGTTATCCTGATAGTTGCAGATTTCGGCACTTGGGATTTCTGGAATTCTGGTAAGATTATTACGAGTAAGGGGATTGTGGAAAAGTTTCGTACGTAAAATTGTGTGTTAGGAAAAGATTTGGTGAAATAAGCATGAAGCTTACGTGATTACGTGAAATGCATGATTTTATCATTAGAAGTAACCACATGTCAAGTCTTGCATTGCACTCTGAGCCTTAGAAAACTACTGCTAACCACGTAGAGAGTAGGAGTGACCGATTTCTGTCTGGACTCTGTTTGGTCTGAAATTTTTGAGATATGGTTAACACGCGTAGATAGCGTGATTTGGTACGGAGGCGGGACTGGAATCCCACACCTCCGTGGAATAGGATACGGGTTCAGTGTAACCCAGAGTCTGAACAACCACACTCACCACCCCGAGGTTTAGTGGTCGTAAGGACCCCTCTCTGATTTGGTATTACCGCCGGCCTAGGCGGGTTCGGGGCGCGAGAGGCGTGGAAAATCTGATTATGCCACGGTAAGGGCATTTTGATTAGGTGGTGATAGCGAGACTTAAGCCACTGCTCGGCATAGTTTTGGGATCGGTAGGTGAGTGACTCTGACAAGGGTGGTCACTACGACACCTAGACTTCTCGTCGGTCCTATTAACGACGAGGAGATCTGGGGCACCAGTCTGGCGAGGTTAGACTTCTGGAGAGGTTTCAGAGTTTGAATCCCCCCGAGGTTCAGCGGCCGAGGAGGGCCGGAGGTAGTAGAGACTTGGGTTGCAGGAATTGACAAACTCACGGAGGGAGGCTATTCGAGCCGGTTGGCAGCCGGGAACGGCTACTCCGGTCGAGTGCTTCAGTTCGAACCGGTGTTCGGATTGACCCGATATCTGATTTCTAGTGTCCTGGTAGTGTACCGGACATTTCCGCGGAAAATATTTTTGGGGCCAGGGGGTTGCCGTCGGACGATTTTCGGGATTACAGGCGGAGAAACGGCTCGGGAGTGACCGGGACTCAGATTTGCGATTTTGAGGAAGATGCTGGAGTCGGGGATACAATTTACATTTTTCTGTGAAGAAAAATGTTCTGGTCGGAAAGTACGGTTTCGGGCAGTTTTCAGGCTCGGGCAAGCCAAGCTGTGACACTTGGCGAAATGTGATTAGTGGAAAGTATTGGACTTGGTCTCTTGTTATTTCTAGTAATTATGATTCACTATGATGTCAAAAAGGATGTCATGTGCAAAGCACATGACTTATTATTACAAGACTTAAGTTTTGGCAGTCTTCAGCGTCCATAGTCTTGGACGCAACCCAACGCGCCGCGAGGGCGTGGGTTTCAGCAGGGTGGCCCGAGACCTCAGTAGCGACAGCAGCTTCAGCCACCCCCTCCACCATAGCAGCTCAGAGCAGGACAAGTTTTTCGTAGTGAGGGGGGAGGCCCTAGTTATCAGGGAGGACCTGGTCAGCGGTCAGGTACCAGCCAGCAGGGAGGCTCGAGTCAGCAGGGAGTTCTGCAGGGTACTTTATTTCTGAATGAGGTGTCGGTTCATGTATTACTTGATACAGGAGCATTTGTTCCCATTGTAACACCGAAATGTGTTACATTTCTGTATCTGTCTGTTAGTACCTTGCCTCAAACGCATTTAGTAAAAACTGCTGGGAGTCAGTTTCTGTTTTCCAATGGGATGGGTCGGGGTTGTGCGATATCGTAGGCGGACATCGATAGTATCGGATTTGTTGATTTTAGACACGCCGAACTATGATATTATTCTTGGGGTGGACTGGCTATCCAAGAACTCTGTGCACGGTGATTGTGCAACCCGTACTATTATGGTTTCTGGAGAGGTACTACCTCCCACGACTCCGATTGGTTTGACTATCGCGCAGCACAGTAAGAGTTACAGATTCTGGATCAGCTGTCGATAGCTGGTGTAGGGGAATGCTATGATCTGAATGAAGCTTGTATTAGGTTGAAGTTGGATGGTTTACCGTTGGTTCGAGATTTTCCGCAGGTATTTCCAGAGGAGTTGCCGGATTACCATAAGAGCGGGGAATTGTGTTTGACATCCACCTGCGGTCAGTCTTGCTCCGATATCTATTCCTCCTTATCGGATGCCTATTTACGAGATGCGGGAGTAGAAGAAGCAAGCTGGAGGAATTACAAAGCAAAAGAGTTTCGTCCGACCGAGCACTTCAGCGTGGGGTGCTCTGGTTTTGTTTGTTAAGAAGAATGATGGGACACTCTGACTTTGTATTAATTACAGACGGTTGAATGCTCTTATTGGGAAGAATAAGTATCCGTTACCGAGGATTAACGATCTTTTTGATCAACTTCGGGGTTTGAGGGTTTTCTTAAAGATTGATCTACGATCCGGGTATTTTCAGCTTAGAGTGAAGGAAGAGGACATACCTAAGGCGCTTTCCGCACCCGATTTGGACACTTTGAGTTTACGGTCAAGACATTCGGGCTGACCAATGCTACAGCGGCATTCATGGATCGATGCATCGGGTGTTCCGACCGTGCTTGGACTCATTTCCGATGGGTTTTATTGATGATATTGATATATTCTCGGGATGAGGATTCGCATCGGGATCATCGAGGTGGTTCTGCAGACACTTTGGGAACATCAGCTTTATGCCAAATTCTCGGTGTGAGTTACGGATTCGAAGTCACTTTTACGAGACACATTATTTCGAGCATGGTGCATGCTGTGGACCCGAGAGAAGGTGAGGGCAGTTCGGGATTGGAAACAACTTGCCACGATCACGGGAGTTCGGGAGCTTCACAGGGTTAGTAGGGTTTTATCGAGAGGTTTGTACCGGGGTGTTCTATCGACATCTCCGCTTACGCATTGACCAAGAAGGGTCAACCGTTTATCCGGTACGATAGGTGTGAGCAGAATTTTCGGGGAGTTGAAGCGGCGGTTGACTAACGCTCCGATTCGACTCTTTCAGATCCGATCTTACCGTATGTGATTTATACGGATGCTTCCATGTCGAGTTTGGGATGTGTGTTGATGCGGGAGCATAATGTGGTAGCTTATGGGTCGAGGCATTTGCGACCGCATGAGCTGGCCTGGTGACACATGATCTGGAGTTGGCTATAGTAATTTATGCGCTGAAACTTTGGAAGCAATATCTGTTTGGTAATAAATTTCAGATTCTTATCGACCATAAGAGTCTGAAATATTTGTTTACGTAGAAGGGGCTTAGCATGAGGCAGCGCAGATATCTCGAATACATTAAGGACTATGATTGTAGTATCGGGTACATCTGCGGCAAGAGCAGCGCGTTGCCGATGCTCTGGCGGGAAGTATACCGGCTTAATTAAGAGAGGAAATGTTGGTGACCGATCGAGAGAGTGATCGCGTGCCTTTGGCACGGTGGCGGCTGAGGAACGTGCTCGGTGTACACACTTACCATACATTACGAGTGGCTTGATAGGGTGCGCGAGGCGCGGGGTAGAATCCGGGGTTGAAGAAGTTGTGCGGAGAAGACAAGGGATCTTTATTATCGACGTTTCGGTATAGGCGGGGATTGCTATACTTGAGACCGCCTTTATGTACTAGAGGATCGGGAGTTACGGAATGAGATTTTCGAGGAGGTACACCCGAGCGGTTTGAGCATCGAAGCAGGCAGGGACACGCAAACTTTGCCCATTCCGATCTGGAAGTGGGGTAATGTTATGATGGACTTTAAGTGCCTTGCCCACGACACGGTCTCGCCGTGATGTTATCTGGATTATTGTGAATCGGATGACAAAGTGCGCACACTTTCTGCTTATTCGGGTCATAGACCCTCTGGAGAAGCTTGCCCGACTTTACATCAGGGAGATTGTACGTTTACATGGAGTACCGGACTCCATTGTATCGGCCGTGATCTGCGTTTTGACTGCAGTCTGGATTGCTTTTCATGAAGCATTGGACACGCGACTCCATATGAATACGATTTATCACCCACAGACGGACGGGCGGTCGGAGCGGGTGATTACGATATCGGAGGATATGTTGCGAATCTGTATTTTGGATTTTGGAGGAGTTTGGGACTAGCGATTGCGTTGATAGAGTTCTCGTACAACAACAACTTTCGGACTACGATTGGCATGATACCATTTGAGGCGTTGTACGAGAGGAGGTGTATGACACCATCTTGTTGGACAGATCGTCGATGGGGTTGAGCTGGAACCCGAGCTTTTGAGGAGTCTACGGCAAAGATCAGTTATTCTGGTAGCGGATTAAAACCGCGAATGACTACACCCTTGCTTGTATGCGAACCGTCTCCTTAGGGCTATGGAATCTGAGTTTTGTTACAGAATTAGACTGGAGGTATCGCCGATCAGAGGGAAAGTAATATTTGTTAGGCGGGGCAAGTTACCCCTAATATTATCAGTTCTCATTAGTTTCCAGAGTACGTTATTAGGTTGGCCTTACCCCCCAACTATTTACATTTTACGTGATGTCTTCGGGATAGCCTGTTGTGGATCGGTTAGATTTAGGTTCGATCTTTATGCAGGGTTGTCTGGTAGAAATACTGCAAGCGACTCGGGGTGCAATAAGATGCACCGGAGGGTGGGGACGCCGTGAGGCTCTGTATGGTAGTCTAAACTACCACTCCCGCCGCACCAAAGACGGTGGTCCGATTGTTGCAGGTTAGAGGAATAGTTATATTTTCTCTGGTTGGTAGCGACACTGTCTGGTTGTTTGAGCTACTCTTGGAGGACCAAGAGTTCTAAGGGGAGAATGTTACGGTCACCCCGAGCGGGTTGCGGCCGGGTGACCGAGGCTCGGTTTTGGCTGCGGGTCACGTTTTCGGCGTTGAGACGGCTCCCGAGCCCTATCCGAGTATCATTTTGGCGAACCCTTCCGTATTTGAGGTCGTGTGGGTCCCCGGACGTTTCCGCCGAAAATATTTTTAAGCGCCGGGGTTGTCGGGTCGCCTCGGGGCGTCTGGCGGGCTCGGTAGCGCTCTCGAGATCTCAGTTTGAGAAGCCGTTTGTAGTTTTGGAGTCGTGGAAACGTCCGGTGTTGGTTGTGGAGTTTAATATTTGGGGCGGGACGTTCGGTTCGGGCGACTCCGGGGCTCGGGGCGGGAATCCCGGGGCTCGGGATGGAAATTTTCTGACGGCTTTGGGGTAAGTTGTGTTATAATTTAAGATGGAATTCATGGGTAATTTTATAGAATTTTGGAGTAGCGGAATTTCGATTCAGGTTGTCACGCTCGCACGTCGGGTTTTGGTTCGGGTTCAGCGAGCTCGGTAGGACACTCCGGAAAGGCAAATGAATTTCTGAAAAATGTTCTGTGCATGTTATAATATTCTGAAGACTGTGTCCGAATTTCATTAATTTTGGAATTCGGTAATTATTTTTGGGCAAAAAGAATTGGAACTTTCGGAAAAATTGGGAGTTAATTTGCAATTGGTTGCAAAATTAATTAAAATCAGCATGGGTACAGCAGCAGCCCTTTTATTTTCGGTAGAAGTGTGTGAGTGTGTGATTTATAAGGGACACATGGCTAGCCCTTATTAAAGATGGAATGGTATGGGCAAAAGTATGGAAAATATATAAGGTAGTATTTGCATAAAATGAAACTTATTTTCTTTTCTTCTTCTCTTCTTCTTCTTCGTGAGTTTGCTGCCGCCATTGATGAGCTCCTCCTCCAAGCTTGAGGTTCTTCATCTTGGCTCAAATCAAAGAGGAATTGGGTTCTCCATGTGGTAAGTACCTCCCTAACTCCTCTTTTCTCATTAATTTGGAAGATTAGTGGTGAAAAGAGGAGTTTTTGCATTTGATGGGTTTGTTCTTAGCTATAAGCTAGGATGATTCTCTTCCTCCCATGTTTTAGTATGTTGTTCTTGGGTGGTAGGAGAGTGTTAATCAAGTGTTGGATTTTGGAAAACACACCTTGGGTGAGGAATTAGTGTTGGCCGAATTTATGGAGAAAATTCCAAAATAATGTGTGTTTGTTATCTTGCTTCATGCTTCAAGTATGTTAATCCTAGCATGATTCTAAGCTTATGTGTGGATTTAATTTGATGGAAAACAAGTTGAGGAAAAACCCCTTTTGGCGAAATTATGAGTTGTTGTTCAATATTGGATTTTGTTGTTTGGGTGCAATTGGATAGCATTCATGGTTTAGAAATGTAATTGGTGATTAAAGAGTGCAAATGGAACTTTGTTTGGATTGAAATGGAGGTTGGGTGAAAACCCCTCTTTGGCCGAATTGATAAGTGAAGGGGTTTTATTGATTTTGGTGTAATTGGTTAGTAAGCATGCTTAGGAAGTGGAATTGGTGATTAATATGATTATTTGGAAGCTTGAATGGATTGAATTGAAAGTTGGATGAAAAGTTGATTAAGAACCGAAATCTTGGAATGATTCTTTTTCAATGTTGGAGGTTCATTTTGGTTGAATTGGATGTTAATTTGGTGTTGGGGTTGAATTTAGGAGTGGATGGAAGTTTGAAATGTTGGATTCGGTTAAGGTATGAAAAAGTTACAATTAAGCGGGATTATCGGAAAATGGCGGGTAATGAAGGGTTTAAGGTTGGATTTGATCAGTTACGCTTATTGTATGATGTTTGTCAATATATAATCTCGCATTGTCTAGGTTGGTTCTGAATTCGGCGTTTACGTGAAAATCTGGAATTTTACGGAAGTGCAGCCGGATTTTCGGTTTTGGGGTCGGGGTTGTAATTTGGTAGTGTGGTTGATGAGGATGCTAAATCAACTTGGTTTGGCAGATTCTGAGTTTCGGTGGTTAGGAAAGAGGAGTGCCAAGTTTGGGGCACGGTGTAGGTGTTATCGAGAATCGGTCCAATACTCTGGATTTTGAGGTAAGGGTTTGGTTACATTGTTTGGTAAGCTAAGTATATGTTTTGGTTTCAGTTTACATTACTGCGGGTATTTCGGTATTATATGCCTAGAGCATATTACTCGTAGTCTGTAAGTGTATGTATATTGTAGCATACATTTTGCGGGTATTTGGAAATTTACGCTTTAAGGTAAGTTACGTGATCTGTAGGTGTATGCCTTGTAGCATACTGCATGCAGTAATCCTACGTTTGTAGGAGTATGCCTTATGGTATACTGCATGCATTAACACTACGGCAGGTTGTGGGTTCGCTACCCAGTGGTGCACCATGCTTCTGTAATAGCTTGACTTGACTCCCCTTAGTGGGAGGCTGTCGTTCGATCTGTTATAAGGTTTACGGCGATTTAGAATCGCACGTCCTACTGGGATTTTGATCTGTTTATATTACATGCACGATATGCTGTATTACTGTTTCATATATTACGTATATTGCATTCTTTACTGTTTTGCGGGGTTACATATACTTATCTTACCCCAAATCCCTTACGGGGTCCTTTTAGGACTCACCCTTCTTTGGGTTGTTTTGGGTTTGAGTGGGCGATAAGCGGCTGCGGAGTAGGATTCCGTGAGGTTCTACCTTGGGTGTGTTTTGCAGCGATTGCACCTTGCGGTCGGGATTGTGTACTTGGTGTGAATCCCGCGCAAGGTATTTTGTTACTAAGATTCTAAGGTTGGCTATAACAAACACACACCATTTTGGAAAATTCTCCATAAATTCGGCCAACACTAAGTTTCCATCCAAGTTGTGTTTTCCAAAATCCAACACTTGATTAACACTCTCCTACCACCCAAGAACAACATACTAAAAGATGGGAGGAAGAAAATCATCCTAGCTTATAGCTAAGAACAAACCCATCAATTGCCAAAACTTCTCTTTTCACCACTAATCTTCCAAACTAATGAGAAAAGAGGAGTTAGGAGGATGCTTACCTCAAGTAGCAACCAATTCCTCTTTGATTCCTACCAAAAAGAAGAAGTTCAAGCTTGGAGGTGCACATCCATGGAGGTTTCGGCAGCAAGAGCAAAGGAAGAAGAAGAAGAGAAGAAAATGATTTTTCTAACTCATTTTATGTAATATTAGCCCCTTTTATATTTTCTCCAATTTAACCCATACTCTCCCACTTTAAATAACATAAAGACATGTGTCCCTCATGTCTCCCAATGCTGCCGAATAAGCTGCTGCTGCCCATGCTCCAAATTATTAATTTTGCAACCAAGTTCCAATTAACTCCCAATTTTTCCGAAAGTTCCAATATTTTTTGCCCAAAAATAATTACCGAATTCCAAAATTAACGAAACTTGGACACAACCCTCAGAATATTATAACATTCACAGAACATTTTTCAGAAACTCATTTACCTTTCCGGAGTGTCCTACCGAGCTCGCTGAACCCGAACCAAAACCCGACGCGTGCGGCGTGTCAACTCGAACCGAAATTCCGTCACTCCAAAATTCTATAAAAATACCCATAAATTCCATCTTAAATTAAAACACAACTTACCCCAAAGCCGTCAGAAAATTTCCATCCCGAGCCCCGGGATTCCCGAGCCCCGGAGTCGCCGGAACCGAACGTCCCGCCCCAAATATTAAACTCCACAAACACCTCCGGGACAACCTCACTACTCCAAAACTATTTTTCGGAGCGCTACCGGAAACGTCCGGGGGACCCCCACGACCTCAAATACGGAAGGGTTCGCCAAAATGATACTCGGATAGGGCTCGGGAGCCGTCTGAACGCCGAAAAACGTGACCCGCCGGCCAAAACCGGAGCCCCGGGTCACCCGGTCGCAACCCGCTCGGGGTGACCGTAACAGTTGCCGTGTAATGCTGTAGGATAAGAGCAGATACACCAGTTTTATATTGGAACTACAATATGGAGCTTAGGACTTACTTGGTCCGTGAAGTTGATGGTGCGGGTCGTGGGGAGATCTGCCTTAATAGGCAGAGGCGCGTTTGCGCCGTAGACAAGGAGAAAGGTGTCTCTTGAGGCCCTCCTTGAGGGTTTGGTTGGTGACCAAGTAGAGGTCATTGGACCGGGGGGTGCGCCAGGAAAAGTATGCGGACCTTTTTATCCTGACTCTTGACGCCATGGTTGAGGATCGTGTTACGGTCACCCCGAGCGGTTTGCGACCGGGTGACCCGGGGCTCCGATTTTGGCCTGCGGGTCACGGTTTTGGGCGTTCAGGCAGCTCTCGAGCCTTATCCGAGTATCATTTTGGCGAACCCTTTCATATTTGAGGTCGTGTGGGTCCCCCGGACGTTTCCGCCGAAAATATTTTTCCGGCGCCGGGGGGTTGTCGGGGTTGTCTCGGGACGTACAACGGGCTCGGTAGCGCTCCCGAGACCTCAGATTGAGATGCCGTTTGCAGTTTTGGAGTCGTGGGAATGTCCCGGAGGTTTTATGGAGAGTAATTTTTTGGGTGGGGACGTTCGGTCCAGGGCGACTCCCGGGGCTCGGGATGGAATTTCTCCGACGGCTCCAGGGTAAGTTATGTTATATTTTAAGATGGATTTTATGGTTATTTTTGTGGATTTTTAGCATGATGGGATTTCGGTTCTAGTCATTATGCGCGCATGTCGGGATTTGCTCGTGTTCAGCGAGCTCGGTAGGACACTCTGGAATTGTAAATAAACATTTGGAACATGTTTTATGAATGTTATAATATCCTGAGGATTGTGTCCAAGTTTCGTTTCAATTGGAGTTCGGTAATTGCGTTTGGGCCAAAATTGTAACTTTTGAAAGAGTTGGGAGATTAACTTTTAAATAGGCCACAAAACAAAATAATAGGGTATGGGCAGCGGGCTGAATTCGGCTGAAATGGGAAGAGGATAGTTACGGTCACCCCGGCGGGTTGCGGCCTACTAGGTGACCGGGGGTTGCTCGGTTTTGGCCTGCGGGTCACGTTTTTCGGCGTTCAGACGGCTCTCGAGCCCTATCTGAGTATCATTTTGGCGAACCCTTCCGTATTTGAGGTCGTGTGGGTCCCCCGGACGTTTCCGCCGAAAATATTTTTCGGGCGCCGGGGGGTTGTCGGGGTCGTCTCGGGACGTACAGCGGGCTCGGTAGCACTCTCGAGATCTCGGTTTGGGAAGCCGTTTGCAGTTTTGGAGTCGTGGAAACCTCCCGGAAGTGGTTGTGGAGTTTAATATTTGGGACGGGACGTTCGGTTCCGGGCGACTCCCGGGGCTCGGGATGGAAATTTTCTGACGGCTTTGGGGTAAGTTGTGTTATAATTTAAGATGGAATTTATGGGTATTTTTATAGAATTTTGGAGTGACGGAATTTCGGTTGGGGTTGACACGCTCGCACGTCGGGTTTTGGTTCGGGTTCAGCGAGCTCGGTAGGACACTCCGGAATGGTAAATGAATTTCTGAAAAGTGTTTTGTGAATGTTATAATATTCTGAAGGTTGTGTCCAAGTTTCGTTAATTTTGGAATTCGGTAATTATTTTTGGGCAAAAAGAATTGGAACTTTCGGAAAAATTGGGAGTTAATTTGCAATTGGGTGCAAATTTAATAAAAATCAGCATGGGCAGCAGCAGCTGATAATTTCGGCAGCAAGTGGGGAAGGTTTTTGGGACACTTGGCCAATTTCTATTTAAGGTAGAGAAGTATGGGTTTAAAGTAAGGAAAATATATAAGGCTTAATATTTCATAAAAATGGGACTTATCTCATTTTCTTTTCTTTTCTTCTTCTTCTTCCTCTTGCTTGCTGCTGCCGACGCCTCCATTGTTGCTCACCTCCAAGCTTGAACTTCTTCTTCTTGGTAGAAATCAAAGAGAAATTGGATGCTACTTGTGGTAAGCATCCTCCCTACTCCTCTTTTCTTGTTAGAAGTGGAGATTAGTGAAGAAAAATGGATTTATGGTGAATGATGGGTTTGTTCTTAGCTATAAGCTAGGATGATTTTCTTCCTCCCATCTTTTAGTATGTTGTTCTTGGGTTGTAGGAGAGTGTTAATCAAGTGTTGGATTTTGGAAAACACATCTTGGATGAAAAACCTAGCTTGGCCGAATTTATGGAATAAATTCCAAAATGGTGTGTGTTTGTTATCTTGTTTCATGCTTCAAGTATGTTAGTCCTAGCATGATTCTAAGCTTATGTATGGATTCAATTTGATGGAAAACAAGTTGAGGTAAAAACCCCCTTTTGGCCGATTTATTTAGGTGTATGTTCATGTTGGATTTTGTTGTTTGGATGCAATTGGATAGCATGCTTGGTTTAGAAGTGAAATTGGTGGTTGGAATGGTTGTTTGGTAGCTTGAATGGATTGAATTGGATGTTGGGTGAAATGTTGGTTAGTAACCGAAATGTTGGAATGAAACTTTATCTAGGTTGGAGTTTCATTTTGGTTAAATTGGATGTTAATATGGTGTTGGTGTTGAATTTAGGAGTGGATGGAAGTTTGAAACGTTGAATTCGGTTAAGAAATGAAAAAGTTACAATTAATCGGGATTATCGGAAAATGGCGGGTAATGAAGGGTTTAAGGTTGGATTTGATCAGTTCTGCTTATTGTATGATGTTTGTCAATGTATAATCTTGCATTGTCTAGGTTGGTTCTGAATTCTGAAGTTTCTGTGGAAATCTGGAATTTTACGGAAATTCTGCCGGATTTTCAGTTTTGGGGTCGGGGATGTAGTTTGGTAGTGTGGTCGATAAGGATGCTAATTCAACTTGGTTTGGCAGATTCTGAGGTTCGGAGGTTAGGAAAAGAGGAGTTCTAAGTTTCGGGGCACGGTGTAGGAGTTGTCCAGAATCGGTCAAATACTCTGGATTTTGAGGTAAGGGTTTGGTTCTGTTGTTTTGGTAAGCTAAGTATATGTTTTGGTTTCATTTTCTGTTCTGCTAGTATTTCGGAATATTATGCCCTTGGGCATATTCTGTAGTTTGTAGAAGTATGCCTTATGGCATACTGCATGCATTAACATTACGACAGTTGTGGGTTCGCTACCCCAGCTGGTGCACCATGCTTCTGTATTAGCTTCGGCTTCCGACTCCCTTAGTGGAGGCTGTCGTTCCGATTTATTATAAGGGTTATGGCGATTTAGAATCGCACGTCCTTCGAGACTCCGATCTACTTTCTGTACATACATGTTATTCCGTATTCTGTTGCATATATTGCTATCTTTCTGTTTTGCAGGGTTACATATACTTACCTTACCCCATATCCCTTACGGGTCCTTTTAGGACTCACCCTTCTTTGGGTTCTGTTTTTGGGTTTCAGGTAGACCTGATAAGCGGCCTGCGGAGTAGGTTTCCGTGAGAGTTCTACCTTGATAGTGTTTTGCAGCGGCTGCACCTTGCGGTCCGGGATTGTCTACTTGGTCTGAATCCCGCGCAAGGTATTTTTGATTCATAGATCTAAGGCTGGCTCTGTAGTTGCATATGCACACTTTCTGTATCGCTGTGATGATTGTATGTCTGTATATATTTGTATATTCTGTTCTGTATATGTTCTGAGCGCTTGGCGCTTGCTAGACACCTTAGGTTCTGTGAATTTTGTATGTATATATGTTTTGGTGCGTAAGCACTCGTCCACGGAGGGCGGGGCTTACTCTGTTGTTAATGCATGAATTGTGTGTTTGGATTTTATTTTCAGTTATATGCGCGAAATATTTGTTAGGTTGCTTCCATAATCCTTTCGCTCTTTGGGTCCGCTACGCGCGGCGGGTCTCGATGGACCTGCCATTCCTATTCATTCCGGCTTCCGCTTCCGGCGTCCCGGCGCCCCCGCCTCCGCAACCGGGCTCGGGTGGCGTGCGGTGACAAGTTGGTATCAGAGCAGGTAAGTGACCATATTTGTCACAGCCACCCCGCCCGGTTGCGGAGGCGGAGCCGGCCGCGACGTCGGAAACAGGAATTACGGCGGAAAACGCGGCAGCGGAGCATCGAGCTCAAATAACAAATAGCCAAGTGGCAACTAGCAACCCAGATACTCATTCAAGGCAAGCATACTAGTAACTCCAACTTCTACCAAACATGCAGTTCATGGTATCAAACATCAAACATCGCAACAACCACAGAAACACTGAATTCATATCATAACAAATCCAACATAGGCAAGTCGGGGCTCCGCCCTCGACTCAGAAGGCATCAAAGGCAGAATATATTCCGATCATATGGCATATACAAATTCATGATCTGACCTACATGCATGCAGCTACAGCTACAGAGCCATTAAACAAAATCCTATAAATATATACCTAAGTGCGGAATCAGAAGCCTCTCGCTCAAGAATTCCCGCACGTGGTACTGCTGCTGCTACAGAACCCAAAATGTCAGGAAGCACCGCGGATCTCTATTCCGCTGGTTGCTTGTCAGACTGCCTGAAAGATGGTAAACAAATAAAAGGGTGAGTCCTCGAAAGGACCCGATGAAGGGCTTAAGGTAAAAGTGCGGTTTGCCCACGGTGGCAACAATCTGAACTCGCAAAGCAGAATATCACAAAGATATGCATGTACATATGAACATAAAGCATAACGTAAATCAGAATCCAACATATGCGGTCCAACCGCCGAGCGACCATGCGTGACCCTCGGTAGAGGTCAGAATATCTGGTCGAATGCGAGCGAAGCACGGTACCGGCTGGGGTCGCGAGCCCCAAACTGTCGTAGGGTCACAGAACAGAAGTATCGGCACTCCTGGTGCGGATACGCAGAATGTCGGCACCCCTTCAGTGCGGACACAGAACAGAAGTATCGGCACTCCTGGTGCGGATACGCAGAATGTCGGCACCCCTTCAGTGCGGACACAGAACAGAACATACAATAATAACAATAATACGTAAATATAAACAGAAGTATCATTACCTGTTAAACATATACAGAGCAGAATAGGAACCCGGGCCTCTAAGGTCATCCGGGCCTTGAAACGGAACAAACATACATTTTACCAAATTAAGCCCTTACCTCGGAAACGCCGCCCCGCAGCCCAACACTCGGAAAACCCCGGCTTCCGACCCGTAATGCACAACTTGGCTCCAATGGTCCCACGCTACTCCACCAACGCAGAATCAAGCTGGGTAGCCATAGTTGAGTCAGAACACATCCTCATAACTCCAGAAAGAAATTTCTGTACAAACCCGCACTTTTCCGGAAAATTCCACAGAAAGCTCGGTTTTACAAACCGAGCCTGAACATTGTTATTCCAACACCCACAAACATATTCCAACCCTTAAACCCGCATTCCAGACACTTTTCCCAGTAAACTCGTATAAAACTAACTTTCTCATTTCTAACCCGAAAATGGTATTTCAAACGTCATAACACACCTACTTTCACCCACATTACCAATTTAGCATCCAATTCAATCAACACACACCACCAAGATTGAAAAAGAATCACTTCAACAATTTGGTCCTTAACCAATTTTCCACCACACTTCCAAATCAACCCATACAAGCTTCTAATTAATCACACTAATCACCAATTCCACTTCCTAACCAATAATACTAACCAATTACACCAAAATCACAAAACCTCTTCCTTAATAATTTCGGCCAAGTTAGGGATTTCTCACCCAACTTCCATTTCAATCCAAACAAAGTTCCATTAGCACTCTTTTATCACCAATTGCAATTATTAAACAAGATTACTAACCAATTGCTTCAAAATCAATAAAACCTATTCATTCCACATTTCGGCCAAAGAGGGTTTTTAACCCAACTTGTTTTCTTTCAAATTGAAACCATAGATTGTCTTAGAATCATGCTAGGAACAACATATCTCAAGCATGAATCAAGAACACAAACATACACAATTTAAGAATTTCCATCAATAATTCGGCATTTAGGGTTTCTTCAAACTAAGGAGTTTTTCCAAAATCCAACCATAGATTCTTACTCCTCTCAAGCCCAAGAACAACATACTAAAAGATGGGAGGGAGAAGATTACTCTAGCATGTAGACAAGAGTAAACACATAGCTTGAAAATCCTCTCTTTTCCAACATTTCTTTGCTTCCAAACTTGAAAGAGAAGAAGAGGGAAAGCTTACCAATCTTTTGGACCCAATCCCTTGAAGATTTCAGCAAGAACAATTGGAAGCCATGGAGCTTGAAGGAGGAGGAGTGTGGCGGCAGAAGCTTGAAGAAGAAGAAGAAATGAAATAAATTTCATTTTGTGCAATTATTTAACCATATATATTTTCCCACTTTTTTGCCCATGCTTATCTTCTTTTAATTAAAATTGACCAAGTGTCCCAAAAGCCTCCCAATGCTGCCGAAATAAGCTGCTGCTGCCCATGCTGAATTATTATTGATTTTTGTGGCCAATTACTAATTAACTCCCACTTTTTCCGAAAGTTCCAATTCTTTTGCCCAAAAATAATTACCGAATTCCAAAATTAATGAAACTCGGACACAATCTTCAGAATATTATAACATTCACAGAACATTTTTCAGAAGTTCATTTACCAGTCCAGAGTGTCCTACCGAGCTCGCTGAGCCCGAACCAAAACCCGACGTGCGAGCGTGACAACCTGAACCGAAATTCCGTCACTCCAAAATTCTATAAAAATTCCCATAAATTCCATCTTAAATTCAAACACAACTTACCCCAAAGCCGTCAGAAAATTTCCATCCCGAGCCCCGGGAGTCGCCCGGAACCGAACGTCCCGCCCCAAATATTAAACTTCACAAACACCTCCGGGACGTCTCCACGACTCCAAAACTGCAAACGGCTTCCCAAACTGAGATCTCGAGAGCGCTACCGAGCCCGCTGTACGTCCCGAGGCGACCCGACAACCCCGACGCGAAAAAATATTTTCGGCGTAAACGTCCGGGACCCACACGACCTCAAATACGGAGGGGTTCGCCAAAATGATACTCGGATAGGGCTCGGGAGCCGCCTGAACGCCGAAAAACGTGACCCGCAGGCCAAAACCGGAGCCCCGGGTCACCCGGTCGCAACCCGCTCGGGGTGACCGTAACAATATTGGTCGTCAGTGGTGACTTGTAGTGACAACTATTGTTCTACATTTTATTTTAGAATGGTTTGGTACGGAGATTGGCCACCTCCTTACTCGAACCACTTCAAAATAAAATTGTGGAGCAAAGTTTAGTCCTTCAAGTTATCCTGGTGGTTGCAGAGTACGGAATCCAGAATTTCTGGATTCTGGAAAGATTATTACGAGTAAAGGATTGTGGAAAAGTTTCAGGTACGTAAAATTGTGTTAGGAAAAGATTTGGTGAAATAAGCATGAATTGCTTCCGTGATTACGTGAAATGCATGATTCTATTGTTTTGCAAAATAACTTCGAGTTAAGTCGCATTGCACTACAGAGCCTTAGAAAGCTGCTGCTAGTTTCTGTAGGGATTAGAGGTAACTGATTGTTTTGGACTCTGTTTGGTCCGAAATGTTTCAGGAATGGTTAACACGCGCCGACAGCGTGATTTGCGACCGGAGGGAGGGGACCGTAATCCCACACCTCCGAGAGGTAGAGAGCAGAGACAGGGGCATTCTGGGCCGAGGCAGTACATACCCGCCACGGTTGTACTGGCAGGTCGTGGGTCTACCACTGCTTTGGTTCATGTCTTTGGAGCAGTCCAGCGCTTGTTGAGACACTAGTACGAACAGTTCCGTACGATCCAGTGCGGGAGGATTCGGTCGTGGCACCGTCTGTGCATACTGATGGGAGAGTGAGTAGCCACACCCGGACTACCACCCACACTCATTTACGGGCCCGATCTGAGAGTGAGTCTGAGGAGGACGCGAGCGCAGAACCCGCGATCTCGGAGGGTACGACAGGCGTAGCTCCGTAGCTCGCTCCGATCGCTCGACCAGAGACTTATCAGCCCCTCGGCAGCGGACGGAGGTTATTGAGCTGGATTCGATACCACCCGTCGGACCCACCGACGACGGGAGGTTCGGGGCATCATTCGACTCGATGATGTCCGTTTGTTGGAGAGGTTCCAGCGGTTGAACCCTAGGAAGTTTGATGGTAAGGGAGGTCCCGAGGCAGCGGAGACCTGGTTTATGGAGATTGACAAGCTCCTGGGGAGGTTACATTTACCTTCCACAGTGATGGTATCCCTTGCCACGTTCAATCTGCAGGAGGGAGCGGATCATTGGTGGAGGAGCCTTGAGGCAATCGAGGGCGAATGCGGGCGAGCACCCGATCGGGAGTTGGATGTTACACGGGAGCGGTTTACAGCTGTTCCATCGGAGGTTCATTGGGGCTGCAGCTAGAGATCTGCGACAGGCACAGTTTGATGAGCTTCAGCAGGGAGATAGGACTGTCGCAGAGTATGAGCGCGAGTTTGACAGGCTTATCCACTATGTACCGCAGTACCACGGTATGGAGGAGGAGAAGGCGAAGAGGTTTATCCGTCGACTGCGCCCCGAGTACAGATGGGCTCTGAGGCCGTTGGACATTACTACTTACGGGGAGGCAGTTCACAAGGCTCAACTCCTCGAGCAGGAGGACGTTGAGAGTCGCCTCACCTCGCAGAGGGGTCAGGGGACTTCGAGGGGTTCCACACAGCAGGGACCCCGGCAGAGTTCTGGACGGCAGAACAGATCTGGGCAGTCTAGAGGGGGCAGGGGGGAGCACCACCCTCACGACCTTGTCCGACTTGTGGTGGGTATCACCCGGGTAGACCTTGTTATCGGCAGGAGGGCCGATGTTTGCGATGCGGGTCTGATACTCACTGGGTACGGGACTGCCTGATGTGATCACCAAAAATGATCAACTCTTGGAAGGATCTAGCTTGGAAGATGAACAAGAACAAGATGATACTTTCGGCTTCTCCAAGAACCTCTTCACTACAAGATGAAGCAATGCTTGGAATGCCTAGGGGAGGAGATGGATCTAGCACCTCTCAACTACTTGATCAAGCAATACTAGATATAATTCTTGAACCAAAATTATGGAACAAGGGAATGGATTGTAGGAATGAGAGCCAAAGCCAAAATGATCTCTTGTAAGGGGAAGAGATTTTGGCAGCAATAGCATAAAATGAGTTCTACCTTTACAATGTCTAGTTGCTAGTTTAAATAGGAAAGGTAAGTGGAGGTTATTGTCCAAAGTGTAGTAACACTTTTGACAAACACCCTAGGGTTACTTACCATTTCCATGATACAAAAGAAATCATAATGATACTACTAAAAATGGTGAGGGAAAAGTGAAAGGTAACCACCATTTGTGGTAATGGAGGGCAAGGACCAACCATTACTACAAACTAGTGAGTAAAGACCTCCACTTTAACCTACTTTTCCTCCCATCTTCCAATAACATAAATATTGTTCAAATATAAGTCAACTAAGATAAAAATCTGATATAAATGGACATTGGGCGAAATTGGAAGAATTTGGGCCGGCCCAATCATGGTGGCGCGTGGCCCACACGCGCGGGCTTCAAGTGGCGCGTGGCGCGCTTGGCCGGCGAGTGGGGCTACTTCCGGGCATCTCCAAGGTGGGGGAAGGCTAGGTAGCTGTCCATGGGTGGTGGTGCATCGGTGCAGGGCGGGGTGAGCGCGTGGAGCGCGTGGGTGAGGTGGTGGCGCGTGAAGCGCGTGGCGCCTCCTCGTCTTCAAGGAAAGTGTAGGTGATGCTTCCCAAATGGTTTGGGGTCTTCTCACTTGAATTCCCATGAGTTGGAGCTTGAGGTCTTGGTCTCGATCTTCATTCCGCTCCTCGGTTTGTGCCATGATCCTTATAAACGCTTGGAGCTTCTCTTGCACCTTCTTTGACCTAGACCGTGTCATGGGTCCATTGAGGCCTTGGAAGGGGCTTGGCATCTCTTGTGTGGAAGTGGGGTGGATGTCCACATCATTCCATCCCTCTTGAAAAGAATCCGACCTCGGATTTAGTTCTTCCATATCACCTTCAAAAGGAAGTAAATCACAAACATTAAAAGTTGCATGAACATTATATGAACCATCACATGGCAAGTCAAGAACATATGCATTATCATTGATCTTCTTTGTGATTTGAAAAGGCCCATCTCCTCTAGGTGAAAGTTTGCTCTTCCTAGCTTGTGGAAACCTTTCTTTCCTAAGGTGCAACCAAACCCAATCCCCTACCTCAAAGGTTCGAAATTTCTTGCCCTTGTTCACCCTTTTTGCATAAGACTCATTAATCTTGTTAAGTTGTTCATGAACTTTAGCATGCAAGTCTTTCATTTGTTGAGCTTTCTTTTGCCCACTTACATCAATTTGATCATCATGATTTAAAGCAATCAAGTCCAAAGGTGTTAGAGGATTAAATCCATACACAATCTCAAATGGGCTAAATGAGGTGGAAGAATGGTATGCACGATTATAAGCAAACTCAACATGTGGCAAACATTTCTCCCATTCTTTCAAATTCTTCCTAAGGATGGTTCTCAAGATAGTGATTAGGGTTCTATTAGTGACCTCGGTTTGCCCATCGGTTTGGGGATGACTAGAGGTAGAAAACATTAAGCTAGTTCCCAACCGAGACCACAAGGTCCTCCAAAAGTGTCCAAGAAACCTAGAATCCCTATCACTCACAATTGACCTAGGAAGTCCATGATATTTAACCACATGCTTGAAAAACAAATCGGCCACTTTAGATGCATCATCACTCTTATGACATGGAATGAAATGTGCCATTTTAGAGAATCTATCAACCACAAAAATAGCATCATGTCCATGTGAGGTTGTAGGCAAGCCACTAACAAAATCCATGCTAATATCAACCCAAGGGAGAGTAGGAGAAGGAAGAGGAGTGTACTTCCCTTTCGGTTGGAGAGTGGCTTTTGCCTTGTGACAAGTGATGCATCTTGCACACATCCTTGTGACATCTTTCTTCATGCCCGGCCAATAGAAATTTTCCTTCAAAGTCTCTAGTGTCTTTTGGACACCAAAATGGCCCATTAGGCCGCCACCATGGGCTTCTTTAGTGATGACTTCCCTCATGGAACTCCTTGGTATGCATAGCCTTTTAAACTTAAACAAGAAGCCATCAAATATGTGGTAGCCATTTCGGCCACCCTTAGCACAAGAAGCATATATCTCTCCAAAATCAAGGTCATGCTCATACATATCTTTCAAACAATCAAATCCTACAATCCTAGCATCAAGAGAGGAAAGAAGCACATATCTTCTAGACAAGGCATCGGCCACAACATTCTCTTTTCCTTTCTTGTACTTAATCACATAGGAAAATGATTCAATGAATTCTATCCACCTAACATGCCTTTTATTTAAGTTGCCTTGACCTTGAAGGTACTTCAAGGAGAGGTGATCCGTGTGAATCACAAACTCCTTAGGCAACAAGTAGTGACTCCACACTTGCAAAGATCTCACAAGAGCATAAAGCTCTTTATCATAAGTGGAGTAGTTCAAGGTAGCACCATTTAATTTTTCACTGAAATAAGCAATGGGCGGCCCTCTTGGTGCAAAACGGCACCAATGCCAATCCCACTTGCATCACATTCAATCTCAAAGACTTTCTCAAAATTAGGTAAAGCAAGCAAGGAGCACTCATCAATTTAGATTTTAAAGCAAGAAAAGACTCCTCTTGGGCTTTACCCCATGCAAACACAATATTCTTTTTAGTCAACTCATGTAAAGGCGGCAATAGAGGAAAAGTCCTTGATAAACCTCCGGTAAAAACTAGCAAGACCAAGGAATGATCTCACTTCGGTTATGGACTTAGGAATGGGCCATTCCTTTATTGCTACCACTTTACTTTCATCAACCCTAACACCATGCTTTCCCACAACAAATCCAAGAAAGTTAACTTCACTTGTAGCAAAGACACACTTTTCAAACTTAGCATACAACTTCTCAAGCCTAAGTGTATCTAAAACATGCTTCAAGTGATCAATATGCTCAACATGATTCTTGGAATACACCAATATGTCATCAAAGTAGACAACCACAAACTTTCCAATGAAATGCCTCAAAACATGGTTCATTAATCTCATGAAAGTACTAGGTGCATTGGTTAGTCCAAAGGGCATCACATTCCATTCATACAAGCCAATCTTAGTTTTAAATGCCGTCTTCCATTCATCACCCTCTTTCATGCGAATTTGATGATATCCACTTTTCAAATCAATTTTAGAGAAAACACATGAACCACTCAATTCATCAAGCATATCATCAAGTCTAGGGATAGGATGTCTATACTTTACAGTGATGGTGTTGATGGGTCGGCAATCCATACACATCCGCCAAGTGCCATCACTTTTGGGCACTAAGATGACCGGCACGGCACAAGGAGAAAGGCTCTCTTTGATGAAGCCCTTTTGGAGCAACTCTTGCACTTGGGTTTGGATCTCCTTGGACTCTTGAGGTTAGTCCGATAGGCGGCCTTGTTGGGAAGTGGAGCACCGGAATCAAGTCAATTTGGTGCTCAATCCCTCTATATGGGGAAGGCCGCAAGGGTCCTCAAAACATCCTCATATGCCTTCAAGAGATCCTGCACATCCAAAGAAAGAGAAGACACTTGTTCAAGGGTTAGCATGCATGAAGTTGGAACCATGAGAAAACAAGTTTTGTTTTGCAAAAGTGCTCTTTTAAAATCTCTCTCTTTGGCCGAAGTGGGGTATGCACTCTTGTTTTCTCTCTTGCTCTCTTGAAGTGTTTCCCACATATGCACACTCCTTCTTTTCTCTCAAGGATCCTTGATCGTTCTCACTCTTTTCTCTCTTCTCGCTTGCCATTTCCCTCCTCTTACTTTCGGCTTTGTTAGCCAAATGGATTTGGTCTTGTAAAGCTTGAGTGGGTGTGAGTGGGAGTAGGGTTAGGTTTCGGTTTGATGGGAGATGATGTACTTGTTGGCATTTCCATGATGAATGGCATCCTTGTCAAATTGCCATGGCCTCCCAAGTAAGATGTGAGTGGCTTGCATCCTCACAACATCACAAGTGATGGTGTCTTCATACTTGCCAATTCGGATTGGCACCTCAACTTGCTTCACCACCTTGACAAATGATCTATCATCCACCCATTGGAGTTTATAGGGTTTCGGATGCAACTTGGTTGGGAGATGCAACTCATGGACCATGTCTTTACTTGCGGCATTCACACAACTACCGCTATCCACAATGAGGCTACAAAGTGTGCCATTCACCAAGGCTCTTGTTTGGAAGAGATTCTCCCTTTGTGAAGTTTCGGTCAACTTTGGTGAACTTTGGAGAACTCTCTTTGTGACCAATATCTGCACCTCAAGAGGCAACTCTCCCTCTTCTTCGTCGGTCTCTTCATTAGGAAGTTCATGTGGAACTTCCTCCTCATCTTCACTTGAAATGTCACCATTGGGTCGGATAACCATAACTTTCTTGTTGGGACATTCTCTTGCATAGTGTCCCTTGCCAAGACACTTGAAACATTCAACGGTTCTTGCTTGAGGTGGCGGGTTTGTAGACTTGGAGGGTAGGGTGCTTTCGGTAGTGGGTTGGAATAGGGAGTAGGGTGAGATGGGGGTTTCGGTGGTGCATGGGAGGAGTAGGGAGGCTTGGAGGTGGCGGTTTGGTAGGGTTTGGAGGTGGAAGGCTTGTTGGCGGTAGTGGGCTTGCTCCATGAGTTTCGGTTGGAAGTGTTACGGTCACCCCGAGCGGGTTGCGACCGGGTGACCCGGGGCTCCGGTTTTAACCTGCGGGTCACGTTTTTCGGCGTTCAGACGGCTCCCGAGCCCTATCCGAGTATCATTTTGGCGAACCCTTCCGTATTTGAGGTCGTGTGGGTCCCCCGGACATTTCCGCCGAAAATATTTTTGCGCCGGGGGTTGTCGGGGTCGCCTCGGGACGTACTGGGGCTCGGTAGCGCTCTCGAGGTCTCAGTTTGAGAAGCCGTTTGTAGTTTTGGAGTCGTGGTGACGTCCCGGAGGTGGTTGTGGAGTTTAATGTTTGGGGCGGGACGTTCGGTTCCGGGCGACTCCCGGGGCTCGGGACGGGAATCCCGGGGCTCGGGATGGAAATTTTCTGACGGCTTTGGGATAAGTTGTATTATAATTTAAGATGGAATTTATGGGTATTTTTATAGAATTTTGGAGTGGCGGAATTTCGGTTCGAGTTGTCACGCTCGCACGTCGGGTTTTGGTTCGGGTTCGTGAGCTCGGTAGGACACTCCGGAAGGGCAAATGAATTTCTGAAAAATGTTCTGTGCATGTTATAATATTCTGAAGATTGTGTCCGAGTTTCATTAATTTTGGAATTCGGTAATTATTTTTGGGCAAAAAGAATTGGAACTTTCGGAAAAATTGGGAATTAATTTGCAAAGGGGTGCAAAATTAATAAAAGAACGTATGGGCACAGCAGCTGATAGTGTCGGCAGCAGCAAAGAGAAGGGACACTTGTCCCTTCTTCAATTAAAGATGAGAAAGGAAAAAGAAAAGAAGAAAAAAAAAGGTATAAAAGTAAAACAAAATTGCAAAAAAGCCAAATTTATTCTTCTTCTTCTTCCTTCTGCCGAAAATATCAGCCATGGAAACGCCATGAGCTCCAAAACTAAACATGAAGGAAACTTGAAGAAGCTTCGAGGTAAGTATGTCAAAACGATCCTTGTGTTGTGTAAGTGAATAATGCGAGGTCGGTTTGTGAAGATTCACCCGGTTTGTAAACCGTGAGTCTTGAACTTTTGAAGTGATTATGGAATCACAAGGTTTGTTTGATTTCTTTGTTTCTAAACGCTTCCCGGCATCTTCTTGTGCATGTTTGATAATAGGAGCGTAGGAAGAAACGCGCCCGAGGTGGTGCCAAGTGCGTCGAAAATTGGGTGTAAAATCCAACGGTGGATTCAAATAAAGGTAAGGATATATTTGTGATCGAGCGAAGTTCGATTCTGTTGGTGTAATTGGTTTTGTCGAAAAGGCTCGGTGTGAAAGCTGTTTTTCCGGCCCGAGCCTCGGTTTTGGCGCCAATGATATTGGCTGATTCTATGAATTCGAACATATATTCTCAGATCTGTGGATCATTTGTGAACAGGAGTAGTCGGAAACGCAATGAAACTCACAAATTGCATCGGGACTGCTGAACGAGAATTTCGATTCGGACTTGTGTGAACGATTTGGGAAGAAGGTATGATTTAAAAGTTTGGTTGTGTTTATGGATGTATAAGTAACAATGTTCTAGCTCGGTTTGAGAAACCGAGCTTTCTGTGGAATTTTCCTGGAAATAGCGGGTTCGTGCGGAAATTGTTTTCTGGGGTTTGTTTGGATGTGTTCGATCCAACTATGGTTACCCAGCTTGATTCTGCGTTGGTGGAGTAGCGTGGGACCGTAGGAGCCAAGTTGTGCATTTCGGATCGGGAGTCGGGATTTTCCGAGTGTTGGGTGCAGGCGCGTTTCGAGGTAAGGGCTTAATTTGGTAAAATGTATGTTTGTTCCGTTTCAAGGCCCGGATGACCTTAGAGGCCCGGGTTCCTATTCTCGCTCTGTATATGTTTAACAGTAATGATACTTGTTTATATTTATGTATTATTGTTATTATTGTATGTTCTGCTCGTGTCCGCACCGAAGGGGTGCCGACATTCTGCGTATCCGCACTGGAGTGCCGACATTGCCTGTGTCCGCACCGAAGGGGTGCCGACATTCTGCGTATCCGCACCAGAGTGCCGATACTTCGCTCGTGACCCTACGACGGTTTGGGGCTCGCGACCCCAGCCGGTACCGTGCTATCTGCTCTGCTCGACCAGATATTCGACCTCTGCTGAGGGTCCGTTCTGGTCGCTCGGCGGTTGGACCGCATTGTGTTGGATTCGATTTACGTTATGCTTTATGTTTATATGTACATGCATATGCCGTGATATTCTCGCTTTTGCAGTTCGATTGTCGCCACATGGGCAAACCGCACTTTTACCTTAAGCCTCATCGGGTCCTTTTGAGGACTCACCCTTTCATTTGTTTACACCTTTCAGTTGTTCGGAAAGCAATTGGCGGAATAGAGATCCGCGGTGCTTTCGGGTTTCTTGGGTTTCAGAAGAGCAGAGTACCACGGGCGGAAAATCTCCCGAGTGAGAAAGTTTCCGATTCCGCACAATGTATATATAGGTTTTGGTTTAATGGCTCTGTAGCCGTAGCCGCATGCATGTAGTTTAGATCATGTATTTGTATAAGACGTATAATCCGAGACATACTCGCCTCGTTTGTCTTCGAGTCGAGGCGGAGCCCACTTGCTTATATTGGGGTTGTTGTTGTAATATGGGTTTGGCGTTTCTGTGTTGTGGCGATGTTTGATGTTTGACACCATGAACTGCATGTTTGGTAGAAGATGGACTTACTAGTATGCTTGCCTTGATTGAGTATCTAGGTTGCTAGTTGCCACTTGGCTGTGTGTTACTTGAGCTCAATGCTCCGCTGCCGCGTTTTCCGCCGTAATTCCTGTTTCCGACGTCGCGGCCGGCTCCGCCTCCGCAACCGGGCGGGGTGGCTGTGACAAGTTGGTATCAGAGCAGGTTGGGTCGGATTGACCAAAAGGTAAAGTATGTGTGTTTTTGATATGAAATGTGGAAGGCAAGTATACAAGTCCGAGGGTGGACTTTTGGAGTGAGTTAAGTCCTGCTGTGGTTAAGTACCTGCGGAAGATGACTTCAAAGGGCAAGCTACTGGTTTACACCTCATTCTGGAGTGGTTCGGTACGGAGCCTGATCAACTCCTTATTTGAACCATTTCGGAATGCGTGTGGAGCGGTGGCGGTTCTTTGGAGCATTATGAAAGGTGTGGGTGTTATATGAAGTGATTCCGTGATTATAAGCATGATCCGATTCTATGTTAAGGTTTATTATTTAGTTTCGGGATTCTCAAAAGAATCCTTGCATCATGCATTGCATTACACTACTGAGCCTTAGAATCTGCTGCTGGCTTTTGGATAGATGGGGAAGAGTTAGTTGATTTGGACTTTTGGATATGGGATAAGTTGGCTTTGGTTGGTCTTGGTTTAAGGGAATGTTTACTACACGCGAATAGCGTGATTTGGTACCGGAGGCGGGATGGGATCCCACACCTCCGTGGAATAGGATACGGGTTCAGTGTAACCCAGGGTCTGAACAACCACACTCACCGCCCCGAGGTTTAGTGGTCGTAAGGACCCCTCTCTGATTTGGTATTACCGCCAGCCTAGCTGGTTCAGGGGCGGCAGTAGGCATGGGAAGATCTGATTATGCCACAGTAGGGGCATTTTGATCAGGTGGTGATAGCGAGACTTTAGCCACTGCTCGCCACAGCTTTGGCATTGGTATGTGAGTGACTCCGAGGAGGATGGTCACTACGACACCTAGACTTCTCGTCGGTCCTTTTAACGACGGGGAGATCTGAGGCACCAGTCTGACGAGGTCAGACTTCTGGAGAGGTTTCAGAGTTTGAACTTTTTTTTCCCCCCCGAGGTTCAATGACCGAGAATGGCCATAAGTAGTAGAGACTTGGTTTGCAGGGGTTGACAAACTCCTGGAGGGAGGTAATTACAGGCGGTTGGCCACCGGGGCCACGGCTACTCCGGCCGATTGCTTCAGATTCAACCGGAGTTCGGATTGACCCGATATCGATTTCTAGTGTCTGGCGGTGTCCGGACATTTCCGCGGAAAATATTTTTCGGGGTTGGGGTTGCCTTGGACGATTTTCGGGATTCTCGGGCGGAGAAACGGCTCGGGAGTGACCCGGACTCGATTTGCGCTTTTGAGGAAGATCTGGAGTCAAGGATATAATTTACATTTTTCTCGTGAAGAAAAATGTTCGGTCGGAAATTACGGTTTCGGGCGGTTTTTTCGGGCGAGCCAAGTGTGACACTTGGCGAAATGTGATAAGAGGAAAGTATTGGACTTGGTCTCTTGTTATTAATAGTGATTATGATTCAAAATGATGTAAAAAAGGATGTCATGTGCAGTACATGACTTATTATTACAAGACTTAAGTTTTGGCAAGTCTTGCAAAAATGCAAACGTATTCTTCTTCCTTCTTCACTGCCGAATTCTTCCTCTCTCTAAAACCACCATTGTTGTGTTTTACAAGCTTCCAAAGCTTGCTCTAGATTACTTTTTGGTCCGAGAGTTCAACTGGGAAGTTGATCAGTAACTCGAGTACTACGTCTGTCTGAGGTATGGTTCGATTCTGTTGAGTATTTGGCAATATTGGAAAGTTGATGTTCTTGGCTTAGATCTGAGTTTTGATGGAATTGAACCGTTGGATCGTTGTGTGGTTCATATATGTTGATGTTGGGTAGGTAAGGATTAGGAAATAACGTTGGATCGTTGGAAACACAACACGGGTGAGAACTCACCTTTTGGTCGAATTTTTGACCGATTATGTTGGGAGTTTCGTTGAATTTGATGTGTTACGTGGATTGATTTGTGATTATTGAAGTGAATCCTTGTATGTTCGAATCGGTTCTGAATTCTGATGTTTCATGAAAATCGGAATTTTACCGAAATTCTGCCGGATTTTCGATTATGGGTCGGGGGTGTAGTTTGGTAGTGTGGTTGGTAAAGTTGCTAATTCAGCTTGAATTGACAGATTCTGAGGTCCAGAAGGTTGGAAAAGAAAGGTTTCCGGGTTTCGGGTCGTAGGAAATTGTGTTTGAGATCCACCTGCAGTCGGGAACTGCTCCGATATCTATTCCTCCTTATCGGATGCCTATTTCTGAGATGCAGGAGTAGAAGAAGTAACTGGAGGAATTACAGCAAAAGAGTTTCGTCCGACCGAGCACTTCAGCGTGGGGTGCTCTGGTATTGTTTGTTAAGAAGAATGATGGGACACTCTAACCTTGTATTGATTACAGACGGTTGAATGCTCTTATTGGGAAGAATAAGTATCATTACGAGGATTAACGATCTTTTTGATCAACTTCGGGGTTTGAGGGTTTTCTCAAAGATTGATCTCGATCCGGGTATTTTCAGCTTAGGAGAAGGAAGAGGACGTACCTAAGACTGCTTTTCGCACCCGGTTTGGATACTTTGAGTTTACGGTCATGCCGTTCGGGCTGACCAATGTTCCGGTGGCATTCATGGGTCTGATGCATCGGGTGTTCCGACCGTACTTGGACTCATTCTGGTGGTTTTATTGATGATATTCTGATATATTCTCGGGATGAGGACTCGCATCGGGAGCATCTGAGGGTAGTTCTGCAGACACTTTGGGAACATCAGCTTTATGCTAAATTCTCAAGTGTGAGTTCTGGATTCGGGAAGTCACTTTTCTGGGACACATTATATCTGAGCATGGTCTGTCTGTGGACCCAGAGAAGGTGAGGGCAGTTCGGGACTGGAAACAACTTACCACGGCACGGGAGATCAAGAGCTCCCTGGGGTTAGCAGGATTTTCTATTCTGGCATCTCCGCTTACGCAGTTGACCAGGAAGGGTCAACAATTTATCTGGTCTGATAGGTGTGAGCAGAATTTTCAGGAGTTGAAAGCGGCGGTTGACTAACGCTCCGATTCTCGACTCTTCCAGATCCGAACTTACCGTATGTGGTTTATACGGATGCTTCCACGTCTGGTTTGGGATGTGTGTTGACGCAGAGCGTTTGTGGTAGCTTATGGGTCGAGGCAGTGCGACCGCATGAGCTGAACCGGTTGGCACATGGTGCGGAGTTGGCTATAGTAATTTATGCGCTGAAACATTGGAAGCAATATCTGTTTGATAGTAAATTTCAGATTCTTACCGACCATAAGAGTCTGAAATATCTGTTTGCACAGAAGGAGCTTGGCATGAGGCAGCGCAGATATCTCAAATACATTAAAGGCTATGATTGTAGTATCGGGTACATCTCTGGCAAGGGCAACACGGTTGCCGATGCTCTGAGCAGGAGGTATACCGACTTAATTAAGAGAGGAAATGTTGGTGACCGATCTGAGGAGAGTAATCTGACATGCCTTTGGCACAGGTGGCAGCTCTGGGAGCGTGCCCAGGTTATTACATTTATTATACATTCTGAGTGGCTTGATAGGATGCGCGAAGCGCAAGGTAGAGATTTGGTATCGAAGAAGTTGTCTGGGGAAGATAAGGGTTTATGTGTTACCGACGTTTCAGTATAGGCAAGGATTGCCATACTTCTGAGACCGCCTCTGTGTACCAGAGGATCAGGAGTTCTGGAATGAGATTTTCGAGGAGGCACACTCGAGCAGTTTGAACATCTGGAACCGGCAGGGACACTGCAGACTTTGCCCATTCCAGTCTGGAAGTGGGATAATGTTACTATGGACTTTCGACCGCACCGCCCGACACGGTCTCCCCATGATGTTATCTGGGTTATTGTGGATCAGCTGATAAAGTGCGCACACTTTCCGCTTATTCGGGTCACAGACCCTTTGGAGAAGCTTGCCCGGCTTTACATCAGGGAGGTTGTACGTTTACATGGAGTACCAGACTCCATTGAATCTGACCGTGATCCGCGTTTTACTGACAGTTACGATTACTTTTCATGAAGTGCTGGGCACGCGACTCCATCTCGAGTACGACTTATCACCCACAGACGGACGGGCGGTCGGAGCGGGTGATTCGATATCGGAGGATATGTTGCGAATCTGTACTTTGGATTTTGGAGGAGTTTGGGACTAGCGATTGCGTTGATAGAGTTCTCGTACAATAATGACTTTCAGACTACGATTGGCACGGCACCATATGAAGCGTTGTACGGGAGGAGGTGTATGACACCATACTGTTGGACAGATGCGTCTGATCGGGTTAAGCTGGGACCCGAGTTTTTTTTGAGGAGACTACGGCGAAGATCAGATGGTTATAGGCGCGGATTAAAACCGCGAATGACTACACCACTGTTTGTACGAACCGTTGCCGTAGGGCTCTGGAATCTGAGTTTGGTGACAGAATTAGACTGGAGGTAGCGCCGATCAGAGGGACAGTAAGATTTGATAGGCGGGGCAAGTTACCCCGAATTTTATCGGTTATCATGAGTTTCCAGAGTAAATTGTTAGGTTGGGTTTCCCCCAATCAAGCTTACATTTTATGTGGTACCTTCCGTGATAGCCTGTTGTGGATCGGTTAGATTCGGGTTCGATCTTCTGCAGGGTTGTCTGGTAGAAATACCGGCAAGCTGTCTCGGGTGCAATAAGATGCACCCGGAGGGTGGGACGCCGTGAGGCTCTGTATGGTAGTCTAAACTACCACTCCCGCCGCACCGATACGGTGGTCCGATTGTTCGGATTAGAGGAATGGTTATATTTTCTGGTTGGTAGCGACACTGTCTGGTTGGTTCGAGCTACTCTTGGAGGACCAAGAGTTCTAAGGGGGAGAATGTTACGGTCACCCCGAGCGGGTTGCGGCCGGGTGACCCGGCTCGGTTTTAGCCTGCGGGTCACGTTTTTCGGCGTTCAGACGGCTCCCGAGCCCTATCCGAGTATCATTTTGGCGGACCCTTCCGTATTTGAGGTCGTGTGGGTCCCCCGGACGTTTCCGCCGAAAATATTTTTCTGGCGCCGGGGGGTTGTCGGGGTCGCCTCGGGGCGTCTGGCCGGGCTCGGTAGCGCTCTCGAGGTCTCAGTTTGAGAAGCCGTTTGTAGTTTTGGAGTCGTGGTGACGTCCCGGAGGTGGTTGTGGAGTTTAATGTTTGGGGCGGGACGTTCGGTTCCGGGCGACTCCCGGGGCTCGGGACGGGAATCCCGGGGCTCGGGATGGAAATTTTCTGACGGCTTTGGGATAAGTTGTATTATAATTTAAGATGGAATTTATGGGTATTTTTATAGAATTTTGGAGTGACGGAATTTCGGTTCAGGTTGTCACGCTCGCACGTCGGGTTTTGGTTCGGGTTCGAGCTCGGTAGGACACTCCGGAAGGGCAAATGAATTTCTGAAAAATGTTCTGTGCATGTTATAATATTCTGAAGATTGTGTCCGAGTTTCATTAATTTTGGAATTCGGTAATTATTTTTGGGCAAAAAGAATTGGAACTTTCGGAAAAATTGGGAATTAATTTGCAAAGGGGTGCAAAATTAATAAAAGAACGTATGGGCACAGCAGCTGATAGTGTCGGCAGCAGCAAAGAGAAGGGACACTTGTCCCTTCTTCAATTAAAGATGAGAAAGGAAAAAGAAAAGAAGAAAAAAAAAAGGTATAAAAGTAAAACAAAATTGCAAAAAGCCAAATTTCTTCTTCTTCTTCTTCCTTCCTGCCGAAAATATCAGCCATGGAAACGCCATGAGCTCCAAAACTAAACATGAAGGAAACTTGAAGAAGCTTGAGGTAAGTATGTCAAAACGATCCTTGTGTTGTGTAAGTGAATAATCGAGGTCGGTTTGTGAAGATTCAGCCCGGTTTGTAAACCGTGAGTCCGAACTTTTGAAGTGATTATGGAATCACAAGGTTTGTTTGATTTCTTTGTTTCTAAACGTTCCCGGCATCTTCTTGTGCATGTTTGATAATAGGAGCGTAGGAAGAAACGCGCTGAGGTGGTGCCAAGTGCGTCGAAAATTTGGGTGTAAAATCCAACGGTGGATTCAAAAAGGTAAGGATATATTTGTGATCGGGCGAAGTTCGATTCTGTTGGTGTAATTGGTTTTGTCAGAAAAGTCTCGGTGTGAAAGCCGTTTTTTCCGGCCTGAGCCTCGGTTTTGGCGCCAATGATATTGGCTGATTCTATGAATTCTGAACATATATTCTGTATCTGTGGATCATTTGTGAACAGGGGTAGTCGGAAACGCAGCTGAAACTCTGCCGAAATTTGTACCGGGACAACTGAACGAGAATTTCGATTCGGACTTGTGTGAACGATTTGGGAAGAAGGTATGATTTAAAGGTTTGGTTGTGTTTATGGATGTATAATTAACAATGTTCTAGCTCGGTTTGAGAAACCGAGCTTTACGTGGAATTTTCCGGAAAGTGCGGGTTCGTGCGGAAATTGTTTTCTGGGGTTTGTTTGGATGTGTTCTGATCCAACTATGGTTACCCAGCTTGATTCTGCGTTGGTGGAGTAGCGTGGGACCGTAGGAGCCAAGTTGTGCATTTCGGATCGGGAGTCGGGATTTTCCGAGTGTTGGGCTGCAGGGCAGCGTTTCTGAGGTAAGGGCTTAATTTGGTAAAATGTATGTTTGTTCCGTTTCAAGGCCCGGATGACCTTAGAGGCCCGGGTTCCTATTCTTCTCTGTATATGTTTAACAGTTAATGATACTTCTGTTTATTTTTTTGTATTATTGTTATTATTGTATGTTACATTACGTGTCCGCCTTTGAAGGGTGCCGACATTCTGCGTATCCGCACTGAGTGCCGATATACATTACGTGTCCGCCTTTGAAGGGGTGCCGACATTCTGCGTATCCGCACCAGGAGTGCCGATACTTCTGTTCTGTGACCCTACGACAGTTTGGGGCTCGCGACCCCAGTACCGTGCTATACATTACATTACGATCTGTATATTCCGACCTCTGTTGAGGGTCGCATTCTGAGTCGTTGGCGGTTGGACCGCATTGTGTTGAATTCTGATTTACGTTATGCTTTATGTTTATATGTACATGCATATCTTTGTGATATTCTGTTTTGCGAGTTCGATTGTCGCCCTATGGGCAAACCGCACTTTTACCTTAAGCCCTTCTTGGGTCCTTTTGAGGACTCACCCTTTCATTGTTTACACCTTTCAGTTGTTACGGAAAGCAATTGGCGGAATAGAGATCCGCGGTGCTTTGGGTTTCTTGGGTTTCAGCAGCGGTAGTACCACGGGCGGAAAATCTCCGAGTGAGAAAGTTTCCGATTCCGCTGTGGTATATATAGGTTTTGGTTTAATGGCTCTGTAGTGTAGCCGCATGCATGTAGTTTAGATCATGTATTTGTATAAGACGTATAATCTGAGACATACTCTGCCCTCGTTTGTCTTCTGAGTCGAGGGCGGAGCCTCGACTTGCTTATATTGGGGTTGTTGTTGTAATATGGGTTTGGCGTTTCTGTGTTGTGGCGATGTTTGATGTTTGACACCATGAACTGCATGTTTGGTAGAAGATGGACTTACTAGTATGCTTGCCTTGATTGAGTATCTAGGTTGCTAGTTGCCACTTGGCTGTGTGTTACTTGAGCTCAATGCTCCGCTGTCGCGCTTTCCGCCATAATTCCTGTTTCCGGCGTCGCGGCCGGCTCCGCCTCCGCAACCGGGCGGGGTGGCTGTGACAGGGAAGCATGGTAGGAAGTGTAGGAACTTCCTCTCTTGAGTTGCTTCTCAACTCTTGTGGCTTTGTGCACTAGCTCTTGATAACTCCCATAATCACAAAGCTCCACCGCACGAGAGATGTCATCTCTCAAACCATACAAAAATCGAGCCATCTTTGCCTCTTGATTCTCCTTGACATTAGCCCTCATCAAGGCACTTTCAAGCTCCTTTTGGTAGTCTTCAACACTTCGGTTGCCTTGGGTGAGGTGTTGCAACCTTTGAGCACATTCTCTCTCGTAGTAGCATGGGATGAACCGAGCTCTCATGGCATGCTTGAGCTCCTCCCAAGTGGCAATGGGAGCTTGGCGGTTTCTAGCTCTTGCTTGGTGTTCTTGCTCCCACCAAATGATAGCATAGTCATGAAGTTCAATGATAGCTAGTTTGAGTTTGGTAGCATCATTGTACCCCATGACATCAAAGACCCTTTCGGTTTTGTTCATCCAAGTAAGGAACTCCTCCGGATCACTTGAACCATAGAAAGGTGGAACTTGAAGCTTTACATTGTTGAGAGCTTGTTGATCTTGAACTTGGGCTCTCTCTCCTAGGTTTCGGTTAAACCCTCGGTGGAAGTGGCTCCTTTCATAATCTTGGCTTCATCCAAGTCTCTTTCAAGATAGGCTTTGGCTTGCACCCTATCTTGAAAGATCCGCCTCTAGGGTTTCGGAGGGGAGGTGGTGCCTCATGGTGTCCTTCTTCTTCACTACTCTCCGAAACCTCCTCAACCATCCGGCCCCTCCTTGGTGGACCAAGAGGCCGAATGCTAGGAGCAATTTGGGGAGTCTTTTGGGGCGGTTCCCTTCTTGTGGCATCGGTCACACCTTGGGCATGGGAGCTCTCCGGTAGCTTGCCTTGAGCAATCTCAAGTCTTGTAACTTTCTCATTGGTAGTGACCATTTGTACTTTGATCTCTTTTAGCTCTTGCATGAGGTTGACAAGAGTTTCTTCCAATGTTGACTTAGGAGGAGGAGGTGGAGGTGATGAAGATGAATCGGTTGACATACCTACAAAAAAGACTTCTTTCTTTTGCAATTGAAAATATGAAGTTAGTGGTATAATCCCTCTCTTTGTGTTTGTATTCTCTCTTTTGTGTTTCACTCAAGGAGGATTCTCAATGGTGTATCACCCTTGATTGGCTTTAACCTCTCAAGTCCACAACCTCTTTCAACCTTGTTCTAGGTAAACACAACAATGGGCACAAGAATAAACTAGTAAAACCGAAAACAAGTAGAAAAGAGAGCACTAGTTACTTGAAACTAGGTTTTGAAAAGTTTTAAAGGTAGATGGGGGTTGAAAGAAATAAGGTGTGGTAAAGAAAGGTCTTTTGCAAGCAACAAACACTTTTGGGATGCAAGATGTTTAGCACTTTCGGATCAAATGTACTTTTGTGATGAACTTGATATGAACTCAAGATGAACTTGCAAGAACACACAACTTTTCTCTCTCTTTAAGAGTTGTACTTTTTCTTGATCCTTTTCAAAAGCAACAAACTTTTCACTTCACAACATCATAGCATCATAAAAACAACAACTTGCACTTTCACTTTGCAAGAAATGGTAACTTTTGCACTTTACAAGAAGTGGCAACTTTGCACTTCCACTTTGCAAGAAATGACCATAAGTTTCGGTCACTCTTTGAGAAAGGAAGAGAGTGGTTTCTTCAAAGTTTGCAAATCAAAACAAAAGGTTTCTTTGAAGAAACTTACAACATAAACATCAACCAAGCAACAAAGCTCTGATACCACTTGATGTGATCACCAAAAATGATCAACTCTTGGAAGGATCTAGCTTGGAAGATGAACAAGAACAAGATGATACTTTCGGCTTCTCCAAGAACCTCTTCACTACAAGATGAAGCAATGCTTGGAATGCCTAGGGGAGGAGATGGATCTAGCACCTCTCAACTACTTGATCAAGCAATACTAGATATAATTCTTGAACCAAAATTATGGAACAAGGGAATGGATTGTAGGAATGAGAGCCAAAGCCAAAATGATCTCTTGTAAGGGGAAGAGATTTTGGCAGCAATAGCATAAAATGAGTTCTACCTTTACAATGTCTAGTTGCTAGTTTAAATAGGAAAGGTAAGTGGAGGTTATTGTCCAAAGTGTAGTAACACTTTTGACAAACACCCTAGGGTTACTTACCATTTCCATGATACAAAAGAAATCATAATGATACTACTAAAAATGGTGAGGGAAAAGTGAAAGGTAACCACCATTTGTGGTAATGGAGGGCAAGGACCAACCATTACTACAAACTAGTGAGTAAAGACCTCCACTTTAATCTACTTTCCTCCCATCTTCCAATAACATAAATATTGTTCAAATATAAGTCAACTAAGATAAAAATCTGATATAAATGGACATTGGGCGAAATTGGAAGAATTTGGGCCGGCCCAATCTTGGTGGCGCGTGGCCCACACGCGCGGGCTTCTTGTGGCGCGTGGCGCGCTTGGCGGCAGTGGGGCTACTTCCGGGCATCTCCAAGGTGGGGGAAGGCTAGGTAGCTGTCCATGGGTGGTGGCGCATCGGTCCGGGCGGGGGTGAGCGCGTGGAGCGCGTGGGTGAGGGGTGGTGGCGCGTGAAGCGCGTGGCGCCCTCCTCGTCTTCAAGGAAAGTGTAGGTGATGCTTCCCAAATGGTTTGGGGTCTTCTCCACTTGAATTCCCATGAGTTAGAGCTTGAGGTCTTGGTCTCGATCTTCATTCCGCTCCTCGGTTTGTGCCATGATCCTTATAAACGCTTGGAGCTTCTCTTGCACCTTCTTTGACCTAGACCGTGTCATGGGTCCATTGAGGCCTTGGAAGGGGCTTGGCATCTCTTGTGTGGAAGTGGGGTGGGTGTCCACATCACTGCCCCCAGACGGTGGGGCAGGGTTCTGGTAGTTTTCAGCGTCCGCAGTCTCAGGCACCGCCCAACGCGTCTCGAGGGCGTGGGTTTCAGGGGGGTGGCCCGAGACCTCAACAGCGACCACAGCTTCAGCCACCCCCTCCACCGCAGCAGCCTAGGGCAGGACGCGTTTTTCAGATAGAGCAGGGAGGTCCTAGTCAGCGAGGAGGCCCTAGTCATCAGGGAGGACCCAGTCAGCAGGCGGGCCCCAGCCAGCAGGGAGGCTCGACTCAGCAGGGAGTTTTGCAAGGTACTGTATTTCTGAACGATACATCTGTTCATGCGTTATTTGATACAGGAGCGTCTATTTCTATTGTAGAACAGAAATGTGTTACATCTCTGCACCTGTCTGTTAGTACTTTGCCGCAGATGTATTTAGTAAAACTATGGGAGTCAGTTCTGTTTTCCAATGGGATGGTTCGGGGTTGTACGATATCTGTAGGCGGGCATCAGATAGTATCGGACTTGTTGGTTTTGGACACGCCGAACTATGATGTTATTCTTGGGATGGATTGGCTATCCAAGAATTCTGTGCACATTGATTGTGCAGCCCGTACCCCTTTCGAGCTTAGGGTGAAGGAAGAGGACATACCTAAGAAGAAAGATGGGACGCTCCGCTTTCCGCACCCGATATGGACACTTTGAGTTTACGGTCATGCCATTCGGGCTGACCAATGCTTTGAGTTTACGGTCATGCATTCATAGATTCATGGATCGATGCATCGGGTATTCCGACCCTACTTGGACTCATTTCTGGTGGTCTTTATCGATGATATCCTGATATATTCTAGAGATGAGGATTCGCATCGGGAACATCTGAGGATAGTTCTGCAGACACTTTGGGAACATCAGCTTTATGCTAAGTTCTCAAAGTGTGAGTTCTGGATTCGGGAAGTCACTTTTCTGGGGCACATTATATCGGAGCATGGTCATGCGTGGACCCGAGAGAAGGTGAGGGCAGTTCGGGATTGGAAACAACCTACTACGGTACGGGAGATTAGGAGTTTCACGGGATTAGCTGGATATTATCGGAGGTTCGTCATCGGGTTTTCTATTCGGCATCACCGCTTACGCAGATTGACCAAGAAGGGTCAGCCGTTTATCCGGACAGAGAAGTGTGAGCAGAATTTTCGGGAGTTGAAACGGCGGTTGACTAACGCTCCGATTCGACTCTTCCGCATCCGAGCTTACCGTATGTGATATATACGGATGCTTCCACATCCGGTTTGGGGTGTGTGTTGATGCGGGATCGTAATGTGATAGCTTATGGGTCGAGGCATGCGACCGCATGAGCTGAACTATCCGACACACGATCTGGAGTTGGTTGCGATGATCTATGCGCTGAAACAATGGAGTCAGTAACTGCTAGGTAACAAATTTCAGATTCTTACCGACCATAAGAGTCTGAAATATCTGTTTACGCAGAAGGAGCTTAATATGAGGCAGCGCAGATGGCTCGAATATATTAAGGACTACGATTGTAGTATCGAGTACATCTCTGACAAAGGCAACACGGTTGCCGATGCATTGAGCAGGAAGTATACCGGGTTGGTCAAGGGAGGAGATGTTGGTGACCGATCCGAGGAGAGTGATTTGACGTGCCTTTGGCACAGGTGGCAGTTCTGGGAGCGTGCTCAGGCGTACACACTTACCATACATTCTGAGTGGCTTGACAGGGTGCGCGAGGCGCAAGGTAGAGATCCGGGGTTGAAGAAGTTATCTGGAGAAGATAAGGGGTCTTTGTTACCGGCGTTTCAATATAAGCAGGGATTGCTATACTTCCGAGACCGCCTTTATGTACTAGAGGATCGGGAGAAGATTGAGCACCGAAACCGGCGGGGACATGCAGACTGGACATCCACCCCACTTCCATTGTATCTCGACCGTGATCACAAGAGATGCCAAGCCCCTTCCAAGGCCTCAATGGACCCATGACACGGTCTAGGTCAAAGAAGGTGCAAGAGAAGCTCCAAGCGTTTATAAGGATCATGGCACAAACCGAGGAGCGGAATGAAGATCGAGACCAAGACCTCAAGCTCCAACTCATGGGAATTCAAGTGGAGAAGACCCCAAACCATTTGGGAAGCATCACCTACACTTTCCTTGAAGACGAGGAGGGCGCCACGCGCTTCACGCGCCACCACCCCTCACCCACGCGCTCCACGCGCTCACCCCCGCCCCGAACCGATGCGCCACCACCCATGGACAGCTACCTAGCCTTCCCCCACCTTGGAGATGCCCGGAAGTAGCCCCACTCGCCGGCCAAGCGCGCAACGCGCCACTTCAAGCCCGCGCGTGTGGGCCACGCGCCACCATGATTGGGCCGGCCCAAATTCTTCCAATTTCGGCCCAATGTCCATTTATATCAGATTTTTATCTTAGTTGACTTATATTTGAACAATATTTATGTTATTGGAAGATGGGAGGGAAAGTAGGTTAAAGTGGAGGTCTTTACTCACTAGTTTGTAGTAATGGTTGGTCCTTGCCCTCCATTACCACAAATGGTGGTTACCTTTCACTTTTCCCTCACCATTTTTAGTAGTATCATTATGATTTCTTTTGTATCATGGAAATGGTAAGTAACCCTAGGGTGTTTGTCAAAAGTGTTACTACACTTTGGACAATAACCTCCACTTACCTTTCCTATTTAAACTAGCAACTAGACATTGTAAAGGTAGAACTCATTTTATGCTATTGCTGCCGAAATCTCTTCCCCTTACAAGAGATCATTTTGGCTTTGGTTCTCATTCCTACAATCCATTCCCTTGTTCCATAATTTTGGTTCAAGAATTATATCTAGTATTGCTTGATCAAGTAGTTGAGAGGTGCTAGATCCATCTCCTCCCCTAGGCATTCCAAGCATTGCTTCATCTTGTAGTGAAGAGGTTCTTGGAGAAGCCGAAAGTATCATCTTGTTCTTGTTCATCTTCCAAGCTAGATCCTTCCAAGAGTTGATCATTTTCGGTGATCACATCAAGTGGTATCAGAGCTTTGTTGCTTGGTTGATGTTTATGTTGTAAGTTTCTTCAAAGAAACCTTTTGTTTTGATTTGCAAACTTTGAAGAAACTAATCTCTTCCTTTCTCAAAGAGTGACCGAAACTTATGGTCATTTCTTGCAAAGTGGAAGTGCAAAGTTGCCACTTCTTGTAAAGTGCAAAAGTTACCATTTCTTGCAAAGTGAAAGTGCAAGTTGTTGTTTTTATGATGCTATGATGTTGTGAAGTGAAAAGTTTGTTGCTTTTGAAAAGGATCAAGAAAAAGTACAACTCTTAAAGAGAGAGAAAAGTTGTGTGTTCTTGCAAGTTCATCTTGAGTTCATATCAAGTTCATCACAAAAGTACATTTGATCCGAAAGTGCTAAACATCTTGCATCCAAAAGTGTTTGTTGCTTGCAAAAGACCTTTCTTTACCACACCTTATTTCTTTCAACCCCCATCTACCTTTAAAACTTTTCAAAACCTAGTTTCAAGTAACTAGTGCTCTCTTTTTCTACTTGTTTTCGGTTTTACTAGTTTATTCTTGTGCCCATTGTTGTGTTTACCTAGAACAAGGTTGAAAGAGGTTGTGGACTTGAGAGGTTAAAGCCAATCAAGGGTGATACACCATTGAGAATCCTCCTTGAGTGAAACACAAAAGAGAGAATACAAACACAAAGAGAGGGATTATACCACTAACTTCATATTTTCAATTGCAAAAGAAAGAAGTCTTTTTTGTAGGTATGTCAACCGATTCATCTTCATCACCTCCACCTCCTCCTCCTAAGTCAACATTGGAAGAAACTCTTGTCAACCTCATGCAAGAGCTTAAAGAGATCAAAGTACAAATGGTCACTACCAATGAGAAAGTTACAAGACTTGAGATTGCTCAAGGCAAGCTACCGGAGAGCTCCCATGCCCAAGGTGTGACCGATGCCACAAGAAGGGAACCGCCCCAAAAGACTCCCCAAATTGCTCCTAGCATTCGGCCTCTTGGTCCACCAAGGAGGGGCCGAATGGTTGAGGAGGTTTCGGAGAGTAGTGAAGAAGAAGAACACCATGAGGCACCACCTCCCCTCCGATACCCTTGAAGGCTGATCTTTCAAGATAGGGTGCAAGCCAAAGCCTATCTTGAAAGAGACTTGGATGAAGCCGAAGATTATGAAAGGAGCCACTTCCACCGAGGGTTTAACCGAAACCTAGGAGAGAGAGCCCAAGTTCAAGATCAACAAGCTCTCAACAATGTAAAGCTTCAAGTTCCACCTTTCTATGGTTCAAGTGATCCGGAGGAGTTCCTTACTTGGATGAACAAAACCGAAAGGGTCTTTGATGTCATGGGGTACAATGATGCTACCAAACTCAAACTAGCTATCATTGAACTTCATGACTATGCTATCATTTGGTGGGAGCAAGAACACCAAGCAAGAGCTAGAAACCGCCAAGCTCCCATTGCCACTTGGGAGGAGCTCAAGCATGCCATGAGAGCTCGGTTCATCCCATGCTACTACGAGAGAGAATGTGCTCAAAGGTTGCAACACCTCACCCAAGGCAACCGAAGTGTTGAAGACTACCAAAAGGAGCTTGAAAGTGCCTTGATGAGGGCTAATGTCAAGGAGAATCAAGAGGCAAAGATGGCTCGATTTTTGTATGGTTTGAGAGATGACATCTCTCGTGCGGTGGAGCTTTGTGATTATGGGAGTTATCAAGAGCTAGTGCACAAAGCCACAAGAGTTGAGAAGCAACTCAAGAGAGGAAGTTCCTACACTTCCTACCATGCTTCCAACCGAAACTCATGGAGCAAGCCCACTACCGCCAACAAGCCTTCCACCTCCAAACCCTACCAAACCGCCACCTCCAAGCCTCCCTACTCCTCCCATGCACCACCGAAACCCCCATCTCACCCTACTCCCTATTCCAACCCACTACCGAAAGCACCCTACCGCTCCAAGTCTACAAACCCGCCACCTCAAGCAAGAACCGTTGAATGTTTCAAGTGTCTTGGCAAGGGACACTATGCAAGAGAATGTCCCAACAAGAAAGTTATGGTGATCCGACCCAATGGTGACATTTCAAGTGAAGATGAGGAGGAAGTTCCACATGAACTTCCTAATGAAGAGACCGACGAAGAAGAGGGAGAGTTGCCTCTTGAGGGGCATATCTTGGTCACAAAGAGAGTTCTCCAAAGTTCACCAAAGTTGACCGAAACTTCACAAAGGGAGAATCTCTTCCAAACAAGAGCCTTGGTGAATGGCACACTTTGTAGCCTCATTGTGGATAGCGGTAGTTGTGTGAATGCCGCAAGTGAAGACATGGTCCATGAGTTGCATCTCCCAACCAAGTTGCATCCGAAACCCTATCAACTCCAATGGGTGGATGATAGATCATTTGTCAAGGTGGTGAAGCAAGTTGAGGTGCCAATCCGAATTGGCAAGTATGAAGACACCATCACTTGTGATGTTGTGAGGATGCAAGCCACTCACATCTTACTTGGGAGGCCATGGCAATTTGACAAGGATGCCATTCATCATGGAAATGCCAACAAGTACATCATCTCCCATCAAAGCCGAAACCTAACCCTACTCCCACTCACACCCACTCAAGCTTTACAAGACCAAATCCATTTGGCTAACAAAGCCGAAAGTAAGAGGAGGGAAATGGGAAGGGAGAAGAGAGAAAGAGTGAGAAGGATCAAGGATCCTTGAGAGAAAAGAAGGAGTGTGCATATGTGGGAAACACTTCAAGAGAGCAAGAGAGAAAACAAGAGTGCATACCCCACTTGGCCAAAGAGAGAGATTTTAAAAGAGCACTTTTGCAAAACAAAACTTGTTTTCTCATGGTTCCAACTTCATGCATGCTAACCCTTGAACAAGTGTCTTCTCTTTCTTTGGATGTGCAGGATCTCTTGAAGGCATATGAGGATGTTTTTGAGGACCCTTGCGGCCTTCCCCATATAGAGGGATTGAGCACCAAATTGACTTGATTCCGAGTGCTCCACTTCCCAACAAGGCCGCCTATCGGACTAACCCTCAAGAGTCCAAGGAGATCCAAACCCAAGTGCAAGAGTTGCTCCAAAAGGGCTTCATCAAAGAGAGCCTTTCTCCTTGTGCCGTGCCGGTCATCTTAGTGCCCAAAAGTGATGGCACTTGGCGGATGTGTATGGATTGCCGACCCATCAACACCATCACCGTAAAGTATAGACATCCTATCCCTAGACTTGATGATATGCTTGATGAATTGAGTGGTTCATGTGTTTTCTCTAAAATTGATTTGAAAAGTGGATATCATCAAATTCGCATGAAAGAGGGTGATGAATGGAAAACGGCATTTAAAACTAAGATTGGCTTGTATGAATGGAATGTGATGCCCTTTGGACTAACCAATGCACCTAGTACTTTCATGAGATTAATGAACCATGTTTTGAGGCATTTCATTGGAAAGTTTGTGGTTGTCTACTTTGATGACATATTGGTGTATTCCAAGAATCATGTTGAGCATATTGATCACTTGAAGCATGTTTTAGATACACTTAGGCTTGAGAAGTTGTATGCTAAGTTTGAAAAGTGTGTCTTTGCTACAAGTGAAGTTAACTTTCTTGGATTTGTTGTGGGAAAGCATGGTGTTAGGGTTGATGAAAGTAAAGTGGTAGCAATAAAGGAATGGCCCATTCCTAAGTCCATAACCGAAGTGAGATCATTCCTTGGTCTTGCTAGTTTTTACCGGAGGTTTATCAAGGACTTTTCCTCTATTGCCGCCCCTTTACATGAGTTGACTAAAAAGAATATTGTGTTTGCATGGGGTAAAGCCCAAGAGGAGTCTTTTCTTGCTTTAAAATCTAAATTGATGAGTGATCCTTGCTTGCTTTACCTAATTTTGAGAAAGTCTTTGAGATTGAATGTGATGCAAGTGGGATTGGCATTGGTGCCGTTTTGCACCAAGAGGGCCGCCCATTGCTTATTTCAGTGAAAAATTAAATGGTGCTACCTTGAACTACTCCACTTATGATAAAGAGCTTTATGCTCTTGTGAGATCTTTGCAAGTGTGGAGTCACTACTTGTTGCCTAAGGAGTTTGTGATTCACACGGATCACCTCTCCTTGAAGTACCTTCAAGGTCAAGGCAACTTAAATAAAAGGCATGTTAGGTGGATAGAATTCATTGAATCATTTTCCTATGTGATTAAGTACAAGAAAGGAAAAGAGAATGTTGTGGCCGATGCCTTGTCTAGAAGATATGTGCTTCTTTCCTCTCTTGATGCTAGGATTGTAGGATTTGATTGTTTGAAAGATATGTATGAGCATGACCTTGATTTTGGAGAGATATATGCTTCTTGTGCTAAGGGTGGCCGAAATGGCTACCACATATTTGATGGCTTCTTGTTTAAGTTTAAAAGGCTATGCATACCAAGGAGTTCCATGAGGGAAGTCATCACTAAAGAAGCCCATGGTGGCGGCCTAATGGGCCATTTTGGTGTCCAAAAGACACTAGAGACTTTGAAGGAAAATTTCTATTGGCCGGGCATGAAGAAAGATGTCACAAGGATGTGTGCAAGATGCATCACTTGTCACAAGGCAAAAGCCACTCTCCAACCGAAAGGGAAGTACACTCCTCTTCCTTCTCCTACTCTCCCTTGGGTTGATATTAGCATGGATTTTGTTAGTGGCTTGCCTACAACCTCACATGGACATGATGCTATTTTTGTGGTTGTTGATAGATTCTCTAAAATGGCACATTTCATTCCATGTCATAAGAGTGATGATGCATCTAAAGTGGCCGATTTGTTTTTCAAGCATGTGGTTAAATATCATGGACTTCCTAGGTCAATTGTGAGTGATAGGGATTCTAGGTTTCTTGGACACTTTTGGAGGACCTTGTGGTCTCGGTTGGGAACTAGCTTAATGTTTTCTACCTCTAGTCATCCCCAAACCGATGGACAAACCGAGGTCACTAATAGAACCCTAATCACTATCTTGAGAACCATCCTTAGGAAGAATTTGAAAGAATGGGAGAAATGTTTGCCACATGTTGAGTTTGCTTATAATCGTGCATACCATTCTTCCACCTCATTTAGCCCATTTGAGATTGTGTATGGATTTAATCCTCTAACACCTTTGGACTTGATTGCTTTAAATCATGATGATCAAATTGATGTAAGTGGGCAAAAGAAAGCTCAACAAATGAAAGACTTGCATGCTAAAGTTCATGAACAACTTAACAAGATTAATGAGTCTTATGCAAAAAGGGTGAACAAGGGCAAGAAATTTCGAACCTTTGAGGTAGGGGATTGGGTTTGGTTGCACCTTAGGAAAGAAAGGTTTCCACAAGCTAGGAAGAGCAAACTTTCACCTAGAGGAGATGGGCCTTTTCAAATCACAAAGAAGATCAATGATAATGCATATGTTCTTGACTTGCCATGTGATGGTTCATATAATGTTCATGCAACTTTTAATGTTTGTGATTTACTTCCTTTTGAAGGTGATATGGAAGAACTAAATCCGAGGTCGGATTCTTTTCAAGAGGGAGGGAATGATGTGGACATCCACCCCACTTCCACACAAGAGATGCCAAGCCCCTTCCAAGGCCTCAATGGACCCATGACACGGTCTAGGTCAAAGAAGGTGCAAGAGAAGCTCCAAGCGTTTATAAGGATCATGGCACAAACCGAGGAGCGGAATGAAGATCGAGACCAAGACCTCAAGCTCCAACTCATGGGAATTCAAGTGGAGAAGACCCCAAACCATTTGGGAAGCATCACCTACACTTTCCTTGAAGACGAGGAGGCGCCACGCGCTTCACGCGCCACCACCCCTCACCCACGCGCTCCACGCGCTCACCCCCGCCCCGGACCGATGCGCCACCACCCATGGACAGCTACCTAGCCTTCCCCCACCTTGGAGATGCCCGGAAGTAGCCCCACTCGCCGGCCAAGCGCGCCACGCGCCACTTGAAGCCCGCGCGTGTGGGCCACGCGCCACCATGATTGGGCCGGCCCAAATTCTTCCAATTTCGTCCCAATGTCCATTTATATCAGATTTTTATCTTAGTTGACTTATATTTGAACAATATTTATGTTATTGGAAGATGGGAGGGAAAGTAGGTTAAAGTGGAGGTCTTTACTCACTAGTTTGTAGTAATGGTTGGTCCTTGCCCTCCATTACCACAAATGGTGGTTACCTTTCACTTTTCCCTCACCATTTTTAGTAGTATCATTATGATTTCTTTTGTATCATGGAAATGGTAAGTAACCCTAGGGTGTTTGTCAAAAGTGTTACTACACTTTGGACAATAACCTCCACTTACCTTTCCTATTTAAACTAGCAACTAGACATTGTAAAGGTAGAACTCATTTTATGCTATTGCTGCCGAAATCTCTTCCCCTTACAAGAGATCATTTTGGCTTTGGTTCTCATTCCTACAATCCATTCCCTTGTTCCATAATTTTGGTTCAAGAATTATATCTAGTATTGCTTGATCAAGTAGTTGAGAGGTGCTAGATCCATCTCCTCCCCTAGGCATTCCAAGCATTGCTTCATCTTGTAGTGAAGAGGTTCTTGGAGAAGCCGAAAGTATCATCTTGTTCTTGTTCATCTTCCAAGCTAGATCCTTCCAAGAGTTGATCATTTTCGGTGATCACATCATGGGGATAGGGTTTGGCTCAAGGTAGCACCTATCCGAGGGACAGTCAGGTTTGGGAAGAAGGGCAAGTTGGCCCCACGGTATATCGGCCCATATGAGATTTTGGAGCGGGTCGGTGGGTTGGCATACCGGTTAGCATTGCCTCCTAGTCTGTCTGCTGTGCACAATGTCTTCCATGTTAGCATGTTGAAGAAGTGCATTCTGGATCCGACTCAGACGATTCCAGTGGAGGAGGTACAACTGGAACCCGATCTTTCTTATCAGGAGGTACCGGTAGCCTTTCTGGATAGAGATGTCAGGAAACTCCGTAACAAGTTGATTCCCATGGTCAAGGTTCAGTGGTCACATCATACTGATCGGGAAGCGACTTGGGAGACGGAGATGGACATTCAGGACTGATACCCCGAGCAGTACCAGCGGTTGATACCCCTCTTGGAGGACCAAGAGTCCTAAGGGGGGAGGATGTTACGGTCACCCCGAGCGGGTTGCGGCCTGCGGGTCACGTTTTTCGGCGTTCAGGCAGCTCCCGAGCCTTATCCGAGTATCATTTTGGCGAACCCTTTCGTATTTGAGGTCGTGTGGGTCCCCCGGACGTTTCCGCCGAAAATATTTTTCCGGCGCCGGGGGGTTGTCGGGGTCGTCTCGGGACGTACAGCGGGCTCGGTAGCGCTCTCGAGACCTCAGTTTGAGAAGCCGTTTGCAGTTTTGGAGTCGTGGGAACGTTCCGGAGGTTTTCATTGAGAATAATATTTGGGGCGGGACGTTCGGTTCCGGGCGCCTCCCGGGGCTCGGGACGGGAATCCCGGGGCTCGGGATTTAAATTTTCTGACGGCTTTGGGGTAAGTCATATCATAATTTAAGATGGAATTTATGGGTATTTTTGTAGAATTTTGGAGTGACGGGATTTTGGTTCAGGTTGTGACGCTCGCACGTCGGGATTCGTTCAGGTTCAGCGAGCTCGGTAGGACACTCCGGAATGGTAAATGAACTTTTGAAATATGTTTTACGAATGTTATAACATTCTGATGGTGGTGTCCAAGTTTCGTTTATTTTGGAATTCGGTAATTATTTTTGGGCCAAAAATTGGAACTTTTGGAAAAGTTTGGAGGTTAACTTTTAATTGGCCACAAAATAAATAAAAATGGGTATGGGCAGCAGCTGGGATTTTCGGCAGCACTTGGGAGACTTAATAGGACACTTGTCCTATTTTAATTTAAGATGAGAGGGATCGGTTAAAAGTGAAGGAAATATATATATATATATATATAGACTTATTATTTCATAAAATGAGTTTTATCTCATTTCACTTGCTTTTCTTCTTCTTCTTCCTCTTGCTGCTGCCGACGCCATTGAAGACCACCTCAAGCTTGAAGTTCTTCTCCTTGAATGAAATCAAAGAGGAATTGGGTGCTTTATGTGGTAAGCATCCTTCCTTCTTCTCTTTACTTGTTGGATTTAGGGTTTAGTGAAGAAAAGTGTGGATTTTGGAGAATGATGAGTTTGTTCTTAGCTATAGGCTAGGATGATTCTCTTCCTCCCATCTTTTAGTATGATGTTCTTGGGTAGTAGGGGAGTGTTAATCAAGTGTTGGATTTTGGAAAACACACCTTGGATGAAAACCCCAATATGCCGAAATTCTTGGAAAATTCTAAGTTGATGTGTGTTTGTTATCTTGATTCATGCTTCAAGTATGTTAATCCTAGCATGATTCTAAGCTTATGTATGGATTCAATTTGATGGAAAATAAGTTGGGTTAGAAACCCCCATTTAGCCGAATATATAGGTTGATGTTCATTGTTGAATTTTGTTGTTTTGGATGCAATTGGATAGCATTCTTGGTTTAGAAGTGAAATTGGTGATTAGAATGGTTGTTTGGTAGCTTGAATGAATTGAATTGGATGTTGGGTGAAATATTGGTTAAGAACCGAATTGGTTAAGTGGAACTTTCTCTATAGTGGAGTTTCATTTTGGTTGAATTGGATGTTAAAATGGTGTTGGGGTTGAATTTAGGAGTGGTTTGAAGTTTGAAACGTTGAATTCGGATAAGAAATGGAAAAGTTGCAATTATGCGGGTTTATCGGAAAATGTCGGGTAATGAAGGGTTTTAAGGTTGGATTTGATCGGTTCTGCTTGTTGGATTATGTTTGTCAATGTATAACCTTGCATTGTCTACGTTGGTTCTGAATTCTGAAGTTTCTGTGGAAATCTGGAATTTTACAGAAATTCTGCCGGATTTTCGGTTTTGGGGTCGGGAGTGTAGTTTGGTAGTGTGGTTAGTAAAGTAGCTAATTCAACTTGATTTGACAGATTCTGAGGTTCGGAGGTTAGAAAAAGAGGGGTTTCTGAGTTTCGGGTCGCGGTGTGGAAGTTGTCCAGAAGCGGTCTAATACTCTGGATTTGTGAGGTAAGGGTTTGGTTCCGTTATTTTGGTAAGATAGGTATATGTTTTGGTTTTACTTTCTGTTCTGCAAATATTTTGGAATTATATGCCTTAGGGCATATTCTGTAGTCTGTAGGAGTAGGCCTTGTGGCATACTCTGTATGTTAACCTTACGACAGTTGTGGGTTCGCTACCCCAGCTGGTGCACCATGCTTCTGTATTAGCTTCGGCTTCTGACTCCCTTAGAGGGAGGCTGTCGTTCCGATTTGTTATAAGGGTTATGGCGATTTAGAATCGCACATCCTTCGGGATTCTGATCTGTTTCCTGTACATGCATGATATTCTGTATTCTGTTGCGTATATTGCTATCTTTCTGTTTTGCAGGGTTACATATACTTACCTTACCCCAAATCCCTTACGGGTCCTTTTAGGACTCACCCTTTTTGGGTTCTGTTTTTGGGTTTCAGGTAGACCTGATAAGCGGCCTGCGGAGTAAGTTCCGTGAGGTTTCTACCTTGGTTGTGTTTTGCAGCAGCTGCACCTTGCGGGCCGGGATTTTATCTACTTGGTCGGAATCCCGCGCGAGGTATTTGATGTTTAGGCCTAGGGTTGGCTCTATAGTTGCATGTGCATATTTTCTGATTTGTTGTGATGATTGTATATTTGTATATATGTAAATATTCTGTTCTGTTGCATGTTCTGAGCGCTTGGCGCTTGCTAGACACCCTAGGTTCTGGAATTTCTATATGTTTCTATGTTGTGTGCGTAAGTACTCGTCCACGGAGGGCGGGGCTTACTCTGTTGCTAATGCATGAATTGTATGTTTGGATTTTATTTTAGTTATATGTATGAAAATGTTCCGGTTGCTTCCACAATCGCTTCGCTTCCGGGTCCGCTACGCGCGGCAGGTCTCGATGGACCTGCCATCTTGTATTCATTCCGGCTTCCGCTTCCGACGTCCCGGCGCCCCCGCCTCCGCAACCGGGCTCGGGTGGCGTATGGTGACAGTATGTATGGATTCAATTTGATGGAAAACAAGTTGGGTGAAAAACCCCCTTTTGGCCGAATTCTTCAAGAGAGGGGTATATTGATTTTGGTTGTTTTAGGTGCAATTGGTTAGTATTCTTGGTTTAGAAGTGTAATTGGTGGTTAGAATGTTTGTTTGATGGCTTGAATGGATTGAATTGGAAGTTGGGTAAAAATGTGGTAAAGAACCAAAACTTGAAATGAAACTTTCTCTATGTTGGGGTTTGATTTTGGTTGAATTGGATGGTAAAGTGGTATTGGGGTTGGATTTAGGTACGGTATGGTGTTTGAAACGTTGGTTTCGGGTAAGAAATGGAAAAGTTACCTTTATGCGGGTTTATCAGAAAAATGTCGGGAATGAAGGGTTTAAAGGTTGGAATGTGTTTGTAGGTGTTGGAATAACAAGGTTCTAGCTCGGTTCGTAAAACCGAGCTTTCTGTGGATTTTTGCAGGTGTGTGCGGGTTTGGTTTTGGGGGTGTATTTTGATGTGTTTTGATTGGTTTATGGTTTATCAGCTTGATTCTGCGTTGGTGGAGCATTGTGGAACAATCGGGGTTTAGTTTGCACTTCGCGACCCGGGAGCCGGGATTTCCCGGGAGTTGTGCCGCGGGGCAGCGTTGAGGTAAGGGTTCAACTTTTCTTGTTATACATATTGGTATGGGACTTTATGTATACTGGTTTAGTTGAGGCGGGTTTCCGGGTTGAGGACGGTGGTTCGGTGGTCCCGGGCCCTGTCATATGGTAAGATGCATGTTCGTGTCTGTCCAAGGCCCGGATGGTCTTGGAGACCTCGGGTACTCTGTGGTTTATTGGTGTGTCCGCACTGGAGGGTGCCGACACTTTATGTATACTCGCACCGGGAGTGCCGGTGTACCACTGGGACCCTACGACAGTTTGGGGATCATGACCCCAGTCGGTACCGTGCTATTGGATATTGGAACCTTTTAGAGAGGGCTGTCGTCTGTATTTCATTATAGGGGTCGATTGGGCGGTTGGACCGCGTATGGGATCTTTGGCTCACCTTGTCCTACGGGACATTGTATTTATATTGGTATATTTGTGCTTGTTTTGCTCTGTTTTGCAGGTTCGGTTGGTTACCATGTATACGAACTGTATCTTACCTCAGCCCTTACTGGGTCCTCCCGAGGACTCACCCCTTATTTGTCTACCACCTTTCAGGCAGACCTGATAAGCAGCCGACGGAGTAGATTTCCGCGGTGCTTTGGTCGTTTTGGGCTTTCAGGTATTTAACGTTCCATTTTTGGAACCTTGGTTGGTTTTGGTCAAGGGGTAGTCTCGGTTGAGGCTTTGGTTGGTGTTTCATACGTTGGTTTGGACAGTTCACCGTTGACTAACTCTTCTCTCTCTCTTTGGTTTAGGGGCGGCAGCAGGCCCGGGGAGCTCCGGTCAGGCCGCAGCAGAGGCATGCTGACCGGGAGGTGGGCAGCTACCACATCAGTGTCCAGAGTCAGCAGGAGAGTGACTCTGAGGAGGATGAGCGCCGTGATACCGAGACTACTCGTCGGTCCCACCAGCGACGGGAAGAGCAGAGATACCACTCTGATGAGGTCAGACTTTTAGAGCGGTTTCAGCGATTGAACCCCCCGAGGTTCAACGGTAGAGGAGGACCGGAGGCTGCGGAGGCCTGGTTTGCGGGAGTTGATAAACTCCTGGGGAGACTCCACCTTCCATCAGAGGTTATGGTTTCACTGGCTACATTTAATCTGCAGGATGGTGCAGATCACTGGTGGAGGAGTCTACAGAGCCGGTTGAGAGCTGAGGCAGTACGAGAGGGTGGACAGGATCCGGACCTTACTTGGGAGCAGTTTGCTTATTACTTCCACCGCCAGTATATTGGGGATGCAGTCCGGGATCTCCGACAGGCACAGTTCGACGACCTGGAGCAGGGGACCCGGACCGTAGCAGAGTATGAGCGGGAGTTCGACCGACTGGTCCGCTACGTACCGCAGTATTACGGTATGGAGCAGGAGAAGGCCAAGAGGTTAATTCGTCGCTTGCGTCCTGAGTATAGGTGGGCTTTGAGGGCCCTGGATATCACGTCTTATCATGAGGCCGTGCAGAAGGCCCAACTCCTCGAGCAGGAGGAGGTCGAGAGTCGGTATCTACCACACCGATCTCGAGATGGAGGCAGGGCTTCTGCACCGCAGGGCTCATTGAGGTTCAGGAGGAGGACTGGGCAGACTGGGCAGAGTGGCCGGCCATGCTATAGACAGACGGGGCAGTGCCTGCACTGCGGAGCGGATGATCATTGGGTGCGTGATTGTCCATTGACACGGGGGCAGGCATCCAGTAGCACTACACGTCTTCAGCCTTGGTTTCAGCCTAGTGCACTTAGAGGGCGTGGTTTTCAGCGGGGTATTCCGTGACCACCGCAACAGAGGCGTCCATTTCAGCAATCCCCTCCGCCAGAGGAGCCCAGGGCAGGGCGAGTATTCCAGATCGAGCGGGGGAGAGACATCACAGCGCGGGGCACTCCAAGGTACATTGCTTTTGACCAACACACCTGTTCTTGTATTGTTTGATACTGGGGCTTCCGTTTCAGTGGTGGCACAGAAGTGTGCCGAGTCTCTCCACTTGGCGATTAGTGAGCTCCCGAACGTCTTCCTGGTACAGACGGCTGGGAGTCAGTTTTTGTTCTCCAATGAGATGGCATGAGACTGTGTGTTATCCATTGGTAGACATCAGATTCGGTCAAATCTGCTGGTGTTGAATACACCGAAGTACGATGTGATTCTTGGGATGGATTGGATGTCCAAGAATGCCGTCCACATCGACTGTGCTAGCCGTAGTATTACGGTTGCTGGAGAGGTGTTACCCCTCTCACGTTCCGATGGGTCAGAGGCGGTCAGTAGCAGTTTGGAGATGCAAGTTCTGGACCAGGTCCCGATAGTGGACTCGGAGGAGTGCTATGGTTTGAACCCAGCAGAAACTCGGTTGGAGTTGGATAGGATCCAAATTGTTCGGGATTTTCCGCAGGTATTTCCGGAGTATTTGCCCGGGATGCCATTTGCAGTCGGGTTCTACTCCCATCTCTATTCCTCCCTATCGGATGCCGATAGTAGAGATGGTTGAGCTGAAGAAGCAGCTGGAGGAGCTACAGGAGAAGGGGTTTATTCGTCCGAGCACCTCACCGTGGGGCGCTCCAGTTCTGTTCGTTAAGAAGAAGGATGGGACACTCAGACTGTGCATTGACTACAGACGGTTGAACGCCATCACCATCAAGAACAGGTACCCGTTACCGAGGATTGATGATCTTTTTGATCAGTTGAGGGGTGCGAAGATCTTTTCGAAGATCGATCTACGGTCGGGGTACTTTCAGCTTCGGGTGAGAGAGGAGGACATACCGAAGACTGCTTTCCGGACTCGGTATGGACACTTTGAGTATACGGTGATGCCGTTTGGGTTGACCAACGCACCGGCAGCGTTCATGGACATGATGAACCGGGTGTTTCAGCCATACCTGGACACCTTCGTGGTAGTGTTCATCGATGACATTCTGATCTACTCTCGGGATGAGGACTCACGCCGGGAGCATCTGAGGATTGTTTTGCAGACACTATGGGAGCATCGGCTTTACGCCAAGTTCTCAAAGTGTGACTTTTGGATTCGGGAGGTGTCGTTTCTGGGGCATATCATCGGTGAGCACGGTCTGTCAGTGGATCCTGCGAAGGTCAAGGCAGTACAGGATTGGAAGCAGCCTACCTCAGTACGTGAGATCAGGAGTTTTCTGGGTTTGGCAGGTTATTACCGGAGGTTCGTACCGGGATTTTCCATCTTGGCTTCTGGTACACTACCCAAGCAATCGAGCCCTCGCGTCGCATCAGAATCATACGAGGCCTTTGGAGAGGTCTCATCCTTGTGGTCTCCAGTATCGCCTTCGCAAGGTCTCATCCTTGTGGTCTCCAGTATCGCCTGCGCGAGGTCTCGCCCTCGCGGGCCCCAAGTCTCGCATGGGCGATGTCTCACACTCACCTTTGCGTCTCTGGGGCCTTCGCGGGCTACCCTAGCAGTCTCTGGTCTCGACTTTGTGATATCACTCGCCTCCTTGGGTCTTACTCCCGCCTCTCCGCCTATATCGGCCCCGCCTGCATAAGGCCCTCGTACCTGTGTTCGTGCAACCTCACCCCTTATTTGGCTATGTTATATTTGGGCCTTCGCCCCTATGGGCCTTCGCCCGCCACTTGCTCCACCTGGAAATAGACCACTTGGTCATCTGACATCAACCGGCCAATAAGGAGGGCAGCACGAGCCTGGGAGATCTTCACCAGATTTATACGCCAGACATTCTCTCGACAAGTGAATCACCAAAGGCGGTTTGCTGAGATCTTCATCATCACAGCCGCCTTATCTCCAAACAGACTGACACAGACTTATCTCAAACAGCCTGTCTAAGGGCTTCAACTGGGGGAGGCTCTTCTCCTGGCATCACTCTATAAATAGGGTGATGTCCACCCTAAATCGGGTAAGCTACTACACGCCCCCCCCACTCCCCTCTTGCTACTTCTGAGTATTCTTCCTATCTTTTACAGATTACTCTAAACAGCAAGCTTGGAGTCTCAAGGGCATCATCTTCTCCACCACATCAACTGAGAGTCCGGGCCTTCTTTAGGAACGAGACTATCAGTGTGGCGCCGTCTGTGGGACCGAAAGTTCTTGCTATAAACCCATATTACAAACCACAAGCAATAAGTCATGCCAACCACCCGGAGTGCCAACAGAATACTGCCAAGGGAGGAGGAATCCTCCCGGGACAAGTACGAACAATGATCCACCATCGGAGCCATCCCCGAACCACGTTCCCCCACAACGGGGAGAACTCTCTATTCACTCAACAGAGGAAAGCTCCTCCCACGTTGCCCGTAACATGCCTCAGGAGCGAAATACTCCACCTCCAAACACCCCTCCAACGGGCCTGGATCCGGCCGTCCTGCAAACGATCACTGAGGCGGTTGCTTTCAACTTACGTGAAACTCTCGCCACCACTCTTCGGGGCGTTCTGGATAGCGTTGGAACGCTGCGGACTAATCAGCCCGAACGCCCAGCTACTCCTCCTCAGCAAGTAAGTAACCCTGATCCTTCTTCGTCATTACTTATCGCGCTTACTAGACGATTAGAGGAAGTGGAAAAAAGAGATGAAAGGGCCAGTGTCCATAATATCTCCGGGATGGGTCCGACCACCTCTGACCCAACCTTTTACTCGAGGGTTTTAGAAACCCCTCTTCCGGACTGGGCCAGCCTAAGCCGGATGCTTATGATGGCCTGCCGATCCTCGATATTCATCTCCAGCCACACGCTTCCGCAATGGCAATAGCAAGGGCGGACGACAACACGCTCTGTAGAGCTTTCAGCTCCACACTTACCGGGGCCGCCAACCGGTACACCACTCTCCGGGACAAACGGTTTGATTCCTTCGAGGAGCTATCCCGCAATTTCTCCAACCATTTTGTGGTATCCAAACCACCTCCTAAAACGGCGGGGCACCTTCTTAAGATACGGCGTAAAAGGATGAGCCCTCGTAGAATATATTCAACGCTTCTGTGCCGAGTCTATCCAGGTCCCTAATCTGGGAGAAGAAGCTCGCTTGCTTGCAGCTATCCAAGGCCTCCGCTGGGAGTCCCTTTTCTTTGTGGATGTCCATACTAACCCGCCCACCAATATGGAACAATTCTTAAGTACAGCGTCGCGGTTCATGAATACGGAAGAGGTCACTCGACCACTCGCCAGAGCCGCCACGGCGGACGCCAAGGGGCAACCCCCGCGACCGGACCCTAGGTCTCAAAGGCAGTACCCCACGCCCCCCAGTAGGGAAAGGGCATACATCTCTCTTCCCCCGCTGAGGGAATCTCGTACCAACATCCTCCATGCCTTGGAACAAAAGAGGGCGGTCCCCACTTGGCCCCGCCCCCTCTCCCAGGAAATAACAAGGCAAAGCAACAAGTTTTGCCGCTACCACCGTGACAAAGGTCACGACACTGAGGACTGTTTTGAGCTCAAGCGCATGATTGGAGAAATGCTGGCTCAAGGCAAGCTCAGGGAGTACTTGCTCCAAACTGAGGAGGGCCGTAGAAGAGAGGGTGACCGTGAAGGGCTCCGGCCAGAGGACCGCCGGCGGGGGCGCTCCCAACAAAACCCAGGTCAGGAGAATCTGGTTCAGGTCCCCCCGGCAAGGGGACATATCGGCGTAATCACACAGTGTGAAGGCGCTTCGGCAAGACGCCGTCATATGAGGCAGATCAATCAGATAGACCACTCCTCTACTCGGTTTTGCATCGCAGCGATGGCACCTCTGTGGCAATACCGCACGCCGACCCCTTGGTTATCACTGCCCGTATTGCGGGATGGGACGTCGATAGAATCTACATGGATACGGGGGCGAATGCCAACGTAATCTACAAACACACTTTGGTTGAGGCAAAGGTGCCTTTGTCACAAATTCAGCCCGCGAAGGGCGCCACCTTTGGAATAGGACGGGATGAAATCCCAACCTTGGGGTCGATCACCCTGCCCTACATGATGATGGGAACCACCAAGGAGAAAAAGCAGGTATGTCATTCGAGCTATGTGGACTTTATTGTCCCGGATCTCCTACGCCATATAACGCCATCATCGGGCGACATACTCAAACCGAGTTCCATATCCGCCGTGCCGTGCGAACTCGACTCTAGTTTTCCACATCGCGGCCGGGATGCCTATATCTTTGTCAACCGAATGTGGCCAGAGGCAATTATGTCTCGCCCTCGCCGGCCCCCGCAGCCTTCCCGGCCATCCGAGCCTAAGAGGAAGGCACCCGCAGAGGAAGCCGGGTCCTGTGGCGAAACCGCCCGACTTGTCTCGGAACCTTTGAAGAAGTTGAGATATCTCCCGGGAAGAAGTTCCGGGTGGGAAAGGACCTCGAGGAAAAGATCAGCAGGCGCTCATCCATCTCCTCCATGCCAACAAAGTGATGTCTTCGCATGGAGCCCTCGAGGACCTACCAGAGTTGATCCTGCCGTTATTTCTCACAAGTTAAGTGTACTCCCCGGCTTTAGCCCGGTTAGACAGAAAACAAGGGGCATGGCCCTTGACCGTAAGGACTTTGTACGCACTGAAGTGCAGAAATTGCTTAAGGCAAATATAATCAAGGAAGTTCACTACTCTGAATGGGTTGCGAATATTGTCCTCGCCGATAAAGAGGGCGGTCGGGGCGACTTTGCGTGGACTACAAGGGGGTTAATAGGGCCTGCCCAAGGGACCCCTATCCTTTACCGTCCATTGACCAATCTGGTTGACTCAACCGCTCATCACTCGGTTTTTTCTTTTCTCGATGCTTATAGCGGTACCACCAATTCTTTATGGACCCAGAGGACGCGTTATAAACCGCCTTTACTCCTGGCGAGGCCGTATATAATTATATCATAATGCCCTTAGGCTTAAAGAATGCGGGGGCTAACTTCCAAAGGCTTGTAAATCAAGTCTTCACAGCCAGATTGGCCGAAATCTTGAAGCTTATGTGGATGACATTGTGGTCAAAAGCAAGGCCGTCTCAACCCATCTCACGACTTGAAGGAAACATTCGACAACTTCCGCAAATACAATATGCGATTAAATCCAAAAAGTGTATCTTCGGCGTGGGCGAAGGGAAGTTCCCGGGATACCAAATCTCCAAAGGAGGAATCCATGCAAATCCCAAAAAGATTGAGGCAATCACTACCTTGCGCACCCTGTGGGGCTCAAGGAAGTCCAACAACCGGCAGTGAAAGCTAGTGGCCTTGGGACGATCTGCCTCTAAACTAAGTGATCGCCGCAAACCTTTCTTCGATCGATTCGCAAGAAAAAGCTTGCAAATGGACGGAGGAGTGTCGGGAGGCATATGCCTCCATCAAACAACACCTGCAAGAACTACCGGCACTCAAGTGCCCTAGGCCAGCGATGACCTGGTCCTTTACCTCGCCACCTCGTAAAGAAGTGTCGCCTGCCCCATTAAGGAAGAAGCCGCCAAGCAATGGCCGGTCTATTACACCACCACACTCTCAAAGATACGTAAACAAGGTATCCTCCTCCAAAAGGCTATATTGTCCCTTGTATATGCAGCAAGGAAGCTCAAGCCCTATTTCCAAGGGCACACTATTATAGTCCGAACGGACTTGCCAATTCAGACATCCTAAGGCGCCCGAACATTCAGGCGCCTCGCCAAGTGGTGCATCGAACTTGGCGGCTTTAACATCAATTATGAGCCCAGAAGGCAATTAAGGGCCAGGCCCTCGCCGACTTTATTGCGGAATTCTCAAATGCTGATGTACTCTCGGCCTCGAGCAGGCCCCACACCTCGTCCCACTCCTCCCGAATGGGACTTATTTCAGGATGGCTCATCCAAACTTGAATTCCCCGCAGGGGTGTGTATCTACGTGGACCCCTAGGTATGGAAGTATTCCTTCGTGTCTCTTTTCAATTTCAAGTAACTAACAATGTTGCAGAATATGAGGCCCTCGTCGCCGGTGTTACGGTCACCCCGAGCGGGTTGCGACCGGGTGACCCGGGGCGCCGGTTTTGGCCTGCGGGTCACGTTTTTCGGCGTTCAGACGGCTCCCGAGCCCTATCCGAGTATCATTTTGGCGAACCCTTCCGTATTTGAGGTCGTGTGGGTCCCCCGGACGTTTCCGCCGAAAATATTTTTCTGGCGCCGGGGTTGTCTGGTCGCCTCGGGACGTACAGCGGGCTCGGTAGCGCTCTTGAGATCTCAGTTTGGGAAGCCGTTTGCAGTTTTGGAGTCGTGAGAATGTCCCGGAGGTGTTTGTGGAGTTTAATATTTGGGGCGGAACGCTCGTTCGGCGACTCCTGGCTCGGACGGGAATCCCGGGGCTCAGGATGGAAATTTTCTGACGGCTTTGGGGTAAGATGTGTTATAAATTAAGATGGAATTTATGAGTATTTTTGTAGAATTTTGGAGTGACGGAATTTCGGTTCAGGTTGTCACGCTCGCACGTCGGGTTTCGGTTCGGGTTCAGCGAGCTCGGAAGGACACTCCGGAAAGGCAAATGAATTTCTGAAAGATGTTCTGTGCATGTTATAATATTCTGAAGATTGTGTCCGAGTTTCATTAATTTTGGAATTCGGTAATTATTTTTGGGCAAAAAGAATTGGAACTTTCGGAAAATTGGGAGTTAATTTGCAAAGGGGTGCAAAATTAACAAAAAAAAAACGTATGGGCAGCAGCTGATGGTTTCGGCAGCATGTGTGTGTGTAAGTGATAAGGGACACTTGTCCCTTATTGATTTAAGAGGAAAAAAGAAAGGGGTATATATATATATATTTTGGGTAATTATTTCTTAAAGGAAATTATTTCATTTCTTCTTCTTTCTTCCTTCTCCTCTCTCTGCCGAAACCATGAGCAGCCATGGGAGCTGTTCACCAAGCTTCTCCTTCTTCATATTTGGCAAGGAATCAACAAGGTTTTTGGTGCAAATCATAGCTTGATTCTGCGTTGGTGGAGTAGCGTGGGACCACTGGAGCCAAGTTGTGCATTACGGCCTAAGTCGGGTTTTCCGAGTGTTGGGCTGCGGGGCAGCGTATCCGAGGTAAGGGCTTAATTTGGTAAAATGTACGTTTGTTCTGTTTCAAGGCCCGGATGACCTTAGAGGCCCGGGTTCCTATTCTGTTCTGTATATGGTCATCAGGTAATGTTACTTCTGGTTATGTTTATGCATTCTTGTTATTATTATATGTTCTGTTCTGTGTCCGCACTGAAGGGGTGCCGACATTCTGCGTATCCGCACCAGGAGTGCCGATACTTCTGTTCTGTGTCCGCACTGAAGGGGTGCCGACATTCTGCGTATCCGCACCGTGAGTGCCGACATTGCCTGCGGTCCGCACCAAGGTGCCGACATTCTCGCGTATCCGCACCAGAGTGCCGATACTGCTCGTGGACCCTACGAAGTTTGGGGCTCGCGACCCCAGCCGGTACCGTGCTTCGCTCGCTCGACCAGTATATTCTGACCTCCGCTGAGGGTCACGCATGGTCGCTCGGCGTTGGACCGCACATGTTGGTTTCGATTTTCGTTATACTTTATGTTTATATGTACATGCATATGTTGTGATATTCTGCTTTGCAGAGTTCAGATTGTTGCCCCTGGCAAACCGCACTTTTACCTTAAGCCCTTACCGAGTCCTTTCGAGGACTCACCCTTTTATTTGTTTACCATCTTTCAGTAGCCTCGACAAGCAACCAAATGAATGGAGATCCGCGGTGCTTTCGACATTTTGGGTTCTCAGAAGAAGAAGTACCACGTGCAAGGGAATTCTTGAGCGAGAGGCTTCTAATTCCGCACTTAGGTATATATTTATAGGATTTTGTTTAATGGCTCAGTAGTTGTAGCCGCATGCATGTAGGTCCGATCATGAATTTGTATATGCCTTATGATCGGAAATATATTCGCTTTATCTGCCTTCTCGTGTCGCGGGCGGAGTCCCCGACTTGCTTACGCCGGAATTGCTATATTATGGATTTGGTTCTTGTGTTGTGGCGATGATTGAAATGGGATATACCATGAACTGCTTGTGTGGTGAAAGTTGGATTATTCGTATGCTTGCCTTGAACGAGTATCTGGGTTGCTAGTTGCCACTTGGCTACTTGTTATTTGAGCTCGACGCTCCGTTGCCACGCTTTCCGCCGTAATTCCTGTTTCCGACGTCGCGGCCGGCTCCGCCTCCGCAACCGGGCGTGGTGGCTGTGACAAGTTGGTATCGAGCAGTTGGGTCGGAATGACCCAAAAGGTAAAGTATGTTGGTTTTGGGTATGGAATGTGGAAGGCAAGTATACAAGTCCAAGGGTGGACTTTTGGAGTAAGTTAAGTCAGTTCGTGGTAAGAAATTGTGGAAGTGAATTCGAGGTACAAGCCACCGTTCTAATGTTTCATTCGGGGCGGTTCTCAGATGAGACCGGCCACCTCCTTATTTGAACCGTTTCGGAATGGATGTGGAGCAGCGGGCGGTTCTTTGGAGCACTTTGAAAATTTGAGGTACTCCGATGAATCTTGGGTGATTTGTGTGGTGTTTCTGTGTTATGAGCATGGTTTGGTTTTGTGGTTTAAAGTTGAATATTTGGTTGTGAGATTCTGAAAAAGAATCTCTGCATCATGCATTGCATTACACTACAGAGCCTTAGAAAACTGCGCTAGCTTCGTAGAGATTAGGAGTGACCGAGTTGTCTGGATTCTCGTTTGGTCCGGAATGTCTCAGGTTGAATTCACACGCGTAGGCAGTGTGTTTTGTGACCGGAGGGAGGGGATTGTAATCCCATGCCTCCGAGAGATAGGGTTTGAACTGTTGGTTACGGGTTGAGTTGGTATATGGTTTGGAAATTTGGTTTGGGATAAGTTGTTTTTCTGGTTGGACTTGGTTTGAGGAATTGTGTACTACACGCGAATAGCGTGATTTGGTACCGGTGGGGCGGGACTGAGATCCCACACCTCCGTGGAATAGGATACGGGTTCAGCGTAACCCGTGGTCTGAACAACCACACTCACCGCCCCGAGGTTTAGCGGTCGTAGGGACCCCTCTCTGATTTGGTATTACCGCCAGCCTAGCTGGTTCAGAGGCGGCAGTAGGCAGGGGAAAATCTGTTTATGCCACGGTAAGGGCATTTTGATCAGGTGGTGATAGCGAGACTATAGCCACTACTCGCTACAGCTTTGGAGTTGGTAAGTGAGTGACTCCGAGGAGCGTGGTCACTACGACACCTAGACTTCTCGTCGGTCCTATCAACGACGGGGAGATCTGAGACACCAATCTGACGAGGTTGGACTTTTGGAGAGGTTTTAGAGTTTGGATCCCCCCCGAGGTTCAGCGGCCGAGGAGGGCCGGAGGTATTAGAGACTTGGTTTGCAGGAATTGACAAACTCCGGAGGGAGGCTATTCGAGCCGGTTGGCCGGGGTTAACGGCTACTCCGGTCAGATTGCTTCCAGATTCTGAACCGGAGTTCGGATTGACCCGATATCTGATTTCTGGTGTCCTGGCGGTGTACCGGACATTTCCGCGGAAAATATTTTTCGGGGCCGGGGGGGTTGCCGTCGGACGATTTTCGGGGATTCTGGGCAGAGAAACGGCTCGGGAGTGACCCGGGACTCGACGGCGCTTTGAGAAAGATCTCGAGTCGTGGATATAATTTACATTTTTCTCGTGAAGAAAATGTTCGGGTCGGAAATTACGGTTTTGGGCGCTTTAGTAGTGGTAGAGAGGAGCACCACCGCACGATCTTATCCGATTTGTAGTAGGTATCATTCCGGTTGAATTTGTTACCGGCAGAGGGCCGATGTTTATGTTGCGTGTCCGACACTCACCGGGTAATGGATTGCCCTCTCGAGTGTAAGGCGGGTACTTTATTTCGAATGAGGTGTCGATTCATGCATTATTTAATACGGAGCATCTGTTTCCATTGTAACACGTAAAGGTGTTACATTTCGCATCTGTCTGTCATAGTACTTTGCCTCAAACGCATTTAGTAAAAACTGCTGGGAGTCAGCTGCTTTTCCAATGAGATGGTTCGGGTCAGACGATATCTGTAGGCGGACATTTGACAGTATCGGATTTGTTGGTTTTAGACACGCCGAATTATGATTTTATTCTTGGGATGGACTGGTTATCCAAGAATTCTGTGCACATTGATTGTGCAACCCGTACCATTATGGTTTCTGGAGAGGTACTACCTCTCACGACTCCGACTGGTTTGACTATCGCGCAAGACGGCAGTGGTTGCAGATTCTCGGATCATCTGTCGATAGTTGGTGTTGGGGAAAGTTATGGTCCGAATGAGGCTGGTACTAGGTTGAAGTTAGATAGTATGCCTTGGTTCGAGATTTTCCGCAGGTATTTCCGGAGGAGTTGCCCGGATTACCATAAGAGCGGGGAATTGTGTTTGACATCCACCTGCAGTCGGGTACTGCTCCGAGATCTATTCCTCCTTATCGGATGTCTATTTCTGAGATGCAGGAGTAGAAGAAGCAACTGGAGGAATTACAGCAAAAGAGTTTCGTTCGACCGAGCACTTCAGCGTGGGGTGCTCTGGTTCTGTTTGTTAAGAAGAATGATGGGACTGACTTTGTGTTGATTACAGACGGTTGAATGCTCTTATTGGGAAGAATAAGTATTCGTTACCGAGGATTGACGATCTTTTGATCAACTTCGGGTTCGAGAGTTTCTCAAGATTGATCTCCGATCTGGATACTTTCAGCTTAGGGTGAAGGAGGAGGATATACCTAAGACCGCTTTCCGCACCCGATTTGGACACTTAGAGATTACGGTCATGCCATTTGGGCTGACCAATGCTCCGTAGCATTCTTGGATCTGATGCATCGGGTGTTCCACCATACCGGATTCATTTGTAGTGGTCTTTATTGATGATATTCGATATATTCTCGGATGCGAACTCGCATCGGAGCTTCGAGGATAGTTCTCAGACACTGGGAACATCAGCTTTATGCGAAATTCTCAAAGTGTGAGTTCTGATTCGGGAAGTCACCTTTCGGGACACATTATATCTCGAGCATGGTCTGTCTGTGGATCCAGAGAAGGTGAAGGCAATTTGGGATTGGAAACAATCTACTACGGCACGGAGATCAAGAGCTCCTCAAGGGTTAGCAGGATTTTATCAGAGGTTTGTACCAGGGTTTTCTATTCTGGCATCTCCGCTCACGCAGTTGACCAAGGAGGGTCAACCGTTTATCTGGTCTGATAGGTGTGAGCAGAATTTTCCGGAGTTGAAGTGGCAGTTGACTAACGCTCCGATTCTGACTTTTTCAGATCCGATCTTACCGTATGTGATTTATACGGATGCTTTCACGTCTGGTTTGGGATGTGTGTTGATGCAGGAGCGTAATGGGGTAGCTTATGGGTCGAGGCAGCTACGACCGCATGAGCTGAACTATCCGACACACGATCTGGAGTTGGCTATAATAGTTTATGCGCTGAAACATTGGAATCAATATCTGTTTGGTAATAAATTTCAGATTCTTACCGACCATAAGAGTCTGAAATATCTGTTTTACGCTGAAGGAGCTTAGCATGAGGCAGCGCAGATGTCTCGAATACATTAAGGACTATGATTGTAGTATCGGGTACATCTCTGGCACGGGCAACGCGGTTGCCGATGCTCTGAGCAGGAGGTATACCGGCTTAATTAAGAGAGGAAATGCTGGTGACCGATCTGAGGAGAGTGATCTGACGTGCCTTTGGCACAGGTGGCAGCTCTGGGAGCGTGCTCAGGTTATCACACTTATTATGCATTCTGAGTGGCTTGATAGGATGCGCGAAGCGCAAGGTAGAGATTTGGTATTGAAGAAGTTGTCTGGGGAAGATAAGGGTTTATGTGTTACCGACGTTTCAGTATAGGCCAGGATTGCTATACTTCTGAGACCGCCTTTGTGTATCAGAGGATTAGGAGTTCTGGAATGATATTTTAGAGGGGGCACACTCGAGCAGTTTGAGCATCTGGAACCGGCAAGGACACTGCAGACCTTGCCCATTCCAGTCTGGAAGTGGGGTAGTGTTACTATGGACTTTCTGACTGCACTGCCCTGACACGGTTTCATCATGATGCTATCTGGGGTTTTGTGGATCGGCTGACAAAGTGCGTACACTTTTCGCCTATTCGGGTCCGCTGCCTCTGGAGAAGCTTGCCGGCTTTACATCAGGAAGATTGTACGTTTGCATGGAGTACCAGACTCCATTGAATCTGACCGTGATCTGCGTTTTACAAGCACGGTTCTGGATTGCTTTTCATGAAGCATTGGGCACGCGACTCCATCTGAATACAGCTTATCACCCACAGACGGACGGACAGTCGGAGCGGGTGATTCTGATATTGGAGGATATGTTGCGAATCTGTACTTTGGATTTTGGAGGAGTTTGGGGCTAGCAGTTGCGTTGATAGGGTTCTCGTACAACAATTGCTTTCAGACTACGTTTGACGTGGCACCCTATGAGGTGTTGTACGGGAGGTGTATGACACCATACTGTTGGACAGATGCGTCTGATCGGGTTAAGTTGGGACCCAAGCTTTTTGAGGAGTCTACGGCAAAGACCGTCGCCGTAGGGCTCTGGAATCTGAGTTTGGTAATAGAATTTGACTGGAGGTAGCACCGTTCAGAGGAACAGTAAGATTTGATAGGCGGGGCGAGTTACCCCGAGTTATATCGGTTATCATGAGTTTCCATAGTAAGTTGTTAGGTTGACCTTACCCCCAATCAAGCTTCGCTTTTATGCGGTACCTTCCGTGATAGCCTGTTGTGGATCGGTTAGATTTAGGTTCGGATCTTTGTGCAGGGTTGTCTGGTAGAAATACCGGCAATCGACTCGGGGTGCAATAAGATGCACCCGGAGGGTGGGACGCCGTGAGGCTCTGTATGGTAGTCTAAACTACCACTCCCGCCGCACCAGTACGGTGGTCCGATTGTTCTTAGTAAGGGGAATGTTTATATTTTCTGGTTGGTAGCGACACCTGTCTGGTTGGTTCAGGCTACTCTTGGAGGACCAAGAGTTCTAAGGGGGGGAGAATGTTACGGTCACCCCGAGCGGGTTGCGACCGGGTGACCCGGGGCTCCGGTTTTGGCCTGCGGGTCACGTTTTTCGGCGTTCAGACGGCTCCCGAGCCCTATCCGAGTATCATTTTGGCGAACCCTTCCGTATTTGAGGTAGTGTGGGTCCCCCGGACGTTTCCGCCGAAAATATTTTTCTGGCGCCGGGGGGTTGTCGGGGTCGCCTCGGGACGTACAGCGGGCTCGGTAGCGCTCTTGAGATCTCAGTTTGGGAAGCCGTTTGCAGTTTTGGAGTCGTGAGAATGTCCCGGAGGTGTTTGTGGAGTTTAATATTTGGGGCGGAACGTTCGGTTCCGGGCGACTCCCGGGGCTCGGGACGGGAATCCCGGGGCTCGGGATGGAAATTTTCTGACGGCTTTGGGGTAAGATGTGTTATAAATTAAGATGGAATTTATGAGTATTTTTGTAGAATTTTGGAGTGACGGAATTTCGGTTCAGGTTGTCACGCTCGCACGTCGGAGTTTGGTTCGGGTTCAGCGAGCTCGGAAGGACACTCCGGAAAGGCAAATGAATTTTTGAAAGATGTTCTGTGCATGTTATAATATTCTGAAGATTGTGTCCGAGTTTCATTAATTTTGGAATTCGGTAATTATTTTTGGGCAAAAAGAATTGGAACTTTCGGAAAATTGGGAGTTAATTTGCAAAGGGGTGCAAAATTAACAAAAAAACGTATGGGCAGCAGCTGATGGTTTCGGCAGCATGTGTGTGTGTGTAAGTGATAAGGGACACTTGTCCCTTATTGATTTAAGAGGAAAAAAGAAAGGGGTATATATATATATATTTTGGGTAATTATTTCTTAAAGGAAATTATTTCATTTCTTCTTCTTTCTTCCTTCTCCTCTCTCTGCCGAAACCATGAGCAGCCATGGGAGCTGTTCACCAAGCTTCTCCTTCTTCATATTTGGCAAGGAATCAACAAGGTTTTGGGTGCAAATCATTGCTTGATTCTGCGTTGGTGGAGTAGCGTGGGACCATTGGAGCCAAGTTGTGCATTACGGGTCGGAAGCTGGGGTTTTCCGAGTGTTGGGCTGCGGGGCAGCGTATCCGAGGTAAGGGCTTAATTTGGTAAAATGTACGTTTGTTCTGTTTCAAGGCCCGGATGACCTTAGAGGCCCGGGTTCCTATTCTGTTCTGTATATGGTTATCAGGTAATGTTACTTCTGTTTATGTTTATGCATTCTTGTTATTATTATGTGTTCTGTTCTGTGTCCGCACTGAAGGGGTGCCGACATTCTGCGTATCCGCACCAGGAGTGCCGATACTTCTGTTCTGTGTCCGCACTGAAGGGGTGCCGACATTCTGCGTATCCGCACCCGTGAGTGCCGAGCATTGCTCGTGTCCGCACCGGCGGGGTGCCGACATTCTCGCGTATCCGCACCAGTGAGTGCCGATACTTGCTCGTGACCCTACGACAGTTTGGGGCTCGCGACCCCAGCCGTACCGTGCTTCGCTCTGCTCTGACCAGATATTCGACCTCTCGCTGAGGGCTGTCGTTACATGGTCGCTCGCGGTTGGACCGCATATGTTGGTTTCTGATTTTCGTTATACTTTATGTTTATATGTACATGCATATGTTGTGATATTCTGCTTTTGCAGTTCAGATTGTTGCCCCGGGGCAAACCGCACTTTTACCTTAAGTTCTTACCGAGTCCTTTCGAGGACTCACCCTTTTATTTGTTTACCATCTTTCAGTACTCGACAAGCAACCAGCGGAATGGAGATCCGCGGTGCTTTCGACATTTTGGGTTCTCAGAGCAAGAAGAGTACCACGCAAGGGAATTCTTGAGCGAGAGGCTTCTAATTCCGCACTTAGGTATATATTTATAGGATTTTGTTTAATGGCTCTGTAGTTGTAGCTGCATGCATGTAGGTCAGATCATGAATTTGTATATGCCTTATGATCGGAAATATATTCTGCTTTATCTGTCTTCTGTGTCGCGGGCGGAGTCCTGACTTGCTTACGTCGGAATTGCTATATTATGGATTTGGTTCTTGTGTTGTGGCGATGATTGAAATGGGATATACCATGAACTGCTTGTGTGGTGAAAGTTGGATTATTCGTATGCTTGCCTTGAACGAGTATCTGGGTTGCTAGTTGCCACTTGGCTACTTGTTATTTGAGCTCGACGCTCCGTTGCCACGCTTTCCGCCGTAATTCCTGTTTCCGACGTCGCGGCCGGCTCCGCCTCCGCAACCGGGCGGGGTGGCTGTGACAGCCGGGCTGAAACTCGCCACAAGGGCAGGCATTCGCCGCCTCCATGTCCACAGTGACTCGCAGCTGGTGATTCACCAGGTTCAAGGGTGCGCCGAGTGCAAGGACGCCACCCTGATCAAATACCTTAAGTTGGTAAACACCCTACGAACCGACTTTGAAGAAGTCATCTTTATACATGTTCCTTGTTCTGAGAACACTACAGCAGACATGCTATCAAAGGGAAAGACTCCCTCTACCACAGCCACTCTGTCCAGTCCTTCCATCACGGAAGGTATTGATATTGCCTCTCTAGCAACGCATGATCCAGTCACAGACTGGAGAAACCCTATCATTGATGACCAATTATGGCATCGCGGGTTTGCGGGTTTGCAAGCAAGCCCTCCGCTTCGTCCTCATTGATGACCAATTATGGCATCGCGGGTTTGCGGCGCCTCTACAACGGTGCCTTAGCACCCTTGAGGGACGCTCTGTCTTGGACACTCTCCACCAAGGCAATTGTGGCGCTCACATCGCTGCGGAGGCACTCGCCCACAAAGCACTTCGTCAAGGGTATTACTGGCCTACCTTGAAAAAGGACGCCGCTGCACTGGTCAAAACGTGCCACCAGTGCCAAATCAATTCTCGCGTCCAGCGACTACCATCTACGGATTCTCCAGCACTGACAAATCCAGTGCCTTTCGCCCTGTGGGGCCTCGACCTCATTGGTCCAATGCCGAACGCTCTGTGCCGCACCGCTTCGTGTTGTAGCGGTTGATTATTTTTCTAAATGGGTCGAGGTAGAACCCCTGGTCTCCATCACTTCCGCCAAGATTATCAAGTTTCTTTGGAAGAATCTTGTCTGCCGGTACGGCAGCCCTCGTGCTATTATTACAGATAATGGCACTCAGTTCGCCAGTCACAGTGTCCAACAATGGGCACAGGACAATAATGTCCGCATGCTTTTTGCCCCGGTGGCGCACCCCCAGTCTAATGGGCAGGTTGAGGTCACCAACCGAACCCTCAAGGAAGGCCTCAAGAAACGCCTGGAAGGGGCCAAGGGCCGGGTAGATGAACTCCCAAGTGTCTTGTGGGACTATCGCACCACAACACGAACCCCCACAGGAGAGACGCCTTTCTCTCTAGTATACGGCGCAGATGCGCTCCTGCCTATTGAGGTAGACCTCCCTACAATCCGTATGATCAACTTCACTGACGAAGCCAATGCTCAAGGGCTCCGTGCCAAACTCGACTTAATCGAAGAATTACGCGAAGGTGCTCGCCGCATGACGGCCCTCAAACAGAGGCTCGCCTTCACCATAATTCCCGGGTAAAACCCAAGCCACTGCAACAAGGAGGCCTTGCCTTGCTTAAATCAACCCTCACCGCTCGCGACCCTGCTGCGGTGTCCTGCGACCCAACCGGGACGGGCCTTATATTGTTCATAAACAAGTCCGCCTGTGAGTCTATGAACTACAAGACCATGATGGTCGCCTCGCTCCCGCAACTTTCATGCGGATGACTTGCGCCCATATTACGTGTAAGTCCTTAGTCTTACAAATTCAATACAATACATATGTATTTCTTCCTGTCTTACAGCTTACATGGCATTTCAAATGCCCTCTTTAACGCCCTCTGGTACACTACCCAAGCAATCGCGCCCTCGCGTTGCATCAGAATCATGCGAGGCCTTTGGAGAGGTCTCATCCTTGTGGTCTCCAGTATCGCCTTCGCAAGGTCTCATCCTTGTGGTCTCCAGTATCGCCTTCGCAAGGTCTCATCCTTGTGGTCTCCAAGACGCTCGCGCGAGGTCCTGCCCTCGCGGGCCTCCAGACTCGCAGGGGCGACGTCTCATACTCACCCTTGCGTTTCTAAAGCCTGCGCGGGCCCCCCTCGCGGTCTTAGGGCGAGCCCTCGCGATCTCCTTCGCCTCCATGGGTCTTACTCCTGGGCCTCCCGCCTATACTGGCCCCGCCTGCATAAGGCCTTGGTACCCAGGTTCGTGCAACCCTCACCCCTTATTTGGCTATATTCTATTTGGGGCCTTCGCCCACCGCTTGCTCCACTTGAAAATAGACCACTTGGTCGTCTGACATCAACCGGCCAATAAGGAGGGCAGCACGAGCCTGGGAGATCTTCACCAGATTTATACGCCAGACATTCTCTGACAAGTGAATCACCTAAGGCGGTTTGCTGAGATCTTCATCATCACAGCCGCCTTATCTCCAATCAGTCTGACACAGACTTATCTCAAACAGCCTGTCTAAGGGCTTCAACTGGGGGAGGCTCTTCTCCTGGCATCACTCTATAAATAGGGTGATGTCCACCCTAAATCGGGTAAGCTACTACACGCCCCCCCACTCCCCTCTTGCTACTTCTGAGTATTCTTCCTATCTTTTACAGATTACTCTGAACAGCAAGCTTGGAGTCTCAAGAACATCATCTTCTCCACCATATCAACTGAGAGTCCGGACCTTCTTTAGGGACGAGACTATCAGTTTGGCGCCGTCTGTGGGAACGAAAGTTCTTACTATAAACCCATATTACAAACCACAAGCAATAAGTCATGCCAACCACCCGGAGTGCCAACAGGAATAGTCGTCAAGGGAGGAGGAATCCTCCCGGGACAAGTACGAACAATGACCCACCATCGGAGAACGGGGAGAACTCTCTATTCACTCAACAGAGGAAAGCTCCTCCCACGTGGCCCGTAACATACCTCGTGAGCGAAACACTCCACCTCCAAACACCCTCCAACGGGCCTCGGATCCGGCCGCCCCGCAAACGATCACTGTGGCTGTTGATTTCAACTTACGTGAAACTCTCGCCACCACTCTTCGGGCGTTACGGATAGCGTTGAACGCTGCGGGCTAATCACCTGAACGCCCGGCTACTCCTCCTCGCAAGTAAGTAACCCCGATCCTTCTTCATCATTACTTATCGCGCTTACTAGACGATTAGAGGAAGTGGAAAAAGAGATGAAAGGGCCGTGTCCATAATATCTCCAGGATGGGTCTCGACCACCTCTCGACTCCAACCTTTACTCGAGGGTTTTAGAAACCCTCTTCCGACTGGGCCACAGCCTAAGCCGGATGCTTATGATGGCCTGTCCGGACCACGATATTCATCTCCAGCGTTACGTTTCCGCAATGGCGATAGCAAGGGCGGACGACAACACGCTCTGCAGAGCTTTTAGCTCCACACTTACTGGGGCCGCTGCCAACTGGTACACCACTCTCCGGGACAAACGGTTTGATTCCTTCGAGGAGCTATCCCGCAATTTCTCCAACCATTTTGTGGTATCCAAACCACCTCCTAAAACGGCGGGCACCTTCTTAAGATACGGCAGAAAAGGATGAGCCCTCGTAGAATATATTCAACGCCTGTGCCGAGTCTATCCAGGTCCCTAATCTGGGAGAAGAAGCTCGCCTGCTTGCAGCTATCCAAGGCCTCCGCTGGGAGTCCCTTTTCTTTGTGGATGTCCACACTAACCCGCCCACCAATATGGAACAATTCTTAAGTACAGCGTCGCGGTTCATGAATACGGAAGAGGTCACTCGACCACTCGCCAGAGCCGCCACGGCGGACGCCAAAGGGCAACCCCCGCGACCGGACCCTAGGTCTCAAAGGCAGTACCCCACGCCCCCCAGTAGGGAAAGGGCGTACATTTCTCTTCCCCCGCTGAGGGAATCTCGTACCAACATCCTCCATGCCTTGGAACAAAAGAGGGCGGTCCCCACTTGGCCCCGCGCCTCTCCCGAGAAATAACAAGGCAAAGCAACAAGTTTTGCCGCTACCACCGTGACAAAGGTCACGACACTGAGGACTGTTTTGAGCTCAAGCGTATGATTGGAGAAATGCTGGCTCAAGGCAAACTCAGGGAGTACTTGCTCCAAACTGAGGAGGGCCGTAGAAGAGAAGGTGACCGTGAAGGGCGCCGGCCAGAGGACCACCGGCGGGGACGCTCCCAACAAAACCCAGGTCAGGAGAATCTGGTTCAGGTCCCCCCGGCAAGGGGACATATCGGCGTAATCACACAGTGTGAAGGCGCTTCGGCAAGACGCCGTCATATGAGGCAGATCTACCAGATAGACCACTCCTCTACTCGGTTTTGCATCGCAGCGATGGCACCTCTCGTGGCAATACCGCACGCTGACCCCTTGGTTATCACTGCCCGTATTGCGGGATGGGACGTCGACAGAATCTACATGGATACGGGGGCGAATGCCAACGTAATCTACAAGCACACTCTGGTTGAGGCAAAGGTGCCTTTGTCACAAATTCAGCCCGTGAAGGGGGCCACCTTTGGAATAGGACGGGATGAAATCCCAACCTTGGGGTCGATCACCCTGCCCTACATGATGATGGGAACCACCAAGGAGAAAAAGCAGGTATGTCATTCGAGCTATGTGGACTTTATTGTCCTGGATCTCCCTACGCCATATAACGCCATCATCGGGCGACATACTCAAACTGAGTTCCATGTTCGCTGTGATGTGCGAACCCTGACTCTAGTTTTTCACACTGCGGCTGGGGATGCCTATATATTTGTCACTGTAATGTGGCGAGAGGCAATTATGTCTCTGCCCTCGCCGGCCCCCGCAGCCTTCCCGGCCATCCGAGCCTAAAGGAGGGCGCCCGCAGGGAAGCCGGTCCTGTGGCGGCCGCTCCCGACTTGTCCGGAGCCTTTGAAGAAGTTGAGATCTCTCCGGGAAGAAGTTTCGGGTGGGAAAGGACCTCGAGGAAAAGACCAGCAAGCGCTCATCCATCTCCTCCATACCAACAGTGATGTCTTCGCATGGAGCCCTGAGGACCTACCAGGAGTTGATCCTGCTGTTATTTCTCACAAATTAAGTGTACTCCCCGGCTTTAGCCCGGTTAGACAGAAAACAAGGGGAATGGCCCTTGACCGTAAGGACTTTGTACGCACTGAAGTGCAGAAATTGCTTAAGGCAAATATAATCAAGGAAGTTCACTACTCTGAATGGGTTGCGAATATTGTCCTCGCCGATAAAGAGGGCGGTCAGTGGCGGCTTTGCGTGGACTACAAGGGGGTTAATAGGGCCTGCCCAAGGGACCCCTATCCTTTACCATCCATTGACCAACTGGTGGACTCAACCGTTCATCACTCGGTTTTTTCTTTTCTCGATGCTTATAGCGGGTACCACCAAGTCTTTATGGACCCGGAGGACGCGGTAAAAACCGCCTTTACTACTGGCGAAGCAGTATATCATTATATCAGAATGCCCTTCGGCTTAAAGAATGCGGGGGCTACCTTCCAAAGGCTTGTCAATCAAGTCTTCGCAGGCCAGATTGGCCGAAATCTTGAAGCTTATGTGGATGACATTGTGGTCAAAAGCAAGGCCGTCTCAACCCATCTCACAGACTTGAAAGAAACATTCGACAACTTCCGCAAATACAATATGCGATTAAATCCAAAGAAGTGTATCTTCGGCGTGGGCGAAGGGAAGTTCCTGGGATACCAAATCTCCAAAGGAGGAATCCATGCAAATCCCAAAAAGATTGAGGCGATCACTACCTTGCGCACCCCCAGGGGGCTCAAGGAAGTCCAACAGCTGGCAGGAAAGCTAGTGGCCTTGGGACGATTCGTCTCTAAACTAAGTGATCGCTGCAAACCTTTCTTCGATCAGATTCGCAAGAAAAAAGCTTGCAAATGGACGGAGGAGTGTCAGGAGGCATATGCCTCCATCAAACGACACCTGCAAGAACTACCGGCACTCAAGTGCCCTAGGCCAGGCGATGACCTGGTCCTTTACCTCGCCACCTCAGAAAGAAGTGTCGCTTCTGTCCTTATTAAGGAAGAAGCCGCCAAGCAATGGCCGGTCTATTACACCAGCCACACTCTCCAAGATACAGAAACAAGGTATCCTCCACTCCAAAAGGCTATATTGTCCATTGTATATGCAGCAAGGAAGCTCAAGCCCTATTTCCAAGGGCACACTATTATAGTCCGAACGGACTTTCCAATTCAGGACATCCTAAGGCGCCCGAACATTCAGGGCGCCGCCAAGTGGTGCATCGAACTTGGCGGCTTTAACATCAATTATGAGCCCAGAAAGGCAATTAAGGGTCGAGGCCCTCGCCGACTTTATTGCGGAATTCTCAAATGCTGATGTACTCTCGGCCCCTGCAGGGGCCCCACACCTCGTCCCACTCCTCCCGAATGGGACTTATTTGTGGATGGCTCATCCAAACTTGAATCCCCCGCAGGGGGTGTGTATCTACGTGGACCCCTAGGTATGGAAGTATTCCTTCGTGTCTCTTTTCAATTTCAAGTAACTAACAATGTTGCAGAATATGAGGCCCTCGTCGCCGGGCTGAAACTCGCCACGAGGGCAGCCATTCGCCGCCTCCATGTCCACAGTGACTCGCAGCTGGTGATTCACTGTGTTCAAGGGTGCGCCGAGTGCAAGGACGCCACCCTAATCAAATACCTTAAGTTGGTAAACACCCTACGAACCGACTTTGAAGAAGTCATCTTTATACATGTTCCTCGTTCTGAGAACACTACAGCAGACATGCTATCAAAGGGGAAGACTCCCTCTACCACAGCCACTCTGACCAGTCCTTCCATCGCGGAAGGTATTGATATTGCCTCTCTAGCAACGCATGATCCACCAGATCGGAGAAACTCCTATCATTGCTGCGCTAAAGGCCAGCACCACAGATCCCCAGGTTCGCAAGCAAGCCCTCCGCTTCGTCCTCATTGATGACCAATTATGGCATCGCGGGTTTGCGGTGCCTCTACAACGGTGCCTTAGCACCCTTGAGGGACGCTCTGTCTTGGACACTCTCCACCAAGGCAATTGTGGCGCTCACATCGCTGCGGAGGCACTCGCCCACAAAGCACTTCGTCAAGGGTATTACTTGGCCTACCTTAAAAAGGACGCCGCCGCCTTTGGTCAAAACGTGCCACCAGTGCCAAATCAATTCTCGCATCCAGCGGCTACCATCCACGGATTCTCCAGCACTGACAAATCCAGTGCCTTTCGCCCTGTGGGGCCTCGACCTCATTGGTCCAATGCCGAACGCTCCAGGTCAGTACCGCTTCTGTGTTGTAGCAGTTGATTATTTTTCTAAATGGGTCGAGGTAGAACCCCTGGTCTCCATCACTTCCGCCAAAATTATCAAGTTTCTTTGGAAGAATCTTGTCTGCCGGTACGGCAGCCCTCGTGCTATTATTACAGATAATGGCACTCGATTCGCCGATCCACAAGTGTCCAACAATGGGCACAGGACAATAATGTCCGCATGCTTTTTGCCCGGTGGCGCACCCCGCCTAATGGGCAGGTTGAGGTCACCAACCGAACCCTCAAGGAGGGCCTCAAGAAACGCTGGAAGGGGCCAAGGGCCGCTGGGTAGATGAACTCCCAAGTGTCTTATGGGACTATCGCACCACAACACGAACCCCACGGGAGAGACGCCTTTCTCTCTAGTATACGGCGCGAGATGCGCTCCTGCCTATTGAGGTAAACCTCCCTACAATCCGTATGATCAACTTCACTGACGAAGCCAATGCTCAAGGGCTCCGTGCCAAACTCGACTTAATCGAAGAATTACGCGAAGGTGCTCGCCTTCGCATGACTGCCCTCAAACAGAGGCTCGGTCTTCACCATAATTCCCGGTAAAACCCAAGGCATTGCAACAAGGAGGCCTTGCCTTGCTTAAATCAACCCTCACCGCTCGCGACCCCAAGCGGGGTGTCCTGCGACCCAAGCTGGGACGGGCCTTATATTGTTCATAAACAAGTCCGCCCGAGTCTATGAACTTCAAGACCATGATGGTCGCCTGCTCCCCATAACTTTCATGCGGATGACTTGCGCCCATATTACGTGTAAGTCCTTAGTCTTACAAATTCAATAAAATACATATGTATTTCTTCACATGGCATTTCAAATGCCCTCTTCATCGCCCTCTGTACCCGGCCGGTCAGACTGGCTACCTGCCTGAGTTATGGCATCAGACCTTGTCAGGTCTCACTTCTCCACACAGGTGGTTGCGGGTCTCATTCCCCAACCGACCTTCAACTCGCCCCGCCCCAAGGGTAATCCCCTTGCGCTGCGGAAGGGTAACCCCCTTTTGGCTCCTTCAGGAGGGTCTATGTGTAAGTCGTCCTTGCACGCCACAGCAGACCTTCCGCCCGGACTTCTCCACACAGGTGGTTGCGGGTCTCATTCCCCAACCGACCTTCAACTCGCCCCGCCCCAAGGGTAATCCCCTTGCGCTGCGGAAGGGTAACCACCTTTTGGCTCCTTCAGGAAGGTCTATGTGTAAGTCGTCCTCGCACGCCACAGCAGACCTTCCGCCCGGACTTCTCCACACAGGTGGTTGCGGGTCTCATTCCCCAACCGACCTTCAACTCGCCCCGCCCCAAGGGTAATCCCCTTGCGCTGCGGAAGGGTAACCCCCTTTTGGCTCCTTCAGGAAGGTCTATGTGTAAGTCGTCCTCGCACGCCACAGCAGACCTTCTGCACGGGCTCCTCAAACAAAGCAACGGGTCTCACTCCCCAGAACCTCAGATGGTTCTCCACTTGTCTCAACAAGTGCCCTACTGCCTTCGCCAACGCGCGACTTCAGACTCGAGGTAAACTGAGTCTTTTACTTCATTCCTATCATATAAATGATGAGTAATCTGCAACGATCTTCTACTTGGTACACTGTACACTACCCAAGGGCTCGCTCCCTAAAAAATTACCCATGGTCTGCAAGGGTACCTCCTCTGCAAGTCCTAAAAGGGCCCTTAACTTATCTCAAACAAGTGGTCTCCATCTCAGCTTGTCTCATCAAGTGAACCCACAAATTATCTAGAAAGATATATGTGGCTCCGCCGTTGCGGATTTTAAGTGCCTTGTCACCAGGAACTCAAACCAAGTCTCCAGCTCCTTGACAAGTGATCTCACGAGCCGCCGTTGCGAACCCCGGAAGGGCTTCACTCCACAAACGGGACTTAGCCTATGGCTGTTAACCTAGCTAACGTGCCTACACTGCTATCGCGAAATAAAGCGAGACTACAAGATAGTGAAGGTAAAAGGAAATTTTACTTCATCTACTGTTCCCAGAAATGTGCATGAGTGCAGGTCTGTATACAAAATAGGGGGGGCATCCACATGTTGGAGCCTCCACCCTAGTCCAAGAGGGCGTACCAGGCATCGCCCATCTTCTTTCCCTGCTCCCCCCACTGGAGCAGCGCCTCTACCGTTGGCTCGTTGGTGTTGGCAGCATCCAGGATCCCAAGGCTTAGAGCCGGAAACGCCTTCTCCACTTGAAAGCGGCATCGCAGCCAGCCCTCCTCGTAGGCCTGCGCCCCCGCTTCGCCCAGGGCTTGGATCTCGCCAAGCTTCTCCACCAGTCGAGGCATCCGCTCAGGGATGGGCACCTTGATGGAGGACGAGGACTCAGGATCCTCACCTTCAAAGGGGGGAAGGCCCAGAGCCTTCTCCATCTCCCACACTGAGGCCATTGCCTTCTCCAGGTCAGTGGCAACCTCCAGGCGTGCCTTCAGGGCAACCTCAGCAGCAAGCCTGCCCTCCTCCACCTTCTTCTCTGCCCGGTTGAGCACGGACGGTAGCTTGGCTCCTCGCCTCCTCAGTGCGGCCTCTGCTGCTCAACTTGGGCCTTCGCCACTGCAAGGGCGGCTTTGGTTTCTGCCTCCAAGGAAAGGAGGGACTCCTTCAAGACAGCATTTTCAAGCTGCTTGGCTTCCAGCATTGCTTCCTGCTGAAGGAAGCGTTGCTTCGCAACATCAAGAAGGCAGGCCTGCTCACACCGGTACCGCATGCTATGCGCCCGCTCTTGGTTGCCATAATCGCACCAACTCTCTAGTTGGGCTACGCGCTTGGCATGCTCCTCCTTGAGCTCCTCCTCCCTCTTCTTTGAGGACTCCAGCTCCCTCCTGAGAGAGGCAATCTCTGATATCTGGCGTCGTCCCGCTTATTGGCATACTTCAGAAGTCATGCCATTGCTCAGCAGCAGCGTGACCTTTGACACCGCTTTGCATCCCAATGCTATTAAAGCGAAGCGAAAAAGGCTAAACTAAACTCATACGTAAAGACCGAAGCTGTCTTACTGCAGACTTTGTTGAGCTGCCTCCCTCATGAATTCAGCGGGAGTCCAGGCTCCGCTCGGTCACCTCCACTGTCATAGGGGTGCGCAGCCCCTCCGAGCGAGATTGGAGGGTTTGCTCCCCTCCCAGCAAAGGAACTGCTATTCCTCAGGAGGAAGACCGGATCCCATGCATCTTTTAGGAGCCTCCCTTGCTCCCTGTACACCCTGAGTCTTGCCTGGTGCCTCTGGACTCTCAGGAGGTCTGGCTCCTCAGACCACTTGGGGACCGACTTGGCAGCAACACGCCTCCGCTCCAAATAGTGAGACCAGACTCCGGTCTTCTCAAGGACCTCGGTCTGGTCCCCAATCGGCAGGGATCTCTGTCAAGACACGTTGGTCCACAAGAGCCTCACAGGGGCCAGCCCCTTGGCCTGAAGGGCCCTCGCCTACAAAGAATAGGCATCAAGCAACTAGGAAACAGAAGTATGAACTCAAAAACAAAGAAAATACTGTCAAAAGCAAAAAGACTTACCAAGCGAAGGACGCCCCCATCCACCGACTTCCAGCTGGCTGCTTTGGAAGGTTGGGCAACCTCCCAACCACTTGTCCTCGCAGAGGACCGTGTCACTGAGACCCCCTTCCTCCGGGGCCTCACTATTAGAAGAGGAAGAAGTCTCCTCAACCACCAGGATCCTCTTCCCCTTCGTGGCGGGGGCCTTCTCCCTTGAAGGGGCCTCTTCAGGGATCCCCACTTCAGAAGGGGTGGCTACAGAGATCTCTTCCCATGCATTAGTGGCCTCCGCCTCCCGAAGGAATGACCCAGTACCTCCCGTTGGCCAGCACTCCCAATGGCCTTTGCAGCTTGGTTGCCCCTCCTTCTCATGGAGATCAGGACGTTAGCCGCTGACATCTTACCCTTGGGAGGAGGCACTTTTCCTCTGGTGATGATCTCTGCCGCGACCACGTGGCCGGGCAAGTCTTCACCTTGAACTGGTGAAGGGCTCGCGAAGGTGTCACCGCACGCCACCCGAGCCCGGTTGCGGAGGCGGGGCGCCGGGACGCCGGAAGCGGAGGCCGGAATGGAAAGGAGTGGCAGTCCATCGAGACCCGCCGCGCGTAGCGGACCCGAGAACGGAAGGATTGTGGAAGCAGACTAACGGAAATTTCATGCGTATAACCAAAAATAGGATGCAACCATACAATTCATGCACTAATAACGAGTAAGCCCCGCCTCCGTGGGACGAGTGCTTACGCACCAAAACACATATACATACAGAATTCACGTAACCTAAAATGTCTAGCAAGCGCCAAGCGCCGAGAACAGATATAGAATGAATATACAAATGTACATACAGACATACAACCATCATAGCAATACGTAAAGTGTGCATATGCAACTACAGAGCCAACCTTAGAATCTTAGTAACAAAATACCTTGCGCGGGATTCACACCAAGTACACAATCCCGGACCGCAAGGTGCAACCGCGCAAAACACACCCAAGGTAGAACCTCACGGAATCCTACTCCGCAGGCCGCTTATCGTCTACCTGAAACCCAAAAACAGAACCCAAAGAAGGGTGAGTCCTAAAAGGACCCCGTAAGGGATTTGGGGTAAGATAAGTATATGTAACCCTGCAAAACAGAAAGAATGCAATATACAGAATATATGAAACAGAATACAGCATATCGTGCATGTAATATAAACAGATCAAAATCCCGTAGGATGTGCGATTCTAAATCGCCAGAAACCTTATAACAGATCGGAACGACAGCCTCCCACTAAGGGGAGTCAGAAGCCGAAGCTATTACAGAAGCATGGTGCACCAGCTGGGGTAGCGAACCCACAACTGTCGTAGTGTTAATGCATGCAGTATACCATAAGGCATACTCCTACAAACGTAGGATTAACGCATGCAGTATGCTACAAGGCATACACCTACGATCACGAACTTACCTTAAAGCGTAAATTTCCGAAATACCCGCAAAATGCAAAGTGCTACAATATACATACACTTACAGACTACGTAATATGCTCTAGGCATATAATACTGAAATACCCGCAGTAATGTAAACTGAAACCAAAACATATACTTAGCTTACCAAACAATGTAACCAAACCCTTACCTCAAAATCCAGTATTGGACCGATTCTGGATAACACCTACACCGTGCCCCGAAACTTGGCACTCCTCTTTTCCTAACCACCGAAACTCAGAATCTGCCAAACTAAGTTGATTTAGCATCCTCAACAACCACACTACCAAATTACAACCCCCGACCCCAAAACCGAAAATCCGGCTGCACTTCCGTAAAATTCCAGATTTTCACGTAAACGCCGAATTCAGAACCAACCTAGACAATGCGAGATTATATATTGACAAACATCATACAATAAGCGTAACTGATCAAATCCAACCTTAAACCCTTCATTACCCGCCATTTTCCGATAATCCCGCTTAATTGTAACTTTTTCATACCTTAACCGAATCCAACATTTCAAACTTCCATCCACTCCTAAATTCAACCCCAACACCAAATTAACATCCAATTCAACCAAAATGAACCTCCAACATTGAAAAAGAATCATTCCAAGATTTCGGTTCTTAATCAACTTTTCATCCAACTTTCAATTCAATCCATTCAAGCTTCCAAATAATCATATTAATCACCAATTCCACTTCCTAAGCATGCTTACTAACCAATTACACCAAAATCAATAAAACCCCTTCACTTATCAATTCGGCCAAAGAGGGTTTTCTCACCCAACCTCCATTTCAATCCAAACAAAGTTCCATTTGCACTCTTTAATCACCAATTACATTTCTAAACCATGAATGCTATCCAATTGCACCCAAACAACAAAATCCAACATTGAACAACAACTCATAATTTCGGCCAAAAGGGGGTTTTCAACCCAACTTATTTTCCATCAAATTGAATCCACACATAAGCTTAGAATCATGCTAGGACTAACATACTTGAAGCATGAAGCAAGATAACAAACACACACCATTTTGGAATTTTCTCCATAAATTCGCCAACACTAATTCCTCACCCAAGGTGTGTTTTCCAAAATCCAACACTTGATTAACACTCTCCTACCACCCAAGAACAACATACTAAAACATGGGAGGAAGAGAATCATCCTAGCTTATAGCTAAGAACAAACCCATCAAATGCAAAAACTCCTCTTTTCACCACTAATCTTCCAAATTAATGAGAAAAGAGGAGTTAGGGAGGTACTTACCACATGGAGAACCCAATTCCTCTTTGATTTGAGCCAAGATGAAGAACCTCAAGCTTGGAGGAGGAGCTCATCAATGGCGGCAGCAAACTCACGAAGAAGAAGAAGAGAAGAAGAAAAGAAAATAAGTTTCATTTTATGCAAATACTACCTTATATATTTTCCATACTTTTGCCCATACCATTCCATCTTTAATAAGGGCTAGCCATGTGTCCCTTATAAATCACACACTCACACACTTCTACCGAAAATAAAAGGGCTGCTGCTGTACCCATGCTGATTTTAATTAATTTTGCAACCAATTGCAAATTAACTCCCAATTTTTCCGAAAGTTCCAATTCTTTTTGCCCAAAAATAATTACCGAATTCCAAAATTAATGAAATTCGGACACAGTCTTCAGAATATTATAACATGCACAGAACATTTTTCAGAAATTCATTTGCCTTTCCGGAGTGTCCTACCGAGCTCGCTGAACCCGAACCAAAACTCCGACGTGCGAGCGTGACAACCTGAATCGAAATTCCGTCACTCCAAAATTCTATAAAATTACCCATGAATTCCATCTTAAATTATAACACAACTTACCCCAAAGCCGTCAGAAAATTTCCATCCCGAGCCCCGGGATTCCCGTCCCGAGCCCCGGGAGTCGCCCGAACCGAACGTCCCGCCCCAAATATTAAACTCCACAACCAACACCGGACGTTTCCACGACTCCAAAACTACAAACGGCTTCTCAAACTGAGATCTCGAGAGCGCTACCGAGCCCGCCAGACGCCCCGAGGCGACCCCGACAACCCCGGCGCAAAAAATATTTTCGGCGGAAACGTCCGGGGACCCACACGACCTCAAATACGGAAGGGTTCGCCAAAATGATACTCGGATAGGGCTCGGGAGCCGTCTGAACGCCGAAAACGTGACCCGCAGCCAAAACCGAGCCCCGGTCACCTTGCCGCAACCCGCTCGGGGTGACCGTAACATTCTCCCCTTAGAACTCTTGGTCCTCCAAGAGTAGCTCAAAACAACCAGACAGTGTCGCTACCAACCGTAAAAATATAACTATTCCTCTAACCTGAACAATCGGACCACCGTGTCGGTGCGGCGGGAGTGGTAGTTTAGACTACCATACAGAGCCTCACGGCGTCCCACCCTCCGGTGCATCTTATTGCACCCGAGTCGGGCTTGCCGGTATTTCTACCAGACAACCCTGCACAAGATCGAACCTAAATCTAACCGATCCACAACAGGCTATCCTGGAAGACATCACGTAAAACAGAAATAGTTGGGGGGGTAAGGCCAACCTAATAACTTACTCTGGAAACTCATGAGAACTGATAAAATTCGGGGTAACTTGCCCCGCCTAACAAATCTTACTGTCCCTCTGATCGGCGCTACCTCCAGTCTAATTCTGTCACCAAACTCGATTCCAGAGCCTACGGCGACGGTTCGTACAAACAGGGTGTAGTCATTCGCGGTTTTAATCCGCGCTGTAATAACTGATCTTTGCCGTAGACTCCTCAAAAGCTCGGGTTCCAGCTCAACCCCATCGACGCATCTGTCCAACAAGATGGTGTCATACACCTCCTCCCGTACAACGCCTCAAATGGTATCATGCCAGTCGTAGTCTGAAAGCTGTTGTTGTACGAGAACTCTATCAACGCAACTGCTAGTCCCAAACTCCTCCAAAATCCAAAATACAGATTCGCAACATATCCTCCAATATCAGAATCACCCGCCCGACCGCCCGTCCGTCTGTGGGTGATAAATCGTATTCATATGGAGTCGCGTGTCCAATGCTTCATGAAAAGCAATCCAGACCGTCTTTGTAAAACGCAGATCACGGTCGATACAATGGAGTCTCGGTACTCCATGTAAACGCATAATCTCCCCGATGTAAAGCCGGGCAAGCTTCTCCAGAGGGTCTATGACCCGAATAAGCGTAAAGTGTGCGCACTTTGTCACCGATTCACAATAACCCGAGATCGCATCATGGCGAGACCGTGTCGTGGGCAAAGGCAGAAAGTCCATCATAACATTACCCCACTTCCAGACTGGAATGGGCAAAGTTTGCAGTGTCCCTGCCCGTTTCTGATGCTCAAACTGCTCGGGTGTACCTCCTCGAAAATCTCATTCCAGAACTCCTGATCCTCTAGTACATAAAGGCGGTCTCGGAAGTATAGCAATCCCTGCCTATACCGAAACGTCGATAATAAAGATCCCTTGTCTTCCCGGACAACTTCTTCAACCCCGGATTCTACCCCGCGCCTCGCGCACCCTATCAAGCCACTCGTAATGTATGGTAAGTGTGTACACTGAGCACGTTCCCAGAGCCGCCACTGTGCCAAAGGCACGCGATCACTCTCCTCGATCGGTCACCAACATTTCCTCTCTTAATTAAGCCGGTATACTTCGCCAGAGCATCGGCAACCGCGTTGCCCTTGCCGAGATGTACCCGATACTACAATCATAGTCCTTAATGTATTCGAGATATCTGCGCTGCCTCATGCTAAGCCCCTTCTACGTAAACAAATATTTCAGACTCTTATGGTCGATAAGAATCTGAAATTTATTACCAAACAGATATTGCTTCCAAAGTTTCAGCGCATAAATTACTATAGCCAACTCCAGATCATGTGTCAGTCAGTTCAGCTCATGCGGTCGCAGCTGCCTCGACCCATAAGCTACCACATTATGCTCCTGCATCAACACACATCCCAAACTCGACATGGAAGCATCCGTATAAATCACATACGGTAAGATCGGATCTGAAAGAGTCAGAATCGGAGCGTTAGTCAACTGCCGCTTCAACTCCTGAAAATTCTGCTCACACCTATCAGACCAGATAAACGGTTGACCCTTCTTGGTCAACTGCGTAAGCGGAGATGTCAGGATAGAACACCCTGGTACAAACCTCTGATAAAACCCTACTAACCCCAGGAAGCTCCTGAACTCCCGTACTGTGGCAGGTTGTTTCCAATCCCGAACTGCCCTCACCTTCTCTCGGGTCCACGCATGCACCATGCTCGAAATAATGTGTCTCGTAAAAGTGACTTCCCGAATCCGTAACTCACACCGAGAATTTGGCATAAAGCTGATGTTCCCAAAGTGTCTCAGAACCACCTCGATGATCCCGATGCGAATCCTCATCCCGAGAATATATCAATATCATCAATAAAAACCACCAGAAATGAGTCCAAGTACGGTCGGAACACCCGATGCATCAGATCCATGAATGCGGCCGGAGCATTGGTCAGCCCGAATGTCTTGACCGTAAACTCAAAGTGTCCAAATCGGGTGCGGAAAGCAGTCTTAGGTATGTCCTCTTCCTTCACTCTAAGCTGAAAATACCCAGATCAGAGATCAATCTTTAAGAAAACCCTCAAACCCCGAAGTTGATCAAAAAGATCGTTAATCCTCGGTAACGGATACTTATTCTTCCCAATAAGAGCATTCAACCGTCTGTAATTAATACAAAGTCAGAGTGTCCCATCATTCTTCTTAACAAACAAAACCAGAGCACCCCACTTTGAAGTGCTCGGTCGGACGAAACTCTTTGTCTGTAATTCCTCCAGCTTGCTTCTTCTACTCCCGCATCTCGTAAATAGGCATCCGATAAGGAGGAATAGATATCGGAGCAAAGACTGACCGCAGTGGATGTCAAACACAATTCCCGCTCTTATGGTAATCCGGCAACTCCTCCGGAAATACCGCGGAAAATCTCGAACCAACGGTAAACCATCCAACTTCAACCTAATACCAGCTTCATTCAGATCATAGCATTCCCTACACCAGCTATCGACAGATGATCCGTAATCAGTAACTCTTCATCCGTCCGCGATAGTCAAACCAGTCGGAGTCGTGAGAGGTAGTACCTCTCCAGAAACCATAATAGTACGGGTTGCACAATCAACGTGCACAGAGTTCTTGGATAGCCAGTCCATCCCAAGAATAATATCATAGTTCGGCGTGTCTAAAACCAACAAATCCGATACTATCAGATGTCCGCCTACAGATATCGCACAACCCCGAACCATCCCATTGGAAAATGTAAACCGACTCCCGCAGCTTTTACTAAATGCGTTTGAGGCAAGGTACTAACAGACAGATACGTAAATGTAACACATTTCGGTGTTACAATGGGAACAAATGCTCTGTATCAAGTAATACATGAACCGACACCTCATTCGAAATAAAGTACCCCGCAGTAACTCCCCGCCGACTCGAGCCTCCTCGCCGGCCGGTACTGACCGCCGACTGTGTCCTCCCCGATAACTAGGGCCTCCCTCACTACGAAAAACTTGTCCTGCTCGAGCTGCTATGGTGGAGGGTGGCTGAAGCCGCTGCCGCTACCGAGGTCTCGGGCCACCTGCTGAAACCCACGCCGCGGCGCGTTGGGTTGCGTCCAAGACTATGGACGCTGAAGACTGCCAAAACTTAAGTCTTGTAATAATAAGTCATGTGCTTTGCACATGACATCCTTTTTGACATCATAGTGAATCATAATTACTAGAAATAACAAGAGACCAAGTCCAATACTTTCCACTAATCACATTTCGCCAAGTGTCACAGCTTGGCTCGCCCCGAGCCCGAAAACTGCCCGAAACCGTAATTTCCGACCGAACATTTTTCTTCACGTAAAATGTAAATTATATCCCCGACTCCAGATCTTCCTCAAAACCGCAACTGAGTCCCGGTCACTCCCGAGCCGCTTTCTCCGCCTGTAATCCCGAAAATCGTCCGACGGCAACCCCCTGGCCCCAAAAATATTTTCCGCGGAAATGTCCGGTACACTACCAGGACACTAGAAATCAGATATCGGGTCAATCCGAACTCCGGTTCGAACTGAAGCAATCCGACCGAGTAGCCGCTTTCCCGCCGGCGGCCAACCGGCTCGAATAGCCTCCTCCAGGAGTTTGTCAATTCCTGCAACCCAAGTCTCTACTACCTCCGGCCCTCCTCGGCCGCTGAACCTCGGGGGGATTCAAACTCTGAAACCTCTCCAGAAGTCTAACCTCGCCAGACTGGTGCCCCAGATCTCCTCGTCGTTAATAGGACCGACGAGAAGTCTAGGTGTCGTAGTGACCACCCTTGTCAGAGTCACTCACTTACCGATCCCAAAACTATGGCGAGCAGTGGCTTAAGTCTCGCTATCACCACCTAATCAAAATGCCCTTACCGTGGCATAAACAGATTTTCCCCTGCCTACTGCCGCCCCTGAACCAGCTAGGCCGGCGGTAATACCAAATCGGAGAGGGGTCCTTACGACCACTAAACCTCGGGGTGGTGAGTGTGGTTGTTCAGACCCTGGGTTACACTGAACCCGTATCCTATTCCACGGAGGTGTGGGATTCCAGTCCCGCCTCCGTACCAAATCACGCTATCTACGCGTGTTAACCATATCTCAAAATTTCAGACCAAACAGAGTCCAGACAGAATCGGTCACTCCTACTCTCTACGAAGTTAGCAGCGGCTTTTCTAAGGCTCAGAGTGCAATGCAAGACTTGACACGTGGTTACTTCTCGAATGATAAAATCATGCATTTCACGTAATCACGTAAGCTTCATGCTTATTTCACCAAATCTTTTCCTAACACACAATTTTACGTACCTGAAACTTTTCCACAATCCCCTTACTCGTAATAATCTTACCAGAATTCCAGAAATCCCAAGTGCCGAAATCTGCAACTATCAGGATAACTTGAAGGACCAAACTTTGTTCCACAATTTTATTTTGAAGTGGTTCAAGTAAGGAGGTGGCCAATCTCCGTACCAAACCATTCTAAAATAAAATGTAAAACAATAGTTGTCACTACAAGTCACCACTGACGACCAATATGGTCACTTACCTGCTCTGATACCAACTTGTCACCGCACGCCACCCGAGCCCGGTTGCGGAGGCGGGGGCGCCGGGACGCCGGAAGCGGAGGCCGGAATGGAAAGGAGTGGCAGGTCCATCGAGACCCGCCGCGCGTAGCGGACCCGAGAACGGAAGGATTGTGGAAGCAGACTAACGGAAATTTCATGCGTATAACCAAAAATAGGATGCAACCATACAATTCATGCACTAATAACAGAGTAAGCCCCGCCCTCCGTGGACGAGTGCTTACGCACCAAAACACATATACATACAGAATTCACAGAACCTAAAATGTCTAGCAAGCGCCAAGCGCTGAGAACAGATATAGAACAGAATATACAAATGTACATACAGACATACAACCATCATAGCAATACAGAAAGTGTGCATATGCAACTACAGAGCCAACCTTAGAATCTTAGTAACAAAATACCTTGCGCGGGATTCACACCAAGTACACAATCCCGACCGCAAGGTGCAATCGCTGCAAAACACACCCAAGGTAGAACCCTCACGGAATCCTACTCCGCAGGCCGCTTATCAGGCCTACCTGAAACCCAAAAACAGAACCCAAAGAAGGGTGAGTCCTAAAAGGACCCCGTAAGGGATTTGGGGTAAGATAAGTATATGTAACCCTGCAAAACAGAAAGAATGCAATATACAGAATATATGAAACAGAATACAGCATATCGTGCATGTAATATAAACAGATCAAAATCCCGTAGGATGTGCGATTCTAAATCGCCAGAAACCTTATAACAGATCGGAACGACAGCCTCCCACTAAGGGGAGTCAGAAGCCGAAGCTATTACAGAAGCATGGTGCACCAGCTGGGGTAGCGAACCCACAACTGTCGTAGTGTTAACAGACAGAGTATTCCATAAGGCATACTCCTACAAACGTAGGATTAATGCATGCAGTATGCTACAAGGCATACACCTACAGATCACGAACTTACCTTAAAGCGTAAATTTCCAAATACCCGCAAAATGTAAGTGCTACAATATACATACACTTACAGACTACGTAATATGCTCTAGGCATATAATACTGAAATACCCGCAGTAATGTAAACCGAAACCAAAACATATACTTAGCTTACCAAACAATGTAACCAAACCCTTACCTCAAAATCCAGTATTGGACCGATTCTGGATAACACCTACACCGTGCCCCGAAACTTGGCACTCCTCTTTTCCTAACCACCGAAACTCAGAATCTGCCAAACCAAGTTGATTTAGCATCCTTATCAACCACACTACCAAATTACAACCCCCGACCCCAAAACCGAAAATCCGACAGAATTTCCGTAAAATTCCAGATTTTCACGTAAACGCCGTAATTCGTAACCAACCTAGACAATGCGAGATTATATATTGACAAACATCATACAATAAGCGTAACTGATCAAATCCAACCTTAAACCCTTCATTACCCGCCATTTTCCGATAATCCCGCTTAATTGTAACTTTTTCATACCTTAACCGAATCCAACATTTCAAACTTCCATCCACTCCTAAATTCAACCCCAACACCAAATTAACATCCAATTCAACCAAAATGAACCTCCAACATTGAAAAAGAATCATTCCAAGATTTCGGTTCTTAATCAACTTTTCATCCAACTTTCAATTCAATCCATTCAAGCTTCCAAATAATCATATTAATCACCAATTCCACTTCCTAAGCATGCTTACTAACCAATTACACCAAAATCAATAAAACCCCTTCACTTATCAATTCGGCCAAAGAGGGGTTTTCTCACCCAACCTCCATTTCAATCCAAACAAAGTTCCATTTGCACTCTTTAATCACCAATTACATTTCTAAACCATGAATGCTATCCAATTGCACCCAAACAACAAAATCCAATATTGAACAACAACTCATAATTTCGCCAAAAGGGGTTTTTCCCTCAACTTGTTTTCCATCAAATTAAATCCACACATAAGCTTAGAATCATGCTAGGATTAACATACTTGAAGCATGAAGCAAGATAACAAACACACATTATTTTGGAATTTTCTCCATAAATTCGCCAACACTAATTCCTCACCCAAGGTGTGTTTTCCAAAATCCAACACTTGATTAACACTCTCCTACCACCCAAGAACAACATACTAAAACATGGGAGGAAGAGAATCATCCTAGCTTATAGCTAAGAACAAACCCATCAAATGCAAAAACTCCTCTTTTCACCACTAATCTTCCAAATTAATGAGAAAAGAGGAGTTAGGGAGGTACTTACCACATGGAGAACCCAATTCCTCTTTGATTTGAGCCAAGATGAAGAACCTCAAGCTTGGAGGAGGAGCTCATCAATGGCGGCAGCAAACTCACGAAGAAGAAGAAGAGAAGAAGAAAAGAAAATAAGTTTCATTTTATGCAAATACTACCTTATATATTTTCCATACTTTTGCCCATACCATTCCATCTTTAATAAGGGCTAGCCATGTGTCCCTTATAAATCACACACTCACACACTTCTACCGAAAATAAAAGGGCTGCTGCTGTACCCATGCTGATTTTAATTAATTTTGCAACCAATTGCAAATTAACTCCCAATTTTTCCGAAAGTTCCAATTCTTTTTGCCCAAAAATAATTACCGAATTCCAAAATTAATGAAATTCGGACACAGTCTTCAGAATATTATAACATGCACAGAACATTTTTCAGAAATTCATTTGCCTTTCCGGAGTGTCCTACCGAGCTCGCTGAACCCGAACCAAAACCCGACGTGCGAGCGTGACAACCTGAATCGAAATTCCGTCACTCCAAAATTCTATAAAATTACCCATGAATTCCATCTTAAATTATAACACAACTTACCCCAAAGCCGTCAGAAAATTTCCATCCCGAGCCCCGGGATTCCCGTCCCGAGCCCCGGAGTCGCCCGAACCGAACGTCCCGCCCCAAATATTAAACTCCACAACCAACACCGGACGTTTCCACGACTCCAAAACTACAAACGGCTTCTCAAACTGAGATCTCGAGAGCGCTACCGAGCCCGCCAGACGCCCCGAGGCGACCCCGACAACCCCCGGCGCCAAAAATATTTTCGGCGAAACGTCCGGGGACCCACACGACCTCAAATACGGAAGGGGACCCCAAAATGATACTCGGATAGGGCTCGGGAGCCGACTGAACACCGAAAAACGTGACCCGCAGGACAAAACCGGAGCCCCGGGTCACCCGGTCGCAACCCGCTCGGGGTGACCGTAACACCTTGACCGCCATGGCAGGGCGTCTTCCCCAAGTGCACAAGCCAGGTGCACTCGTTGGGCGATGCGCATGGATGCTTTCTTACCCTGGGCTTCGCCAGACTCTGCAACGGCATCTGCAGACAAAGAGGGACTTCAGACCAGGTTCTACCAGACCTCTTACAAATTTACAATATATTAGTATGTATGCGCAGCGTACCTTTGGGTGCCGCTAGAGCGGCGAAGAAAGAGTCTATCATTGTCCCACGGTGGACGGGAGCCCATCCCTCGTATGGCGGGGGCATCCTAGGGTCCAGCACGAAACCCGTGCTAATCCCAGCTGTCACCGCACGCCACCCGAGCCCGGTTGCGGAGGCGGGGGCGCCGGGACGCCGGAAGCGGAAGCCGGAATGGAAAGAAGTGGCAGGTCCCTCGAGACCCGCCGCGCGTAGCGGACCCGAAAACGGAAGGATTGTGGAAGCAAACTAACGGAAATTTCATGCGTATAACCAAAATAAAATGCAACCATACAATTCATGCACTAATAACAGAGTAAGCGCACCAAAACACATATACATACAGAATTCACAGAACCTAAAATGTCTAGCAAGCGCCAAGCGCCGAGAACAGATATAGAACAGAATATACAAATATATATACGGACATACAACCATCATAGCAATACGTAAAGTGTGCATATGCAACTACTGAGCCAACCTTAGAACCTATGTAACAAAATACCTTGCGCGGGATTCACACCAAGTTCACAATCCCGGACCGCAAGGTGCAATCTGCAAAACACACCCAAGGTAGAACCCTCACGGAATCCTACTCCGCAGGCCGCTTATCGTCTACCGAAACCCAAAAACAGAACCCAAAAAGGGTGAGTCCTAAAAGGACCCCGTAAGGGATTTGGGGTAAGATAAGTATATGCAACCCTGCAAAAGCAGAAAGATAGCAATATACGCAATGTAATACGTAATAACATACATGTACCGAAACAAATCGGAATCCCGAAGGATGTGCGATTCCAAATCGCCATAAACCTTATAACAGATCGGAGCAATGACCTCCCACTAAGGGGAGTCAGAAGCCGAAGCTATTACAGAAGCATGGTGCACCAGCTGGGGTAGCGAACCCACAACTGTCGTAGTGTTAACAGACAGAGTATGCCATAAGGCATACTCCTACAAACGTAGGATTAACAGACAGAGTATGCTACAAGGCATACACCTACAGATCACAGAACTTACCTTAAAGCACAGATTTCCGTAATACCTGCAAAACAGAAATGCAACAACACATACACCTACAGACTACAGAATATGCCCTAGGCACATAATACCGAAATACTTGCAGAACAGAAAGTGAAACTAAACATACACCTATCTTACCAAAAATAGCAGAACCAAACCCTTACCTCAAAATCCAGAGTATTGGACCGATTCTGGATAACACCTACACCGTGCCCGAAACTTAGAACTCCTCTTTTCCTAACCACCGAAACTCAGAATCTGCCAAACCAAGTTGAATTAGCATCCTCATCAACCACACTACCAAACTACAACCCCGACCCCAAAACCGAAAATCCGGCTGCATTTCCGTAAAATTCCAGATTTTCACGAAACGTCGAATTCGAACCAACCTAGACAATGCAAGATTTCACATTGACAAACATCATACAATAAGCAGAACTGATCAAATCCGACCTTAAACCCTTCATTACCCGCCATTTTCCGATAATCCCGATTAATTGTAACTTTTTCATTCCTTAACCGAATTCAACATTTCAAACTTCCATCCACTCCTAAATTCAAGCCCAACACCATATTAACCTCCAATTTAACCAAAATGAACCTCCAACATTGAAAAAGAATCATTCCAAGATTTCGGTTCTTAATCAACTTTTCATCCAACTTTCAATTCAATCCATTCAAGCTACCAATTAATCCCACTAATCACCAATTACATTTCTAAACCATGAATGCTATCCAATTGCACCCAAACAACAAAACCCCAACCTTGATTATTTCGGCCAAAATGGGTGTTTTCACCTTAACTTGTTTTCCATCAAATTGAATCCACACATAAACTTAGAATCATGCTAGGATTAACATACTTGAAGCATGAAACAAGATAACAAACACACACCATTTTGGAATTTCACCATAAATTCGGCCAAAGAGGGTTTCTCATCCAAGGAGTTTTTCCAAAATCTAACCATAGATTCCTACTCTCCTCAAGCCCAAGAACAACATACTAAAAGATGGGAGGAGAGGATCACTCTTTCAAGTAGACAAGAACAAACTCATACTTCTCCAAAATCCTCATTTCAACACCAATCTTCAATTCTAAAGGGTAAAGAGAAGAAAGAATGATGTTTACCACACAAAGCTCCCAATTCTTCTTTGATTCCAAGCAAGGGAAGGATTTCAAGCTTGAGGTTGCATCCTTCAACCATGGCGGCAGCAGGACTTCACGAAGAAGAAGAAGAGAAGAAGAAAGAATGAAATATATTTACATGTAATAATAATAATACCCCTTTATATAATATCCTTTCTTTTTTTTTTTTCCTCTTAAATCATAAAGGGACAAGTGTCCCTTATCACTCACACACACACACATGCTGCCGAAATGGCCTGCTGCTGCCCATGCTGAATACTTCAGATTTTTATAGCCAATTACTAAATAACTCCCAATTTTTCCGAAAGTTCCAATTCTTTTTGCCCAAAAATAATTACCGAATTCCAAAATTAATGAAACTCGGACACAATCTTCAGAATATTATATCATGCACAGAACATTTTTCAGAAATTCATTTGCCTTTCCGGAGTGTCCTACCGAGCTCGCTGAACCCGAACCAGAACCCGACGTGCGAGCGTGTCAACCTGAACCGAAATTCCGTCACTCCCAAAATTCTACAAAAATTCCCATAAATTCCATCTTAAATTCAAATACAACTTACCCCAAAGCCGTCAGAAAATTTCCATCCCGAGTCCCGGGATTCCCGTCCCGAGCCCCGGGAGTCGCCCGGAACCGAACGTCCCACCCCAAATATTAAACTCCACAACCATCACCGGGACGTCTCCCCGACTCCAAAACTGCAAACGGCTTCCCAAACTGAGATCTCGAGAGCGCTACCGAGCCCGCTGTACATCCCGAGGCGACCCCGACAACCCCCCGGCGCCAGAAAAATATTTTCGGCGGAAACGTCCGGGGGACCCACACGACCTCAAATACGGAGGGGTTCGCCAAAATGACACTCGGATAGGGCTCGGGAGCCGTCTGAACGCCGAAAAACGTGACCCGCAGGCCAAAACCGGAGCCCCGGGTCACCCGGTCGCAACCCGCTCGGGGTGACCGTAACATTCTCCCCCCCTTAGAACTCTTGGTCCTCCAAGAGTAGCCTGAACCAACCCGACAGGTGTCGCTACCAACCAGAAAATATAACTATTCCTCTAACCCAGAACAATCGGACCACCGTCTTTGGTGCGGCGGGAGTGGTAGTTTAGACTACCATACGAGCCTCACGGCGTCCCACCCTCCGGGTGCATCTTATTGCACCCGAGTCGGCTTGCCGATATTTCTACCGGACAACCCCAGACGATCAGAACCTAAATCTAACCGATCCACAACAGGCTATCACTGGAAGACATCACGTAAAACGAAATAGTTGGGGAAAGATCAACCTAACAACTTACTCTAGAAACTCATGAGAACCGATAAAATTCGGGGTAACTTGCCCCGCCTATCAAATCTTCTTGTCTCTCGAACGGTGCTACCTCCAGTCAAATTCTATTACCAAACTCATATTCAAGAGCCCTACGGCGACGGTTCGTATAAACAGTGGTGCAGTCGTTCGCGGTTTCAATCCGCGCCTATAACAATCTGATCTTCGCCGTAGTCTCCTCAAAAAGCTCGGGTCCCAGCTTAACCCGATCAGACGCATCTGTCCAACAGTATGGTGTCATACACCTCCCGTACAACACCTCATAGGGTGCCATGTCAAACGTAGTCTGAAAGCAATTGTTGTATGAGAACTCTATCAAAGTAACTGCTAGTCCCAAACTCCTCCAAAATCCAAAGTACAGATTCGTAACATATCCTCCGATATCAGAATCACCCGCTCCGATCGCCCGTCCGTCTGTGGGTGATAAAGCGTATTCATATGGAGTCGCGTGTCCAATGCTTCATGAAAAGCAATCCGAACCGTCTTTGTAAAACGCGGATTACGGTCAGATTCAATGGAGTCTGGTACTCCATGCAAACGTACAATCTTCCTGATGTAAAGCCGGGCAAGCTTCTCCAGAGGGTCTATGACCCGAATAAGCAGAAAGTGTACGCACTTTGTCAGCCGATCCACAAAACCCAGATAGCATCATGATGAAACCGTGTCAGGGGCAGTGCAGTCAGAAAGTCCATCATAACATTACCCCACTTCCCAGTGGAATGGGCAAAGTCTGCAGTGTCCTGCCGGTTCACGATGCTCACACCGCTCGAGTGTGCCTCCTCTAAAATCTCATTCCAGAACTCCTGATCCTCCGGTACACAAAGGCAATCTCGGAAGTATAGCAATCCCTGCCTATACTGAAACGTCGGTAACAAATAAATCCTTATCTTCCCCAGATAACTTCTTCAATACCAAATCTCTAACCTGCGCTTCGCGCATCCTATCAAGCCACTCAGAATGTATAATAACTGTAATAACCTGAGCACGCTCCCAGAGCTGCCACCTGTGCCAAAGGCACGTCAGATCACTCTCCTCAGATCGGTCACCAACATTTCCTCTCTTAATTAAGCCGGTATACTTCTGCTCGAGCATCGGCAACCGTGTTGCCGTGCCGAGATGTACTGATACAACAATCATAGTCCTTAATGTATTCGAGCTATCTGTGCTGCCTCATGCTAAGCTCCTTCGTATGTAAACAGATATTTCAGACTTATGGTCGGTAAGAATTTGAAATTTATTACCAAACAGATATTGATTCCAATGTTTCAGCGCATAAATTATTATAGTCAACTCCGGATCATGTGTCAGTTAGTTCAGCTCATGCGGTCGCAGCTGCCTCGACCCATAAGCTACCACAAAACGCTCCTGCACCAACACACATCCCAAACCAGATGTGGAAGCATCCGTATAATTCACATACGGCAAGATCGTATCTGAAAGAGTCGAATCGGAGCGTTAGTCAACTACCGCCTCAACTTCTGAAAATCCTGCTCACACTTATCAGACCAGACATACAGTTGACCCTTCCTAGTCAACTGCATAAGCGGAGATGCCAGAATAGAAAATCCCAGTACAAACCTCAGATAATATCCTACTAACTCCAGGAAGCTCCTAATCTCCCGTACCGTGGTAGGTTGTTTCCAGTCCTGAACTGCCCTCACCTTCTCTGGGTCCACAAACAGACCATGCTCAGATATAACATGTCCCAGAAAGGTGACCTCTCGGATCCAGAACTCACAATTTGAGAACTTAGCGTAAAGCTGATGTTCCCAAAGTGTCTGCAGAACTACCCTCAGACGATCCCGATGCGAATCCTCATCCCGAGAATATATCAGAATATCATTGATAAAAAATCACCAGAAATGGGTTCGAGTACGGTCGGAACACCCGATGCATCAGATCCATGAATGCCGCTGGAGCATTGGTCAGCCCAAATGGCATGACCGTAAACTCAAAGTGTCCACATCGGGTGCGGAAAGCAGTCTTAAGTATGTCCTCTTTCTTCACCCTAAGCTGAAAGTACCCAGATCGGAGATTAATCTTTGAGAAAACTCCCGAACCCCGAAGTTGATCAAAAGATCGTTAATCCTCGTAACGGATACTTATTCTTCCCAATAAGAGCATTCAACCGTCTGTAATCAATACAAAGTCGAGTGTCCCATCATTCTTCTTAACAAACAGAACCCAGAGCACCCCACGCCGAAGTGCTCGGTCGGACGAAACTCTTTTCTTTGTAATTCCTCCAGCTTGCTTCTTCTACTCCTGCATCTCGAAATAGGCATCCGATAAGGAGGAATAGATATCGGAGCGATGCCCGATTGCAGTGGATGTCAAACACAATTCCCGCTCTTATGGTAATCCGGGCAACTCCTCCGGAAACACTGCGGAAAATCTCGAACCAACGGTAAACCATCCAACTTCAACCTAATACCAGCTTCATTCAGATCATAGCATTCCCTACACCAACTATCGACGGCTGATCCGAATCTGCAGCTCCTTCATCTTTGTGGGATAGTCAAACCGATCGAGTCGTGAGAGGTAGTACCTCTCCAGAAACCATAATGGTTCGGGTTGCACAATCAATGTGCACAGAATTCTTGGATAGACAGTCCATCCCAAGAATAATATCATAGTTCGGCGTGTTTAAAACCAACAAATCCGATACTATCAGATGTCCGCCTACAGATATCGCACAACTCCGAACCATCTCCTTAGAAAATGAAACCGACTCCGGTTTTTACTAAATACGTTTGAGGCAAGGTACTATGACAGATACAGAAATGTAACACATTTCGGTGTTACAATGGAAACAAATGCTCCTGTATCAAATAACACATGAACCGGTATCTCATTCAGAAATAAAGTACCATGTAAAACTCCCTGCTGACTGGTACCTGACCGTTGACTAGGTCCTCCCTGATAACCAGGGCCTCCCTTCAGAAAAAGGAAAACCCGTCCTGCTCTGGTTGCTGTGACGGAGGGGGTGGCTGAAGCTGCTGTCGCTGCCGAGGTCTCGGGCCACCCATCTGAAACCCACGCCCTCGCGGCGCGTTGGGTTGTACTCGAGACTATGGACGCCGAAGATCGCCAAAACTCGCCCCTACATGAAGAGGGCAATCCCGTATCCAAAGAGTGTCGACCTGCAACGTAAACATCGGCCCTCCTTCCGGTAACAAAGTCGACCGGAGTGATACCTCTAGCAAATCGAGACAAGGTCGTGCCGGTGGTGCTCCCCTCTAATCTACTAGTCGCCCCGGGCCTGTTCGGCCGTCCAGAAATCTGCCGGGGTCCCAGGTGTGTGGAGCCCCTCGTACTTCCCTGACCTCGTTGCAAGGTGAGACGACTCTCAACCTCCTCTTGTTCGAGGAGTTGAGCCCTAATAACCGCTTCCCGAAACAAAGTAATGTCTAAAGGTCTCAAAACTCTCCTGAACTCGGGCGCAGTCAACGAATAAACCTCTTGGCCTTCTATTCTTCCATACCTTGATACCACGGTACATAGTAAACCAGCCGATCAAACTCTCACTCAAACTTTCCGACAATCTTGTCTCCCTGATGAAGCTCATCGAACTGTGCCTAACGCAGATCCCTGGCTACATCCCCGCTGCACTGCTGGGGAAAAATGTAGCCTCCCAGAGTTTGTCAACTCCTGCAAACCAAATCTCTACTACCCCAGACCCTTCTCGGTCATTGAACCTCGGGGGTTCAAACTCTAAAACCTCTCCAAAAGTCTGACCTCGCGGTGGTGCCCCAGATCTCCTCGTCGTTAATAGGACCGACGAGAAGTCTAGGTGTCGTAGTGACCACCCTTGTCAGAGTCACTCACTTACCGATCCCAAAACTATGGCGAGCAGTGGCTTAAGTCTCGCTATCACCACCTAATCAAAATGCCCTTACCGTGGCATAAACAGATTTCCCCTGCCTACTGCCGCCCCTGAACCAGCTAAGCTGGCGGTAATACCAAATCAGAGAGGGGTCCCTACGACAGCTAAGCCTCGGGGGCGGTGAGTGTGGTTGTTCAGACCCTGGGTTACGCTGAACCCGTATCCTATTCCACGGAGGTGTGGGATCCCAGTCCCGCCCCTCCGGTACCAAATCACGCTATCTACGCGTGTTAACCATATCTCAAAAAGTTCAGACCAAAGCGGAGTCCGGATAAAAATCGGTCACTCCTAATCTCTCTGAAGTTAGCAGCAGTTTTCTAAGGCTCAGAGTGCAATGCGATGCCACAGAAGTTACTTCTCAGAATGATAAAATCATGCATTTCACAGAATCACAGAAGCAGTTCATGCTTATTTCACCAAATCTTTTCCTAACACACAATTTTACGTACCTGAAACTTTTCCACAATCCCCTTACTCGTAATAATCTTACCAGAATTCCAGAAATCCCGAGTGCCGAAATCTGCAACTATCAGGATAACTTGAAGGATCAACTTTGTTCCACAATTTTATTTTGAAGTGGTTCAAGTAAGGAGGTGGCCAATCTCCGTACCAAACCATTCTAAAATAAAATGTGCAACAATAGTCGATACTACAAGTCACCACTGACGACCAATATGGTCACTTACCTGCTCTGATACCAACTTGTCACCGCACGCCACCCGAGCCCGGTTGCGGAGGCGGGGGCGCCGGGACGCCGGAAGCGGAAGCCGGAATGGAAAGGAGTGGCAGGTCCATCGAGACCCGCCGCGCGTAGCGGACCCGAAAACGGAAGGATTGTGGAAGCAAACTAACGGAAATTTCATGCGTATAACCAAAATAAAATGCAACCATACAATTCATGCACTAATAACAGAGTAAGCCCCGCCCTCCGTGGACGAGTGCTTACGCACCAAAACACATATACATACAGAATTCACAGAACCTAAAATGTCTAGCAAGCGCCAAGCGCTGAGAACAGATATAGAACATAATATACAAATATATATACAGACATACAACCATCATAGCAATACAGAAAGTGTGCATATGCAACTACAGAGCCAACCTTAGAACCTATGTAACAGAATACCTTGCGCGGGATTCACACCAAGTTCACAATCCCGGACCGCAAGGTGCAACTGCTGCAAAACACACCCAAGGTAGAACCCTCACGGAATCCTACTCCGCAGGCCGCTTATCAGGTCTACCTGAAACCCAAAAACAGAACCCAAAAAGGGTGAGTCCTAAAAGGACCCCGTAAGGGATTTGGGGTAAGATAAGTATATGCAACCCTGCAAAACAGAAAGATAGCAATATACGCAACAGAATACAGAATAACATACATGTACCAGAAACAAATCGGAATCCCGAAGGATGTGCGATTCCAAATCGCCATAAACCTTATAACAGATCGGGCAACGACCTCCCACTAAGGGGAGTCGAAGCCGAAGCTATTACGAAGCATGGTGCACCACTGGGTAGCGAACCCACAACCTGTCGTAGTGTTAATGCATGCAGTATGCCATAAGGCATACTCCTACAAACGTAGGATTACTGCAGGCAGTATGCTACAAGGCATACACCTACAGATCACAGAACTTACCTTAAAGCACAGATTTCCGTAATACCTGCAAAACAGAAATGCAACAACACATACACCTACAGACTACAGAATATGCCCTAGGCACATAATACCGAAATACTTGCAGAACAGAAAGTGAAACTAAACATACACCTATCTTACCAAAAATAGCAGAACCAAACCCTTACCTCAAAATCCAGAGTATTGGACCGATTCTGGATAACACCTACACCGTGCCCCGAAACTTAGAACTCCTCTTTTCCTAACCACCGAAACTCAGAATCTGCCAAACCAAGTTGAATTAGCATCCTCATCAACCACACTACCAAACTACAACCCCCGACCCCAAAACCGAAATCCGACAGAATTTCCGTAAAATTCCAGATTTTCACAGAAACGTCCGAATTCAGAACCAACCTAGACAATGCAAGATTTCACATTGACAAACATCATACAATAAGCAGAACTGATCAAATCCGACCTTAAACCCTTCATTACCCGCCATTTTCCGATAATCCCGATTAATTGTAACTTTTTCATTCCTTAACCGAATTCAACATTTCAAACTTCCATCCACTCCTAAATTCAAGCCCAACACCATATTAACCTCCAATTTAACCAAAATGAACCTCCAACATTGAAAAAGAATCATTCCAAGATTTCGGTTCTTAATCAACTTTTCATCCAACTTTCAATTCAATCCATTCAAGCTACCAATTAATCCCACTAATCACCAATTACATTTCTAAACCATGAATGCTATCCAATTGCACCCAAACAACAAAACCCCAACCTTGATTATTTCGGCCAAAATGGGGGTTTTCACCTTAACTTGTTTTCCATCAAATTGAATCCACACATAAACTTAGAATCATGCTAGGATTAACATACTTGAAGCATGAAACAAGATAACAAACACACACCATTTTGGAATTTCACCATAAATTCGGCCAAAGAGGGTTTCTCATCCAAGGAGTTTTTTCCAAAATCTAACCATAGATTCCTACTCTCCTCAAGCCCAAGAACAACATACTAAAAGATGGGAGGGAGAGGATCACTCTTTCAAGTAGACAAGAACAAACTCATACTTCTCCAAACATCCTCATTTCAACACCAATCTTCAATTCTAAAGGGTAAAGAGAAGAAAGAATGATGTTTACCACACAAAGCTCCCAATTCTTCTTTGATTCCAAGCAAGGGGAAGGATTTCAAGCTTGAGGTTGCATCCTTCAACCATGGCGGCAGCAGGACTTCACGAAGAAGAAGAAGAGAAGAAGAAAGAATGAAATATATTTACATGTAATAATAATAATACCCCTTTATATAATATCCTTTCTTTTTTTTTCCTCTTAAATCATAAAGGGACAAGTGTCCCTTATCACTCACACACACACACATGCTGCCGAAATGGCCTGCTGCTGCCCATGCTGAATACTTCAGATTTTTATAGCCAATTACTAAATAACTCCCAATTTTTCCGAAAGTTCCAATTCTTTTTACCCAAAAATAATTACCGAATTCCAAAATTAATGAAACTCGGACACAATCTTCAGAATATTATATCATGCACGGAACATTTTTCAGAAATTCATTTGCCTTTCCGGAGTGTCCTACCGAGCTCGCTGAACCCGAACCCGAACGACGTGCGGCGTGTCAACTCGAACCAAAATTCCGTCACTCCCAAAATTCTACAAAAATTCCCATAAATTCCATCTTAAATTCAAATACAACTTACCCCAAAGCCGTCAGAAAATTTCCATCCCGAGTCCCGGGATTCCCGTCCCGAGCCCCGGGAGTCGCCCGGAACCGAACGTCCCGCCCCAAATATTAAACTCCACAACCATCACCGGGACGTCTCCCCGACTCCAAAACTGCAAACGGCTTCCCAAACTGAGATCTCGAGAGCGCTACCGAGCCCGCTGTACGTCCCGAGGCGACCCCGACAACCCCCCGGCGCCAGAAAAATATTTTCGGCGGAAACGTCCGGGGGACCCACACGACCTCAAATACGGAAGGGTTCGCCCAAAATGACACTCGGATAGGGCTCGGGAGCCGTCTGAACGCCGAAAAACGTGACCCGCAGGCCAAAATCGGAGCCCCGGGTCACCCGGTCGCAACCCGCTCGGGGTGACCGTAACACCAGCCCACCTCAGGGTGGTCTCGTCCAATTGGGCAGCTGAGAAGGGAAAGAACGCCTCGCACGAGCTCCTCGAAAGGACATCGTCCAACCACCCCAGTAGCTGAACGTATGCCTGCCACCGCACTCCCCCGTGAGTCAGCACAGGCCTCCGCGCAATGCTTTGCACGGATTGTCGCGTCCTCGCCACGGGAAAGTCCCATGTGCCTTCGCGCGGCAAGAAGAAAAAGGATCCGTGCCAGTTGTGGTAGGATCGGGGCGAAGCAGTGAAAGAGATGGAGTGGTTACCTCCAACGTTTATGGGAGTGACGTAGAAGAACGCGCCCCCACTCCTCAACTCCAACCGATAGAAACGGTTGAAGACATCGGCGAATCGGCTTCACGCCGGCCATGTGACAGGCGACGATAAAGCCCGCAATACTCAGGAAAGTATTGGGCGCCAACTGAGTTGGGGGCATTCCCCAATCAGCACAAAGATCCCGCACCAGTTGCGGGAAGGGATACCGCAATCCCGCCGAAAGCTGCGCCGTGTACAGGCACAGCACCCGGTTCTCCTTGTTCTCCTCCGTAACAGGCCAACCCTTCGCCCGTCAAACTCCCGCACGGGTCGCATATACCGGCGCTTTCTCCACGGGCCGAAGGCCTCCACCATATCTGGTGAATTCTCTCAAACTTCACCGTGGTCTTCTCGAGAGGAGCGACCAGCGGGCGAACAGCTTCCTTGGAATCCATCTCTACAAAAGGAAGAACAGATAGGCATATAAATCGAAACAGCCCAGCAAAGGCATTTCGGCAAGCGCTCAATGCGCTCAGAGAACTTGAAGCACTCAGTGTGCGGGAAGAAAAAACTTACCTCAGTGGTTTAAAGCAGTAAGCAAGAACGAACGGAGCAGTTGGCAGTTGACCGGAGGAATCTCGAACGAAAAGTAGGAACCACCGCAAATCACCTCTCAACTGCCGATGAAATCGCCAAGAAACGCAAGAATACGAAAGGGTGACTCGAAGCAGAGCGAACAAATGCAAAAGTGGAGAAGAAAGGTTTCAATCTTCTCGGGTACGCTTTTATAAAGCCCGCCAAAATGAAAAAGCGCTTTTAAGCGTGAATGACTCCTGAGGCGCCACGTGCCAGCATCCAGCGGTTATTAAACCTCTCCCCTGCCGTACAAAAAGAAGAAACGCTTTTACAAAGCGTAATCGACCCCTACGGCGCCACGTGTTGCGTCCCATAACGGTCAGTAAACCTCTCATCTTCCTTTATCTCTCCTGCATTAAATGTTGAAGAGACTCTTCGCTGCCTTCGCAATCAAACGGTCCGCAAACGGCCCAAGCGCCTTCGCCAACTCCAAAGACTTGGAATTTGAGCAGTACGGGACCCCGCCCATACTCGCCTTCGGGAGGAGGCATCTTGGTACACTACCCAAGCAAATGCCCCCTCCTCAAAACTCACAAGGATCATGAAGGATCCAACACGAGAATATCAGACCATAAAGGTCATCGCGCTCCACACAAAAGGTCATCGCGCTCCACACAAACTCGATTCGTGGCTCACGCCTCAACATGGTATTTTCAAACAAGATTGCCAACACGAGTAAAGGGTCGTGAAGGATCCAACACAAACTATCAGATTATAAAAGATCTTCACATGTGACTACTACATCGGTCCTCAAAAAAGTACTTTCAAAAACGGAGTACGGGACCCTGCCCATACTCCGCTTTCGGAGGAGGCATCTTGGTACACTACCCAAGCAATCGCGCCTCGCGTTGCATCGAAATCATGCGAGGCCTTTGGAGAGGTCTCATCCTTGTGGTCTCCAGACGCCTTCGCAAGGTCTCATCCTTGTGGTCTCCAGACGCCTTCGCAAGGTCTCATCCTTGTGGTCTCCAATGCTCGCTGCGCGAGGTCCCGCCTCGCGGGCCTCCCGGACTTCGCAGGGCGACGTCTCATACTCACCCTTGCGTTTCTAAAGCCTGCGCGGGCCCCCTCGCGGTCTTAGGCGAGCCCTCGCGATCTCCTTCGCCTCCATGGGTCTTACTCCCGAGTCTCCTGCCTATCTTGGCCCCGCCTGAATAAGGCCTTGGTACCTGTGTTCGTGCAACCTCACCCCTTATTTGGCTATATTCTATTTGGGGCCTTCGCCCCTATGGGCCTTCGCCCACCGCTTGCTCCACTTGAAAATAGACCACTTGGTCGTCTGACATCAACCGGCCAATAAGGAGGGCAGCACGAGCCTGGGAGATCTTCACCAGATTTATACGCCAGACATTCTCTGACAAGTGAATCACCTAAGGCGGTTTGCTGAGATCTTCATCATCACAGCCGCCTTATCTCCAATCAGTCTGACACAGACTTATCTCAAACAGCCTGTCTAAGGGCTTCAACTGGGGGAGGCTCTTCTCCTGGCATCACTCTATAAATAGGGTGATGTCCACCCTAAATCGGGTAAGCTACTACACGCCCCCCCACTCCCCTCTTGCTACTTCTGAGTATTCTTCCTATCTTTTACAGATTACTCTGAACAGCAAGCTTGGAGTCTCAAGAACATCGTCTTCTCCACCATATCAACTGAGAGTCCGGACCTTCTTTAGGGACGAGACTATCACCCTCTGTACCCGGCCAGTCAGACTGGCTACCTGCCTGAGTTATGGCATCAGACCTTGTCAGGTCTCACTTCTCCACACAGGTGGTTGCGGGTCTCATTCCCCAGCCGACCTTCAACTCGCCCCGCCCCAAGGGTAATCCCCTTGCGCTGCGGAAGGGTAACCCCATTTTGGCTCCTTCAGGAAGGTCTATGTGTAAGTCGTCCTCGCACGCCACAGCAGACCTTCCGCTCGGACTTCTCCACACAGGTGGTTGCGGGTCTCATTCCCCAACCGACCTTCAACTCGCCCCGCCCCAAGGGTAATCCCCTTGCGCTGCGGAAGGGTAACCCCCTTTTGGCTCCTTCAGGAAGGTATATGTGTAAGTCGTCCTCGCACGCCACAGCAGACCTTCCGCTCGGACTTCTCCACACAGGTGGTTGCGGGTCTCATTCCCCAGCCGACCTTCAACTCGCCCCGCCCCAAGGGTAATCCACTTGCGCTGCGGAAGGGTAACCCCCATTTGGCTCCTTCAGGAAGGTCTATGTGTAAGTCGTCCTCGCACGCCACAGCAGACCTTCCGCTCGGACTTCTCCACACAGGTGGTTGCGGGTCTCATTCCCCACCCGACCTTCAACTCGCCCCGCCCCAAGGGTAATCCCCTTGCGCTGCGGAAGGGTAACCCCCTTTTGGCTCCTTCAGGAAGGTCTATGTGTAAGTCGTCCTCGCACGCCACAGCAGACCTTCCGCTCGGACTTCTCCACACAGGTGGTTGCGGGTCTCATTCCCCAGCCGACCTTCAACTCGCCCCGCCCCAAGGGTAATCCACTTGCGCTGCGGAAGGGTAACCAACATTTGGCTCCTTCAGGAAGGTCTATGTGTAAGTCGTCCTCGCACGCCACAGCAGACCTTCCGCTCGGACTTCTCCACACAGGTGGTTGCGGGTCTCATTCCCCAGCCGACCTTCAACTCGCCCCGCCCCAAGGGTAATCCCCTTGCGCTGCGGAAGGGTAACCCCCTTTTGGCTCCTTCAGGAAGGTCTATGTGTAAGTCGTCCTCGCACGCCACAGCAGACCTTCCGCTCGGACTTCTCCACACAGGTGGTTGCGGGTCTCATTCCCCAACCGACCTTCAACTCGCCCCGCCCCAAGGGTAATCCCCTTGCGCTGCGGAAGGGTAACCCCCTTTTTGGCTCCTTCAGGAAGGTCTATGTGTAAGTCGTCCTCGCACGCCACAGCAGACCTTCCGCTCGGACTTCTCCACACAGGTGGTTGCGGGTCTCATTCCCCAACCGACCTTCAACTCGCCCCGCCCCAAGGGTAATCCACTTGCGCTGCGGAAGGGTAACCCCCTTTTGGCTCCTTCAGGAAGGTCTATGTGTAAGTCGTCCTCGCACGCCACAGCAGACCTTCCGCTCGGACTTCTCCACACAGGTGGTTGCGGGTCTCATTCCCCAACCGACCTTCAACTCGCCCCGCCCCAAGGGTAATCACCTTTCGCTGCGGATGGGTAACCGACTTTTGGCTCCTTCAGGAAGGTCTATGTGTAAGTCGTCCTCGCACGCCACAGCAGACCTTCCGCTCGGACTTCTCCACACAGGTGGTTGCGGGTCTCATTCCCCAACCGACCTTCAACTCGTCCCGCCCCAAGGGTAATCCCCTTGCGCTGCGGAAGGGTAACCCCCTTTTGGCTCCTTCAGGAAGGTCTATGTGTAAGTCGTCCTCGCACGCCACAGCAGACCTTCCGCTCGGACTTCTCCACACAGGTGGTTGCGGGTCTCATTCCCCAACCGACCTTCAACTCGCCCCGCCCCAAGGGTAATCCCCTTGCGTTAATCCCCTTGCGCTGCGGAAGGGTAACCCCCTCAAACGCCACAGCAGACCTTCCACAAGGGCTCCCCAAACACAGCAGTGGGTCTTACCCCCCAGAACCTCAGATGGTTCTCCACTTTTCTCAACAAGCGTCCTACTGCCTTCGCCAAACACACGACTCCAGGCTCCAGGTAAACTGAGCCTTTTTTACTACATGCTTATCGTATAAATGATGGGCAAACTACAGGGGTCTTCTACTTGGTACACCGTCCACTACCCAAGGGCTTACTCCCTAAACAGTTGCCCAAGAAAGGGGCTCAACAAGTAAACCCACAAGTCATGTGGCTCCGCCGTTGCGGATCTTGAAGTGCCTCGTCACTATAAACTTAAGACTAAGTCTCCAGCTCCTTGATAAATAGTCCCTGTGGCTTCGCCTTCGCGGACCCCAGAAGGACATCTCTCAATGAGACAGGACTTAGCCTATGGTTATTAAACTAAGCTAACGTACCCTACAGGGCTATCGCGAGTTAAAGCGAATCTACAAAACAGTGAAGGTAAAAGGAAGTTTCACTTCATCTATTGTTCCCAAAAAGTGTGTGAATGCAGGTCTTTATACAAAATAGGGGGGGCATCCACATGTTGGAGCCTCCACCCTAGTCCAGAAGGGCATTGTCACCCCACCGCCCCGAAAAAAAAAATGCGGAAGCGTCGGTTGGAGGTTTCGGCGGCGGGTGAACTCGGAAATTTCTCTTAAAAGGTTGTGGACCCGAAACCCCTCCCATAAAACATTTCTCTTTCAGTTTTAAGGTTGTTACGTGTTTGCAGATTTTAAGACGTCTTACTAGTCCTAAACCTGCACCCGAGACACGTTAGTGGTTTTTACAGGATATCGCGCGTAAGATTAAAGAAGCAGGAAAATAAAGATACAGGCCGAGGAAGTTCCGCCCTCTGCGTAGGGTCGGAAACTCCCACAAAATAAAATACAGACCGACAGTATGTATGCACTAATGTGTCTACATGCACTACTTCTACAGAGCCGAGCCAACGGTGCGGAATTATACCTCGCTACTAGATGTCTGCTGCTAAACATACACAGAGAAGATCGTCAGACTTATCATAAAGATAAAAACACAGAAGGAATTTTAACGAGAAATTCCCCCAAACACCAATATACCTCAAAATAACGAAGTGCGAGCAGGCACCGCGAAACCTACTCCGCAGGTCGTTTGCCCGTATCCTGAAAAATATTTCAAATATGGGGGTGAGTTCTCGAAAGAACCCGTAAGGGGGTAGGTGCAAAACAGTCAAACCAAAACTTTTAAAACATTTGCTCGCACAAAAGGGTTAGCGTGCAATGTTCTAACAGATAACGCAACCCTAAATATCGTGATGTGATATGCGGATGCATGTATACGAGACTCCCATCGATCGAGGGCACAGCCATGGATAGATCTTCCCCGGCCCCGCCGGCAGCTCCCTGCGCCGTGAGGAGCTAACAGACTGGACGACCATGGGTAGTTCTTCGCCGGCCCGGCCGGCATCCCCATGCGTCGTTAACGAAGCGAGAATGGGTCCGTCTTCGACCCCGATAAATATACAAGTCCAAAACCATAAAACCTGCAAACCACTACGTACCAGTAACTAGCCCCGGGGGTCACTGGGCCCCACCCTCGACCCGAGTACTAGCCCTTAACTAACCTAATACACATTTAATGCGCATTAAGGAAGTTAAACCCCTTACCTCGGCAAAACGGATATCTCTGTGGCCCCTCGACGCACAAGCAAGATCCGGAAGACGCAGATCTAATCTGCCGAGAATCAGAGATATACAAATAACTTTAGTTATTTCACTAAAGTTTCAAGTGATGGGAATTTATTCTTAACTACACCCTAAGTCCTCAAACTTTTCAGAACTTGCAAAAGTACCCCAATTTCATAAAAAGGTCAATTTTCCCCGGTTTAGTCAACTTGGTCAAAAAGTCAACCTTTATCCATTATTTCCCAAATTTCGGCCCAAGCCCATATTTTATTAACTTCCATTTCAATCCAAATATTTTCTAAACTTCACACTTTAGTCATTTTTCCTTTAATCCTTCATGTTAAACCATTTTTAACATGTTTTAACCAACTTTTCATCACCAAAACACTATTCACAGCAAACAAAATTTTCTTCCAAAATCTTGATTTTTGGTTTTCCTTCCAATCTTCACCCAAACTTTAAAACTTAACACTTCCATGCATAAACCTTTATATACTTCCATTTTTCAACACTTTAACACATAAATCTTCAACAAAACATCAAGAAACTCATGCTTTCTCATGCTCAAGTCAACACAACATACTTTCTTCATGAACATGCTTCCAAATCTTTCCATAAACTCAAAGATCACCTTACCTTTGCAAGATGACTTGAGAGATTGTCCAAATCTCTTCTCAAAAATTCGGCCAACCACTTAAATCTCTTCAAGAACTTGATATTTGTACACTTGATCCTTGATGAACACTTGAAGAAAATCCCTTCCATGAAGCTCCTCTAAAATCGGCCTTGGCAAGAAAAGAGGGAAAGAATTAGTGCTTGAAGTTGAACACTAATCACCTTTGATTAGTGATGAACAAACACCATTACCTTACTTAATCTTCCTTGATTAAGGATCTAGGAGAGGATTAGTTCTTGATTAGTGAAGAACACTCAAGAACACTTGAAGAACACTCAAGAACACAAGCAAAGTTCATGAGGAGAGAGAGAGAGAAGAAAGAGAAAGCTTTCTTTCAATTTTCAAGACTTGAATTTTGGGAGAGAAATGAAAATGAAATTTTAGCCAAAAAATGAGAGAGAATTCGGCCCAAATGGTGAGGGAAGAGAGATATGTGTGATTATGACACAAGCATGATGAATGTGTAAGAGAGGTATGGGCATAAGGTAGGGTTTCTACTCCATCTCCCATTATTGCTTCCTTTTCTTCCTATTTCTTTTCTTTTAAATCCTTTTTCCCATAAAAACAACATAAATGGGATAACAAAATCTGAAATATAGAAGTCCCAAATGGGCTTAATTTCCAAGGATTTTCGGCAGCCCAAAGGTAGCCCAACCCCAAACTTCTTCAACCTTCTCCAATTACACTTGGCAGATTTTGTACCAACTTGTAAAAATAAACTTCACCAAACCACCAGCCCTAAAATCATGAAAATTTACATGAAGGTAGCCCTGTGTGTCTAGCTTAAGTAGAAATTTACAGATCTTGATTTGGATCCCTGTACGATTTACTAAAAATGTATGACTTAACACTGGTCAAACACGACTTTTGGAATTTCGAATTCCTTCCAAAATTAACAGATTATCACCGAAAATCGTCCAACACTTGTAACACTTATAAACAACACCAAAATCACATCCAACAGTGAATTTTGATAAATTATCATAACCCAATGTTATTCCGATAATTTACAGAATTAGAAATTCGGTCGACACTCGCGGAAAGTTACTGAAACGTCGGGGTGGGTGTAACAATCTCCCCCTAAGACTCTTGGTCCTCCAAGAGTGATAACAACCTCCGGTACTCCTCCGGGTATGTACTCAACAACTCCTGCTCTGTCTCCCAAGTCGCCTCCCGATCGAATGATGTGACCACCGAACTTTGATCATCGGAATTGACTTGTTGCGGAGCCTCCGAACATCTGCGGCCGGAAAAGCTATCGGTACCTCTCGGTAGGATAGATCCGGCTCTAACTCAATCTCCTCTGTCGGAATGATCTGAGTGTCATCCAAAATGCATTTCTTCAGCATGCTGACATGAAAATGTTGTGCACCGCAGACATGCTCGGAGGTACGGCCAATCTGTAAGCGACTCTGCCTATACGCTCCAAAACCTCGTAAGGACCAACATATCTTGGAGCCAACTTGCCCCGCTTGCCAAAGCGAATGGTCCCACGAGTCGGTGCAACCTTCAGCCAAACTCTGTCTCCTACCTCAAACTCCAGATCACGTCGTCTCTTGTTAACATATGAGGTGGTCTGTCATTTGCGGCCTTCATCCGCATCTGAATCAGGCGGATCTTCTCCGTCGTCTCCTCCAACAACTCGGGGCCAATAATCATCTTATCTGAGGCATCTGTCCAACAATGAGGTGTCATGCATCTCCGACCATACAGTGCCTCAAAGGGTGCCATGCCGATAGTAGTCTGATAACTGTTGTTGTAGGAGAACTCTACTAGCGGTAGGTGGCGATCCCACTGTCCCCCGAAATCCAGAACACAACTCCCGAGCATATCCTCGACAATCTGAATAACCCTCTCGGACTGCCCGTGCATGCGAGGATGGTACGCCGTGCTCGGGTGAAGTCGCGTGCCCAAAGCCTTATGGAAGGCAACCCAAAACTTCGCGGTAAACCGTGGATCTCTATCGACACAATGGAGTCTGGTACTCCATGTAGTCGCACGATCTCCCGAATATAAAGCTGGGCAAGCTTCTCTAGCGAGTCCGTCACTCGCATTGGCGAGAAAATGTGCACACTTTGTCACCGATCAACTATAACCCAGATGGCGTCATGCTGAGCTCTAGTCGGAGGAAGACCGGTCGGGAAGTCCATCGTGATATTGCCCCATTTCTGACGGGGATAGGTAGAGTCTGCAGTGTACCCGCTGGTTTCGATGCTCTACCTTAGCAGCGCTGACAAGTCGCACACCTCGACACATAGGCGGCTATGTGCCTCCGCATCCCGGCCACCAGTGAGATCGAAGATCATGGTACATCTTCTCACTTCCAGGGTGGATGCTCAAACTGCTCGAGTGTGCCTCACCCAAAAGTCGATCCCGAATCGACGAGTCATCCGGTACATAGAGACGACTCCTGAAGTACAGCAATCCCTGCTTGTACTCGAAGAATGGTCGCAAAGCCCCTCTGTCCTCACCCGAGAGCTTCTTCAGTCCCGGGTCTCTAGTTTGTGCCTCTCGAATCTCGGTCAACCACTCAGACTGGATGGTCAAAGTGTTAACTTGGGCTTGCTCCCATTGCTCCCACTGATGCCACAACAACATCAGATCTGATCCATCGGACTTGTTCCCAACATCTCCACCGCTAACAATCCCAGTATACCTCCTGCTCAAAGCATCTGCTACTGAATTCCCCTTGCCGGCGGTGTACTCGATAGTGCGGTCATAGTCCTTCATGTATTCGAGCCACCGTCGTTGTATCATATTCAAATCATTCAGGTAAACAGATACTTCAAACTCTTGTGATCGGTGAAGATCTGGAATCTCTTGCCGAGTAGATAATGTCTCCACCGCTTGAGAGCATAAATGACCGCAGCCAACTCCGGGTCGTGCGTAGGGTAATTACTGTTCGTGTGATCGCATCTGTCTTGACCCGTGCGCAGCGACATGGTGCCCTTGCATCAACACACATCCGACTCCCGTCCTTGATGCATCTGTAGATTACGTAAGGTAGTGCAGGGTCCGGTTGACTCAGAATCGGAGAGTGTGTCAGTAACCGCTTAAGTTCCCGAAAGCTATCCTCGCAGGCTGAGGACCAGACAAACGGCTGACCCTTCTTGGTCAACTGAGTAAGTGGTGATGCAAGTATGGAGAATCCTGGTACGAATCTGCGGTAATATCCTGCCAACCCCAGGAAGCTCCGTATCTCCTTAACAGTCCGTGGCTGCCTCCACTCCTGAACTGCCTTGGTCTTCTCTGGATCCACAGATATGCCATGCTCCCCGACGATGTGACCCAGAAAAGATACCTCCCGCAACCAGAAATCGCACTTAGAGAACTTAGCGTACAGCTGGTTGTTCGCAAGGGTCTCCAATACAGTTCTCGATGTCCTTGATGTGATTCCTCATCGGGAGAATAGACAAGAATGTCATCGATGAAGACTATCACAAAGGAATCTAGGTACAGGCGGAATACTCGGTGCATCATGTCCATAAATGCAGCTGGTGCATTCGTCAAACCAAATGGCATTACGGTACACTCGTAATGCCCATACCGAGTCTGAAAAGCTGTCTTGGGAATATCTTCTTCCACGATGCGTAGTTGGAAGTACCCGGACCGCAGTCGATCTTGAAAAAACCTTAGCTCCCCTGAGCTGGTCAAACAAATCATCGATCCTGGGTATTGGATACTTATTCTTAACAGTGATGGCATTCAGCTGCCGATAGTCGATGCAAAGTCGGAGAGTCCCATCCTTCTTCTTAACAAACAACACTGGGGCTCCCACGGTGAAGTACTCGCGGATGAATCCCTTCTCCATAAGCTCATCAAGCCGCTTCTTGATTCAGCTAACTCCACAATCGGCATCCGGTAGGGAGGGATGGAGATCGGAGTTGATCCGGCTATGCTCGAATCTCAAAAGTGATCTCCGCTCCGGAGGCATACCGGTAACTCTTCCGGAAAAACATGAGGAAAATAACGAACTACAGGAATCTTGTCTAACTCTGTGCGCGTACCTGTAGTGTTAAGGCCGAAGTACTCCTCCTCATCAATCACTGGTATGTGCTCCAGAACGCTCAGCTCCATGCTCTGCTCCACTGGTTTCGGTGGATAGCCAATCTGTATGACTTCCCCGGATATCAGAATTTGCCGCTTGGCACAGTCAATCCTCACATCATGTCGCGGCAGTAATCCATCCCGAATAATATCGTACTTGGGCGTATCCAAAATCGATAACTCGGACTCAATCGATGACGCCCGATACTCAAGATGCATTCTTGAGCAATCTCATTCGAATACAATCGCATCCCACCAGCGGTGCGTACCATGACTACACTTGCCGTGTGGGCGATAGGCAAAGTCCGAGATGTCGCACATTTCGGAGAAATAGCAGAAATTGAAGCGCCAAGATGTCGAAAAGTGCATTAACAGTACATTATTTAAAAGGATGGTACTGCTAATGCTCCTTCTTTGTGAAGTACCGCCCTGCTCCAACCGGGTAGACCCGTCTTGGCTGAATCTGTCTGTTTGTGCGGCGGTGCTGTAATAAGTGGTCTCTGTGGTGGAGCTCTCAAGCCTCTCTGAGTAAAACCTCGGCCCTGACCGGCCCTGATCTGACTCTGCTATGGTCCTCCCGGCTGAACCCTAGCTCCAGGTGCCAGAGTCACTGGGCAATCATTGACCCAGTGATCATTCGCTCCACATCTCAAGCACTGCCCTCGAGCCCTGAAGCAAACCTGTCCTCCGTGGCGTCGGCCACATTCCCGGCAGACTGGGAACTCAGTAATGGGGGCCTTGCCCCTATCGAACCCGCTCGGTCTGCTCTGTCCCGGTCTGTTCGGTCCGGGCTCTTTGTCTTCGGCCTGCTGCTGAAGGTCTCCCGCCACTGGGGGTCGGGAAGGTGTAACCACCGCCCCGGTCATCTCCGTCTCCAGCAGTAGGGCCTTCTGAATGGCCTCGTGATAGTCAGAGATGCTGAGTGCAATCAAATGTCCCCTGATCTGTGGGCGCAAGCCCCTGATAAATCTCCTGGTCTTCTCCCGCTCCGAGGAGTCGAACAACGAGGAATAACGGATAAGCCGGCTAAACTCCACCTCGTACTCAGTCACAGTCCGGCTACCCTGGGTAAGTGTATCAAACTCAGTCTGACGACGCTCCTGGATGGCGTACCCCAGCCATCGCTCATGGAACAAACGGGAGAACTCCTCCCAAGGCATCCCCGGATCAACCCGTCTCAGCCCTGCATACTGCATCGCTCTGCCTCTGGCCACTCCCTGCCACCAATTGTGCGCCGCATCTCTCAGATAGAAGGTAGCCAGAGAAACCATCTCCTCGGATGGCAAGTGAAGTCGGTGTAGAAGACGCCCAATATCGGTCAGCCAAGTCTCGGCTGCATCAGGTCCAGATCTACCCGAAAACCTGGGCTGGTTGATACGCTGCAGGCGTTCCATCATTCTAACCTCATCAATACCTACACTGCTCTCAGTACGTTGCCTCGGGATCTCTCTGATGTCCCCGAATCGGAATCGGTGTCGTCTCTAGGTCGGCGACGACCGATCAATGAACGCTCTACCCGAGCACAGGCGGGTATCTGTCTAGGGCGGCGGGGCTGACCGCTGCCTAGTCCTCCCGGTGTGGGGTCTACCCCGAAACACAGATGAATGTCCTCCGAAAGGGAGTACGGACGGTAGCGTCGGGAAGCAGTATAAGTGGTCTCCGTGTCGGGGGTGTAGCGATCGGCGTCGAAAAATTGCCATCGCTCTCATGGTCGGATGCAATATACATGCAGGCAAACACACCGTTCGGAAGGGTGCGAATCGACCCAATGTGTCCACAAGGTTGACGCGACCATTATCGGGAGAGGGTCGGAAATGTCGGTGCAGTAATGCGATCGTGCCTCGTACGTACCATCTGAAATTCCCAACAAAATATATGGAAATAACGTTAATCTCTATGTTAGCAAACAGCAGACTCCTAATGGCTCAGTAGTGTAGATGATATGCATGTTTAACGAAAATTTCAGCAGCAATTCCTTTGCTTGCCTACTTTGAGAGAAAATAACAATCCATATCCTTCATGAATTGTCAAAGCGCGATACTGTTTAACCACTTATTGAGTTTGATTATGCTAGGTTACGGTGTTAACTAACCAACCCTAAACATACCTAAAGTTCAAGAATAATTTTAGTAAAAGTTAGCTACGCTTTTATTTAAATTACCCCAGAACTAGTAGTGTTGTTTAAGTCGGGTAGTCTAACCATTCCTAACTCTAACCTTAAGCTCTGATACCAAATTGTCACCCCACCGCCCCGGAAAAAAAAATGCGGAAGCGTCGGTTGGAGGTTTCGGCGGCGGGTGAACTCGGAAATTTCTCTTAAAAGGTTGTGGACCCGAAACCCCTCCCATAAAACATTTCTCTTTCAGTTTTAAGGTTGTTACGTGTTTGCAGATTTTAAGGCGTCTTACTAGTCCTAAACCTGCACCCGAGACACGTTAGTGGTTTTACAGGATATCGCGCGTAAGATTAAAGAAGCGGGAAAATAAAGATACGAGGCCGAGGAAGTTCCGCCCTCTGCGTAGGGTCGGAAACTCCCACAAAATAAAATACAGACCGACATTATGTATGCACTAATGTGTCTACATGCACTACTTCTACAGAGCCGAGCCAACAGTGCGGAATTATACCTCGCTACTAGATGCTGCTGCCGCTAAACATACAGAGAAGATCGTCAGACTTATCATAAAGATAAAAACACAGAAGGAATTTTAACGAGAAATTCCCCCAAACACCAATATACCTCAAAATAACAGAAGTGCAGAACGAGCACCGCGGAAACCTACTCCGCAGGTCGTTTGCCCGTATCCCCTGAAAAATATTTCAAATATGGGGGGGTGAGTTCTCGAAAGAACCCGTAAGGGGTAGGTACGAAAGCAGTCAAACCAAAACTTTTAAAACATTTGCTGCACAAAAGGGTTAGCGTGCAATGTTCTAACAGATAACGCAACCCTAAATATCGTGATGTGATATGCGGATGCATGTATACGTAATCCCATCGATCGAGGGCACAGCCATGGATAGATCTTCCCGGCCCCGCCGGCATCTCCATGCGCCGTGAATGATAGCAGAGGCACGACCATGGGTAGTTCTTCCCGGCCCGGCCGGCATCCCCATGCGTCGTTAACGAAAGCGAGAATGGGTCCGTCTTGACCCCGATAAATATACAAGTCCAAAACCATAAAACCTGCGAACCACTACGTACATTAACTCAGCCCCGGAGTCACTGTGCCCCACCCTCGACCCGAGTACTAGCCCTTAACTAACCTAATACACATTTAATGCGCATTAAGGAAGTTAAACCCCTTACCTCGACAGAAAACGGATATCTACTGTGGCCCCCTGACGCACAAGCAGTATCCCGGAAGACGCAGATCTAATCTGCCAGAATCAGAGATATACAAATAACTTTAGTTATTTCACTAAAGTTTCAAGTGATGGGAATTTATTCTTAACTACACCCTAAGTCCTCAAACTTTTCAGAACTTGCAAAAGTACCCCAATTTCATAAAAAGGTCAATTTTCCCCGGTTTAGTCAACTTGGTCAAAAAGTCAACCTTTATCCATTATTTCCCAAATTTCGGCCCAAGCCCATATTTTCGGCCCAACTTCCATTTCAACCCAAATATTTTCTAAACTTCACACTTTAGTCATTTTTCCTTTAATCCTTCATGTTAAACCATTTTTAACATGTTTTAACCAACTTTTCATCACCAAAACACTATTCACAGCAAACAAAATTTTCTTCCAAAATCTTGATTTTGGTTTTCCTTCCAATCTTCACCCAAACTTTAAAACTTAACACTTCCATGCATAAACCTTTATATACTTCCATTTTTCAACACTTTAACACATAAATCTTCAACAAAACATCAAGAAACTCATGCTTTCTCATGCTCAAGTCAACACAACATACTTTCTACATAAACATGCTTCTAAATCTTTCCATAAACTCAAAGATCACCTTACCTTTGCAAGATGACTTGAGAGATTGTCCAAATCTCTTCTCAAAAATTCGGCCAACCACTTAGATCTCTTCAAGAACTTGATATTTGTACACTTGATCCTTGATGAACACTTGAAGAAAAATCCCTTCCAAGAAGCTCCTCTAAAATCGGCCTTGGCAAGAAAAGAGGGGAAGAATTAGTGCTTGAAGTTGAACACTAATCATCTTTGATTAGTGATGAACAAACACCATTACCTTACTTAATCTTCCTTGATTAAGGATCTAGGAGAGGATTAGTTCTTGATTAGTGAAGAACACTCAAGAACACTTGAAGAACACTCAAGAACACAAGCAAAGTTCATGAGGAGAGAGAGAGAGAAGAAAGAGAAAGCTTTCTTTCAATTTTCAAGACTTGAATTTTGGGAGAGAAATGAAAATGAAATTTTAGCCAAAAAATGAGAGAGAATTCGGCCCAAATGGTGAGGGAAGAGAGATATGTGTGATTATGACACAAGCATGATGAATGTGTAAGAGAGGTATGGGCATAAGGTAGGGTTTCTACTCCATCTCCCATTATTGCTTCCTTTTCTTCCTATTTCTTTTCTTTTAAATCCTTTTTCCCATAAAAACAACATAAATGGGATAACAAAATCTGAAATATAGAAGTCCCAAATGGGCTTAATTTCCAAGGATTTTCGGCAGCCCAAAGGTAGCCCAACCCCAAACTTCTTCAACCTTCTCCAATTACACTTGGCAGATTTTGTACCAACTTGTAAAAATAAACTTCACCAAACCACCAGCCCTAAAATCATGAAAATTTACATGAAGGTAGCCCTGTGTGTCTAGTTTAAGTAGAAATTTACAGATCTTGATTTGGATCCCTGTACGATTTACTAAAAATGTTTGACTGAACACTGGTCAAACCCGACTTTTGGAATTTCGAATTCCTTCCAAAATTAACAGCTTATCACCGAAAATCGTCCAACACTTGTAACACTTATAAACAACACCAAAATCACATCCAACAGTGAATTTTGATAAATTATCATAACCCAATGTTATTCCGATAATTTACAGAATTAGAAATTCCGGTCGACACTCGCCGGAAAGTTACAGAACGTCGGGGTGGGTGTAACAGGCATACCAGGCATCGCCCATCTTCCTTCCCTGCTCCCCCCACTGAAGCAGCGCCTCTACCGTTGGCTCATTGGTGTTGGCAGCATCCAGGATCCCAAGATCTAGAGATGGAAACGCCTTCTCCACTTGGAAGCGGCATCGCAGCCAGCCCTCCTCATAGGCCTGCGCCCCCGCTTCGCCCAGGGCCTGGATCTCGCCAAGTTTCTCCACCAGTCGAGGCATTCGCTCAGGGATGGGCACCTTGATGGAGGAAGAGGACTCAGGATCCTCACCTTCAAAGGGGGGAAGGCCCAGAGCCTTCTCCATCTCCCACACTGAGGCCATTGCCTTCTCCAGGTCAGTGGCGACCTCCAGGCGTGCCTTCAGGGCAACCTCAGCAGCAAGCCTGCCCTCCTCCACCTTCTTCTCCGCCAGTTGAGCCTGGACAGTAGCTTGGCTCCTCGCCTCCTCAGCTGCGGCCTCTGCCTGCTCAACTTGGGCCTTCGCCACTGCAAGGGCGGCTTTGGTTTCTGCCTCCAAGGAAAGGAGGGACTCCTTCAAGACAAAGACTTTCAAGGCGCTTGGCTTCCAGCATTGCTTCTGCTGAAGGAAGCGTTGCTTAACATCAAGAAGGCAGGCCCGCTCCCACCGGTACCGCATGCTGTGTGCCCGCTCTTGGTTGCCATAATCGCACCAACTCTCTAGTTGGGCCACGCGCTTGGCATGCTCCTCCTTGAGCTCCTCCTCCCTCCTCTTTGAGGACTCCAGCTCCCTCCTGAGAGAGGCAATCTCTGATATCTGGGCGTCGTCCCGCTTATTGGCATACTTCAGGAAGTCATGCCATTGCTCAGCAGCAGCATGACCTTTGACAGCCGCCTGCATCCCAATACTATTAAAGCAGAAGCAGAAAAAGGCTAAACTAAACGTATACGTAAAGACCAGAAGCTGTCTTACCTGCAGACTTTGTTGAGCTGCCTCCCTCATGAATTCAGCAGGGGAGTCCAGGCTCCGCTCGGTCACCTCCCTGTCATAGGGGGTGCGCAGCCCCTCCAGGCAGGATTGGAGGGTCTGCTCCCCTCCCCGCAGCAGTGAACTGCTGTTCCTAAGAAGGAAGACTGGATCCCATGCATCCTTCACGAGCCTCCCTTGCTCCTTGTACACCCTAAGTCTGGCCTGGTGCCTCTGGACTCTCAGGAGGTCGGGCTCCTCAGACCACTTGGGGACCGACTTGGCGGCAACGCGCCTCCGCTCCAAATAGTGAGACCAGACTCCGGTCTTCTCAAGGACCTCGGTCCTGGTCCCCAAATCGGCAGGGATCTCTGTCAGGACCCCTTGGTCCACAAGAGCCTCACAGGGACCGGCCCCTTGGCCTGAAGGGCCCTCGCCTACAAAGAACAGGCATCAAGCAACTAGGAAACAGAAGTATGAACTCAAAAACAAAGAAGATACTGTAAAAGTCAAAAAGACTTACCAGCAGAAGGACGCCCCCATCCACTGACTTCCAGCTGGCTGCTGGAAGGTTGGGCAATCTCCCAACCACTTGGCCTCACAGAGGACCGTGTTACCAGACCCCCTTCCTCCGGGGCCTCGCTATTAGAGGAGGAAGAAGTCTCCTCAACCACCAGGATCCTCTTCCCCTTCGTTGCAGGGGCCTTCTCCCCTGAGGGGGCCTCTTCAGGGATCTCCTCTCCAAGAGGGATGGCTGCAAGGATCTCTTCCCTTGCATTAGTGGTCTCCGCCTCCTCCGAAGGAATGACTGGTACCTCCCGTTGGCCAGTACTCCCAATGGCCTTTGCAGCCTGGTTGCCCCTCCTTCTCATAGAGATCAGGACGTTAGCCGCTGACATCTTACCCTTGGGAGGAGGCACTCTTCCCCTGGTGATGATCTCTGCCGCGACCACATGGCCGGGCAAGTCTTCACCTTGAACTGGTGAAGGGCTCGCGAAGAGCCCAGATACAAAGGCCTCAGCAGCGGCCTCCTCAGAAGAAATAGGCTGCACCACTGAGATGGGCACAGCCTCTATGGGAACAGCGCTATCTGCTCGCGCTCCCTCTGGGCCCTCTGCAGAAGGCACGACCTCTTCAGCAGTAGGGGGCATTTCAAGCTCCACCCTTCTGGCTTCTTCAGCCAGGGGCTCCCCACAGGAACTTCTTCCCAGCGAGGCTCCTGGCCTCTTGATTAAAATAACCGGAGTAGGCCCCTCTGCTCAAAGGATTCTCAGCCCCCACCGGCCCTTCACCCGTGGTCCCCTCGATGCAGGGGCTCTCTCTTCTTCAGGCTGCGTGGCAGCCACTTTCCTCTTCTTCTTCTCCGGCTGAGAAGCCATCGAAGGCTTGATGCCCGCCCTCTTCTTGGACAGTTTGGGGACAATGGGTCCCAACACCTTGACCGCCATGGCAGGGGCGTCTTCCCCAAGTGCACAAGCCAGGTGCACTCGTTGGGCGATGCGCATGGATGCTTTCTTACCACAGGCTTCGCTGCACTGCAACGGCATCTGCAGACAAAGAGGGACTTGCACCGGGTTCTACCAGACCTCTTACAAATTTACAATATATTAGTATGTATGCGCAGCGTACCTTTGGGTGCCGCTAGAGCGGCGAAGAAAGAGTCTATCATTGTCCCACGGTGGACGGGAGCCCATCCCTCGTATGGCGGGGGCATCCTAGGGTCCAGCACGAAACCCGTGCTAATCCCAGCCCACCTCAGGGTGGTCTCGTCTAATTGGGCAGCTGAGAAGGGGAAGAACGCCTCGCACGCGCTCCTCGAAAGGACATCGTCCAACCACCCCAGTAGCTGAACGTATGCCTGCCACCGCACTCCCCAGTGAGTCAAGACAGGCCTCGCGCAATGCTTTGCACGGATTGTCGCATCCTCGCCACGGGAAAGTCCCATGGGCCTGCGCGCGGCAAGAAGAAAAAGGATCCGTGCCAGTTGTGGTAGGATCGGGGCGACGCAGTGACAGAGATGGAGTGGTGACCTCCAACGTTTATGGGAGTGACGTAGAAGAACGCACCCCCACTCCTCAGCTCCAACCGATAGAAACGGTTGAACACATCGGCGAATGGCTTCACGCCGGCCATATGGCGGCGGCGATAAAGCCCGCAATACTCGGGAAAGTATTGGCGCCAACCGAGTTGGGGCATTCCCAATCAGCACAAAGATCTGCACACGATTGCGGGAAGGGATACCGCAATCCCGCCGAAAGCTGCGCCGTGTACTGAGCACGGCACCCGGTTCTCCTTGTTCTCCTCCGTAACGGGCCAACCCATCGCCCGACAAACACCCGCACGGACGCATATACCGGCGCCTTCTCCACGGGCCAAGGCCTCCACCATATCCTGGTGAATTCTCTCAAACTTCACCGTGGTCTTCTCGAGAGGAGCGACCACTGGGCGAACAGCTTCCTTGGAATCCATCTCTGCAAAAGGAAGAACAGATAGGCATATAAATCGAAACAGCCCAGCAAAGGCATTTCGGCAAGCGCTCAGTGCGCTCAGAGAACTTGAAGCACTCAGTGTGCGGGAAGAAAAAACTTACCTGAGTGGTTTAAAGCAGTGAGCAAGAACGAACGGAGCGGTTGGCAAATGAACAGTTGACCGGAGGAATCTCGAACGAAAAGGAGGAACCACCGCAAATCACCTCTCAACTGCCGATGAAATCGCCAAGAAACGCAAGAATACGAAAGGGTTACTCAAGCGGAGCGAACAAATGCAAGAGTGGAGAAGAAAGGTTTCAATCTTCTCGCACGCTTTTATAAGCCCGCCAAAATGAAAAAGCGCTTTTAAGCTTGAATGACTCTGAGGCGCCACGTGCCGGCATCCAGCGGTTATTAAACCTCTCCCTGCCGTACAAAAGAAGAAACGCTTTTACAAGCGTAATCGACTCTACGGCGCCACGTGTTGCGTCCCCATAACGATCGATAAACCTCTCATCTTCCTTTATCTCTCCTGCATTAAATGTTGAAGAGACTCTTCGCTGCCTTCGCAATCAAACGGTCCGCAAACGCCCAAGCGCCTTCGCCAACTCCAAAGACTTGGAATTTGAGCAGTACGGGACCCTGCCCATACTCTGCCTTCAGGAGGAGGCATCTTGGTACACTACCCAAGCAAATGCCCCCCTCCTCAAAAACTCACAAGGATCTTGAAGGATCCAACACAGAATATCAGACCACAAAAGGTCATCGCGCTCCACACAAACTCAGTTCTGTGACTGCTACTACCCTCACCATGGTTTTTTCAAACAGTATCTTCAACACAGAGTAAAGGGTCGTGAAGGATCCAGCACAAGCTATCAGATTATGAAAGATCTTCACTTATGACTACTACATCGGTCCTCAGCAAAGTACTTTCAAAAAACGGAGTACAGGACCCTGCCCATACTCCGCTCTCAGGAGGAGGCATCTTGGTACACTACCCAAGCAATCGAGCCCTCGCGTCGCATCAGAATCATACGAGGCCTTTGGAGAGGTCTCATCCTTGTGGTCTCCAGTATCGCCTTCGCAAGGTCTCATCCTTGTGGTCTCCAGTATCGCCTTCGCAAGGTCTCATCCTTGTGGTCTCGATGCTCGCTGCGCGAGGTCTCGCCCTCGCGGGCCCCAAGTCTCGCATGGGCGATGTCTCACACTCACCTTTGCGTCTCTGGGGCCTTCGCGGGCTACCCTCGCAGTCTCAGGTCTCGCCTTTGTGATCTCACTCGTCTCCATGGGTCTTACTCCCAGTCTCCTGCCTATACTGGCCCCGCCCAGATAAGGCCCTGGTACCCAGGTTCGTGCAACCCTCACCCCTTATTTGGCTATGTTATATTTGGGCCTTCGCCCCTATGGGCCTTCGCCCGCCACTTGCTCCACCTGGAAATAGACCACTTGGTCATCTGACATCAACCGGCCAATAAGGAGGGCAGCACGAGCCTGGGAGATCTTCACCAGATTTATACGCGGACATTCTCTCGACAAGTGAATCACCTAAGGCGGTTTGCTGAGATCTTCATCATCACAGCCGCCTTATCTCCAAATCGATCGACACAGACTTATCTCAAACAACTGTCTAAGGGCTTCAACCTGGGAGGCTCTTCTCCGGCATCACTCTATAAATAGGGTGATGTCCACCCTAAATCGGGTAAGCTACTACACGCCCCCCCCACTCCCCTCTTGCTACTTCTGAGTATTCTTCCTATCTTTTACAGATTACTCTAAACAGCAAGCTTGGAGTCTCAAGGGCATCATCTTCTCCACCACATCAACTGAGAGTCCGGGCCTTCTTTAGGAACGAGACTATCAGCTTCCCCACTTACGCAGTTGACCAAGAAGGGGCAGCCATTTGTATGGACAGAGAAGTGTGAGGAGAGTTTCCAGGAACTGAAGCGGCAGCTGACCAACGCGCCGATCTTGATCCTACCCGACCCGAGTTTACCTTATGTGATCTACAAAGACACATCTAGGTCAGGGTTGGGATGTGTGTTGATGCAGGAGCGGAATGTGATAGCTTATGGGTCGAGGCAGCTACGACCGCATGAGCAGAACTATCCGACACACGATCTGGAGTTGGCTGCAGTGATTTACGCGGTGAAGCAGTGGAGGCACTACCTACTTGGCAGCAGATTTCAGATTTTCACAGATCATAAGAGTCTGAAATACTTGTTCACTCAGAAGGAGTTGAACATGAGGCAGCGCAGGTGGCTCGAGTACATCAAGGATTATGACTGCAGTATCGAGTACACTGCGGGCAAGGGCAATACAGTTGCCGACGCTCTGAGTAGGAAGTACACTGGTGTGGTCAAGGGAGGCAGCGCCGAGGATCGGACCGAGGAGAATGACTTGGTGTGCCTTTGGAACAAGTGGGAGCACTGGGAGCACGCTCAGGTGTACACTTTGACCATTCACTCGGAGTGGCTGGACAGAGTGCGGGAGGCACAGGAGAGGGATCCAAAGCGGAAGAAGCTGTCCAGAGAGGACAAAGGGGCACTACTACCGGCGTTTCAGTATAGGCAGGGACTACTGTACTTCAGGGATCGGTTATATGTGCCAGGAGATCAAGCACTACGGGATGAGATTCTGACAGAGGCACATTCGAGCCGATTGAGCATACACCCCGGTAGTGAGAAGATGTATCAGGACTTGCGTACCCATTTCTGGTGGCCGGGTATGCGGAGACACATTGCCACACATGTGTCTAAGTGTGCCACTTCTCAGTGGGTGAAGGTGGAGCATCAGAAGCCGGCAGGGACGTTGCAGACTTTGCCCATTCCAGTCAGGAAGTGGGGCAACATCACGATGGACTTTCTGACTGCACTACCCCTGACCCGGTCTCGCCACGATGCCATCTGGGTAATCGTGGACCGCTTGACGAAGTGTGCTCACTTCCTGCCGATTCGGGTGACAGACCCATTGGAGAAGCTTGCCCAGTTGTACATCAGGGAGATTGTGCGGTTACATGGAGTACCAGACTCCATTATGTCAGATCGGGATCCGCGTTTTACCGTACGTTTTTGGGGTGCCTTTCATAAGGCTTTGGGCACGCGACTCCATCTGAGTACAGCTTACCATCCCCAAACCGATGGTCAATCGAAGCGGGTGATTCAGATTCTGGAGGATATTCTGCGAAACTGTACTTTGGATTTTTGGGGAGATTGGGACCAGCAGTTGCCGTTAGTGGAGTTTTCGTACAATAACAGCTATCAGAGTACTATCAGCATGGCACCCTACGAGGCATTGTATGGGCGACGGTCCATGGCACCGGGGTACGACCGGCGACTTGGGAGACCGAGCAGGATATCGAGAGCCCCGGCGAGGGTTGTGGCCCGGGTGACCCGGGGCTCCGGTTTTGGCCTACGGGTAACGGTTTTCGGCGTTCAGTCAGCTCCCGAGCCTTATCCGAGTATCATTTTGGCGAACCCTTTCATATTTGGGGTAGTGTGGGTCCCCCGGACATTTTCGTCGGAAATATTTTTCGGGGCCGGGGGTTGTCTCAGGACGTACAGCGGGCTCGGTAGCGCTCCCGGGACCTCAGATTGAGAAACCGTTTGCGGATTTGGAATCGTGGGAACGTCCCGGAGGTTTTTATGGAGAATAAGTTTTGGGGCGGGACGTTCGGTCCGGGCGACTCCCGGGGGCCGGGACGGGGATCCCGGGGCTCGGGATGGAATTTCTCCGACGGCTCCAGGGTAAGTTATGTTATATTTTAAGATGGATTTTATGGTTATTTTTGTGGAATTTTGGCGTGACGGGATTTTGGTTCAGGTGGATATGCTCGCACGTCGGGATTTGTTCGGGTTCAACGAGCTCGGTAGGACACTCTGGAATTGTAAATAAACATTTGGAACATGTTTTATGAATGTTATAATATCCTGAGGATTGTGTCCAAGTTTCGTTTAAATTGGAGTTCGGTAATTGCGGTTGGGCCAAAATTGTAACTTTTGGAAGAGTTGGGAGATTAACTTGTAAATTGGCCAAAAACAGCAATAATAGGGTATGGGCAAGGGTTGAATTCGGCTGAAAAGGGAAGAGGATAGGGGACACTTGGCTTGTTTTCATTTAAGATGGAAAAGGGATGGGAAAAAGGGAAGAAATTATTTAAAGAGTTATTATTTCATTTTCCTCACTTTTCTTCTTCTTCTTCTTCCTTCTCTTCTCCATCCGCCACCATTGTTGTCATCTCCCAAGCTTGGTGTTCTTCATCTTGGCTGAAATCAACAAGGATTTGGCTTCAATCATTGGTAAGCTTCCTTCATTCTTCTCTTTTCAAGTTGGAAACATGATTTGGTGAAGAAAAGAGGAGAAAATTCGAATTCATGGTTTGTTCTTCACTACATGTTTGAGTGATCTTCTTCCTCCCATCTTTTAGTATGTTGTTCTTGGGTTGGAGGGGAGTAGGAATCTTGGGTTGGATGTTGAAAAAACTCCATGGATGAGGAACCCTAGGGGTGCCGATTTTAAGGGAGATTTTCCAAAATCTTGTATGTTTGTGTTCTTGGATCATGCTTCAAGTATGTTGTTCCTAGCATGATTCTAAGCCTATGTATGGATTCAATTTGATGGAAAACAAGTTGGGTAAGAAACCCCCAAATTGCCGAAATTATAGGTTGATGTTCAAAGTTGATTTTGGTTGTTTTAGGTGCAATTGGTTAGTATTCTTGGTTTAGAAGTGTAATTGGTGGCTAGAATGTTTGTTTGATGGCTTGAATGGATTGAATTGGAAGTTGGGTAAAATTGTGGTAAAGAACCGAAACTTGAATTGAAACTTTCTCTATGTTGGGGTTTGATTTTGGTTGAATTGGATGCTAAAGTGGTATTGGGGTTGGATTTAGGTGCAGTATGGTGTTTGAAACGTTAGTTTCGGGTAAGGAATGGAAAAGTTACCTTTTTGCGGGTTTATCAGAAAAATGTCGGGGATGAAGGGTTTAAAGGTTGGAATGTGTTTGTGGGTGTTGGAATAACAAGGTTCTAGCTCGGTTCGTAAAACTGAGCTTTCTGTGGATTTTTGCGGGGTTGTGCGGGTTTGGTTTTAGGGGTGTATTTTGATGTGTTTTGATTGGTTTATGGTTGCTCAGCTTGATTCTACGTTGGTGGAGCATTGTGGAACCATCGGGGTTTAGTTTGCACTTTGCGAGCCGGGAGTTGTGCTGCGGGGCAGCGTTTTCGAGGTAAGGGTTCAACTGTTCTTGTTATACATATTGGTTTGGGACTTTATGTATACTAGTTTAGTTGAGGGTTTCCGGGTTGAGGACGGTGGTTCGGTGATCCCGGGACCTGTCATATGGTAAGATGCATGTTCATGTCTGTCCAAGGCCCGAATGGTCTTGGAGACCTCGGGTGTTACGTGGTTTATTGGTGTGTCCGCCTTTGGAGGGTGCCGACACTTTATGTATACCCGCACCGGAGTGCCGGTATACCATTGGGACCTACGACAGTTTGGGGATCATGACCCCAGCCGGTACCGTGCTATTGGATATTGGAACCTCTTGGAGAGGGGTGTCGTCTGTATTTCATTATGAGGGTCGATTGGGCGGTTGGACCGCGTATGGGATCTTTGGGTCACCTTGTCCGACGGGACATTGTATTTATATTGGTATTTTTATATTTGTACTTGTGTTGCTCTGTTTTGCAGGTTCGGTTGATTACCATGTATACGAAATGTATCTTACCTCAGCCCTTATTGGGTCCTCCCGAGGACTCACCCCTTATTTGTTTACCACCTTTCAGGCAGACCTGATAAGCAGCCGGCGGAGTAGCTTTCCGCGGTGCTTTGGTTGTTTTGGGCTTTCAGGTATTTAACGTTCCATTTTGGAACCTTGGTTGGTTTTGGTTAAGGGTAGTCTCGGTTGAGGCTTTGGATTGGTGTTTCGTACTTTGGTTGGACAGTTCTTAGTTGACTAACTCTTCTCTCTCTCTTTGGTTACGGTTAGCGATGCAGCAGTACCACGTGCGGAAACCTCCTGGGAGAGAGCAGTTCTCCGATTCCGCACTAGGTATATTTAGGCTTTAGTTTTGATGGCTCTGTAGTTGTAGTTGCATGCATGTATTGTGGATCATGAGTTGTATATGGTATATATACTCTGGACATATTCTGATTTTGAACTGTCTTCTGAGTCGAGGGTGGAGCCCCGACTTGCCTATATTGTATAGACTGGATATATGATATGAAATGGCTTTTGAGACTCTGTGATCAGTTGCTATGATTTATGCTTGTTTCACCATGAACTGCGTGTTTGTATACTTGCCGTGTATGGATGTTGTAGGTTGCGAGTTGTAGTACCGTTCTCGCGCTTTCCGCCGCAGCTATTGGTTTCCGAACGTCACGGTTGGCCTCGCCTCCGCAACCGGGCGGGGTGGCTGTGACACTATTTAGTTGAATCTTGAGAGGGAAAAGGCATTGAGTGAACATCTTGATAAAAGCCCTATTTGAGTGCAAACACGAGTGTAAACACGTGAGGTAATATAAGTAAAGTTGTGAAGCGATGGCACAAGATGGAGGCACTTCAGATTCCACACCCCCTCACCCATCTGCTCTCGGGTTTCAAAGGTACTTGGAGAAAAATGAGAAGCAGATGGAAGCCATGATGACTGTCACGAGCGCCTGCGCCCGGTTGCCGAGGAGGGGCCGCCCGCGATGTCGGAAGCAGAAGTTGCGGCGGTAACCACGGAAACGGTCGGTCCAACTGAAACCCGATGCGTGCAGTGCTCCCATGACCCGGCCCGCAATGTCTCGTTCTCGAAGGCCCGGTGCCTGAGAACACTTTGCTCACTTGTAAACTTATTGGTCGTGCTGCAACCAGCAACCTACAAAACTCAAAGATCGCAAGTATACGATATAACCATAACTATCCATGGTGAGCCCCGCCTCACTGAAATAGGCGAGCAACCGACCATCACCAAACATGCAGTTCATGGAAATATCTTTCAAAACTCACAAAACATCCAGATATAGAAAACATCCGATCTATGGCAACATGAACATACCTTGGGTCCCGCCCTCAACTGACATGGGCGAGCCCTCCAGTCGAACAGAAATACAGAACCAGAATGTATCCAAAATACACAACATGATCTGATCTAAAACATGCATGCACATACATCTACAGAGCCGACAAAGTAAAACCCTAGAATACCTAGGTCCGGAATTTGGAAAACTTCGAGATCAGAAGATTTCCGCACGTAGTACTGTTGCTGCTGCTAAAACACAGATAGAAGAGAGAGGAGTCAGTTAACTGTAAACCCATATGCTATACTTAGCATCAGAACATAAGTCTAGAAAACAGATTGTAACCTCTATCAAGACCACCCCTACAAACTTAACAGAAGTTCCTTATTGGAACTGTCGATACCTGATTGTTAAAAAGAAAGCACCGCGGATCTCTATTACGCTGGCTACTTGTCAGGTCGACCTGAAAGGTGGTAAACAGAAAGGGGTGAGTCCTCGGGAGGACTCAGTAAGGGTTGAGGTAAGATACAGTTCGCATAAAGTGCTAGTGCGCAGTACCTGCAAAACCGATAGAACACAAGCACATATATATATATATATATAGAATCCTGTAGAAAAGTATCACACCAAATCCCGTAGGAAAGTATCACACCAAATACCGTAGGAAAGTACCACATACATATATATATAGAACACAAGCACACATATATATATATATATATACAGAATCCTGAACAACTTATTGTTCGAGACTTGAAATAGGATTTGCATCCTCTTTTGAATTTCCCGAACAACTTATTGTTCGAGACTTTCGAAATGGTGTAACGGCTACTTTTTGATCGACGGTTGGTGTGGATGGTGTCACAGCCACCCCGCCCGGTTGCGAAGGTGGGCCAGCCACGACGTTCGGAAGTGGAAGCTACGGCGAAAAGCACGGAACCGGTACTACCGAATCCCGCTGCATGCAGTGGTCCCATGACCCAGCCCGCAAAGTCCAGTTCTCGAAGGCCCGGTGCCTGAGAACACTTCGCTCGCCAAACAGAATAGTCGTACTACGACCCGCAACCTACAGAACACATACATGGCAAGTATACAAAGCAACTGTCACGACCACCCCGCCCGGTTGCGGAGGCGGAGCCGGCCGCGACGTCGGAAATGGAAACTACGGCGGAAAGCGCTGTAACGGAGCATTTAGCTCAATCAACGGAATAGTCGAACAACGACTTGCAACCTACAAACTCTTACATGGCAAGTATACAAAATAACCCAACATTTACCAAACATGCAGTTTATGGTGTACCAAACATTGATCAACGCAACAAACACATAAGCACTGAATCCATTCCATAACAAATCCAATAAAGGGAAGTCGGGGCTCCGCCCTCGACTGAGAAGACAAACAAAGGCAAAATATATCCCAGATTATACATCATATACAAACTCATGATCTGATATACATGCATGCAGCTACAGCTACAGAGCCACCAAAACAAAATCCTATATATATATACCTAAGTGCGGAATCAGAAGCCTCTCGCTCAAGGATTCCCGCACGTGGTACTGCTGCTGCTACCGAAACCCAAAATGGCAGAAAGCACCGCGGATCTCTACTTCGCCGGTTGCTTGCCAGGACGGCCTGAAAGGTGGTAAACAAATAAAGGGTGAGTCCTCGGAAGGACCCAGTAAGGGCTGAGGTAAGATACAGTTTGCTTAAGAAGTAACGAGCTGAACCTGCAAAACAGAGTAACACAAGCATATACATGCTTATTAGAATCATACAAGGTCCCGTAGGTCTCGCTCCCACGGTCTCCAGTATCACCTTCGCAAGGTCTCACCCTTGTGTGTCTCCAGTCTCGCCTGAGCAAGGCCTCACCCTTGCGGTCTCCAGTCTCGCCTTTGCGAGATCTCCAGTCTTATGTGCTTATGTGTTTGTTGCGTTGATCAATGTTTGGTACACCATAAACTGCATGTTTGGTAAATGTTGGGTTATTTTGTATACTTGCCATGTAAGAGTTTGTAGGTTGCAAGTCGTTGTTCGACTATTCCGTTGATTGAGCTAAATGCTCCGTTACAGCGCTTTCCGCACGTAGTTTCCGTTTCCGACGTCGCGGCCAGCTCCGCCTCCGCAACCGGGCGGGGTGGTCGTGACAGTTGCTTTGTATACTTGTCATGTATGTGTTCTGTAGGTTGCGGGTCGTAGTACGACTATTCTGTTTGGTGAGCGAAGTGTTCTCAGGCCTTCGAGAACTGGACTTTGCGGGCTGGGTCATGGGACCACTGCATGCAGCGGGATTCGGTAGTACCGGTTCCATGCTTTTCGCCGTAGCTTCCACTTCCGAACGTCGTGGCTGGCATATACATGTATATCTATACAAACAGATAGTATAAATTGAGCCAGGATCCCAACACACGCGGTCCAACCGCCAGAATGACCCTTATAACAAACCACAGAACAACAGCCCTCTCCAGGAGGTCAGAATATACAGAAGCACGGTACCGGCTGGGGTCGCGATCCCCAAACTGTCGTAGGCTCACAGAAGTATATCGGCACCCCCAGTGCGGATATACACAGAATGTCGGCACCCTCCAGTGCGGACATAACCAAACCAAACCATGGAGTACCCGTGGTCTCAAAGACCATCCCGGGTCTCGTCACAGAACAGAACATGCACATGCAATTATAAATAGAAATATCGACACCTGGTGCGGATATACAGAACAGAATATGAACCCCTGGCCTCCAAGACCGCCCGGGCATTGAGATAGAACAAACATGCATCTTACCATGTGACGGGTCTCGGGATCACCGAACCACCGTCCTGACCCGGAACCCGCCTCAACCAAACGCGATATATATATAATAACTCCCAGAATGCAAAACGAGAGAAGTTGAGCCCTTACTTCAGAAAAGCTGCCCCGCAGTACAAATCTCAGGAAAACCCGGCTCCCAGCCCGAAAAGTAAAACTTGACTTTTATGGTCCCACACCACTCTACCAATGCTGAAACAAGCTGAACAACCATAAACTAATCAGAACTCATCAAATTAGACCCCCAGAACCAAACCCGCACATTCCCGCACTGGTACACTACCCAAGCAAACGCGTCCTCGCATCGCATTAGAATCATACAAGGTCCCGTAGGTCTCGCTTCCACGGTCTCCAGTATCACCTTCGCAAGGTCTCACCCTTATGGTCTCCAGTCTCGCCTGAGCAAGGTCTCACCCTTGCGGTCTCCAGTCTCGCCTTTGCGAGATCTCCAGTCTCACCTGCGCGAGGTCTTGCTCTCGCGGGCCTTAAGTCTCGCCTTGGCGATGTCTCACACTCCCCTTTGTGTCTCTTAGGCCTTCGCGGGTTGCCCTCACGGTCTCAGGTCTCGCCCTTGCGATCTCACTCGCCTTCGCGGATCTTGCTCCCACGGTCTCAACTCGCCTTCGCGAGGACTCTCATGCCTATACTGGTCCCGCCCAGATAAGGCCCTTACACTCAGGTTCATGCAACCCTCACTCCTTATTTGGCTGTATTCTATTTGGGGCTTCGCCCCTTGCAGGCCTTCACCTGCCACTTGCTCCAGTAGGAGATAGACTACTTGGTCATCTGACATCAAGCAGCCAATAAGGAGGTCAGCACGAGCCTAGGAGATCTTCACCAGATTCATACGTCAGACATTCTCTGACAAGCGAATCACTTAAGGCGGTTTGCTGAGATCTTCATCATCACAGACGCCTTATCTCCAATCAGTCTGACACAGACTTATCTCTCCAAGTTTGACAGACTTGTCTCACAGCCTCCATGGCTTCAACTGGGGGAGGCTCCTCCTGGCATCTCTCTATAAATAGAGAGATGTCCACCTTAAACTGGATAAGCTACTACACGCCCCCCTCTCCTCTCTCGCCACTTCTGAGTATTCTCTTTATCTTTCCACAGATTACTCTAAACAGCAAGCTTGGAGTTCTCAAGAACACCACCATCATCAACCACTCAACTGAGATTCCACTCCTGTTCTGGGAACGCGAAAATCAGTTAGGCGCCGTCTGTGGGAACGAAAGAAACGGAAAGTTCTTATCGTAAACCCATATCACAAACCACAAGTAGCAAGTCATGCCAACTACCCGGAGTGCAAGTAGGCACAGCCGTCAGGGAAGGAGGAATCCTCCCGCGATGAACACGAACAATGATCCATGATCAGAACCATCTCCAAACAACGTTCCCCCACAACAGGGAGAACTTTCTATTCATTCAATAGAGGAAAGCTCCTCCCACGTTAACCGGAACGTGCCCCAGGAGTGCAACACTCAACCACCAAACACTCCACCAACGAGCCTTGATCCGGCCGTTTTGCAAACAATCACTGAGGCGGTTTCTCACAACTTGCGCGAAACACTCGTCACCACTCTCAGGGGCGTTCTAGATAGTGTTAGAACGCTACGGACTAGTCATCCTGAACGCCCTGCTACGCCTCCTTAACAAGTAAGTCATCCTGACCCTCCTCCTTCGTCCATACTTATGGCACTTACTAGACGTTTAGAGGAAGTAGAAAAGAGGGAGGAAAGGGCCAGTGTTCATAATATCGCAAGGATGGGTCTGGACCACCTCTGGACCCAACCTTTCACTCAGCGGGTCTTGGAGACCCCTCTTCCAGATCAGTTTCGTCAGCCTAAGCTGGATGCCTATGACGGTCTCTCAGACCCAGACGTACACCTACAACGTTACGTTTCCGTGATGGCCATCATGAGGGCGGACGACAACACACTTTGTAGAGCTTTCAGCTCCACACTCACTGGGGCCGTAGCAAACTGGTGCGATAAGCGTTTTGACTCCTTTGAGGAGCTCTCCTGCAACTTCTACAACCACTTTGTGGTGTCAAAACCTCCCCCAAAACGGCGGGACACCTCCTCCAGATACGGCAAAAGAAAGACGAGCCCCTCAGGGAATATATCCAGCGTTTCTAGACGGAATCCATCCAGTTCCCTAATCTAGGGGAGGAAGCTCGCCTACTTGCGGCCATTCAGGGCCTCCGTTGGGAGTCCCTTTTCTTCGTGGATGTGCACACCAACCCTCCCGCTAACATGGAACAGTTCTTGAGCACAGCTTCCCGGTTCATGAACACAGAGGAGGTTACTCGACCGCTTGCGCGGGCCACTACTGCAGATGCGAAGGGGCAGCCCTCGCGAGGGGACTCCAGGTCCCAGAGGCAGTAACCTACGCCATCCAATAGGGAGAGGACGTATCCAACCCTCCCACCACTTAGAGAATCCCGCACCAACATTCTCCATGCTCTGGAACAAAAGAGGGAGGTTCCCGTATGGCCTCGCCCCCTCTCCCAGGAGGTGGTCAGGTCAAGTAACAAGTATTGTCGTTATCACCGTGATAAAGGTCACGACACTGAGGATTGCTTTGAGCTCAAGCGCATGATAGGAGATATGCTTGCTCAAGGCAAGCTCAAGGAGTTCTTGCTCCATGATGATGGGGGTCGCAGGCGAGAAAACAATCGCGAGGACCGCAGACAGGGGGACCGCAGGCGGGGTCGCTCCCAACAAAACCCAGATCGAGAGGGTCTGGTCGAAATTCCCCCACCTAGGGGGCATATCAACGTAATCATACAATGTGAAGGCGCAGCGGCGAGACGTCGTCACATGAGGCAGATCTACCAGATTGATCACTCCTCAACTCACCTACTGCATTGCCGCGATGGCACCTCGGTCGCAGTTCCTCATGCGGACCCTTTGGTCATTACCGCCCGCATCGCGGGATGGGACACTGACAGAGTCTACATGGACACTGGGGCAAATGCCAATGTGATCTACAAGCACACTCTTGTTGAAGCCAAGGTGCCCCTATCGCAAATCCAGCCGGCGAAGGGGGCCACCTTTGGAGTGGGACGGGATGAAATCCCTACTTTGGGGTCAATCACGCTTCCCTTCATGATGGTGGGAGCCACCAAAGAGAAGAAGCAAGTCAGTCACTCCAGCTTTGTGGACTTCATCGTCCTTGATCTCCCCACGCCGTACAACGCCATCATTGGGTGTCTCACGCAGACTGAGTTCCACGTCCGCTGCGATGTGCTGGCCATCACTCTGGTTTTCCACACCGTGGCGGGGGACGCCTACATTTACGTCAACCAAAACGTGGCCAGAGGAAATTACATCTCAGCACTCGCAAGACCTCCTCAGCTCCCCAAGCCATCAGTGCCTAAGAGAAAGGCACCCATGGAGGAGACTGGGCCCGCAGGCGAGGCCGCTCCTGACTTGTCTGGGGACTTCAAAGAAGTTGAAATCTCTCCTGGCAAGAAGTTTCGGGTCGGAAAAGACCTCGAAGAACAAGACCAGCAAGCGCTCATCCATCTCCTCCATGCCAACAGCGACGTCTTCGCATGGAGCCCTGACGACTTACAAGGTGTGGATCCTGCTATTATTTCTCATAAACTGAGTGTACTCCCCGGCTTTACCCCGATTAGACAAAAGACTAGGGGCATGACCCCCGATCATAAGACTTTGTACGCGCAGAGGTGCAAAAATTGCTTAAGGCAAATATAATTAAGGAAGTTCACTACTCTGAGTGGGTCGCCAATGTAGTCCTCGCGGATAAGGAAGGTGGTCAGTGGCGGCTCTGTGTCGCCTACAAAGGGGTCAATAGGGCCGGCCGTCTACCACTACATCAGGATGCCCTTTGGCTTAAAGAACACGGGGGCTACTTTCCAAAGGCTTGTGAATCAGGTCTTCGCCAATCAAATTGGCAGGAATCTCGAGGCTTATGAGGATGACATAGTGGTTAAAAGAAAGGCCACCTCTACACACCTCGCAGACTTGGAGGAAACATTCTCCAACTTCCGCAAGTATAACATGCGGTTACACCCAAAGAAATGCATCTTTGGCGTTGGCGAAGGCAAGTTTCTGGGTTACCAGATTTCCAAGGGAGGGATTCATGCGAATCCCAAAAAGATTGAAGCCATCACCAATCTCCGCACTCCTAGAGGGCTCAAAGAAGTATAGCAACTGGCAGGAAAGCTGGTTGCCTTGGGATGATTTGTCTCTAAACTCAGCGACCGCTGCAGACTTTTCTTCGATCAAATCCGCAGAACGAAGGCTTGCAGATGGACAGAGGAATGCCAGGATGCATATGACTCAATCAAGCAACACTTGCAAGATCTCCCCACACTCAAGTGTCCAAGACCAGGCGATGACCTGGTCCTCTACCTTGCCACCTCGGACAAGAGCGTCGCCTCTGTCCTTATCAAGGAAGGAGCTGCCAAACAATGGCCAGTCTACTACACCAGCCACACCCTCCAAGATACGGAAACAAGGTATTGATATGATCACACAAGGGTTGTATGATCATGAGCTTTGATCTAGCTTGAGTGAGGAAGAACTCAAAGAAATGGAGCAACAATTTCGGCAATGGGAGGATGAGAATGGAACCTAGAACCTTTTGACTACTTGATCAAACAATGCTAGGTATTTAATTGGACCCTCTTGCATGGATCACTAATGGGTTGATGAAGCAAGATTTGAGAACAAATGAAGAACAAATTGGCCTTGTATTTTCGGCAACAATAGTTCTTTACAAATGAGTTCTAAGTCTCCAAATGAGCTTGCAACCTAGCTAAAATGGTAAGGGGAAGAGAGGAGAGAGATGGCTTAGAGACAAGCCTCCTAAGATTAAGGTGGGTGAGGTGAGGGGTGTGAGAGATGGATGGGAGGGGTTGACTCCCTTTCTTTAATTTCCATAAAACATATATCTCATACTTATGAAATTATATGTTTTATGGAACTTAAAGAATTACATTTGGGCTGAAAATAGGTTGAAAACTACAAATATTGGAAAGTCAACAAAAATGGCTAGGTTTCAAAAAGTGGAGGGAAATGCATTTTCGGAGATCCAGGAGACCGCCTGATCCAGGGTTTGGGTCGTGTGGATCTCGCCTGTCGCCTGTCCATCATCAGACAGGCCGGGCGACCACACGGCTGAAGAATTGGGTCGCTGGTTCTCTCGCTGGACAGGCGACCGCCGACTTCAAGTTTGGGTCGCTGGTTCTGTCGCATGGTTCTTGGATCTTCACTGTTTTCTGAATATCTTGAGCTCCGGAACTCCGATTAAGGTGATTCAAAAGCCATTTTTCTGCTCTTGAAAAGAGCTTCAATAGGAAGTCCATTGCTCCAGCTTTGGATGATTATAGATCCACATCATTTGGTTTGGTCTTGGCCATGCTCACATCATTCCCGCCCACTTAAGAAGATTCGTCCTCGAATCTAAATGGGATGAATCCTACAAAAACTAAGACACCTGTTACGGTCACCCCGAGCGGGTTGCGACCGGGTGACCCGGGGCTCCGGTTTTGGCCTGCGGGTCACGTTTTTCGGCGTTCAGACGGCTCTCGAGCCCTATCTGAGTATCATTTTGGCGAACCCTTCCGTATTTGAGGTCGTGTGGGTCCCCCGGACGTTTCCGCCGAAAATATTTTTCGGGCGCCGGGGGGTTGTCGGGGTCGTCTCGGGACGTACAGCGGGCTCGGTAGCACTCTCGAGATCTCGGTTTGGGAAGCCGTTTGCAGTTTTGGAGTCGTGGAAACCTCTCGGAAGTGGTTGTGGAGTTTAATATTTGGGACGGGACGTTCGGTTCCAGGCGACTCCCAGGGCTCGGGATGGAAATTTTCTGACGGCTTTGGGGTAAGTTGTGTTATAATTTAAGATGGAATTTATGGGTATTTTTATAGAATTTTGGAGTGACGGAATTTCGGTTGGGGTTGACACGCTCGCACGTCGGGTTTTGGTTCGGGTTCAGCGAGCTCGGTAGGACACTCCGGAATGGTAAATGAACTTTTGAAAAATGTTTTATGAATGTTATAATATTCTGAGGGTTGTGTCCAAGTTTCGTTAATTTTGGAATTCGGTAAATATTTTTGGGCCAAAAATATTGGAACTTTCGGAAAAGTTGGGAGTTAATTTGTATTTGGTTGCAAAATAATAATTTTGGAGTATGGGCAGTAGGACTTTCGGCAGATTGGGAAGGGATTGAGGACACCTGGCATTATCTCATTTAAGATGAAAAGAGAAGGAATATTTATGGGATTTATATTTTATGAAAAGCTTATTTCTTCACTTTTCATTTCTTCTTCTCTTCTTCTTCTTCTTCTTCTTCAAGTCTGCTGCCGCCACCATTGTTGAAGCTCAACCTCAAGCTTGAAGCTCTTTATCTTGGCTCAAATTAAAGAGGAATTGGGTCCTTCATGTGGTGAGTTCCTTCCTAGGCTCTCTTTTCATGTTGGAAACATGATTTAGTGGAGAAAAGAGGAGATTTTGCAATTATAGGTTTGTTCTTAGCTACTAGCTAGGATGATTCTCTTCCTCCCAATTTTTAGTATGTTGTTCTTGGGTAGTAGGGGAGTGTTAATCAAGTGTTGGTGTTACGGTCACCCTGAGCGGGTTGCGACCGGGTGACCCGGGGCTTCGGTTTTGGCCTGCGGGTCACGGTTTTGGGCGTTCAGGCAGCTCCCGAGTCTTATCCGACTATCATTTTGGCGAACCCTTCCATATTTGAGGTCGTGTGGGTCCCCCGGACGTTTTCGCCGAAAATATTTTTCCGGCACCGGGGGGTTGTCGGGGTTGGCTCGGGACGTACAGCGGGCTCGGTAGCGCTCCCAGGACCTCAGATTGAGGAACCGTTTGCGGATTTGGAATCGTGGGAGCGACCCGGAGGTTTCTACGGAGCATATTTTTCGGGACGCGACGTGCGGTCCCGGGCGACTCCTGTGGCTCTTGGCGGAATCCCGGGGCTCGGGATGGAATTTCTCCGACGGCTCCAGGTTAAGTCATGTTAGATTTTAATTTGGATTTTATGGATATTTTTGTGGAATTTTGTCGTGACGGGTTGTGGCTCAGGTTATTATGCGGCCGCAGATTTGTTCGGGATCGCGAGCTCGGTAGGGCCTTCTGGAAGGGTAAATAAATATTTGAAAAATGTTTTGTGAATGTTATGATATTCTGAGGATTCGGGTCAGTTTTGGGTTCGTTTGGAGTTCATTACCTATATTTGGGGTTTAATTGCAAAGATTTGGAGAATTAGGGGGTTAAATTGTAATTAACCCAAAAGTTTTAATATTTTTGGGCCAGAACTGGGCCTAAGTCGGCAGCAGCCTTGGGCTGGGACACTTGTCCCATTTTTATTAAGTGTGAAAAAGGGAAGAGTTATAAAAGGCCAAAAATCAATTAAAATTCACAAAAAATTCTATTTCTTTTCTTCTCTTCTTCTTCCTTTCTCTGCCGCCATGCTCTTTCTCTTCAAAGCTCCATGTCCTTCACTCTTCTTTGCTGAAACTTCAAGGGTTTTGGCTCCAATAATTGGTAAGCTTCCTCCTTTCTTCTCTTTTCAAGTTAGAAGCATGATTTGGTGGAAGAAAGAGAGGATTTTTTGAAAGATTGGTTTGTTCTTGGCTATGTGTTTGAGTGATCCTCTCCCTCCCAAATTTTAGTATGTTGTTCTTGGGCTTGAGGGGAGTAGGAATCTATGGTTGGTTGTTGGAAAACTCCATGGATGGTGAAACCCTAGGTGGTGCCGAAATTAAGCTTAAATTTCCAAAATTGTGTGTGTTTGTGTTCTTGGATCATGCTTCAAGTATGTTGTTCCTAGCATGATTCTAAGACTATCCATGGTTTTAATTTGAAGGAAAACAAGTTGGGTTAAAAAACCCTCTTTGGCCGAATTGTTAAGTGAGGAGGTTTTGGTTGTTTAGGTGAAATTGGTTAGTAATCTTGGTTAAGAATTGTAATTGGTGACTAAAGAATGCAAATGGAACTTTGTATTGAAATGGAAGTTGGGTGAGAAATTCCCATTAAGGCCGAATTGTACATGAAAGGGGTTTGTTGATTTTGATGCAATTGGTTAGTAATGTTGGTTAAGAAGTGAAATTGGTGATTAGTATGATTAATTAGAAGCTTGAATGGTTTGATTTGGAAGTGTGGTGAAAAATTAGTAAAGGGTCGAATTGTTGAAGTGGTTCTTTTTCCATGTTGGTGATGTGTTTTGTGTAAATTGGTTGGTAAATTGGTATGGTGAATAAAAGTAGGTGCGATATGGCGTTTGAAATATTGTTTTCGGGTTAGAAATGAGAAAGTTAGGGTTATGCGGGTTTTCCGGGAAAAGTGTCTGGAATGCGGGTTTAAGGGTTGGAATATGTTTGTGGGTGTTGGAATAACAAGGTTCTAGCTCGGTTCGTAAACCGAGCTTTACGTGGAATTTTGCGGGAAGGTGCGGGTTTGTGCGAAATTTCTATCTGGGGTTATTTGGATGTGTTCGATCCAACTATGGTTACCCACTTGATTACTGCGTTGGTGGGATAGTGTGGAACCGTAGGAGCCAAGTTGTGCATTTCGGATCGGGAGGCTGGGGTTCTCGAGCTTTGGTCTTGGGCGCGTTTACGAGGTAAGGGCTTAATTTGGTAAAATGTACGTTTGTTCTGCTCCGTGTGTGTGTTTATCAGGTAACGATACTTCTGTTTATGTTTATGTATTGTTATTATTATTATTATACGTTCTGATTCTGTGACAAGACCCGTATGGTTGGAGAGACCACGGGTGCTCCTTGGTTCTGTTCTGCAGTGTCTGCACTGGAGGGTGCTGACACTTTATGTATACACGCACCGGGAGTGCAGGTATACCTCTGTGACCCTACGACAGTTTGGGGATCGCGACCCCAGCCGGTACCGTGCTATCTGTTCTGTTCTGTTCTGTATATTCTGACCTCTACTGAGGGCTGTCGTTACGGGTCGTTCTGGCGGTTGGACCGCTTATGATGGAATCTGGTTTACTTTATGCTTTATATTCATATGTATATGTATATGTGTTTGTGTTATTCTGTTTTGCAGGTTCAGCTTGTGCCATATGGGCAAACTGCATTTTTACCATTAGCCCTTACTGGGTCCTTTCGAGGACTCACCCTTTTGTTGTTTACCACTTTCAGCCGTCGACAAGCAACCGGCGGAGTAGAGATTTCGCGGTGCTTCCTTCATTTTGAGGTTGGGTTGCAGCAGCAGTACCACGTGCGGAGGTCGCTTCAGATTCCGCGCTAGGTATTTATAGGATTTTGTTTTCTGGCTCTGTAGCTGTGATTGCATGCATATAGATCAGATCATGGTTTTGTATTTGTCGTATATATCTTGAGATATATTCTGCATCTGTCTTCTGAGTCGTGGGCGGAGCCCCGACTTGCCTATAGTGGATCTGGTACTTTTCAGACTTGGTGTTTTGGGTGTTGGTAGTGATGATTGTTGTTGACACCATGAACTGTACTTATGGTAGAAGTTGGATTGTAAAGCATGCTTGCCTTGTTTGAGTTTCTAGGTTGCTAGTCGGTTACTCGATCATTGTGCATTTGAGCTCGATGCTCTGTTGCCACGCTTCCTGCTTCATTTCCGTTCGACGTCGTGGCGGCTCCGCCTCCGCAACCGGGCGGGGTGGCTGTGACAAGTTGGTATCAGAGCAGGTCGGGTCAAAGTGACCCAAGAGGTAAAGCATGGTCAGCTTAGTATGGGGGTGGAGGGCAAGCATACAATTCCAAGGTGAACTTTTGGAGCAAGTCATGTTTGTTCATGGGTAAGTTTTGTAAGTAATGACTTCGAAGGGCAAGCTACTGGTTTACACTTCATTCTGGGGCGGTTCGGTACGGAGCCTGATCAACTCCTTATTTGAACCGCTTCGGAATGCGTGTGGAGCAGCGGGCGGTTCTTTGGAGCATTTTGGAAGGTGTGGAAGGTTATATGAAGTGATTCTATGATTATGAACATGATATGATTCTATGTTTAAGGTTTATTACTTAGGTTGTGATTCTGAAAAGAATCCTTGCATCATGCATTGCATTACACTACTGAGCCATAGAATCTGCTGCTAGCTTTACGAAGAAAAAGTTAATTTTTGGTTATATGGTTTTGGGTTGATCCATTTTCAGGTATGGCTAGAACACGCCGACAGCGTGAGCAGGAACCGGAGGGTCGGGACCGGGATCCCACACCTCCGAGGGCTAGAAGACGGGTTCAAGGGAACCCAGTCCGAGCAGTCACATTCACTTCTCCCGCATTCCCAGCGGTTAGAGGACCCATGCCCGACGTAATACAGTTAGGTCGTGCAGCAGCTTGTTGAGTACTATCCTGCCCGGCCAAAGCAGGTCGGGGCGGCGCAGCACGCGAAGGTCGGGCCAGACCACAGCGGAGGCAGCCGGATCGGGAGGTGGGCAGCAGCCACCTCAGTGTTCAGGATCAGCGAGGATAGTGATTACGAGGAGAGCTATCGGCATGATACCGGTTCTTCTCGTCGGTCCCACCAACGACGGGAGGAGCGAGACATCGATCGACGAGATCAGACTTTTAGAGAGATTTCAGCGTCTGGACCCCCCGAGGTTCAACGGCCGATGTGGACCTGAGGCGGCAGAGACATGGTTTGCGGGAGTTGATAAGCTCCTTGGGAGACTACACCTCCCATCAGAAGTTAAGGTCTCACTGGCGACGTTTAACCTGCAGGATGGTGCAGACCATTGGTGGAGGAGTCTGCAGGGCCAGTTGAGAGCCGAGGCAGCACGGGAAGGTAGACAGGAGCCGGATCTTACATGGGAGCAGTTTGCTTACTATTTCCACCGGCAGTATATCGGAGATGCGGTTAGGGATCTCCGGCGATCACGGTCGACGACTTGGAGCGGGGACTCGGACCGTGGTAGAGTATGAGCAGGAGTTTGACGGATTGGTCCGCTACGTACCGCAGTATTACGGTATGGAGCAGGAGAAGGCCAAGCGGTTCATCCGCCGCCTACGCCCGGAATACAGGTGGGCTTTGAGGCCCCTAGATATCACTTCATACCATGAGGCCGTGCAGAAGGCCCAACTCCTCGGCAGAGGAGGTCGAGAGCCGGTATCTACCACACCGATCTCGAGACGAGAGACAGGGAGAGAGGTTCCGTGCAGCAGAGTTCGTCAAAATTTATGGAGAGGCGAGCAGGTCCGGGCGAGTAGCGAGGGCGGTAGGGTGACTTCAATGACGCAGACTTGTGCGGGTTGTGGTGGGCAGCACCCGGTCGGCCATGTTTCAGGCGAGGCGGGCGGTGTCTGCGATGTGGGGCAAATGATCATTGGATACGGGATTGCCCTTTGACGCGGGACAGAGTGCAGTAGTGGTTCACGCCCTCAGTTTCGGTTCCAGCCCAACGCGCCCGGGGGGCGTGGATTCCAGCAGGGCGGGCCGAGACCACAGCGACAGTTACCACTTCAGTCATCCCCTCCGCCACAGCAACCCAGGGCTGGGCGTGTTTTTCAGATTGAGCAGAGAGACATCAGGCAGGAGCAAGCTGGGTCTAGAACTCACCAGAGGGATCACAATGAGGGTCAGGATCAGATGGACGCGGATGAATACCGCGAATGATTACATCACCTCAGTTGCAAATAAACATTTTTGGGATCTGGGGTTTGAGGTCAGTGTCAGGGTTTAGCAAGGTAGCATACGCTCAGGTAATTGTCAGGATTAGTAGAAAAAGGAAGAACTGGTATAAGGGTTATCGTTTTCTGTAAGAGTCTGTTAGCTGGATAACATGTAAATTCGGGTTACTTTCCCGAATGTTTTTCCGTATATGTGTACATGCTTTTATGTTGGTATGTATTGGAAGTTTGTTGAGTATAAATCCGATACCGTCTGGGGTTGTCAGGTAGAAATACCGGCAACTGACTCGGGGTGCAACGAGATGCACCCGGAGGGTGGGATGCCGCTGAAAAGCTCAGGATGGTAGTCTAAACTACCACTCCCGCCGCACCAGCAACGGTGGTCCGTTTATGTTCGGTGAAAAGTATATATATATATTCTGGTTGGTAGCGACTCTTGTATGGTTCGGGTTACTCTTGGAGGACCAAGAGTTCTAAGGGGGGGAGAATGTTACGGTCACCCTGAGCGGGTTGCGACCGGGTGACCCGGGGCTTCGGTTTTGGCCTGCGGGTCACGGTTTTGGGCGTTCAGGCAGCTCCCGAGTCTTATCCGAGCATCATTTTGGCGAACCCTTCCATATTTGAGGTCGTGTGGGTCCCCCGGACGTTTTCGCCGAAAATATTTTTCCGGCACCGGGGGGGTTGTCGGGGTTGGCTCGGGACGTACAGCGGGCTCGGTAGCGCTCCCAGGACCTCAGATTGAGGAACCGTTTGCGGATTTGGAATCGTGGGAGCGACCCGGAGGTTTCTACGGAGCATATTTTTCGGGACGACGTGCGGTCGGGCGACTCTGAGGCTGCAGGCGGAATCCGGGGCTCGGGATGGAATTTCTCCGACGGCTCCAGGGTAAGTCATGTTATATTTTAAGGTGGATTTTATGGATATTTTTGTGGAATTTTGTCGTGACGGGTTGTGGCTCAGGTTATTATACGGCCACGCCGGGATTTGTTCGGGATCAGCGAGCTCGGTAGGGCCTTCGGAAGGGTAAATAAATATTTGAAAAATTCTTTGTGAATGTTATGATATTCTGAGGATTCGGGTCAGTTTTGGGTTCGTTTGGAGTTCGTTACCTATATTTGGGGTTTAATTGCAAAGATTTGGAGAATTAGGGGGTTAAATTGTAATTAACCCAAAAGTTTTAATATTTTTGGGCCAGAACTGGGCCTAAGTCGGCAGCAGCCTTGGGCTGGGACACTTGTCCCATTTTTATTAAGTGTGAAAAAGGGAAGAGTTATAAAAGGCCAAAAATCAATTAAAATTCACAAAAAATTCTATTTCTTTTCTTCTCTTCTTCTTCCTTTCTCTGCCGCCATGCTCTTTCTCTTCAAAGCTCCATGTCCTTCACTCTTCTTTGCTGAAACTTCAAGGGTTTTGGCTCCAATAATTGGTAAGCTTCCTCCTTTCTTCTCTTTTCAAGTTAGAAGCATGATTTGGTGGAAGAAAGAGAGGATTTTTTGAAAGATTGGTTTGTTCTTGGCTATGTGTTTGAGTGATCCTCTCCCTCCCAAATTTTAGTATGTTGTTCTTGGGCTTGAGGGGAGTAGGAATCTATGGTTGGTTGTTGGAAAACTCCATGGATGGTGAAACCCTAGGTGGTGCCGAAATTAAGCTTAAATTTCCAAAATTGTGTGTGTTTGTGTTCTTGGATCATGCTTCAAGTATGTTGTTCCTAGCATGATTCTAAGACTATCCATGGTTTTAATTTGAAGGAAAACAAGTTGGGTTAAAAAACCCTCTTTGGCCGAATTGTTAAGTGAGGAGGTTTTGGTTGTTTAGGTGAAATTGGTTAGTAATCTTGGTTAAGAATTGTAATTGGTGACTAAAGAATGCAAATGGAACTTTGTATTGAAATGGAAGTTGGGTGAGAAATTCCCATTAAGGCCGAATTGTACATGAAAGGGGTTTGTTGATTTTGATGCAATTGGTTAGTAATGTTGGTTAAGAAGTGAAATTGGTGATTAGTATGATTAATTAGAAGCTTGAATGGTTTGATTTGGAAGTGTGGTGAAAAATTAGTAAAGGGTCGAATTGTTGAAGTGGTTCTTTTTCCATGTTGGTGATGTGTTTTGTGTAAATTGGTTGGTAAATTGGTATGGTGAATAAAAGTAGGTGCGATATGGCGTTTGAAATATTGTTTTCGGGTTAGAAATGAGAAAGTTAGGGTTATGCGGGTTTTTAAGGAAAAGTGTCTGGAATGCGGGTTTAAGGGTTGGAATATGTTTGTGGGTGTTGGAATAACAAGGTTCTAGCTCGGTTCGTAAAACCGAGCTTTCTGTGGAATTTTGCGGGAAGGTGCGGGTTTGTGCAGAAATTTCTATCTGGGGTTATTTGGATGTGTTCTGATCCAACTATGGTTACCCAGCTTGATTCTGCGTTGGTGGGATAGTGTGGAACCGTAGGAGCCAAGTTGTGCATTTCGGATCGGGAGCTGGGGTTCTCGAGCTTTGGTGCTGCGGGGCAGCGTTTCTGAGGTAAGGGCTTAATTTGGTAAAATGTACGTTTGTTCTGCTCCGTGTGTGTGTTTATCAGGTAACGATACTTCTGTATATGTTTATGTATTGTTATTATTATTATTATACGTTCTGATTCTGTTACGAGACCCGTATGGTTGGAGGGACCACGGGTGCTCCTTGGTTCTGTTCTGTGTATCCGCACCAGGAGTGCAGGTACTTCTGTTCTGTGTGTCTGCACTGGAGGGTGCTGACACTTTATGTATACACGCACCGGGAGTGCAGGTATACCTCTGTGACCCTACGACAGTTTGGGGATCGCGACCCCAGCCGGTACCGTGCTATACATTGCATTACGTGCTATATTCGACCTCTACTGAGGGCTGTCGTTCCGGGTCGTTCTGGCGGTTGGACCGCTTATGATGGAATCTGGTTTACTTTATGCTTTATATTCATATGTATATGTATATGTGTTTGTGTTATTCTGTTTTGCGGTTCGACTTGTGCCATATGGGCAAGCCGCATTTTACCATTAGCCCTTCGGGTCCTTTCGAGGACTCACCCTTTTGTTGTTTACCACTTTCAGGCCGTCACGACAAGCAACCGGCGGAGTAGAGATTCGCGGTGCTTCCTTCATTTGAGGTTGGGTTGCGGCGGTACCACGTCGTAGGTCGCTTGATTCGCGCTAGGTATTTATAGGATTTTGTTTTCTGGCTCTGTAGCTGTGATTGCATGAATATATATCAGATCATGGTTTTGTATTTGACGTATATATACTGAGATATATTCTGCATCGTCTGTCTTCTGAGTCGTGGGCGGAGCCCCGACTTGCCTATAGTGGATCTGGTACTTTTCAGACTTGGTGTTTTGGGTGTTGGTAGTGATGATTGTTGTTGACACCATGAACTGTACTTATGGTAGAAGTTGGATTGTAAAGCATGCTTGCGTTGTTTGAGTTTCTAGGTTGCTAGTCGGTTACTCGATCATTGTGCATTTGAGCTCGATGCTCTGTTGCCACGCTTCCTGCTTCATTTCCGTTCCGACGTCGTGGCCGGCTCCGCCTCCGCAACCGGGCGGGGTGGCTGTGACAGTTGGATTTTGGAGAACACATCTTGGGTAAAAATCCCTATTTAGGCTGAATTTTTGGAAAATTCTATGTTGATGTGTGTTTGTTATCTTGGTTCATGCTTCAAGTATGTTAATCCTAGCATGATTCTAAGCTTATGTATGGATTCAATTTGATGGAAAACAAGTTGGGTTGGAAACCCCCAAATGGCCGATTATGTTTGTTGTTGTTCAATGTTGAATTTGGTTGTTTTGGATGCAATTGGATAGCATTCTTGGTTTAGAAGTGAAATTGGTGATTAGTATGATTAATTGGAAGTTTGAATGGATTGATTTGGAAGTTGGATAAAAATTGGCAAAGGAGCCGAATTATTGGATGATTCTTTTTCTATGTTGGGGTTTGATTTTGGTTGAATTGGATGCTAAGATGGTATTGGGGTTGAATTTAGGAGTGGTTTGAAGTTTGAATCGTTGAATTCGGATAAGAAATGGAAAAGTTGCAAAAATGCGGGATTATCGGAAAATGTCGGGTAATGAAGGGTTTTAAGGTTGGATTTGATCAGTTCTGCTTGTTGGATTATGTTTGTCAATGTATAATTTTGCATTGTCTAGGTTGGTTCTGAATTACGAAGTTTACGTGGAAATCTGGAATTTTACGGAAATTCTGCGATTTTCGGTTTTGGGGTCGGGGTGTAGTTTGGTAGTGTGGTTGGTAAGGTTGCTAATTCAGCTTGAATTGACAGATTCGAGGTTCGGAAGTTAGAAAAGAGAGGTTTCTGAGTTTCGGGCCGTGGTGTGGAAGTCGTCCAGAATCGGTCTAATACTCTGGAATTGTGAGGTAAGGGTTTGGTTATGCTATTTTTGGTAAGATAGGTGTATGTTTAGTTTCACTTTCTGTTCTGAAATTATTTCGGTATTATATGACTAAGTCATATTCTGTAGTCTTTAGGTGTATGTGTTGTTGCAATTACATTTTGCGGTATTTGGAAATTTACGCTTTAAGGTACGTTACGTAATTTGTAGGAGTATGCCTTATGGCATACTGCATGCATTAACCCTACGGCAGTTGTGGGTTCGCTACCCGGTGGTGCACCATGCTTCGTAATAGCTTCGGCTTGACTCCCTTAGAGGAGGCTGTCGTTACGATTTGTTATAAGGGTTTATGGCGATTTAGTATCGCACATCCTTCGGGATTCGATCTGTTTTATTACATGCACGATATTCTTATTCATTGCATATATTACGTATATTGCTATCTTTCTGTTTTGCGAGGTTACATATGCTTATCTTACCCCAAATCCCTTACGGGTCCTTTTAGGACTCACCCTTTTTGGGTTACATTTTTGGGTTTGAGTAGACTTGGTAAACAACCAGCGGAGTAGGTTTCCGTGAGGCTTCGCCTTGGTTGTGTTGAGCGGCAGTACCTTGCGAGCTGGGATTTTGTCTACTTGGTCTGAATCCCGCGAGGTATTTTGATGTTTAGGCCTAGGGTTGGCTCTGTAGCTGCATGTGCATATTTTACAGTTTCTTTGTGATGATTGTATATTTGTATATACTTATATATTACATTACATTGCATGTTACGGCGCTTGGCGCTTGCTAGACACCTTAGGTTACGTGAACTCTGTATGTATCTATGTTTGGTGCGTAAGCACTCGTCCACGGAGGCGAGGCTTACTCATTCTGATGCATGAATTGTATGTTTTGATTTTATTTTAGTTATATGTATGAAATTTTTGTTAGGTTGCTTCCACAATCGTTTCGCCTTTCGGGTCCGCTACGCGCGGCAGGTCTCGATGGACCTGCCTTTTCTGTATCATTCCGGCTTCCGCTTCCGACGTCCCAACGGGTGGCGTGCGGTGACAAGTTGGTATCAGAGCAGGTAAGTGACCATATTGGTCGTCAGTGGTGACTTGTAGTGACAACTATGGTTGCACATTTTATTTTAGAATGGTTTGAGTACGGAGATTGGCCACCTCCTTACTTGAACCACTTCAAAATAAAATTGTGGAACAAAGTTGATCCTTCAAGTTATCACGATAGTTGCAGATTTCGCACTCGGGATTTCGGATTACGGTAAGATTATTACGATCGTGGGATTGTGGAAAAGATCCGGTGCGTACAATTGTGTGTTAGGAAAAGATTTGGTGAGATAAGCATGAACTGCTTCTGTGATTATGTGAAATACATGATTTTAGCATTCTGAGAAATAATTTCTGTGTCAAGTACTGCATTGCACTACAGAGCCTTAGAAAACTGCTGCTAGCTTCTGTAGGGATTAGGAGTGACCGATTGGTCTGGACTCTGTTTGGTCCGAAATGTTTCAGGAATGGTTAACACGCGTAGATAGCGTGATTTGGTACCGGAGGGTGGGACTGAGATCCCACACCTCCGTGGAATAGGATACGGGTTCAGTGTAACCCAGGGTCTGAACAACCACACTCACCGCCCCCGAGGTTTAGTGGTCGTAGGGACCCCTCTCTGATTTGGTATTACCCGCCAGCCTAGCTGGTTCAAGGGCGGCAGTAGGCAAGGGAAGATCTGATTATGCCACAGTAAGGGCATTTTGATCAGGTGGTGATAGCGAGACTTTAGCCACTGCTCGCCACAACTTTGGGATTCGTAAGTGAGTGACTCTGACGAGGATGGTCACTACGACACCTAGACTTCTCGTCGGTTCTAGTAACGACGGGGAGATCTGGGGCACCAGTCTGACGAGGTCAGACTTCTGGAGAGGTTTCAGAGTTTGAACCCCCCCGAGGTTCAATGACCGAGAAGGGCCTGGGGTAGTAGAGATTTAGTTTGCAGGAGTTGACAAACTCCTGGGGGAGGCTACATTTTCCACCAGCAGTGCAGCGGGGATGTAGCCAGGGATCTGCGTCAGGCATAGTTCGATGAGCTTCATCAGGGAGACAGGATTGTCGGAGAGTTTGAGTGAGAGTTTGACCGGCTGGTTTACTAAGTACCGTAGTATCAAGGTATGGAAGAGGAGAAGACCAAGAGGTTTATTTTGTCGACTGCGCCCCGAGTACAGGTGGGTTTTGAGACCTTTAGACATTACTTTGTATCGGGAGGCGGTTCTTAAGGCTCAACTCCTCGAGCAGGAGGATGTTGAGAGTCGCCTTACCTCGCTGAGAGGTCAGGGGAGTACGAGGGGTTCCATACAGCAGGGACCCCGGCAGATTTCTGGATGGCCGAACAGGCCTGGGCAGTTTAGTAGAGGTAGAGAGGGAGCACCACCGGCACGATCTTGTCCGATTTGCAGTAAGTATCACCCTGGTTGACTTAGTTACCGGCAGGAGGGCCGATGTTTACGTTGCGGTTCTGACACTCACTGGATACGGGATTGCCCTCTTACTGTAGGGCAGGGTTTTGGCAGTCTTCAGCGTCCATAGTCTCGAGCACAGCCCAACGCGCCGCGAGGGCGTGGGTTTCTGCGGGGTGGCCCGAGACCTCAGCAGCGACAGCAGCTTCAGCCATCCCCTCCACCACAGCAGCTCAGAGCAGGACAAGTTTTCCATTTGGTGAGGGGAGGCCCTAGTTATCAGGGAGGACCTAGTCAGCGGTCAGGTACCAGCCAGCAGGGAGGCTCGAGTTAGCAGGGAGTTCTGCAGGGTACTTTATTCCTGATTGAGATACCGGTTCATGCAGTATTGGATACAGGAACATTTATTTCCATTGTAACACTGAAATGTGTTACATCTCTGTATCTGTCTGTTAGTACTTTGCCTCAAATGTTTTTAGTAAAAACTGCTGAGTCGATTCATTTTCCAATGAGATGGTTCGGGGTTGTACGATATCCGTAGGCGGATATCTGATAGTATCGGATTTGTTGGTTTTAGACACGCCGAACTATGATATTATTCTTGGGATGGACTGGCTATCCAAGAAATCTGTGCACATTGATTGTGCAACCCGAACCATTATGGTTTCTGGAGAGGTACTACCTCTCACGGTTCCGACTGGTGTGACTATCGCGCAACACAGTATAGAGTTACAGGTTCTGGATTCAGCTGCCGATAGTTGGTGTAGGGTAATGCTGTGATCTGTTTGAGGCTGGTACTAGGTTAAAGTTGGATGGTTTACCAGTGGTTCGAGTTTTTCCGCAGGTATTTCCGGAGGAGTTGCCCGGATTACCACAAGAGCGGGAAATTGTGTTTGAGATCCACTTGCAGTCGGGTACTGCTCCGATATCTATTCCTCCTTATCGGATGCCTATTTCTGAGATGCAGGAGTAGAAGAAGCAACTGGAGGAATTACAGCAAAAGAGTTTCGTCCGACCGAGCACTTCAGCGTGGGGTGCTCTGGTTCTGTTTGTTAAGAAGAATGATGGGACACTCTGACTTTGTATTGATTACAGATGGTTGAATGCTCTTATTGGGAAGAATAAGTATCCGTTACCGAGGATTAACGATCTTTTTGATCAACTTCAGGGTTCAAGAGTTTTCTCAAAGATTAATCTCCGATCTGGGTATTTTCAGCTCAGGGTGAAGGATGAGGACATACCTAAGACTGCTTTCCGGACCCGATTTAGACACTTTGAGTTTACGGTCATGCCGTTCGGGCTGACCAATGCTCCAGCGGCATTAAGGGATCTGATGCATCGGGTATTCCGACCGTACTTGGACTCATTTGTGGTGGTTCTTATAGATGATATTCTGATATATTCTCGGGATGAGGATTCGCATCGGGATCATCTGAGGGTAGTTCTGCAGACACTTTGGGAACATCAGCTTTATGCTAAATTCTCAAAGTGTGAGTTCTGGATTCGGGAAGTCACTTTTCTGGGACACGTTAGTTCTGAGCATGGCTTGTCTGTGGATTCAGAGAAGGTGAGGGCAGTTCGGGATTGGAAACAACTTACCACGGTACGGGAGTTCAGGAGCTTCCTGGGGTTAGTAGGATTTTATCGGAGGTTTGTGCCGGGATTTTCTATTCGGCATCTCCGCTTACGATTGACCAAGAAATGTCAACTGTTTATCTGGTCTGATAGGTGTGAGCAGAATTTTCAGGAGTTGAAACGGCAGTTGATTAACGCTCCGATTCTGACTCTTTCAGATCCGATCTTACCGTATGTGAATTATACGGATGCTTCCACGTCTGGTTTGGGATATGTGTTGGTGTAGGAGCGTTTTGTGGTAGCTTATGGGTCGAGGCAGCTGCGACCGCATGAGCTGAACTAACTGACACATGATCTGGAGTTGGCTATAATAATTTATGCGCTGAAACATTGGAAGTAATATCTGTTTGGTAATAAATTTCAGATTCTTACCGACCATAAGAGTCTGAAATATCTGTTTACGCAAAAGGAGCTTAGCATGAGGCAGCGCAGATGTCTCGAATACATTAAGGACTATGATTGTAGTATCGGGTACATCTCTGGCATGGGCAACATGGTTGTCGATGCCGAAAGGCAGAAGTATACCGGGTTGGTTAAGGGAGGAAATGTTGGGGATCGATCCGAGGAGAGAGATTCAACTTGCCTTTGGCACAGGTGGCAGCTCTGGGAGCGTGCTCAGGGGTATACGCTTACCATACATTCTGAGTGGCTTGATAGGATGCGCGAAGCGCAAGGTAGAGATATGGTATTGAAGAAGTTATCTGGGGAAGATAAGGGTTTATTTGTTACCGACGTTTCGGTATAGGCAGGGATTGCTAAACTTCTGAGATCGCCTTTATGTACCTGAGGATCAGGAGTTCTGGAATGAGATTTTAGAGGAGGCACACCCGAGCAGTTTGAGCATCAGAAACTGGCAGAGACACTGCAGACTTTGCCCATTCCAGTCTGGAAGTGGGGTAATGTTACTATGGACTTTCTGACTGCACTGCCCCTGACACGGTCTCGCCATGATGTTATCTGGGTTATTGTGGATCGGCTGACAAAGTGCGCACACTTTCTGCTTATTCGGGTCATAGACCCTCTGGAGAAGCTTGCCGGCTTTACATCAGGGAGATTGTACGTTTACATGGAGTACCAGACTCCATTGTATCTGACCGTGATCCGCGTTTCTTGCACGTTACGGAAGGCTTTTCATGAAGCGCTGGCACGCGACTCCATCTGAGTACACTTATCACCCACGACGGATGGGCGATCGGAGCGGGTGATTCGGATATTGGAGGATATCTTTGCGAAGCTGTACTTTGGATTTTGGAGGAGATTGGGACCAGCAGTTGCCTTTGATTGAGTTCTCGTACAACAACAGCTTCCAGACTACGATTGGTATGGCACCATATGAGGCGTTGTACGGGAGGTGGTGTATGACACCACACTGTTGGACAGATGCGTCTGATGGGGTTGAGCTGGGACCCGAGCTTTTTGAGGAGACTACGGCGAAGATCAGATTGTTACAGGCGCGGATCAAAACCGCGAACGACTGCACCACTGCTTATACGAACCGTCGCCGTAGGGTTTTGGAATCTGAGTTTGGTGGCAGAATTTGACTGGAGGTAGCACCGATCAGAGGGACAGTAAGATTTGGTAGGCGGGGCAAGTTACCCCGAATTTTATCGGTTCTCATGAGTTTCTAGAATAAGTTGTTAGGTTGATCTTTCCCCCCCCCAACTGTTGCTGTTTTACGTGATGTCTTCCAGGATAGCCTGTTGAGGATTGGTTAGACTTAGGTCCGGTACTGTCTGGGGTTGTCTGGTAGAAATACCGGCAACTGACTCGGGGTGCAATAAGATGCACCCGGAGGGTGGGACGCCGTGAGGCTCTGTATGGTAGTCTAAACTACCACTCCCGCCGCACCAGCACGGTGGTCCGATTGTTCTGGGTTAGAGGAATAGTTATATTTTCTGGTTGGTAGCGACACCTGTCGGGTTGGTTCAGGCTACTCTTGGAGGACCAAGAGTTCTAAGGGGGGGAGAATGTTACGGTCACCCCGAGCGGGTTGCGACCGGGTGACCCGGGGCTCCGGTTTTGGCCTGCGGGTCACGTTTTTCGGCGTTCAGACGGCTCTCGAGCCCTATCCGAGTATCATTTTGGCGAACCCTTCCGTATTTGAGGTCGTGTGGGTCCCCCGGACGTTTCCGCCGAAAATATTTTTCTGGCGCCGGGGGGTTGTCGGGGTCGTCTCGGGACGTACAGCGGGCTCGGTAGCACTCTCGAGATCTCGGTTTGGGAAGCCGTTTGCAGTTTTGGAGTCGTGGAAACCTCCCGGAAGTGGTTGTGGAGTTTAATATTTGGGACGGGACGTTCGGTTCCGGGCGACTCCCGGGGCTCGGGACGGGAATCCCGGGGCTCGGGATGGAAATTTTCTGACGGCTTTGGGGTAAGTTGTGTTATAATTTAAGATGGAATTTATGGGTATTTTTATAGAATTTTGGAGTGACGGAATTTCGGTTGGGGTTGACACGCTCGCACGTCGGGTTTTGGTTCGGGTTCAGCGAGCTCGGTAGGACACTCCGGAATGGTAAATGAACTTTTGAAAAATGTTTTATGAATGTTATAATATTCTGAGGGTTGTGTCCAAGTTTCGTTAATTTTGGAATTCGGTAAATATTTTTGGGCCAAAATATTGGAACTTTCGGAAAAGTTGGGAGTTAATTTGTATTTGGTTGCAAAATAATAATTTTGGAGTATGGGCAGTAGGACTTTCGGCAGATTGGGAAGGGATTGAGGACACTTGGCATTATCTCATTTAAGATGAAAAGAGAAGGAATATTTATGGGATTTATATTTTATGAAAAGCTTATTTCTTCACTTTTCATTTCTTCTCTTCTTCTTCTTCTTCTTCAAGTCTGCTGCCGCCACCATTGTTGAAGCTCAACCTCAAGCTTGAAGCTCTTCATCTTGGCTCAAATTAAAGAGGAATTGGGTCCTTCATGTGGTGAGTTCCTTCCTAGGCTCTCTTTTCATGTTGGAAACATGATTTAGTGGAGAAAAGAGGAGATTTTGCAATTATGGGTTTGTTCTTAGCTACTAGCTTGGATGATTCTATTCCTCCCAATTTTTAGTATGTTGTTCTTGGGTAGTAGGGGAGTGTTAATCAAGTGTTGGATTTTGGAGAACACATCTTGGGTAAAAATCCCTATTTAGGCCGAATTTTTGGAAAATTCTATGTTGATGTGTGTTTGTTATCTTGGTTCATGCTTCAAGTATGTTAATCCTAGCATGATTCTAAGCTTATGTATGGATTCAATTTGATGGAAAACAAGTTGGGTTGGAAACCCCAAATGGCCGATTATGTTTGTTGTTGTTCAATGTTGAATTTGGTTGTTTTGGATGCAATTGGATAGCATTCTTGGTTTAGAAGTGAAATTGGTGATTAGTATGATTAATTGGAAGTTTGAATGGATTGATTTGGAAGTTGGATAAAAATTGGCAAAGGAGCCGAATTATTGGATGATTCTTTTTCTATGTTGGGGTTTGATTTTGGTTGAATTGGATGCTAAGATGGTATTGGGGTTGAATTTAGGAGTGGTTTGAAGTTTGAATCGTTGAATTCGGATAAGAAATGGAAAAGTTGCAAAAATGCGGGATTATCGGAAAATGTCGGGTAATGAAGGGTTTTAAGGTTGGATTTAATCAGTTCTGCTTGTTGGATTGTGTTTGACAATGTATAATTTTGCATTGTCTAGGTTGGTTCTGAATTCTGACGTTTCTGTGGAAATTTTAAATTTTACGGAAATTCTGCCGGATTTTCGGTTTTGGGGTCGGGGATGTAGTTTGGTAGTGTGGTTGGTAAGGTTGCTAATTTAGCTTGAATTGACAGATTCTGAGGTTCGGAAGTTAGAAAAAGAGAGGTTTTCGAGTTTCGGGTCGCGGTGTGGAAGTCATCCAGAATCAGTCTAATACTCTGGAATTGTGAGGTAAGGGTTTGGATCAGCTATTTTTGGTAATATAGGTGTATGTTTAGTTTCACTTTACATTACTGCAAGTATTTCGGTATTATATGCCTAGGGCATATTCGTAGTCTGTAGGTGTATGTGTTGTTGCAATTACATTTTGCAGGTATTTGGAAATTTCGCTTTAAGGTACGTTACGTAATTTGTAGGAGTATGCCTTATGGCATACTGCATGCATTAACCCTACGGCAGTTGTGGGTTCGCTACCCCAGCTGGTGCACCATGCTTCTGTAATAGCTTCGGCTTCTGACTCCCTTAGAGGGAGGCTGTCGTTCTGATTTGTTATAAGGGTTTATGGCGATTTAGTATCGCATATTTTTCGGGATTCTGATCTGTTTTATTACATGCACGATATTCTGTTTTCTGTCGTATATATTCTGTATATTATTATCTTTCTGTTTTGCAGGGTTACATATGCTTATCTTACCCCAAATCCCTTACGGGTCCTTTCGAGGACTCACCCTTTTTGGGTTCTGTTTTTGGGTTTCAGGTAGACCTGGTAAGCAGCCAGTGGGGTAGGTTTCCGCGAGGCTTCCGCCTTGGTTGTGTTGAGCAGCAGTACCTTGCGAGCTGGAATTTTGTCTACTTGGTCTGAATCCCGCGAGGTATTTTTTTTGATTTTTAGGCCTAGGGTTGGAACTGTAGCTTAATGTGCATATTTTATGTTTTGCTGTGATGATTGTATATTTGTATATACTTACATATTCTGTTCTGTGCATGTTCTGAGCGCTTGGCGCTTGCTAGGCACCTTAGGTTCTGTGAACTCTGTATGTATCTATGTTTGGTGCGTAAGCACTCGTCCACGGAGGGCGAGGCTTACTCTGTTGCTGATGCATGAATTGTATGTTTTGATTTTATTTTAGTTATATGTATGAAATTTTTGTTAGGTTGCTTCCACAATCGTTTCGCCTTTCGGGTCCGCTACGCGCGGCAGGTCTCGATGGATCTGCCTTTTCTGTATCATTCCGGCTTCCGCTTCCGACGTCCCGGCGCCCCCGCCTCCACAACCGGGTTCGGGTGGCGTGCGGTGACAACACCGAAACAAACTTGGAGGACATTAGGGGTTAGTGAGCTAAAGCTTAAACATCAAAGTCCCAAAAATGGTTTGAAGGAATGCGATGGACAATCCGCCCTTTCTCTTCACTTCAACCTTACACATAGCTTAAGGTCAATCCCATATAGATACTCATGTTTCTCAAAAGTTGCATGCATATCCATATTAAAGTAAGTACACTCAAGAAGTTCATATTCAAGAGGTTCATCCTTTAAAGAAGAGAAATCATATGCTATGGACTTAGATTCTTTATTCTCTTCGCATTCCAATTCATGCTCTTGAATAGCATACCATTCATCATCACAAGGGTGAATGCAAGTATCATCACATAGATATGGATAATGGTTGAAGTTATTGATGCACATCTCATGGTCAACCGAATCACCATGCTTCAGGCATTCAAGAGGGAATTCAAACATGTCATATTCATCATGGTTGAGAGAATTAATCAACGGGTGAAAACCTAGCCATTTTTGTTGACTATCACTATTTGTAATATTAATTCCTATTTTCAGCCCCTTTTGTAAGTTCTTTGGTTTCTATAAACCATATAACTTCATAAACATGAGTTATATGATTTATGGAAATTAGAGAAAAGGGTTTTCAACCCTTCCCATCCATCCCTTACACCTCTCACCTCACCCACCTTAATCCTAGGAAGCTTGTCCCTAAGCCTCCTCTCTCCTCCCTTCCCTCACCATTTTAGTTAGGCTTAGAGTTCATTTGCAAGGGAGAACTCATTTGTAAAGAACATATTGCTGCCGAAAATATCAAGGCCATTGTTCTTCATTTGTTCTCAAATCTTGCTTCATCAATCCATTAGTGATCGATGCAAGAGGGTCCAATTAAATACCTAGCATTGTTTGATCAAGTAGTCAAAAGGTTCTAGGTTCCATTTCCCTTCCCCCATTGCCGAAATTGTGGCTCCATTTCCTTGGAGTTCTTCCTCACTCAAGCTAGATCAAAGCTCATGATCATGCAACCCTTGTGTGATCATATCAAGTGGTATCAGAGCCAACTTGCTTGAATGAGGTAAATGTGATTTGTGTGATTTTCTTCTAGTTATCCTCTTGAATTCCTTTTCAAAACTTGAAGAAAATTTCGGTTTGTATCTCTTGAGAGAGGCCGAAAATTTGTGAATGGTTCATGTGCCTAGGACAAGCTTGTTTGGTTCATGTGATTAGGGCAAAGTTAATGATTGAATGTGATTGTTGAAGTGTTGTGAAAAAAGAAAAGCATTTTCGGATTTGAAGAAGAAAGAGAAAGTGTTGAAAAGAATATTTGTGAAAAGAAATGCAAAAGTGTTCTTGGTGTTCTTGAGTGTTCTTGATGTTCATGCAAAGTTCATGTGAAGTTCATGTCAAACACATGTGAATAGTAACTTTGATCCAAAAATCTTTTATGAACTTGCACAAAAGGTGTTTGTGATTGTAAAAGAGCCTTTCTATACCACACCTAATTTCTTTCAACCACCAACCAACCTCATTTCTCAAAACCCTAGTTCAAGTAACTAGAGCTTTTGCATTGCTTAATTTCGGATTCTACTAGGGTTTCATTGCACTCTCTTTGTGTGTTTGCATTTGATCTTAATAGAAGGTTGATGACTTGAATTGAGACTTGTGAAGTTCATTGAATCCCAAACACGAGAGAAGAGTGTAAACACTTAGGGAGTGTGAGAGGATTGTGTGCAAATATATATATACTTGTTGTGAATTGCCACGGAGGCAATCTTCTTTGTTGTAGGAATGACTTCACCCGCGGATTCACCATCACCCCTCATCCAACCCAACTTGACCTCTTGGCAGCCCTCCAAAAATTAATACAAGGTTGGATGGGATTGAGCAAAGATTTGAGTATTCGGAAAATCAACAAGCCACCTTGGGAGCCAAGCTAACTAAGCTTGAGGTGGCTCAAGGAAGCAACCATCCTCATCTCGGCACCAAGAGGAAACCGGGACACCTAGGGGCTTTGGTGGCCATACACATACCACCATTGAACCCTCTCCCAAGCAACACCAACAAACTCCCATTTCTCGGTCCACTCAACAAAGAAGGACGGCACCTTTTGTTCATGACATTCCGGATGAACAAGAGGATTATTGTGAGGAAGGGCCGATTAGAGGAGCAAGAAGGAAGGTCTTCCAAGATAGGGCACAAGCAAAAGCCTATCTTGAGAGGGACCTAGAAGAAGAGGAAGAAGCCGAAATTGGCAATGTTCATAGGGGTTTCAACCGAAACCTTGGGGCAAGAGGGCAAGGACAAGACCAACAAGTCCTCAATAATGTCAAGCTTCAAGTGCCTTCATTTTATGGGTCAAGTGACCCGGAAGAGTTCTTCACTTGGCTTGCCAAAACCGAAAGGGTTATAGATGTGATGGGGTACAATGAAGCCACTACCTTGAAGCTTGTTGTAATAGAGTTTCAAGACTATGCCCTCACTTGGTGGGAGCAAGAGCACCATGAGAGGGCTAGGAACCGAGATCTTCCCATCTCTTCTTGGGAGGAATTGAAGAGAGCAATGAGAAGAAGATTTGTACCAAGCTACTACAACCGGGATTGTGCACAAAAGTTACAACATTTGACTCAAGGGAATAGAAGTGTGGAGGACTACCAAAAAGACCTTGAGAGTTCCTTGATGAGGGCAAATGTCAAGGAAGGTCTTGAAGCCAAAATGGCAAGGTTCTTATATGGGTTGAAGGAGGATATTGCCAAGACGGTTGAGCTTTGTGACTACCGGGACTACCAAGACCTAGTTCACAAGGCTATCAAGGTGGAAAAACAAATGAGAAGAGGGGGTTCATACAACTCCTATTATACACCCACACGGAGTTCATGGAGTAAACCTAACCCCTCTCCTAAACCTACCTCAACCAAGCCTAACCAAGCTTCCACCACAAAACCCACACCTCATCCAAGTCAATCCAACCCGCGGCCTCCACCCTACCAAACTTCAACTTCCACCCAACACCCACGGCCAAACACTTATCCCAAGTCCCAAAACCCACCTCAACATACAAGGAGCATCGAATGCTTCAAATGCTTGGGCAAGGGGCATTATGCAAGAGAGTGCCCAAATAAGAGGGTTATGGTGATTCGGCCTAGTGGAGACATTTCAAGTGAGGATGAAGAGGAGGTTCACCTTGAGCTTCCACATGAAGAAGAAGAGGAGGAAGAAGGGGAGTTACCCCTTGAAGGTCACATCTTGGTAACCAAGAGGGTTTTGCAAAGTGTGCCAAGTGTGACCGAGGTTAGCCAAAGAGAAAACCTTTTTCAATCAAGGGCTTTGGTTAAGGGGACTTTGTGTAGTCTCATCATAGATGGAGGAAGTTGTGTCAATGCGGCAAGTGAAGATATGGTCAATGAAATGGGTCTTCCAACACTCCTCATCCGAAGCCATACCAACTTCAATGGGTTGATGATAGATCCCATGTGAAGGTGGTAAAGCAAGTGGAAGTGCCTATCAAAATAGGCAAGTATGAAGATGTGATCAAGTGTGATGTGGTGAGAATGCAAGCAACCCACATCCTCCTTGGAAGACCATGGCAATTTGACAAGGAGGCCATACATTATGGCAAGGCCAACAAGTACACTCTCACCCATCTTGGCCGGCCCTTCACCCTACTTCCTCACCCCCACCCAAGCCCTCCAAGACCAAGTTCATTTGGCCAACAAGGCCGCAAGCAAAAGGAAGGGAAAAGGGAGTGAGAAGAGAGAAACTGATGAGAAGGTTCAAGCAACCTTGAGAGAAGAAAAAGAGAGCGTGCATAAGGGAAGCACTAAGAAAAATGAGAGAAAACAAGAGAGTAACCTTCCAATGGCCAAAGAGAAAGATTTGAAAAGAGCATTGGTTTCAAACAAAACTTGTTTTCTCATGATTCCAAAACAATGCATGCTAACTCTTGATAACATAGCTTCTCTTCCTTTGTATGTGCAGGAAGTCCTCAAGGAGTTTGATGATGTTTTCCATGAGCCTCAAAGCCTTCCCCCATACCGAGGCATTGAACACCAAATCGACCTCCTTCCCGGGGCTCCCTTGCCCAACAAGGCAGCTTACAGAACCAACCCACAAGAATCCAAAGAGATCCAGGCTCAAGTACAAGAGCTACTTGAGAAGGAGTTCATCCGGGAGAGTCTCTCCCCTTGTGCGGTGCCGGTCATTCTTGTCCCAAAGAGTGACGGGACGTGGAGAATGTGCATGGACTGTCGACCCATAAATACAATCATCAGAAAGTATCGCCACCCTATACCTCGTTTGGATGACATGTTAGATGAACTGAATGGTGCATGTGTGTTTTCTAAGATAGATCTTAGGAGTGGATACCACCAAATAAGAATGAAACAAGGAGATGAATGGAAAACTGCTTTTAAGACTAAAATTGGATTGTATGAATGGAATGTCATGCCATTTGGTCTATCTAATGCTCCTAGTACTTTCATGCGCCTAATGAACCATGTCTTGAGAAAATTGATAGGTAGATTTGTGGTTGTGTACTTTGATGACATATTAGTATACTCCAAGAATCATGTTGATCATGTTGAGCATCTGAGGCAAGTCCTTGATACACTTAGGTTAGAGAAGTTGTATGCTAAATATGAAAAGTGTGTCTTTGCTTCGGATGAAGTTAATTTTCTTGGGTATGTTGTTGGGAAAGATGGAGTGAAGGTGGATGAGAGTAAGGTGAGTGCAATTAGAGATTGGCCTACTCCTAGTTCTTTAACTGAAGTGAGATCCTTTTTAGGGCTTGCTAGTTTCTATAGGAGATTTGTTAGAGACTTTTCAACCATAGCCGCCCCTTTGCATGAATTGGCTAAAAAGAATGTAGTCTTTGAATGGGGTGAATCACAAGAAAAGTCTTTTAATGAATTGAAGTCTAGGTTAACCAATGCACCCTTGCTTGCTCTTCCAAATTTTGATAAAGTGTTTGAGGTTGAGTGTGATGCAAGTGGGATAGGCATTGGTGCGGTTTGCATCAAGAAGGCCGTCCCATTGCATTTTTCAGTGAAAAGCTAGGTGGAGCTACTTTGAATTACTCTACCTATGACAAAGAGCTATATGCTCTTGTAAGATCATTGAGGGTATGGAGTCATTATTTGCTACCTAGGGAGTTTGTGATCCACACAGATCATTTGTCCTTGAAGTATCTTCAAGGGCAAGGTAACTTGAGCAAGAGGCATGTGAGATGGGTAGAATTCATAGAATCTTTCTCCTATGTTATTAAATACAAGAAGGGCAAAGAAAATGTAGTTGCCGATGCACTTTCTAGGAGATATGCTATACTCATGACTCTTGACACCAAAGTTGTTGGATTTGAATGTTTGAAAAGCATGTATGCGCATGATTTAGACTTTGGTGAAATTTTTGTTGATTGTGCTAAAGAAGGCCGAAATGGCTTCTATGTATTTGACGGTTTCTTGTTCAAGTATAAGAGGTTGTGTGTGCCAAGGAGCTCAATGCGGGAGGTCATCCTCATGGAGGCGCATGGTGGAGGACTCATGGGGCACTTTGGTGTCCAAAAGACACTTGAGGCCGCCAAGGAGAATTTCTATTGGCCGGGCATGAAGAAAGACGTTGCTAAGCTTTGTGCCAAGTGTGTGACATGCCACCGCGCCAAGGCTACTCTACAACCGAAAGGGAAGTACACCCCTCTCCCTACTCCTTCCATTCCTTGGGTTGATATTAGTATGGATTTTATCAGTGGCTTGCCTAGAACTTCTAAGGGTCATGATGCAATTTTTGTGGTAGTGGATAGGTTTTCTAAGATGGCACATTTTATTCCATGTCACAAAACTGATGATGCATCTCATGTGGCCGAATTGTTTTTCAAGGATATTGTGAAGCATCATGGCTTGCCTAGATCTATTGTGAGTGATAGGGACTCAAGGTTCCTTAGTCACTTTTGGAGGACTCTTTGGAATCGGTTGGGAACGAGCTTGATGTATTCTACATCAAGCCATCCTCAAACCGATGGCCAAACGGAAGTGACTAATCGGACCTTGACAACAATCTTGAGAACCCTCCTTAGGAGTAATTTGAAAGAGTGGGAGAGATGCTTGCCTCATGTAGAATTTGCATATAACCGAGCATTCCATTCATCTACATCCCATAGTCCATTTGAGGTTGTATATGGGTTCAATCCTTTAGCTCCTTTGGACATGATTGCATTGGAACATGTTGAACAACTTGATGTAGATGGTAAAAGAAAGGCCCAACAAATGAGAGACTTGCATGCTAAGGTTCACAAACAGTTAGAGAAAATCAATGAATCTTATGCTAGGAGGGTCAATAAGGGTAGGAAGTTTCGGTCATTTGAGGAAGGGGATTGGGTGTGGTTGCACCTAAGGAAAGAAAGGTTTCCCCAAGCTCGAAAGAGCAAGTTGTCACCTAGAGGGGATGGGCCTTTTAGGATTGCAAGAAAAATTAATGACAATGCATACATGCTTGAGTTACCTAGTGATGGCTCATACAATGTGCATGCTACTTTTAATATTTGTGATCTTATTCCTTATGAAGGTGAACTTGAAGAGATGAATCCGAGGTCGGATTCCTTCCAAGTGGGAGGGAATGATGTGGACATCGACCAAGTGATCCCCGAGCCTCCAAAAGAAGTGCCAAATCCTTTCCAAGGACTCGGAGGTCCCATGACAAGGGCTCGAACCAAGAAGCTACAAGAGAAGCTCCAAGCATTCATGAGGATTGTGGCTTAAGGAGAGGAGCGGGAGGAAGACCAAGCACGGGTCAACAAGCTACGAGCCTTGGGTGTTCGAATGGAAAAGCACCCCAACACCTTGGAAAGCATCAACCTTACAACTCTTTCGGGTGACGTTCCAAGCGACCCCTTTCACCATCCAGGCGGTCGCCTGAACCCCAGCATCCGTGATAGGCAGGTAGTTGGGCGAGGACCAGGCGAACCAGCCCCTGGATCAGGCGATCGCCCAGCCCAGGATGGTTTGTCAACCGTGAAGGGCAAGTGACCAGGCGAGAACCAGCGACCAAAACCCTGGCTCAGGCGATCGCCGGCTCCTCGAGATGCCTTCCTCGACCAGGCGAGAACCAGGCGGCCAAAACCCTGGATCAGGCGATCGCCTGGCTCTCCGGAAATCAGCTTCCCTCCACTTTTGAAACCTAGCCATTTTTGTTGACTATCACTATTTGTAATTTTAATTCCTATTTTCAGCCCCTTTTTGTAAGTTCTTTGGTTTCTATAAACCATATAACTTCATAAACATGAGTTATATGATTTATGGAAATTAGAGAAAAGGGTTTTCAACCCTTCCCATCCATCCCTTACACCTCTCACCTCACCCACCTTAATCCTAGGAAGCTTGTCCCTAAGCCTCCTCTCTCCTCCCTTCCCTCACCATTTTAGTTAGGCTTAGAGTTCATTTGCAAGGGAGAACTCATTTGTAAAGAACATATTGCTGCCGAAAATATCAAGGCCATTGTTCTTCATTTGTTCTCAAATCTTGCTTCATCAATCCATTAGTGATCCATGCAAGAGGGTCCAATTAAATACCTAGCATTGTTTGATCAAGTAGTCAAAAGGTTCTAGGTTCCATTTCCCTTCCCCCATTGCCGAAATTGTGGCTCCATTTCCTTGGAGTTCTTCCTCACTCAAGCTAGATCAAAGCTCATGATCATGCAACCCTTGTGTGATCATATCAATCACTATGCACATGTTCAACCAAATCATTATTCCCAATGCATTCAAGAGGGGTCCATATATGTAATCAAGCAATGGATGTGATGCATGCTCCTTTTCGGATAAAGTGTCACATTCATGCTTATTCGCATCATCACTAAAAGAAAAGGATGGGTTACCTCTCCCCAAGTTAGGGAAGGGAGGATCCTCCTCCAAAACCGAGACTCTTTCTTCTTCTTCAAGGCATTGCACATCCGTGTCCTTTTCTTCTTCGAATTCTTGCACAAATAAAGTAGAACAACAAGATTTAGAAGATGAAATGGTTAGTTCTTCTTGGATTTCGGTTGAAGGCCCGGGTGCAACATTATTTTCACTCAATTGGCTTTGGAGAGCTCTTTCCTTTCTTCTCTCTATTTTTCTTTTTATCTCTATGATATTCTTAAAACTCATTCTTAAGAGTATCAATTATTTGAGAGAGATCTTCTTTGGATTTTGGTGAGGGCTTTGGTTTGGGTTGTGAGTTCTCCAAGTCCGAATGGGGCTTCATTGTATCCAATGCCATAAGTCATCTTCAAGTTTGAGCCTCCCTTTCAATGGATGAAACCCAATGAAATGTAGGTTTTCTTCCTCCATTTGGCACACCTACACACTTAGACAATAAAATTAGTACCACTCATTTCCTCACGTGTTTAGGTTGGCCTCTCGGTTTCATTCTCGCCTTCTTCTCCACACAAGGTTTTCACAAGTTCTCTCACACTCCCTAAGTGTTTACACTCGTCTCTCGTGTTTGGATCTCAATGAACTTCACAAGTCTCAATTCTAGTCACCAATCTTCTATTAAGATCAAATGCAAACACACAAGGAGAGTTCAATGAAAACTTAGCAAATTTCGAAAATTAGCAATGAAAAGTTCTAGTTACTTGAACTAGGGTTTTGAGAAATGAGGTTGGTTGGTGGTTGAAAGAAATTAGGTGTGAAGTAGAAAGGCTCTTTTATAACCACAAACACCCTTTGTGCAAGTTCATAAAATATTTTGGATCAAAGTTACTATTCACATGTGTTTGACATGAACTTCATATGAACTTTGCAAGAACACCAAGAACACTCAAGAACACCAAGAACACTTTTGCATTTCTTTTCAATAAATACTCTTTTCAACACTTTCTCTCTCTTTAAATCCGAAAATTCTTTTTCTTTTTCACAACACTTCAACAATCACATTCAATCATCAACTTTACCCTAATCACATGAACCACACAAACTTGCCCTAGGCACATGAACCATTCACAAATTTTCGGCCTCTCTCAAGAGATACAAACCGAAATTTTCTTCAAGTTTTGAAAAGGAATTCAAGAGGATAACTTGAAGAAAATCATGCAAAACAACATTTACCTCATTCAAGTAAGTTGGCTCTGGTACCACACAAGGGAGTGTATGATCAAGAGCTTGATCTAGCTTGAGTGAGGAAGAACTCCAAGGAAATGGAGCTTGAATTACAACCAAGGGATGATGAGAATGGAACCTAGAACCTTTTGACTACTTGATCAAACAATGCTAGGTATTTAATTGGACCCTCTTGCATGGATCACTAATGGATTGATGAAGCAAGAATTTGAGAACAAATGAAGAACAAATGGCCTTGTATTTTCGGCAACAATGTTCTTTACAATATGAGTTCTAGGTTGGAAATGAGCTTGCATCCTAGCTTAAATGGTAATGGGAAGGGAGGAGAGAGATGGCTTGGAGACAAGCCTACTAAGATTAAGGTGGGTGAGGTGAGGGGTGTGAGAGATGGATGGGAGGGGTTGACTCCCTTTCTTTAATTTCCATAAAACATATATCTCATACTTATGAAATTATATGTTTTATGGAACTTAAAGAATTACAATTGGGCTGAAAATAGGTTGAAAATTACAAATATTGGAAAGTCAACAAAAATGGCTAGGTTTCAAAAAGTGGAGGGAAAGCTGTTTTCGGAGAGCCAGGCGACCGCCTGATCCAGGGATTGGGTCGCCTGGATCTCGCCTGGTCCCCTGCCCATCACTGTAGACAAGCCAGGCGACCGCCTGGCTGGAGAAAGGGGTCGCCTGGTTCTCTCGCCTGGACCGGGCGACCGCCTGACTTCAAGTTTGGGTCGCCTGGTTCTGTCGCCTGGTTCTCGGATCTTCACTGTTTTCTGAATATCTTGAGCTCCGGAACTCCGATTGAGGTGATTCAAAAGCCATTTTTCTCCTCTTGAAAAGAGCTTCAATAGGAGGTCCATTGCTCCAGCTTTGGATGATTACAGATCCACATCATTTGGTTTGGTCTTGGCCATGCTCACATCGCGGACTTGCCAATCCAGGAGATCCTCAGGCGGCCTAAACATTCAGGGCGCCTCGCCAAATGGTGTATTGAGCTGGGTGGCTTCAATATCAACTATGAATCCAGGAAGGCAATTAAGGGTCAAGCCCTCGCCGACTTCATTGCGGAATTCTCGGATGCAGACACTATCCCGGCCCTTGAGCAGGATCTCGCACCACAGCCCATTCCCCCAGAATGGGACATGTTTGTGGATGGCTCATCCAAACTCGGATCCCCGCAGGGGCGTATATCTACGAGGACCATTAGGTATGGAAGCTTCCCTACGCGTCTCTTTTCAATTTCAAGTAACTAACAATGTTGCAGAATATGAGGCCCTCATCGCGGGGCTCAAGCTCGCCATAAGAGCAGGCATTCGCCGCCTCCATGTCCATAGCGCTGACAATTGGTGATCCACTAGGTCCAAGGGTGCGCCGAATGCAAAGACGCCACCCTGATAAAGTACCTTAAGTTGGTGAACGCCTTGCGGACCAACTTTGAAGAGGCCATCTTCATCCATGTTCCTCGTTCTGAGAATACTAGAGCAGACATGCTGTCCAAGGGAAAGACTCCCTCCACCTTGGCTACCCTCGCCAACCCTTCCATTGCGGAAGGTATCGATATTGCCTCACTGGCAACACAAAATCCAGTTGCAGACTGGAGAGACCCCATTATCGCTGAGCTAAAGGCCAGCATCAAGGACCCCAAGCTCGCAAGCGGGCCATCCGCTTTGTTCTCATTGATGAACAATTGTGGCATCGCGGATTCTCAGCACCCCTCCACCGATGCCTCAGCACCCTTAAGGGACACTCAGTCTTGGACACTCTCCACCAAGGCAACTGTGGCGCACACATAGCTGCGGGTATTACTGGCCCACCCTGAAAAGGGACGCCCACAAAGCCCACAAAGCCCTTCGCCAAGGGTATTACTGGCCCACCCTGAAAAGGGACGCCGCCGCACTGGTCAAAACATGCCACCAGTGCCAGATCAACTCTCGCATCCAGCGACTGCCATCTACGGAATCTCCAGCACTGACAAACCCAGTGCCCTTCGCCCTGTGGGGCCTTGACCTCATTGGTCCAATGCCGACCGCTCCAGGTCAGTACCGCTTCTATGTGGTTGCAGTTGATTATTTTTCTAAATTGGTCGAAGTAGAACCCCTGGAATCCATCACCTCCGCCAAGATCATCAAGTTTCTCTGGAAGAATCTTGTCTGCCGGTACGGTAGCCCCCGCGCTATTATTACTGATAATGGCACTCAGTTTGCCAGCCACAGCGTCCAATAATGGGCACAGGACAACAATGTCCGCATACTTTTCGCCCCAGTGGCGCACCCCCAGTCTAATGGCCAAGTTGAGGTCACTAACCGCACCCTCAAGTAGGGCCTCAAGAAGCGCCTTGAGGGGGCCAAATGTCGCTGGGTAGACAAACTCCCAAGCGTCTTGTGGGACTACTACACCACAACGCGCACCCCAACAGGCGAGACACCTTTCTCCCTGGTTTATGGAGCAGACGCGCTTCTACCTATTGAGGCAGATCTTCCCACGATCCGTATGATCAACTTCAACGATGAAGCCAACTCTTAAGGGCTTCGCGCCAAGCTCGACTTACTTGAAGAATTACAAGAAGGCGCTCGCCTTCGCATGTCCGCCCTCAAACAGAGGCTCAGGCTTCATCATAATGCCAGGGTGAGACCCAACGCGCTACAACAAGGGGGCCTTGCCTTGCTCAAGTCTGCCCGCACTGCTCGCGACCCCAAACAGGCGGACCTTATATTGTCACAAACAAGTCCGCCCAGGAGTCTATGAACTGCAAGACCATGATGGTCGTCTTCTTCCCCGCAACTTTCATGCGGATGACTTACGCCCATATTACGTGTAAGTCCTCAGTCTTATTTTTTCAAAAGAATAAAATACAACTGTATTTCCTCCTCTCTTACTACATCACACGGCAACACAATTGCCCTCTCAAATCGCCATTTGCACCCAACCGGTCAGACTGGCCACTTGTCCAAATCGCGACATCCGACCTTGTCAGGTCCTACTCGCGCACCCACACAAAGGGAAGCTCCCTGCGGTCGCGCCAATGGTAGTTGCGTGTCTCATCCCCAACTGACCTTCAACTCGCCCCGCTCCAAGGGTAATCCACTTGCGATGCAGAAGGGTAATCCCCTTTTGGCTCCTTCAGGGAGGTCCCTGTGTAAGTCGCCCTCGCGGGCATCACCGGACCTTCCGCGCGGACTCCTCTACACAGGTAGTGGCGGTCTCATCCCCAACTGACCTTCAACTCACCCCGCTCCAAGGGTAACCCTCTTGCGATGCGGAAGGGTAACCCCCTTTTGGCTCCTTCAGGGAGGTCCTTGTGTAAGTCGCCCTCGCGCGCCTCACCGGACCTTCCGCACGGGCTCCTCAACATAGTTGCGGGTCTCATCCCACAGAACTCCAGCTGGCCCTTCACTTGTCTCAACAAGTGCTCCACTGCCTTCGCCATCACGTGAATACAATCTCAAGGTAAACTGAGCTTTACTTCTCTTATCATACAGCTTGCGGGCACCTTGCAGGTATCCTCTACTTGGTGCACTGTACACTACCCAAGGCTATGTGTGAGCCGCCTTCGCGAACCCCAGCAGACCTTCCACATGGAGAAATCTCATCCATGGTCTTCAAAGGCATCGCCTCTGCGAACCCTAAATGGGTCCTCAACTTGTCTCAACAAGTGGTCTCTGCCTCAACTTGTCTCAACAAGTGAACCCACAGATTGTCTGGAAAGATATTTGTGGCTGCGCGGTTGCGGATCTCAAGTGCATCGCCACTACGAACTCAAGCTGAAACTCCAGCTTCTCGACAAGTGATCTCTGTGGCTTCGCCATTGCGAATCCCGGAAGAGCCCTCGCCACAAACGGGACTTAGCCTACGGTTGCTAACCTAACTAGCGTACCTTACACTGCTATCACAAAGCAAAAGCGAGGCTACAAAACAATGAAGGTAAAATGAAATTTTACTTCATTTACTACTATCAAAATTATGCATGAGTGCAGGTGTCCTTTGTACACAAAAGAGGGGGGGTCATCCACAAGTTGGAGCCTCTGCCCTAGTCCAGCATGTCATACCATGCTTCTCCCATCTTCTTCCCTGCTCCCCGGTTGAGCAGGGGCCTCTACTGCTGGATTGCTGGTGTTCGCAGCATCCAGAATCCCAAGACTTAGCTCTGGGAACGCTTGCTCCACTTGGAAGCGACATCGCAGCCAGCCCTCCTCATAGGCCTGCGCCCCTGCTTCGCCTTGAGCTTGGATTTCACCAAGCTTCTCCATCAATCGAGGCATCCTCTGTGGGATGGACACCTTGATGGAAGAGGACTCAGGGTCCTCACCCGCAAAAGGAAGAAGGGCTAGAGCCTTCTCCATCTCCCGCACTGAGGCCACCGCATTCTGGAAAGCAGTGGACACCTCAACTTGTGCCTTGACGGCATCCTCAGCAGCAAGTCTGCTCTCTGCTGCTTTCCCCTCTGCCAACTGGGCCTGGGCGATGGCCTGGCGCTTCACCTCCTCAGCTGCGGCCTCTGCCAACTCAAGTTTGGCCTTCACCTCCGCAAGGGCAGCTTTTGTTTCAGCCTCCAAAGAGAGGAATGACTCCTTCATGACAGTAGCCTCAATTTGTTTGGCTCCCAACTCTGCTTCTTGTTGAAGGAAACGGTGCTGGAATGCATCAATCAGACGGGCCTGCTCCCACCGGCGCAGCCTGCAAGCGGTCTGCTCCTTGTTAAGGAAGTTGCACCAAGTCTCCAGTTGGGCCACTCGCTTGGCCTGCTCCTCTTCCCTTCCTTGGGAAGCATCCAGCAACTTCCTGAGAAATGCTATCTCAGCAATCTGGGCGTCGTCCCGCCTATTGGCATACTTAAGAAAGTCCTGCCATTGCTCCATGGTGGCGTACCCTTGGACAGCAGCGTGCATCCAAGTTTGTAAGCAAACACCAGAAGTTGTCTTACCCGCAGATTCTGCTTAGCTGACTCCTTCATGAGTTCAGCAGGAGACTCTGTCACGGCCACCCCGCCCGGTTGCGGAGGCGGAGCCGGCCGCGACGTCGGGAACAGGAATTACGGCGGAAAACGCGGCAGCGGAGCATCAAGCTCGAGTCACAGAATCGTTGAGTAACAACTAGCAACCTATAACTCATACAAGGCAAGCATGCTTAACAATCTTACTTCTACCACACATGCAGTTCATGGTTTATCCAACATCTATCATTGCCACAAACACAAAATCACCAGCACCACAATTAAACAAAGATTACCAATATAGGCAAGTCGGCTCCGCCTCGACTTAAGACAATGTAAGGAATATATCTCAAGTTGTAAACATTTACAACTACATGATCTGAACTATATGCATGCGATTCTGACTCTGAGCCAGGTAATCAAAATCCCATAAATACCTAGCGCGAATGCAGGCGACCTCCGCACGTGGTACCGCTGCCGCAACCCAACCTCAAAATGAAGGAAGCACCGCGAACCTCTACTCCGCCGGTTGCTTGTCGACGGCCTGAAAGTGGTAAATGATAAAAGGGTGAGTCCTCGAAAGGACCCAGTAAGGGCTTAAGGTAAAAGTGCGGTTTGCCCACGTGGCAACCATCTCGAACTCGCAAAACAGAATAACACAAAGATATACATATACATACGAACATAAAGCATATAGTGAATCATAAACCATCGCATGCGGTCCAACCGCCGTAACGACTACATGCACACCTCAACAGAGGTCAATATACAGATCGTAATGCAATGATAGCACGGTACCGGCCGGGGTCGCGATCCCCAAACCGCCGTAGGTCACGTAACAAGTATCGGCACTCCGGTGCGGATACGTAATGTAACCAAGGAGTACCCGTGGTCTCTCCAACCATACGGGTCTCGCCACGTAATCGTAACATATAAATGAAACATACAAATACAGCAGAGATATCATACCTGATAACATATATGGAGCAGAACAAACATACATTTTACCAAATTAAGCCCTTACCTCAGAAGCGCTGCCCCGCAGCCCAAAACTCGTGAAAATCCCGACTCCCGACCCGAAATGCACAACTTGGCTCCTACGGGTCCGCGCTACTCCACCAACGCAGAATCAAGTCAGACAACCATAGTTGGATCGTAACACATCCAAACAAACCCCGTAAAACAATTTCCGCACAAACCCGCACTTTCCGGAAATTTCACGTAAAGCTCGGTTTACGAACCGAGCTAGAACCTTGTTATTCCAACTCCCACAAACGTATTCCAACCCTTAAACCCGCATTCCGCATACACTTTTCCCGGTAAACCCGTATAAAACTAACTTTCTCATTTCTAACCCGAAAATGGTATTTCAAACGCCATAACACACCTACTTCATCCACAATACCAATTTAGCATCCAATTCAATCAACACACACCACCAACATAGAAAAAGAATCACTTCAACAATTTGATCCTTAACCAATTTTTCACCACACTTCCAATTCAAACCGTTCAAGCTTCCAATTAATCCCACTAATCACCAATTTCACTTCCTAACCAAACTTACTAACCAAATGCATCAAAACAACAAAACCCCAATTTTGAATAATTCGGCCTTAATGGGGATTTCTCACCCAACCTCCATTTCAATCCAAACAAAGTTCCATTAGCACTCTTTAATCACCAATTGCAATTATTAAGCAAGATTACTAACCAATTTCACCTAAATAATCAAAACTACTTCACTAACAATTCGGCCAAAGAGGGCTTTTCCCCTCAACTTGTTTTCCATCAAATTAAAACCATAGATAGTCTTAGAATCATGCTAGGAACAACATACTTGAAGCATGATTCAAGAAGACAAACACACACAATTTTGGAAAAATCACCAACAATTCGGCCTCCCTAGGGTTCCCTCTTCCATGGAGTTTTTCCAACAACCAACCATGGATTCCTACTCCCCTCAAGCCCAAGAACAACATACTAAAAGATGGGAGGGAGAGGATCACTCTAGCAAGTAGTGAAGAACAAACCCCTTAACTTGAAAGTCTCTCTTTATCCACCTTAATCATGATTCCAACTACAAAAGAGAAGAAAGATGGAAGCTTACCAATCTTTGGAACCCAAAACCTTGAAGTTTTCAGCAAGAAATGATGAAGCACTTGGAGCTTGGGAAGGAGGTTTAATGGCGGCAGAGAAAGGAAGAAGAAGAGAAGAAAAGAAATGGGATTTTTAAGTGAATTAAAAAGGATTTTTGGCCTTTTATACTTCTTTCTTTTTCAAGTTAAATGATAAATGGACAAGTGTCCCAAATCCTCCCCACTTGCTGCCGAAAATCTGCTGCTGTGCCCATGCTGATTACTTTTTTTTATTTTTGTGGCCAGTTACTAATTAACTCCCAATTTTTCCGAAAGTTCCAATTCTTTTTGCCCAAAAATAATTACCGAATTCCAAAATTAACGAAACTCGGACACAATCTTCAGAATATTATAACATTCACAGAACATTTTTCAGAAATTCATTTACCTTTCTGGAGTGTCCTACCGAGCTCGCTGAACCCGAACCAAAACCCGACAAGCAAGCGTGTCAATCTGAACCGAAATTCCGTCACTCCAAAATTCTATAAAAATACCCATAAATTCCATATTAAATTAAAACACAACTTACCCCAAAGCCGTCAGAAAATTTCCATCCCGAACCCCGGGATTCCCGCCCCGAGCCCCGGAGTCGCCTGAACCGAACGTCCCACCCCAAATATTAAACTCCACAACCACCTCCGGGACGTCACCACGACTCCAAAACTACAAACGGCTTCCCAAACTGAGATCTCGAGAGTGCTACCGAGCCCGCTGTACGTCCCGAGGCGACCCCGACAACCCCCCGGCGCCAAAAAAAATATTTTCGGCGGAAACGTCCGGGGGACCCACACGACCTCAAATACGGAGGGGTTCGCCAAAATGATACTCGGATAGGGCTCGGGAGCCGCCTGAACGCCGAAAAAACGTGACCCGCAGGCTAAAACCGGAGCCCCGGGTCACCCGGTCGCAACCCGCTCGGGGTGACCGTAACAGACTCCAGGCTTCGCCCCAGCACCTCCCTGTCATAAGGGGTGCGCAGCCCCTCCAAGCATGATAAGAGGGTCTCCTCTTGATGTGGACATCAGCCCATTTTTGTGATAAGGGGTAATCATTCATCCAGAGGGTCTAAAGGACCCTTGGCGAAGGCACGGACAAAGAAGAAGCGGCATTCTAGGCACCGGCGAAGCCCCAAGGCAAAGCCGCGCTCGCAAGGATCTTGGCGAACCCATGTCCCATTGGCGAACCCTTGGCCTTTGGCGAGGCCAAACCCCATTGGCGAACCCATGGTCCTTGGCGAACCCATGATCCTTGGCGAACCCATGGCCATTGGCGAAGACCCTGTGCCACACTTTCAGATGCCAGCGAAGCCCCAGGTGTTCGCCAAGCAGAAGAGGCCTCCATACGCAAGTCAGGCAAACCCTTCAACTCGAGCAGAGGCCCTCTTTCTCGCCAACTACAATTCCTGGGAAATGGACGCCGCCAGAAAGGTGTAGCCTACAATGTCACATCATCTGCCACCTCTCAGTTCGCCCACCCTAAATCAGGGAAGTTGGTTCCCTTGTCAAGTCACTCATTATTTCTCTTTACCATTCTCCTTCTATATAAGGAGCTTGTAACCATTGTAAACTCTAGAACTCATATATTGTAAGAACACATATCCGCCGTGAATCGGCCATATTGTTCTTATTGGGTCTCAAATCTTGCTCCACCAATCCATTAGTGATCCATTGCAAGAGGATCCAATATAATACCTAACATTGTTTGATCTCGTAGTCAAAAGGTTCTAGGTCCCATTTTCCTTTCCCAGGCATTTTCAAGGGCATTGCCTCACCTCGTAGTGAGGAGGTTCCCTTGGCCGACTTTGTTATTTCCTTATTCTTCCTCTGTTCTTCGTTTCCACTCTACTGGAAATCGCCTCCATCGAGCTAGATCCGAGCTCGTGATCATACACCCCCGGTGTGATCACATCAGTTGGTTTCAGAGCCAAAGCGCTTGCTGGAGGTACCGTATCAGTTGTTTGTTTTCTTCAAGTAAAACCATTGCCTTCTTTCTTACACTTGAAGAAAAACATTTTTGTTGTTGTTCATGAGAAAACCGAATTGTGTTTGTGTTTGGTTCATGTGATTAGTGCAAGTTCATCTTTGAATGTTGATTGTTGAAGTGGTGTAAAGAAAGAAACATTTTTGGATTAGAAGTTGAAAAGAGAAGAAAGTTGTTGTGATTGTGTACACAAAAAGAACATTTGAAGAAAAAAAAAAGTTTAAGAGTGTTCTTGAGTGTTCATATCAAAACACATGCGAAAAGTGACTTGATTCGAAAATATTTTATGAACTTGAACAAAAGTGTTTGTGTTTATAAAAGAGCCTTTTCTATATCACTTCCGATTTCTTCCAACCACCAACCAACCTCAAAACCCTAGTTCAAGTAACTAGAGCTTTGTGCGTTACATATTTCAGACTTTGCTAAGATTTCGTTGGATACTCCTTCTGTGTTTGCGTTTGATCTTAATAGAAGATTGGTGGTAAGTTTTGAGATTAGTGAGAACTTTTGTGTTCTAAATACGAGAGAAGAGTGTAAACACTAAGGGAGTGTGGTGAGGTTTCACAATACTGTCTACATGTGCAGAACTTGAGCCCCATGGAATAATTGGAAGAGGAATACTACCCGGAGTCGGATCCTTGTTACCAAGAGTCTGACTACTGGGCGGAGGAAACCCTCGACCATGCATACCAAGGGAACTATTCAGAGTACCCCATCGACCGAGAAACCTGGCCCGAACCGACCCTATACTCCGAGTTTGACCATTCCTACCTTGTTGCTCATAACCCTGACTATACTACTGAAGACCCTACAACAGACCCTTTCTACCCTGCTGACCATGAATATTACTCGGGTTCAGATCCTGAACAGTTAGTGGCAAACCCCTGCTATCGCCAAGATCATCGCTACCCCCAAACTCAAAACATGAAGCCTTCGTATGTGTCTCCGAACCAAGCCCCAAGCCCAGAAGGACTTACTCCCCACACTCACATTACTTCCCTACTCCATCATGTTCCAGCCGTACCACACCCATCTGTGAAATCCCACCCATTCGCAGGCCTCAGCCCTCCTGCCGAAATCCCACGAGGGTCCGCTAACCCCTAATGCCTCTTCAAGTTTGTTGTGGTGTCTTAAGATTTGTAGGGACAATTTCCTTATGAATCCGAGGATGGATTCTTCTGAAGAGGGAGGGTATGATGTGGACATCAGCCCCATTTTTGTGATAAGGGGTAATCATTCCTCCAGAGGGTCTAAAGGACCCTTGGCGAAGGCATGGACGAAGAAGAAGCGGCATTCTAGGCACCGGCGAAGCCCCAAGGCAAAGCCGCGCTCGCAAGGATCTTGGCAAACCCATGTCCCATTGGCGAACCCTTGGCCTTTGGCGAGGCCAAGCCCCATTGGCGAACCCATGGTCCTTGGCGAACCCATGGCCATTGGCGAAGACCCTGTGCCACACTTTCAGATGCCAGCGAAGCCCCAGGTGTTCGCCAAGCAGAAGAGGCCTCCATACGCAAGTCAGGCAAACCCTTCAACTTGAGCAGAGGCCCTCTTTCTCCCATTTCCCGCCAACTACAATTCCTGGGGAAATGGACGCCGCCAGAGCAGGTAGCCTACAATGTCACATCATCTGCCACCTCTCAGTTCGCCCACCCTAAATTAGGGAAGTTGGTTCCCTTGTCAAGTCACTCATTATTTCTCTTTACCATTCTCCTTCTATATAAGGAGCTTGTAACCATTGTAAACCCTATAACTCATATATTGTAAGAACACATATCCGCCGCGAATCGGCCATATTGTTCTTCTTGGGTCTCAAATCTTGCTCCACCAATCCATTAGTGATCCATTGCAGGAGGATCCAATATAATACCTAGCATTGTTCGATCTCGTAGTCAAAAGGTTCTAGGTCCCATTTTCCTTTCCCAGGCATTTTCAAGGGCATTGCCTCACCTCGTAGTGAGGAGGTTCCCTTGGCCGACTTTGTTTTTTCCTTGTTCTTCCTCTGTTCTTCGTTTCCACTCTACTGGAAACCGCCTCCATCGAGCAAGATCCGAGCTCGTGATCATACACCCCCAGTGTGATCACATCACCTCCCCTCCCAACAACAATGAGTTGTCATTATTGAGGAAGAAGACCGGATCCCACGCATCGCGCAACAGCTTCCCCTCTTCTTTGTACACTTTGGCCCTGAGGTCTTGCCTCGTGACCCTCACCGTAACTGGGGGGCTGTCTTAGTAGCGACGCGCCTTCGCTCCAAATAATGGGGCCACACCCCAGTCTCCTCAAGGACCTCGGTCATGGTCCCCAGGTCCGCGTAGGCCTCGCGAGGGCCGTTCTCTTGCCCTGAAGGCCCCGCACCTGCAGCAGTTAAAGGTATCAGTACAACTGAGAAAGCTGAAACACAATCTCAAAACAAGTGAAGCACACTCTCAAGTCAAGTGACTTACCAGCGGAAGGTTGCACCCATCCACTAACCTCTGGCTGTCTGTTGGAAGGTTGGGCTGCTTCCCAACCACTTGTCCTCACAGAGGACCGCGCTACCAGTGCCCACTCCTCTAGGGCCTCGCTATCAGAAGAGGAGGAAGTCTCCCGAATTCTCAAAACCCCCTTCCCCTTCACCGCAAGGGCCTCCTCCCTTGAAGGAGTCACTGCAGGTGTCTCTTACCCTGAAGAGATCGCCACAGGGACCTCCTCCCCTGCAGTAACGACCTCCATCTCCTCCCCCACAGGGGTGATCACCACCTCCTCCTCCACAGGAGTGACCCTCACCTCCTCAAGAATGACCACTGCCTCCTGCTAATTGCTTTAGCAGCTTGTTGGCCCCTCTGTCTCATGAACAGCAGGACTTCCCCTGCAGACATCTTGCCTCTTTTGGGGGCGTGTTTCCCTTGGCAGCAATTTCTGCTGTGACCACGTGCCCGGGCAAGTCTTCGCCCTGACCTGGAGAAGGGCTCGCAAAAAGACCAGACACGAAGCCCTCAAGGACGGCAGCATCCTCAAGGGGGACTGGCTACACCACTGATATTGGCACAACCTCTATGGGAGCAGCTGTGTCCGCTCGCACTCCCTCTAAGCCCTCTACAATGGGCGTGGCCTCTTCAACAGTGGAGGGGACCTCCACTTCCACTCCCCTGGCCTCCTCAGCAGGCTCTTCGGCCTCCTCTACAATTGCGGGGACCTCTTCCCCAGCAGGCCCCACAGCCTCTTCAGTGGGAGGGGCTGCTGCAGATCCCTCTGCCTCTGCAGGCCCCTTGGCCTCTTCAACAGCAGCGGGGGCACTCCCCTCTCCAGGCTGCACTCCGCCAGCAGCCACTATCCTCTTCTTCTCTTTTTGGGGGGACACCAGTGGCTTGGTACCAGCCCTCTTCTTCTGCTTAGGGACAATGCGTCCCAACGCCTTGACAGCCCCAGTAGGGGCATCCATCCCAAATGCACAGGCCAGGTGCACCTGTTGGGCAACGCACATGGACGTTGTCTTGCCCCTGCCTTCGCCAGACTCCATGGGGGCATCTAAAAACAGAAGAAAAACTTCAGTCCAGCTTTTACTAAGCCCCTTACATTTGTGCAATACGCTTTTATATGCAAACACACCTTTTGGCCCTGCTAGCGCTGCGTAAAGGGCATCTACCACTGCCCCACGATGGGCTGGGGCCCATCCCTCGTATGACGGGGCACCTCAGGGTCCAGCACGAAACCTGTGCTAATCCCAGTCCCCCTCAATGTTGTCTCATCAAGTTGGGTGGTTGAGAAGGGGAAGAGCTCATCACAGCGCCTCGAAAACACATCGTCCAACCATCCCAGCAGTTGGACGTATGCTTGCCACCGCAGTCCTTCGGAAGTCAGCTCAGGCCTCCGCGCGATGCTCTGAACGGATCGCTGCGTCCTAGCCACGGGAAAATTCCATGAATTATCACGGGGCAGGAAGAAGAAGGACCCATGCCAAGAATGGTAAGATTTGGGCGCAGCTGTAAACGAGATGGAATTGTTGCCCCCAACATTTATGGGGGTGACGTAGAAAAACGCATTCCCACTCCGCAGTTCCAGCCGGTAGAACCGATGGAAGACGTCGGCAAAGGGCCTCACTCCGGCCATTCGGCAGGCAATGGTGAAGCCTGCAAGGGTCAAGAAGGTGTTGGGCGCCAACTGCGATGGTGGCAGCCCTCACCCTGTGCACAAGTCTTGAACCAGCTGCGGAAAGGGAAACCGCAGCCCCGCCGCAAGCTGTGCCGTGTACAGACACAACACCTGATTCTCCAGGTTCTCTTCAGTCGTGGGCCAGCCCAACGCCCGAGCGAGACGTATACACCGGCACCTTCTCCACAGGGAAGAAGGCCTCCATCATTTCCTGGTGGATTTTGTCAAATCTCACCGTGGTCTTCTCCACGGTGGCAATCACTGGACATACGGCTTCCTTGGACTCCATTTCTTCAAAAAATTGAGCAACAAGCATATAAATCGGAAGAGCTTAGCAGAGGCATTTTGTCAAGCACTCATCGTGCTCAGAAAAGCACTCACTGTGCTCGGAAGAAATCTTACCTGCTTAAAACGCCGGTGAAAAGAACGGTTGAGCAGGCAGCAAACGCACAAACGAACGGAGAAGTCTCGAGTGAAAAGTAGAAAATCCCCACAAAAAACTTGCAGAAATCGATGAACGGTTCAAGTGCGCAAAGAACGCGAAAAGGCTACTCAGCGCAAAAATGAGGAAATGCAAAAGTGAAGATGAATAGTTTCAATCTTCCCAGACACGCTTTTATAAGCCCGCCGAAATGAAAAAGCGCTTTTAAGCGTAATCGGCTCCTGAGGCGCCACGTTCCAACATCTAGCGATTAGTAAACCTTTCGCCTTCCGTGCAGAAATAGAAAAGCGCTTTTTAAAAGTGTAATCAACTCCTGAGGCGCCACGTGCTGGCGTCTAACAGTTAGTAAACCTTCTGCCTCTCGTTATCTCTCCTGCTTTAAATACTGAGAGAACCCTTCACTGCCGTTACACTTCAAACGGTCCACAAGTGGCATAGCGCCCTCGCCAGCTCCAAGACTTTAAATTTTAACAGAGTACGGGACCCTGCCCATACTCTGCCTTCAGGAGGAGGCATCTTGGTACACTACCCAAGCAAATGCCCCCTCAATAACTCACAAGGATCCAACACAGAAAATCATATCGTAAAAGGTCTTCACACTCCACACGAGCCCAGACTTGTGACTACTACTGTCCTCAACACAGTACTTTCAAAACGGAGTACAGGACCCTGCCCATACTCCGCTCTCAGGAGGAGGTATCTTGGTACACTACCCAAGCAAACGCGTCCTCGCATCGCATCAGAATCATACAAGGCCCCGTAGGTCTCGCTCCCACGCTCTCTAGTATCGCCTTCGCAAGGTCTCACCCTTGTGGTCTCCAGTCTCGCCTGAGCAAGGTCTCACCCTTGCGGTCTCCAGTCTCGCCTTCACCCCTTGCAGGCCTTCACCTGCCACTTGCTCCTGTAGGAGATAGACTACTTGGTCATCTGACATCAAGCAGCCAATAAGGAGGTCAGCACGAGCCTGGGAGATCTTCACCAGATTCATACGCCAGACATTCTCTGACAAGCGAATCACTTAAGGCAGTTTGCTGAGATCTTCATCATCACAACCACCTTATCTCCAATCAGTCTAACACAGACTTATCTATCCAAGTCTGACAGACTTGTCTCACAGCCTGTCCAAGGCTTCAACTGGGGGAGGCTTCTCCTGGCATCTCTTTATAAATAGAGAGATGTCCACCTTAAACTGGGTAAGCTACTACACGCCCCCACTCCTCTATTGCTACTTCTGAGTATTCTCTTTATCTTTCCACAGATTACTCTGAACAACAAGCTTGGAGTTCTCAAGAACACCACCATCATCAACCACTCAACTGAGATTCCACTCCTGTTCTGGGAACGCGAATATCACGCACTTTCCCACAAAAATCCACAGAAATCTCGATTTTACGAACCGAGCTAGAACATTGTTACTCATACACCCACAAGCATATTCCAACATTTAAACCCCACTTTCCAGACACTTTACTCGTAATCCCGCATAAAGGTAACCTTTTCTCCCATTATTCGAAAACGTCGTTTCAAACACCATTACGCACCTAAATCCATTGCCGATACCAATTTACCATCCAAAACATTCAAAACACAACACCAACTTAACTAAAGTTTCATTCCAAGTTTCGGCCCTTTGACAACTTTTCACCACACTTCCAAATCAATCCATTCAAGCCACCAATTACCCACTTTAACCACCAATTTCACTTCTTAAGCTTGATTACTAACCAATTACACCTTAAACAACCAAAATCATTCACAAACCCTAACCATAGTTTCGGCCAAAAGAGGGGTTTCTTACTCAACATGTTTCCCATCAAATTGAAACCATAGAAAGTCTTAGAATCATGCAAGGAACAACATATCCAAAGCATATGATTCAAGAACACAACTCTACACCATTTTAGAAAATCCCCCTTAAAATCGGCACCCCTAGGGTTTCTCATCTATGGAGTTTTTCCAAAACCTAAACCATGATTCTAAATCCTCTCCAACCCAAGAAGAACATACTAAAAGATGGGAGGAAGAAGATCATCCAAACACATAGCAAGGAGTAACCTCAAAATCGGTTTTACCCTTCTTTTTCTACCAAGAACATGCTTTCCAACTTGTAAGGAGATGAAGAGAGGAAGCTTACCAATTATGGAGTCCAAATACTTGTTGATTTCAGTCAAGAAATGAAGAACACAATGAGCTTGAAGGGAAGGGAGTGGTGGCGGCAATGGAGAAGAGAAGGAAGAAGAAGAAGAAGAAGAAGAAGATGAAATGAATAAATGGCTTATTTCATAAAATTCACCCCTTTTATACATATGACAAAAATGAGTCATGGGACACTTGTCCCATGACCATTAATCCATAAACATGAGTCATACCGGCCACTAAAACCGAAAAGTGGCTAAGTGTTGGTGCACCACCCGCGCCAACTCCTCCCGCGTAATTCCCGACGTGCGCGCGTCTCGACCTAAACCAAAATCCCGTCATGCCAAAATTCCACAAATATTACCATAAAATCAGTCTAAAAATATAACATAACTTACCCCAAAGCCGTCGGAAAATCTTCATGCCGAGCCCCAGGATTCCCGTCCCGAGCCCCGGAAGTCGCCCATGACCGAACATCCCGCCCAAATAATATGCTCCGTAGAAAGATCCGCGATGTCCCCTTGATTCCAAATATGTAAACGGTTTCCCAATCCGATAAGTCCTGGGAGCCGTTTAATCGCCCAGAAACGTGACCCGCAGGCCAAAACCGGAGCCCCGGGTCACCCGGGTCACAACCCGCTCGAGATGACCGTAACAGCAACTTAACAATCAAACATGCAGTTTATGGAATACCATTCATTACTCATGATAACCAAACCACAAAAACCATTTCATATATACGCAAGTCGGGGCTCCGCCCTTGACTCAGAATCAGATACAGAACCAACACATATTCCAGAATATACGTCATATACAATATCATGATCCAATATACATGCATGCAACTACACCTACAGAGCCGCCAAACAGAACCCTAGAAATACCTAAGTGCGGAATCCGGAAACTTCTCGCTCAGAAGATTCCCGCACGTGGTACTGCTGCTGCTGCTGCTAAAACCCAACCAAAAGAGAGAGAAAAGAGTTAGTTAACTGTGTACCAACAGAACAGTAATCAGATACACCAACCAGAAACCTCTACAGGGACTACCCCTTAAGCCAAACAGTAATGCAATGTAAGTTCCACAATGGAACAACGATACCTGAAAACCAAAATAACCGAAAGCACCGCAGATCTCTAGTCCGCCGGCTGCTTGTCAGGTAGACCTGAAAGGTGGTAAACAGAAAGGGGTGAGTCCTCGGGAGGACCCAGTAAGGGCTGAGGTAAGATACAGTTTGTACTTGTGCTACTAAGCCGAACCTGCAAAACAGAACAAACACAAGCAAATATATATATATATATATATATGCATATATGCAAAGTCAAAGGTGAGCCGGAACCCATCGTACGTGGTCCAACAGCCAGAATGACCCTTAGAATAACAGAACGACAGCCCTATCTAAGAGGTCAGAATATACATAACAGAAGCACGGTACCGGCTGGGGTCGCGATCCCCAAACCGCCGTAGGGTCACAGAGGTATACCCGCACTCCCGGTGCGGATATACGTAAAGTGTCGGCACCCTCCAAAGCGGACACACGTAATGTAAGTATCGGCACTCCCGGTGCGGATACGCGGAACAGAACGTCGGCACCCTCAGTGCGGACATAACAGAACCAAACCAAGGAGCACCCGTGGCGTCTAAGACCATCCGGGTCTCGTCACAGAACAGAATCATATCATAATGTATATGCAGAACATAACAGAATATACCAAAAAGGTATAACCATAAATATCGGCACCTAGTGCGGATATACAGAACAGAAAAGGAACCCGTGGCCTCCAAGACCATCCGTGCATTGAAGCAGAACAAGCTACAAACTTATATCCTACCATATGACAGGTCTCGGGATCATCGGGCCACCGTCCTCAACCCGGAACTTGCCTCAACTTAACCCGATATACATAAAGTCCCATTCCAGAATGCATAACGAGAGAAGTTGAGCCCTTACCTCAGAAAAACCGCTCCGCGGCACAAATCCCGGGAAATCCCGGCTCCCAGTCCGAAATGTGACAACTTGCCTTTTAAGATTCCACGCAACTCCACCAACACAAAAACACACTGAACGACCACAAACAAGTTAGAACTCACCAAAACAAACCCCCAGACACCAAACCCGCACAATCTCGCACTTTCCCGCAAAAATCCACAGAAAGCTCGGTTTCACGAACCGAGCTAGAACATTGCTATTCACACACCCACAAACATATTTCAACCTTTAAACCCCACATTCCAGACACTTTACCCGTAATCAAGCATAAAGGTGAATTTTGCTCCTAACACCCGAAAATGGTATTCCAAACATCATTATGCACCTAATTCACTATCCAACCCAATCCAATTCATCCCAAACATACACCAAATCCTCCCTTTACCAATTCGGCCTCTTGCGAAATTTTCACCCAAACTTCAAATCAATCCAATTAAGGTTCTAATTACACACTTTAACCACCAATTACACTTCTTAAGCTTGATTACTAACCAATTACACCTTAATCACCAAGAATCAAACATAAACCCTAGCTTCCCATTTCGGAAAATTGGGGTTTTCTTACCCAACATGTTTTCCATCAAATTGAAACCACACAAAGCCTTAGAATCATGCTAGGAACAACATATCCAAAGCATGATTCAAGAACATCACAAAATCCCAAGTTTAGAAATCAACCTCAGTTTCGCCAAATTAGGGTTTCTTCAACCATGATGTTTTTCCAAAATCTAAACCTTGATTCTTACTCCTTTCCATACCAAGAACAACATACTTAAACTTGGAAGCAAGAAGATCATCACAACTAGTAGCAAAGAACAAACACAATTTGGTTTCTAAACCCACTTTCCACCCAAAATCTATGCTTCCAACTTGTAAATTCTTAAAGAGGTGAAGCTTACCAATGATTTGCACCCAAAACCTTGTTGATTCCTTGCCAAAAATTGAAGAACATATGGAGCTTAGTGAATAGTGAAAATGGCGGATGGGAGAGAGGAGGAAGAAGAAGAAGAAGAAGAAGAAAAGTGAAGAAAAGTGAAGAAAATTGCCATTTTTCTTCCTTATATATTTTCTTCCTTTATTTTCTTTTCTTTTCCATCTTTTACCAAAATGGGACAAGTGTCCCTTATCCTCCTTTCCCAGCCGGCTTACCCTTCCTCTCTACCAAATAATTTCTGATTTTTGCGTTAATTACAACTTAGTCCCTCAACTTTCCCAAAAAGTTGCAATTTAGCCCAACCGCAGTTTTCAAACCCCAACTAGAACGAAAACTGAACACAACCCTCGGAACATCATAACACACCCAAATCCTGTTTCTCATGTCCAATTGCAAATCCAAAGTGTCCTACCGTGCTTGCTGAACCCGAGCAAAACCCGACGTGCACGCGTACTAACTCGGACCAAAAATCACACCATGCCAAAAAATCATCAAATATTACCATAAAATCTGTCTCAAAATATACCATACTTCACACCGAAGCCGCCGGAAAATTTTCGTCCCGAGCCCCGGGAGTCGCCCGGGACCGAACGTCCCGTCCCAAAACATATACTCTGTAAAAAGATTCGGGACGTTCCCACGATTCCAAGTATGCAAACGGTTTCCTTTCCTGAGGTCCCGGGAGCGCTACCGAGCCCGCTGTACGTCCTGAGACAAGTCCCGGCCCCGGAAAAATATTTTCGGCGGAAATGTCCGGGGAACCCATGTGACCTCAAATCCCGAAGGATTCCCAAAACTAATACCCAAATAAGACTCGGGAGCTGTCTGACCGCCTAAAAACATAACCCGCAGGCCAAAACCGGAGCCTCGGGTCACCCAAGTCACAACCCTCTCGGGGTGACCGTAACAGATCGTGTTGTGACGGTTCACCTTCCCAGACATCCTTAAACAAGGAGTAGTTCCAGAGTAGCTCTCCACACTTCATTCTTGCTCTCCAAACTTCATTCTTGTTTCCTTCTTGCTCTCTTCTTCGCTCTTTCTAGCTTCTCTCTCTTTTCACGACGGACAATGCATCGCTCAAAGAGGCAATCAGTTTTTTTCAACGGTGGAGAAGTGTTGAAAACGTAGCTCCAGAGGAATACCTAGCACCTTTCCTTAGCCAAGAGTCAGTTGTCTCAGGTAGCCAAGAGGGAGCTTCTGCCGTAGAGAAATTCTACCGCCGGTACCATTCCGTCGTCGACGCAGCCGCGAGAGTCTCGCCGATAGAACTTGGTTCGTCAACCCGTCGCTCTTTTCTTCGTCTTGTTTCCCAAGGTACTTAAAAATGGCCTCTTCCTTTCCACTTCTTTCTTCTGTTCGTCCTTTAGGAAGTTTGTTAGAAACTAGTGAGCCTGTACCCGAAGGATGGTGGTCCGAGGTTGACCACTTCCATAGCAAAGCAAAGCCACTCCCGAACTAGTAAAGCGTTGGCAACGTGACTTCTTCCTCCCCCGAACCGTAGCTATTAGGGTGCTAAGGCCGGAGTGTCGTGTATACGAACCAGGAGTTGGGAGCCTTGCCATTTTTAAGGGTCAGCTAGAATGTGGGCTTAGGTTTCCCCCACACCCTTTTGTTCAGGAGTTGGCTGAATCCCATGGGCTGGCTATCAACCAACTTAGCCCGAACACCTTTTGCCATCTAAACGCATTCCTTGTGCTTTGCAAAGTGTTCGGGATAGAACCAAAAACTTCCACCTTTCTGCAATTTTACAAAATTGTCTCGAACCCAAGAAACTGCTTGATAGTCGCGTTCCTTTGCAGGTCCGGACTCAGATGATTTGTTGGTAGTGTTGTGTTCTTGAAGACTCCAAGCTTGCCGTTCAGAGTGATCTGTAAAAGATAAAGAGAGCACTCAGGAGTAGCAAGAGAGGAGTGGGGGGGTGAAGTAGCTTAACCGTTTTAAGGTGGGCATCACCCTATTTATAGGGTGATGCCAAGAGAAGCCTCCCCCAGTTGAAGCCCTTAGACAGGCTGTTTGAGATAAGGCGTGATGATGAATATCTCAAAGAAATCGCCTTAGTTGATTCGTTTGTCAGAGGATGTCTGGCGTGTGAATCTGGTGAAGATCACTCAGGCTCGTGCTGACCTCCTTATTGGTTGCTTAATGTCAGATGACCAAGTGGTCTTTCCTTAGCTGAGCATGTAGCGGCGAAGGCCAGCAAGGGGCGAAGGCCCAGATAAAGCGAAGCCAATAAAGGTAAGGGTCGCACGAACCGTGAGTGCGAGGGCCTTGTCTGGCGGGGCCACTATAGGCATGAGAGACCTCGTGAAGGCGAGTTGAGACCGCGAGGGCGAGACCACGCGCAGGCGAGACTTGAGACCGCGAGGGTGAGACCTCGCGAAGGCGAGACCTGAGATCTGGCGAGGGCGAGACCTCGTGCAGGCGAGACTTGAAATCTGGCGAGGCCGAGACCTCGCGCAGGTGAGACTTGAGACCGCAAGGGTGAGACCTCGCGAAGGCGAGACCTGAGATCTGGTGAGGGAGAGACCTCGCGCAGGCGAGACTTGAGACTGCGAGGGCGAGACCTGCGGAGCTTTATCTGATTCTGATGTGATGCGAGGACGTATTTGCTTGGGTAGTGTACCAAGATGCCTCCTCCTGAGAGCGGACTATGGGCAGGGTCCTGTACTCCGTGTGCTGAAAATACTGTGTTGAGGGTGGTAGCAGCAACAGGACTGAGTGAGTTTGTGTGAGGTGCGATGACCTTTTATTATCTGATATTCCGTGTGTTGAATTCTTCATAATCAGTGTGAGCTTTTGAGGGGGCATTTGCTTGGGTAGTGTACCAAGATGCCTCCTCCTGAAGGCAGAGTATGGGCAGGGTCCTGTACTCTACTTGTGGAGCCCAGAAGTGTCCATGAGTATGGGCACGTTAGGTCGCTGGCACGTGGCGCTCCTTGAGTCGGCAACGTTTAAAAGTGCCTTTTCGTTTTCGCGTTCTTATAAAAGCGTGTCTGAGAAGGTGAAGTTGTTCATCTTTCAGTTTCGCATTCCTTTGCTTTCGCATTGAGTAGCCTTTTTCGCTTTTCTGTGTTGTTCTAACTGCTCGGCGATCGTTTACAAGTGCTTTGCGGTGGTGCTGGGATTTTCGTTCGCAACATTGCTGCCAGGTCGTGCGTTTGTCGTCTGCCTTCCCGTTTTCTTCACCAGTTTCTAAGCAGGTATGATTTTGTTCCTATGCACAGTGAGTGCTTGACGAAATGTCTCTGCTGAATTCTTGCGATTTATATGTCTATGGCTCGACTTTTGCAGGAATGGAGTTCAAGGAAGCCGTTTATCCGGTGATTGCTCCCGTGGAGAAGACCACGGTGAGCCGTGAGAAAATTCACCAGGAGTTAATGAAAGCCTTCTTCCCACTGGAGAAGGTGCAGGTGTATCCATCGCACAAGGGCGCTTGTAAATCATTGGGCCTTTCCCCAACCGAGGAGAACCTAGAAGGGGCGGTGCTGCGCCTGTATACGGCGCAGCTCGCGGCTGGGTTGCGGTTTCCGTTGCCGCCTCTGGTGCAAGACCTGTGCACGGAGTGGGGGCTGCCACCGTCACAGTTGGCGCCCAATACTTTCTTAAACATTGCAGGCTTCACCGTTGACTGCCGGATGGCCGGTGTAAAACAGTTTGCCGACGTCTTCCAGCGGTTCTACAGGCTGGAACTGCGCAGTGGGAGCGCGTTCTTTCATGTGACCCCCATAAACGTTGGGGGAAACAATTCCATCTCCTTCATTGCTGTGCCCAGATCCTACCACTCTTGGCATGGATCCTTTTTCTTCATGCCCCGCGACAGCTCCTGGAACTTTCCAGTGGCGAGGACGCAGCGATCAGTGCAAAGCATTTCGCGGAGGCCTGAGTTAAGCGCCAACGGGCTGCGGTGGCAGGCATACTTCCAACAGCTGGGATGGTTGGATGATATGTTCGCGAGGAGTGCCTGCGATGAGCTTTTCCCTTTCTCCGCCGCCCAGCTGGACGAGACGACGCTGAGGTGGGCTGGAATCAGCACTGGCTTCCTGCTAGATCCTGACATGCCCCCGCCATACGAGGGATGGGCCCCTGCCCATCGTGGGGAAGTGGTGGATGCCCTGGCGCTGGCAGGGCCCAGAGGTATGTTGTATACAAGTGTGTTGTATAAATGTAAATTATTTAGCTGAACCTGGTCAGAATTCCTCTCTGTTTGCAGATGCCTCCCCTGAGTCTGGCGAGGGCAAGGGCAAAAGGGTGTCCATGCGTGCTGCACAGCAGGTGCACATGGCCTGTGCGCTTGGGAGGGATGCCCCCGCCGTGGCTGTCAAGGCGTTGGGACCCATTGTCCCTGTGCAGAAGAATAGGGGTACCACCAGCCTTGCGGCGCCCCTACAAGCAAAGAGGAAGAAGGTGGCTGCTGATGACGGGTAGCCTGAAGAGGGGAGCGCTTTTGTTGTTGTTGAAGAGGCCGTGGAGCCTGTAGAGGCGGGGGGTCTGCAGCGGTCCCTTCTACCATTGAAGAGGCCATGGGGCCTGTAGAGGCAGAGGAGTCTGAGGCGGTCCCCTCCCTTGTTGAAGAGGCCTCTGCTACCACGGCGGGCCTAGAGATGGTGAGGGTGGACACTGTCGTTCCTATAGCGGCTGCCCCTGTAAACGTAGTTGGGCCAGTCTCCCCTGAGGAGCCCTCCAACCTTGAGGCCTTCGTTTCTGGGCTCTTCGCGAGCCCACCTTAAGCCAAAGGAGAAGACTTGCCTGGGCATGTGGTTGCGGCAGAGATTACTGCCAGGGCAACCGCGCCCCCTCACAGAGGTAGGATGTCAGCAAGCGCACTCCTACTGTCAATGAGGAGGAGGAGCAAGCTGGCTGCTAAGGAGAGCAGCAGTTCTAGGCTACAGGAGGCGGTGGCCATTAGTGCAGGAGAGGAGGTCCCTGCTACGAGGGAGGAGACCCTTGTGGCGAAGGGGCGGGAGGCCTCAAGCATTCAGGAGGCTTCTACATTGAAAACCCCCATTCCCCAGGGAGGGGTCGCAAAAGAGGTGTCTTCTGATAGTGAGGCCCCTACGGAGGGGGTGTTGGTGGCGCAGGCCCCTACAGGGACAAGTCACTGGGAAGCAACCCAACTTTCCTGAAGCCAGCCAGGGGCTAGTGGATGGGTGCAACCTTCTGGTGGTAAGTCATTTATTTTAAGACTGTGACCCAACTTTTCAGTGGTACTGATATCTTTAACTGCTGCAGGTATGGGGCCTTATGAGCAAGGACGTGGCCTTCGCGAGGCCACAGTGGACTTGGGGGCCATGTCTGAAGCCTTGGAGGAGACTGGGGTGTGGTCCCATTACTTGGAGCGAAAGCGTGTTGCTGCTGCGAAGGTCCCCAAGTGGTCCGAAAAACCGGTTACATTGAGGCTCATGAGGGAAGACCTCAGGGCCAAAGTGTATAAGGAAGAGGGGAAGCCTTTGCGCAAGGCGTGGGACCCGGTGTTCCTTCTTAACAACGACAACTCCCCGTTGTTAGGAGGGGAGAGCACCCTCCTGTCGTGCCTGGAAGGGCTGCGCACCCCTTATGCAGGGAGGTAATAGGGTGAAGCCTGGACTCCCCTACTGAGCTCATGAAGGAGTCAGCCAAGCAAAATCTGCGGGTAAGAGAACCTTTCGTCCCTGTTTTATAAGTTCTGTTGTTTCCTTTCTGCCTTGCTGAGTAATCTTGGATGCAGGCCGCCGTCCAGGGGTATGCTGCCATGGAGCAATGGCAAGACTTTTTGAAGTATGCCAACAGTCGGGATGGTGCCCAAGTTGCAGAGATTGCATTCCTCAGGAGGGAGTTGAAAGCTGCCCAAGAGGGGAGAGAGGAGAAAGCCAAGCGGGTAGTCCAATTGGAGACCTGGTGCGACTAACTCAACAAGGAGCGGACTGCTTGTAGGCTGCTCCGGTGGGAGCAGGCAAGTCTGATAGACGCATTTCAGCGCCGTTTCCTTCAACAGGATGCAGAGCTGGAAGCCAAGAAAATTGAGGCCGCCGTCCTGAAGGAGTCATTCCTCTCTCTGGAGGCTGATACAAAAGCTGCCCTTGTAGAAGCAAATGCTGAAGTTGAGCTGGCGAGGGCCGCAACTGAAGAAGCGAAGTGCCAGGCTACCGCCCAGGCCCAGTTGGCGAGGGAGCAGGCAGAAGATGCCAGGCTTGCTGCTGAAGATGTCGCAAAGGCACGTCTGGAGGTCACCACTGATTATATGAATGCGGTGGCCTCAGTGTGGGAGATGGAGAAGGCCTTGGGCCTTCCTCCCTTTGCAGATGAGGACCCTGAGTCCCCCTCTTCTATCAAGGTGTCCATTCCAGAGAGGATGCCTCGACTGATGGAGAAGCTTGGTGAGCTCCAAGCTCAAGGTGAAGCTGGGGCGCAGGCCTATGAGGAAGGCTGGCTGCGATGCCGCTTCCAAGTAGATAAGCTATTCCCAGAGCTAAGTCTTGGGACTTTTGATGCTGCGAGCACCAGCGATCCAGAAGTAGAGGCCCTGCTCAGCTGGGGAGAGCAGGGGAGGAAAATGGGAGATGCATGGTACGCCATGCTGGACTAGGGCGGAGGCTCCAATTTGTGGATAACCCCCCTTTTGTATATAAGGGATACTCTGCAATTCTTGCATAATTTGGATAGTAGTAATGAAGTAAACTTTCAATCTACCTTCATTGTTTGTAGCCTCGCTTTTGTCTTGCGATAGCATTGTAGGGTACGTTAGCTAGGTTAACAACCGTAGACTAAGTCCCGTTTATGGCGAAGGGTCTGCTGGAGTTCGCGATGGCGAAGCCATAGAGATCACTTATTGAGACAAGCTGAAGATTGGCGATGCCCTTGAAGACCATGGATGAGATTTTCCCAAGTGGAAGGTCTGCTGGGGCTCGCGAAGGCGGCCGACACAGAGACCTTCCTGGTGATATCGCGAAGGGTAAGCCCTTCGTTAGTGTACAATGTACCAAGAAGAGGACACCTGCAAAGTGCTCACAAGTTGTATGATGAGAGTGAAGTAAAGCTCAATTTACCTTGAGCCTGTAGTCGCATGGTGGCGAAGGCAGGGGAGCTCTTGTTGAGACAAGTGGAAGATCAGTTGGAGTTCTGAGACCCGCAACTATCTGTGTTGAGGAGTCCGCGCAGAAGGTCTGCTGCGACGCGCGAGGGCGACTTACACAGAGACCTCCCTGAAGAAGCCAAAAGGGGATTACCCTTTCGCACCACAAGAGGATTACCCTTGGGGCGAGGCCAGTTGAAGGTCATTTGGGGTTTGTAGAGACAAGACCCGCAACTACCTGTGTTGAGGAGTCCGCGCGGAAGGTCTGCTGCGGCGTGCGGGGGCGACTTACACAGAGACCTCCCTGAAGAAGCCAAAAGGGGATTACCCTTTCGCACAGCAAGGGGATTACCCTTGGGGCGAGGCGAGTTGAAGGTTAGTTGGGGTTTGTAGCGACAAGACCCGCAACTATCTGTGTTGAGGAGTCCGCGCGGAAGGTCTGCTGCGGCGCGCGGGGGCGACTTACACATAGACCTCCCGGAAGAAGCCAAAAGGGGATTACCCTTTCGCACCGCAAGGGGATTACCCTTGGGGCGAGGCGAGTTGAAGGTCAGTTGGGGTTTGTAGAGACAAGACCCGCAACTACCTATGTTGAGGAGTCCGCGCGGAAGGTCTGCTGCGGCGTACGGGGGCGACTTACACATAGACCTCCCTGAAGAAGCCAAAAGGGGATTACCCTTTGGCACCGCAAGGGGATTACCCTTGGGGCGAGGCTAGTTGAAGGTCAGTTGGGGTTTGTAGAGACAAGACCCTCAAAGACCATTGGCGCGACCGCAAGGAGTTTCCTTTTGTGTGGGTGCGCGAGTGAGACCTGAGAAGATCTGGTGCCATGATTTAGGCGAGTGGCCAGTCTGACCGGTTGGGTACAGAGGGCAATTGAGAGGGCAGTCGTGTTGCCGTGTAATGTTGTAAGAGAGGAAGAAATACACTAGTATTTTATTGAATTGAAACATGAAGCTGAGGACTTACACGTAATATGGGCGTAAGTCATCCGCGTGAAAGTTGCGAGGGAGAAGACGACCATCATGGTCTTGTAATTCATAAACTCCTGGGCGGACCAGTTACGGTCACCCCGAGCGGTGTTGTGGGGTGCCGGGTGACCCACAAGGGTTCGGTTTTGGCCTGCGGGTCACGTTTTGGGCGGTTAAACGGCTCCTGGGACTTATCTGAGCATTATTTCTGGGAATCCTTCGGGTTTTGAGGTCGTGTGGGTCCCCCGGACATTTCCGCCGAAAATATTTTTCCGGGGTCGGGACTTGTCTCGGGACGTACAGCGGGCTCGGTAGCGCTCCCAGGACCTCGGAAAAGGAAACCGTCTGCATATTTGGAATCGTGGGAACGTCCCAGATCTTTTTACGGAGTATAATTTTTGGGTGGGGACGTTCGGTCCCGGGCGACTTCCGGGGCTCGGGACGGGAATCTCGGGGCTCGGGATGAAATTTCTCCGACGGACTTGGTGTGAGGTATGTTATATTTTAAGACGGATTTTATGGCAATATTTGTGGAATTTTAGCATGACGGGAATTCGGTTCAGGTTATTATACGCGCACGTCGGGATTTACTCGGGTTCAGCGGGCCCGGTGGGACACTCTGATTTTCCAATTGGACTTTGGAAACAGGATTTGGGTATTTTATGATATTCTGAGGATTGAGGTCAGTTTTGGGTTCATTTAGGGTTTGCTACTTGCGTTTGGGGTTAAATTGCAAAGATTTGGAGAGTTGGAGGGCTAAGTTGTTATTAACCCTAAAGTCAATAATATTTTTTGTCAGAATTGGGAGAATGTCGGCTGCAAGGATAAGGGTGGACACTTGTCCAATTTTTATTTAAGTTGGAGAAAGAGAGAAGTATAAAAGGGAAGATTTTCATGAAAACATTTCATTTTTCTTCTTCTTCTTCCTTCTTCTCTTTGCCGCCATCCGCCATGTTCTATCCTCCAAGCTCCTTGTTCTTCATTTTTCTTGGCTGAAATCAACAAGGATTTGAGCTCCAAAAGTTGGTAAGCTTCCTCCTCCATCTCTTTTCAAGTTGGAAGCATGTTTTCTTTGGAAAAAGAGAAGGATTTTTCAAATTGAGGTTTACTCTTGTCTACATGTTTGATGATTCTCTTGCTTCCATCTTTTAGTATGTTGTTCTTGGGATGGAGAGGAGTAGGAATCTAGGGTTGGATTTTGGAAAAACATCATGGATGATAGAACCCTATTTTGGCGAAATTAGGGGATTTTCTAAAATTGATGTGTTTGTGTTCTTGAATCATGCTTTGGATATGTTGTTCCTAGCATGATTCTAAGGCTATCTATGGTTTCAATTTGATGGAAAACTTGTTGGGTAGAAAACCCACTGTTGGCCGAAAGTGCAATTTGGGTTCATGTTGAATTGTGGTGATTTAGGTGAAATTGATTAGTAATCTTGCTTAAGGAATGTAATTGGTGATTAAAGAGTGTAAATGGAACCTTGAATGGTTTGATTTGAAGGTTTGGTGGAATTTGGGTGTAAGGCCGAAACTTTGGATGAATCTTTTTCCATGTTAGGGTTGTGTTTTGGTTGTGTTGGTTGGTAATTTGGTATCGTGGATGGAAGTAGGTTCGTATTGGTGTTTGAAACGTTGTTTTCGGGCAATGGGAGCAAAGTTCACTTTATTGCGGGATTAAGGGTGAAAGTGTCTGGAATGTGGGTTTAAAGGTTGGAACGTGTTTGTGGGTGTATGAATAACAATGTTCTGGCTCGGTTCGTGAAACCGAGCTTTCTGTGGATTTTTGCGGGAAAGTGCGGGATTGTGCGGGTTTGGTTTCTGGGGGGGTCTGTTTTGGTGTGTTCTGACTTGTTTGTGGTTGTTCAGTGTGTTTTGCGTTGGTGGAGTTGTGCGGGGCCTTAAAAGGCGAGTTGTCACTTTTCGGGCCGGGAGCCGGGATTTCCCGGGGTTTGTGCTGCGGAGCGGTTTTTCGAGGTAAGGGTTCAACTTCTCTCGTTATACATTCTGGAATGGGACTTTATGTATATCGGGTCTAGTTGAGGCAGGATTCCGGGTTGAGGACGGTGGTCCGATGATCCCGGGACCTGTCATATGGTAGGGTACATGTTTGTACTTGTTCTGTTTCAAGGCCCGGGTGGTCTTGGAGGCCACGGGTTTATATGTTGTTCTGTATATCCGCGCTAGGCGCCGATATTTCTGTTTATACGTTTTGGTATATTATATTCTGTTTTGCATATGCATTATTATTATATGATTCTGTTCTGTGACGAGACCTGGATGGTCTTAGAGGCCACGGGTGCTCCTTGGTTCTGTTCTGTAGTGTCTGCACTGAGGGTGCCGACATTCTGTTTGTATCCGCACCTGGAGTGCTGATATTCTGTTCTGTGTCCGCACTGGAGGGTGCCGACATTCTGTGTATACACGCACCGGGAGTGCAGGTATACTTCTGTGACCCTACGACAGTTTGGGGATCATGACCCCAGCCGGTACCGTGCTTCTGTATATTTCTGACCTCTTGGAGAGGGCTGTCGTTCTGTGATTATTACAAGGGTCAGCGGTTGGACCGCATGTGATGGGTTCCGGCTCACCTCTGACTTTGCATACATTCATATATATGTATATTTGTGCTTGTATACATTACTTTTGCGAGTTCGGTTCAGCAGCACTTGTACAAACTGTATCTTACCTCAGCCCTTACTGGGTCCTCCCGAGGACTCACCCCTTTCTGTTTACCACCTTTCAGGTCGGTCTGACAAGCAGCCGGCGGACTAGAGATCCGCGGTGCTTTTGGTTTTGGTTTCAGCAGCAGCAGCAGTACCTCGTGCGGGAATCTTCTGAGCGAGGGGTTTCCGGATTCCGCACCTAGGTATTCTAGGGTTTACTTTGGTGGCTCTGTAGGTGTAGTTGCATGCATGTATAATCAGATCATGATGTTGTATATGACGTATATTCTGGAGTATGTGTTGGTTTTGTATCTGTCTTCTGAGTCGAGGGCGGAGCCCCGACTTGCTTACATTGGTTATATGTATGAAATGGTTTTGGTGATTTGGTTATCATGAGTAATGAAAAGTATTCCATGAACTGCATGTTTGTTTGTTAAGTTGCTTTGTATACTTGCCATATATGTGTTCTGTAGGTTGCGGGTCGTCGTATGACCATTCTGGTTTCGCGGGCCGGGTCATGGGACCACTGCACGCAGCGGTTTTCAGTGGTACCGATTCCGCGCTTTCAGCCGTAGCTTCCGCTTCCAAACGTCGCGGCCAGCTCCGCCTCCGCAACCGGGCGGGGTGGTCGTGACAAGAGACTCCGTAGATGGCAGTCGTTGGATGCGAGAGTTGATCTGGCATTGGTGGCATGTTTTGACAAGTGCGGTGCGACGGCGTCCTTTTTTAGGGTGGGCCAGTAGTATCCTTGGCGGAGGGCCTTGTGGGCAAGTGCCTTCGCCGCTATGTGTGCGCCACAGTTGCCTTGGTGGAGGGTGTCCAAGACGGAGTGTCCCTCGAGAGTGCTGAGGCAGCGTTGGAGGGGTGCTGCAAATCCGCGATGCCATAGTTGCTCATCAATGAGAACAAATCGGATGGCACGCTTGCGAGTTTGAGGGTTCGCGGCGGTGGCCCGAAGCTCAGCGATGATGGGGTCTCGCCAATCCGTAACCGGATCTTGTGTTGCCAGTGAGGCAATATCGATAGTCCCAGCGATTGAGGGGTTGGTGAGAGTGGTCAAGGCGGAGGGTGTCCTTCCCTTAGACAGCATGTCTGCTGTGGTATTCTCATAATGGGGAATGTGAATGAAGATAGCTTCCTCAAAGTTGGTCCGCAGGGTGTTTACTAGTTTGAGGTACTTGTTCAGGGTGGCGTCTTTGCACTCAGCGCACCCTTGGACCTGGTGGATCACCAGTTGCGAGTCGCTGTGGATATGGAGGCGGCGAATGCCTGCCTTATGGCAAGCTTGAGTCCCGCGATGAGGGCCTCATACTCTGCCACATTATTAGTGACATGAAACTGAAAAGATACGCGAAGGGAAGCTTCCATACCTAAGGGTCCACGTAGGTATACGCTCCCCGCGGGGGATCTGAGTTTGGATGAGCCGTCCACAAACATGTCCCATTCTGGGGGAACGGGTTGTGGCGCGGGGCCCTGCTCAGGGGTAGGGATGATGTTGACATCCGAGAATTCCGCAATGAAGTCGGCGAGGGCCTGGCCCTTAATCGCCTTTCTGGACTCGTAGTTGATGTTGAAGCCAGCTAGCTCAATACACCATTTGGCGAGGCGCCCTGAATGTTCTGGACTATAATCGTGTGCCCTTGAAAGTAGGGCTTGAGCTTCCGTGCTGCATACACCAGAGATAAGATAGCCTTTTGAAGAGGAGGATACCTTGTTTCTGTAGCATGGAGGGTGTGACTGGTGTAATAGACCGGCCACTGCTTGGCGGCTTCTTCCTTGATAAGGACAGAGGCGATGCTCTTGGCTTGAGCTTCCGTGCTGCATACACCATAGATAAGGACCAGGTCATCGCCTGGTCTGGGACACTTGAGTGCTGGTAGCTCTTGCAAGTGTTGTTTGATTGAGTCATATGCCTCCTGGCATTCTTCTGTCCACTTGCAAGCCTTCTTCTTGCGGATTTGGTCGAAGAAAGGCCTGCAGCGGTCGCTGAGTTTAGAGACGAAGCGTCCTAAGGCCACCAGCTTCCCTGCTAGTTGCTGTACTTCTTTGAGCCCCCTAGGGGTGCGAAAATTGGTGATAGCTTCGATCCTTTTGGGATTTGCATGAATCCCTCCTTTGGAGATTTGGTAACCCAGAAACTTGCCTTCGTCGACGCCGAAAATGCACTTTTTTGGGTTCAACCGCATGTTATACTTGCGAAAGTTGGCGAACGTTTCCTCCAAGTCTGCTAGATATGTCAAGGTGGCCTTGCTTTTGACCACTATGTCATCAACATAGGCCTCAAGGTTTCGGCACATTTGATCCGCGAAGACCTGATTCACAAGCCTTTGGAAAGGGCATCTGGATGTAGTGGTAGACTGCTTCGCTAGTGGTGAAGGCAGTTTTTACCGCGTCCTCTGGGTCCATAAAAACTTGATGGTACCCACTATACGCGTCGAGGAAAGAGAAGATTGAGTGATGGACGGTTGAGTCCACTAGCTGATCAATAGAGGGTAGGGGATAGGAATCCCTTGGGCAAGCCCTATTAACCCCTTTGTAGTCTACACAAAGTCTCCATTGGCCTCCTTCCTTATCCGCGAGTACTATATTGGCAACCCACTCAGAGTAGTGAACTTCCTTGATTATATTTGCCTTAAGCAATTTTTGCACTTCCGTGCGTACAAAATCCTTACGATCGGGGGCCATACCCCTTGTTTTTTCCTAACCGGGCTAAAGCCGGGGAGTACACTCAATTTATGAGAGATAATGGAAGGATCCACACCTGGTAAGTCGTCAGGGCTCCATGCGAAGACGTCGCTATTGGCATGGAGGAGATGGATGAGTGCTTGCTGGTCTTGCTCCTGAAGGTCTTGTCCCACCCGAAACTTCTTGCCAGGAGAGATCTCAACTTCTTCGAAGGCCCCAGATAGGTCAGGAGCGGCCTCGCTTGCGGGCCCTGCCTCCTCCATAGGTGCCTTTCTCTTGGGCTCTGATGGTTTGGGAAGTTGAGGGGGTCCTGCGAGGGCAGAGACGTAATTGCCCCTGGCAACGTTCTGGTTGACGAAAATGTAGGCATCCCCCGCTGCAGTGTGAAACACCAAAGTTAGGGCCCGAACATCGCAGCGGGCGTGGAATTCAGTCTGGGTGTGACGCCCAATGATGCCATTGTATGGTGTGGGGAGATCAACGACAATGAAGTCCAAAAAGCTAGAGTGGCAGACCTGCTTCTTCTCTTTGGTGATTCCCATTATCATGAAGGGGAGTGTGATTGTTCCCAAAGTTGGGATTTCTTCCCGTCCCACTCCAAAGGTGGCCCTCTTCGCCGGGTGGATCTGCGATAGGGGTACCTTTGCTTCAACAAGGGTGTGTTTGTAGACAACATTGGCGTTCGCCCCGGTGTCCATGTAGACTCTATCAGTGTCCCATCCCGCAATGCGGGCGGTGATGACCAAGGGGTCCGCGTGAGGTACCGCGACGGAGGTCCCATCGCGGTGATGAAGTAGGTGAGTTGAGGAATGATCAATCTGATAGATTTGCCCCATGTAACGGCGTCTTGCCATCACGCCTTCACATTGTGTGATTACGCTGATGTGTCCCCTAGCTGGGGGAATTTGGTGTGTATTCTCTCGATCCGGGTTTTGTTGGGAGCGACCCAGCCTGCGGTCCCTCTGTCTGCGGTCCTCCTGACTACCTTCTCGTTTGCGACCCCCACTTGAGTCGTGAAGCAAGAATTCCCTGAGTTTGCCCTGAGCGAGCATGTCTCCGATCATGCGTTTGAGCTCAAAACAATCCTCAGTGTCGTGACCTTTGTCGCGATGGTAGCGGCAATACTTATTGCTCAGTCTGATCACCTCCTGGGAGAGGGGGCGGGGCCACTTGGGGACCTCCCTCTTCTGTTCCAGGGCATGAAGGTTGTTGGTGCGAGATTCTCTAAGTGGTGGGAGGGTTGGATACGTCCTCTCCCTGTTGGACTGTGTAGGGTATTGCCTCTGGGACCTGGAGTCCACTCATGAGGGCTGCCCCTTCACATCTGATGGGGTGGTCCTGGCAAGTGGCCGAGTGACCTCTTCTGTGTTCATGAACCGGGATGCCGTGCTCAGGAACTGCTCCATGTTGCAGGGGGGGTTGGTGTGTACATCCACGAAGAAAAGAGACTCCCAGCGGAGACCCTAAATGGCTGCGAGTAGACGGGCCTCCTCCCCCAGATTTGAGACTTGGATGTATTACGCCTGAAATCTCTGAATGTACTCCCTGAGGGATTCATCTTTCTTCTGTAGTATCTTGAGGAGGTGTCCTACCATTTTGGGGGGAGGTTTGGACACCACGAAGTGATTGGAGAAATTGCGGGAGAGCTCCTCAAAGGAGTCAAAACGCTTTTCGCGAAGGGTGGTATACCAGTTCGCCGCGGCCTCAGTGAGTGTGGAGCTGAAAGCCTTACAGAGGGTGTTGTCATCTGCCCTCGCGATGGCCATCGCGGAGACATAACGTTGTAGATGAATATCTGGGTCTGACAAACCGTCATAAGCATCCAGCTTGGGCTGGCGAAACTGATCCGGAAGAGGGGTCTCCAACACCCGCTGAGTGAAAGGTTGGGTCCAGAGGTGGTCCAAACCCATCCTAGTGATGTTATGGACACTAGCCCTCTCTTCCCTTTTTTCCATTTCCTCTAAACGTCTAGTAAGTGCAATAAGTACAGACGAAGGAGGAGGGTCAGGATGACTTACTTGTTGAGGCGGGGTGGCAGGGCGTTCAGGTTGACTGGTTCACAACGTTCCCATGCTATCCAAAACTCCTCTGAGAGTACTAGCGAGTGTTTCGCGTAGGTTATGAGCCACTGCCTCAGTGATTGTTTGTAGGACGGCCGGATCAAGGCCTGCTGGTGGAGGATTTGCCGGTGGAGTGGCGTGCTCCTGAGGCACGTTACGGTTAACACGGGAGGAGCACTCCTCCGTCGAATGAACTGATAGTTCCCCTGGTTGTGGGCGGACATTGTATGGGGAGGTTTTCGTTGGTGGATCGTTGTTGGCGTCAGTGACGGGCGGATTCCTCCTTCCTTGGCGATTGTGCCTGCTTGTGCTTCGAGTAGTTGGCATGGCTTGTTTCTTATAGTTTTTGATATGGGTTTTTTATGAGAACTTTTCATTCCCATAGACGGCGCCAATCTGATAGTCGCGTTCCTTTGCAGGTCCGGACTCTCAGATGATTTGTTGGTAGTGTTGTGTTCTTGAAGACTCCAAGCTTGCTGTTCAGAGTGATCTGTAAAAGATAAAGAGAGCACTCAGGAGTAGCAAGAGAGGAGTGGGGGCGTGAAGTAGCTTACCCGTTTTAAGGTGGGCATCACCCTATTTATAGGGTGATGCCAGGAGAAGCCTCCCAGGTTGAAGCCCTTAGACAAGTTGTTTGAGATAAGGCGGCTGTGATGATGAATATCTCAAAGAAACCGCCTTAGTTGATTCGTTTGTCAGAGGATGTCTGGCGTGTGAATCTGGTGAAGATCACTCAGGCTCGTGCTGACCTCCTTATTGGTTGCTTAATGTCAGATGACCAAGTGGTCTTTCCTTAGCTGAGCATGTAGCGGCGAAGGCCAGCAAAGGGCGAAGGCCCAGATAAAGCGAAGCCAATAAAGGTAAGGGTCGCACGAACCGTGAGTGCAAGGGCCTTGTCTGGCGGGGCCAGTATAGGCATGAGAGACCTCGCCAAGGAGAGTTGAGACCGCGAGGGCGAGACCTCGCGCAGGCGAGACTTGAGACTGCGAGGGTGAGACCTCCCGAAGGCGGGACCTGAGATCTGGCGAGGGCGAGACATCGCGCAGGCGAGACTTGAAATCTGGCGAAGGTGAGACCTCGCGCAAGCGAGACTTGAGACCGTGAGGGTGAGACCTCACGAAGGCGAGACCTGAGATCTGGCGAGGGCGAGACCTCGAGCAGGCGAGACTTGGGACCGCGAGGGCGAGACCTGAGATCTGGCGAGGGTGAGACCTCGCGCAGACGAGACTTGAGACCACGAGGGTGAGACCTAGCGAAGGCGAGACCTGAGATCTGGCGAGGGCGAGACCTCGCGCAGGCGAGACTTGAGATCGCGAGGGCGAGACATGCGGAGCTTTATCTGATTCTGATGTGATGCGAGGACGTATTTGCTTGGGAAGTGTACCAAGATGCCTCCTCCAGAGAGCGGAGTATGGGCAAGGTCCTGTACTCCGTGTGCTGAAAATACTGTATTGAGGGTGGTAGCAGCCACAGGACTGAGTGAGTTTGTGTGAGGTGCGATGACCTTTTATGATCTGATATTCCGTGTGTTGAATTCTTCATAATCAGTGTGAGCTTTTGAGGGGGCATTTGCTTGGGTAGTGTACCACTGCTTTTACTACTTCGGGTCTAGGGGGAATCCCATAAAGAAGTTTAAGTTCAACCTTATCTGGGACCTGCCTTCGAGTAGAAAGGGGTGGCACAGGGAGTTTTTCTTTTTGAAGCCCGAAGCGTCGTGGGACCTTCAGACTGTCCAGAAGATAGGGGAACTTGTGGACGTGAAGGACCCCTCCCGTTTGTTGGAGAGGGAGGGCGCTCGGGAGAACTATGAAGCTTTTCGTAGCAAGCTGGGGCATCTGGTGGACTGGTTCGGCAGTGAACCTCCCGAACCATTCCCTGTTCCAATCAACCGAGTTCTTATCACCCAAGGGGTCTTATCTCATTTGGAGATAATTCAAGGTGACCTCGAGGCACTTGGGATCCGGGAAAGTTCCCCCTCCCCTCAAGACTTGGCTCTGGTTCGGCGCCTTCCGGGTGAGATCCCGCACAGGGTCTTTGTAGAAGGTTCATATCATTTCCTTTAATTCTTCTTGCACTCTTATTTATCACAAAATTCTCTCTTTTTTTGCAGAAATGGCCCCGAAGATTGATCTTGCGAGCCTGTTCAAGGGCATTCAGAATCCCAAGCCCGCCAAGCAGTCTTCCAAGGCTGGCCCTTCCCAACCTTCGGCTACAGAGCCGAAGAAGAGAAAGAGGGACTCTGCCAAAGTCCCGGAGGCCATTGAATCCGACCCTCCCGAGGTTCAATCTCCTGTCCGTCTCGAAGACACGGACACCACTTTTGAAGATCTCCTGGACGCGTACGACCAGGCTGGTCCTTCCCCGGACAAGAGGAGGCATCTTTGGGGAAAGTACAGGGCTACTCCGGTTGCGGAGGAGAGTGCTCCGGGAGTCTTGCCTTCAGACTTCAACTTAGGTAACCAACGGTTGACTTTAGAGAATAAGTGTTTCTGGAAAATCTTCGGGAATCTAACTGGGTTGTTTGGAGATGACCCAATTCACGAAGTTATTTGGGCAAATTTCTGTTGTACAGGTCCAGGCTGGAGGGAGGCCCAGGTTAAGGCAAGGCAAGAGCGGGATGCCGAGCTAGCCCGATATGGATCAGACTTGATCCCGCGGGAGCCGAACTGGCTCATCTATGAGGACCAGAATCTCATGGATGAAGAGGATGCCAAGGAAATGGCCCAGAGATCTGGAAAGGTATCTCTACCGCCCGGACCATGGACTGCCTTGAGCACCAGTTCCCGGATCTAGCTGTGACATTGGCCCGGTCGCACGTCATGACCACTCAGGAAAGTAAACATGAATGCTCTTTTTTTACTAAGTCATTACAACCCTGACACTAATATCCTTCTGTACTTGCTGCAGGCCGCTTGCCTGACTGGTTGGGCTTCCCAAGTGGTCCAGAAAATGGACGAGGCCCGAAGTAGTGTCGAACAGCGGGCTACTAAGGCGGTTGCTGTAGTGGCGAAACTCATCCAAAGGGTTTCCCACTACGAGCAACTTCTGCGGGCCTCCCGGACGTCGAGCTCTTCGGTCTTGGCTCTCCAGGATGTTGTCCAAGGTGATCTTCCCGATCCTTCCACCGCATCCCAACTTGCTGCAGTTGACGCCTCCTTTCTGAGCACTGTAGCTGCTCAGAGAGATTCTGAGGAAGACCTCCGGAGAGAAGTGGAAGTCCTTCGGAGGGAGAAGAAGGATCTTGCGGTCGATCTTGAGAATCTCAAGAATCACACCGATCAAGACCTCAAAGATCTCCGGGAGAAACTCCAGTCAGCCGAAGAGACAACGGCTACTGTTCGGGGGGAGAAGGAGGCTTGGGAAGAAGCTGTGAATGATGCGCTCTGGATGGCTTCTGAAAAATACAATGAAGGTTTTTGTCTCGCCCGGCGAGTTTTTGTCTCGCCCGCCGACAAATTTTGGATAGGAACCCTCATGCGGACCTCTCCGGGCTGGACTACTTGGATGAACGTGAGAGGGATCCTTCATGGTGCGGGGAGGAGTTTTTGAAAGCTCCGGAGCCAATCCATCCGGACCAATTCAGCTTCCCTTAGTATTTTGTCTTTCTCCGCTTTTTGTCCCTTTGGATGTTGTTCCGGGGAATGTAAATGAACCCTTTGGGTTTTGTCAATGGAACTCCCAAGTTTTTTGTTAAGTATTGATCGTTGAACTATTTCCCGTACATATATACATAACTGTCTTCGGGTTACACATAGTACTTTCGCAATGCTTCCAAATGAAATGAGCTGGAAAACTCTCTCCCTTCAGAATCTGAAAACTTGTAAACTTCTTTTCTTTCTTCGGTAGTTAATCTCCGGGCAAAGAGGACCAAGGCGTAGACTAATTTTTGGATCACCGGGTAGTTGAGTTCGGCTCCGTGCAAAGATTTGCTGACGTAGTAGACTGGCCACTGTTTTCCCTGATCATCTTCTTGGACAAGAACCGAACTTACGGCCTTCCCTCCCACTGCTAGGTACACGATCAAGGGCCTGTCTTCGGTCGGATGCCGTAGGGTGGGCATCTCCAAGAAATAGGATTTGATCTCCTCCCATGCCTTCTGGAAATCGGGATTCCATTTGAATCTTGCTCGGTCAACTGCATTTTCTTCCTTCGACTTCTTCTCCCCCTTCTTCACTCCTACCCGTCCGGGTTCCGCACCCTCTTTGATTAGAAGTTTGAAGAACGGGCGACACTTATCCCCGTACCGAGATATGAAATGGCTGAGGGCCGTGATTTTACAGAGCAACCTTTGTACATCTTTGATTGAAGCGGGTGTCTTGGAGTCGAGCAAGGCTCTGATCTTGGCCGGATTTGCATCGATTCCACATTCGGACACCATGAACCCCAGAAACTTCCCCGCAGTTACCCCAAACACACATTTATCCGGGTTCAGGCGGAGTCCGTACTTCCGAATCTGGCCGAAGACTTCTTCGATATCCCGGATAAGATCATCCTCCTCTTTGCTCTTTATGATGATGTCATCGACGTATACTTCGAGAATCCTTCCAATATAACCGGAGAAGATTTTATCCATTAGCCTCTGGTAAGTGGCTCCGGCATTTTTGAGGCCGAACGTCATCCTGAAGTAGCAATGTGTGCCGGAGTCACTTATGAAGGAGGTCTTCTCATCAGCCGGATTCATCCGGATCTGGTGGTACCCACTGTAAGCATCAAGGAAACAAAGTCGTGTATGCCCGGCCGTTGAATCCACCAACCTATCGACCGGAGGTGTAGGATATGAATCCTTCGGGCAGGCGTCGTTCACATTAGTGAAGTCAATGCACATGCATAGTTTGTCGCTATCTTCTCGAGAGGCTACTACTAGATTACTCAGTCATTCGGGATAAGATACCTCTCTTATTACTCCCGCATCGAGTAACTTCGAAATCTGTTCCCTGATGAAAGTTCTTTTGAAGGGCGCGTTGTTCCTCTTCTTCTGCTTTACAGGTCTAACGTTCGGGTCGACGTACAAGCTGTGTTGGATTACTTTTGGGTCAATCCCGGGCATATCACTTGGAGAGTAGGCGAAAAGATCTTAATTCGTTTGAAGGAGATTTACAAGTTTCGCCTTACTACCTTCAGGCATATCTTTCGCTATCCTTGTAGTTCGTTCTCCCTCTAGGGCAACTTCTTCGGTGGCTGTCGTCTCTTCATCTTCCTTTTTCGAGGACTTCGGTCCCGGACCCTTCTGGGCCAACGCCATGACATCCTTGGCTTCCTTCTGGCTTACATAGATAGAAGCATCGCCTTCATCGGCCTCAAAGGTGATAGTGAGGTACTTGACGTCACTCCTCATGTGGATTGCACCCTGAGTCTCTCTCCCGATAATTGCGTTGTAAGCCGAAGGAACGTCCACAACCAGCCATTTTACCATGATGGTCATATATCGGGATTGCCCTTCGGGCCCGGTTCCAATGAACATAGCGGGGAGCTCAATACACCCGAGCACTGGCAGTTCGTTCGGACTAACTCCGTATGTTGCGGTCCTGACTGGGATCAGCCTGCTTGCCTTCAACTTCAAACCTCGGTACGCCTCGGCGAACAACACATCGGCGTTCGAGCCATCATCGCAAAGCACTCTCCTCACACCTATAGTACCTATTCTGAGGGTGATGATGAGCAGGTCATAGTGCGGGAAATGTACCTCTGTTCCATCTGCTCGTTTAATTTTGGAAGCTAGATCCCCGTAGTTCATCGATGCTATCTCTCTCGCCTTTCTCTTCCCTGCATTGGACCCGAGGGTTGCGGTTATGGTATGTAAGGTTCCGGTCGCCTGAGGAGGGGACTTCCTCCCTTTGTTCTTCTCTTGCCCTGATGTGTCCCCCTGGACCTTCGCCGTTCCTTGGGAGAGCACCTCTTCTGAAGGCATCTTCAGGTATTCTCTCAAAGAACCCTTCTTGATAAGAGATTCAATGTACCTTTTCAACTGGTAGCACTGTTCGGTATCGTGGCCGATGTCCCGGTGGAATTGGCAATACTTGGATGTAATCCGTTTTGCTTCCTCCGGCATGGCCCTCGGCCAACTGATCGTTCGGCTTCCTTGCCTTTGTAAGGCCGCAAGGATGCTGGTTCGGGTGGAATTGAGAGGGGTGAAGTTCGGACTCCTTTCAAAGGGTTTTTTCTGCCCTCCCCAGCCTCCTTGCTCCCTGACAGCTGTTGGCTTGGAGTTGTCCCTCCTCTGTTCCCGGTTGTCCCGGTTATCAGGCTTTCCTTCTCTTTGGGACAACATCTCATGGGCGATCATGTGCTCCTCAGTTATTGCGTACATCTCTTCTACATCGGTGATGTTCTTCCGGACAGCTCGTAGGCCAACCTGGAGTTCAGGAGCAGGGCCTTTGTGAACGCTATTATCCGGATATTATCCGTCAAATCTGATGCATGCACTGCCTCCTTGTTGAATCGTTCGACGAATTCCCGAATGCCCTCATTCGGCCTCTGTTTGATGTCGAACATCTGAATGGCCCTCTTCGTAGATCTCCTGCACCCGATGAAGTGGGTGGAGAACTTGATGGCCAAATCCCCGAAGGTGTTTACACACTCCGGGAGGAGGGAGTTGTACCAGGCAGAGGCCGGACCTCCCAGGGCCACCTCGAAACATTTGCATAAGGCTACTTCGTTGGCACCCTTCAGTTCCATCACCCGTTTATACTTTCGAATGAAAGCATAGGGATCCACCACGCCGTTGTAGATCTCCAGTGGGTGTGGTAAATTGAACGAGCGGGGCATCTGGCTTTCCCGGATTCGGCAAGTGAACGGTCCATCCTCCGCCGCTGATTCATAGTTGGCTTCGGGCCTGATTGTACTTCTTTCGACTTTGTCCAGGCGATGCAACACCTCCCTGATAATCTCATCCCGTGGATCCCCGACGGTCAACCTTTCGGGCCTTGGGGACCGCTCTCTTTGGCTGTGTCGAGGAGACCTGGACCTCTGTCGGCCTCGCCGGTCCAGGGTGTTAGTTTGTTGTCGATCGTTCTGCACCCTCCGGGATCTTTCAGACTTGTGTCTGTTGCTGCGTTCTTCCCGGAGTACTGCTCGCACCGTTTGGACTAGGTCCGGGTCTAATCGACTGTTGCTCCGGCGAGAGCTGGAAGTTGGTAGCAAGGAAGTCGCTCCGTATGAAGTTTCTTCAGAAGAGCTCCGATAACTGGGATCGGCCGTTCGGCCGTCAGTGGAGCCACCTCCTTCCGGTATAGATGGGTGGGACTGTGAATGGTCCTTCGGTCCTACTGAAAGGATTGGTCTACTCGGGCCTCCACGGTTCCCACAGACGGCGCCATTCGGTGGCTGATCTGTTTGGGCAGCAGCCGCCACGTGTCTACGCAGTTGACGCGTGTTGACATTACTTGATGCCATTGGGATTTGTGCGTTGCACGATTCTCGGAATTCGAGGAATGGGGGTTGTGTTGGTAGTGTCTTTTTCCTGTCTTGTCAATGAAGTGACTCAAAAAAAGATCGATCCTTTGACTTATGCCATAAATTTCGTTATATAGTTGGTATTAATGGTGGTAAAATCGTAATATGTCAATATAACGTTATTGTACACGTGTTCTATATGTCCGGGTAATGTTTCTCCGGGAATGTCCAATGTCTTGTCCTGGTAAACGTTTATTAAGTCCGGGAATGTCACTTAGGTTTTTAATGGGGCCCTTAAGGCGGGCTATTAATATGGGCCTTTTGGTAGGCCTGTTTGGATGATTGGGCCTAGCGGCCATCAACACCTACAGAGCCGACTAAGGAAACCTCAGAATACCTACGAGTGGGATCTAGGAGAATGTCACGAACGCCACCCGAGCACGGTTGCGGAGACGGGGGCGCCGGGACTTCGGAAGCGGAAGTCATAAGACACGGAATGGCAGGTTCATCGGGACCTACCATGCGTAGCGAACTCGTAAGGTGATTGTGGGCGTAACCTGAAAATTTCATACATATAACTAAAACATCCATGGTGAGTCCCGCCCCTCGGAAATGGACGAGCACAACACCATCACCATACATACAGTTCATGCATTATTAACAAAGTAAGCCCCGCCCTCCGTGGACGAGTACTTACGCATGCAGCATAGATACACACAGTATTCCTCAAACATAGGGTATCTACCAAGCGCTAAGCGCTCTGAACATGCAATGTAATGTAATATATACAATCCTCATATCAAATACCGATCATCACAACCCGAAAGTATGCACGTGCGGCTACAGAGCCAACCTAAGGCCTACACGCCGATACCTCGCGCGGGATTCGTACCAAGTCTGCTACCCCAACAAAATCCCGGCCCGCAAGGTGCAACTGCTGCTCAACACAACAAAGATCAGACATAAGTCCACTGAAAACCGAACCCAAACACAACATTCCACCAAGCTCATCCTTGAGCACAACATACCTGAAAATATACACAACAAAAACAGAAGCATCACGGAAACCTACTCCGCTGGCTGCTTATCAGGTCTACCTGAAAACCAAAAGTGAAACACTAAAAGGGTGAGTCCTCGAAAGGACCCATAAGGGATTTGGGGTAAGATAAACATATGCAACCCGCAAAATGTAATGTTAACAAAAGCAGAATACGGAGTATGAAGCATGTACTACATGATCGAATCCCGAAGGATGTGCAACTTTAAATCGCCATAGACCTTATACTAAATCAAAACGACAGCCTCCCTCTAAGGGAGTCAAGTCAAGCTCGACAAAACCATGGTGCACCACTGGGTAGCGAACCCCAACCGCCGTAGGGTTAATGCACCGAGTATATTCTAAGACATACACCTACAGATCACGAATGTGCCTTATGGCACATAATTTCCAAAGTACATGAAATACAGAAAGTGACACAAAGCATATACCTATCTTACCAAAACGACAGAACCAAACCCTTACCGCTCAATTCCAGAGTAGTTGACCGATTCTGGACAACTTCTGATTCGTGACCCGAAACCCGAAAACCTCTCTTTTTCAACCTTCTGGACCTCAGAATCTGTCAATTCAAGCTGAATTAGCAACTTTACCAACCACACTACCAAACTACACCCCCGACCAAAATCTGAAAATCCGACAGAATTTTGGTAAAATTCCAGATTTCCGCAGAAACATCAGAATTCAGAACCGACTTAGACAATGCAAGATTATACATTGACAAACACAATTCAACAAGCAGAACTGATCAAATCCAGCAATTCATCAACAAAAGAATCCATCAAAAATTCGGCCATAAATCCTCCTTCCACCCGAGAGATTTTTCCGACGATCAGACAACACATTCCTACACCCTATCCATCCAATATCAACATATATTAATCACCCAACCATCCAACGGTTCAATTTCTTCAAAACTCAGATCTAAACTCAAAAATCCAATTTTCCAATCTTGCTAAATAGGCCACAGAATCAAACCATACCTCAGGCAGATGTAGTACTCGAGCTCCTGATCAACTTTCCAGATGAACTCTCGGGCAAAGGAATGAGTATGGCCACGGATTTAAGCTTGAAAGAACTCATCAATGGTGGAGAGCTCTCGGCCAAACTTAGAGTGAAGAAGATGAAGTTTACGTGAAAGCCAACATTTCATATAAATGTGATATTTATAAATGAAGACATGTGCCAAGTACATGTCTTCCCTTTATGACATCACCATGATGTCACACAAACATCACATAAAAGACAGCTTCAAATGCCTCACCAAAATTTCAGCCAAGCCTCCAAGTGACACGTGTCACCGCTCGGTTCGTCCCGAGCCGCTCGCCCAAAAAATTCCCGACCTGTAACATTTTTCCTCGCAGAAAAATGTATAATATTTATACACCTCCAAAACTACCTCCCAACTGCGAATCTGATTCCTGGGTTGCTCCCGGGAGCCATTTCTCCGCCCAGAACCCCCGAAGTCACCCGGGAACAACCCCCCGGCCAGAAAAATTATTTTCCGCGGAAATGTCCGGCACACTACCAGGACACCAAAAAATCAAAAATCACATCGATCCGAACTCCGGTGAAGATTCTGGAAGCAATCTGACCGGAGTGCCCGTTGGCCCCGGTGGCCAACCGGCTCAGAATGGCCCTCCGCCGGGGCGGCCATAACATAGAAACTCCAAGACCAGAAGATCCCCGCAAGTACCGCTGCTGCCGCTAACACACCAACAGAAGAGAGAAGTCAGTTAACTGTAAAACCCATATGCTATACTTAGCATAAAATCAGAAGTCTGAAAACAGACTGTAACCTCTACCGAGACTACCCCTATAAACTTAACAGAAGTTCCGTGTCGGAACTGCAGATACTTGATTACAGAACAGAAAGCACCATGGAACTCTAGTCCACTGGCTGCTTGTCAGATACACCTGAAAGGTGGTAAACAGAAGGGGTGAGTCCTCGGGAGGACCCAGTAAGGGCTTAGGTAAGATACAGTTTGCATAAAGTGCTAAGTGCGCAGTACCTGCAAAACAGAGAAAACACAAGCATATATATATATATATATACACACACAGAGTCCCGCAGGACAGGGTTAGACAGAATCCCGAAGGATGCGGTGCAGACCTCCAGAATGACCCTTAAAATAAAAATCAACAGAACGACAGCCCTCTCCAAAAGGTCGAAATGTAAGCATGGTACTACTGGGTCACAACCCCTTAACTGTCGTAGGGTCACGGAATATACCGCAGGGTATATACAGAATATCAGCACCCAGTGTTACGGTCACCCCGAGCGGGTTGCGACCGGGTGACCCGGGGCTCCGGTTTTGGCCTGCGGGTCACGTTTTTCGGCGTTCAGACGGCTCCCGAGCCCTATCCGAGTATCATTATGGCGAACCCTTCCGTATTTGAGGTCGTGTGGGTCCCCCGGACGTTTCCGCCGAAAATATTTTTCTGGCGCCGGGGTTGTCGGGGTCGCCTCGGGACGTACAGCGGGCTCGGTAGCGCTCTCGAGATCTCAGTTTGAGAAGCCGTTTGTAGTTTTGGAGTCGTGGAGACGTCCCGGTGTTGGTTGTGGAGTTTAATATTTGGGGCGGGACGTTCGGTTCTCGGCGACTCCGGGGCTCGGGGCGGGAATCCCGGGGCTCGGGATGGAAATTTTCTGACGGCTTTGGGGTAAGTTGTGTTTTAATTTAAGATGGAATTTATGGAATTTTTATAGAATTTTTGGAGTGACGGAATTTCGGTTCAGGTTGACACGCTCGCACGTCGGGTTCTGGTTCGGGTTCAGCGAGCTCGGTAGGACACTCTGGAAAGGTAAATGAATTTCTGAAAAATGTTCTGTGCATGATATAATATTCTGAAGATTGTGTCCGAGTTTCGTTAATTTTGGAGTTCGGTAAATATTTTTGGGCAAAAAGAATTGGAACTTTCGGAAAAATTGGGAGTTAATTTGCAATTGGTTGCAAAATTAATTAAAATCAGTATGGGCAGCAGCAGCCCTTCTTATTTTCGGCAGACTTGTGTGTGTGTGTGATTATTTGGGGACACATGTCCCATTTTAATTAAAGGAAGAGTGGTATGGGTTATAAAGTAGAAAATTATATAAGGTATATTATTACATAATATTAGACTTACCTCACTCTTTTCTTCTTCTTCTTCCTTCTGTTCTGCTGCTGCTGCCGAAAACCTCCATTAGAGAGCTCCTCCAAGCTTGACTTCCTTCATCTTTGTGGAAATCAAAGAGGAATTGCTTGCCACTTGTGGTAAGTATCATCCTAACTCCTCTTTTCACATTAGTTTTGAAGATTAGTGGTAAAAAGAGGAGTTTTTGCATTTGATGGGTTTGTTCTTAGCTATAAGCTAGGATGATTTTCTTCCTCCCATCTTTTAGTATGTTGTTCTTGGGTGGTAGGAGAGTATTAATCAAGTGTTGGATTTTGGAAAACACAACTTGGGTGAGGGTTTAGTGTTGGCCGAATTATTGGAAGAATTTCCAAAATGGTGTGTGTTTGTTATCTTGTTTCATGCTTCAAGTATGTTAGTCCTAGCATGATTCTAAGGCTATCCATGGTTTCAATTTGATGGAAAACTTGTTGGGTAAGAATTCCCCATTTTGGCCGAAAATATTAAGGAAGGGGTTTGTTGATTTTGATGCAATTGGTTGGTAATCTTGCTTAATAATTGTAATTGGTGACTAAAGAGAGCTAATGGAACTTTGTTTGGATTGAAATGGAAGTTGGGTGAGAAAACCCCCTTGTGGCCGAATTGTGTAAGTGTGTGTTCATGATGAATTTTGTTGTTTGGGTGCAATTGGATAGCATTCATGGTTTAGAAATGGAATTGGTGGTTAGAATGGTTGTTTGGTAGCTTGAATGGATTGAATTGGAAATTGGATAAAAAGTTGAGTGAAAACCGAATCTTTGAATGATTCTTTTTCAATGTTGGAGGTTCATTGTGGTTGAGTTGGATGTTAATATGGTGTTGGGGTTGAATTTAGGAGTGGATGGAAGTTTGAAATGTTGAATTCGGTTAAGGAACGAAAAAGTTACAATTAATCGGGATTATCGGAAAATGGCGGGTAATGAAGGGTTTAAGGTTGGATTTGATCGGTTCTGCTTATTGTATGATGTTTGTCAATGTGAAATCTTGCATTGTCTAGGTTGGTTCTGAATTCTGACGTTTCTGTGAAAATCTGGGATTTTACGGAAATTCTGTCGGATTTTCAGTTTTGGGGTCGGGGGTTGTAATTTGGTAGTGTGGTTGATAAGAATGCTAAATCAACTTGGTTTGGCAGATTCTGAGTTTCGGTGGTTAGGAAAAGAGGAGTTCTAAGTTTCGGGGCACGGTGTAGGTGTTATCCAGAATCGGTCCAATACTCTGGATTTTGAGGTAAGGGTTTGGTTACATTGTTTGGTAAGCTAAGTATATGTTTTGGTTTCATTTACATTACTGCGGTATTTCAGTATTATATGCCTAGAGCATATTACGTAGTCTGTAAATGTATGTGTATTGTAGCATTTACTTTTTGCGGGTATTTGGAAGTTTCGCTTTAAGGTAAGTTACGTAATTTGTAGGAGTATGCCTTATGGCATACTGCATGCAGTAATCCTACGTTTGTAGGAGTATGCCTTATGGCATACTGCATGCATTAACACTACGGCAGCTTGTGGGTTCGCTACCCCAGCTGGTGCACCATGCTTCCGTAATAGCTTCGGCTTCTGACTCCCCTTAGTGGGAGGCTGTCGTTCCGATCTGTTATAGGGTTTCTGGCGATTTAGAATCGCACGTCCTTCGGGATTCCGATTTATTTTCTGTACATGCATGCTATTCCGTATTCATTGCATATATTGCTATCTTTCTGTTTTGCAGGGTTACATATACTCACCTTACCCCATATCCCTTACGGGGTCCTTTTAGGACTCACCCTTCTTTGGGTTACATTTTTGGGTTTGGTAGACTGATAAGCGGCCTGCGGAGTAGGATTCCGTGAGGGTTCTACCTTGGGTATGCTTTGTGATTGCACCTTGCGGTCCGGGATTGTGTACTTGGTGTGAATCCCGCGCAAGGTACTTTGTTACATAGGTTCTAAGGTTGGCTCTGTAGTTGCATATGCACACTTTCTGTATTGCTATGATGGTTGTATGTCCGTATATACATTTGTATATTCTGCTCTATATCTGTTCTCGGCGCTTGGCGCTTGCTAGACATTTTAGGTTCTCAGAATTACGTATGTATATGTGTTTTGGTGCGTAAGCACTCGTCCCACGGAGGGCGGGGCTTACTCGTTATTAGTGCATGAATTGTATGGTTGCATTTTATTTTGGTTATATGCATGAATTTCCCGTTAGTCTGCTTCCACAATCCTTCCGCTTTGGGTCCGCTACGCGCGGCGGGTCTCGATGGACCTGCCACCTTGTGTTCTTCCGGCTTCCGCTCCGGCGTCCGGCGCCCCGCCTCCGCAACCGGGCTCGGGTGGCGTGCGGTGACAAGTTGGTATCGAGCGGTAAGTGACCATATGGGTCGTCAGTGGTGACTTGTAGTGACAACTACTGTTCTACATTTTATTTTAGAATGGTTTGGTACGGAGATTGGCCACCTCCTTACTTGAACCACTTCAAAATAAAATTGTGGAACAAAGTTGATCCTTCAAGTTATCCTGATAGTTGCAGATTTCGGCACTCGGGATTTTTGGAATTCTGGTAAGATTATTACGAGTAAGGGGATTGTGGAAAAGTTTCAGGTACGTAAAATTGTGTGTTAGGAAGAGATTTGGTGAAATAAGCATGAACTGCTTCTGTGATTCTGTGAAATGCATGATTTTATCATTCGAGAAGTAACTTCGTGTCAAGTATCGCATTGCACTCTGAGCCTTAGGAAACTGCTGCTAGCTTCTGTAGAGATTAGGAGTGACCAATTTCTGTCTGGACTCTGTTTGGTCTGAAATTTTTAAGATATGGTTAACACGCGTAGATAGCGTGATTTGGTACCGGAGGGGCGGGACTGGGATCCCACACCTCCGTGGTATAGGATACGGGTTCAGTGTAACCCAGGGTCTGAACAACCACACTTACCACCCCGAGGTTTAGTGGTCGTAAGGACCCCTCTCTGATTTGGTATTACCCGCCAGCCTAGCTGGTTCAGAGGCGGCAGTAGGCAGGGGAAGATCTGATTATGCCACAGTAGGGGCATTTTGACTAGGTGCTGATAGTGAGACTTAAGCCACTGCTCGCCATAGTTTTGGGATCGGTAAGTGAGTGACTCTGACAAGGGTGGTCACTACGACACCTAGACTTCTCGTCGGTCCTGTTAACGACGAGGAGATCTGAGGCACCAGTCTGGCGAGGTCAGACTCTTGGAGAGGTTTTAGAGTTTGAACCCCCCCCGAGATTCAATGACCGAGAAGGGTCTCGGGTAGTAGAGATTTGGTTTGCAGGAGTTGACAAACTCCTGGAGGGAGGCTATTCTGAGCCGGTTGGCCGCCGGAATAACGGCTACCCCGGCCGATTGCTTCCGCATTCTCGAACCGGAGTTCGGATTGACCCAATATCTGATTTCTAGTGTCTGGCAAAGGTACCGGACATTTCCGCGGAAAATATTTTTCGGGGCGGGGGTTGCCGTCGGACGACTTTCGGGATTTTGGGCGGAGAAACGGCTCCGGGAGTGACCCGGACTCGATTTGCGCTTTGAGGAAGATTTGGAGTCGGGTTATAATTTACATTTTTCTGGGAAGAAAAATGTTCTGGGTCGGAAATTACGGTTTCGGGCAGTTTTCAGGCTCGGGGCGAGCCAAGCTGTGACACTTGGCGAAATGTGATTAGTGGAAAGTATTGGACTTGGTCTCTTGCTGTTTCTAGTGATTATGATGTCAAAAAGGATGTCATGTGCAAAGCCCATGACTTATTATTACAAGACTTAAGTTTTGGCAGTCTTCAGCGTCCATAGTCTCGGACGCAACCCAACGCGCCGCGAGGGCGTGGGTTTCAGCAGGTGGCCCGAGACCTCGGTGGCGACAACAGCTTCAGCCACCCTCCGTCACCGCAGCTCAGAGCAGGACGAGTTTCCTTTTTCTGAAGGGAGGCCCTGATTATCAGGGAGAACCTAGTTAGCGTGCAGGCACTAGTCAGCAGGGAGGCTTGAGTCAGCAGGAAGTTCTGTAGGGTACTATATCTCCGAATGAGATATCGGTTCATGCAATATTGGATACGGGAATATTTATTCCCATTGTAACACCGAAATGTGTTACATCTCTCAGATTCCGATCATAGTACTTTGCCTCAAATGTACTTAGTAAAACCTGGGAGTCGGTTCGCTTTTCTAATGAGATGGTTTGGGGTTGTACGACATCCGTAGGCGGACATCCGATAGTATCGGATTTGTTGGTTTCGACACACGTAACTATGATATTATTCTTGGGATGGACGGGCTATCCAAGAATTCTCAGGCACATTGGTTGTGCAACCCGTACCATTATGGTTTCTCGGAGGGGTACTACCTCTCACGACTCATTGGTTTGACTAACGCCATGACGCAGTACGCAGTGTTGTAGATTCTGGATCATCTGTCGATAGTTGGTGTTGGGGGAATGTTATGGTCTGAATGAGGCTGGTACTAGGTTGAAGTTAGATAGTATGCCTTGGTTCGAGGTTTTCCGCAGGTATTTCCGGAGAAGTTGCCCGGATTACCACCAGAGCGGGAAATTGTGTTTGAGATCTACTTGCAGTCGGGTACTGCTCCGATATCTATTCCTCCTTATCGGATGCCTATTTCTGAGATGCAGGAGTAGAAGAAGCAACTGGAGGAATTACAGCAAAAGAGTTTCGTCCGACCGAGCACTTCAGCGTGGGGTGCTCTGGTTTTGTTTGTTAAGAAGAATGATGGGACACTCTGACTTTGTATTGATTACAGACTGTTGAATGCTCTTATTGGGAAGAATAAGTATCCGTTACCAAGGATTAACGATCTTTTTGATCAACTTCGGGTTTGAGGGTTTTCTCAAAGATTGATCTCTCGATCCGGGTATTTTCAGCTTTAGATTGAAGGAAGAGGACATACCTAAGACTGCTTTCCGCACCCGATTTGGACACTTAGAGATTACGGTCATGCCATTTGGGCTGACCAATATTCCGGTGGCATTCTTGGATCTGATGCATCGGGTGTTCCGACCGTACTTGGACTCATTCCCGGTGGTTTTTATTGATAATATTCTGATATATTCTCGGGATGAGGATTCGCATCAGGATCATCTGAGGGTAGTTACAGACACTTTGGGAACATCAGCTTTATGCTAAATTCTCAAAGTGTGAGTTCTGATTCGGGAAGTCACCTTTCGGGGACACATTATATCCGAGCATGGTCTGTCAGTGAATCCGGAGAAGGTGAGGGCGATTCAGATCTGAAACAACCTACCGCGGTACGGGAGATCAGGAGCTTCCTGGGGTTAGCAGGATAGTATCGGAGATTCGTACCGGGGTTTTCTATTCTGGCATCTCCGCTCACGCAATTGACCAAGAAGGGTCAACCGTTTATCTGGTCTGATAGGTGTGAGCAGAATTTTCAGGAGTTGAAACGGCAGTTGACTAACGCTCCGATTCTGACTCATTCAGATCCGATCTTGCCGTATGTGAATTATACGGATGCTTCCACATCTGGTTTGGGATGTGTGTTGGTGTAGGGGCGTTTTGTGGTAGCTTATGGGTCGAGGCAGTGCGACCGCATGAGCTGAACTGGTTGGCACATGATCTGGAATTGGCTATAATAGTTTATGCGCTGAAACATTGGAATCAATATCTGTTTGGTAATAAATTTCAGATTCTTACCACCATAAGTCTGAAATATCTGTTTACACGAAGGAGCTTAGCATGAGACAGCAGATGTCTCGAATACATTAAGGACTATGATTGTAGTATCGGGTACATCTCGGCAAGGGCAACGCGTTGCCGATGCTCTGAGCAGGAAGTATACCAGATTAGTTAAGGGAGGAGATGTTGGGGGTTGATCTGAGGAAAGTGATTTGGCATGCCTTTGGCACTGATGGCAGCTCTGGGAGCGTGCTCAGTGGTATACACTTACCATACATTCTGAGTGGCTCGATAGGATGCGCGAAGCGCAAAGTAGAGATTTGGTATTGAAGGAATTATCTGGGGTGGATAAGAGTTCTTTGTTACCGACGCTTCAAGTATGGCAGGATCGCCATACTTGAGACCACCTTTGTGTACCGGAGGATCGGGAGTTCGGAATGATACTTTAGAGGGGGCACACTCGAGCGGTGTGAGCATCAGAACCGGCAGGGACATCGCAAACTTTGCCCATTCCACTGGAAGTGGGGTAATGTTATGATGGACATTCGGCTGCACCGCCCGACACGGTTTCGTCATGATGTTATCTGGGTTTTTGTGGATCGGCCGACAAAGTGCGTACACTTTCGCCTATTCAGTGCCGCTGCACTGAGAAGCTTGCCCGGCTTTACATCGTGGAGATTGTACGCTTACATGGAGCACCAGACTCGAATCTGACCGTGATCCGCGTTTTACAAAGACGGTTCCGGATTGCTTTTCATGAAGCATTGGGCACGCGACTCCGTCGAATACGACTTATCACCCATGCACGGACGGGCAATGGAGCGGGTGATTCGACATTGGAGGATATGTTGCAAATCTGTACTTTGGATTTTGGAGGAGTTTGGAACTAGCGCTTACTTTGATAGAGTTCTCATACAACAATTGCTTTGAGACTACGCTTGACATGGCACCCTATGAGGTGTTGTACGGGAGGTGTAAGACACCATACCGCTGGACGGATGCATCCGATGGGTTAAGCTGGGACCCGAGCTTTTGAGGAGTCTACGGCAAAGATCAGATTGTTACAAAGCGCGGATTAAAACCGCGAACGATCGCACCATCGCTATACGAACCGCCGCCGTAGGCTCGAATCTGAGTTTGGTAATAGAATTTGATCGAGGTAGCACCGCTCGCAGGAACAAGAAGATTTGATAGGCGGGCGAGTTACCCCGAGTTATGTCGGTTATCATGAGTTTCTGCAGTAAGTTGTTAGGTTGGCCTTACCCCCAATCAAGCTGCTTTTATGTGGTACCTTCCTGTGATAGCCTGTTGTGGATCGGTTAGATTTAGGTTCGATCGTCTGGGGTTGTCTGGTAGAAATACCGCAATCGTCTCGGGTGCAATAAGATGCACCCGGAGGGTGGGACGCCGTGAGGCTCAGATGGTAGTCTAAACTACCACTCCCGCCGCACCAAAGACGGTGGTCCGATTGTTCTCGGGTTAGAGGGATAGTTATATTTTCTCGGTTGGTAGCGACACTGCCGGGTTGGTTCAGCTACTCTTGGAGGACCAAGAGTTCTAAGGGGGAGAATGTTACGGCCACCCCGAGCGGGTTGCGACCGGGTGACCCGGCTCCGGTGGCCTCGCGGTCACGCTGCGTTCAGACGGCTCCCGAGCCATATCCGAGTATCATTATGGCGAACCCTTCCGTATTTGAGGTCGTGTGGGTCCCCGGACGCTTTCGCGGAAAATATTTTTCTCGGCGCCGGGGTTGTCTGGCCGCCTCGGGACGCACAGCTGGGCTCGGTAGCGCTCTCGAGATCTCAGTTTGAGAAGCCGTTTGTAGTTTTGGAGTCGTGGAGACGTCCCGGTGTTGGTTGTGGAGTTTAATATTCGGGGCGGGACGCTCGTTCGGGCGACTCCCGGCTCGGGACGGGAATCCCGGGCTCGGGATGGAAATTTTCTGACGGCTTTGGGGTAAGTTGTGTTTTAATTTAAGATGGAATTTATGGAATTTTTATAGAATTTTGGAGTGACGGAATTTCGGTTCAAGTTGACACGCCGCACGTCGGGTTTTGGTTCGGGTTCAGCGAGCTCGGTAGGACACTCTGGAAAGGTAAATGAATTTCTGAAAAATGTTCTGTGCATGATATAATATTCTGAAGATTGTGTCCGAGTTTCGTTAATTTTGGAGTTCGGTAAATATTTTTGGGCAAAAAGAATTGGAACTTTCGGAAAAATTGGGAGTTAATTTGCAATTGGTTGCAAAATTAATTAAAATCAGTATGGGCAGCAGCAGCCCTTCTTATTTTCGGCAGACTTGTGTGTGTGTGTGATTATTTGGGGACACATGTCCCATTTTAATTAAAGGAAGAGTGGTATGGGTTATAAAGTAGAAAATTATATAAGGTATATTATTACATAATATTAGACTTACCTCACTCTTTTCTTCTTCTTCTTCCTTCTCGTTCTTTGCCGCTGCCGAAAACCTCCATTAGAGAGCTCCTCCAAGCTTGACTTCCTTCATCTTTGTGGAAATCAAAGAGGAATTGCTTGCCACTTGTGGTAAGTATCATCCTAACTCCTCTTTTCACATTAGTTTTGAAGATTAGTGGTAAAAAGAGGAGTTTTTGCATTTGATGGGTTTGTTCTTAGCTATAAGCTAGGATGATTTTCTTCCTCCCATCTTTTAGTATGTTGTTCTTGGGTGGTAGGAGAGTATTAATCAAGTGTTGGATTTTGGAAAACACAACTTGGGTGAGGGTTTAGTGTTGGCCGAATTATTGGAAGAATTTCCAAAATGGTGTGTGTTTGTTATCTTGTTTCATGCTTCAAGTATGTTAGTCCTAGCATGATTCTAAGGCTATCCATGGTTTCAATTTGATGGAAAACTTGTTGGGTAAGAATTCCCCATTTTGGCCGAAAATATTAAGGAAGGGGTTTGTTGATTTTGATGCAATTGGTTGGTAATCTTGCTTAATAATTGTAATTGGTGACTAAAGAGAGCTAATGGAACTTTGTTTGGATTGAAATGGAAGTTGGGTGAGAAAACCCCCTTGTGGCCGAATTGTGTAAGTGTGTGTTCATGATGAATTTTGTTGTTTGGGTGCAATTGGATAGCATTCATGGTTTAGAAATGGAATTGGTGGTTAGAATGGTTGTTTGGTAGCTTGAATGGATTGAATTGGAAATTGATAAAAGTTGAGTGAAAACCGAATCTTTGAATGATTCTTTTTCAATGTTGGAGGTTCATTGTGGTTGAGTTGGATGTTAATATGGTGTTGGGGTTGAATTTAGGAGTGGATGGAAGTTTGAAATGTTGAATTCGGTTAAGGAACGAAAAGTTACAATTAATCGGGATTATCGGAAAATGGCGGGTAATGAAGGGTTTAAGGTTGGATTTGATCGGTTCGCTTATTGTATGATGTTTGTCAATGTGAAATCTTGCATTGTCTAGGTTGGTTCTGAATTCGACGCTTCGTGAAAATCGGGATTTTACGGAAATTCCGCGGATTTTCGCTTTGGGGTCGGGGTTGTAATTTGGTAGTGTGGTTGATAAGAATGCTAAATCAACTTGGTTTGGCAGATTCTGAGTTTCGGTGGTTAGGAAAAGAGGAGTTCTAAGTTTCGGGCACGGTGTAGGTGTTATCCGTAATCGGTCCAATACTCGGATTTTGAGGTAAGGGTTTGGTTCTGTTGTTTGGTAAGCTAAGTATATGTTTTGGTTTCAGTTTACCTGCAGTATTTCAAGATTATATGCCTAGAGCATATTCTCGTAGTCTGTAAATGTATGTGTATTGTAGCATTTCTGCTTTGCGGTGTATTTGGAAGTTTCGCTTTAAGGTAAGTTCTCAGATTTGTAGGAGTATGCCTTATGGCATACTGCCTGCTAATCCTACGTTTGTAGGAGTATGCCTTATGGCATACTCGTCTGCTAACACTACGACGGTTGTGGGTTCGCTACCCCACTGGTGCACCATGCTTCCGTAATAGCTTCGCTTCGACTCCCCTTAGTGGGAGGCCGCTGCCCGATCTGTTATAGGGTTTCGCGATTTAGAATCGCACGCCCTTCGGGATTCCGATTTATTTTCTCGTACATGCATGCTATTCCGTATTCTCGTTGCATATATTGCTATCTTTCTGCTTTTGCAGGTTACATATACTCACCTTACCCCATATCCCTTACGGGTCCTTTTAGACTCACCCTTCTTTGGGTTCTGCTGGGTTTCTGTAGACTGATAAGCGGCTCATGGAGTAGGATTCCGTGAGGGTTCTACTGGGTATGCTTTGCAGTAGCTTGCACTCATGCGGTCCGGGATTGTGTACTTGGTGTGAATCCCGCGCAAGGTACTTTGTTACATAGGTTCTAAGGTTGGCTCAGAGTTGCATATGCACACTTTCTCGTATTGCTATGATGGTTGTATGTCCGTATATACATTTGTATATTCTGCTCTATATCTCTGCTTCTCGCTTGGCGCTTGCTAGACATTATAGGTTCTGTGAATTCTTAAAGTATATGTGTTATGGTGAGTAAGCACTCGTCCCACGGAGGGCGGGGCTTACTCGTTATTAGTGCATGAATTGTATGGTTGCATTTTATTTTGGTTATATGCATGAATTTCCGTTAGTCTGCCTTCCACAATCCTTCCGCTGGTTCACGCGCGGCGGGTCTCGATGGACTCGCCACCTTGTGTTCTTCCGGCTTCCGCTTCCGGCGTCCCGGCGCCCCCGCCTCCGCAACCGGGCTCGGGTGGCGTGCGGTGACACCCAGTGCAGATATAGCAATCCCAAAAGAACCAGTGGTCTGCAAGATCATCCCAGGCCTCGTAGCATAACAGAATATACCGTAAGGTATATGCAGAATATCAGCACCCAATGCAGATATACAGAACATATAAGGAACCCGAGGTCTCCGAGACCATCCCGGGCCTTGAGACTGCAAGCCTGTACCTTACCATGTGACTGGTCCCGGGATCACCGGACCACCGTCCTCAGCCCAAAACCCGCCTCAACTAACCCCGATATACATGAAATCCCTCCCATAATGCATAACGAGAGAAGTTGAACCCTTACCTTACTATTACCGATCCGCAGAAGAATCCCAGGAAAATCCCGGCGCTCGGCCCGAAACGCGGTAGTGTTTCTTCTGAAGTTCCCGCACCACTCCACAACTGCTGATTCAAGCTGAACAACCACACACAAGTCAGAAACCACCAAACTAGACCCCCGGAAACTAATCCCGCACTTTCCCGCACTTTCCCGCCAAAATTCCACAGAAAGCTCGGATTCTCAAACCGAGCTAGAACATTGATATTTACACTTAAACATGCATAACTAGGCACTCACATCCTACTTTCTCGAAATTTACACAAACAAGCAAGTAGGTCGGTTACGTTCACCATTTCATAAAACAATGCTCCGAACATCGTTCGTTACCTACTTCCATTCCCGATACTATTTCACTACACATACACCCCCGAAACATACCATAACTATTAACATACCCTTACCTTACATACAAGTCCGAATCGAAATTCTCGTTCAGCTGCGTTTCTGATTACCCCCTGTTCACAAACAATCCACAGATACATAATATATGTTCAGAATTCACAGAATCAGCCAATATCATTGGCGCCAAAACCGAGGCTCGGGCAGGGAAAAACGGCTTTCACACCGAGCCTTTTCAGACAAAACCAAGTAGCACAACAGACTCATCTCTTCACTCTGATCACAAATATATCCTTACCTTTCACTGAAAACAAAGTTGATTTCCGCACCAAATCTTTGAACGGATTTTTGCAACGCTTTCGGCGCGTTTCTGCTCACACTCCTGTTATCAAACATACACAAGAAGGTGTTACGGTCACCCCGAGCGGGTTGTGACCCGGGTGACCCGGGGCTCCGGTTTTGGCCTACGGGTCACGATTTTGGGCGGTCAGACGACTCCCGAGACTTATCTGAGCATTATTTCTGGGACTCCTTCGGGTTTTGAGGTCGTGTGGGTCCCCCGGACATTTTCGCCGAAAATATTTTTCCGGGGCCGAGACTTGTCTCGGGACGTACAACGGGCTCGGTAGCGCTCCCGGGACCTCGGATTGGGGCGGGACGTTCGGTCCCGGGCGACTCCCAGGATTTGCTCGGGTTATGTGGGCCCGGTAGGACACTCTGGACTTATAATTAAGTATAATTGGTGTGAGATATGAAGTTCCGAGGATGTGGTACAGTTTTCGTTGCTGTTATTGCCACCCAGTGTGAATTCCAGTTAATTACGCGATTAAGCGTATTTACCGGGATTAGCGATTTTTGTGGGGCTCGGGACTCATAATTAGTCATGTGAAGCATGTTTTGTCCGTGATATGAGGTTCCGAAATTGTGTTTCAGATTTCGTGCCGTTTGGGGTTACGGTTTGGAAGTTGCAATTTTCGGGCTGGACTAAATTGCAACTTTTGAAAGTTTGAGGGCTAACGTGAAAAAGAAAAACAAAAGAAAAAGAAAACAGCAGGAGAGGCGGTGAAGTGAGGTGTGTGTTAGTGAGGTGTGTGTTAGTAATATTATATATATATATATGTATGTATCATGTATGTATGTATATATATATAGTATTAGGAAAGTTAGAAACGTACAGGAAGCCATAAACGAATTCACTTCTTCTTTCTTCTCTGTACCTCGCCGAGAGCTTAAGGAGCATTTTGAGATTTCTCAATCTCTCACCAAAATCTTGAAGGTTAGTTGGGTAAATCGATCCTTAGGAGAAATAATTAACTCCTTATAAATCGGTTTTTGTAATTGTGGCTCCGGTTGGAAACCGTGAGCATCTGAAAATTACTCCACATTTATGGAAATTCTCCTATGGTTGATTTTATGGTTCCTAAGCGTTCCTTGCACCTTCTATTACGTCTTTTGTGTCAGGAGTGTGAGCTGAACCTTAGTAGAAGTGCTGCCAATATTGTTCTGAAATTTTGAATAGAAACTCAACTTCAGGCCTGATTTGATGGAAGGTAAGGATATATTATTGATCAGAGCTAAGAGTTATACATTTTGTACGGTTCAGATTTCGTTGAAAAAGCCGTATGTGAAAAGCCGTTTTTCCCTGTCCGAGCTCCACTTTTGGCGCTTTTGTTGTGGGTCAATTTTGTGAATTCTGAATGTGTATTCTGTGTATCTGTGGATCATATGTGGACAGGGGGTAGTCAGAAGTGCGGCTAAAACTCTGCCGAAATTTGTACCGGGACTGCTGAACGAGAATTTCGATTCGAACTTGTGTGAGCAATTTGAGAAGAAGGTATGATTTAAAGGTTCGGTTGTGTTTATGAATGTATAAGTAACAATGTTCTAGCTCGATTCGTGAAACCCAGCTTTCTGTGGATTTTTGCGGGAAAGTGCGGGATTGTGCAGGTTTGGTTTCGGGGTCTGCTTTGGTGAGTTCTGACTGGATTGTGGTTGTTCAGTGTGTTTATGCATTGGTGGAGTTGTGCGGGACCTTAAAAGTCGCGTTGTCACATTTCGGTCGAGCCGGATTTCCTGGGTTTGATCGCTGGAGCTGTTTTCTGAGGTAAGGGCTCAACTTCTCTCGTTATGCATTCTGGGAATAATTGCATGTATATCGGGGTTGGTTGAGGCGGGTCCCGGGCGAGGACGGTGGTTCGGTGTCCCCGAGACCAGCCACATTGTAAGATGTATGTTTGTTCTGTCTCAAGGCCCGGATGGCCTTGGAGGCCCCGGTTCCTATTCTCGTTTCGTGTATCTCGTACGTGTGATGATATTTCGTTTATATTTACATGTGTATGTGTTCTGCTCGTGACGATACCCGGCTGGTCTTAAGACCACGGGTGCTCCATGGCTTGGTTTGCTATGTCCGCACCGGAGGGTGCCGACATTCTCAGTATACATCCGCACTGGGTGCCGATATACTTCGTGACCCTACGACAGTTTGGGGATCGCGACCCCAGCCTGCACTGTGCTTTCGTCGTATGTTCTCGACCTCTTGGAGAGGGCTGTCGTTTCAGGTCAGCGGTTGGACCGCATGTGTTGGGATTTCTGATTCACTTTACGCCTTATGTTTATATATGTACATGTATACTCTTGTGTTATTCTGTTTTGTAGGTTCAACTTGTTGCCACTTGGGCAAACTATATCTTACCTCAGCTCTTACTGGGTTCTTCCGAGGACTCACCCTTTTATTTGTTTACCACCTTTCAGGCCGTCCTGACAAGCAACCGGCGGAGTAGAGATCCGCGGTGCTTCCGCCACGCTTCGGGTTTGGTTGCAAGAAGACCACGCAAGGGAATCCTTGAGCAAGAGGCTTCTGATTCCGCAACTAGGTATTCTAGGGTTTACTTTGGTGGCTCTGTAGGTGTAGTTGCATGCATGTATTTCTGATCATGATATTGTATTTAACGTATATTCTGGAATATGTGTTGGTTCTGTATCTGTCTTCTGAGTCGAGGGCGGAGCCCTGACTTGCGTATATTGGCTGTACGTATGAAATGGTTTCTGTGATTTGGTTATCATGAGTAATGAATGGTATTCCATGAACTGCATGTTTGATCGTTAAGTTGTTTGTATACTTGCCATGTGTGTGTTCTATAGGTTGCGGGTCGTAGTACGACCATTCTGTTATTGCGGGTCGGATCATGAGACCACTGCACGTAGCGGGTTTCGGTAGTACCGTTACCGCGCTTTCCGCCGTAGCTTCCGCTTCCGAACATCGCGGCCGGCCCTGCCTCCGCAACCGGGCGGGGTGGTCGTGACAGAAGGTGTCGGGAACGTTTAGAAACCAATAAATCAAGCAGAGAAGGTGCTTCCATAATTACTCCCAAATTTCAGCAGCTCGCGGTTTACTAACCGGGCTGAATCTTCACAAACCGACCTCAGATTATCCACTTACACAACACAAGTATCATTTTGGAAACCTTACCTCGAAGCTTCTTCAAGTTTTCACCAAGTTCACCTTTGAGCTCCAACTTGGCACTTTCCATGGCTGAAGTTACGGTTGAAAGAAGGAAGAAGAAGAAGAAATGAAGAAAATTGCATTTTCTTCCCTTTTATACTTTCTTTTTCTTTTCTTTTTCTTCCACCTTTAATTAGGAAGAGACAAGTGTCCCTTCCCTCCCCCTTTTCAGCCGACTTCATCCCCTCTTTCTTTTCCAATAATTGCTGATTTTATGCTAATTACAAATTGGCCCCTAAACTTTCCAAAAGTTGCAATTTAGCCCAACCCGAAAATTGCAACTTTCAAACCGTAACTCCAAACAGAACAAAATCTGAGACACATTCTCGGGACCTCATATCACACACAAATCATGCTTCATATTTTTAATTATAAGTGCCGAGTGCCATACCGCGCTAGCTTAACCCGAGCAAATCCCGACGCGTGCGCTTGCTAGCTTAACCGAGTAATCTCGTAATGCGTACTTGCTTGGTTATCACCACACTACTCATCCCGAGTCATATCACGCCTCACACCATTGTCATCACAAATTTTTCATCCCGAGCCCCGAGCGCTTCATCCCGAGCCCCGGGCGTCGCCTGGGAACGAACATCCTGACCCGAAAAATATTCTTCGCAGAAAGGAGCGGAATGTTCGTAAGACCCCGAATATATTGAAAGTTCCCTTTTACGAGGTCTCGATAAAGCTACCGAGCTTACTGATCGACCGGAAACATGTCCCACTCCCGAAAAACTATTTTCCTCGGAAAGGTGCGGGGGACTCGTGCGACCTTAAATATGAAAGCATTCCCAAAAAATAATACTCAGAAAAGATTCGGGAGCTGTCTGACCAACAGAAAACATGTCCCGCATGTTTGAAACGGAGCCCCGGAGCACCGATATCACAACCCGCTCGGAGTGACTTTAACTGTCCCAACCCTCAGGGTGCATCTTGTTGCGCCACGAGTCAGTTGCCGGTATTTCTACCTGACAACCCCAGACAGTACCAATTCTATACCTAACAGACCTTCAACATGTCATCTCGGAAGACATTGTGCATCGCAGACATACTCGGAGGTAAAGCCAATCTGTATGCTACCTTGCCGACTCGTTCCAAAAACTCACAGGGACCGATATACCTTGCGCCCACTACGCTTCCGCTGCGCACTCTGATCCTCCTCTACCAATGAACCTCCAGCTGCTTCTTCAGTTCAACCATCTCCACCATCGGCTGAAACAAATAGAGATAGTACCTCCCCAGAAACCGTAATGTTACGGTCATCACAACCAATGTGCACAGAATTCTTCGATAGCCAACCCATCCCAACACCTATACCAAATTGGGAGGGGGTCCCTGTGGCTGCTGAAGATTCGGGGGTGGTGATTGTGGTTGTTCAGGCCTTGGATTCCACTGAATCCGCCTTCTAACTCTCGGAGGCGTGGGATCCCGGTCCCTACCCTCCGGCAACTGATCACGATGTCTATGCGTGTTAACCATCTCCTGAAACCCATCCAAACCATATACCAACTTAACCCATATAACCAAGTATCCAGAACAGTTAACTCTCTCACAACAGAAGCTAGCAGCAGTATTCTAAGGCTCTGTAGTGTAATGCAATGCATTATGCAGAGATTCTTTTCAGAATCACAGAATCAATAATACCTTAAACACAGAATCAGATCATGATCAAATCACAAAGTCACATCATAAAGGCAACCAACAAACATAAAGGTACCCGGATTATGTCGGAAGCCCGCACTCGAGCTGTATTTGCCCCGCGCTTCTCTACGCGCTCCGATGTCCAAAATTACAAAATCTGCCCGGAGTACCCCGAACCTCCCAGAAGTGCTACCACAACACTAGAGTTCGGTCTTAACAGAATGCTTCAAAGAACCGCCCGCTACTCCACACACATTCCAAAGTGGTTCAAATAAGGAGTTGATCAGGCTCTGTACAGAACCGCCCCAGAATAGAACGTAGAACAGTAGCTTGCACTTCAAAGTCATCTCCACAGATATTCATCCATGAACTGGCATTACTGTTCCAAAAGTCAACTCCCGGACTGGTATACTTGCCTCCGAAATCTACACCGAAACTGATCATATTCCACCTCTCGGGTCGGTGATACCCGACCTGCTCTGATACCAACTTCTCACGAGCGCCCGCTGCGTGCAGTGGTCCCATGACCAGGCCCGCAAAGTCTCGTTCTTGAAGGCCCGGTGCCTGAGAACAGTTTGCTCACTTGTAAACTTATTGGTCGTGCTACGACCCGCAACCTACAAAACTCAAAGATGGCAAGTATACGATATAACCCTAAATATCCATGGTGAGCCCCGCCCCACTGAAATAGGCGAGCACTCGACAATCACCAAACATGCAGTTCATGGAAATATCGTTCAAAACTTACAAAACATCCAGATACAGAAAACATCCGATATATGGTAACATGAACATACCTTGGGTCCCGCCCTCAATTGATATGGGCGAGCCCTCCAGTCGAACAGAAATACATAACCAGAATGTATCCAAAATACACAACATGATCTGATCTAAAACATGCATGCACATACATCTACAGAGCCGACAAAATAAAACCCTAGAATACCTATGTGCGGAATTTGGAAAACTTTGAGATCAGAAGATTTCCGCACGTAGTATTGCTGCTGCTGCTAAAACACAAACAGAAGAGAGAGGAGTCAATTAACTGTAAACCCATATGCTATACTTAGCATCAGAATAGAAGTCTGGAAAACAGACTATAACCTCTACCGAAACCACCCCTACAAACTTAATAGAAGTTCCGTATTGGAATTGTCAATACCTAATTCCCAAACAGAAAGCACCGCGGAGATACCTAAATCCCGTAGGAAAGTACCACACCAAATCCCGTAGGAAAGTATCATACTAAATCCCATAGGAAAGTATCACACCAAATCCTGTAGGAAACGGTGCAGATATACAGAACAGATAAGCAACCCGAGGTCTCCAAGACCATCCCGGCCTTGAAGCAGAACAAACTGTACCTTACCATATGACTTGTCCCGGGATCACCGAACCACCGTCCTCAACCCGGAACCCGCCTCAACTAACCCTGGTATACATGATATCCCTCCCAGAATGCATAACGAGAGAAGTTGAACCCTTACCTCACTAAAACCGCTCCGCAGCTAAATCCCTGGAAATTCCCGACGTCCGACCCGAAACGCTGTAGTGTGACTTCTGAAGTCCCGCACTACTCCACCACTGCTAATTCAAGCTGAACAACCATACACAAGTTAGAAATCACCAAAATAGACCCCCGAAAACTAATCCCGCACTTTCCCGCAAAATTCCACAGAAAGCTCGGTTTCCCAAACTGAGCTAGAACATTGTTATCTATACACACATAACCACACCCAAACATTTAAATCACACTTTCCCAACATTTACACCGCAAACAAGCAAGTAGGTCGGTATTGTCCACAATTCCAGAAAACAACGTTTCGAACATCGTTTGTTACTTACTTCCATTCTCGATACCAAATCACTACCAAAACATTCCCAAAACACAACACAATCATAACCAAAGCCTTCTTTCAATTTTGGCCTCAACCTTCTTTTTATACCAATATTCCATCCAAACCAATCAAGGTTCCAAACACATGCTTACTTCACCAATTTAAACATTTCAAGCATGCCTACTAACACACTTCACCCTAATTACCCAAAATCATACCCAAACCCTTATGAACATTTTAGCCAAATTGGGTACTTTTTACCCAACATGCTCACCTTCAAATTGAATCCACACATCAACTTAGAATCATGGTAGGAACAACATATCTCAAGCATGAATCAAAGAGACAACCAAACATCAAGTTTAGAATTCAACCTAGAATTTGGCCAATTAGGTTTTTCCAAACCATGGTGTTCTTCCATAAATCAAACCTTGATTCCTACACTACTCCATGCCAAGAACAACATACTAAAAGATTGAAGCAAGAAGATGAACACATCACATAGCTAAGGCATACATGAATTCAATTCTAAACCTTGTTTCCACTCAAAAACCATGCTTCAAACTTACTAAACCATGAAGGGAAGAAGCTTACCTCAAGCTCAAGCTCAACACCAAGATCAATCCTTGCAAGATGAAGAACACTTTGGGAGGTAAGAATGAGAGAAGTTGGCAGATGCTTATGGAGAAAGAAGAAAATGAGCATAAATGAAATTTTCTTCCTAAAATGCCTCCTTTTATACCACCTCCTTTATGAGTCACTAGGACACTTGTCTTCTTAGCATGTGAGTCACCACCTTAGTCACCATGGTGACTCACCCCAAAAGGAAGTATTCTATGAACCTATTGATGAAGATGGAAGAGATGATGAATAGATTGGTCAGGGAGAGTCTAGCCAACCTTGGCGGGATCCTTACTATGAAGGATCAAGGAGAAAAGCAAAAGGACAACATTCCCGGTTTGAGGGTTCACCCCCGCCTAGAGGAAGAAATAGATCCTCGCAAGGAGATCATTTTTGGAGAAGGCCCAAACTCTTGAACAACAAGTCATGCAGGGCATCAAATTACAAGTACCTACATTCTATGGAAGAAGTGACCCAGAAGAGTTCCTTGAGTGGGTCAAAAAGGCGGATATGATCTTTGATTGTTATGACTATCCGGATCACTTGAGACTCAAGCTGGCCACCATTGAGTTTTCAGGCTATGCGATGACTTGGTGGAAGTCTCTAACATTTGAAGAAGCGAGGGCGGGAAGACCGTCAATCACCTCATGGGAGCAACTCAAGGCCCTTATGAGAAGGAAGTTCATTCCACCCTACTATGCCCAAGAGAGTTGCCAAAGGTTACAACAACTAAGTCAAGGTAACAAATCGGTTGAAGACTTTGCGAAGGAGCTTGAAAGAGCTTCAATGAGAGCAAATGTTCAAGAAGGAGAAGATGCCAAGATGGCTCGATTTACTTTCAGTTTGAGACCGGAAATAGTCAAGCTGCTCGAGTTATGCGAGGTCAGGAACTACATGGAATTGGTGCACAAAGCAATGAAGATTGAAAGGAAATGGAGGAAGTCTACCATTCAACCATTAGCCCCCGCGAGGTCCACCCCTTGCCCCAGTTACCCTAATGTGAGACCTTCAAAGTGATAAAGAGGGAAGTGAGAAGAGAGAAAAGAATGAGAGGGTTCAAGGAACCAAGAAAGGAAAGAAAGAGTGTGCATGGGTGGGAAACACAAGTGAGGGAAGGGAGAGAAAACAAGTGTGTACCTTCCATGGCCAAACAGAGGGACATCAAAAAAGGCTTTTCTAGCTAGGAATTTTTTTTTTCTCAATATACCTTCTCATTGCATGCTAACCCTTGATAACATAGCTTATCTTGCTTTGTATGATTCTCATGTTCTACAAGAGTGTGAAGATATGTTTGGTGAACCACAAGGCCTACCTCTATATCGAGGCATAGAACACCAATTTGATTTGGTTCCCGAGGCCCCTTTTCAAAATAGGGCCGGCTATAGAACCAACCCACAAGAGACCAAGGAGATCCAAGCCCAAGTGGAGGAGTTTCTCTCCAAGGGCTACATTCAATAGTCTTTCTCCTTGTGCCATGTCGGTCCTTTTGGTTCCAAAAAGTGATGGCACATGGAGAATGTGCATGCATTGCCGGTCAATCAATAAGATAACGGTGAAGTATAGACATCCCATACCTAAACTTGATGATATGCTTGATGAGTTGTGTGGTGCTTGTGTGTTTTCTAAGATTCATTTGAAAAGTGGCTATCAAAATCAATGATATACTAGTCTTTTCCAAATCCCATGATGAACATGTAAATCATTTGAGGCAAGTGCTTGACACACTTAGGTTAGAGAAATTGTATGCTAAGATGGAAAAGTGTGTGTTTGCTACAAATGAGGTAAATTTTCTTGGTTATGTTGTTGCGAGAGGATGGGATAAAAGTGGATGAAAGCAAAGTACATGCAATCAAAGAATGGCAAAATCCCAAAGCTTTAACCGAAGTGAGATCTTTTCTAGGACTTGCTGGTTTTCATAGGAGGTTTGTGAAATATTTTTCAACAATTGCATCACCTTTGCATGAGCTAACAAAAAAGAACACTACATTTGAGTGTGGTGAAGCACAAGAGAATGCATTTGTTTAATTAAAGTCTCGGCTGATTCGTGCACCATTGCTTTGTTTGCCAAACTTCGATAAGGTGTTTGAAGTTGAATGTGATGCTAGTGGAGTAGGCATTGGTGCGGTGTTGCACCAAGAGGGTCGCCCCATAGCACACTTTAGTGAGAAGTTGAGTGGAGGCACACTTAACTACTCCACTTATGACAAAGAGCTTTATGCTCTTGTAAGATCATTACAAGTGTGGTCTCACTACTTACTCCCTAAAGAATTTGTAGTCCATACCGATCATCAATCTTTGAAATATTTACAAGGGCAAGGAAACTTGAATAGGAGGCATGCTAAGTGGGTAGATTTCATAGAATCATTCTCCTATGTGATAAAGTACAAGAAAGGCAAGGAAAATATTGTTGCTGATACTTTATCTAGGAGATATGCTTTGCTTGTAACCCTTGATGCTAAAATTGTTGGATTTGAATGCATTCGCGACATGTATGAAAATGGTGATGATTTCGGTGAGATATATGCGGATTGTACCAAGGGTAGCCGCGAAGGCTATTATGTATTTGACGGTTTTCTGTTTAAGTTGAAAAGGTTGTGTGTGCCAAAGGGGTCTATTCGAGAGGTGATTATCAAGGAAGCACATGGCGGTGGCCTCATCGGACACTTTGGCGTATCCAAAACTTATGAGACCGTTAAGGAAAATTTCTTTTGGCCGAATCTTCAAAAGGACGTAACGAAGGTGTGTGCGAGATGCATGACATGCCACAAATGATGTGGACATCAACCCAACTCCACCATGAGAAGAACCAGGCGATCCGAAACCACAAATCAGGCGAACGCCGAAGAGGTTCAGATGGCGGGCGACCAAACAGGCGGCCAAAACCTTAATCCAGGCGACCGCATGGAGAGATACAGACAGGCAGGCGAGATCCAGGCGGTCGCCTAGCCAGGCAGAACTCCAGGCAAACCGAATTCTTGACCCGGGCGATCGCCCGGCCTGCTGCACATGCCGCCCTCAACTTCCAGCTGAAGTACCGCCACCTTTGGAGTGTTGCACCACCTTCCCATGCCTTAGGGATGTCGGGAGGTGAAGACTACGCACCGGACATCTCCCCCACGCGCGCCCACGCGCCGCCTTCATTTCCACACATGCCGTCGTCTAGCCCATGCGCTTCCAAGTTGGGCAGGCCCAATTTTCAGCCCACAATCTGAAATTTGAACTTGTTCATTTGAATTTAAATGTTGTTTAGGATATTTAGGTAAAGGGAGGGAAAGTGGGGTAGTGGAGGTCTTTACCCACTAGGTTTTGTTAGTGGATGGTTCTTACCCCCACTTACCAAAACTAGGGGAATCCTTCCATCCTCCTCTCCCATTTATGGAAGTGCCATCATGCCTTCCTTTTCTTACATGGAAATGGTAAGTAGACACAAGAGGGAGTTGCCAAAAGTGTCTACCACACTTTGGGTAATACCCTCCACTTACCATCTCTCCTATTTAAGCTAGCAAGATGTATGGAACTCCTTAGCATTCATAAATCCAAAAATTAGAACTCTTGGAGAGCAATTTCGGTTTGAATTTTCATTTCTATCAATCCATTCCCTTGTTCCATGATTTTGGTTCAAGATTTATATATAGTATTGCTCAATCAAGTAGTTGAGAGGTGCTAGATCCATCTCCTCCCCTTGGAATTCAAAGCATTGCTTCATCTTGTAGTGAAGAGGTTCTTTGTTCAAGCCAAAAATTATCAAGTGTTTGGTGTTCATCGTCCAAGCTAGATCTTTCAAGTGTTGATCATTTTCGTGATCACATCAACAAAGCCAAGGCGCGCTTGCAACCAAAAGGGAAGTATTCTCCTCTCTCAATTCCTTCGCTTCCATTGGTTGATATTAGTATGGATTTTGTTAGTGGTTTGCCTAGGACTTCTCGTGGACATGATGCTATCTTTGTTGTGGTAGATAGATTCTAAAAAATGGCTCATTTCATTCCCTGCCATAAAACGGATGGTGCATCTCATGTAGCCGAGTTGTTTTTCAAAAACATTGTGAAATATCATGGCATTCCTAGAACCATAGTGAGTGATAGAGATTCTAGATTCTTAGGACACTTTTGGAGGACTTTGTGGTCACGGTTAGGAACTAGCTTAGTATTCTCCACTTCTAGTTAACCACAAATCGATGGACAAACCGAAGTAACCAATAGAACACTCATCACTATCTTGAGAACCATACTGAGGAAGAACTTGAAGGAATGGGAGAAGTGCCTACCTCATGTTGAATTTGCATACAATAGGTCATACCATTCATCTACATCTCATAGTCCATTTGTAGTTGTGTATGGTTTTAATCCTCTCCCTCCATTGGACTTAGTTGCATTAACTCATTCGGACCAACTAGATGTAGAAGGGAAGAAGAAAGCTCGAAGCATGAAAGACTTACATGAAAAGATTCAAACACAATTAGAAAAAGCTAATGAGTCTTATGCGAGGAGGGCAAACAAGGGGAGGAATTTTAGAAGTTTTGGAGTAGGAGATTGGGTATGGTTGCACTTGAGAAAGGAGAGATTCCGACAAGCTAGAAAGGATAAACTTGCACCAAGAGGGGATGGGCCTTTCCAAATTATAAAGAAAATTGGTGATAATGCATATGTGCTTGACCTACCATGTGATGGTTCTTATGGTGTCCATGCCACTTTTAATGTGTGTGATCTGATTCCCTATGTAGGCAAACTAGAAGACAAGAATCCGAGGACGGATTCTTTTCAACAGGGGGAGTATGATGAGGAAATCATCCTGGATCAACCCAACCGACCAAACAAGGAACAAGGAGGTATCCAAGTTCAAGCTCGCCAGCCTCCTAATCCTCTTGAAAGCCTCAGCGGACCCATGACAAGGTCCCGGCTGAGACAAGTTCAAGCGAACCTCAACGCTTTCATGAGGCTCATGGCGTCGGATGAACAAGAGGAAGCTCGAGAAAGGACCTTAAAGCTTTTCCAACTCGACATCACCTTGGAGGAAGAACATGCGAAGCCCTTTGGATCCTTGAACCTGAGTACGCTTGGAGGAGGCAGCGGCGAAGCCCACATGCAAACATTCCAAACACGGGCGAAGTCCCTAGGCGAAGTTACCTATGCGAAGTCTCTCGGTGAGGCCCCTGCGTGGGAATTCCAGATGCCAGCGAAGCCCCAGGGTAAAGCCATCCTTGAGAAGCTGCCAGAAACGGGCGAACCCCCCCAAAGCGAAGCCATTCCTGCGAAGCCCCGGCGAAGGCCAAATCCACAAGCAAAGTCGCCCCTGCAAAGCCTTCTTACTCTTCAATCTGTTCGGCCACTTAACCAACCCGAGAAGACCCCTTTTCCTTTTGTGAAGACACTCAGGAAGACAAATGTCAGCTTTACGTGCAAAGGACATAAGATTACTTTTAGGATAACTTTTACCTTTTCTTCTTTTTTGGGAGCTTTTGGGCTGACATGCATGCAAAAGTACTTTATGCTTTTGGCATGCATGCAGGGGTGTAGGCGTTTTTTAGAGTTTTGAGCACTTTTGAGGTTGTACGTGCGTTACGGACCATTTTGCGAATTTTCGTTTTCGGGGGCAAACTGCACATTTTGCGAAAAAAGTTGAAAAGTTAAAAAAAAAAAAGAAAAAGAAAATGAAAGTTGAAAAGGGCAGGAAGTGAGGCGATTAGTTATTAAAGGAAGAGGTGTGTGTGAGAGTGTTAGTATTATATTATTATTATTATTATTATATATTTGTATGTATATATGTGATAATAAGGAAGAAATAGCAAACATTCTTTCTTCTGTGTACGTCTTCTTCTTTCTTCTCTATACGTGAACGAAACTTTAGGACCAAAGTGAGATCTCTCAATTTCTCACCAAAAGCTTGAATGTGAGTTGGTTAAATCTGTCACCCCACGGCGGAAGCACACAGACGATTACGATGCTTATTAACACTGTAGCCACACCCAGTTGGGATAACAGATCACACACATATCAAGTTTGACAAGTGGGCCCTGTGGGCCCCACAGTTCATTTTAAGCTTCCTACTCAGAAATATTCCACACAAATCATGTATCATGCACATATGCTTACACATATACACATACAAGTGATTTATGACAAAAATCCCGAAACCCGGGGCATAGGCCCCACGGGGCAATTTACACCTTTTTGGACGTACAAGTCCGAAAACTGATAAAAACATGCATTCCACACTCAGAATCACAAACATGCACATAATCTGCCCAGAATGCTTCCCAGCAGAAAATCCAACACAAATCTGACTTTTGACGAAAACCCGAATTTTACTAATTCTACGTGTATACATGTCATCTACAATATACAGAGCCACAAAAAATGTTACTAGAATACATACAGAACGTGCGAGGTGGTGACACTCCGGGGTCCAACCAACGTCCTCGACGTGCAAAATACTGCTACTGCTACACACATAAGAAAGTTTAACCGTTAGAAACCCACAGTGCTCAATAACATAATCTGAACTCTAGAACTGAATACCACAAAACACATCTCGAAAAACTTGATCACACAGATATCAGAAATCCCGGAATGATATACACACACATCAGACATTACCCCTCATTTTTCAATAAGAATCACAACAGATCGGAACACACAGAATGGTACCTAAAATATCACACACAAAAGCAAGCCCCGACTCTACTCAGCGGGCTGTGGGTCAGATCCTCCTGAAATGAAGAAATAAGGGGTAAGTTCTCGAAAGAACTTAGTAAGGGCTGAGGTATAAGCAAAGATTTTCTTAGAGCACAAGAAATCTACAACCAAAGAAAAACACGGATATACAAGAATACACACTCATGTAATTACATACACATCCTCAACCAATGCAGATTCAACCAAATGCAATGCAAGTCAAACAATGAATTATGATGTAGTTAGGCACAATGACGGTCTTCCCGGCCATAGCCGACGCACACATATAATTACACACAAGAGCATGGCCAGCTCGGGGTCCTGATCCCCACCGTCATATCACAAACACCTTAAAGGTGTATCGCACAGACTTACACCATTTAGGTGTAGATACACATCCTCAATGCTTATCCCGCGACCTGCACACCAATGCTTATACCATTTGACCATGTTTGGCATCACCGGGCCAACCCCTCAAACCAAACTTAGCCTCAATATACTCCGATACGCATTCTATAATGTACCCCAAAATGCAGTACCCAGAAACACACTGAACCCTTACCTTAAGTAGAAGACCAAATGGAATTTTCTGATCAGCTGTCCCGGTACTGATTTCAGCAGAGATTTGGTCACACTTCCGACTACCCCCTGTTCACATACGATCCACTAATACAGAATACACATTCAGAATTCACAGAATCAATCCACATCAATGGTGCCAAAATTAGGGCTCGGGCAGGAAAAAAACGGCTTTCACATACGACCTTTTCTGGAAAAACTGAATGGCACAATGTCACAGCCACCCCGCCCGGTTGCGGAGGCGGGGCCGACCGCGACGTTCGGAACCGGAACCTACGGCGGATAGCGCGGTGGCGGAGCATTTTACCCACTAAACAGGATAATCGATACTAACATGCAACCTACCAAAATCCATACATGGCAAGCATACAAGTGGCTCAGCAATTACCAAACACGTAGTTCATGGAGTATCGTTCATTACACAGACAAGCGTAATACGTAATCCCATTTTATAAACAAATCCAATATAGGCAAGTCGGGGCTCCGCCCTCGACTCAGAAGACAACAAAGTCAGATATACATATATACCAGAATTTCCATCATATACAATCTCATGATCCGATAAACATGCATGCAACTACAGCTACAGAGCCATCAAACTAAAACCTAGATATACCTAAGTGCGGAATCGGAAACCTTCTCGCTCAGGAGATTTTCCGCACGTGGTACTGCTGCTGCTGCTGAAACCCAGAATAACAGAAAGCACCGCGGATCTCTATTCCGCCGGTTGCTTTTCAGAACAACCTGAAAGGTGGAAAACATATAAGGGATGAGTCCTCGGGAGGACCCAGTAAGGGCTGAGGTAAGATACTGTTGTACAAGTGCTGCTGAACCGAACCTGCAAAACATTGTTATTCACACACCCACAAACACATTCCAACCTTTAAACCCACATTCCAGAGACTTTCACCCGCAATTAAGCATAAAGGTGAATTTTGCTACCAATGCCCGAAACCGACGTTTCAAACACCAATATAAACCTACTTCCATCTACAAAACCAAATTACCAACCAACACAACCAAAACACAACCCTTACATGGAAAAAGATTCATTCAAGGTTTCGGTTCTTCACCCATTTTCCACCAAGCTTCCAAACCAAACCATTCAAGGTTCCATTTGCACCCTTTAATCACCAATTACATAACTTAAGCAAGAAAGCTAACCAATTGCACCTAAATCAACCAAATTCAACCATGAAACCTAATCCACTATTCACTCAAATTGGGGCTTTCCTACTCAACCAATTTTCCACCAAATTGAAACCATAGAATGCCTTAGAATCATGCTAGGAACAACATACTAAGAGCATGATTCAAGAACACAAACATACACCATTTTTAGAATCAACCCTAATTTTCGCCAAAATATGTTTCTTCCTTCCATGATGTTTTTCCAAAATCTAACCACAGATTCTTACTCCTCTCCCACCCAAGAACAACATACTAAAAGATGGGAGGGAGAAGATCAACCAATCTCATGGCAAGGAGTAAACCCTAGCTTGAAATTTCTTCTCTTTACCCACCCAAATCGTGCTTTCAACATGGAAAGGAGATGAAAGGGAGAAGCTTACCAATTTTGGAGCTTAAAACCTTGAAGAATCAGCCAAGAAAATGAAGAACAAGAAGGAGCTTGAAGGGAGGAGAGTGTGGCGGCAATGGAGGAGAAAGGAAGAAGAAGAAGACTTGTGATTGTTTTATGAAATAATAACCCTTTTATACCACCTTCCCTTTCCAACTTAAACCACACAAGGACAAGTGTCCTCCCCTTCCTTTCTCAGCCGACTTACAGCCTCCCCTTTACCAAAATATTGTTATGTTTAGAGTTAATAACAACTTAGCCCTCCAACTCTCCAAATCTTTACAATTTAACCCCAAACGCAAGTAACAAACCCCAAATGAAACCAAAACTGACCACAACCCTCAGAATATCATAACATTTATAAAACATGTTTCAAATATTTATTTACAACTCCAGAATGTCCTACCGAGCTCGTTGAAGCCGAACAAATCTCGACGTGCGCGCGTGTCAACCAGAACCAAAATCCCGTCACGCCAAAATTCCCCAAATATTACCATAAAATTTGTCTCAAAATATAACATACTTTAAACCAAGGCCGTCGGCAAATTTTCATCCTGAGCCTCGGGATTCCCGTCCCGAGCCCGCTGAACGTCCCGAGACAACCCCCGGCCCCGAAAAATATTTTCGGCGAAAATGTCCGGGGGACCCACACGACCTCAAATCCCGAAGGATTACCAGAAATAAAGCTCATATAAGTCTCGGGAGCCATTTGACCACCCAAAAACGTGACCAGCAGGTCAAAACCGGAGCCCTGGGTCACCCGGGTCACAACCCGTTCGGGGAGACCGTAACACACAACATGTATAACTTTTCACCCTGATTACAAATATACCCTTACCTTCCGTCAAAACAAGCCTGAAACTGAGTTTCTATTCAGAAATTCAGAATAAGTTCGGCAGCACTTCTGTAAAGATTCAGCTCCCACTCCTGGCACAAAAGACGTAATAGAAGGTGCAAAGATTGCTTAGGAACCATAAAATACACCATAGGAGAAGTTTCATAAATATGGAACAATTTTCAGAAGCTTGCGGTTTCCAAACGGAGCTGAATTTACAAAATCTAATCCGTAATAATTTCCTAACTCATCACAAGGATCAGTTTGGTATGCTTACCTCAAAGCTTCTTCAAGTATTTGAGAAGATAAATTTTGGGGCTCAAGAGGCACAACAATGGCTGATATTCGGCTGCCATACTCGGTGGCAAAGCTAGCCTGTAGGCTACCTTGCCCACTCTCTCTAGAATCTCATAAGGACCCACATATCGTGGAGCCAACTTCCCTCTCTTTCAGAATCTGATAGTTCCTCGGGTCGGTGCTACCTTAAGCCATACCTTATCTCCGACCTCGAACTCCAGATCCTGTCTCCTCTTATTAACATAAGAAGTAGTCATGTCGTTGGCAGTCTTCATGCGCTCCTGAATCTTTTTGATCTTATTTGTCGTTTCCTCAATTAATTCAGGACCCAGATCAACTCAATCTAAAGCCTCTGCCCAACAGTGGGGTGTCACACAACATCGGCCATATAAAGCCTCGTAAGGTGCCATACCGATAGTACTCTGGGAACTGTTATTATAGGAGAACTCTACCAGAGGTAAATGCTGATCCCAATCGCCGCCAAAATCCAGTGCACAACTGCGTAGCATATCCTCAAGCACCTGAATCACTCGCTCTGACTGCCCGTCCGTCTGAGGATGATAAGCCGTACTCAAATGAAGTCGTGTGCCCAAAGCCTTATGAAAAGCGCTCCAGAATCGTGCCGTGAACAGCGGATCTCGATCAGATACAATGGAGTCTAGAACTCCATGTAACCGCACTATCTCACGAATGTATAGCTGAGCGAGCTTCTCCAGGGAATCTGTAATCCTCATAGGTAGAAAATGAGCACACTTCGTCAACCGATCTACAATGACCCAGATAGTGTCATGACGTGATCGGGTCATAGGCAATCCTATCAAACGTTCCCACGGGTCTCTGATGTTCATCCTTCACTCTCTGACATGTGGCACACTTAGAGACATATGTAGTAATGTCCCTTCGCATGCCCGGCCACCAGAAGTGAGATCTCAAATCGTGATACATGTTATATCCCACATGGAAGGTTTAAAGACCATCCATTCCGTTAGAAACAAAACCGTGAGAGGGAAATGGCTGGGCCATAACCCCAAAGCGGACAATATCTTGGCACTGTACACGGTCTGTGACAATTGGTATCAGAGCCCGGGTAGTACAGTGCACATGTGCCAGCGAGGACGCTGGGCTCCCTGGCGGGGTGGATGTTATATCCCACATGGAAGGTTTAAAGGGGGATTATGGTGTATATAATGTACACCACCCTCCTTCCTTTCAAGAGGCCTTTTAACGGATGTTGGATTGAGGGGGAAAAGGCAAGGCCGTAACCCCAAGACCATCCATTCCGTTAGAAACAAAACCGTGAGGGGGAAATGGCTGGGCCGTAACCCCAAAGCGGACAATATCTTGGCACTGTACACGGTCTGTGACAATACATCTTCTCACTTCCTGGGTGCACACTCAATCTGCTCGCGTGGGCGTCCTCAAGAATCTCATCTCGAAGTGTCGGGTTGTTCGGCACATACAGCCGATCTGTGAAATACAACAGACCTTGCTTGTACTCAAAAGATGGGTGTATTGCTCCCTTTGCTTCTCCAGATATCTTCTTCAATGTTGGATCATTTTTCTGCACATCCCGCACTTTATCTAGCCAACCCGATTGAATAGTCAAAGTGCACAGCTGAGCATGCTCCCATCTCTCCCACGTACGCCACAAACACATCAAGTCGTTCTCCTCAATTCTATCATCACTATCTCCGCCCTTTACTAAGCCGATGTATTTTTGACATAGTGCATCTGCCACAGAATTACCTTTGCCTGCGGTGTACTCAATACTACAGTCACAGTCCTTCATGTATTCGAACCATCTACGCTGTCTCATATTCAAATCCTTCTGAGTAAACAAACATTTCAGACTCTTATGATCAGTGAATCTCATATTCAAATCCTTCTGAGTAAACAAACATTTCAGACTCTTATGATCAGTGAATATCTGAAACTTGTTGCCCAGTAGGTAGTATCGCCACTGCTTGAGCGCGTAGATCACCGCTGCTATCTCTAAGTCGTGGGTCAGATAGTTATGCTCATGTGGTCAAAGCTATCTCGATCCATAAGGAATCAGATTCCGACCCTGCATAAGCACACATCCAAGTCCGGATTTGGAAGCATCTGTGTATATCACATATGACACACTCGGATCTGGAAGTATCAGAACAGGCGCGTTAGTCAACCTATTCTTCAACTCCGGAAAACTGTGCTCACAATCCTCGGACCAAACAAATCCTCGCCCCGTCCGAGTTAACTGAGTAAGGGGTGAAACTAGTGCAGAAAATCCTGAAACAAATCTCCGATAATATCCTGCTAATCTGAGGAAGCTTTTGATCTCTCGCACATTGGTCGGTTGCTTCCAGTCCGGCACTACCTTAACCTTCTCGGGATCTACTAAAATACCACTCTCGCTGATGATGTGCCCAAGAAATGGCACCTCCCGAATCCAGAACTGACACTTGGAGAATTTCGCATATAACCGCTAATCCCACAATCTCTGCAGAACCATTCGGAGATGATCCCGATGCTCTTCCTCATCCTTGGAATATACCAGGATGTCATCAATAAACACAATCACAAATTGATCCAGATATGGTTGGAACACCCGATTGATCATATCCATGAATGTTGTTGGAGCATTAGTCAAGCCGAATGGCATAACCGTATACTCGTAGTGTCCATACCTGGTTCAAAAAGCTATCTTTGGAATATCCTCTTCCTTTACCCGGAGCTGAAAGTATCCCGATCTCAGGTCTATGTTTGAGAAAATATTCGCTCCCTTCAACTGATCAAATAGATCATCGATCCTGGGTAAAGGATACATGTTCTTCATAGTTATTGCATTCAGCTTCCGAAAATCAATACACAATCGCAAGGTCCCATCCTTGTTCTTCACAAACAATACCGGAGCACCCCACGGAGAAATGCTCGGTCGAATAAACCCCTTCGCCAGCAACTCGTCAAGCTGCTTCTTGAGTTCATTCATTTCTGAAATCGGCATGCGGTAGGGGGGAACAGATATGGGAACAGATCCTGGCTGAAGCAGAATCTCAAACACAATCTCCCGCTCTGGTGGCATGCCCGGCAAATCCTCGAGAAATACCTACGGAAAATCTCGCACAACAGATATCCGATCCAACACATCTCTGATATCAACTGAGTTCAGATCGAAATACTCATCCTTATCAGTTACAGGTATCTCGTCGAGAATCTCTAATTCCAGACTACACATCTTAGACACACTCCCAGAAGAAATGGATAAAGTAAGTGTCTCGCCAGAAGATAACACAATCTCTCTCCTTGCACAGTCTATCACGACCACCCCGCCCGGTTGCAGAGGCGGAGCCGGCCGCGACATTCGGAAGCGGAAGCTACGGCGGAAAGCGCGGTAACGGTACTACCGAAACCCGCTACGTGCAATGGTCCCATGACCCGGCCCGCAAAGTCTCGCTCTCGAAGGCCCGGTGCCTGAGAGCACTTTGCTCACTTAACAGAATGGTCGTACTATGACCCGCAACCTACAAAACACATACATGGCAAGTATACAAAATAACTTAACAATCCATGGTGAGCCCCGCCCCACTGAAATAGGCGAGCACTCGACCATCACCAAACATGCAGTTCATGGAATAACATTTATTACTCATACCAAACAGAACACCAAATCCATTTCATAACATATCCAATATAGGCAAGTCTCGGGCTCCGCCCTCGACTCAGAAGACAGTACAAAATCAGAATATATCCCAGAATATAAACCATATACAAACTCATGATCTGATCTACATGCATGCAACTACACCTACAGAGCCATCAAAGCAGAAACCCTAGAATACCTAGGTGCGGAATCTGGAAACCTCTCGCTCAGAAGATTCCCGCACGTAGTACTGCTGCTGCTAAACCACAACCAAAGAGAGAGAAAAGAGTTAGTCAACCGTATACCAACAGAACAGAACTCAGATATACCAACCAAAAGCCTCTACCGAGACTACCCTTAAACAGAATGTAATGTAATGTAACAGAACGGGTTCCACCATGGAACAACAATACCTGAAACCAAAAACCAAAAGCACCGCGGATCTCTAGTCCGCCGGCTGCTTGTCAGATCGACCTGAAAGGTGGTAAACAGAAAGGGGTGAGTCCTCGGGAGGACCCAGAAGGGCTGAGGTAAGATACATTTTGTACTTGTGCTACTAAGCCGAACTCAAAACAAACAAACACAAACAAACACAAGCAAATATATATATATATATATATATATATATATATATGCATGTATGCAGAATTAGGGGTGAGCCGGAACCCATCATACGCGGTCCAACCGCCAGAATGACCCTTAAAAATAACAGAACGACAGCCCTCTCTAAGAGGTCAGAATATACATAATGTAAGCACGGTACGGCCGGGGTCGCGATCCCCAAACTGTCGTAGGGTCACGTATATACCCGCACTCCCGGTGCGGATATACATAAAGTGTCGGCACCCTCCAAAGGCGGACACACGTAATGTAAGTATCGGCACTCCCGGTGCGGATACGCAGAACAGAATGTCGGCACCCTCAGTGCGGACACAACCAAACCAAACCAAACCAAGGAGCACCCGTGGTCTCTAAGACCATCCCGATCTCGACACAGAACATAAACATATCATAATGAATATGCAAAATAACAGAATATACCAAAAAGGTATATGCAGAATATCGACACCTAGTGCGGATATACAGAACAGAAAAGGAACCCGTGGCCTCCAAGACCATCCGGGCCTTGAAGTAGAACAAACTACAAACAATATCTTACCATATGACAGGTCTCGGGTCATCGGACCACCGTCCTCAACCCGGAACCTGCCTCAACTAAACCCGATATACATAAAGTCCCATTCCAGAATGCATAACGAGAGAAGTTGAACCCTTACCTCAGAAAAACCGCTCCGCAGCAAAAGTCCCGGGAAATCCCGGCTCCCGGCCCGAAATGTGGTAATGTGCCTTTTAAGGTCCCGCACAACTCCACCAATGCAGAAACAAGCTGAACAACCACACACAAGTCAGAACTCACCAAAACAGACCCCCAGAAACCAAACCCGCACAATCCCGCACTTTCCCGCAAAAATCCACAGAAAGCTCGGTTTCTCAAACCGAGCTAGAACATTGTTACTTATACATCCATAAACACAACCAAACCTTTAAATCATACCTTCTTCCCAAATCGTTCACACAAGTCCGAATCGAAATTCTCGCTCAGTATCCCAGTACAAATTTCGGCAGAGTTTCAGCTGCGTTTCTGACTACCCCCTGTTCACATATGATCCACAGATACAGAATATATGTTCAGAATTCACAGAATCAGCCAATATCATTGGCGCCAAAACCGAGGCTCGGGCCGGAAAAAACGGCTTTCACCCCGAGCCCGTTCTAACAAAACCAATTACACCATCAGAATCAGAACTTCGCTCTGATCACAAATATATCCTTACCTTTCACTGAATCCACCGTTGGATTTTACACCAAATTTTTCAGACGCACTTCGGCACCACCTCATGCGCATTTCTTCCTACGCTCCTGTTATCAAACATGCACAAGAAGGTGCCGGGAACGTTTAGAAACCAAGAAATCAAACAAACCTTGTGATTCCATAATCACTTCCAAACTTCAGCAGCTCACGGTTTACAAACCGGGCTGAATCTTCACAAACCGACCTCAGATTATTCACTTACACAACACAAGGATCGTTTTGGTAACCTTACCTCGAAGCTTCTTCGAGTATTGAAGGAAATTAGTTTTGGAGCTCAAAGATGGCGCATCCATGGCTGAAGAGCCACGAAGTAGAGAAGGAGAAGAAGAAGAAAGAAGAAATTTTGCCCTTTTGGCATTTTATTCTTTCTTTTCTTTTCTTTTTTTTTTTCTTTTCCTTCTTTAACCAAAATGGGACAAGTGTCCCACCTTTTCCATCCCCCTTTCAAGTAGCCGACCTTCTCTCCTTCTTTTTCCAAATTATTGCTGATTTTTGGGCCAATTACAAATTGGTCCCCAAACTTTCCAAAAGTTGCAATTTAGCCCAACCGCAACTTTCAAACCGCTTCTCCAATTGGAACGAAAACTGAACACAACTCTCGGAACATCATATCACACCCAAATCATGTTTCACATGTTTAATTATAAATCCAGAGTGTCATACCGTGCCAGCTTAACCCGAGCAAATCCCGACGTGCGCGCGTGCTAACCCGAACCAAAAATCCCGCCATGCCAAAAATCCTCGATTATCACCATAAAATCCGTCTCGTGACATAACATACTTTACACCCAAGCCGTCAGAAAATTTCCATCCCGAGCCCCGGGAGTCGCCCGGGACCGAAGTCGCCCCCGAACGCCCCGCCCAAAAACATACTCCGTAAAAAGATGCAGGGCGTTCCCACGATTCCAAATATGCAAACGGTTTCTTTTTCTGAGGTCCCGGGAGCGCTACCGAGCCCGCTGTACGCCCCGAGACAAGCCCGGAAAAATATTTTCGGCGGAAATGTCCGGGGAACCCATACGACCTCAAATCCAGAAGGATTCCCAAAAATAATACTCAGATAAGCCTCGGGAGCTGTCTGACCGCCCAAAACCATGACCCGCAGGCCAAAACCGGAGCCCCGGGTCACCCAAGTCACAACCCGCTCGGGGTGACCGTAACATCGACGTCGTGGTTCTTGCGGCTGCTGTCTAGCACCACTCTGCAGTGCCTCTCGTCCTGCAGGAGCTCTATACTGGGCTATCGGCCAGTTGCCGAAGTCTCTCCTCGGCACAACACGGGGACAGTCCCGAATCCAGTGGTCGGCGAATCCACACTTCAAGCATATGTTCGTCTCTCTGTAGCACGGCCTACCCAGATGAGACGTCCCACAAGTCAGGCACACAGCAGATGTGGGTGCTACTCCTTTCCCTCTCATACTCGTATTCCTAATAGGAGCCTTCCCGGTGTTGCGGGAAAACCTCCGTGGACCCGTACCTCTCCTACCCTCTGGAGGTCGGTATGGTGCCTGCCTGCTCTCAGTCTCCTCCTGCTCGATGAGCTGGGCCTTCTGTGTCGCCTCATGCAGAGTAGTAATGCCCAGCGGTCGTAATGCCACTCGGATATCAGGGCGCAGTCCCCGTATGAATCTCTTAGACTTCTGCTCCTCCATCTCATAATACTGTGGAACATACCGAACTAATCGATCAAACTCGTGCTCATACTCCAACACACTCATATTGCTATCTACCAAGTCGTCAAACTGAGTCTGTCGCAGATCTCGGACTGCATCTCCAACATACTGCTCATGGAATAGCCGGCTAAACACATCCCACGTCATATCAGTGTCAGGCTCTCCTCTCGCCGCTCGCTCTGCCCGATGCTTGTTCCTGACACTCTCCCACTAGCTGACGGCCCGACCCTCTAGATTATAAGTGACCAGAGACACCATCGTGGTAGGAGGAAACTCCAACCGCTCAAACATCGCATTGATCCGGTTATAGCAGATCTCTGCAGCCTCGGGGCCACTTCTCCCATTGAGCCTCGGAGGGGCTAAGCGCTGAAACCTCTCTAGTATCTTACTCGGCCGCTCATCTACCTCTCTGCGTCTCCTAGACCGGCGTGATGACTCATCCTCTGCCTGATCCTCCTCCCAGTGTCGTCTGTAGTGACGGCCCTGCACACTGTCTGGGAGTGATCAGGACCTGCACGAACATGTCGGGTGACATGGCCAACTTCAGGACACACCCTCCTAGCCCGAGGGTGTCGCCTCTCTTCATCTGTGCTCAAATCCTCTTGTCGGGGCTCTTCCCTCACATCCTCATGCCCAGAAGAACTGGCATCTATCACAGAGTGGGGCTCATTAGGCCTCACACTACTCACATCCACGGGCTACTGTTGCTCAGCCAAACGTCCCTAAGCTGACGGCCTCGCCTGTGATGTGTCTGGCAGCAGCACTGCCAAAGTATCCCTGATCTGCTCAAGGACCTGCATCAAATCCGGAGGAACCTGTGCCGGAGGAATCTGTGGTGATGGACCCATTACCTGCTGCACAATCTGCTGAGGCTCAGGATCTTTGTCCCGCCTCTCCTGATCTTGTTCTCTTCTTCTGCATGTATTCACCATATTTCTGAATAATTCAAAAGAAAACCAAATAGCACATATATAACGGTTAAACACCTAGAACCAGCAACCAGCAGTATTCCAATTGGCTCTGTATATGTAAATGCAAATGCATCATGTAAGCATCCAATGACAGAAATGATAATCCAAATCACATGAAAAACCAGAAATGCCCAAATTCCAGACCAGATACCAGATCAGATAACCACATGCAGAACACATATACACTAATCACTCAACATAACAGAAATCCAGGACTGAACGATAACCATGCTCTAATACCACCTTCTGTCACCCCACGGTGGAAGCACACAGGCGATTATGATTCTTATTAACACCGTAGCCACACTCAGTTGGGGTAACAGATCATACACATATCAAATTTGACAAGTGGGCCTTGTGGGCCCTAGAGTTCATTTTAAGCTTCCTACTCAGAAAATTTCCACACAAATCTTGTATCACGCACATATGCTTACACATATACACATACAGGTGATTTCTGACAAAAATCCCGAAACTGATAAAAACATGCATTCCACACTCAGAATCACAAACATGCACATAATCTGCCTAGAATGCTTCCCAACAGAAAATCTAATGTTACGGTCACCCCGAGCGGGTTGCGAAGAAATAAGGGTGGTCACCCCGAGCTTGTGACCGGTTTTGGCCCACGGAACCGGGCTTTTGGCGTTCAGACGGCTCCCGAGCCTTATCCGAGTGTCATTTTGGCGAACCCTTTCGTTTTTGAGGTCGTGTGGGTCCCCCGGACGTTTCCGCCGAAAATATTTTTCCGGCGCCGGGGGGTTGTCGGGGTTGTCTCGGGATGTACAGCGGGCTCGGTAGCGCTCCCGAGACCTCAGATTGAGATGCCGTTTGCAGTATTGGAGTCGTGGGAATGTCCGGAGGTTTTTATGGAATATAATATTTGGGGCGGGACGTTCGGTCCCGGGCGACTCCCGGGGCTCGGGACGGGAATCCCGGGGCTCGGGATGGAATTTCTTCGATGGCTCCATGGTAGGTTTTGTTATAATTCAAGATGGAATTTATGGGTATTTTTATAGAATTTTGGAGTGACGGGATTTTGGTTCGAGTTGACGGGATTTCAATGGAGGAGGTACAACTGGAACCCGATCTTTCCTATCAGGAAGAACCGGTAGCCTTTCTGGACAGAGATGTCAGGAAACTTCGTAGCAAGTTGATCCCCATGGACAAGGTTCAGTGGTCACATCATACCGACAGGGAAGCGACTTGGAAGACGGAGAAGGATATCCAGGACCGATATCCCGAGCAGTATGAGCGTCTGAGAGGACTCTTGGAGGACCAAGAGTTCTAAGGAGGGGGAAATGTTATGGCCGCCCCGGAGGGAGGCCATTCTGAGCCGGTTGGCCGCCGGGGCTAACGGCTACTCCGGTCATATTGCTTCCAGATTCTGTACCGGAGTTCGGATGGACCCGATATTTAATTTTTGGTGTCCTGGTAGTGTACCGGACATTTCCGCGGAAAATATTTTTCGGGGCCGGGGGGTTGCCGTCGGACGATTTTCGGGGATTCTGGGCGGAGAAACGACTCTCGGGAGCGACCCGGGACTCAGATTTGCAGTTTGAAGGTAGTTCTGGAATCGGGGAAATATCTTACATTTTTCTGTGAAGAAAAATGTTCTGGGCCGGGAATTTCAGTTTCGGGCAGTTTTCGGGCTCGGGACAAACCGAGCCGTGACACGTGGCGAGTGGTCATTGGGTGGAATTTGTGACCTTATCTTATATGTGTAAGTGGAGTGTGATGTCATTTTGACATCATGATGATGTCATAAAAGAAGGCATGTGCTAGGCACATGTCTTACTTATATTTATAAGTAGTATTTGGAAGAAAAGAAAACAATTCATACGTAACTTCTTCTTCTTCCTTTGGCCGGCGCATTTCTCTCCCTCTCTACCACCATTGTTGCTTCCTTTCAAGCTTCAAATCCATGGTCTAAGTTACTCCTTGGCTCGAGAGTTCAACTGGGAAGTTGATCAGCAACTCGAGTACTACGTCTGTCTGAGGTATGGTTCGATTCTGTTGAGTATTTGGCAATATTGGAAAGTTGATATTCTTGGCTTAGATCTGAGTTTTGAAGAAATTGAACCGTTGGATCGTTGTGTGGTTCATATATGTTGATGTTGGGTAGGTAAGGATTAGGGAAATAACGTTGGATCGTCGGAAACACAACCCGGGTGAGAACTCACCTTTTGGCCGAATTCTTGAATGAATTTCTGGTGAATTTCTGCTGAATTTGTTGTGTTCTGTGGATTGATTTGTGTTTATTGAAGTGAATTATAGCATGTTCTGAATCGGTTCTGAATTCTGAATTTTCTGTGGAAATCTGGAATTTTACCGAAATTCTGCCGGATTTTCGGTTTTGGGTCGGGGGTGTAGTTTGGTAGTGTGGTTGGTAAAGTTGCTAATTCAGCTTGAATTGACAGATTCTGGGGTTCAGAAGGTTGAAAAAGAAAGGTTTCCGGGTTTCGGGTCGCGGGTTGGAAGTTGTCCAGAAGCGGTCTGATACTCTGGACTTGAGAGGTAAGGGTTTGGTTCTGCTATTTTTGGTAAGATAGGTGTATGTTTAGTTTCACTTTCTGTTCTGCAAGTATTTCAGTATTATATGCCTAGGGCATATTCTGTAGTCTGTAGGTGTATGTGTTGTTGCACTTACTTTTGCGGTATTTCGGAAATTTCGCTTTAAGGTACGTTCGTAATTTGTAGGAGTATGCCTTATGGCATAATCTGTCTGATAACACTACGACAGTTGAGGGTTCGCTACACCAGCTGGTGCACCATGATTCTTTAATAGCTTCGGCTTCGACTCCCTTAGAGGGAGGTCAGTTCGATTTGTTATAAGGGTTTATGGCGATTTAGTATCGCATATTTTTTTTCGGGATTCTGATCTGTTTTTATTACATGCACGATATTCTGTTTTCTGTCGTATATATTCTGTATATTATTATCTTTCTGTTTTGCAGGGTTACATATGCTTATCTTACCCCAAATCCCTTACGGGTCCTTTCGAGGACTCACCCTTTTTTGGGTTCTGTTTTTGGGTTTCAGGTAGACCTGATAAGCGGCTTGCGGAGTAGGTTTCCGTGAGGTTTCTACCTTGGTTGAGGTTAGCAGCAGCTGCACCTTGCGGTCCGGGATCTGTCTATTTGGTCTGAATCCCGCGCGAGGTATTTTGATACTTAGATCTAGGGCTGGCTCTGTAGTTGCATATGCACACTTTCTGTATTGCTGTGATGATTGTATATTTGTATATACTTATATATTCTGTTCTGTGCATGTTCTGAGCGCTTGGCGCTTGCTAGACACTTTAGGTTATGTGAACTCTGTATGTGTTTATGTTTTGGTGCGTAAGCACTCGTCCACGGAGGGCGGGGCTTACTATTTTGTTAATGCATGAATTGTATGTTTGGATTTTATTTTAGTTATATGTATGAAATTTTTGTTAGGTTGCTTCCGCAATCGTTTCGCTCTTTGGGTCCGCTACGCGCGGCAGGTCTCGATGGACCTGCCATTCTGTATTTTCCGGCTTCCGCTTCGGACGTCCCGGCGCCCCCGCCTCCGCAACCGGGCTCGGGTGGCGTGTGGTGACAACAAGTGACGGTCTTCCCGGCCATAGCTGAGGCACACATATAATTACACACAAGAGCATGGCCAGCTCGTGTTACGGTCACCCCGAGCGGGTTGCGACCGGGTGACCCGGGGCTCCGGTTTTAGCCTGCGGGTCACGTTTTTCGGCGTTCAGACGGCTCCCGAGCCCTATCCGAGTATCATTTTGGCGAACCCCTCCGTATTTGAGGTCGTGTGGGTCCCCCGGACGTTTCCGCCGAAAATATTTTTCTGGCGCCGGGGGGTTGTCGGGGTCGCCACGGGACGTACAGCGGGCTCGGTAGCACTCCCGAGAGCTCAGTTTGGGAAGCCGTTTGTAGTTTTGAAGTCGTGGTGACGTCCCGGAGGTGGTTGTTGAGTTTGATGTCTGGGACGGGACGTTCGGTTCCGGGCGACTCCGGGGCTCGGGACGGGAATCCCGGGGCTCGGGATGGAAATTCTCTGATGGCTTTGGGGTAAGTGTGTTTTAATTTAAAGTGGAATTTATGGGTATTTTTGTAGAATTTTCGGAGTGACGGAATTTTGGTTCAGGTTGACACGCTCGCACGTCGGGTTTTGGTGCAGGTTCAGCGAGCTCGGTAGGACACTCCGGAAAGGTAAATGAATTTCTGAAAAATGTTCTGTGAATGTTATAATATTCTGAAGGTTGTGTCCAAGTTTCGTTAATTTTGGAATTCGGTAATTATTTTTGGGCAAAAAGAATTGGAACTTTCGGAAAATTGGGGTTAATTTGCAAAGGGTGTAAATTTAATAAAATCAGCATGGGCAGCAGCTGATATTTTTCGGCAGCAACATTGGGGAGGTTTTATTTGGGACACTTGGCTAATTTTGATTAAATGGTAGGGAGGTATGGGCAAAAAGTGGAAAATATATATATGGCTAAATAATTACATAAAATCAAACTAATTCATTTCTTCTTCTTCTTCAACCTCTCCAAGCTTCGCCGCCATCTTCTTCTCCTCTCAAGCTCCATGTCCATCCATTTTCTTGGTTGATTTCTTCAAGGTTTTGGCTCCAATCCTTGGTAAGTTCACTTCCTACTTCTCTTCTCAAGTTGGAAATAAGAATTGGTAGAGAAAAGAGAAGGTTTTCATGCCATGGGTTTGCTCTTGTCTACAAGCTTAAGTGATCCTCTCCCTCCCATCTTTTAGTATGTTGTTCTTGGGCTTGAGGGGAGTAGGAATCTATGGTTGGTTGTTGGAAAACTCCATGAAATGGGAGAACCCTAGGAGGCCGAATTCTTGATGATTTTTCCAAAATTGTGTGTGTTTGTCTTCTTGAATCATGCTTCATGTATGTTGTTCCTAGCATGATTCTAAGGCTATCTATGGTTTCAATTTGATGGAAAACTTGTTGGGTAGAAATTCCCCATTATGGCGAAACTATTAAGGGTGAGGGTTTGATGGTTTTGATGCAATTGGTTGGCAATCTTGGTTAATAATTGTAATTGGTGATTAAAGAGAGCTAATGGAACTTTGTTTGTATTGAAATGGAAGTTGGGTGAGGAATTTCTCTTTTGGCAGAATTATGTATGAAAAGGGGTTTGTTGATTATGATGCAATTGGTTAGTAATTTTGGTTAGGAAATGAAATTGATGATTAATATGATTAATTGGAAGCTTGAATGGTTTGATTTGGGAATGTGGTGAAAATTTAGTTAAGGACCGAAATGTTCAAATGAAACTTTTTCCATGTTAAGGTTGTGTTTAAGTTGGTTTGGATCCTAAATTGGTATTGTGGGTGGAAATAGGTTCATAATGGTGGTTGAAACATCATTTTCGGACAATGGTAGGAAAAGTTAGGTTTATGCGGGTTTTCCAGGAAAGGTGTCTGGAATGCGGGTTTAAAGGTTGAAATGGGTTTGGTGGTGTATGAATAACAATGTTCAGGCTCGGTTTGTAAAACCGAGCTTTCTGTGAATTTTCCGGGAGTGTGCGGGTTTGTGCGAGAAATTGTTTTCTGGGGTTTGTTTGGATGTGTTCTGATCCAACCATGGTTGTACAGCTTGATTCTGCGTTGGTGGAGTAGCACGGACCCGTAGGGGTCAAGTGGTGCATTTCGAGTCGGGAGTTGGGATTTGCACGAGTGTTGGGCTGCGGGGCAGCGCTTCTGAGGTAAGGGCTTAACTTGGTAAAATGTACGTTTGTTCTGCTCCATATGTGTTATCAGGTATGATATCTCTGCTGTGTTTGTATGTCTTATTTATATGTTCTGATTCTGTGGCGAGGCCCGTATGGTTGAAGGGACCACGGGTACTCCTTGATTCTGTTCTGCGTATCCGCACCGGGAGTGCCGATACTTCTGTTCTGTGTCCGCACTGAAGGGGTGCCGACATTCTGCGTATCCGCACCAGGAGTGCCGATACTTCTGTTCTGTGACCCTACGGCGGTTTGGGGCTCGCGACCCCAGCCGGTACCGCGCTATCTGCTACATTACGATCTGTATATTCGACCTCTGCGGAGGGCTGTCGTTACGGGTCGTTCTGGCGGTTGGACCGCATATGGTGCATTCCGATTTGCTTTATGTTTTATGTTCGTATGTATATGTATATGTTGTGCTAATCTGTTTTGCAGGTTCAGATTGTTGCCCTGTGGGCAAACTGCATTATTACCTTAAGCCCTTACTGGGTCCTTTCGAGGACTCACCCTTTTATCTGTTTACCACTTTCAGGCCGTCGACAAGCGGCCGGCGGAGTAGAGGTTCGCGGTGCTTCTTCCACCGTGAGGTTGGGTTGCGGCAGCGGTACCACGTGCGGAGGTCGCTTGATTCCGCGCTAGGTATTTATAGGATTTTGAATATTGGCTCTGTGTGTACTGCATGCATATAGGTCAGATCATGTTTTGGATGTGTATATATGTATGTTTGAGACATCTTCTGTTTTGTTATCTTCGAGTCGTAGGCGGAGCCCGACTTGCCTATAGTAGATTTGGTTTATCTTAAACTTGGTGCTTCTGAGTTGATGGCGAAAATGGATGTTAGCATACCATGAACTGCATGTGTGGTGGTAGTAAGCTTGTTAGCATGCTTGCCTTGTATGAGTTATAGGTTGCTAGTTATTACTCAACGATTCTGTGATTCGAGCTCGATGCTCTGTTGCCGCGCTTTCCGCCGTAATTCCTGTTTCCGACGTCGCGGCCGGCTCCGCCTCCGCAACCGGGCGGGGTGGCTGTGACAAGTTGGTATCGAGCGAGTCGGGTCGAAGTGACCCAAGAGGTTAAGCATGGTTGGTGAAAGTATGGGTTGTGGAAGGCAAGTCATGCTAGTTCATGGGTAAACTTTACAAGTAATGACTTCGAAGGGCAAGCTACTGGTTTACACCTCATTCGCAGGTGGTTCGATGCGGGCACGATCAACTCCTTATTTGAACCATTTCGGAATGCGTGTGGAGCGGTGGCGGTTCTTTGGAGCATTATGGAAGGTGTGGGTGTTATATGAAGTGATTCCGTGATTATAAGCATGATCGATTCTATGTTAAGGTTTATTATTTAGTTTCGGGATTACGAAAAGAATCCTTGCATCATGCATTGCATTACACTACTGAGCCATAAAATCTGCTTTGCTAGCTTTAGGAAGAGAAAGTTTATGATTGGGTTATATGGTTTTGGGTTGATTTATTTCGGGTATGGCTAGAACACGCCGCCGGCGTGAGCGAGGAACCGGAGGGTAGGGACCGGGATCCCACACCTCCGAGGAGCTAGAAGGCGGGTTCGAGTAACCCGAGGGCTGAGCAGTCACACTCACTCCCCCTAGTGATCAGCGAGTTGAGGACCCGCTCTGATATATTACAGTGTTGGGTCGAGTGCAGCTGTGTTGGGTACATTGTTGCCAGCCCAGCAGATTCGAGGGCAGCGGCGAGCACCGGAGGTCGGCCAGGCCACAGCGGAGACAGCCGGTTCGGGAGGTGGGCAGCAGCCACCTCGGTCGCAGTCAGCGGGATAGTGATTACGAGGAGGGAGATCTGCGCAGTCTTGAGAGTTCTCGTCGGTCCCACCACCGACGGGAAGAGCTGAGACGCCTTGATCGATGAGATCAGACTTACGGAGCGGTTTCAGCGTTTGAACCCCCCGAGGTTCAACGGCCGTGGAGGACCTGAGGCGGCTGAGACATGGTTTGCGGGGATTGACAAGCTCCTTGGGAGGCTACACCTTCCATCCGAGGTTAGAGTTTCTTTGGCCACGTTCAATCTGCAGGACAGTGCAGATCATTGGTGGAGGGGCCTCCAGGGCCGTCTGAGAGCTGAGGCAGCACGTGATGGGGGGCATGATTCGGACCTGACACAGGAGCGGTTGCTTACTACTTCCATCAGCGATACATTGGGGATGCCGTCGGGGACCTCCGTCAGGCACAGTTCGATGATCTGGAGCAGGGGACTCGGACTGTAGCAGAGTATGAGCGGGAGTTCGACCGATTGGTCCGCTACGTGCCACAGTATTACGGCATGGAGCAGGAGAAGGCCAAGCGGTTCATTCGCCGCCTACGCCCGGAGTACGGGTGGGCTCGAGGCCTCTGGATATCACTTCTTACCACGAGGCATGCGAAGGCCCGGCTCCTCGGCGAGAGGAGGTTGAGAGTCGGTACCTACCACACCGACCCGGTGACAGAGGAGGGCTCTGCACGCGAGCTCAGCGAGGTCTTGAGTAGATCAGGCAGTGCAGGCGAGCGGCGAGGCGGCGGGACTACGCCGGCCGTTCCGACTGCGCGAGTTGTGGTGGGCAGCACCCGGCCGGCCGTGTTACCGGCAGTCGGGCGATGTCGAGATGTGGGGCCAGTGATCATTGGATTCGTGATTGTCCTTTGTGGCCGGGACGAGATCCGGCAAGTACTACGCGTCCGCAGCCTCGGTTTCAGCCCAGCGCACCCGGGCGCGGTTCCACGAAGGCGGGCCGAGGCCATCACAGCAGCCGAGACGACCGTTTCCGCCACCCCCTCCGCCACAGCAGCCTGGAGCAGGACGTGTGTTCCAGGTGGAGCGGGGTGAGACCTCACAGCGTGAGCCTCCACCACAGCAGGCCGGAGCAGGTCGAGTGTTTCAGATTGAGCGTGGAGAGACTTCGCGGCTGGGCACTCCAAGGTACATTACTTCGAATGATACACCTATATGTGCCTTTGTTTGATCTTGGGGCGTCCGTTTGATTGTGGCACGAAGTGTGTCGAGTCACTCCACGACTACTAGTGGACTTCCGAGCGTCTTCATGGTGAAGGCGGTGGGAGTCGATTTACCTTTCAATGAGATGGTACGGGACTGCGTGCTATCCATTGGCAGTCACCGGATTACGTCAGATCTGCTGGTGTTGAACACACCGAAGTATGATGTTATTCTTGGGATGGATTGGCTGTCCCAGAATTCCGTGCATATTGACTGTGCCAACCGTAGTGTTACGGTTTCTGGAGAGGTGTTACCCCTCTCAGGTTCAGATGGGGCGAAGACGGTCAGGACCGGCATGGAGCTGCGAGTTACGGATCGAGGTTCCGATAGTGGATTCGGAGGAGTATTACGGTCTGAACCCGTCGATACAGTGGAGCTGGATAAGATTCCGATCGTCCGAGATTTTCCGCGGTATTTCCGGAGGACTTGCCGAGATGCCACCAGAGCGGGAGATCACGTTTGAGATCCAGTTGCAGCCTGGTTCTACTCCCATTTCCATCCCACCTTATCGGATGCCGATAGTGGAAATGGTGGAGCTGAAGAAGCAGTTGGAGGAACTGCTGGAGAAGGGCTTCATCCGTCCGAGCACTTCACCATGGGGTGCTCGATTTTATTCGTGAAGAAGAAGGATGGGTCACTCGGGTTGTGTATAGATTACAGACGGTTGACCGCCATCACCATAAAGAACAAGTACCCATTGCCGAGGATCGAAGTTCTCTTTGATAAGCTGAGAGGTGATAAGATCTTTTCGAAGATCTATCTGCGATCTGGGTACTTTCATTTGCTTGTGAAGTAGGAGTATATACCGAAGACAGCTTTCCGTGCAGCGGTATGGGCACTATGAGTATACGGTGATGCCGTTTGGGTTGACCAACGCACCGGCAGCGTTCATGGACATGATGAACCGGGTGTTTCGGCCGTATCTGGACTCCTTTGTAGTAGTGTTCATCGATGATATTCTGATTTACTCTCGGGATGAGGACTCTCACCGGGAGCATCTGAGATTGTGTTGCGAGACACTTTGGGAGCATCGGCTTTATGCCAAGTTTTCAAAGTGTGATTTCTGATCCGGGAGGTGTCGTTTCGGGGCATATCATCGGTGAGCACGGTTTGTCTGTGGATCACGAGAAGGTCGAGCGGTGCAGATTGGAAGCAGCCTACCTCGGTGCGTGAGATCGGGAGTTTCTGGGTTTAGCGAGGTTACTACCGGAGGTTTGTGCCGGGATTCTCCATCTTGGCTTCCTCGCTTACGCATCTGACTAAGAAGGGGCAGCCGTTTGTATGGACAGAGAAGTGCGAGGAGAGTTTTCAGGAACTGAAGCGGCGGCTGACCAGTGCGCCGATCTTGACTCTACCCGACCCGAGCGTACCGTATGTGGTCTATCTGAGACGCATCTAGGTCGGGGTTAGGATGTGTGTTGATGCGGGAGCGGAATGTGATAGCTTATGGGTCGAGACAGCTGCGACCGCATGAGCAGAACTACCCGACACACGATCTGGAGTTGGCCGCGGTGATTTATGCGTTGAAGCAATGGAGGCACTACCTACTCGGCAGCAAATTTCAGATTTTCACAGATCATAAGAGTCTGAAGTATCTGTTCACTCAGAAGGAGTTGAACATGAGGCAGCGCAGGTGGCTCGAGTACATCAAGGACTACGATTGCACCATCGAGTACACCGAGGGCAAAGGTAATACAGTGGCCGATGCTCGAGTAGGAAGTACACCGGGGTTGTCGAGAGGAGGCGATCTTGAGGATCGGACCGAGGAGGATGATCTAGTGTGCCTGTGGCATCGGTGGGAGCACCGGGAGCGAGCTCGGGTATACACTTTGACCATTCGTTCGGAGTGGTTGGGCCAGTGCGAGAGGCACGGGAGAGGGATCCAGAGCTGAAGAGGCTGTCCGGAGAGGACAAAGGGGCACTTTATTACCAGCGTTTGATGCAGGCAGGGGCTCTGTACTTGAGAGATCGGTTGTATGTGCCGGGGATCGGACACTACGGGATGAAATTCGACGGAGGCACATTCGAGTCGATTGAGCATTCATCCCGGTAGTGAGAAGATGTATCGAGATTTGCGTACCCATTTCTCGGTGGCCGGGTATGCGGAGACACATTGCCACACATGTGTCTAAGTGTGCCACTTGTCGGCGGGTGAAGGTGGAGCATCGAAACCGGCGAGGGCGTTACAGACTCTGCCCATCCCGGTCGAAGTGGGGTAACATCACGATGGATTTTCCGATTGCACTACCCACGACCCGGTCTCACCACGATGCCATCCGGGTTATCGTGGACCGCTTGACGAAGTGTGCTCACTTTCGCCGATCCGGATGACAGACTCTCTGAGAAGCTTGCCCATCTGTATATCGAGAGATTGTGCGGTTACATGGAGTACCGAGACTCCATTGTGTCGATCGGGATCCGCGCTTTACCGCACATTTCGGGGCGCCTTTCATAAGGCACTGGGCACGCGACTCCATCCGAGTACAGCTTACCATCCCCAAACCGACGGTCGATCGGAGCGGGTGATTCAGATTCTGGAGGATATCTTTGCGGAGCTGTACTTTGGATTTCGGAGGATTGGGACAAGCGATTGCCGTTGGTAGAATTTTCATATAATAACGATTATCAGTACCATCGGCATGGCACCATTTGAGGCGCTGTATGGACGACGGTGCATGACACCGCCTTTGTTGGGTAGGCGTCGGCGAGATTGAGCTGGGTCCCGAGCTTATTGAGGAGACCACCGCAAAGATCAAGTTGATTCAGGCGCGGTTGAAGACCGCAAACGACCGCACCACCTCGTATGCTAATAGGCGACGCAGAGACTTGGAGTTTGAGGTGGGCGACAGGGTTTGGCTGAAGGTGGCGCCGATTCGGGGGACAGTCAGATTCGGCAGACGGGGTAAGTTAGCCCCAAGGTATATCGGACCGTACGAGATTTTGGAGCGGATAGGCAGGTTGGCCTACAGGTTGGCTCTACCTCCAAGCATGTCTGCGGTGCACAACGTTTTTCACGTCAGTATGTTGAAGAAGTGCATTCTGGATCCTGTGCAGACGATTCCAGTGGAGGAGGTTCAGCTGGAGCCTGATTTGTCGTATCGAGGTACCGATTGCCTTTACGGGGCGCGATACTCGGAAACTCCGAAGCAAGTTGATTCCCATGATCAAGGTTCGGTGGTCACATCATACGGACCGGGAAGCGACTTGGGAAACCGAGCGAGGACATCGAGAGCGATACCCGAGCGAGATCGGCGTTTGATGCCCCTCTTGGAGGACCAAGAGTCCTAAGGGGGAGGATGTTACGGTCACCCCGAGCGGGTTGCGACCGGGTGACCCGGGGCTCCGGTTTTAGCCTGCGGGTCACGTTTTTCGGCGTTCAGACGGCTCCCGAGCCCTATCCGAGTATCATTTTGGCGAACCCCTCCGTATTTGAGGTCGTGTGGGTCCCCCGGACGTTTCCGCCGAAAATATTTTTAAGCGCCGGGGTTGTCGGGTCGCCACGGGGCGTACAGCGGGCTCGGTAGCACTCCCGAGCTCAGTTTGGGAAGCCGTTTGTAGTTTTGGAGTCGTGGTGACGTCCGGAGGTGGTTGTTGAGTTGGCTGTCTGGGTCGGGACGTTCGGTTCCGGGCGACTCCCGGGGCTCGGGACGGGAATCCCGGGGCTCGGGATGGAAATTCTCTGATGGCTTTGGGGTAAGTGTGTTTTAATTTAAAGTGGAATTTATGGGTATTTTTGTAGAATTTTCGGAGTGACGGAATTTTGGTTCAGGTTGACACGCTCGCACGTCGGGTTTTGGTCTGGGTTCAGCGAGCTCGGTAGGACACTCCGGAAAGGTAAATGAATTTCTGAAAAATGTTCTGTGAATGTTATAATATTCTGAAGGTTGTGTCCAAGTTTCGTTAATTTTGGAATTCGGTAATTATTTTTGGGCAAAAAGAATTGGAACTTTCGGAAAATTGGGGGTTAATTTGCAAAGGGGTGTAAATTTAATAAAATCAGCATGGGCAGCAGCTGATATTTTTCGGCAGCAACATTGGGGAGGTTTTATTTGGGACACTTGGCTAATTTTGATTAAATGGTAGGGAGGTATGGGCAAAAAAGTGGAAAATATATATATGGCTAAATAATTACATAAAATCAAACTAATTCATTTCTTCTTCTTCTTCAACCTCTCCAAGCTTCGCCGCCATCTTCTTCTCCTCTCAAGCTCCATGTCCATCCATTTTCTTGGTTGATTTCTTCAAGGTTTTGGCTCCAATCCTTGGTAAGTTCACTTCCTACTTCTCTTCTCAAGTTGGAAATAAGAATTGGTAGAGAAAAGAGAAGGTTTTCATGCCATGGGTTTGCTCTTGTCTACAAGCTTAAGTGATCCTCTCCCTCCCATCTTTTAGTATGTTGTTCTTGGGCTTGAGGGGAGTAGGAATCTATGGTTGGTTGTTGGAAAACTCCATGAAATGGGAGAACCCTAGGAGGCCGAATTCTTGATGATTTTTTCCAAAATTGTGTGTGTTTGTCTTCTTGAATCATGCTTCATGTATGTTGTTCCTAGCATGATTCTAAGGCTATCTATGGTTTCAATTTGATGGAAAACTTGTTGGGTAGAAATTCCCCATTTTGGCGAAACTATTAAGGGTGAGGGTTTGATGGTTTTGATGCAATTGGTTGGCAATCTTGGTTAATAATTGTAATTGGTGATTAAAGAGAGCTAATGGAACTTTGTTTGGATTGAAATGGAAGTTGGGTGAGGAATTTCTCTTTTGGCGAATTATGTATGAAAAGGGGTTTGTTGATTATGATGCAATTGGTTAGTAATTTTGGTTAGGAAATGAAATTGATGATTAATATGATTAATTGGAAGCTTGAATGGTTTGATTTGGGAATGTGGTGAAAATTTAGTTAAGGACCGAAATGTTCAAATGAAACTTTTTCCATGTTAAGGTTGTGTTTAAGTTGGTTTGGATCCTAAATTGGTATTGTGGGTGGAAATAGGTTCATAATGGTGGTTGAAACATCATTTTCGGACAATGGTAGGAAAAGTTAGGTTTATGCGGGTTTTCCAGGAAAGGTGTCTGGAATGCGGGTTTAAAGGTTGAAATGGGTTTGGTGGTGTATGAATAACAATGTTCAGGCTCGGTTTGTAAAACCGAGCTTTCTGTGAATTTTCCGGAGTGTGCGGGTTTGTGCGAGAAATTGTTTTACGGGGTTTGTTTGGATGTGTTACGATCCAACCATGGTTGTACTGACTTGATTACTGCGTTGGTGGAGTAGCACGGACCCGTAGGGGTCAAGTGGTGCATTTCGAGTCGGGAGTTGGGATTTGCACGAGTGTTGGGCTGCGGGCGCGCTTACGAGGTAAGGGCTTAACTTGGTAAAATGTACGTTTGTTACGCTCCATATGTGTTATCGGTATGATATCTCTGCTTTGTGTTTGTATGTCTTATTTATATGTTCGATTACGTGGCGAGGCCCGTATGGTTGAAGGGACCACGGGTACTCCTTGATTACATTCTGCGTATCCGCACCGGAGTGCCGATACTTGCATTACGTGTCCGCACCGAAGGGTGCCGACATTCTGCGTATCCGCACCAGGAGTGCCGATACTTCATTACGTGACCCTACGGCGGTTTGGGGCTCGCGACCCCAGCCGGTACCGCGCTATCTGCTTACATTACGATCTGTATATTCTGACCTCTGCGGAGGGCTGTCGTTACGGGTCGTTCTGGCGGTTGGACCGCATATGGTGGATTCCGATTTGCTTTATGTTTTATGTTCGTATGTATATGTATATGTTGTGCTAATCTGTTTTGCAGGTTCAGATTGTTGCCACATGTGGGCAAACCGCATTATTACCTTAAGCCCTTACGGGTCCTTTCGAGGACTCACCCTTTTATCTGTTTACCACTTTCAGGCCGTCGACAAGCAGCCGGCGGAGTAGAGGTTCGCGGTGCTTCTTCCACTTGTGAGGTTGGGTTGCGGCAGCGGTACCACGTGCGGAGGTCGCTTGATTCCGCGCTAGGTATTTATAGGATTTTGAATATTGGCTCTGTGTACACTGCATGCATATAGGTCAGATCATGTTTTGGATGTGTATATATGTATGTTTGAGACATCTTCTGTTTTGTTATCTTCTGAGTCGTGGGCGGAGCCCCGACTTGCCTATAGTAGATTTGGTTTATCTTAAACTTGGTGCTTCTGAGTTGATGGCGAAAATGGATGTTAGCATACCATGAACTGCATGTGTGGTGGTAGTAAGCTTGTTAGCATGCTTGCCTTGTATGAGTTATAGGTTGCTAGTTATTACTCAACGATTCTGTGATTCGAGCTCGATGCTCTGTTGCCGCGCTTTCCGCCGTAATTCCTGTTTCCGACGTCGCGGCCGGCTCCGCCTCCGCAACCGGGCGGGGTGGCTGTGACAGCTCGGGGTCATGATCCCTAAAATCATATCACAAACACCTTAAAGGTGTATCACACAGACTTACACCATTTAGGTGTAGATACACATCCTCAATGTTGATCCCGCGACCTGCATACCGATGCTTTTACGATTTGACCAAGTTTGGCATCACCGGGCCAACCCCTTAAACCAGACTTGGCCTCAATATACTCCGATACGCATTCTATAATGTACTCCAAAATGCAGTACCCAGAGACACACTGAACCATTACCTTAAGTAGAAGACCGAATGAAATTTTCCGATCAGCTGTCCCGGTACGGATTTCAGCAGAGATGTATAACTTTTCCAAAATGGCTTTCACATACGGCCTTTTCTGGAAAAACATGTATAACTTTTCTCCCTGATTACAAATATACCCTAACCTTCCGTCAAAACAAGCCTGAAACTGAGTTTCTATTCAGAAATTCAGAACATGTTCGGCAACACTTCTGCAAAAATTTAGCTCCCACTCCTGATACAAAAGACGTAATAGAAGGTGCAAGGATTGCTTAGGAACCATAAAATCCACCATAGGAGAAGTTTCATAAATATGGAGCAATTTTCAGAAGCTCACGGTTTCCAAACGGAGCTGAATTTACAAAATCTGATCCGTAATAACTTCCTAATTCATCACAAGGATCAATTTAGTATGCTTACCTCAAAGCTTCTTCAAATATTTGAGAAGATAATTTTTGGAGCTCAAGAGGCACAACAATGGCTGATATTCGACTGAGCATGAAAAAGGAGAAGATGGCCTTTTTGGCCATTTTCCAAGTTTATATATATAGAGATATATATATATATATATATATATATATATATATATATATTCTCCTTTTTTTCTTTTTCATTTTTTTTAGAAATGAGCCAAGTGTCCTATTTTGCACATGCTAGCCGCTTCCTTTTTTGTCCTCTCTACCAAATTGTTGTAAATTTTTTCCCATTTTACACTTTGGCCTGAAAACTTTCAAATGTTGCAATTTAGTCCAACTCGAAAATTGCAACTTTCAAACCATAACCCCAAACGGCACGAAATCTGAGACACATTCTCAGGACCTCATATCACACATAAAACATGCTTCATATAACTAATTATGAGTCCCAAGCCCCATAAAAATCGCTAATTTCGGTAAATACGCTTAATCGCGTAATTTGCTGGAATTCGCACTGGGTGGCAATAACAGTAACGACAACTGTACCACATCCTTGGGACTTCATATCTCACACCAAATTTACTTCATATACTTAATTATAAGTCCTGAGGCATAGAAAATTCACTAATCCAAATGTTGGTGCTTAATTGCGTAATTATCGTAATCACTTACCGGGTGTCGGTAACAAAATCGATCCTTAGGAGAAATAATTAACTCCTTATAAATCGGTTGTCACGACCACCCCGCCCGGTTGCGGAGGTGAAGCCGGCCGCGACGTTCAGAAGCGGAAGCTACGGCGGAAAGCGCGGTAACGGTACTACCAAAACCCGCTACGTGCAGTGGTCTCATGACCCAGCCCGCAAAGTCTCGCTTTCGAAGGCTCGGTGCCTGAGAGCACTTTGCTCACTTAACAGAATGGTCGTACTATGACCCGTAACCTACAAAACACATACATGGCAAGTATAGAAAATAACTTAACAATCCATGGTGAGCCCCGCCCCACTAAAATAGGCGAGCACTCGACCATCACCAAACATGCAGCTCATGGAATAACATACATTACTCATGATAAACAGAACCCCGAATCCATTTTATAACATATCCAATAAAGGCAAGTCTCGGGCTCCGCCCTCGACTCAGAAGACAGTATAGAATCAGAATATATCCAAGAATATATACCATATACAAAATCATGATCTGATCTACATGCATGCCACTACACCTACAGAGCCATCAAAACAGAAACCCTAGAATACCTAGGTGCGGAATCTGAAAACCTCTCGCTCAGAAGATTCCCGCACGTAGTACTACTGCTGCTGCTAAACCACAACCAAAGAGAGAGAAAAGAGTTAGTCAACCGTATACCAACAGAACAGAACTCAGATATACCAACCTAAAGCCTCTACCGAGACTGTTACGGTCACCCCGAGCGGGTTGCGACCGGGTGACCCGGGGCTCCGGTTCTGGCCTGCGGGTCACGTTTTTCGACGTTCAGGCGGCTCCCGAGCCCTATCTGAGTATCATTTTGGCGAACCCTTCCGTATTTGAGGTCGTGTGGGTCCCCCGGACGTTTCCGCCGAAAATATTTTTCTGGCGCCGGGGGGTTGTCATGGTCGTCTCGGGACGTACAGCGGGCTCGGTAGCACTCTCGAGATCTCAGTTTGGGAAGCCGTTTGCAGTTTTGGAGTCGTGGAAACGTCCCGGAAGTGGTTGTGGAGTTTAATATTTGGGGCGGACGTTCGATTCGGCGACTCGGCTCGGACGGAATCCCGGGGCTCGGGATGGGAATTTTCTGACGGCTTTGGGGTAAGTTGTGTTATAATTTAAGATGGAATTTATGGGTATTTTTATGGAATTTTGGAGTGACGGAATTTGATTCGAGTTGACACGCTCGCACGTCGGGTTTTGGTTCGGGTTCAGCGAGCTCGGTAGGACACTCCAGAATGGTAAATGAACTTTTGAAATATGTTTTATGAATGTTATAATATTCTGAGGGTTGTGTCCAAGTTTCGTTAATTTTGGAATTCGGTAATTATTTTTGGGCAAAAAGAATTGGAACTTTCGGAAAAGTTAGGAGATTAATTTGTTTTTGGCCACAAAACAAATAATTGGAGCATGGGCAGCAGCTTACTTTCGGCAGAAATGGGAAGGTTTATGGGACACTTGGCCTTTTCTTATTTAAGATGAGAAAGGATGGGAAAAAGGAAAGGATATTTATATATAGCTTATATTTCATAAAATGGTTATTATTTCATACTTCTTCTTCTTCTTCCTTCTTTCTCCCTTGCTGCCGCCACCATGGAAGCTCACTCCAAGCTTCTTGTTCTTCAAATCTTGGCTCAAATCAACAAGGAAATGGATCCTTTAAGTGGTAAGCTTACTCCCTAGCTCTCTTTTCTTGTTAGAAACAAGAATTGGTTGGAAAAAAGAGAGGATTTGTGAATGATGGGTTTGTTCTTAGCTATAAGCTAGGATGATTTTCTTCCTCCCATCTTTTAGTATGATGTTCTTGGGTAGTAGGGGAGTGTTAATCAAGTGTTGGATTTTGGAAAACACACCTTGGATGAAAACCCCTAAATTGCCGAATTTGTTGGAAAATTCTATGTTGATGTGTGTTTGTCTCCTTGATTCATGCTTCAAGTATGTTAATCCTAGCATGATTCTAAGCTTATGTATGGATTCAATTTGATGGAAAATAAGTTGGGTTGGAAACTCCCATTTGGCCGAATTTATGAGATGATGTTCAATGTTGGATTTTGTTGTTTTGGATGCAATTGGATAGAATTCTTGGTTTAGAAGTGAAATTGGTGATTAGAATGGTTGTTTGGAAGCTTGAATGGATTGAATTGGAAGTTGGGTAAAATGTTGGTTAAGAACCGAATTATTGGAATGATTCTTTTTCCATGTTGGGGTTTGATGTTGGTTGAATTGGATGCTAAAGTGGAATTGGGGTTGAATTTAGGTGTGGTTAGAAGTTTGAAACGTTGATTTCGGGTAAGAATTGGAAAAGTTGCATTTATGCGGGATTATCGGAAAATGGCGGGTAATGAAGGGTTTAAGGTTGGATTTGATCAGTTCTGCTTGTTGGATGATGTATGTCAATGTATAATCTTGCATTGTCTAGGTTGGTTCTGAATTCTGACGTTTCTGTGGAAATCTGGAATTTTACGGAAATTCTGCCGGATTTTCGGTTTTGGGGTCGGGGTGTAGTTTGGTAGTGTGGTCGATAAGGATTCTAATTCAACTTGGTTTGGCAGATTCTGAGGTTCGGAGGTTGGGAAAAGAGAAGTTCTAAGTTTCGGGGCACGGTGTAGGAGTTGTCCAGAATCGGTCTAATACTCTGGATTTTTGAGGTAAGGGTTTGGTTCTGCTATTTTTGGTAAGATAGGTGTATGTTTAGTTTCACTTTCTGTTCTGCAAGTATTTCAGTATTATATGCCTAGGGCATATTCTGTAGTCTGTAGGTGTATGTGTTGTTGCACTTACATTTTGCAGTATTTCGGAAATTTCGCTTTAAGGTACGTTACGTAATTTGTAGGAGTATGCCTTATGGCATACTGCATCTGTTAACCCTACGACAGCTTGTGGGTTCGCTACCCAGCTGGTGCACCATGCTTCTGTAATAGCTTCGGCTTCTGACTCCCTTAGAGGGAGGCTGTCGTTCTGATTTGTTATAAGGGTTTATGGCGATTTAGTATCGCATATTTTTTTCGGGATTCTGATCTGTTTTATTACATGCACGATATTCTGTTTTCTGTCGTATATATATTCTGTATATTATTACCTTTCTGTTTTGCAGGGTTACATATGCTTATCTTACCCCAAATCCCTTACGGGGTCCTTTTAGGACTCACCCTTTTGGGTTACATTTTTGGGTTTCTGTAGACACAGTAAGCAACCGCGGAGTAGGTTTCCATGAGGCTTCGCCTTGGTTGGGTTGAGCAGCAGCTTGCACCTTGCGGGCCGGGATTTTGTCTACTTGGTCCGAATCCCGCGAGGTATTTGTTGTTTAGGCCTAGGGTTGGCTCGTAGTTGCATGTGCATACTTTGGGATGATTGTGATGATTGTATATTTGTATATACTTATATATTACATTACTGTGCATGTTACGCGCTTGGCGCTTGCTAGATACCCTAAGTTCGGTGAATTCTGTATGTATCTATGTTATATGCGTAAGTACTCGTCCTCGGAGGGCGGTGCTTACTTTGTTGTTACTACATGAACTGTTTGCATGGTTATTCGAGTATATGTATGAATTTGCAGGTTGCTTCCACAATCGTTTCGCTCTTTGGGTCCGCTACGCGCGGCGGGTCTCGATGGACCTGCCATTCCATATCACTCCGGCTTCCGCTTCCGGCGTCCCGGCGCCCCCGCCTCCGCAATCGGGCTCGGGTGGCGTGCGGTGACAAGTTGGTATCAGAGCAGGTAAGTGACCATATTGGTCGTCAGAGGTGACTTGTAGTGACAACTATTGTTGTACATTTTATTTAAGAATGGTTTGGTACGGAGATTGGCCACCTCCTTACTTGAACCACTTCAAAATAAAATTGTGGAACAAAGTTGATCCTTCAAGTTATCCTGATAGTTGCAGATTTTGGCACTCGGGATTTCTGGATTCTGGTAAGATTATTACGATCGAGGGATTGTGGAAAAGATCCGGGTACGTAAACTTGTGTGTTAGGAAAAGATTTGGTGAAATAAGCATGAACTGCTTCTGTGATTTGGTGAAATACATGATTTTAGTATTCTGAGAAATAATTTATGTGTTAAGTACTGCATTGCACTACAGAGCCTTAGGAAACTGCTGCTAGCTTCTGTAGGGATTAGGAGTGACCGATTTGTCTGGACTCTGTTTGGTCTGAAATTTTTGAGGTTTGGTTAACACGCGTAGACAACGTGTTTTGCGACCGGAGGGAGGGGATTGTAATCCCACGCCTCCGAGAGATAGGGTTTGAACTGTTGGTTATGGGTTGAGTTGGTATATGGTTTGGGAATTTGGTTCGGGATAAGTTGTTTTTCTGGTTGGACTTGGTTTGAGGAATTGTGTACTACACGCGAATAGCGTGATTTGGTACCGGAGGGGCGGGACTGGGATCCCACACCTCCGTGGAATAGGATACGAGTTCAGCGTAACCCAGGGTCTGAACAACCACACTCACCGCCCCTGAGGTTTAGCGGTCGTAGGGACCCTTCTCTGATTTGGTATTACCCGCCAGCCTAGCTGGTTCAGGGGCGGCAGTAGGCAAGGGAAGATCTGATCATGCCACGGAAAGGGCATTTTGATTAGGTGGTGATAGCGAGATTTAGGCCACTGCTCGGTGTTCTTGAGATCTCCAAGCTTGGTGTTCAGAGTAATCTGTGGAAGATAAAGAGAATACGAAGTAGTAGCAAGAGAGGCGTGGGGGGCTTGTAGTAGCTTAACCAGTTTAAGGTGGACATCTCTCTATTTATAGAGAGATGCCAGGAGGAGCCTCCCCCAGTTGAAGCCTTGGACAGGCTGTGAGACAAGTCTGTCAGACTTAAGGAGATAAGGCGGCTGTGATGATGAAGATCTCAGCAAACCGCCTTAGGAGATTCGTTTGTCAGAGGATAGAAGATATCTGGCGTGTGAGCCAAGGGAAGATCACTCAGGCTCGTGCCTCCCTCCTTATTGGCTACTAAATGTCAGACCGCGAGGGCGAGACCCGCGAAGGCGAGTGAGTCCACGAGGCGAGACCTGCGAAGGCATAAGAGACGCGCGAAGGCGAGTGAGGTTGCAAGGGCGAGACCTGCGAAGCGGGGCCAGTATAGGCCTAAGAGACTCGTGAAGGCGAGAAGCGGGGCCAGTGTAGGCATAAGAGACTCGCGAAGGCGAGATTTGAGACCTGCGAGGGCGAGACCTCGCGCAGGCGGGACTTGAGACCGCGAGGAGTAAGACCTCGCGCAGGCGATACTTGAGACCGCGAGGAGTAAGACCTCGCGCGAGTGAGCTGGGAGACCGCGAGGGCGAGACCTCGCGCAGGCGATGACGCGTTTGCTTGGGTAGTGTACCAAGATGCCTCCTCCTGATAGCGGAGTATGGGCAGGGTCCTGTACTCCGTATGTAGCCAGAGTAAGGGTTTGCGCGGAGCGCGATGCCTTTGAAGACCATGGATGAGATTTTCCATGTGGAAGGTCTGCTGGGGCTCGCGAAGGCGGCTCACGCAGAGACCTTCCTGGCGAGACCACAAGGGAGCCCTTGGGTAGTGTGAGTGTACCGAGAAGAGGGCACCTGCAAGGTGTTCACCAGTTGTATGATAAGAGTGAAGTGAAGCTCAGTTTACCTTGAGCTTGTAGCCACATGATGGTGAATGCAGAGGGGCACTTGTTGAGACAAGTGGTCTGTTGGAGAGACGAGACCCGCAACTGTGTTGAGATTTCCGTGCGGAAGGCCCGGTGAGGCACGCGAGGCGACTTATACAGGGACCTCCCTGAAGGAGCCAAAAGGGGATTACCCTTCCGCACCGCAAAGGGATTACCCTTGGGGCGGGGCGAGTTGAAGGTCAGTTGGGGATGAGACCCGCAACTACCTGTGGCGAGGAGTCCGTGCGGAAGGCCCGGTGAGGCGCGCGAGGGCGACTTATACGAGGACCTCCTGAAGGAGCCAAAGGGGATTACCCTTCCACACCGCAAAGGGATTACCCTTGGGGCGGGGCGAGTTGAAGGTCGTGTTGGGGATGAGACCCGCAACTACCGCAAAGGGATTACCCTGGGGCGGGGCGAGTAGGTCAGGGGATGAGACCCGCAACTACCCGTGTAGAGGAGTCCGTGCGAAGGCCCGGCGCACCGAGGCGCGTAGGAGCGAGACCCTACCAGGACCGAGTTGAAGGTCAGTTGGGGTTCGTAGAGAGGAGCCAAAGACCATTGGCGCGATAGAGGATCCTGAGTACCCTTCCGGCACCGCAAAGGGGGTTCGTAGAGGCGACTTAGACCCTTGGGGCCATTGGGACCGAGTTGAAGGTCGGAGTTGGGGATGAGACCCGCAAAGGGGATTACCCTTCCGCGCGACCCTTGAGTTGGAGGTCAGTTGGAGGAGACCCACAAAGACCTTTGGCGAGACCGAGTTGAAGGTCAGTTGGGGTTCGTAGAGACGAGACCCTCAAAGACCATTGGCGAGACCGAGTTGAAGGTCAGTTGGGGTTCGTAGAGACGAGACCCTCAAAGACCATTGGCGAGACCGAGTTGAAGGTCAGTTGGGGTTCGTAGAGACGAGACCCGCAAAGACCATTGGCGATGAGTGGCCAGTCTGACCGTTTAGGTACAGAGGGCGATTGGGAGGGCAATTGTGTTTGCCGTGTAACGCTGTAAGAGAAGAGCAGATACACCGGTATTATATTGGAACTATAATATGGAGCTTAGGACTTACTTGGTCCGTGGAGTTTGATCATGCGGATCGCGGGGAGATCTGCCTTAATAGGCAGAGGCGCGTCTGCGCCGTAGATAAAGGAGAGGTGTCTCCTGAGGCCTTCCTTGAGGGTTTGGTCAGTGACCAAGTAGAGGTCCCTGGACTGGGGGTGCGCCACTGGGGTGAAAACCATGCGGACACTTTATCCTGGGGCCATTATTGGGTGCCATGGTTTGCGAACTGAGTGCCATCGCCTGTAACGATGGCGAGGGGGCTGCCGTACAGGCAAGCGAAGTCCTTTGAGAGTGATGATTTTTGGCGTAGGTGATGGGGACCAAGGGTACCACCTTGACCCATCTAAAGAAGTAACCAACCGTGATGATCCGCAGATAGCCAGTGAGAAGGGCACCGGTTTTGTCAGTGCAGGAGATTTCGTAGATGGCAGCCATTTGAATGCAAGACTCGGTCTGGCATTGGTGGCACGTCCCCTGGTGAGGGGCCAGTAGTATCCTTAGCGAGGGGGCTTAGGTAGGCAAGTGCCCTCGCCGGTAGTATCCTCAGCGAGGGAAGTGTCCAGGACGACGTGTCCCTCAAGAGTGCTAAGGCATCGCTGGAGGGGTGATGCAAATCCGCGATGCCATAGTTGCTTGAGAACAACTTATATGACATGTTGGCGAGAGGCAACATCACTAGTCTGGCGATTGAGGAGTTGGCGAGGGCGGTCAAATGACCTCTTCTGCGTTCATGAACCGGGATGCCGTGTTCAAGAACTGCTCCATGTTGGAGGGGGGTTGGTGTGTACCTCCACAAAGAAAAGGGAGTCCCAATGGAGACCTTGGATGGCTGTCAGCAGGCGGGCCTCCTCCCCCAGATTTGGGACTTGGATGGACTCCGCCTGAAACCGCTGAATATATTCCCTGAGGGATTCTTCTTTCTTCTGTCGTATCTGAAGGAGGTGTCCTGCCGTTTTGGGAGGAGGCTTGGATATCATGAAGTGATTGGAGAAACTGCGGGAGAGTTCCTCAAAGGAATCAAACCGCTTCTCGCGAAGGGTGGCGTACCAGTTCGCCGCGACCCCTATGAGTGTGGAGCTGAAAGCCCTACAAAGGGTGTTGTCATCTGCCCTCGCGATGGCCATCGCGGAGACATAACGTTGCAAATGAACATCTGGGTCTGATAGACCGTCGTAAGCGTCTAGCTTGGGCTGACGAAACTGATCCGGAAGAGGGGTATTCAAGACCCGTTGAGTGAAGGGCTGGGTCCAGAGGTGACCCAAACCCATCCTGGCGATATTATGAACACTAGACCTCTCCTCCCTTTTCTCCATTTCTTCTATCCGCCTAGTAAGTGCTATAAGCACAGACGGAGGAGGGTCAGAATGACTTACTTGTCGTGGCGAGGTGACCGGGCATTCGGGTGGATTGGTTTGTAGTGTTCCCACACTATTCAAAACTCCTCTGAGAGTGTTAGCGAGCGTTTCGCATAAGTTATGAGCAACCGCCTCCGTGATTGATTGCAGGACGGCCGGATCAAGGCCTGTTGGTGGAGGACGTGGGGGTGGAGTGGTGTGCTCCTGGGACACGTTACGGTTAACGTGGGAGGAACTATCCTCCGTCGAATGAACCGAGAGTTCGTTTGGTTGTGCGCGGACGTTGTCCGGGGAGGTTTCCGGTGATGGATCATTGTTGGCGATCGCGACGGGCGGATTCCTCCTTCCCTGGTGATTGCGCCTACTCGTGCTTCGAGTAGTTGGCATGGCTTGTTACTTGTGGTTTTTGATATGGGTTTTTCGATGAGAACTTTCGTTCCCACAGACGGCGCCAAACTGATATTCGCGCTCCTGATGCAGGTGCGGAATCTCAGTTGAATGGTTGATGGTGATGATGTTCTTGAGAGCTCCAAGCTTGCTGTTCAGAGTAATCTGTGGAAGATAAAGAGAATACTCAGAAGTAGCAAGAGAGGAGTGGGGGCGTGTAGTAGCTTACCCAGTTTAAGGTGGACATCCCCCTATTTATAGGGAGATGCCAGGAGGAGCCTCCCCCAGTTGAAGCCTTGGACAGGCTGTGAGACAAGTCTGACAAGTCTGTCAGACTTAAGGAGATAAGGCGGCTGTGATGATGAAGATCTCAGCAAACCGCCTTAGGTGATTCGTTTGTCAGAGGATAGAAGATATCTGGCGTGTGAGCCAAGGGAAGATCATTCAGGCTCGTGCTTCCCTCCTTATTGGCTGCTGAATGTCAGACCGCGAGGGCGAGACCCGCGAAGGCGAGTGAGTCCGCGAGGGCGAGACCCGCGAAGGCATAAGAGACTCGCGAAGGCGAGTGAGGCCGCAAGGGCGAGACCTGCGAAGGCGAGTGAGACCGCGAGGGTGAGATCCGTGAAGACCGCGAAGCGGGGCCAGTATAGGCCTAAGAGACTCGCGAAGGCGAGAAGCGGGGCCAGTGCACTCCCGGTGCGGATATACATAATGTGTCGGCACCCTCCATTGCGGACACACATAATAGAAGTATCGGCACTCCCAGGGTGGATACGCAGAACAGAATGTCGGCACCCTCAGTGCGGACACAACCAAACCAAGGAGCACCCGTGGTATCTAAGACCATCCCGGGACTCGTCACAGAACAGAAACATATCATAATGCATATGCAAAAAAGAACAAAATATACCCAGCGGTATAAGCAGAATATTGGCACCTAGTGCGGATATACAGAACAGAAATGGAACCCGTGGCCTCCAAGACCATCCGGGCCTTGAAGCAGAACAAGCTACAAATAGTACCTTACCATATGACAGGTCTCGGGATCATCGGACCACCGTCCACAACCCGGAACCTGCCTCAACTAAACGATAATCTGTCAGACTTTCAGGAGATAAGGCGGCTGTGATGATGAAGATCTCAGCAAACCGCCTTAGGAGATTCGTTTGTCAGAGGATAGAAGATATCTGGCGTGTGAGATAGGGGAAGATCATTTAGGCTCGTGCCTCCCTCCTTATTGGCTGCTGAATGTCAGACCGCGAGGGCGAGACCCGCGAAGGAGAGTGAGTCCGCGAGGGTGAGACATGCGAAGGCATAAGAGACTCGCGAAGGCGAGTGAGGCTGCAAGGGCGAGACCTACGAAGGCGAGTGAGATCGCGAGGGCGAGATCCGTGAAGACCGCGAAGCGGGGCCAGTGTAGGCCTAAGAGACTCGCGAAGGCGAGAAGCGGGGCCAGTGCACTCCCGGTGCGGATATACATAATGTGTCGGCACCCTCCATTGCGGACACACAGAATAGAAGTATCGGCACTCCCAGGGCGGATACGTAGAACAGAATGTCGACACCCTCAGTGCGGACACAACCAAACCAAGGAGCACCCGTGGTATCTAAGACCATCCCGGGTCTCGTCACAGAACGCGAGGGTATCATAACGCATATGCAAAAAAGAACAAAATATACCCAGTCTCGGGATCATCGGACCACCGTCCTCAACCCGGAACCTGCCTCAACTAAACGATAATCTGTCAGACTTTCAGGAGATAAGGCGGCTGTGATGATGAAGATCTCAGCAAACCGCCTTAGGAGATTCGTTTGTCAGAGGATAGAAGATATCTGGCGTGTGAGATAGGGGAAGATCATTTAGGCTTGTGCCTCCCTCCTTATTGGCTGCTGAATGTCAGACCGCGAGGGCGAGACCCGCGAAGGAGAGTGAGTCCGCGAGGGTGAGACATGCGAAGGCATAAGAGACTCTCGTGGCCTTTTATGGTGATACGATCACGTGGACTCTCGTCGTGAACCCACGAGATCGCTGAAGCGCCGGATCTAGCTCGAAGGAGTCGCAAGAATAGGGAAGGATGAATTTGGCCTCAGACACCTGCCAACTACGAGGTTGGGCAATATCTGAGATAATGTCTGGGGAAGATGGAAGATCTAGCACCTCTTAACTACGAGATTAAGCAATACTAGATATTAAACTCGATGATAAACACCAAGGGGGATGGCGGAAGGTAGCAAGGGATGAGAACCAAAGCTTGAGGAAATAAACCTCTTAAGCGTTTTACATATGTTCTAAGTTACAAATGAAGAACTATGCTCCTTTTATAGTGAAGAAGAGAGAAAGGTGAGATGTTGACTATGGGACCATGTTCCTAAAATTATGGTGGGTGAAGTGAAGGGATGGTGATGGAAGTGAAATGGTAGGCTACCTACTCCCTTCTCCCATTTCTTCCATAAAAGACATTAATGGAGAAACGAAGGGAAAGTACATAATAATTCAAAAGGGTTGACAAGTCAACAATGGAGGCTTCGCCTGGGGGTTTTTCCATCGCCTGGAGGCTTCTCATGGGGCCTTCGCCTACAGGCTTCGTAGGGACGGCTTCGCCTGAGGCTTTCGCCTTCATCTGGGGCTTTACAGGGGCGGCTTCGCCCGAGGGCTTCTCATGGAAACCTTCGCTCGGAGGCTTCGCAGGAGTGGCTTCGCCTTCGCTTGGAAGCTTCACATGGGCCTTGCCTTGGCCTGGAGGCTTCACATTTAGCCTTCGCTTGGAGGCTTCGCAGGGGGGTTCGCCTGAGGGCTTCGCCCTTGCGCTAGAGGCCTCGCCTTCTGTTTCAAGGCCCGTTTCCTTGTCAAAATGGGGACTCCGAGCTTCATTCGTCCTCCCTTTCGTGCTTTGATACTTTGTTGTCGTTTGGGGATCCTATGATCACATCTTTCCCTCCCTCTTAAAAAGATTCATCCTCGAATCTAATGGGGAAAATTTCCACAAACGAAATCAAGTACAACAAACTTTGTAGAACATTAGGGGTTAGTGAATGAAAGCTCATCAATCGGAGTCTAGGGGGGTCGCGGTGGTGATGCACACAAATGTGGCAGCATGTCAACTCCAATATGCATCGTGAACATGAACAAAAGCCTATAAAAGTTCATGACATGCTTCCAAGAGTATTTTATCCAATCAACAAGAAATTTGTACTCAAGGAAAACATGGGGTCTAAAAATCTTAGACCTTTGTTCATGGAGAGGGGGTGGGTCAAAGGAAGCATTTTCTTCACAAACCACATGCACATGTGCTTCCCAAGAAAAGAAACGTCAAAGTGTGGAACACAAAGACTAGCCTTAGCATAATCAAGAGGTAAGGAGATGGACAATCCGCCCTTTCTCTTCACCTCAAAAAAAGAAGGAGATGCATGTTCATATGATACGCAGCATGTTCATAGTTTCCACATTCAAGTGTCATCATACAAGGAAGAGAAATCATCATATGTTATGTATTTAGTTTCATCAATCTCTTCACATTCCAATCCATGCTCTTGAATAGCAAACCAATTATCATCGCAAGGAAAAGTGCAAGTGTCATCATGATATTCTCGTTCCCAGAATAGGAGCGGAATCCCAGTTGAGTGGTTGATGATGATTGTGTTCTTGAGACTCCAAGCTTACTGTTTAGAGTAATCTGTAAAAGATAAGAAGAATACTCAGAAGTAGCAAGAGAGGAGTGGGGGGCGTGTAGTAGCTTACCCAGTTTAAGGTGGACATCCCCCTATTTATAGGGAGATGCCAGAAGAAGAGCCTCCCCAGTTGAAGCCTTGGACAAGCTGTGAGACAAGACTGACAAGACTGTCAGATGTAAGGAGATAAGTCTGTGTCAGACTGATTGGTGATAAGTCGGCTGTGATGATGAAGATCTCAGCAAATCGCCTTAGAAGATTCACTTGTCAGGGAATGTTTGGTGTACAAATCTGGTGAAGATCACTCAGGCTCGTGCTGGCCTCCTTATTGGCTGATTGATGTCAGATGACCAAGTGGTCTATCTCCAAGTGGAGCAAGTGGCAGGCGAAGGCCTGCAAGGGGCGAAGGCCCATATAGAATATAGCCAAATAAGGAGTGAGGGTCGCACGAACCTGAGTATAAGGGCCTTATCTGGGCGAGGCCAGTATAGGCAAGAGAGTCCTCGCGAAGGTGAGTTTGAGGCTGCGGGAGTAAGACCCGCGAAGGCGAGTGAGATCGCAAGGGCGATACCTGAGACCGCGAGGGCAACCCGCGCAGGCCTAAGAGACGCAAAGGCGAGTGTGAGACATCGCCAAGGAGAGGCTTAAAGCCCGCGAGGGCAAGTCCTCGCGCAGGTGAGGCTGGAGACCTCACGAAGGCGAGACTGGAGGCCGCAAGGGTGAGACCTTGCGAAGGCGAGACTGGAGACCTCGCGAAGGTGAGACTGGAGGCCGCAAGGGTGAGACCTTGCGAAGGCGGTACTGGAGACCGCAGGGGTGAGACATACGGGGCCTTGTATAGTTCTGATGCGACGCGAGGACGTGTTTGCTTGGGTAGTGTACCAAGATGCCTCCTCCTGAGAGCGGAGTATGGGCAGGGTCCTGTACTCCGTTTTGGAGGTATTGTGTTGAGGACAATAGTAGTCACAAGGCTGGACTCGTGTGGAGTGTGAAGACCTTTTACGATCTGATTTAAAATGTCCGATTCTTCACGATCCTTGTGGCTTTTGATGGGGCATTCACTTGGGTAGTGTACCAAGATGCCTCCTCCTGAAGGCAGAGTATGGGTAGGGTCCCGTACTCTGTTAAAATCCCAAGTCTTGGAGCTGGTGAAGGTGCTATGCTGCTTGTGGACCGTTTGGAGTGCAGCGGCAGTGAAGGGTCCTTTCAGCATTTAAAGCAGGAGAGATAACAAGAAGTGAAAGGTTTACTAACCGTTATGGGCCGCTTGTGACGAGCTCTTCCCCTTCTCGGCCGCCCAACTGGATGAGACCACTCTGAGGTGGGCTGGGATCAGCACGGGCTTCGTGCTGGACCCTGAGGTGCCTCTACCGTACGAGGGATGGGCCCCAGCCCATCGTGAGACGGTGGTAGATTCCCTCTACACAGTGTTGGCGGGGCCAAAAGGTATTTTTGCATATATAAACATATTGCATAAGTGTTTAGTAGAACCTGGTCTGAAGCTTTTTTTCTGTTTGTAGATGCCTCTATGGAGTCTGGCGAAGGCCGGGGCAAGAGAGCGTCTATGCGCATTGCCCAACAAGTGCACCTGGCATGTGCATTAGGGAAAGATGCCCCCGCTGGGGCTGTCAAGGCGTTGGGGCGCATTACCCCTGAGCCGCCGAAGAAGAGGGCTGGTGCCAAGTCGTCAGCATTCCCTCAAGGGAAAAAGAGGAGAGTGGCTGCTGTTGCAGCGCAGCCTGGAGAGGGGAGTGCCCCTACTGCTGTTGAGGAGGCCAGGGGGCCTGTTGAGGCGGGGGGATCTGCAGCGGTCCCTTCTACTGAAGATGTGGCGAGGCCAGTTGGAGAGGCCAAGGGGCCTGTTGAAGCAGAGGGATCTGCGGCAGCCCCTTTAACTAAAGAGGCTGAAGAGCCTGTTGGGGAGGTCCCCAGTGTTGTGGAGGAGGCCGAAAGGCCAGCTGAGGGGGTCAGGAGAGTGGAGATGGGGGTCCCTTCCAGTGTTGAAGAGGCCATGCCCTCTGCAGAGGGCTCAGAGGGAGTGCAGGCTGGCGACGCTGCTCCCATAGAGGCTGTGCCCATATCAGTGGTGCAGCCTGTTCCTGTCGAGGATGCTGCTGTGCTTGAAGACTTCGTGTCTGGGCTCTTTGCGAGCCCCTCCCCAGTCTAAGGCGAAGACGTGCCTGGGCACGTTGTCGTGGCAGAAATCCTTGCCAAAGGCAGAATGCCTCCTCCAAAGGGTAAGATGTCAGCGGGGGAAATGCTGCTGTCCATGAGGAGGAGGAGCCAACAGGCTGCTAAGGCCATTGACAGTTCTGGCCAGCAGGAGGCCATGGTCACTCCTGTGGAGGAGGAGGTGGTGATCATACCTGCAGGGGGGAAGTAGAGGCCACAACTGTTAGGGAGGACACCCCTGCAGCAATCCCTTCTTGGGAGGAGACCCCCGTAGTAACACCTTCAAGGGAGAAGGCCCCTGCGGCAAGGGGGAAGAGGATCCTGAGGATCGAGGAAACTTCTTCCTCTTCCGATGGCGAAGCCCCTGAGGAGGGGTTATTGGTGGCGCAGTCCTCTGTGAGGGCAAGCGGTTGGGAAGTAGCCCAACCTTCCAGTAGTCAGCCAGAGGCTATTAGATGGGGACAATCTTCTGCTGGTAAGTATCTTGACTTTGCAAGTCTGTTTCTCTTGTTTTGAGATTATGTTTCAGTTCTCTCAGTTGTACTGCCCTTAACTGCTGTAGGTGCGGGGCCTTCTGGGCAAGAGTCTGGCCCCTGCGAGGTCCCAGTGGACCAAGGGACATTGACCGAGGTCCCCGCAGACTTGGGGACCAGAACCGAGGTCCTTGAGAAGGCTGGGGTGTGGTCCCACTTCTTGGAGCGAAGGTGAGTCGCTGCCAAGTCAGTCCCCAAGTGGTCTGAGGAGCCGGCCACCCTGAGGGCCATGAGGGAGAGTACCAGGGCTAGAGTGTACAGGAGGGAAGGGAAGCTCTTGCGCGATGCGTGGGACCCAGTCTTCCTTCTCAGGAATAGTAGTTCACTGCTAAGAGGAGGGGAGCGAACCCTCCTATCCTGCCTGGAGGGGTTGTGCACCCCCTATGACAGGGAGGTGACAGAGCGGAGTTTGGACTCCCCTACCGAGTTCATGAGGGAGGCAGCTCAACAGAGCCTGCAGGTAAGACAACTCCTGGTCTTTATATACAAGTCTGGCTTGCCCTCTTTCTGCCTTCGTTTAAATGAACTTGAATGCAGGGCGCCGTCAAAGGATATGCTGCCATGGAGCAGTGGCATGACTTTCTGAAGTATGCCAACAAACGGGACGACGCCCAGGTAGCAGAGATTGCAGCCCTTAGGAGGGAGCTGGAGGCCTCCAAGAAAAGGGAAGAGGAGCTCCAGGAGAAGCAGGCCAAACGTGTGGCCCAACTGGAGAGTTGGTGCGACTACGTTAACAAGGAACGGACGGCTAGCAGGCTGTACCGGTGGGAGCAGGCCAGCCTAATTGATGTTGCAAAGCATCGCTTCCTTCAACAGGCAGCAACGTTGGAAGCCAAGCAGCTCGAGAATGCTGTCCTGAAGGAGTCCCTCCTTTCTTTGGAGGCAGGAACCAAGGCTGCCCTTGAAGTGGCGAGGGCTGAAGTCGAGCAGGCAAGGGCTGCGACTAAGGAAGTGGAGTGCCAGGCCATTGCCCAGGCCCAGTTGGCAGAGAAGAATATAGAGGAGGGAAGGCTTGCTGCTGAGGCTGCCATGAAGGCACACCTGGAGGTCACCTCTGACCTTGAGAAGGCGGTGGCCTTAGTATGGGAGATGGAGAAGGCTTTGGGCCTCGCTCCCTTTGCAGATGAGGATCAAGAGTCCTCTTCCTCCATCAAGGTGCCCATCCCTGAGCGGATGCCTCGACTGATGGAGAAGCTTGGTGAGATCCAAGCTCAAGGTGAAGCAGGGGCGCAAGCCTACGAGGAGGGCTGGCTGCGATGCCGCTTCCAAGTGGAGAAGGCGTTCCCAGAGCTGAGTCTTGGGATTCTGGATGCTGCTAACACCAGTGATCCAACAGTAGAGGCCCTGCTCGACTGGGGGGAGAAAGGAAAGAAAATGGGCGAAGCCTGGTATGCCCTGTTGGACTAGGGTGGAGGCTCCAACATGTGGACGCCCCCCTTTTTTGTGCATAAAGGACACCTGCATTCATGCATAATTTTGATAACAGTAGATGAAGTAAAATTTCATTTTACCTTCATTGTTTTGTAGCCTTGTTTTCGTCTTGCGATAGCGGTGTAGGGTACGTTAGCTAGGTTAACAACCATAAGCTAAGTCCCGTTTGTGGAGAGAAGTCTACTGGGGTTCGCAACAGCGAAGCCACAGAGATCACTTGTCAAGAAACTGGAAACTCATCTTGAGTTCATAGTGGCAATGCACTTGCAATCCGCAACGGCGGGGTCACAAATATCTTTCCAGACAATTTGTGGGTTCACTTGTTGAGACAAGTTGAGGACCCTTCCAGGGCTCGTAGAGGCGATGCCTTTGAAGACCATGGATGAGATTTTTCCATGTTGGAAAGTCTGCTTGGGCACGCGAAGGCGGCTCACTTAGAGACCTTCCTGGCGATTTTTCAGTGAGTAATCCCTTGGGTAGTGTACAGTGTACCAAGTAGAGGATACCAAAAGAGTGCTCATCATTTATATGATAAGAATGAAGTAAAACTCAGTTTACCTCGAGCCTGAAGCCGCACGATGGCGAGGGCAGTGGAGCACTTGTTGAGACAAGTGAAGAGCCAGTGGAGTTCGGAAGATGAGACCCGTAGTTGTGTTGAGGAGCCCGTGCGGAATGTCCGGTGTGGCGTGCGAGGACGAGTTACACAGAGACCTTCCTGAAGGAGCCAAAAGGGGGTTACCCTTCCACAGCGCAAGGGGGTTACCCTTGGGGCGGGGCGAGTTGAAGGTCAGTTGGGGACGAGACCCGCAACTACCTGTGTGGAGGAGTCCGTGCGGGAGGTCTGCTGTGGCGCGCGAGGGTGACTTACACATAGACCTCCCTGAAGGAGCCAAAAGGGGGTTACCCTTCCGCAGCGCAAGGGGGTTACCCTTGGGGCGGGGTGAGTTGAAGGTCAGTTGGGGACGAGACCCGCAACTACCTGTGTGGAGGAGTCCGTGCGGAAGGTCTGCTGTGGCGCGCGAGGGCAACTTACACATAGACCTCCCTGAAGGAGCCAAAACGAGGTTACCCTTCCGCAGTGCAAGGGGGTTACCCTTGGGGCGGGGCGAGTTGAAGGTCAGTTGGGGACGAGACCCGCAACTACCTGTGTGGAGGAATCCATGCGGAAGGTCTGCTGTGGCGCGCGAGGGCGACTTACACATAGACCTCCCTGAAGGAGCCAAAAAGGGGTTACCCTTCCGCAGCGCAAGGGGGTTACCCTTGGGGCGGGGTGAGTTGAAGGTCAGTTAGGGACGAGACCCGCAACTACCTAGCGCGACCGCAGAGGGCTTCCCTTTATGTGGGTGCGCAAGTGAGACCTGATAAGGTCTGATGCCGTGATTTTGGCGAGTGGCCAGTCTGACCGGTTGGGTGCAGAGGGCAATTGGGAGGGCATTTGTAATGCCATGTAATGCTGCAAAAGAGGGAGAAATACACATGTACTTTATTGAATTGAAGACGTAATATGGACGTAAGTCATCCGCATGAAAGTTGCGGGGTAGAAGACGACCATCATGGTCTTGTAGTTCATAGACTCGGGCGGACTTGTTTATGAACAATATAAGGTCCGTCCCAGCTTAGGTCGCAAGACACCTGTTTGGGGTCGCGAGCGGTGAGGGCCGACAAGCAGGCAAGGCCCCTTGTTGTAGTGCCTTGGGCTTGACCACGGCATTATGGTGAAGACCGAGCCTCTGTTTGAGGGCAAACATGCGGCGAGCGCCCTCGCGCAATTCCTCGATTAAGTCGAGTTTGGCGCGAAGCCCCGAGCATTGGCTTCGTTGGTGAAGTTGATCATGCGGATCGTAGGAGGTCCGCCTCACAGGCAGAAGCGCATCTGCGCCATATACTAGAGAGAAAGGCGTTTCGCCTGTTGGGGTTCGCGTTGTGGTGCGATAGTCCCACAAGACACTTGGGAGTTCATCTACCCAGCGGCCTTTGGCCCCCTCAAGGCGCTTCTTGAGGCCCTCTTTGAGGGTGCGGTTGGTGACCTCAATCTGCCCATTAGACTGGGGGTGCGCCACCGGGGCGAAAAGCATGCGGACATTGTTGTCCCGGGCCCATTGTTGGACGCTGTGATCGGTAAACCGAGTGCCAGTATCTGTAATAATGGCACGAGGGCTGCCGTACCGGCAGACAAGATTTTTCCACAGGAATTTGATGATCTTGGCGGAAGTGATGGAGACCAGGGGTTCTACTTCGACCCATTTAGAAAAATAATCAACCGCAACCACACAGAAGCGGTACTGACCTCGAGCGGTCGGCATCGGACCAATGAGGTCAAGGCCCCACAGGGCAAAGGGCACTGGGTTTGTTAGTGCCGGAGATTCCGTAGATGGCGATCGGATGCGAGAATTGATCCGCACCGGTGGCATGTTTTGACCAAAGGCGCGCGTCCTTTTCAAGGTAGGCCAATAGTACCCTTGACGAAGGGCTTTGTGGGCAAGTGCCTCCGCAGCAATGTGTGCGCCACAATTGCCTTGGTGGAGAGTATCCAAGACAGAGTGTCCCTCAAGGGTGCTGAGGCATCGTTGGAGGGGTGCTGCAAACCCGCGATGCCATAATTGGTCATCAATGAGAACAAAACGGATGGCCCTTTTGCGAGCTTAGGAGTCCGTGGCACTGGCTTTTAGCTCAATGATAATAGGGTCTCTCCAGTCTACGACCGGATCCTGTGTCGCCAGTGAGGTAATATCAATAGCCTCCGAAATGGAAGGGCTGGCCAGGGTGGCCATGGTGGAGGGAGTCTTTCCCTTGGATAGCATGTCCCTGTTCGGAATGTGGATAGCCTCCTCAAAGCTGGTCCGCAAGGCGTTCACCAATTTGAGGTATTTGGTCAGGGTGGCGTCTTTGCATTCAGCGCACCCTTGGACCTGGTGAATCACCAGTTGCGAGTCACTGTGGACATGAAGGCGGCGAATGCCTACCCTTATGGCGAGTTTGAGCCCCGCGATGAGGGCCTCATATTCTGCCACATTCTTAGTTACTTGGAATTGGAAAGAGACACGAAGGGATACATCCATACCTAGGGGTCCGCGCAGATATACGCCCGCGGGGATCCAAGTTTGGATGAGCCATCCACGAACATGTCCCACTCTGGGGGAATGGGTTGTGGTGCGGGGCCCTGCTCAGGGGCCGGGATGATGTCAACATCCGAAAATTCCGCAATGAAGTCGGCGAGGGCTTGGCCCTTAATTGAATTTCTAGGCTCATAGTTGATGTTAAAGCCACCAAGCTCGATACACCATTTGGCAAGGCGCCCTGAATGTTCGGGCCGCCTCATAATATCCTGGATTGGCAAGTCCGTTCGGACTATAATTGTGTGCCCTTGGAAGTAGGGCTTGAGCTTCCTTGCCGCATATACAAGAGATAAGATAGCTTTTTGGAGAGGAGGATACCTTGTTTCTGTATCCTGGAGAGTGTGACTGGTGTAGTAGACTGACCACTGTTTGGCAGGCTCTTCCTTGATAAGGACAGAGGCGACGCTCCTGTCAGAGGTGGCGAGGTAGAGGACCAGGTCATCGCCTGGTCTAGGGCACTTGAGTGCAGGCAACTCTTGTAAGTGTTGCTTGATTGAATCGTATGCCTCCTGTGTCACCGCACGCCGCCCGAGCCCGATTGCGGAGGCGGGGGCGCCGGGACGCCGGAAGCGGAAGCCGGAATGGAAAGGAGTGGCAGGTCCATCGAGACCCGCCGCGCGTAGCGGACCCGAAAACGGAAGGATTGTGGAAGCAGACTAACAGAAATTTCGTGCGTATAACCAAAATAAAATGCAACCATACAATTCATGCACTAATAACAGAGTAAGCCCCGCCCTCCGTGGACGAGTGCTTACGCACCAAAACACCCATACATACAGAATTCACAGAACCTAAAATGTCTAGCAAGCGCCAAGCGCTGAGGACAGATATAGAACAGAATATACAAATATATATACAGACATACAACCATCATAGCAAATCGAAAGTATGTACATGCAGCTACAGAGCCAAGCCTAGGACTAAGCATCAAATACCTCGCGGGATTCAGATCCAAAAGACAATCCCGGGCCGCAAGGTGAAGCTGCCGCAAAATACAACCGAGGTAGAACCTCACGGAACCCTACTCCGCAGCCGCTTATCAGTCTACCAAAACCCAAAAACAGAACCCAAAGAAGGGTGAGTCCTAAAAGGACCCCGTCAGGGATAAGGGGTAAGGTAAGTATATGTAACCCTGCAAAACAGAAAGATAGCAATATATGCAACAGAATACGGAATAACATGCATGAACAGAAAACAGATCGGAGTCCCGAAGGACGTGCGATTCTAAATCGCCATAACTCATATAGTAAATCGGAACGACAGCCTCCACTATGGGAGTCAGAAGCCGAAGCTAATACAGAAGCATGGTGCACCAGCTGGGGTAGCGAACCCACAACTGTCGTAATATTAATGCATGCAGTATGCCATAAGGCATACTCCTACAAACTACGTGAGAATATGCCCAAAGGCATAATATTCCGAAATACTAGCGAAAGAAACCGAAACCAAAACATATACTTAGCTTACCAAAACACGTAACCAAACCCTTACCTCAAATTCCAGAGTATTGGACCGATTCTGGATAACACCTACACCGTGCCCCGAAACTTAGAACTCCTCTTTTTCTAACCACCGAAACTCAGAATCTGCCAAACCAAGTTGAATTAGCATCCTCATCAACCACACTACCAAATTACAACCCCCGACCCCAAAACCGAAAATCCGACAGAATTTCCGTAAAATCCCAGATTTTCACAGAAACGTCAGAATTCAGAACCAACCTAGACAATGCAAGATTTCACATTGACAAACATCATACAATAAGCAGAACTGATCAAACCCAACCTTAAACCCTTCATTACCCGCCATTTTCCGATAATCCCGATTAATTGTAACTTTTTCATTCCTTACCCGAATTCAACATTTCAAACTTCCATCCACTCCTAAATTCAACCCCAACACCATATTAACATCCAACTCAACCAAAATGAACCTCCAACATTGAAAAAGAATCATTCAAAGATTCGGTTTTCAATCAACTTTTTATCCAATTTCCAATTCAATCCATTCAAGCTACCAAACAACCATTCTAACCACCAATTTCATTTCTAAACCATGAATGCTATCCAATTGCACCCAAACAACAAAATCCATCAAGAACACACACTTAACCAATTCGGCCTATTAGGGGTTTTCTCACCCAACTTCCATTTCAATCCAAACAAAGTTCCATTAGCTCTCTTTAATCACCAATTACAATTATTAAGCAAGATTGCCAACCAATTGCATCAAAATCAACAAACCCCTTCCTTAATAATTTCGGCCAAAATGGGGGATTCCTACCCAACAAGTTTTCCATCAAATTGAAACCATGGATAGCCTTAGAATCATGCTAGGAACAACATATCTCAAGCATGATTCAAGAATACAACCACACCCAATTTTAGAATTTTTGGCATAATTTCGGCATTTAGGGCTTTTTGCCTCCAAATTGTTTTTCCAAAATCTAACCCCAAATTCTTACTCCCCTCCATGCCATGAACATCATACTAGAAACTTGAAGCAAGAGGATCATCCAAACACATAGCCAAGAACAAATTCAAATTAGTTTGAAGCTCTCTTTCCCTTCTCTAATCCTTGTTTCAACCTTAAAAAGAGAAGAAGGAAGTAAGCTTACCAAAGATTGGAGCCAAAACCTTGAAGAAATCAGCCAAGAAAATGGATGAACATGGAGTTTGGAGATGAAGAAGAATGGCGGCAGAAGCTTGGAGAGGATGGAGAAGAAGAAGAAATGAAATTAGTTTCATTTTATGCAATTATTTAGCCTTATATATTTTCCACTTTTTTGCCCATACTCCTCTCCCTTAAATTAAAATTGACCAAGTGTCCCAAAAGCCTCCCCCACTTGCAGCCGAAAATATCAGCTGCTGTACCCATGCTGATTTTTATTTAATTTGCACCCCATTGCAAATTAACTCCCAATTTTCCGAAAGTTCCAATTCTTTTTGCCCAAAAATAATTACCGAATTCCAAAATTAACGAAACATGGACACAAGCTTCAGAATATTATAACATTCACAGAACATTTTTCAGAAATTCATTTACCTTTCCGGAGTGTCCTACCGAGCTCACCGAACCTGCACTAAAACCCGACGTGCGAGCGTGTCAACCTGAACCGAAATTCTGTCACTCCCAAAATTCTATAAAAATACCCATAAATTCCATATTAAATTAAAACACAACTTACCCCAAAGCCGTCAGAAAATTTCCATCCCGAGCCCCGGGATTCCCGTCGCGAGCCCCGGGAGTCGCCCGGAACCGAACGTCCCGCCCCAAATATTAAACTCTACAACCACCTCCGGGACGTCTCCACGACTCCAAAACTGCGAACGGCTTCCCAAACTGAGATCTCGAGAGTGCTACCGAGCCCGCTGAACGTCCCCGAGACGACCCTTGACAACCCCCCGGCGCCGTAAAAATATTTCCGGCGAAAACGTCCGGGGGACCCACACGACCTCAAATACGGAGGGGTTCGCCAAAATGATACTCGGATAGGGCCCGGGAGCCGCCTGAACGCCGAAAAACGTGACCCGCAGGCTAAAACCGGAGCCCCGGGTCACCCGGTCGCAACCCGCTCGGGGTGACCGTAACATCCTGGCATTCTTCTGTCCACTTGCAAGCTTTTTTCTTGTGGATTTGGTTGAAGAAAGGTCTGCAGCGATCGCTGAGTTTAGAGACAAATCGCCCCAAGGCTACCAGCTTTCCTGCCAGTTGTTGAACGTCTTTGAGCCCCCTAGGGTGCGCAAAGTGGTGATAGCTTCAATCTTTTTTGGATTCGCATGAATCCCTCCTTTGGAGATCTGGTAACCTGAAATTTGCCCTCGCCCACGCCAAAGATACACTTCTTTGGGTTCAACCGCATATTATACTTGCGGAAGTTGGCGAATGTTTCCTCTTAGTCCGCGAGGTGTGTGGAGGTGGCCTTGCTTTTGACCACAATGTCATCGACATAAGCCTCAAGATTTCGGCCGATTTGGTCCGCGAAGACTTGATTCACAAGCCTTTGGAAAGTAGCCCCCACATTTTTTAAGCCGAAGGGCATTCGATATAATGGTAGACGGCCGCGATGGTGAAGGCGGTTTTTACCGCGTCCTCTGGGCCCATAAAAACTTGATGGTACCCGCTGTATGCGTCGAGGAAGGAGAAGACAGAGTGATGAACGGTTGAGTCAACCAGTTGATCGATAGAAGGCAGGGGATAGGGATCCCTTGGACAGGCCCTATTAACCCCTTTGTAGTCTACGCAAAGTCGCCACTGACCACCCTCTTTATCGGCGAGGTCTATATTTGTGACCCACTCAGAGTAGTGAACCTCCTTGATTATGTTTACCTTAAGCAATTTCTGCACCTCTGTGCGTACAAAGTCCTTACGGTCAGGGGCCATGCCCCATGTTTTTTGTCTAACCGGGCTAAAGCCGGGGAGTACACTCAACTTGTGAGAAATGATAGCAGGAGCCACACCTGGTAAGTCCTCGAGAGTCCATGCGAAGACATCGCCGTTGGCATGGAGGAGATGGATGAGTGCTTGCTGGTCTTTTTCTTCAAGGTCTTTTCCCACCCGGAATTTCTTGCCAGGGGAGATTTTAACCTCCTCAAAGGCCCCAGACAAGTCAGGAGCGACCTCGCCCGCGGGTCCAGTCTCTTCTATGGGTGCCTTTCTTTTAGGCTCAGATGGCTTGGGGAGAGGGGGAGGTCCCACTAGGGCAGAGACATAATTGCCCCTGGCCACATTTTGGTTGACAAATATATAGGCATCCCCTGCCGCAGTGTGGAAAACCAAAGTCAGAGCCCGCACATCACAGCGGACGTGGAACTCAGTATGAGTGTGGCGCCCAATGATGGCATTGTACGGTGTAGGATGATCCAGGACGATAAAGTCCACAAAGCTGGAGTGGCACACTTGTTTCTTTTCTTTGGTGGTCCCCATCATCATGTAGGGGAGCGTGATTGACCCTAAAGTTGGGATTTCATCCCGCCCCACTCCAAAGGTGGCCCCCTTGGCAGGTTGCATTTGTGACAAAGGCACCTTGGCCTCAACCAGAGTGTGCTTGTAGATTACGTTGGCAATTGCCCCAGTGTCCATGTAGACTCTGTCAATGTCCCATCCCGCGATACGGGCAGTGATAACCAAAGGGTCCGCGTGCGGTACTGCCACCGAGGTGCCATCGCGGTGATGTAGTAAGTGAGTAGAGGAGTGATTGACCTGGTAGATCTGTCTCATATGACGGCATCTCGCCGATGCGCCCTCACATTGTGTGATTACGCTGATGTGCCCCCTTGGTGGGGGAATTTCAACCAGACCTTCTCGATCTGGGTTCTGCTGGGAGCGACCCCAATCTGCGGTCCCCCTGACGGCGGTCCTCCTGGTTACTTTCCCGCCTGCGATCCCCATCGTCGTGGAGTAAGAACTCCCTGAGTTTGCCTTGAGCGAGCATTTCCCCAATCATGCGTTTAAGCTCAAAACAGTCCTCAGTGTCGTGTCCCTTGTCGCGATGGTAACGACAGTACTTGGTACTAGACCTGACGATCTCCTGGGAGAGAGGGCGGGGCCACTTGGCAACCTCCCTCTTTTGTTCCAGGGGATGAAGGATGTTGGTGCGGGATTCCCTTAGTGGGGGAAGAGTGAAATACACCCCCTCCCTGTTGGATGGCGTAGGGTACGGCCTCTGGGACCTGGAGTCCGCTCGCGAGGGCTGTCCCTTCGCATCTGTCGAGGTGGTCCTGGCGAGGGGACGAGGGACCTCCTCCGTGTTCATAAACCGTGACGCCGTGCTAAAGAACTGTTCCATGTTGGTGGGAGGGTTGGTGTGTACATCTATAAAGAAAAGGGACTCCCAGCGAAGGCCCTGAATGGCCGCAAGTAAGCGGGCTTCCTCCCCCAAATTAGGGACCTGGATGGATTCCGCCTGGAAGCGCTGAATATACTCCCTGAGGGGCTCATCTTTCTTTTGTCGTATTTTGAGGAGGTGTCCCGCCGTTTTGGGGGGAGGTTTAGATACCACAAAGTGGTTGGAGAAGTTGCGAGAGAGCTCCTCAAAGGAGTTAAACCGTTTATCATGGAGGGTGGTATACCAGTTGGTGGCGGCTCCCGTGAGTGTGGAGCTAAAGGCTCTACAGAGCGTGTTATCGTCCGCTCTTGCGATGGCCATCGCAGAAACGTAACGCTGGAGATGAATATCAGGGTCTGAGAGACCGTCGTAAGCGTCAAGCTTAGGCTGGCGAAACTGTTCTGGAAGAGGGGTCTCCAAAACCCGCTGGGTGAAAGGTTGGGTCCAGAGGTGATCCAGACCCATTCTGGAAACATTATTGTCACCGTACGCCACCCGAGCCCGCTGTACGTCCCGAGACGACCCCGACAACCCCCCGGCGCCGGAAAAATATGTACGACGGAAACGTCCGGGGGACCCACACTACCTCAAATACGAAAGGGTTCGCCACAATGATACTCGGATAAGGCTCGGGAGCTGCCTGAAAGCCGAAAAACGTGACCCGCAGGCCAAAACCGGAGCCCCGGGTCGCCCGGTCGCAACCCGCTCGGGTGACCGTAACATTCTCCCCCCCTTAGAACTCTTGGTCCACTAAGAGTAGCCTGAACCATCCATACAGGTGTCGCTACCAACCAGAATATATAAATATCCTCCTTACTAAGAACAATCGGACCACCGTACTGGTGCGGCGGGAGTGGTAGTTTAAACTACCATACAGAGCCTCTCAACGGCGTCCCACCCTCCTGGTGCATCTTATTGCACCCCGAGTCAGTTGCGGTATTTTTACCCGACAACCCTGCATAAAGCATCAATCCAAATCTAACTTATCCTCAACAGGCTATCCCGGAAGTCATCACGTAAACAGTAAATAGTCGGGGTAAAGCCAACCTAACAACTCACTCTAGAAACTCATGAGAACCGATAAAACTCGGGGTAACTTGCCCCGCCTACCAAATCTTACAGTCCCTCCGATCGGTGCTACCTCACCAAACTCTGTCACCAATCTCAAATTCTAAGTCCCTGTGACATCTATTCACACATAAGGTAGTGCGGTAATTCGCGGTTTTGATCCGCGCCTGTAACAATCTGATCTTTGCCATAGTCTCCTCAAAAAGCTCGGATCCCAGCTCAACCCTATCAGACACATTTGTCCAACAGTGTGGTGTCATACACCTCCTCCCGTACAACGCTTCATATGGTGCCATGCCAATCGTGGTATTGAAGTTGTTGTTGTACAAGAACTCTATCAAAGGTAACTGCTGGTCCCAATCTCCTCCAAAATCCAAAGTACAGCTTCACAGCAAATACCCCAGTATCAGATTCACCCGCTCCGACTGCTCGTCCGTCTGTGGGTGATAAGCTGTACTCAGATGGAGTCGCGTGCCCAGTGCTTCATGAAATGCTCTCCAGAACCGTGCCGTAAAACGCGGATCACGGTCAGATACAATGGAGTTTGGTACTCCATGTAATCGCACAATCTCCCTGATGTAAAGCTGGGCAAGCTTCTCCAGAGGGTCCGTGACCCGAATAGGCAGAAGGTGTGCGCACTTTGTCAGCCGATCCACAATAACCTGCATGACATCATGAAGAGACCGTGTCAGGGGCAGTGCAGTCAGAAAGTCCAAAGTAACATTGCCCCACTTCCCGACTGAAATGGGCAAGGTCTGCAGTGTCCCTGCCGGTTTTATTTGGTACGCAATCTTCCCCTGCTGACAAACGGCACACCTGGACACATGTGTGGCAATGTGTCTCCTCATACTAGGCCACCAGAAGTGAGTGCGCAGATCCTGATACATCTTTTCACTCCCGGGATTAATACTCAATCTGCTCGAGTGTGCCTCCTCTAAAAACTCATTCCGGAACTCCTGATCCTCTGGTACATAAAGGCGGTCTCGGAAGTATAGCAATCCCTGCCTATACTGAAACGTCGGTAACAAAGACCCCTTATCTTCCCCAGATAATTTCTTCAACCCCGGATCTCTACCTTGCGCCTCGCGCACCCTGTCAAGCCACTCAGAATGTATAGTAAGTGTGTATACCTGAGCACGCTCCCAGAGCTGCCACCTGTGCCAAAGGCATGTCAAATCTCTCTCCTCGGATTGGTCCCCAACATCTCCTCCCTTGACCAACCCGGTAAACTTCCTGCTCAGAGCATCGGCAACCGTGTTGACCTTGCCAGAGATGTACTCGATACTACAATCATAATCCTTAATGTATTCGAGCCATCTACGCTGCCTCATGTTAAGCTCCTTCTACGTAAACAGATATTTCAGACTCTTATGGTCGGTAAGAATCTGAAATTTGTTACCAAGCAGATAATGCCTCCATTGATTCAGCGCATAAATCACTGCAGCCAACTCCAGATCATGTGTCGGTTAGTTCAGCTTATGCGGTCACAGTTGCCTCGACCCATAAGCTACCACGTTACTCTCCTGCATCTACACACACCCCAAACCGGACGTGGAAGCATCCGTATAAATCACATATGGTAAGCTCGGATCTTGAAGAATCAGAATCGGAGCGTTAGTCAACTGCCGCTTCAACTCCTGAAAATTCTGCTCACACCTATCAGACCAGATAAAATGTTGACCCTTCCTGGTCAATCGCATAAGCGGAGATGCCGAATAGAAAATCCCGTACAAAACTCCGATAATATCCTCGCTAACCCCGTAAAGCTCCCCGATCTCCCGCATCGTGGTAGGTTGTTTCCAATCCCGAACTACCCTCACCTTCTCTGGATCCACAGCATGACTATGCTCGATATAATATATCCCGGAAAAGTGACTTCCCGAATCGTAACTCACACTTTGAGAATTTAGCATAAAGCTGATGTTCCCAAAGTGTCCGTAACTACCCTCGATGCTCCCGATGCGAGTCCTCATCCCTAGAATATATCAGAATATCATCAATAAAACCACCGTAAATGAGTCCAAGTAGGGTCGGAACACCCGATGCATCAGATCCATGAATGCCGCCGGAGCATTGGTCAGCCCGAATGGCATGACCGTAACCTCAAAGTATCCATATCGGGTGCGGAAAGCAGTCTTAGGTATATCCTCATCCTTCACCCTAAGCTGAAAGTACCCAGATCAGAGATCAATCTTCGAGAAAACTCTCGAACCCCGAAGTTGATCAAAAAGGATCGTCAATCCTCGGCAACGGATACTTACTCTTCAAAGTAAGAGCATTCAACCATCTGTAATCAATACAAAGTCAAACCGTCCCATCTTTCTTCTTAACAAACAGAACCGGAGCACCCCACGGTGAAGTGCTCGGTCAGATGAAGCCCTTCTGCTGTAATTCCTCCAACTGCTTCTTCAACTCCTGAATCTCAGAAATAGGCATCCGATAAGGAGGAATAGATATTGGAGTACTACCCAACCGCAGTGGATCTCAAACACAATTTCCCGCTCTGGTGGTAATCCGGCAACTCCTCCGGAAATACTGCGGACAATCTTAAACCACCGGTAAACTATCCAACTTCAATATAGTACCAAAGATCATTCAGATCATAGCATTCCCTACACCAACTATCGACAGTGATCCGTAATCTGTAACTCTTCACCGTTGTCAGTGCGATAGTCAAACTAGTCGGAGCCGTGAGAGGTAGTACCTCTCCGTAAACCATAATAGTATGGTTTGCACAATCAATGTGCATGAATTCTTGGATAACCAGTCCATTCCAAGAATAAAATCATAGTTCGGCGTATCTAAAACCAACAAATCCAATACTATCAGATGTTCGCCTACAGATATCGTACAATCCCGAACCATCTCATTGGAAAACAGAAACTGACTCCCAACAGTTTTTACTAAAAACATTTGAGGCAAAGTACTAACAGACAGATGCAGAGATGTAACACATTTCTGTGTTACAATAGAAATAGATGCTCCTATATCAAATAACGCATGAACCGGTATCTCATTCGGAAATATAGTACCTTACAGAACTTCCTGCTGACTCAAGCCTCCCTGCTGGCTAGTGCTTGCCTGCTGACCAGGTCCTCCCTGATGACTAGGGCCTCCCCTCACAATAAAGAAAACTATCCTGCTCTGAGCTGCTGTGGTGGAGGGGGTGGCTGAAGCTGCTGTCGCTGCTGAGGTCTCGGGCCACCCCGCTGAAACCCACGCCCTCGCGGCGCGTTGGGTTGTGCCCGAGACTGTGGACGCTGAAGACTACCAAAACCCTGCCCTAAAGTCAGAGGGCAATCCCGTACCCAAAGAGTGTCAGACCTGCAACGTAAACATCGGCCCTCCTGCCGGTAACAAAGTCGACCGGGGTGATACCTACTGCAAATCAGACAAGGTCGTGCCGGTGGTGCTCCCCCCTCTGCCTCTACTAGACTGCCCAGGCCTGTTCGGCCGTCCAGAAATCTGTCGGGGTCCCTGCTGTGTGGAGCCCCTCGTACTCCCCCAGGGAGTTTATCAACTCCTGCAAACCAAATCTCTACTACCTCTGGCCCTTCTCGGTCATTGAACCTCGGGGGGGTTCAAACTCTGAAACCTCTCCAGAAGTCTGACCTCGTCGGGTGCCTCGATCTCCCGTCGTTGATGGGACTGACGAGAAGTCTAGGTGTCGTAGTGACCATCCTCCTCGGAGTCACTCACTCACCACTCCCAAAGCTGTGGTGAGCAGTGGCTTAAGTCTCGCTATCACCACCTAATCAGAATGCCCTTACAGTGGCATGATCATATCTTCCCCTGCCTACTACCGCCCCTGATCCAGCTGGGCTGGCGGGTAATACCAAATCAGAGAGGGGTCCCTACGACCGCTAAACCTCGGGGGCGGTGAGTGTGGTTGTTCAGACCCTGGGTTACGCTGAACCCATATCCTATTCCACGGAGGTGTGGGATCCCAGTCCCGCCCCTCCGGTACCAAATCACGCTATTCGCGTGTAGTACACATTTCCTTAAACCAAGTCCAACCAGAAAAACAATTTATCCCAAACCAAATTCCCAAACCAAATACCAACTCAACCCATAACCAACAGTCCAAACCCTATCTCTCGGAGGCGTGGGATTACGGTCCTTCTTACTTTCCTGAGCGAGGAAGGGAATCGCTACTTCGAATGCGAGCAAGGATGCGCTAGTAGGATGCCATCGATCTAGTGGGGATAGCCCCCAGCCCACTTGAGCAATTTTTCAGCGCCCCAACGATCCCCTCCCTCCTGTGTCAAATCACGCTGTCTACGCGTGTTAACTGTCACCGCACGCCACCCGAGCCCGGTTGCGGAGGCGGGGGCGCCGGGACGCCGGAAGCGGAAGCCGGAATGAATAGGAAACGATTGTGGAAGCAACCTAACAAAAATTTCGTGCATATAACTGAAAATAAAATCCAAACATAACAATTCATGCTTTAGCAACAGAGTAAGCCCCGCCCTCCGTGGACGAGTGCTTACACACCAAAACATATATACATACAGAGTTCACAGAACCTAAGGTATCTAGCAAGCGCCAAGCGCTGTAACATGTACGAACAGAATATATAAATATATACAGACATACAATCATCACAACAAACCGAGAAAAATATGCACATGCACTACAGAGCCAAGCCTAGGCCTAAGCATCAAATACCTCGCGGGGATTCCGACCAAATAGATAAAATCCCGGCCCGCAAGGTGCAAACTGCAAAACACAACCGAGGTAGAACCTCACGGAAACCTACTCCGCAGGCCGCTTATCAGGTCTACCTGAAACCCAAAAACAGAACCCAAAGAAGGGTGAGTCCTAACCGGACCCGTAAGGGATATGGGGTAAGGTAAGTATATGTAACCCGCAAAACAGAAAGATAGCAATATATGCAATGTAATACGTAATATCATGCAGTGCAGAAAATAGATCGGAATCCCGAAGGACGTGCGGTTCTAAATCGCCATAACCCTTATAACAAATCGGGCAACGGCCTCCACTAAGGGAGTCGGAAGCCGAAGCTAATACAGAAGCATGGTGCACCAGCTGGGGTAGCGAACCCACAACTGTCGTAATGTTAACAGACAGAGTATGCCATAAGGCATACTCCTACGGACTACAAAATATGCCCTAAGGCATAAAATTCTGAAATACTAACAGAACAGAAAATGAAACCAAAACATATACTTATCTTACCAAAATAACAGAACCAAACCCTTACCTCTCAAGTCCAGAGTATTAGACCGATTCTGGACAACCTCCACACCATGATCCGAAAGTTAGAAACTTCTCTTTTCCTAACCTCCGAACCTCAGAATCTGTCAAACCAAGTTGAATTAGCATCCTTATCGACCACACTACCAAACTACACCCCCGACCCCAAAACTGAAAATCCGGCAGAATTTCCGTAAAATCCCAGATTTCCACAGAAACTTCAGAATTCAGAACCAACCTAGACAATGCAAGATTATACATTGACAAACATCATCCAACAAGCAGAACCGACCAAACCAACCTTAAACCCTTCATTACCCAACATTTTCCGATAATCCCGCTTAATTGCAACTTTTCCATTTCTTAACCGAATTCAACGTTTCAAACTTCCATCCACTTCTAAATTCAACCCCAACACCAAATTAACATCCAATTTAACCAGAATGAAACTCCAACCTAGATAAAGTTTCATTCCAACATTTCGGTTATTAAGCAACATTTCACCCAACATCCAAATCAATCCAAACAAGCTACCAAACAACCATTCTAATCACCAATTTCACTTCTAAACCAAGCATGCTATCCAATTGCATCCAAACAACAAAATCCAACATTGAAAATCAACCCATAAATTCGGCCAAAAAGGGGTTTTTACCTCAACTTGTTTTCCATCAAATTGAATCCATACATAAGCTTAGAATCATGCTAGGATTAACATACTTGAAGCATGAACAAAGATAACAAACACACATCATTTTGGAAATTATCCAAGAAATTCGACCAACATAGGTTTTCCATCCAAGATGTGTTTTCCAAAATCCAACACTTGATTAACACTCTCCTACAACCCAAGAACAACATACTAAAAGATGGGAGGAAGAGAATCATCCTAGCTTATAGCTAAGAACAAACTCAACATTCTCCAAAAATCCTCATTTCTTCACTAATCTTCAATTCTAACAAGAAAAGAGAAGTAGGAAGGATGCTTACCACTCAAAGCACCCAATTTCTCTTTGATTCCAACTAAGAAGAAGAACTTCAAGCTTGGAGGTGAGCTTCAAAGATGGCGGCAGCAGCAAAGGAAGAAGAAGAAGAGAAGCAAAGAAAAGAAATGAGATATGTCTCATTTTTATGAAATATTAGCCAAATATATATCTTCACTTTTAACCCATACCCTTACATCTTAAATGAAAATAGGACAAGTGTCCTATTTCATTTCCCAAGTGCTGCCGAAAATAACTTGCTGCCCATACTGATTTTTATTAATTTTGCAACCAATTGCAAATTAACTCCCAATTTTTCCGAAAGTTCCAATTCTTTTTGCCCAAAAATAATTACCGAATTCCAAAATTAACGAAACTTGGACACAACCCCGAGAATATTACAACATTCACAAAACATATTTCAGAAGTTCATTTACCATTCCGGAGTGTCCTACCGAGCTCACGAACCCGAACCAAAACCCGACGTGCGGCGTGTCAACCTGAACCGAAATTCCGTCACTCCAAAATTCTATAAAAATACCCATAAATTCCATCTTAAATTATAACACAACTTACCCCAAAGCCGTCAGAAAATTTCCATCCCGAGCCCTGGGAGTCGCCCGGAACCGAACGTCCCGCCCCAAATATTAAACTCCACAACCATCACCGGGACGTTTCCACGACTCCAAAACTGCAAACGGCTTCCCAAACTGAGATCTCGAGAGTGCTACCGAGCCCGCTGTACGTCCCGAGGCGACCCCGACAACCCCCCCGGTGCCAGAAAAATATTTTCGGCGGAAACGTCCGGGGGACCCACACAACCTCAAATACGAAAGGGTGAGCCAAAATAATACTCGGATAGGGCTCGGGAGCCGACTGAACGTCGAAAAACGTGACCCGCAGGCCAAAACCGGAGCCCCGGGTCACCCGGTCGCAACCCGCTCGTGGTGACCGTAACATTAACCATACCTGAAACATTTCAGACCAAACAGAGTCCAAACAAATCAATCACTCCTAATCCCTACAGAAGCTAGCAGCAGTTTTCTAAGGCTCTGTAGTGCAATGCAGTACTTGACACAGAAGTTATTTCCCAGAATGATAAAATCATGTATTTCACAAAATCACAGAAGCAGTTCATGCTTAATTCACCAAATCTTTTCCTAACACACAATTTTACGTACCCGAAACTTTTCCACAATCCCTTACTCGTAATACTTTTACCAAAATCAAGAAATCCTGAGCTCCGTAAACTGCAACTACCAGGATAACTTGAAGGACCAAACTTTGTTTAACAATTTTATTTTAAAGTGGTTCAAGTAAGGAGGTGGCCAATCTCCGTACCAAACCATTCTAAAACAAAATGTACAACATTAGTTGTCACTACAAGTCACCAATGGCGACCAATATGGTCACTTACCTGCTCTGATACCAACTTGTCACCGTACGCCACCCGAGCCCGCTGTACGTCGCGAGACGACCCCGACAACCCCCCGGCGCCGGAAAAATATTTTCGACGAAAACGTCCGGGGGACCCACACGACCTCAAATACGAAAGGGTTCGCCACAATAATACTCGGATAAGGCTCGGCAGCCGCCTGAACGCCGAAAAACGTGACCCACAGGCCAAAACCGGAGCCCCGGATCGCCCGGTCGCAACCCGCTCGGGTGACCGTAACAATTATGAACACTGGCCCTTTCGTCCCTTTTTTCCACTTCCTCTAATCGACCAGTAAGTGCGACAAGTAATGACGAAGAAGGGTCAGGGTTACTTACTTGTTGAGGCGGAGTAGCAGGGCGTTCAGGCTGATTAGTCCGTAGCGTTCCAACGCTACCCAGAACGCCCCTGAGAGTGGTGGTGAGTGTTTCGCGCAAGTTGAAAGCAACCGCCTCATTGATTGTTTGCAGAACGGCCGGATCAAGGCTCGTTGGTGGAGTGTTTGGTGGTGGAGTGGTGCGCTCCTGAGGCACGTTACGGTTAACGTGGGACGAGCTTTCCTCCGTTGAGTGAACAGAGAGTTCTCCCCGTTGTGGGGGAACGTTATTTGGAGATGGTTCCGATCGTGGATCGTTGTTCGTGTTCGTCGCGGGAGGATTCCTCCGTCCCTGACGGCTGTGCCTACTTGCACTCCGGGTAGTTGGCATGACTTACTACTTGTGGTTTGTAATATGGGTTTACGAGGAACTTTTTTTTTGTTTCTTTCGTTCGTTTCCCACAGACGGTGCCAAACTGATATTCTCATTCCCATAATTGGAGCGGAATCCCAGTTGAGTGGTTGATGATGATGGTGTTCTTGAGACTCCAAGCTTGCTGTTCAGAGTAATCTGTAAAAGATAAGAAGAATACTCAGAAGTAGCAAGAGAGGAGTGGGGTGTGTTGAAGCTTACCCAGTTTAAGGTGGACATCCTCCTATTTATAGGGAGATGCCGGGAGAAGAGCCTCCCAGTTGAAGCCTTGGACAGGCTGTGAGACAAGACTGACAAGTCTGTCAGATGTAAGGAGATAAGTCTGTGTCAGACTGATTGGTGATAAGGCGGCTGTGATGATGAAGATCTCAGCAAACCGCCTTAGAAGATTCACTTGTTAGGGAATGTTTGGCGTACAAATCTGGTGAAGATCACTCAGGCTCGTGCTGGCCTCCTTATTGGCTGATTGATGTCAGATGACCAAGTGGTCTATCTGCAAGTGGAGCAAGTGGCAGGCGAAGGCCATCAAGGGGCGAAGGCCCATATAGAATATAGCCAAATAAGGAGTGAGGGTCGCACGAACCTGAGTATAAGGGCCTTATCTGGGCGAGGCCAGTATAGGCAAGAGAGTCCTCGCGAAGGTGAGTTTGAGGCTGCGGGAGTAAGACCCGCGAAGGCGAGTGAGATCGCAAGGGCGATACCTGAGACCGCGAGGGCAACCCGCGCAGGCCTAAGAGACGCAAAGGCGAGTGTGAGACATCGCCAAGGCGAGGCTTTAAGGCCCGCGAGGGCAAGACCTCACGCAGGTGAGACTGGAGACTTCGCGAAGGCGAGACTGGAGGCCGCAAGGGTGAGACCTACGGGGCCTTGTATAGTTCTGATGCGACGCGAGGACGCGTTTGCTTGGGTAGTGTACCAAGATGTCTCCTCCTGGGAGCGGAGTATGGGCACGGTCCTGTACTCCGTTTTGGAGGTATTGTGTTGAGGACAATAGTAGTCATAATTCTGGACTCGTGTGGAGTGTGAAGACCTTTTACGATTTGATTTAAAATGTCGGATTTTTCACGATCCTTGTGGCTTTTTAAGGAGCATTCGCTCGCGTTCGCATGCTTTTCGCCCCAGTTGCGCACCCCCAGTCTAATGGGCAAGTTGAGGTCACCAACCGCACCCTCAAGGAGGGCCTCAAGAAGCGCCTTGAGGGGGCCAAAGGCCGCTGTGTAGATGAACTCCCAAGTGTCTTGTGGGACTATCGCACCACAACGTGTACCCCAATAGGCGAAACGCCTTTCTCTCTGGTATATGGCGCAGACGCGCTTCTGCCTATTGAGGCAGACCTCCCAACGATCCGCATGATCAACTTCACTGACGAAGCCAATGCTCAAGGGTGAGGCTGGAGACCTCGCGAAGGCGAGACTGGAGGCCGCAAGGGTGAGACCTTGCGAAGGCGAGACTGGAGACCTCGCGAAGGCGAGACTGGAGGCCGCAAGGGTGAGACCTTGCGAAGGCGGTACTGGAGACCGCAGGGGTGAGACATACGGGGCCTTGTATAGTTCTGATGCGACGCGAGGACGCGTTTGCTTGGGTAGTGTACCACATCACATGGATATGGATAGTGATTAAATACATTTATACACTTGTCACTTTCAACATGCTCATTGTTATCAAGGGAAGTTCCATTTATGCATTCGAACAATGAATGTGGGGGATGGATACTTTCGGGTTCATCATCCATGTTCTTATCATGTAAACTTAAGGAAGCCATGGATTCGTACTCAGGCGCATACTCTTCGCCACTAGGAGAAAGGGAAAAGTTACTTGTTCCCAAGTTAGGGAAGTGCAGGTCCTCTCTCCATGTTTTCTCTTCATCCAACAATGATCTGGCCTCTTCCTTAAGTGTGGGCTCGGTTGGAACTCCCAAGTGAGCTCTTCGTTCTTCCATAGCCGTGGCTTCTTCGCCATCTTCAAGCCTTCGCGCATCCTCGACCTTCTCTTCGCATTTCTGCACACACAAAGAAGAACAACATGATTGAGAAGATGAAATGGTTAGTTCTTCTTGGAGTTTCGTTGAAGGTCCGGGTGCGACATTCTTTTCACTCATTTGGCTTTGGAGAGCTCTTTCTTTTCCTCTCTCTTTTTCCTCCAAACTCTCACACCATTCTTTTACAAGCTCCTCAAGTCTTAGAACTTCCTTTCTGACTTCCTTGAAATCTTCTTTAATTTCTTGAGTGAGGCCACCAGAAGGGATTAGTTCACAAGGATTCGGGTTCACACTTGGAGAAGGGCTTGAGTAGGAACTTGAAGGTGTGGAGTTCCTTTCGGGTTCATGCCATGGGTAAGGGTTTTGGATTGGGGTGTGGGCTTGGGTTGCGCAAGCATTGGGAGGTGGGGTGTGTGGCGATGGGGGGCTTCGCCTCCTGTCATTGGAGGGACTTGGTTCGCTTTGGGGCGAAGACCCTTCGAGTGGAGTTTGGTGGCGGAGTCGGGCGGAGGTACTAGGTGTAGGGCGCAAGGGGGCTCTCGCTTGGGAGTAGTATGGAGAGGGTGGCTCTTCCTGAGGGGAACCATATCTTCGCCATAGCAACCTCTTCAATTCACTCCAAGTCTGAATGGGGGTTTCGCAATATTGCTCTTGTTGAGTGAACTCTTGGCGACACCATCTTCTCGCTTCTCCTTTTAGACTCCTTATGGCAAGGTCTATCCTTTCTTCTTTAGGCAATTGGTAATACCAAAAGTGGTACTCCAATTCCTCCATCCAATGCCATAAGTCATCTTGAAGTTGGTGTCTTCCCATCGGTGAATGAAACCCAAAGAAATATAGATTTTCTTCCTCCATGGGTTCGCCTACACACTTGTACAATAAAGTTAGTACCGCTCAATCTCCTCACGTGTTTAGGGGGGTCTCTCCTTTCGCGAAGGGGTCACAGTCGTCTTTCACTCTTTCCTCTTTGCTTGTAGCTCTCAAAGCTTGCTCTTTAGTGCCAAACCTGAAATGATTACCACAGGATAACCTCTAGCATGCAAAAATCATTTGAGCAATGAAGTGCTAGTTACTTGAAGCAAGCTAGGTTAAAATGGGGGGGGTTCTTTGGCAGCAAATTACAAGAGGGTAAGAAATAAGGTTTTGGCGCACAAACATCTTTTGTCTCAAATTTGAAATCAAAATTAGATCAAGGTTACTATTCATATGAGTTTTGGTATGAACTTTGTATGAACATCATATGAACACCAAGAATATCAAGAACACAGTTTTGATTCTTCAATGCTTTTCACAACCAATCTTTGGTGCACCACTTTCTTTTCACTTTTCAACAACAACCTCACTCTTTTATGCATATAAGCCCATGCGCATTGCGGTTTTGGATATAATCCGAAACTTGCGACTTTTGCTAACTCGCAATCGCAATCTTTTCTTCTTCTTCTCTTTCTCTTTTTTTTGACTTTTGAATTTATGAAGTTGCTAAACACAACAACTTCTAACACAGAAACATCACAACAAATTAACAGAAACAAATGCGGATGGTGGGGTAAAAAAGGGGCCGAATATAACAAGGTTTAAAATCACAAAAACAAATCTTTCTTCACGTAGAAGGTAAAGGTTTTACCTTGAAGAAATCACACAGAACTCCTACAAGCGATATGGCTCTGATACCAATTGATACGATCATGGGGACTCTCGTCGCGAACCCACGAGATCGCTGGAAGCGCCGGATCTAGCTCGAAGGATTCGCAAGAACAGGGAAGGATAAATTCGGTCTCAGACACCTCCCAACTACGAGGTTGGGCAATATCTGAGATAATGCCTGGGGAAGATGGAAGATCTAGCACCTCTTAACTACGAGATTAAGCAATACTAGATATTAAACTCGATGAAAAACACCAAGGGGGATGGCGGAAGGTAGCAAGGGGTGAGAACCAAAGCTTGAGGAAATAAACCTCTCAAGCATTTTACATATGTTCTAAGTTACAGATGAAGAACTATGCTCCTTTTATAGTGAAGGAGAGAGAAAGGTGAGATGATGACTAGGGGACCATGGTCCTAAAATTATGGTGGGTGAAGTGAAGGGATGTTGATGGAAGTGAAATAGTAGGCTACCTACTCCCTTCTACCATTTCTTCTATAAAAGACATTAATGGAGAAACGGAGGGAAAGTACATAATATCTAATTCAAAAGGGTTGACAAGTCAACAATGGAAGCTTCGCCTGAGGGTTTTACCATCGCCTGGAGGCTTCTCATGGGGCCTTCGCCTGGAGGCTTCGTAGGGACGACTTTGCCTGTGGGCTTCACCTTCATCTGGGGCTTTACAGGGGCGGCTTCGCCCGAGGGCTTCTCATGGAAGCCTTCGCTCGGAGGCTTCGCAGGAGTGGCTTCGCCTTCGCTTGGAAGCTTCACATGGGCCTTGCCTTGGCCTGGAGGCTTCACATTTAGCCTTCGCCTAGAGGCGTCACGGGGGGGTTCGCCTGAGGGCTTCGCCCTAGCGCTGGAGGCCTCGCCTTCTGTTTCAAGGCCCGTTTCCTTGTCAAAATGGGGACTCCGAGCTTCATTTGTCCTCCCTTTCGCGCTGTGATACTTTGTTGTTGTTTTGGGATCCTATGATCACATCATATGGTCCCGTACAACTCCACCAAAACAGAAACAAGCTGAACAACCACAAACAAGTCAGAACTCACCAAAACAAACCCCCAGAAACCAAACCCGCACAATCCCGCACTTTCCCGCAAAAATCCACAGAAAGCTCGGTTTCACGAACCGAGCTAGAACATTGTTATTCATACACCCACAAACACATCCAAGCCATTAAACCCACATTCCAGACACTTTACCCGCAACCAAGCATAAAGGTGAATTTTGCTCCCATTACCCGAAAACGACGTTCCGAACATCGTTACGCACCTAATTCCATCCCCGATACCAAATCACTATCCAACCCAATCCAATTCAACCCAAACATACACCAAATCCTTCCTATACCAATTCGGTCTCTTGCCAAATTTTCACCCAAACTTCAAATCAATCCAATTAAGGTTCCAATTACACACTTTAACCACCAATTACACTTCTTAAGCTTGATTACTAACCAATTACACATTAATCACCAAGAATCAAACACAAACCCTAGCTTCCCATTTCGGGAAATTGGGGTTTTCTTACCCAACATGTTTTCCATCAAATTGAAACCACACAAAGCCTTAGAATCATGCTAGGAACCACATATCCAAAGCATGATTCAAGAACACAACAAATCACCAACTTTAGAAAACAACCAATAATTCACCAAATTAGGGTTTCTCCAACCTTGATGTTTTTCCATCATTTAAACCCTAATTCCTACTCTTCTCCATACCACAAACAACATACTCAAAGATGGAGCAAGAAGATCATCACAACTCATAGCAAAGAACAAATCAAATTCGATTCTAAGTCCCCTTTTTCAACCAAACTAAGCTTCAAACTTGCCAAAGAAATGAAGAGAAGAAGCTTACCAATGATTTAAGCCCAAATCCTTGTTAATTCCTTGCCAAAAATGAAGAACACCAAGAAGCTTGAAGGAGATGGCTATGGCGGCATGAAGGGAGAGAAGGAAGAAGAAGAAAATGAAGAAAATCTTATTTCTTTCCCTTATATATTTCCTTTCTTCCTTTTCTTTTTCTTTTCCATCTTTTACCATAAATGGACAAGTGTTCTTATCTCTCCCAACCCAGCCGACCTTCTCTCTTCCCTTTTCCAATTATTGCTGATTTTGGGCTAATTACAAATTAGTCCCCAAACTTTCCCAAAAATTGCAATTTAGCCCAACCGTAACTTTTAAACTCCAATTGGAACAAAAACTGAACACAACCCTCGGAACCTCATATCACACCCAAATCATGTTTCCCATGTTTAATTATAAGTCCAGAGTGTCCTACCATGCCCGCTGAACCTGAGCAAATACCGACGTGCACGCGTACTAACCCGAACCAAAAATCACATTGTGCATAATTCCTCGATTATCACCATAAAATCCGTCTCGAGCCATAACATATTTCACACCCAAGTCGTCGCAAAAGATTCATCCCGAGCCCCGGGATTCCCGTCCCAAGCCCCGGGAGTCGCCCGGGACCGAACGTCCTGATGTGGTTGTCAGAATGCTCTGATACCAATTGATGTGATTCCGGGAGGGTATCCTGGAACACGAGGAGCAGATCTAGCCAACAAAGGAGTAACACGGGGTAGGTATGATTGATGAGGCGGAAATGTCAACAGGTTGACAGATCCGAAATGCACAAAGCAAAATGATGCGGAAGCTTGTGAAATGAACGGATATGGCCGCCAACTCCTCCTGGATCCTTGTCCAGGCAAAGATGGTGATGCCTTTGGTGACTCTTCCTTATTGATACCGAAAAAGGTCCAAGACAAAGAAAGCCTTCGTTGCCAAAATTGAGGGGGAATGATGATGGGGCCAACACCTTCTTCTTCCAATGAGAAGGAAATATTGGTCTTAGTAGACTTGTAAAGAAAACTTAACAAGAATTGAGTGGAAAATATAGATACGTTGAAAAGAGAATCACTCTCAATTTCAAGGAAAAAGGTATAATATATTTTATGATTGAATTGTATTGCAAATAACACCTAGACCTCCTTTTATAGGATAAGGAAGCTAGAATTCTAAATCAATTGATAAGTCCCTTCATCTCCACTCTTAATGATGAAAATTAAAGGGAGATGTAAATATGGGAATTTAAAACAATTATTTCTAAAAATTATTCTAGGCTAGCTAATGGATAGAACTAGCCAAAACAACTCTAAAAACTTAAATAAAATGATAAAATTTCGAGCTAGAAGATGAGGGATGAGTTTTGGCCAAATAAATGAGGAGTAAGTGATCCTCATTTAATGCTTTGATGGAGGAGGCTTCAAGGCTTGTAACTCCTCCTTCATCAATGGTTTCTGGATGATTTTGGATGACTCTTGAGTCCTCAAGGCTGCTGAAGGTCGCCATTGATGATGAGTGAATGCTTGGAAACCTTTGAAGTGCATTGAATGCGCCAGCTGGAATCTCAACAGGTTGAGAACTTCGTGAACTATGGCTTTCCTTGGCATTTGATATGGCCAATTGAATCCGGGCTTCTGAATCTTGAACCATAGTATTGGAATGGGCTTTAGTCCAAGAATTGAGTGTATGAACATTTCCTTCATCTCCAAGAATATGTTCATTTTGCTCCTCAAGCTTTCAAAACTGTCCATCAACAGGTTGAGAATGTTCTTTGCCTTATTGGTTTGCCTTTTTGTAGTTGATCCTTCAAGAACAATGAATGGATCTTCATATTTGGCTCTGGGTTGATCCTTATCATTTGAGGTTGCACATGGGTGCATCTAGATCACTTGTCGGTTTCGCGTCACGTCCTGTCCCAAAAACATACTCCGTAAAAAGATGCAGAACGTTCCCACGATTCCAAATATGCAAACGGTTTCCTTTTCCGAGGTCCCGGGAGCGCTACCGAGCCCGCTGTACGTCTCGAGACAAGTCCCGACCCCTGAAAAATATTTTCCGCGGAAATGTCCGAGGAACCCATACGACCTCAAATCCAGAAAGATTCTCAAAAATAATACCCAGATAAACCTTGGGGGCTGTCTGACCGCCCAAAACCATGACCCGTAGGCCAAAACCGGAGCCCCGGGTCACTACCCACTCGTGTGACCGTAACATTCTCCCCCCCTTAGAACTCTTTGTCCTACAAGAGTAACCTGACTGACTGCAGTTATGGAAATCCCGACACTTGTCTGCACAATCCTTACCTCTCTTTCTCTAACATACTCGGACCACCGTTGCTGGTGCGGCGAGAGTGGTAGTTTAGACTACCATCCTGAGCCTCTCAGCGGCGTCTCAACCCTCAGGGTGCATCTTGTTGCGCCCCGAGTCAGTTGCCGGTATTTCTACCTGACAACCCCAGACAGTACCGAATCTATACCTAACCTTCAACAGGCCATCCAGGAAGACATCGTATGTTACAAACATACTCAGGGGGGTAAAGCCAACCTGCCCACTCACTCCAGAATCTCATAAGACCGATATACCTTGAGCCCACTACGCTTGCACTGCGCACTCTGATCCTTCTCTGGTGGCATCCCGGCCAAATCCTCCGGAAATACTGGAATCCTATCCAGCTCCAACCTAGCATCCGCCGTGTTCAGATCATAGCACTCCTCCAAATCCACGATCGGAACACGTTCCAGAACCTGCAGCTCCATGCTGCTCTTTACCGCCTTCAACCCATCAGAACTCATGAGAGGTAACACCTCTCCAGAAACCGTAAGGCTACGGTTAGCACAACCGATGTGCACAGAATTCTTCAACAGCCAACCCATCCCAATGGCTATACCAAATTGGGAGGGGGTCCTTGTGGCTGCTGAAAACTCGGGGGTGGTGAGTGTGGTTGTTCAGATCCTGGGTTACGCTGAACCCATCTCCTGAACCTCGGAGGTGTGGGATCCTGATCCCGACCCTCCGGTACACGTTCACGCTGTCTGCGTGTGGTAACCATCTCCTTAAACCAATCCAACCAAATACCAACTTAACCCATAACCAAATATCCAAAACAATTAACTCTCTCTCTCTACCAAAAGCTAGCAGCAGTACTCTAAGGCTCTGTAGTGTAATGCAATGCATGATGCAAAGATTCATTTCAGAATCCCAAAACCAAAATCCAAAACCTTAAACACAGAAGCAGATCATGTTCATAACACAGAATCACATCATATCCAATTAATAACCATAGAAGTACCCGGATTATGTCAGAAGCCCGCACTCGAGCTTTGTGCATCACTACGCGCTCCGAAGTCCAAAATCCCAAAATCTGCCTGGAGTACCACAATCCTTAACAAAATGCTTCAAAGAACCGCCCGCTGCTCCACACCCATTCCAAAGTGGTTCAAATAAAGAGGTGGTCAGACTCCGTACCGAACCGCCACAGAATAGTACACAGAACAACAGCCCGCACTTCAAAGTCATCTCCCACAGACACTTATCCATGAACTAGCATGACAGCTCCAAAGTCCACTCCTGGACTGGTATACTTGCCTCCAGAAACCCATACTGAATTTGATCATACCTTGTCTATCGGGTCACACCGACCCGACCTGCTCTGAAACCAACTTGTCATGACCACCCCGCCCGGTTGCGGAGGCGGAGCCGACCATGACGTTCAGAAGCGGAAGCTACGGTGGAAAGCGCGGTAATGGTACTACTGAAACCCGCTACGTGCAGTCGCCAAAGAGATGAAGAGAATAAGCTTACCAATGATTTAAGCCCAAATCCTTGTTAATTCCTTGCCAAAAAGGAAGAACACCAAGAAGCTTGAAGGAGATGGCTATGGCGGCATGAAGGGAGAGAAGGAAGAAGAAAAAGAAAATGAAGAAAATCTTATTTCTTTCCCTTATATATTTCCTTTCTTCCTTTTCTTTTTCTTTTCCATCTTTTACCATAAATGGACAAGTGTCCTTATCTCTCCCAACCCAGCCGACCTTCTCTCTTCCCTTTTCCAATTATTGCTGATTTTTTTGGGTTAATTACAACTTAGTCCTTAAACTTTCCCAAAAAGTTGCAATTTAGCCCAACCGCAGTTTTCAACGTCCAATTGGAACAAAAACTGAACACAACCCTCGGAACCTAATATCACACCCAAATCATGTTTCCCATGTTTAGTTATAAGTCGAGAGTGTCCTACCGTGCCCGCTGAACCCGAGCAAATCCCGACATGCGCGCGTACTAACCAGAACCAAAAATCACACGGTGCATAATTCCTCGGTTATCACCGTAAAATCCGTCTCGAGCAATAATATACTTCACACCCAAGTCGTCGCAAAAGTTTCATCCCGAGCCCCGGGTTTCCCGTCCCGAGCCCCAGGAATCGCCCGGGACCGAACGTCCCGTTTCAAAAACATACTCCGTAAAAAGATGTAGAACGTTCCCACGATTCCAAATTTGCAAACGGTTTCCTTTTCCGAGGTCCCGAGAGCGCTACCGAGACCGCTGTACGTCCCGAGACAAGTCCCGGCCCTGGAAAAATAATTTTCGCGGAAATGTTCGGGGAACCCATACGACCTCAAAACCAGAAGGATTCCCAAAAATAATACCCAGATAAAGCTTGGGAGCTATCTGACCGCCCAAAAATGTGACCCGCAGGCTAAAACCGAAGTCCTTGGTCACCCGGGTCACTTCCCACTCGGGGTGACCGTAACATAGGTTTTTGTGATTGTGGCTCCGGTTGGAAACCGTGAGGGTTCGAAATTTGGGTAAATTTGTGATACTTTCATCGGTCGATTATTTTGGGTTCTATGTGTTGTTTGGGTGTTCAGCTGCCATTTTGTCTTAAGGAGGAGTACAAGAAAACTGACGGAGTACTGCCGAATTCATGTCTGTACCGTTTGGAAAAGTAGAAAGGTTCCTGCCTCTGAGTAAAGTTGGTAAGGGTTCAATTTTTCTTTACTCTGCATTCTCGGGTAATTATAATATGCTTGTTAGGGTTAATTGGGGCTGAGTTTGAGTTGAGGGTGGGGCCTGATGATACCGAACTCAGTTTATGGCATAGGTATAGGTGTGCAGGTATAGGTTATAGGATACCCTATTTGGTAAGTTTTCTTTTAAATTTGTAATGTTGTTCGCTCTGACGGCGGGGAATCGGACCCGGGCTGGTACCACGCCTCAGAAAATATACTTTATTGGTTGTTATGGAAAATCCTATTCTGTAAGGCTAAAAGCCTCATAGGTCTGTCGTTTTGTTCAGAGTTACTATTATTATTTCTTTTATATTTGTTTTTCATTTGGTATTTTTATGCTTTCTTGTATAGGTGTATAAGCTCGGGATTACTAGAATTTATGAAAAACCTTATCCTATGCCTGACCCTTACTGAGTTCTCATCTAGGACTCACCCTTAAATATGTTTACCTTTTCAGGTTCACCTGATAAGAAACCTGAAGAGTAGATCTCTCCAGTGTTTACTTGTGTTTTGGTTTCAGGTATTACTATATTTGAGTTTGTCTTCTGAGTTTGTAAGGGTGGTCTCGGTTGAGATTTTTGCTCGGTTGCACAGTCCGAACCTTATTTGAGCACATTATGAGTTTACTGACGGTTTTGTTTTATATTACCTATCTAGCAGCAGCGAGTGTCCTACGTGGAGTTTTGTTTCAAGGATCTTGTTGCACCAGATCCTTCCACGTGTGTATGTACTCTGAACACTAGGTTTTAGGCTCTGTACATGTAAACGCATGCTTGTGTGTGTATATGATGCCTCACATATGTGTGTATATATATAAGGATTGCTTGTGTTCTGTTGTATTTTAGAGTCTGCGGAGCAGGAGCGTGAGCTTGCCCATTTCAGTGGGAGCAAGGCACGTCTTGTTACATATGTGTATATGTGTGGTTATGTTCAGATGATCTCTTTTACTTGCGTGGAAAGTTAGTAAAATTAGTAGATAGAAAAGCATGGATCATGTGATTAAGTTTGATGCATATGTTCTTGTGATGGATGTGAGTGAATTTTGTACTATCCATGTTGTAGAAGTGTATTTGGTTGAAGTCATTTCAGGTTTGGATTTCTCGGTTTCTCCGTCAAATTCAGGATCAGACCATTCCGACCTTCGTACTACGTTCTGACACACCCCTCTCAAATCAACAAATCTTCAAACAAAAGGGCTTGGACCACCACACCAAGGGGACTCCGTTTACTGTTTCCCAAGTCCGGTTCCCGCTTTACGCCACCTGGCGTTCTGTATCACGTGAGCTTCCGCAGAGAGGGGGTAATAGTAACAAGGTGGTATCAGAGCAGGTTTATTCAGGTACGAGGATCAAGCAGGGGTTGTGTTTTGAGTCTTGTCTAGTCCACACTTGGACTTTTGTTCTGTGTACGAGCTTGATAGGGTGAGCACACTGTTCTACTACCGAATTCCAGGAATGTTCGGTAAGGGATCAGATCAGAATATCATGGAAGGTTGAAGGTCAGAGTGAAATCTTCTGATATGTTTTCTGTAATGATATGTTTAATTGTTCCATGAATGTCATATAAATGTGGGTGTGTCTGATATGCATATGTGATTATGAGATTAAGTACTATGCATCATGCATTGCATTTACATTACAGAGCCTATAGAAATACCGCTGCTAGCTTCTGTTAGATACTTAACCGTTTTGTATGTGCTCTTTGTATATGTTAATTTACAGGAACCATGGTTAATATTCGCTGCCAGAGAGAGAGATCAGGAGGAGCGGGACAGAGATCCCGACCCTCCAAGAAATGTCAGACAACAACGGGATTCAGGGTAGCAACAACACCCTCTATAACAACAACAGGCTCCTCCCGACTTTGCACAGACATTGGAGCAGATCAGAGATATAGTTACCGCGTTGTTGCCTGTAGTGGCTCAGGGAGTTCCGAGAGTTCAGCAGGTGTAGAGCGAGGAAAACACCGTCACACGTGCCACAGCTCGGACTAGTACTTCGTTACAGGAGGAGGAGGGGGAGAGTACCGATGAGGAGGATGCAGAGAGACGACACCCTCGGGATAGGAGGGTACGATCAGAGGTTGACCGTGAGTTCAGATCTGATCGTTCTGAGGAGTGGCACCGGGATGATGAGAGTCATCGACATCATCAATGACATAGAGATGATGATTATGATGAGTCAGAAAGTTCTCGCAGGTCTCATATGTTACAGTCACCCCGAGCGGGTTGCGATCGGGTGACCCGGGGCTTCGGTTTTGGCCTACGGGTCACAGTTTTGAGCAGTTAAATGGCTCCCAAAACTTATCTGAGCATTATTTTTGGAAATCCTTCGGGTCTGGAGGTCGTGTGGGTCCCCCGGACATTTTCACCGAAAATATTTTTCGGGGCCGGGGGGTTGTCTCGGGACGTACAGCGGGCTCGGTAACGTTCCCGGGACCTCGGATTGGGAAACCGTTCGCATATTTGGAATTGTGGGAACGTCCTGCATCTTTTTACGGAGTATATTTTCTGGGGCGGGATTTGCGGTCCCGGGCGACTCCCGGGGCTCGGGACGGGAATCCCAGGGCTCGGGATGGGAATCCCGGGGCCCGGGATGGAAATTTTGCGACGGCTTGGGCGTATAGTATGTTATATTTTAAGATGGATTTTATGGTAATATTTGTGGAATTTTGGCGTGACGGGATTTTGGTTCAGGTCGACACGCGCGCACGACGGGTTTTGCTCGGGTTCAGCGAGTCCGGTAGGACATTCTGGATGGGTAATTGATCATTTGAAAGATGTTTATGAATGTTATGATATTTTGAGGATTGTGTCCAATTTTCGTTGCAATTGGAGTTCGGTAATGGCGGTTGGGCCAAAATTGTAATTTTTGGGAGAGCTGGGGATTAAAGGTGCAATTTAGCCCAAAGTCAGTAATTTGTTGGGTCAGAAAAGGGTGGAAGTCTGCTGAAAGGGTTGAGGATAAGGGACACTTGGCTGATTTTAATTAAGGATGAAAAAAGGAAGGAAAAGGAAGAAAATATATAAAGGGATAATAGTTCATTTTCATCACCTTTCTTCTTCTTCTTCCTCTCATTTTTGCGCCATTACTACTGTTCACTGAAGCTTCAAGTTCTTCAAATCTTGGCTGAAATCATCAAGAAATTGGATTCTATAAGTGGTAAGTTTCCTCCCTTTCTCTCTTTTCAAGTTAGAAACAAGTTTTGATTAGAGAAAGAGAAGGATTTTTGGAATTGAGGTTTGTTCTTAGCTACTAGCTAAGATGATTCTCTTGCTTCCAAATTTAAGTATGTTGATCTTGGGATGAAGAGGAGTAAGAATCTATGGTTGGATTTTGGAAAAACCTCTTGGTTGTAAAACCCTATTATTGCCGAACTTAAGGGAGAATTTCTAAAATGGTGTATGTTTGTGTTCTTGAATCATGCTCTTAGTATGTTGTTCCTAGCATGATTCTAAGCCTATGTATGGTTTCAATTTGATGGAAAACAAGTTGGGTGAAAAACCCCCTTTTGGCCGAAATTATAGTTAGGGTTCAAAGTTGATTTTGGTTGATTTAAGTGCAATTGGTTAACATTCTTGCTTAGGAAATGGAATTGGTGGTTAGAATGATTGTTTGATGGCTTGAATGGATTGAATTGGAAGTTGGGTAAAAATGTGGTGAAGGGCCGAAATGTTTAGAGGAAACTTTTTCTATGTTGGTGTTGTATTTTGGTTGAATTGGATGGTAAATTGGTATCGGGGTTGGATTTAGGTGCGGTATGGTGTTTGAAACGTCATTTTCGGATAATAAATGGAAAAGTTACATTTATGCGGGTTTATCGGTAAATGTCGGAAATGAAGGGTTTAAAGGTTGGAATGTGTTTGTGGGTGTATGAATAGCAATGTTCTAGCTCGGTTCGTGAAACCAAGCTTTCTGTGGACTTTTGCGGGGAACTGCGGGAAAGTGTGGGATTGTGCGAGGTTGGTTTCCGGGGTTTGTTTTGGTGTGTTCTGACTCAATTGTGGTTGTTCAGCTTAATTCTGCGTGGGTGGAGTAGCGTGGGACCGTAAATGGCAAGTTGTGACTTTTCGGGCCGGGAGCCGGGATTTCCCGGGAGTTGTGCTACGGAGCGGTGCTGCTGAGGTAAGGGTTCAACTTCTCTCGTTTTGCATTATGGAATGGGACATTATGTATACTGTTTGTAGCTTGTTCTGTTTCAAGGCCCGGGTGGTCTTGGAGGCCACGGGTTTATATTCTGTTCTGTATATCCGCGCTAGGCGCTGATATTTCTGCTTATATGTTTTTAATATATTATGTTTTGTTTTGCATATGCATTATTATATGATTCTGTTCTGTGACGAGACCTGGATGGTCTTAGAGGCCACAGGTGCTTCTTGGTTCTGTTCTGTTGGTATCCGCACCTGGAGTGCCGATACTTCTGTTCTGTTGTGTCCGCACTGAGGGTGTCGACATTCTGTACGTATACACGCACCGAGAGTGCAGGTATACTTCTGTGACCCTACGACAGTTTGGGGATCATGACCCCGGCCGGTACCGTGCTTCTGTTCTGTATATTCTGACCTCTTAGAGAGGGTTGTCGTACAGTGGTCAGCGGTTGGACCGCATGTGATGGGTTCCGGCTCACCTCTGACTCTGCATACATGCATATGTATATATCTGTGCTTGTGTTTGTTCTGTTTTGCAGGTTTGGTTCGGCAGACTTGTACAAACTGTATCTTACCTCAGCACTTACTGGGTCCTCCCGAGGACTCACCCCTTATATGTTTACCACCTTTAGGTTGTTCTGAAAAGCAACCGGCAGAATAGAGATCCGCGGTGCTTTCTGTTATTTTGGGTTTCAGCAGAAGCAGCAGTACGGCGTGCGGAAAATCTCCTTAGCGAGAAGGTTTCCGATTCCGCACTTAGGTATATCTAGGTTTTAGTTTGATGGCTCTGTAGCTGTAGTTGCATGCATGTTTATCGCATCATGAGATTGTATATGATGGAAATTCTGGTATATATGTATATCTGACTTTGTTGTCTTCTGAGTCGAGGGCGGAGCCCCGACTTGCCTATATTGGATTTGATTATGAATGGGATTCTGTGTTCTGCTTGTCCTGTGTAATCAATGATTGTCACAGCCACCCCGCCCAGTTGCGGAGGCAGAGCCGGCCGCGACGTCGGAACGGAAATATGGCAGGAAGCGCGGCAACGGAGCATCGAGCTCCAACAACAGAATTGAATAGTCGAGTAACAACTAGCAACCTACATACTCATACAAGGCAAGCATACTTAATAATCCAACTTCTACCAAACATGCAGTTCATGGTGTATCAAACATCGATCACCGCCATAAACACAGAAACACCGAACCCATAATATGACAATTCCAATATAGGCAAGTCGGGGCTCCGCCCACGACTCAGAAGACAAGCAAGTGCAGAATATATCACAGATTATACAACATACACAAATCCATGATCTGATCTACATGCATGCAGCTACAGCTACAGAGCCATTAAACTACCCCGCCTAGTTGCGGAGGCGGAGCCAGCCGCGGCGTCGGAACGGAAATATGGCAGGAAGCGCGGCAACGGAGCATCGAGCTCCAACAACATAATTGAATAGTCGAGTAACAACTAGCAACCTACATACTCATACAAGGCAAGCATACTTAATAATCCAACTTCTACCAAACATGCAGTTCATGGTGTGTCAAACATCGATCACCGCCATAAACACAGAAACACCGAACCCATAATATGACAATTCCAATATAGGCAAGTCGGGGCTCCGCCCACGACTCAGAAGACAAGCAAGTGCAGAATATATCACAGATTATACAACATACACAAATCCATGATCTGATCTACATGCATGCAGCTACAGCTACAGACCCAGAATAACAGAAAGCACCGCGGATCTCTACTCCGTCGGTTGCTTTTCAGGATGGCCTGAAAGGTGGTAAACAAATGAAAGGGTGAGTCCTCGGAAGGACCCAGTAAGGGCTGAGGTAAAACGTAGTTTGCCCAAGTGGCAACAAGCTGAACCTGCAAAACAGAATAACACAAGCATATACATATACGTATGAACATAAAACATAAGGTGAGCCGGAATCCAATCATATGCGGTCCAACCGCGAACGACCGAAGCGACACCCTCTCAAAGAGGTCAGAATATACGACGTAATGAGCGAACATAAAGCACGGTACCGGGCTGGGGTCGCGATCCCCAAACTGCCGTAGGGTCACGAAGTATATCGGCACCCCAAGTGCGGATATACGCAGAATGTCGGCACCCTCCAGTGCGGACACTGAACAGAAGTATCGGCACTCTCGGTGCGGATACGCAGAACAGAACCAAGGAGCACTCGTGGTCCCTTACACCATCCGGGTCTCGTCACAGAACAGAACATATAATAATAATAATACACAGATATAAACAGAAATATCATCACCTGATATGCATATACAGAACATAATAGGAACCCGGGGCCTCCAAGGCCATCCGGGCCTTGAAACAGATCAAACATACGTTTTACCATTTGACGGGTCTCGGGTTCACCGAACCACCGCCCTCACCCGGAACCCGGCTCAACTAAACCCGATACACATCATATAACTCCCAGAATGTATAACGAGAGAAGTTGAGCCCTTACCTCAGCAACACCGCTCCGTTGCACAATTCCCGGGAAATCCCGGCTCCCGGCCCGAAAAGTCGCAACTTGCCTTTTACGGTCCCACTCTACTCCACCCACGCAGAAACAAGCTGAACAACCACAATTGAGTCAGAACACACCAAAACAAACCCCCGAAAATCAATCCCGCACGATCCCGCACTTTCCCGCAAAAATCCACAGAAAGCTCGGTTTCACGAACCGAGCCAGAACATTGTTATTCATACACCCACAAACACATTCCAACCTTTATACCCACATTCCAGACACTTTTCCCGGAAAACCCGCATAAACCTAACTTTTCCTACCATTGTCCGAAAATGATGTTTCAAACACCATTACGAACCTACTTCCATCCACAATACCAATTTAGCATCCAAATCAACCAAAAACAAACCCCAACATGGAAAAAGAATCATTTCAAGTTTCGGTTCTTCACCCAATTTTCACCCAATTACCATTTCAATCCAAACAAGGTTCCATTTGCTCTCTTTAATCACCAATTACAATTCTTAAGCAAGATTACTAACCAATTTCACCTTAAACAAGCAAAATCAACCATGAACCCTAATCCACTATTCACTCAAATTGGGGATTTTCTACTCAATCAATTTCCCTCCAAATTGAAACCATAGCAAGCCTTAGAATCATGCTAGGAACAACATACTAAGAGCATGATTCAAGAACACAAACATACACCATTTTAGAATTAACCCTAATTTTTGCCAAAATATGTTTCCACCATTCATGATGTTTTTCCAAAATTTAAACCTAGATTCTTACTCCTCTCCATCCCAAGAACAACATACTTAAATTTGGAAGCAAGAGAATCATCACAACTAGTAGGTAAGAGTAAACCCTAATTTGGTTTTATCTCTCTTTTTCCACCATAATCAAGCTTTCTACTTGCAAATCCATGTGGAGAGGAGGAACTTACCAATTTATGGAGCCCAAATCCTTGATGTTTCCATTCCAACCAAGAAATGAAGAACAAGAAGCTTGGGTGAATAGTGTCCATGGTGGATGGAAGAGGGAAGGAAGAAGAAGAAACGTGAAGAAGAAAATGAAGAAAAAACCATTTTCTTCACTTTTATATTTTTTCCACATTATCTCTTCTCTTTTTCCATCTTTTAACCAAATAAGGACAAGTGTCCTTATCCTCCCCATTTAACCGACATAAGCCCTTCTCTTTTCCACAATAGTTGCTGACTTTAGGGTTAATTGCAACTTAGTCCTCTAACTCTCCAAATCTTTGCAATTTAACCCCAAACACAAATTCCTAACCCCAATTGAAACCAAAACTGAACACAACCCTCAGAATATCATATCATTCATAAAACATGTTTCCATAGTCCATTTGGAAACCCAGAGTGTCCTACCGGGCCCGCAGAACCCGAGCAAATCCCGACGTGCACGCGTGTTAACCCAAATCCAAAACCCCGCCATGCCAAAATTCCACAAATATTACCATAAAATCCATCTTAAATTATAACATACCTTACCCTAGAGTCGTCGGAGAAATTCCATCCCGAGCCCCGGGAGTCGCCCGGGACCGAACGTCCCCACCCAAAATTTATACTCCGTAAAAAGATCCGAGACGTTCCCTCGATTCCAAATTTGCAAACGGTTTCTCATTCCGAGGTCCCGTGAGCGCTACCGAGCCCGCTGTACGTCCCGAGACAACCCCCGGCCCCGAAAAATATTTTCGGCGGATATGTCCGGGGGATCCACACGACCTCAAATCCTGAAGGATTCCCAGAAATAATGCTCAGATAAGTCTCGGGAGCCATTTAACCGCCCAAAAAAACGTGACCCGCAGGCCAAAACCAGAGCCCCGGGTCACCCGGGTCATAACCCGCTCGGGGTGACCGTAACAATGATATTCCATGAACTACGTGTTTGGTAATTGCTGAACTACTTGTATACTTGCCATGTATGGATTTTGGTAGGTTGCATGTTAGTATCGATTATTCTGTTAAATGGGTAAAATGCTCCGCCACCGTGCTATCCGCCGTGGGTTCCGGTTTCCGAACTTCGCGGTCGGCCCCGCCTCCGCAACCGGGCGGGGTGGCTGTGACATCATAGGCGACAGAATCAGCAGGAATTCCGATCAGGAGAAGTCAGGTTGCTTGAACGATTCCTGCGTCTCACATGATGGTAGAGGAGGACCTAAAATAGCGGAGACTTGGTTTACTGACATGGAGAAGACACTTGGGATGTTACAGTTGCCTTCCACTACCATGGTAGCCTTGGCTACGTACAACTTGGTCGGGCAAGCAGATAAGTGGTGGAGGAGTGTACAGAGTGGTAGGAGAGTGGAGTATGAGCGTACAGAAGAGCAGGATCCAGGAATAGAATGGGAGGTCTCACGAGCGCCCGCTCCCAGTTGCAGAGGCGGAAGCTGCGACGATAACCGCGGAAACGGTCGGTCCAACCGAAACCTGCTGCGTGCAGTGGTCCCATGACCTGGCCCGCAAAGTCTCGTTCTCGAAGGCCCGGTGCCTGAGAACACTTTGCTCACTTGTAAACTTATTGGTCGTGCTACGACCCGCTACCTACAAAACTCAAAGATGGCTTCGGTGTGAGGTATGTTATATTTTAAGGCGGATTTTATGGTAATATTTGTGGATTTTTGGTTGTGGTATGATTTTTGGTTCGGGTTGGTACACGTGCACGTCGGGATTTACTCGAGTTCAGCGGGCCCGGTAGGACACTCTGATTTTCCAAATGGACTTTGCAAACATGAATTGGGTATGTTATTATATTCTGAGGATTGTGGTCAGTTTTGGTTTCATTTGGAGTTTGTTACTTGCGTTTGGGGTTTAATTGCAAAGATTTGGAGAAGTGGGGGGCTCAGTTGTTATTAACCCTAAAGTTATTAATATTTTTTTGGGCAGATTTGGAGTAAGTCGGCTGCAGCATTTGGGGTGGACACTTGTCCATTTCTTTTTAAAGATGGTTAAAGGGAAGGCATATATATGGCTATTATTTCATGAAAATCATTTAATTTCTTTTCATCTTCTTCTTCCTTCCCTTCTTGCCGCCATTGCTCTTCCTCTCCAAGCTCTAAGTTCTTCATCTTTCCTTGCTGAAACTACAAGGATTTAAGCTCCAAAATTGGTAAGCTTCTACCTTTCATCTTCTTTCCATGTTGAAAGCATGATTTGGGTGGATAAAGAGAGAGTTTTCGAGCTAAGGGTTTACTCTTCACTACATGATTGAGTGATCCTCTCCCTCCGATCTTTTAGTATGTTGTTCTTGGGTTAGAGGAGAGTAGGAATCTATGGTTGGATGTTGGAAAAACTCCATGGATGGTGGAACCCTAGAGGTGTCGAAATTATGGTGAATTTTCCAAAATTGTGTGTGTTTGTGTTCTTGAATCATGCTTCAAGTATGTTGTTCCTAGCATGATTCTAAGACTATCTATGGTTTCAATTTGATGGGAAGCATGTTAGGTAGAAAACCCCTCTTTGGCCGAATTTAAGGATTGGATTTTGTGAATGATTTTGGTGGTTAAAGGTGAAATTGATTTGTAATCTTACTTAAGTTATGTAATTGGTGGTTAAAGAGTGCAAATGGAACCTTGTTTGGATTGAAATGGAAATTGGGAAAAAATTTGGTAAAGGAGCCGAATTGTTGGATGATTCTTTTTCCATGTTAGGGTTGTGTTTTGGTTGTGTTGGTTGGTAATTCGGTATTGTGGATGGAAGTAGGTTCGTATTGATGTTTGAAACGTTGTTTTCGGGCAACGGGAGCAAAGTTCACTTTTATGCGGGATTAAGGGTGAAAGTGTCTGGAATGTGGGTTTAAAGGTTGGAAGGTGTTTGTGGGTGTAGGAATAACAATGTTCAGGCTCGGTTCATGAAATCGAGCTTTCTGTGGATTTTTGCGGGAAAGTGCGGGATTATGCGGGGTTGGTTTCTGGGGTTTGTTTGGATGTGTTCTGACTTAATTATGGTTGTTCAGCTTGATTCTGCGTGGGTGGAGTAGCGTGGGACCGTAAGAGCCAAGTTTTACGTTTCGGGCCGGGAGCCGGGATTTCCCGAGTTTTGTGCTGCGGGGCAGTGTTTCTGAGGTAAGGGCTCAACTTCTCTCGTTATACGTTTTTGAGTTATTTGATGTGTATCGGGTTTAGTTGAGGCGGGTTCCGGGTGAGGGCGGTGGTTCGGTGATCCCGAGACCCGTCACATGGTAAAATGTATGTTTGTTCTGTCTCAAGGCCCGGATGGCCTTGGAGGCCCCGGGTTCCCATTACATTACGTATATGTACCTCGGGTGATGATACTTACATTTATACTTATGCATTATTATTATATGGTTACATTACGTGGCGAGACCGGATGGTCTTAGAGGCCACGGTACTCCTTGGATCTGTTACGTAGTGTCCGCACTGGAGGGTGCCGACATTCTGTGTATATCCGCACTTGGGGTGCCGATATACTTCTGTGACCCTACGACAGTTTGGGGATCGTGACCCCAGCCGGTACCGTGCTTCTGTTCTGTTCTATTATGTATATTTTGACCTCTTTGAGAGGGCTGTCGTTTTGGGTCGTTATGGCGGTTGGACCGCATATGACGGGATTCCGGCTCACCTTATGTTTTATGTTCATATGTATATGTATATGCTTGTGTTATTCTGTTTTGCAGGTTCAGCTTGTTGCCACTTGGGCAAACTACGTTTTACCTCAGCCCTTACTGGGTCCTTCCGAGGACTCACCCTTTCATTTGTTTACCCCCTTTCAGGCCGTCCTGACAAGCAACCGGCGAAATAGAGATCCGCGGTGCTTCCATCACTTTTGGGGTTTCAGTTGCAGCAGCAGTACCACGTGCGGAAAACCTTGACTGAGAGGCTTCTGATTCCGCGCTTAGGTATTTATAGGATTTTGTTTAATGGCTCTGTAGCTGTAGCTGCATGCATGTAGATCAGATCATGGCTTTGTATATGTTGTATATATACTGAGATATATTCTGCTTTTGTTTGTCTTCTGAGTCGTGGGCGGAGCCCCGACTTGCCTATATTGGAATTGTTATGTTATGGATTTGGTGATGATCGATGTTACCTAGACCATGAACTGCATGTTTGGTAGGAGTCGGATTGTTATGTATGCTTGCCTTGTATAAGTTCGTAGGTTGCTTTCTTGGGATGGATTGGCTGTCCAAGAATTCCGTGCACATTGACTGTGCCAACCGTAGTGTTACGGTTTCTGGAGAGGTGTTACCCCTCTCAGGTTCAGATGGGACGAAGGTGGTCAGGACCAGCATGGAGCTGCAGGTTCTGGATCAGGTTCCGGTAGTGGATTCGGAGGAGTACTATGGTTTGAACACGTCAGATACTCGGTTGGAGCTGGATAAAATTCCAGTTGTCCGGGATTTTCCGCAGGTATTTCCAGAGGATTTGCCCGGGATGCCACCAGAGCGGGAGATCGTGTTTGAGATCCATTTGCAACCCGGTTCTACTCCCATTTCCATTCCACCTTATCGGATGCCGATAGTGGAAATGGTAGAGCTGAAGAAGCAGTTAGAGGAACTGCAAGAGAAGGGCTTCATCCGTCCGAGCACTTCACCATGGGGTGCTCCAGTTCCGTTCGTTAAGAAGAAGGATGGGTTACTCAGGTTGTGCATCGATTACAGACGGTTGAACGCCATCACCATTAAGAACAAGTACCCACTGCCTAGGATCGACGATCTCTTTGATCAGCTGAGAGGTGCGAAGATCTTTTCGAAGATCGATCTGCAATCGGGGTACTTTCAGCTGCGAGTGAAGGAGTAGGACATTCCGAAGACTGCTTTCCGTACACGGTATGGGCACTATGAGTATACGGTGATGCCGTTTGGTTTGACCAATGCACCGGCAGCGTTCATGGATATGATGAATCGGGTGTTCCGGCCGTATCTAGACTCTTTCGTGGTAGTATTCATCGATGATATTCTGATCTACTCTCGAGATGAGGACTCACACTGAGAGCATTTGAGAATTGTTCTGCAGACACTTTGGGAAAACCAGCTTTACGCTAAGTTCTCAAAGTGTGACTTCTGGATCCGAGAGGTGTCTTTTTTGGGGCATATCATCGGTGAGCACGGTTTGTCAGTGGACCCCGAGAAAGTTAAGGCGGTGCAGGAGTGGAAGCAGCCAACCTCGGTACGGGAAATCAGGAGCTTTCTGCGGTTAGCAGGCTACTACCGGCGGTTTGTGCCAGGGTTTTCCGTTTTGGCTTCCCCACTTACGCAGTTGACAAAGAAGGGGCAGCCATTTGTGTGGACAGAGAAGTGCGAGGAGAACTTTCAGGAGTTGAAGCGACAGCTGACCAACGCACCGATCTTGATTCTACCCGACCCGAGCCTACCTTATGTGATCTACACAGATGCATCTAGGTCCGGGTTAGGATGTGTTTTGATGCAGGGGCGGAATGTGATAGCTTATGGGTCGCGACAGCTTCGACCGCATGAGCAGAACTATCCGACACACGATCTAGAGTTGGTTGCAGTGATTTATGCGTTGAAGCAGTGGAGGCACTACCTACTCGGCAGCAAATTCCAGATTTTCACAGATCATAAGAGTCTGAAGTATCTGTTCACTCAGAAGGATGGCTCGAGTACATCAAGGACTACGATTGCAGTCTCGAGTACACCGAGGGCAAAGGTAATACAATTGCTGACGCTCTGAGTAGGAAGTACATTGGTGTGGTCAAGGGAGGCAGCACTGAGGATCGGACTGAGGAGAATGATTTGACGTGTCTTTGGCACAAGTGGGAGCGCTGGGAACGTGCTCAGGTATACACCTTGACCATTCACTCGGAATGGTTGGATAGAGTGCGTGAGGCACAGGGGAAGGATCCGGGGTTGAAGAAGTTGTCCGGAGAGGACAAAGGAGCCCTACTACCGGCATTCCAGTACAAGCAGGGGTTGCTGTACTTTGGGGATCGGTTGTATGTGCCAGAGGATCAGACACTGCGGGATGAGATTTTGGCAGAGCCGCACTCGAGCCTGTTGAGTATACACCCCTGTAGTGAGAAGATGTACCATGATCTGCGCACCCACTTTTGGTGGCCAGGTATGCGGAGACACATTGCCTCGCATGTGTCTAAGTGTGTCACTTGTCAGCGGGTGAAGGTAGAGCATCAGAAACTGACGGGGACATTGCAGACTTTGCCTATTCCGGTTAGGAAGTGGGGCAACATCACGATGGACTTTCTGACTGCACTACCCCTGACCCGGTCTCACCACGATGCCATCTGGGTTATCGTGGACCGCTTGACGAAGTGTGCTCACTTTTTTCCAATCCGGATGACAGACTCCCTGGAGAAGCTTGCCCATCTGCATATCAGAGAGATTGTGCGGTTACATGGAGTGCCAGACTCCATTGTGTCAGATCGGGATCCGCGTTTTACCGCACGGTTCAGGGGTGCCTTTCATAAGGCTCTGGGCACGCGACTCCATCTGAGTACAGCTTATCATCCCCAAACCGATGGACAATCGGAGCGGGTGATTCAGATTTTGGAGGATATGTTGCGGAGCTGTACTTTGGATTTCGGGGGAGATTGGGATAAGCAGTTGCCGTTAGTAGAGTTTTCGTATAATAACAGCTATCAGAGTACCGTCGGCATGGCACCGTTTGAGGCACTGTATGGGCGACGGTGCATGACACCTCACTGTTGGACAGAGGCATCTGACAGAATTGAGCTGGGCCCCGAGCTCATTGAGGAGACCACCGCAAAGATCAAGATGATTCAGGCGCGGTTGAAGACCGCGAATGACCGCACCACCTCGTATGCGAACAGGCGACGTAGGGACTTAGAGTTTGAGGTGGGCGACAGAGTTTGGCTGAAGGTGGCGCCGATCCGAGGGACAGTCATATTTGGCAGACGGGGACAGTCAGTGGTCACATCATACGGACCGGGAAGCGACTTGGGAGACCGAGCAGGATATCAGAGAGCGTTTGTCACAGCCACCCCGCCCGGTTGCGGAGGCGGGGCCGGCCGCGACGTTCGGAACCGGAACCTACGGCGGATAGCGCGGTGGCAGAGCATTTTACCCATTAAACAGAATAATCGACACTAACATGCAACCTACCAAAATCCATACATGGCAAGCATACAAGTAGCTCAGCAATTACCAAACATGCAGTTCATGGTGTACCAGGCATTGATCAACAACTTGTCACATAAACATGAATCCACTTCCATAACAAATCCAATATAGGCAAGTCGGGGCTCCGCCCTCGACTCAGAAGACAGATACAGTCCCAACGCATATTCCAAATCATACATCATAAATAAAATCATGGTCCAATATACATGCATGCAACTACACCTACAAAGCCGTCAAAGTAAACCCTAGAATACCTAGGTGCGGAATCAGGAAAACCTCTCCCCCAGAAGATTCCCGCACGAGGTACTGCTGTTGCTACTAAAATCCAAAACACAGAAAGCACCGCAGATCCCTAGTCCGCCGGTTGCTTGTCAGGTAGACCTGAAAGGTGGTAAACAGAAAGGGGTGAGTCCTCGGGAGGACCCAGTAAGGGCTGAGGTAAGATACAGTTTGCAGATGTGCTGCTGAACCAAACCTGCAAAACAGAACAAACACAAACACATATATATACGTATGCATGTATGCAAAGTCAGAGGTGAGTCGGAACCCATCATACGCGGTCCAACCGCCGAATGACCAAAACGACAGCCCTCTCTAAGAGGTCGAATATACAAAACAAAGCGAGCGAAAGCACGGCCGGCCGGGTCGCGATCCCCAAACTGTCGTAGGGTCACGAAGTATACCTGCACTCCGGTGCGTGTATACGAACAGAATGTCGGCAACCTTGGTGCGGACACGAGCAGAGAAGTATCGGCACTCCAGTGCGGATACCTAGAATGTCGGCACCTCGGTGCGGACACTCTGAGAACAAAACCAAGGAGCACCCGTGGCCTCTAAGACCATCCGGGTCTCATCACAGAACAGAACCATATAATAATGCATATGCAAAACAGAATAGAATATATACCAAAATGGCATAAGTATAAATATCGGCGCCTAGCGCGGATATACAGAACAAAATACCAACCCGTGGCCTCCAAGACCATCCGGGCCTTGAAACAGAACAAATACAAACATGCATCTTACCATATGACAGGTCCCGGGATCACCGAACCACCGTCCTCAACCCGGAAACCCGCCTCAACTAAACCCGTATACATAAAGTCCCATACCAGTATGTATAACGAGAGAAGTTGAACCCTTACCTCAGAAATACCGCTCCGCAGCACAAACCACGGGAAATCCCGGCTCCCGGCCCGAAATGTAGCAACTTACTTTTTAAGGTCCCACGCAACTCCACCAACGCAGAAACAAGCTGAACAACCACAATCAAGTTAGAACTCACCAAAACAACCCCCCAGAAACCAAACCCGCACAATCCCGCACTTTCCCGCAAAAATCCACAGAATGCTCGGTTTCCCGAACCGAGCTAGAACATTGTTATTCACACACCCACAAACATTTTCCAACCTTTAAATCCACATTCTAGACAATTTTACCCTTAATCCCGCATAAAGGTAACTTTTCCATACATTACCCGAAAATGACGTTTCAAATACCATACCGCACCTAAATCCAACCCCGATACCAATTTACCATCCAATTCATCCATAACACAACCCAAACATAGATAAAGTTTCCATTTTCAATTTTGGCCCTTTTCCACCAAACTTCCAATTCAATCCAATTAAGGTTCCAATTGCATACTTTAACCACCAATTACACTTCTTAAGCTTGATTACTATCCAATTACACCTTAATCACCCAAATCAAGTATGAACCCTAATTACACTATTCACTCAATTTGGGGCTTTTCCGCACAACCTGTTTCCCATCAAATTGAAACCATAGAAAGCCTTAGAATCATGCTAGGAATAACATATCCAAAGCATGATTCAAGAACACAACAAATGATCAACTTTAGAAACAACCCTAATTTTTGCCAAAATATGTTTCTATCCTCCATGATGTTTTTCCAAAATCTAACCATAGATTCTTACTCCTCTCCATGCCAAGAACAACATACTTAAATTTGGAAGCAAGAGGATCATCCAAACACAAAGCCAAGAACAAACACAAAATCCTCTCTAAACCCATTTTCCACCAAAACCTAGGCTTCCAACTTACAAAGAGAAGAAGAGAAGAAGCTTACCTTTGATTTGCACCCAAAACCTTGTTGATTACTTGCCAAAAATGAAAAACACCATGGAGAGCTTGAGAGAGATGGCCATGGCGGCACTAGAGAAGGAAGAAGAAGAAGAAATGAAGAAAATTCCATTTTACTTCCCTTTTATATTTTCCATTCTTTTTCTTTTTCCATCTCTCACCAAAAATGGCCACATGTCCCTTATCACCTCTTATCCAGCCGACTTCAGCCTTCCCCTTTACCAAAATAATTGTTAACTTTTGGGTTAATTGCAACATAGTCCTTAAAGTTTTCCAAAAGTTGCAATTTTAGCCCAACCGCGGATTCCGACCTCCAATTGGAATGAAAACTGAACACAACCCTCGGAACCTCATATCATATACAAATCATCTTCCAGATATTCCACTACCCATCCAGAGTGTCCTACCGGGCCCGCTGAACCTGAGCAAATCCCGACGTGCGCGTGTGTCAACCTGAACCAGAATCCCGTCATGCCAAAATTCCACAAATATTACCATAAATTCCGTCTTACAATTTAACATACTTTACACCAAAGCCGTCGGAGAATTTCCATCCCGAGCCCCGGGATTCCCGTCCCGAGCCCCGAGAGTCGCCCGGGACCGAACGTCCCCACCCAGAAAATATACTCCGTAAAACGATGCAGGACGTTCCCACGATTCCAAATATGCAAACGGTTTCTCATTCCGAGGTCCCGGGAGCGCTACCGAGCCCGCTGTACGTCCCGAGACAACCCCCGGTCCCGAAAAATATTTCCGGCGAAAATGTCCGGGGGACCCACACGACCTCAAAACCCGAAGGATTCCCAAAAATAATGCTCAGATAAGCCTCGAGAGCTGACTGACCGCCCAAAACCGTGACCTGCAGACCAAAACCCCTTCGAATAACCTAATCGGGCGTCCAGGGACGAAACGCCCCGGTTTAGGGAATCGGGGACGCAACGTGGTCCCCGATGAGGGTTCGGGGGCAATGCCCCCGAAAACAAACGGTATATACAATTCATACAATCATATGATCATACATGTCATTTTCATACAATTCATATAATCATATGTGAAGTCCGACTTCATACAATCATATGATCATACATGTCATTTTCATGCTTCTTGAACATTCATACTTGGTACACTACCCAAGCAAATGCGTCCTCGCCTACGCGAGGTCTCGCCCTCGCAGGTCTCAAGTCTCGCCTTCGCAAGGACTCACCCTCAGTCTCAAGTATCGCCTGCGTGAGGTCTCGCCCTCGCAGGTCTCAAGTATCGCCTGCCCGAGGTCTCGCCCTCGCAGGTCTCAAGTCTCGCCTTCGCAAGGACTCACCCTCACGGTCTCAAAGTATCGCCTGCACGAGGTCTCGCCCTCGCAGGTCTCGCTCTTGCGGCCTCACTCGCCTTCGCGAGTCTCTTATGCCTTCGCGGGTCTCGCCCTCGAGGTCTCACTCGCCATCGCGGTCTCACTCGCCTTCGTAGGTCTCGCCCTTGCGGTCTCAACTCGCCTTCGCGAGGTCTCTCATGCCTGTACTAGCCCCACCAGACAAGGTGTCACCGTACGCCACCCGAGTTCGGTTGCGGAGGCGGGGGCGCCGGGACGTCGGAAGCGGAAGCCGGAAAAACACAAGATGACAGGTCCATCGAGACCTGCCGCGCGTAGCGGACCCGAAAAGCGAAGCGATTGAAGAAGCGACCTGAACATTTTTATACATATAACTAAAATAAAGTCCAAACATACAATTCATGCATTAGCAACAGAGTAAGCCCGCCCTCCGTGGACGAGTGCTTACGCACCAAAACATAGATACATACAGAATTCACAGAACCTAAAATGTCTAGCAAGCGCCAAGCGCTCAGAACATGCACAGAACAAAATATATACATATATACAAATACACAATCATCACAACAAATCAGAAAATATGCACATGCAACTACAGAGCCAACCCTAGGCCTAAACATCAAATACCTTGCGCGGGATTCCGACCAAGTAGATAAAATCCCGGACCGCAAGGTGCAGCTGCTGCAAAACACGACCAAGGTAGAAACCTCACGGAAACCTACTCCGCAGGCCGCTTATCAGGTCTACCTGAAACCCAAAAACAGAACCCAAAAAGGGTGAGTCCTAAAAGGACCCGTAAGGAATTTGGGGTAAGATAAGTATATGTAACCCTGCAAAACAGAAAGATAGCAATATACAGAATATATGCAACAGAATACAAAATATCGTACATGCAATAAAAACAGATCAAAATCCCGAAGGATGTGCGATACTAAATCGCCATAAACCCTTATAACAAATCGAGCAGCCTCCCTCTAAGGGAGTCGAAGCGGCTATTACAGAAGCATGGTGCACCAGCTGGGGTAGCGAACCCACAACTGTCGTAGGGTTAACAGACAAAGTATGCCACAAGGCATACACCTATAAATTACAGAACGTACCTTAAAGCAGAAATTTCCGAAATACCTGCAAAACAGAAGTGCAACAACACATACACCTACAGACTACAGAATATGCCCTAGGCATATAATACCGAAATACTTGCAGAACAGAAAGTGAAACAAAACATATACCTATCTTACCAAAATAACAGAACCAAACCCTTACCTCACAAATCCAGAGTAGTTGACCGATTCTGGACGATTTCCAAACCACGACCCGAAACTGGAAAACCTCTCTTTTTCTAACTTCCAAACCTCAAATCTGTCAATTCAAGCTGAATTAGCAACCTTACCAACGACACTACCAAACAACACCCCCGACCTCAAAACCGAAAATCCGACAGAATTTTCGGTAAAATTCCATATTCCCGCAGAAACATCAGAATTCAGAACCGACTTAGACAAGCAAGATTATACATTGACAACCACAATTCAACAAGCAGAACTGATCAAATCCAACCTTTAAACCCTTCATCCCCGACATTTTCCGATAAACCCGCATATTGGTAACTTTTCCATTCCATACCCGAAATCAATGTTTCAAACATCAAATAACACCTAAATCCAACCCCAATACCATCTTAGCATCCAATTCAACCAAAATCAAACCCCAACATGGAAAAAGAATCATCCAATAATTCGGCTCCTTTGCCAATTTTTACCCAACTTCCAAATCAATCCATTCAAGCTTCCAATTAATCATACTAACCACCAATTACACTTCTAAACCAAGAATGCTAACCCATTGCACCCAAAACAACAAAATCCAACATTGAACATCAACCTAAACTTTCGGCCATTTGGGGGTTTTTAATCCAACTTATTTTCCATCAAATTGAATCCATACATAAGCTTAGAATCATGCTAGGAACAATATACTAGAAGCATGATTCAAGAAACCAAACACACACCATTTTAGAATAATTCCCAAAATTTCGCCACTTTAGGTTTCTAGCATCCAAGGAGTTTTTCCAAAATCTAACACTTGATTATCACTCCCCTACAACCCAAGAACAACATACCAAAAGATGGGAGGAAGAGAATCATCCTAGCATGTAGCTAAGAACAAACTCATAATTCTCAAAATCTCCTCTTTTCTTCATCAAACCTTAATTCCAACATGAAAAGAGAAGAAGGAAGGAAGCTTACCAAAGATTGAAGCCAAAGCCTTGATGATTCTAGTCAAGAAGAAGAACTTCAAGCTTGAGAGCAAGCTTTAATGGTGGCGGATGAAGTGAGGAAGAAGAAGAAGTGATGAAATATTAAGCCTTTTATGAAATATATAAGCTATATATATATTTCCTTTCTTTTTCCCATACCTTCTCATCTTAAATAACAATAAGACATGTGTCCTCTAACTCATCCCAATTGCTGCCGAAAAAACCAACTGCTGCCCATACCCATTTTATTTATTTTGCAACCAAATTCCAATTAATCTCCCAACTTTTCCGAAAGTTCCAATATTTTTGGCCCAAAAATAATTACCGAATTCCAAAATTAACGAAACTTGGACACAACCCTCAAAATATTATGACATTCGTAAAACATATTTCAAAAGTTCATTTACCATTCCGGAGTGTCCTACCGAGCTCGCTGAACCCGAACCAAAACCCGACGTGCGAGCGTGTCAACCTGAACCGAAATTCCGTCACTCCAAAATTCTATAAAAATACCCATAAAATCCATCTTGAATTATAACATGATTTACCCCAAAGCCGTCAGAAGATTTCCATCCCGAGCCCCGAAAGTCGCCCGGGACCAAACGTCCCGACCCAAATATTATATTCCATAAAAACCTCCAGGACATTCCCACGACTCCAAAACTGCAAACGGCATCTCAATCTGAGGTCTCGGGAGCGCTACCGAGCCCGCTGTACGTCCCGAGACGACCCCGACAACCCCCCGGCGCCGGAAAAATATTTTCGGCGGAAACGTCCGGGGGACCCACACGACCTCAAAAACGAAAGGGTTCGCCAAAATAATACTCGGATAACGTCCGGGGGACCCACACATGTCCCTTCTCAATTGAAGAAGAGAAGAAAAGGAGGGATTTATGGGAATATATATGTATATGTAAATAATACATATATACATATATGTAAAGAAAAGAAATGTTAGTCAACACTTCTACCTCTTCATCTTCTTCATCCGAAACCTTCTCTCTCTCTGTCCCTCACCTTGCGCCATTTTTGGAGCTTGAGCTTCACAACTGATTTTCGCCGTTTGGCGACCAAACTTCGAGGTATTGCACTTAAATCGTTCATTAGGTTGTATGGATCAGTAATCTGAAGTCTGTTTTGAAAGATTCAGTTTAGTTTGCAAGTTATGAGCATTTGAATTTTTAAGTGAATAGTGTCACATGCTCTTTTGTTTGATTTTTCTGTTCCTAAGCGTTCTCGGCACTTCCTGGTGCATGTTTGATAACAGGAACGTAGGAAGAAACGCACCCGAGGTTGTGCCGATTCGCGTCTGAAAATTTGGGTGTAAAATCCAACGGTGGATTCAGCGAAAGGTAAGGATATATTTGTGATCAGAGCGAAGTTCTGGTTCTGTTAGTGTAATCGGTTCTATTAGAAGAGGCTCGGTGTGAAAGCCATTTTTCCCGGCCCGAGCCTCGGTTTTGGTGCCATTGTTAGTGATTGATTCCGTGAATTGATTGTGTATATGGAATTGATTGCGTTTTCTGTATATGGAATTGATTGTGAACAGGGAGTTGCTTTGAAATTGGATCGAAACTCTGCCGAAATTTATGCTGGACAGTGAGCGAGAATTTGATTCGGACTTGTGTGAACGATTTGGGAAGAAGGTATGATTTAAAGGTTTGGTTGTGTTTATGGATGTATAAGTAACAATGTTCTAGCTCGGTTTGGGAAACCGAGCTTTCTGTGGATTTTTGCGGGAAAGTGCGGGATTGTGCGGGTTTGGCTTATGGGGGTTATTTTGGTGAGTTCTGACTGGTTTGTGGTTGTTCAGTGTGTTTCTGCTTTGGTGGAGTGGTGCGGGACCTTATCGGCACACTACCACGTTTCGGGCCGGGAGCCGGGATTTGTACTGCGGGGCAGCTTTTCTGAGGTAAGGGCTCAACTTCTCTCGTTATGCATTCTGGGAGTATTTGAGTGTATATCGGGTTTAGTTGAGGCGGGTTCCGGGTGAGGGCAGGGGTTCGGTGACCCCGAGACCCGTCATATGGTAAGATGCATGTTTGTTCTGTTCAAGGCCCGGATGGTCTTGGAGGCCACGGGTTTATGATCTGCTCTGCACATCCACACTAGGTGCCGATATTCTGTGTGTACCTTTTTGTATACTTCTGTTTATATATTATGTTCTGTAGTTGCATGTGCATATTTTCTGGTTTTCTGTGATGATTGTATATTCGTATATACTTATATATTCTGTTCTGTGCATGTTCTGAGCGCTTGGCGCTTGCTAGACACCTTAGGTTCTGTGAACTCTGTATGTATCTATGTTTGGTGCGTAAGCACTCGTCCATGGAGGGCGAGGCTTACTCTGTTGCTGATGCATGAATTGTATGTTTTGATTTTATTTTAGTTATATGTATGAAATTTTGTTAGGTTGCTTCCACAATCGTTTCGCTCTTTGGGTCCGCTACGCGCAGCGGGTCTCGATGGACTTGCCATTCCATATCACTTCGGCTTCCGCTTCCGGCGTCCCGGCGCCCCCGCCTCCGCAACCGGGCTCGGGTGGCGTGCGGTGACACCACTCCTCTCTTGCTACTTCTGAGTATTCTCTGTCTTCCACAGATTACTCTGAACAGCAAGCTTGGAGTCTTCAAGAACGCCACCATCATCAACCATTCAACTGAGAGTCCGCACCTACTTCAGGAACGCAACTATCAGTTTGGCGCCGTCTGTGGGAACGAAAGTTGTCATAGAAAAACCCATATCAAAAACCACAAGTAACAAGCCATGCCAACTACTCGAAGCACGAGTAGGCGCAATCACCAGGGAAAGAGGAATCCGCCCGTCGCGATCGCCAACAACGATCCATCAACGGAAATCTCCCCGGACAACGTCCGCGCACAACCGAGTGAACTCTCTGTTCATTCAACGGAGGAGAGCTCCTCCCGCATTAACCGTAACGTGCCCCAGGAGCACACCACTCCACCACCAAATCCTCCACCGACAGGCCTTGATCCGGCCATTCTGCAATCAATCACGGAGGCGGTTGCTCATAATTTGCGCGAAACACTCGCTGGTACTCTCAGGAGCATTTTGGATAGCGCGGGGACACTGCGAACCAGTCAACCCGAGCGTCCTGCCACCCCACCTCAACAAGTAAGTCATTCTGACCCTCCTCCGTCTGTGCTTATAGCACTTACTAGGCGGATAGAAGAAATGGAGAAAAGGGAGGAGAGGTCTAGTGTTCATAATATCGCCAGGATGGGTTTGGGTCACCTCTGGACCCAGCCCTTCACTCAACGGGTCTTGAATACCCCTCTTCCGGATCAATTTTGTCAGCCCAAGCTAGACGCTTACGATGGTCTATCAGACCCAGATGTTTATTTGCAACGTTATATCTCCGCGATGGCCATCGCGAGGCGATGACAACACCCTTTGTAGGGCTTTCAGCTCCACACTCATAGGGGCCGCGGCGAACTGGTATGCCACCCTACGCGAGAAGCGGTTTGATTCCTTTGAGGAACTCTCTCGCAGTTTCTCCAATCACTTCATGATATCCAAGCCTCCTCCCAAAACGGCGGGACACCTCCTTCAGATACGACAGAAGAAAGAAGAATCCCTCAGGGGATATATTCAGCGGTTTCAGGCGGAGTCCATCCAAGTCCCAAATTCGGGGGAGGAGGCCCTCCTGCTCACAGCCATTCAGGGTCTCCATTGGGACTCTCTTTTCTTTGTGGAGGTACACACCAACCCCCCCTGCAACATGGAGCAGTTCTTGAGCACGGTATCTCGGTTCATGAACGCAGAAGAAGTCACTTGACTGCCCTCGCCAACTCAATCACGGAGACTAGCGATGTTGCCTCTGGCAAACATGTCATATAAGTTGTTCTCAAGCAACTATGGCATCGCGGATTTGCATCACCCCTCCATTGATGCCTTAGCACTCTTGAGGGACACGTCATCCTAGACACTCCCCCCGCCAAGGATACTACTGGCTTGGGCACTTGCCCACGGGGCCCCTCGCCGAAGATACTACTGGCCCCCCGCTAGGGGACGTACCACCAATACCAGACCAACTCTTGCATCCAAATGGCTGCCATCTACTGAATCTCCTGCACTGACGAGTCTGGTGCCCTTCGCTCTATAGGGCCTTGATCTTACTGGCCTGGTATCGACCACACCAGGTCAGTAACATTTGCGGATCGCCTCCGCCAAAAATGATCACTCTCAGGGAGGACTTCACTTGCCGGTACGGCAGCCCCCTCGCCATCGTTACAGACGATGGCACTCAGTTCGGTAACCATGGCGCCCAATAATGGGCCCAGGACAAAGTGTCTGCATGCTTTTCGCCCCAGTGGCGCACCCCCAGTCCAGGGACCTCTACTTGGTCACTGACCAAACCCTCAAGGAAGGCATCAGGAGACACCTCTCCTTTATCTACGGTGCAGACGCGCCTCTGCCTATTAAGGAAGATCTCCCCGCGATTCGCATGATCCAACTCCACGGACCAAGTAAGTCCTAAGCTCCATATTATAGTTCCAATATAATACTGGTGTATCTGCTCTTCTCTTACAGCGTTACACGGCAAACATAATTGCCCTCCCAATCGCCCTCTATACCTAAATGGTCAGACTGGCCACTCATCGCCAATGGTCTTTGCGGGTCTCGTTTCTACGAACCCCAACTGACCTTCAACTCGGTCTCACCAATGGTCTTTGCGGGTCTCGTCTCTACGAACCCCAACTGACCTTCAACTCGGTCTCTCCAATGGTCTTTGCGGGACTCGTCTCTACGAACCCCAACTGACCTTCAACTCGGTCGCGCCAATGGTCTTTGCGGGTCTCGTCTCTACGAACTCCAACTGACCTTCAACTCGCCCCGCCCGAAGGGTAATCCCTTTGCGGTGCGGAAGGGTAATCCCCTTTTGGCTCCTTCACGGAGGTCCCTGTATAAGTCACCCTCGCGCGCCTCACCGGGCCTGCCGCACGGACTCTTCTAAAAAGGTAGTTGCGGGTCTCATCCCTAACCGACCTTCAACTCGCCCCACCCCAAGGGTAATCCCTTTGCAGTACGGAAGGGATTACCCTTTTGGCTTCTTCAGGGAGGTCCCTGTGTAAGTCGCCCTCGCGCGCCTCACCGGACCTTCCGCACGGACTCCTCAACACAGTTGCGGGTCTCGTCTCTCCAACAGACCACTTGTCTCAACAAGTGCCCCTCTGCCTTCGCCATCATGTGGCTACAGGCTCAAGGTAAACTGATTTTTACTTCACTCTTATCATACAACTGGTGAACACCTTGCAGGGTGATGTGGACATCGCCCCAAAAGATCCCCAAGCTCAAGATGGTCCGCAACCTCAAGCGCACGCACCCCCAAATCCACTCCAAGAACTTGGCGGACCCATGACCAGGTCCCGGCTGAAACAAGTTCAAGCGAGTCTCAACGCTTTCATGAGGCTCATGGCGCAGGATGATCAAGAGGAGTCTCGAGCGAAGGCCTTACAGCTTCGCCACCTCGGCATCGCGTTGGACGAAGAATATGCGATGCCCTTTGGAGCCTTGAGCGTAAGCATCCTTGAGGAGTGAGGCTTTGGTGCGCGGACACTTGACACAGGCGAAGGCGCCCCCGCGAAGGCCCCAGGCGAAGGCGCCCTCGCGAAGACCCTAAGCGAAGACATGCCCGCGAAGACCCCAGGCCCAGACATTCCCGCGAAGGCGCCCAGCGAAGGCATTCCCGCGAAGGCGCCAGGCGAAGGCATTCCCGCGAAGGCCCCTGGCGAAGGCATCCCGCGAAGCCTCCATACTTAGCCAACTGACCAACCAAATCCAACACGAGGCGTCCTTTCTCTGGAAACACTTGGGAAGACAAATATCCACTTTCTATGCAAAAGACATCTGAACACTTTTAGGCTAGCCTTACCTTTTTCACCTTTTTGGAAGCTTTTCACGCTGCATGCATGCAAAAGCACTTTATGCTTTCTGCACGCATGCACGGCTGAAGAGCCGCTTGTTTCTCACATCTCTCCTCACTATTTAAGTTAGTTACAAACACCATTGTAACCTAGAACATAACTTTGAATTAAACAAATTCAGCCGAAACTCTCCCAGCGAGACCATTGGCTTTTGTGTTCTCTATTCTTGCATTTCCATCTCCCTAGTGATCCATGCAAGAGGATCCAAACATAATATCTAGTATTGCTTGACCTTGTAGTCAAGAGGTGCTAGATCCCATCTTCATTCACAGGCATTATCTCAAATATTGCCCAACCTCGTAGTTGGGAGGTGTCTGAGGCCGAATTTATCCCTCACTGTTCTTGCGACTCCTCCAACCTAGATCTGGCGCTTCCGACGATCGCGTGGCTTCGCGTCAAGCGTCCCCGTGATCGAATCAAGTGGTATCAGAGCCAAAGCGCTTGCTGGAGGTATCGTATTATTTGTTGATTTTTCTTCAAGCAAAACTTTTTGTTATCTTTCTTACGCTTGAAGAAATCACGGTTGATGATCCCAGTTGAAACCGAAAGAGTTGTTTGAAAGTGTGTTTGTTAAAGTCAAGTATTTTCGAGTTTAAAGAAGAAAAGAATTTTTTTGCGGTACAAAAGCGTAGAAAAAACTGTTCGAAGAAAGAGAAGTGTTGCGCAAGTTTATGTGTTCTGGAAAGAGTTCTTGAGTGTTCTTGCGTGTTCTTGTCAAAACACAAGTGAACAGTGCTTTTGATCCGAAAATAGTTTTTGAACTTGAACGAAAACTGTTTGTGATTGTGAAAAGCCTTTTCTAGTATCCCAACCTACTTCTTTCAACCCCAACTCAACCCTAACATCTCAAACAAAACTAGTTTCAAGTAACTAGACATTTTCTTGGGTTCAAGTTGCGGTTTTACTAGAGTTTTTGTTTGTGTCTCTTTGCGTGTTCATCTTTGATCTAAGGTTGAAATCGGTATCAGGTTTAGAGGACTTGTGAAAGCCTTAAGAGAAGCAGCCGAAGTGATAACATCACTAAAACCGTTGTGAGAAACACGAGAGCGAGTGCAAACACTCAGGGAGTGGTGAAGATCCTTTCCTAACTGCATATTTTCAACTATACTTTGATTATAGATGGTTTCGTCAGATTCTACGCCTCCTCATCCATCTCAGCTAGCAATGCATGACACGCTAGCAAAAATATTACAAAGTTTGGTGACTTGGGAGCTCCAGTCGCCACTACAAATGAGTGACTAACAAGGGTAGAGACCGCGCAGGGAAAGCAACCGGAGAGCACAAGCCCACAATGATGCCCATGCATCGCGGGCTCAAGGCGGGGTCACCCATACTACTTTCGATCCGACATCGGCGAAGCCACACGCCACCCCTCACAGCCGCCCAACTCCCTCTATGAGAGTAGACCATGGTGTGGATGTTCTGGATAGTGATGACCAGGAATACTATGTGGAACCATCACCAAAACCGATAAAAAGAAGGGTCTTTCCCGATAGGGCTCAAGCAAGGGCTTATCTCGAGAGAGACCTTGAAGAAGAAGAAGAAGAAGCAGAGCGAGGACAAGTTCATCGAGGTTTCAACCGAAACCTTGGAAGGAGAGCGCAAGTTTAAGATCAACAAGCCCTCGCCAATTTAAAGCTTAAGATACCACCCTTCTATGGCTCCAGTGATCCGGAAGAATATTTTACTTGGATGGCCAAAACCGAGCGGATCATCGATATGATGGGATACAATGATGCGACGGCCTTAAAGCTCGTCATCATTGAGTTTCACGACTACGCCCTCACTTGGTGGGAGCAAGAGCACTATGAGAGGGCAAGGGCCCACGGTCGCCCCATCGCCAGTTGGGAAGATCTTAAACGGGCTGATGGCCGCCAGGCCCAAATACGCATAAAAGGCCTAACAAAAGGCCCACGCATAAGCCCGAAATAAGGGCCCCATTAAAAAACTAGTATATAACCCGAATAAAGATTGAGGACGTTCCCGAACTATACTTCCCGAAGTGCATATAGGACCTAAAATGTATAATCACCTTACATTGAGATATTACAATAATGCCACTAAGACATGGGACTATAAATACATTCACTATTCATACCTAAAGGGGTAACGTTTTACAACTACTCAACGCGACTCGTCAAATCACAACCTCAGAGGATCTCTCTATTCCTCGACAATCGCGCTCTAGTACGCAAAGTCGACCTAATGGCTTCCGTCAATGTTGTAACACGCAAGTCAAACCGGAACGTGGCGATCACGCGCACTGATTTGCCACCAAATGGCGCCGTCTGTGGGAAACGCGGTGGTCCCCAAAATCAGATTGAACGTGGGGGCCATTCCCGTTCCCGATCATCCAGGCCGGAGGGAGAAGGTTCTACCAACGGTCGCACGGCCGATCCCAGCTATAGGGGTTCCCCAGAGAAATCGTCCAATGGAGCAACCTCCCTACGTCCTACTTCCAGCTACCGTCGAAGCGACATCCGGCACTTGGACCCTGATCTTGTCCAAGCTGTGCGGGTGGTCCTCCAGGAAGAGTGAAGAAACCGAGCGACCAGATCGGGTCAATCTGTCAACCTCGTGACGAGGCGGTTATCAAGGCATAATCGATCGGGCTATGGTAGCCAGCGGCGGAGTTCGCAACAAGTTGCTTCTCCGGACCGTCAAGCCGGCGGCGCTCGAGGTCCCAGGGAGTACAAGAGATCGATCCCAAGGCCGAGAGGCGGTGCATGGTGATCCTCGGGACGATGTGATCAGGCAACTTCGCATCGCTGGAGCGAGTCGAGAGAAACTCGGGCATTCCCGAGCCCAAATGCGAGGACATCCACGATGAAGGACCATTCACCAGCAGGATTCGGGACGCCCGGATGCCCGAATATTTAACTTACCGCATCCGTTGGAAGTGTACCAAGGTTCGGAGACCACGACGCCTTTGTCCGCAAATATAAGAGAGCAATGGAGCTGAAAGGAGCCAACGAGGCGGCCTTGTGTAAGTGCTTCGAAGTAGCTTTAGGAGGTCCGGCCTCCGCTTGGTACAACTCGCTCCTCCCGAACTCGGTGTCATCATTCGGGGACTTGGCCACCAAATTCACAACACACTTCATCGGATGCAAGAGGTTAGCGAAAAGGGCCATCGAGATGTTTGACATCAAACAAAGACCGAACGAGTATTCGGGAGTTCGTCGAGAGGTTCAACCGAGAAGCCGTTCACGCGTCTGATCTGACGGACAACATTCGCATCATGGCATTCATGAAGGCGCTCATCCCCAACTCGCGCCTGGCTTACGAGTTATCTCGGAAGAACTTCACGAGCGTCGAAGAAATGTATGCTGTCACACAGGAGCATATGATTGCTCAAGAGATGCTGTCTCGGCGCGAAGGAAAGCAGGACAACAGAGATAATCGGGAACCAAGGAAGGAGAACCCGAGGAATCCGTCGGTCAAGCAGCCGGGGAATTGGGGAGGACCGAAGAGAGCTTTCGAGAGAAATCCGATCTTCACCCCCCTTAATACGTCTCGGGCTAGTATCCTCGCTGCCCTCCAGAGGCAAGGTGCCGGGAATATTAACTGGCCCAGGGCCATGCCGGAAGGGGCGAAGTATTGCAAGTTTCATAGAGACACCGGCCATGGCGAGCAGTGCCATCAGGCGAAGAGGTACATAGAGCACCTCATCAAGAGAGGCTCTCTGGGGGAATATCTGAAGATGCCCCGGAGCGAAGAAATTTCCCGAAGCAAGGGGAAGGCCGAAGAAGATTCATCAGGACCGAACAAGAAGGGCAAAGAGAAGATGGCTCCGCCACAACCCACCGGGATTCTGAACACCATAACGACCACCACAGGGTCGAACGCGAGAAGAGGAAGGCAAGAGAGATAGCCTCCTTAAGCTACGGAGATCCATCTTCGAGAGTCAAAGCGAGCGGACGGGTCAGTCGTCTTCCGCATTATGACCCGCTCATCATCACCCTCCGAATCGGAACCATAGATGTCAAGAGGGTCCTCTGCGATGACGGCTCAAATGCAGACGTGTTGTTCAGGAAAGCCTATGAAGGCCTCAAGCTCAAATCGAGCCGATTGGTTCCCGTCAAAACAGCAACCTACGGAGTGGGCCCGGACGAAATACCAGTATTAGGCTCCATTGAGCTCCCCGCGATGTTCCTCGGGGTCGGTCCCGAAGGTCAACCCCGATACACGACGCTGATGGTCAAATGGCTTGTCCTCGATGTCCCCTCTGCGTACAATGCTATCATCGGGAGAGAAACCCAGGTGGCTATTCACATGAGGACTGACGTGAAATACCTGACCATCACGTTCGCCACGGATGAGGGAGACGCCTCGATTTACGTAAGCCAAAGAGAGGCCAAGGATGTCATGGCAATAGCTCAGTAGGATCCTACTCCGGGCTGCTCGAAGGAAGATAAGGGGAAAGAGGATACCGAAGACATCGTCTTGGAAGGAGATAGGACAATGAGAATTGCGAAAGACTTGCCCGAGGGCAGTAAGGAAAATCTTGTAAACTTGCTTCGAATGAATAAAGACTTATTCGCCTACTCTCCGAGTGACATGCCCGGGATCGACCCGAAGGTAATACAACACAGCCTGCACATCAATCCGAATTCAAGACCCATAAGGCAGAAGAAAAGGAATAACGCTCCATTCAAAAGGTGTTACGGTCACCCCGAGCGGGTTGCGACCGGGTGACCCGGGGCTCCGGTTTTGGCCTGCGGGTCACGTTTTTCGGTGTTCAGACGGCTCCCGAGCCCTATCCGAGTATCATTTTGGCGAACCCTTCCGTATTTGAGGTCGTGTGGGTCCCCCGGACGTTTCCGCCGAAAATATTTTTTCTGGCGCCGGGGGGGTCGTCGGGGTCGTCTCGAGTCGTACAGCGGGCTCGGTAGCACTCTCGAGATCTCAGTTCGGGAAGCCGTTTGCAGTTTTGGAGTCGTGGAAACGTCCCGGTGGTGGTTGTGGAGTTTAATACTTGGGGCGGGACGTTCGGTTCCGGGCGACTCCCGGGGCTCAGGAAGGGAATCCCGGGGCTCGGGATGGAAATTTTCTGACGGCTTTGGGGTAAGTTGTCTTATAATTTAAGATGGAATTTATGGGTATTTTTATAGAATTTTGGAAGTGACGGAATTTCGGTTCAGGTTGACACGCTCGCACGTCGGGTTTTGGTTCGGGTTCAGCGAGCTCGGTAGGACACTCCGGAATGGTAAATGAACTTCTGAAATATGTTTTGTGAATGTTATAATATTCTGAGGGTTGTGTCCAAGTTTCGTTAATTTTGGAATTCGGTAATTATTTTTGGGCAAAAAGAATTGGAACTTTCGGAAAAATTGGGAGTTAATTTGCAATTGGGTGCAAAATTAATAAAAATCAGCATGGGCAGCCTTTGTTTCTTTCGGCAGCATGTGTGTGAGGATTAGGGACACTTGGCCAATTTCTATTTAAGTGTAGGAGTATGGGTTATAAAGTGAGGAAAATATATATATTGGCTATTATTTCCATAAAATGAGTTTCAACTCATTTCTTTTCTTTTCATCTCCTTCTTCTTCCTTTCTTTGCTGACGCCACCATTGAAGCTCAAAGCTTGAAGTTCTTCTTCTTGGTAGAAATCAAAGAGGAATTGGATGCTACTTGTGGTAAGCATCCTCCCTTCTCCTCTTTTCTTGTTGAAATTGAAGATTAGTGAAGAAATATGGATTTATGGTGAATGATGGGTTTGTTCTTAGCTATAAGCTAGGATGATTTTCTTCCTCCCATCTTTTAGTATGTTGTTCTTGGGTTGTAGGAGAGTGTTAATCAAGTGTTGGATTTTGGAAAACACATCTTGGATGAAAATCCCTATTATGGCCGAATTTTTGGGAAAATTCCAAAATGGTGTGTGTTTGTTATCTTGTTTCATGCTTCAAGTATGTTAGTCCTAGCATGATTCTAAGCTTATGTATGGATTCAATTTGATGGAAAACAAGTTGAGGTAAAAACCCCCTTTTGGCCGAATTTATGAGTTGATTTTCAATATTGGATTTTGTTGTTTTGGATACAATTGGATAGCATTCTTGGTTTAGAAGTGAAATTGGTGGTTAGAATGGTTGTTTGGTAGCTTGAATGGATTGAATTGGATGTTGGGTGAAATGTTGGTTAGGAACCCAAATGTTGGAATGATTCTTTTTCAATGTTGGAGTTTCATTTTGGTTGAATTGGATGTTAATAAGGTGTTGGGGTTGAATTTAGGAGTGGATGGAAGTTTGAAACGTTGAATTCGGTTAAGAAATGGAAAAGTTACAATTAAGTGGGATTATCGGAAAATGGCGGATAATGAAGGGTTTAAGGTTGGATTTGATCAGTTTCGCTTGTTGTATTATGTTTGTCAATGTATAATCTTGCATTGCCTAAGTTGGTTCTGAATTCTAACGTTTCTGTGGAAATCTGGAATTTTACGGAAATTCTGCCGGATTTTCGGTTTTGGGGTCGGGGATGTAGTTTGGTAGTGTGGTTGATAAGGATTCTAATTCAACTTGGTTTGGCAGATTCTGAGGTTCGGAGGTTAGGAAAAGAGAAGTTCTAAGTTTCGGGCACGGTGTAGGAGTTGTCGAATCGGTCTAATACTCTGGATTTGTGAGGTAAGGGTTTGGTTACATTGTTTTGGTAAGATAAGTATATGTTTTGGTTTCATTTTGCCTAAGGCATATTCGTAGTTAGTATTTTGTTGCAATTTTATGCCTTTGGGCATATTCGTAGTTTGTAGGAGTATGCCTTATGGCATACTGTCTGCATAACCTTACGACAGTTGTGGGTTCGCTACCCACTGGTGCACCATGCTTCAGAATAGCTTCGGCTTGACTCCCTTAGTGGAGGTCGTTCGATTTGTTATAAGGGTTATGGCGATTTAGAATCGCACGTCCTTGAGACTCCGATCTATTTTCTGTACATGCATGTTATTCCGTATCCTGTTGCATATATTGCAATCTTTCTGTTTTGCAGGGTTACATATACTTACCTTACCCCATATCCCTTACGGGTCCTTTTAGGACTCACCCTTTTTCGGGTTTTGTTTTTGGGTTTCAGGTAGACCTGATAAGCGACCTGCGGAGTAGGTTTCCGTAGGGTTTCTACCTTGGTTGGGTTTTGCAGCAGCTACACCTTGCGGTCGGGGATTTGTCTTTTGGATCTGAATCCCGCGCGAGGTATTTTGAGACTTAGATCTAGGGCTGGCTCTGTAGTTGCATATGCGCACTTTCTGTATTGCTCTGATGATTGTATATTTGTATATACTCGTATATTCTGTTCTGTGCATGTTCTGAGCGCTTGGCGCTTGCTAGACACCTTAGGTTATGTGAATTCTGTATGTATATATGTCCACGGAGGGCGGGGCTTACTCTGTTGCTAATGCATGAATTGTATGTTTGGATTTTATTTTCAGTTATATGCACGAAATATTTGTTAGGTTGCTTCCACAATCCTTTCGCTATTTGGGTCCGCTATGCGCGGCGGGTCTCGATGGACCTGCCATTCCATATCACTCCGGCTTCCGCTTCCGGCGCCCCCGCCTCCGCAACCGGGCTCGGGTGGCGTGCGGTGACAAGTTGGTATCAGAGCAGGTAAGTGACCATATTGGTCGTCAGTGGTGACTTGAAGTGACAACTATTGTTGTACATTTTATTTTAGAATGGTTTGGTACGGAGATTGGCCACCTCCTTACTCGAACCACTTCAAAATAAAATTGTGGAGCAAAGTTTGGTCCTTCAAGTTATCCTGGTGGTTGAAGAGTACGGAATCCAGAATTTCGGGACTTTGGTAAAAGTGTTACAAGTAAAGGATTGTGGAAAAGTTTCAGGTACGTAAAATTGTGTGTTAGGAAAAGATTTGGTGAAATAAGCATGAATTGCTTCTGTGATTCTGTGAAATGCATGATTTTATTATTTTGCGAAATAACCATGTCAAGTCTTGCATTGCACTACTGAGCCTTAGAAAGCTGCTGCTAGTTTACGTAGGGGTTAGAGGTAATCTGGACTCTGTTTGGTCAGAATGTTTCAGAATGGTTAACACGCGCCGACAGCGTGATTTGCGACCGGGGAGGGGACCGTAATCCCACGCCTCCGAGAGATAGAGAGCGAGGCTGGGATTATGGGTTGAGTTGGTACATACCCGCCACCGGTTGTACAGCGTTTTTACGGTTGGGCTTGGGCGAGGAATTGTTTACACAAGCTGTTCCATCGGAGATTCATCGGGCTGCGGCTAGAGATCTGCGGCAATCACGGTTTGATGAGCTTCAAAAGAGGGAGATATGGGAAGGCCGAGAAGGATGAGAGGGAGTTTGAAATGTGCTTATCCACTACGTACTTCCCTAAATCATCATGGTATGATACGGACCTAGGAGCACTCATGGATGGCTTGGAGGGCAAGTAGAGGAGCGGCCAAGACAAGACACCAAAGCTGCAACATTTCAGCACTTAGCCAATTTTGGGGCCAACTTTGGGGTCCAAAAATGAAGTGCTCAAAACCTGTCCTACTTTATACTCTTTTTGAAGCCCTTGAAGAGAGGAAGACAATGGTGGTGGTTTCATAGCAATCGGAGGTCGGGGCTGACTTGTAGACGCCATTCTTTGCCGGATTTTCAATGAAAGTGACATGTGCAGAGTGGTCCCCCCCTGGAATTTCGGCCTTATCTCTTCACCAACAACTCTTTCCTCTTTGGGGTATGTTTAGGACCTTAGATACATGATTTAGGACCAATACTACCTTATTTACCTGTTTGGCTTGTAATGAGTACTTAAACTAGCTTTATTAGGCTAATTAGGACACCTAGGCATCTTGGGTCACATGTGATCATTCTAGAACCTTCTCTTAGGGTTTGAGGGAGTCTTGGCAGCCCAAACATACCATATATTCGGCCAAGGTCTCCTTTGCCAAGGTTAGAACCTTTTATGCAAAATGCTTGAATGCTTGTGAGTGTTATCTCCTAGCTAGGGTTCTCATACTATCCTATCTCCATATCCAGCCCTTGGACGCCATTATTGGAGTTCAAGATCTACCCCTAATGTTGCCTTCCACACCGTAGGAAGGAGGTGTTAGGGCCATTTCCCTCCCGGCATTATTCCAAGTGTTTCTCAACCTAGTGTTTGTGAGGTTGTGAGGTGCTTGGAGCCACATCTATCATCCGCCCCTATCTTCACTCCACAAGCTAGATCCAAGCTAAATATGATCATCCAAGGTCATATCAAAGTGGTATCAGAGCTGGATTGACTTGTTGGAGTCGTTTTCAAGTTGTATCTTCAAGGTAAAACCCTTTGCACAATCGGCCTTGAAGGTTTCTTTCATTTTCTTATTTTCCGTCACATTTTTCACCCACCATTTCTTGGTTTTATTTCGTTTTTCTTGCTGGAAAGTTTGTTTCCACGAGTTTCCTTGCTGTTCCTAAGTTTTGGTTGCAAAAAGAATCGATTTGGTTCATGAAATCTTGAGATTAGGGTTTTGACGGTACGGTTTGGGCAGTTTCGGCAATTCGCGTTTATTTCCAGATTTTCGTGAATACCTTCCTATTTTTTTTTGCTGAATCTTGAAGAGGACATGTTGTTTGAGATGTGGGAAAAAGTTGGAGTTGAAAACATTAAGAAAAGAGGTTGGAATTGAAGAAAGAATTGAAAGGAAAAATCTGTCCACACAAAGGAAGAAGGAGTTGAAAAGTTTGAGTGTGGTTTCGGTTTTAATGAATGTTCTTGAGCTTGTTCATGGTTTTTCATTTTAAATTGATGTGGAGGAAGGGATTTGATGCACAAAAACGTGGCTGTTTGGGTCACCAAGTTGTTTAAAATCTGATTTTGGTTGGTAGTGCACAAGTGGTCCCCTACAGTGAAAGGGACTTGTTCCAGATTTGTTGTTTTCTTTCTACCAACACCAAGTTCATTTGAAATTGTTTCCAAATCAGTTCCAACAGATTTCAAACTGATTTTCAGCCTATTTTAAACACCCAAACCAATTTTCAATTCAGCCCCCAACTTCCCAATTGAAACCGAGCTAGTTTCCAAGTGACTAACAGCTTCTTCAAACGGTTTTCAAAGGTAGTTTTAGGGTTGTTTTCTTGAGTTTCAATTGTGGTTCCTCAAGGTTCAAGGCATTATACATGTTGAGGAGGATTGATTGAGAACTTTGGTGAAGTGGGATTGAGTGCTTTGGCCGAAAGTTGCCCTTGATCCATAAAGGAGTGTCCACCCAAACACGTGAGGAAATTGAGAGGGACTAACTTTATTGTCTAAGTGTGTAGGCACAATGATGAGACCAATGCCCAAATTTGGAGGCTTTGATGATCTTGAAGGTTTTTGGAATTGGGTAGTAAAAGCTGAATCCTACTTCTTATCCCATTATTTGCAAGAAGGAGAAAGGGTGGCATATGCTTTGGGAACCCTAGAAGGAGAAGCTAAGTGGTGGATTGAAAATTTGAATCAAGAATGGAGGAGTAGAGGCCAAGTAACCTTTCGGTCATGGGAACACTTAAAGGACATAATGAGAGGGAAGTATGCCCAAGACCACATTACTTACACCTCGCCCGACCCCATGTGCACCATGCCTACCCCCTCACACCTAGCCAACCGAAGGCTAACACCTTTACACCACACCTACACCCACCAAAGTTCCGAAACCTCATACCCTTACATAACCCGAGCCACTAGGGTCCAAAATTCCCATCTAACCCGAGACCTAACCCCGCTTTACCCTCACCCAAGCTCCACTCCAAGCACCCAAAAACCCAAGACTCACACAACAAGGCACTTGGACCCATCATTGGCCACCCACCCAATCTCAATTTTCCAACCCTCAACCTTCTATTCTAAACGGAAACCATACTCTCCACCACCCTCAAAACCTCAAGTTGGGCCATCAAAACTCATCCTACCCCAACCTACCCCGTTGGTTCCAGTGATACAAGAGGAGACCGAGCGTTCACCCAAAGATATTGGTGATCAAATCCTACAACTTCTCGAGGAGATCAAGGAACAAAAGAAGTGTGAGGCCGAGAGAGAAGAGGAAGGAGAGATTGTGAAAGATGAGGGTAGGAGTGACAAAAGCGAGGTTGAGGCCGAAAGGGTCTCTAAAAAATGAGTGAAGAGAGCTCCGAGAGGAGAGAGAGGAGTGAAGAGAGAAGACAAGAGGGTTCCTCACCAAGCGAAATGAGTGAACTCCATGGTGAACCGAATCCTCCAACAAAGCTCCAAGAAGAACTAACCTTTAAATCTTTTAACTCTTGTTGTTCTTCTTTAGATGTGCCAGGTGTTGATGGATGGAGTGTCCCGGGTGAACCAAAGGAGGACGAAGAGGAGGCCCCTTCATTCAGCCAAAAGAAGGAAACTAAGAAGGAGGGTTCAAAACTTGGTAGTATCATCTCTAAACCCTTAGTTTCTAGTTTTGGTGATGATGTGTTGATTGAAGGAACTTTGTGCATACCATGTCCCATGATTAATGCACCTAGCCGAACCTACTTGTTGAAATTGGATGCATCGGATATGATGGAGTGCATCAAGAAACTTGGTAGGGCTAGATTTGTGTTTGATCCCGGATCGAGTGCATGTGACTTGTTGGAATTTTTTGGTAGAAAGCATGCTATAGGTGACTTTATTGAGAAGCGTGATGAAAACTTGTGTGAAGTCAATAGCATGAAAGTGATTGGACAAAATGAGTTGCTCAATTCGGCCATGTTAGGGTCCTTAGCAAATGAGCATGATTGGGTCTTGAGTAATGAGTTATCCTTAGTTGAGTTGAGTTTGCATGAGGACTTGAGTGACAAACCTTATGATTCACACTTGATTGAAAATGATGGAGAGCATGAGAGAAACATGAGTACATATGTCTCAAAGGTACATGATCATGACTTTAAGGTGGTTTGCAACCCTTTGTTTGAGTTTGAACCATCTACCTATAGTGAGACATGTTGGAACCCCATGTTTGATGTACACCATGGGAATGCTTTGAGTTCTATTTCTAGTGAGTTTGATGATGTTTATGATTGGACTCTTGATGAGCATGTTTCGGATGGTGATGTTGTAAATGATCATGTGGACCTAAATCATACATTGGTCTTGATATTATATGTCAATGTTGAAAAATGCCTTGTGCTTGATGTATGTTGTGGTAGGTCATTCCACATACATGCTCTCGGCTTGAATGAAGGTTTTGTCCATAACATGCTTAAATGTCATACATTGCATCTCATCACAACCATGATCCATGGTCTTACCAACATAATCGGTTTAAAATTGTTAAAAATGACTTTTGGTAAGTCCATGTGCATCGGATGGCTATATGACTTGTGGAGGGAATGCTTTGATGTGTTTTACAAGTGTGCTAGGAAAATCACAAGGAAAAGAGGAAGCCTCCAAGGATTGAGAAGGAAGAGCCAATGGAGTCTCACCACCTCATTTCAATGGAAGGTCGAGAGCTTGAAGAAGATAAAAATGGACTCGTTTGGTTGGGTAATCCATTTTCTAATCGTTGTGTGAATGATCCTACACTTGCTTTGAATGATGGTTTGTACTTGAACACCCTTGATGGTATATGTGCATGTATAGATGCCTTGTCTGTGAGAGATGGCTTGAATAGCAAGTTTGGTGATGAAAATGCATGTCATGTATTTAAACTTGAATTCGGCCATGGTATTTCTTTGAGGATTTGGAATCTTGTGTGCTTGCATGATAGGAGAGCAAGAAAGAACGGATTGTTCATCTTGCCCCAACTTGATGTTTCCTTGCTTGCTATCCATGAGCATGACATTCGGGACCATGGCACACTTAGTAGCATGACTAGGGTGCATCACTTTGCCATGTGTTCTTTGATTAGAGGTAGCAAGTCATATGATCTTCATTATGGATGTTTCGATCCTAGACCTTATTTGTTGATTGGTGTGCAAAGTACCTTAAGTTTTGAGCTTGAAAGTGCTTATCACCATGCCATGATCTTATTTGACCGAGAACATTATCATGTCATGCCTACTTGTTGGAATTTGTTGAATGATCACCATGATAGTGTTTTGCCAATAGAATGCCATGAGTACAATGCCCCCAATGAAATGCTTGACCCTTCCTATGATAAATTTGAATTTGGAGACATTGATGCTATATGGAGAGATTTCATGCTTAGTGAGCATCTTAGGGTTGATTGCGTGCTAGAGGCTGAGAGTGCCCATGCTTTGACTATTGCATGTGATTTTATGGTCCTTCAATACCTTGGTGATTTTTCCTACAAAATTGCTAACCCGGTCAAAATACAAAGACCATTAAGGCATTATAGGTTCAAAGGATGCAAGTTCAAGTACTTGTCTCCTATGGTTCGGGATCCACATGTGAAGTACCTTGGTGCACAAGAAAAAGATGTTTCAAGTGCTTCAAAGACAAGTCCCCTTGAGCTTAATGACTATCTTTGGTTGAGCCACAAAAACAAAAAGCTCAAGAGGACCAACAAGGGGAGTATTTGTTTTCTTAACTCTTTCAAGGTTGTTTTGCATGGTTTTTCTATTGAATATGTAGAGATGCTACCTTATGATTCACCTTTTCCCTTACGTAGGAACCTTGAGCATCAAGAAGACAAACAATGGATTTGAGGACAAATCCTTTTGAAGAGGGAGGGGATGATACGGACCTAGGAGCACTCATGGATGGCTTGGAGGGCAAGTAGAGGAGCGGCCAAGACAAGACACCAAAGCTGCAACATTTCAGCACTTAGCCAATTCTGGGGCCAACTTTGGGGTCCAAAAATGAAGTGCTCAAAACCTGTCCTACTTTATACTCTTTTTGAAGCCCTTGAAGAGAGGAAGACAATGGTGGTGGTTTCATAGCAATCGGAGGTCGGGGCTGACTTGTAGACGCCATTCTTTGCCGGATTTTCAATGAAAGTGACATGTGCAGAGTGGTCCCCCCCTGGAATTTCGGCCTTATCTCTTCACCAACAACTCTTTCCTCTTTGGGGTATGTTTAGGACCTTAGATACATGATTTAGGACCAATACTACCTTATTTACCTGTTTGGCTTGTAATGAGTACTTAAACTAGCTTTATTAGGCTAATTAGGACACCTAGGCATCTTGGGTCACATGTGATCATTCTAGAACCTTCTCTTAGGGTTTGAGGGAGTCTTGGCAGCCCAAACATACCATATATTCGGCCAAGGTCTCCTTTGCCAAGGTTAGAACCTTTTATGCAAAATGCTTGAATGCTTGTGAGTGTTATCTCCTAGCTAGGGTTCTCATACTATCCTATCTCCATATCCAGCCCTTGGACGCCATTATTGGAGTTCAAGATCTACCCCAAATGTTGCCTTCCACACCGTAGGAAGGAGGTGTTAGGGCCATTTCCTCCCGGCATTATTCCAAGTGTTGCTCGACCTAGTGTTTGTGAGGTTGTGAGGTGCTTGGAGCCACATCTATCATCCGCCCTATCTTCACTCCACAAGCTAGATCCAAGCTAAATATGATCATCCAAGGTCACATTGATTGTGCAGCCCGTACCATTATGGTTTCGGAGAGGTACTACCTCTCACGACTCCGATCTGGTTTGACTATCGCACAAATAGTACGAGTTGCAGTTCTGGACCAACCGCCGATAGTTGGTGTAGGGAATGTTTTGATCGAATGAGGCGGATACTAGGTCGAAGCTAGCTAGTATACCGGTGGTTCGAGATTTTCCGCAGTATTTCCGGAGGAGTTGCCGGATTACCACCAGAGCGGAAATTGTGTTTGAGATCTACTGCGGTGGCACCTTTGCTCCGATATCTATTCCTCCTTATCGGATGCCCATTTCGAGATGCGGGAGTTAAAGAAGCGATTGGAGGAATTACAGCGAGAAGGGCTTCATCCGACCGAGCACTTCGCCGTGGGGTGCTCCGGTTACATTTGTAAAGAAGAAAGATGGAACGCTCCGACTTTGCATAGACTACGACGGTTGAATGCCCTTACCGTGAAGAATAAGTATCCGTTGCGAGGATTGATGATCTTTTTGATCAACTTCGGGATTCGAGAGTTTTCTCGAAGATTGATATACGATCTGGATACTTTCAGCTTAGGGTGAAGGAGGAGGACATACCTAAGACCGCTTTCCGCACCCGATATGGACACTTTGAGTTTACGGTCATGCCATTCGGTGACCAATGCTCGGCAGCATTCATGGATCGATGCATCGGGTGTTCCGGCCGTACTTGGACTCATTTGTAGTGGTCTTTATTGATGATATTCTGATATATTCTCGGGATGCGGACTCACATCGGGAGCATCTGAGGGTAGTTCTGCAGACACTTTGGGAACATCAGCTTTATGCTAAGTTCTCAAAGTGTGAGTTCTGGATCAGGGAGGTCACCTTTCTGGGACATGTTATTTCTGAGCATGGTCATGCATGGACCCAGAGAAGGTGAGGGCGATTCAGATTGGAAACAACCTACCACGGTGCGGGAGATCGGGAGCTTCCTGGGATTGGCGAGGATATTATCGGAGGTTCGTGCAGGGTTTTCTATTCGGCATCTCCGCTCACGCATTGACCAAGAAGGGTCAACCGTTTATCCGGTCCGATAGGTGTGAGCAGAATTTTCAGGAGTTGAAGCGGCGGTTGACTAACGCTCCGATTCTCGACTGCCTGCATCCGAGCTTACCGTATGTGATCTATACGGATGCTTCCACATCCGGTTTGGGGTGTGTGTTGATGCGGATCGTAATGTGATAGCTTATGGGTCGAGGCACTGCGATCGCATGAGCTGAACTATCCGACACACGATCTGGAGTTGGCTGCAGTGATCTATGCGCTGAAACAATGGAGGCATTATCTCGCTTGGTAACAAATTTCAGATTCTTACCGACCATAAGAGTCTGAAATATCTGTTTCTGTGAAGGAGCTTAACATGAGGCAGCGCAGATGGCTCGAATACATTAAGGACTATGATTGTAGTATCGAGTACATCTCTGGCAAGGGCAACACGGTTGCCGATGCACTGAGCAGGAAGTATACCGGGTTGGTCAAGGGAGGAGATGTTAGTGACCGATCCGAGGATAGTGATTTGACATGCCTTTGGCACAGGTGGCAGCTCTGGGAGCGTGCTCAGGTGTACACACTTACCATACATTCGGAGTGGCTTGACAGAGTGCGCGAGGCGCAAGGTAGAGATCCGGGGTTGAAGAAGTTGTCTGGGGAAGATAAGGGGTCTTTGTTACCGGCGTTTGGTATAGGCAGAGGATTGCTAAACTTCCGAGACCGCCTTTATGTACCGGAGTATCGTGAGCTCTGAATGAGATTTTAGAGGAGGCACACTCGGCAGATTGAGTATTCATCCCGGAAGTGAGAAGATGTATCGGGATCTGCGTACTCACTTCGGTGGCCTGGTATGAGGAGACACATTGCCACACATGTGTCTAGGTGTGCCGTTGCAGCGGTGAAGATTGAGCACCGAAACCGGCAGGGACACTGCAGACTTTGCCCATTCCAGTCGGAAGTGGGGCAATGTTACTATGGACTTTCTGCCGACCGCCCGACACGGTCCCGCCATGATGCTATCTCGGGTTATTGTGGATCGGTGACAAAGTGCGCACACTTTCGCCTATTCGGGTCACGGACCCTCCGGAGAAGCTTGCCCGGCTTTACATCGGTGAGATCGTGCGATTACATGGAGTACCGTGCTCCATTGTATCCGACCGTGATCCGCGTTTACGGCACGGTTCCGGAGGGCTTTTCATGAAGCGGCTGGGCACGCGACTCCATCTGAGTACAGCTTATCACCCATGCATGAGGCGGGCGGTCGGAGCGGGTGATTCGATATTGGAGGATATCTTTGCGAAGCCGTACTTTGACTTTGGAGGAGATTGGGACCAGCGATTGCCTTTGATTGAGTTCTCGTACAACAACAGCTTCCAGACTACGATTGGTATGGCACCATATGAGGCGTTATGCGGGAGGAGGTGTATGACACCACATTGCTGGGTGATGCGTCGATATGGTTGAGTTGGGACCCGAGCTTATTGAGGAGACTACGGCGAAGATCAGATTGATTCAGGCGCGGATCAAAGCCGCGAACGACAGCACCACTACTTATGCGAACCGCCGCCGTAGGGCTCTGGAGTTTGAGGTTGGGGATAGGGTTTGGCTCAAGGTAGCACCTATCCGAGGGACAGTCAGATTCGGGAAGAAGGGCAAGTTGGCCCCACGGTATATCGGCCCATATGAGATTCTGGAGCGGGTCGGTAGGGTGGCATACCGGTTAGCTTTGCCTCCTAGTCTGTCTGCTGTGCACAATGTCTTCCATGTTAGCATGTTGAAGAAGTGCATTCTGGATCCGACTCAGACGATTCCAGTGGAGGAGGTACAGCTGGAACCCGATCTTTCTTATCAGGAGGTACCGGTAGCCTTTCTGGATAGGGATGTCAGGAGACTCCGTAGCAAGTTGATTCCCATGGTCAAGGTTCAGTGGTCACATCATACTGACCGGGAAGCGACTTGGGAGGCAGAGAAGGACATTCGGGACCGATACCCGAGCGGTATCAACGGTTGATACAAATCTTGGAGGACCAAGAGTCATAAGTGGGGTCGGATGTTACGGTCACCCCGAGCGGGTTGCGACCGGGTGATCCGGGGCTCCGGTTTTGGTCTGCGGGTCACGTTTTTCGGTGTTCAGGCGGCTCCCGAGCCCTATCCGAGTATCATTTTGGCGAACCCTTCCGTATTTGAGGTCGTGTGGGTCCCCCGGACGTTTCCGCCGAAAATATTTTTCTGGCGCCGGGGGGTTGTCGGGGTCGCCTCGGGACGTACAGCGGGCTCGGTAGCACTCTCGAGATCTCAGTTTGGGAAGCCGTTTGCTGTTTTGGAGTCGTGGAAACGTCCCGGTAGTGGTTGTGGAGTTTAATATTTGGGGCGGGACGTTCGGTTCCGGGCGACTCCCGGGGCTCGGGATGGAAATTTTCTGACGGCTTTGGGGTAAGTTGTCTTATAATTTAAGATGGAATTTATGGGTATTTTTATAGAATTTTGGAAGTGACGGAATTTCGGTTCAGGTTGACACGCTCGCACGTCGGGTTTTGGTTCGGGTTCAGCGAGCTCGGTAGGACACTCCGGAATGGTAAATGAACTTCTGAAATATGTTTTGTGAATGTTATAATATTTTGAGGGTTGTGTCCAAGTTTCGTTAATTTTGGAATTCGGTAATTATTTTTGGGCAAAAAGAATTGGAACTTTCGGAAAAATTGGGAGTTAATTTGCAATTGGGTGCAAAATTAATAAAAATCAGCATGGGCAGCCTTTGTTTCTTTCGGCAGCATGTGTGTGATGATTAGGGACACTTGGCCAATTTCTATTTAAGTGTAGGAGTATGGGTTATAAAGTGAGGAAAATATATATTGGCTATTATTTCCATAAAATGAGTTTCAACTTATTTCTTTTTCATCTCCTTCTTCTTCCTTTCACGCCGACGCCACCATTGTTGATCAACTCAAGCTTGAAGTTCTTCTTCTTGGTAGAAATCAAAGAGGAATTGGATGCTACTTGTGGTAAGCATCCTCCCTTCTCCTCTTTTCTTGTTGAAATTGAAGATTAGTGAAGAAATATGGATTTATGGTGAATGATGGGTTTGTTCTTAGCTATAAGCTAGGATGATTTTCTTCCTCCCATCTTTTAGTATGTTGTTCTTGGGTTGTAGGAGAGTGTTAATCAAGTGTTGGATTTTGGAAAACACATCTTGGATGAAAATCCCTATTATGGCCGAATTTTTGGGAAAATTCCAAAATGGTGTGTGTTTGTTATCTTGTTTCATGCTTCAAGTATGTTAGTCCTAGCATGATTCTAAGCTTATGTATGGATTCAATTTGATGGAAAACAAGTTGAGGTAAAAACCCCCTTTTGGCCGAATTTATGAGTTGATTTTCAATATTGGATTTTGTTGTTTTGGATGCAATTGGATAGCATTCTTGGTTTAGAAGTGAAATTGGTGGTTAGAATGGTTGTTTGGTAGCTTGAATGGATTAAATTGGATGTTGGGTGAAATGTTGGTTAGGAACTGATGTGATCACCGAAAATGATCAACTCTTGGAAGGATCTAGCTTGGAAGATGAGCAACAAACTCTTGATAATTTCGGCTTAGCAAAGCACCTTTCAACTACAAGGTTGAACAATACTTTAGAAGCCAAGGGAAGGAGATGGATCTAGCACCTCTTAACTACTTGATCAAGCAATACTAGATATAATTCTTGAACCAAAATTATGGGACAAGGGAATGGATTGTAGAAATGAGAACCAAAAGTCAAAATGATCTCTTGTAGGAGAAGAGATTTCGGCAGCAATAGCATAAAATGAGTTCTACCTTTACAATGTCTAGTTGCTAGTTTAAATAGGAAAGGTAAGTGGAGGTTATTGTCCAAAGTGTAGTAACACTTTTGACAAACACCCTAGGGTTACTTACCATTTCCATGATACAAAAGAAATCATAATGATACTACTAAAAATGGTGAGGGAAAAGTGAAAGGTAACCACCATTTGTGGTAATGGAGGGCAATGACCAACCATTACTACAAACTAGTGAGTAAAGACCTCCACTTTAACCTACTTTCCCTCCCATGTTCCAATAACATAAATATTGTTCAAATATAAGTCAACTAAGATAAAAATCTGATATAAATGGACATTGGGCCGAAATTGGAAGAATTTGGGCCGGCCCAATCATGGTGGCGCGTGGCCCACACGCGGGCCTTAAGTGGCGCGTTGCGCGCTTGGCCGACGAGTGAGGCTACTTCTGGGCATCTCCAAGGCGGGGGAAGGCTAGGCAGCTGTCCATGGGTGGTGGCGCATCGGTCCGGGGCGGGGGTGAGCGCGTGGAGCGCGTGGGTGAGGGGTGGTGGTGCGTGAAGCGCGTGGCGCTCTCCTCGGCTTCAAGGGAAGTGTAGGTGATGCTTCCCAAATGGTTTGGGGTCTTTTCCACTTGAATTCCAATGAGTTGAAGCTTGAGGTCTTGATCTCGATCTTCGTTCCGCTCCTCGGTTTGTGCCATGATCCTTATAAACACTTGGAGCTTCTCTTGCACCTTCTTTGACCTAGACCGTGTCATGGGTCCATTGAGGCCTTGGAATGGGCTTGGCGTTTCTTGTGTGGAAGTGGGGTGGATGTCCACATCATTCCCTCCTCTTGAAAAGAATCCGACCTCGGATTTAATTCTTCCATATCACCTTCAAAAGGGAGCAAATCACAAACATTAAAAGTTGCATGAACATTATATGAACCATCACATGGCAAGTCAAGAACATATGCATTATCATTGATCTTCTTTGTGATTTGAAAAGGCCCATCTCCTCTAGGTGAAAGTTTGCTCTTCCTAGCTTGTGGAAACCTTTCTTTCCTAAGGTGCAACCAAACCCAATCCCCTACCTCAAAGGTTCGAAATTTCTTGCCCTTGTTCACCCTTTTTGCATAAGACTCATTAATCTTGTTAAGTTGTTCATGAACCTTAGCATGCAAGTCTTTCATTTGTTGAGCTTTCTTTTGCCCACTTACATCAATTTGATCATCATGATTTAAAGCAATCAAGTCCAAAGGTGTTAGAGGATTAAATCCATACACAATCTCAAATGGGCTATATGAGGTGGAAGAATGGTATGCACGATTATAAGCAAACTCAACATGTGGCAAACATTTCTCCCATTCTTTCAAATTCTTCCTAAGGATGGTTCTCAAGATAGTGATTAGGGTTCTATTAGTGACCTCGGTTTGTCCATCGGTTTGGGGATGACTAGAGGTAGAAAACATTAAGCTAGTTCCCAACCGAGACCACAAGGTCCTCCAAAAGTGTCCAAGAAACCTAGAATCCCTATCACTCACAATTGACCTAGGAAGTCCATGATATTTAACCACATGCTTGAAAAAAAAATCGGCCACTTTAGATGCATCATCACTCTTATGACATGGAATGAAATGTGCCATTTTAGAGAATCTATCAACAACCACAAAAATAGCATCATGTCCATGTGAGGTTGTAGGCAATCCACTAACAAAATCCATGCTAATATCAACCCAAGGGAGAGTAGGAGAAGAAAGAGGAGTGTACTTCTGATAGTCTCGTTCCTAAAGAAGGCCCGGACTCTCAGTTGATGTGGTGGAGAAGATGATGTTCTTGAGACTCCAAGCTTGCTGTTCAGAGTAATCTGTAAAAGATAGGAAGAATACTCAGAAGTAGCAAGAGGGGAGTGGGGGGGCGTGTAGTAGCTTACCCGATTTAGGGTGGACATCACCCTATTTATGAGTGATGCCAGGAGAAAAGCCTCCCGGTTGAAGCCCTTTAGACAGTTGTTGAGATAAGTCTCGTGTCGATCGATTGGAGATAAGGCGGTTGTGATGATGAAGATCTCAGCAAACCGCCTTAGGTGATTCACTTGTCGAGAATGTCCGCGTATAACTGGTGAAGATCTCCTGTGCTCGTGCTGCCCTCCTTATTGGCCGGTTTATGTCAGACGACCAAGTGGTCTATTTCCAAGTGTAGCAAGCGGCGGCGAAGACCCATAGGGCGAAGGCCCAAATAGAATATAGCCAAATAAGGGGTGAGGGTTGCACGAACTGGGTACTGTGGCCTTATCTCGGCGGGCCAAGATAGGCGTGAGACTCGGGAGTAAGACCCATGGAGGCGAGTGAGATCACCAAGGCGAGACCTGAGACTGCGAGGGTAGCCCGCGAAGGCCCCAGAGACGCAAAGGTGAGTGTGAGACATCGCCCATGCGAGACTTGGGGCCCGCGAGGGCGAGACCTCGCGCAGGCGATACTGGAGACCACAAGGATGAGACCTTGCGAAGGCGATACTGGAGACCACAAGGATGAGACCTTGCGAAGGCGATACTGGAGACCACAAGGATGAGACCTCTCCAAAGGCCTCGTATGATTCTGATGCAACGCGAGGGCGATTGCTTGGGTAGTGTACCAAGATGCCTCCTCCTGAGAGCGGAGTATGGGCAGGGTCCTGTACTCCGTTTTTTCAAAGTACTTTGCTGAGGACCGATGTAGTAGTCATAAGTGAAGATCTTTTATAATCTGATAGTTTGTGTTGGATCCTTCACGACCCTTTACTCTGTGTTGAAGATACTGTTTGAAAATACCATGTTGAGGGCAGTAGCAGTCACAGAACTGAGTTTGTGTGGAGCGCGATGACCTTTTGTGTGGAGCGCGATGACCTTTTATGGTCTGATATTCTGTGTTGGATCCTTCATGATCCTTGTGAGTTTTTGAGGAGGGGGGCATTTGCTTGGGTAGTGTACCAACTTCCCTTTCGGTTGGAGAGTGGCTTTTGCCTTGTGACAAGTGATGCACCTTGCACACATCCTTGTGACATCTTTCTTCATGCCCGACCAATAGAAATTTTCCTTCAAAGTCTCTAGTGTCTTTTGGACACCAAAATGGCCCATTAGGCCGCCACCATGGGCTTCTTTAGTGATGACTTCCCTCATGGAACTCCTTGGTATGCATAGCCATTTAAACTTAAACAAGAAGCCATCAAATATGTGGTAGCCATTTCGCCACCCTTAGCACAAGAAGCATATATCTCTCCAAAATCAAGGTCATGCTCATACATATCTTTCAAACAATCAAATCCTACAATCCTAGCATCAAGAGAGGAAAGAAGCACATATCTTCTAGACAAAGCATCGGCCACAACATTCTCTTTTCCTTTCTTGTACTTAATCACATAGGAAAATGATTCAATGAATTCTATCCACCTAACATGCCTTTTATTTAAGTTGCCTTGACCTTGAAGGTACTTCAAGGAGAGGTGATCCGTGTGAATCACAAACTCCTTAGGCAACAAGTAGTGACTCCACACTTGCAAAGATCTCATAAGAGCATAAAGCTCTTTATCATAAGTGGAGTAGTTCAATGTAGCACCATTCAATTTTTCACTGAAATAAGCAATGGGGCGGCCCTCTTGGTGCAAAACGGCACCAATGCCAATCCCACTTGCATCACATTCAATCTCAAAGACTTTCTCAAAATTAGGTAAAGCAAGCAAGGGAGCACTCATCAATTTGGACTTTAAGGCAAGAAAAGACTCCTCTTGGGCTTTACCCCATGCAAACACATTCTTTTTAGTTAACTCATGTAAAGGGGCGACAATAGAGGAAAGTTCTTGATAAACCTCTGGTAAAAACTAGCAAGACCAAGAAATGATCTCACTTCGGTTATGGACTTAGGAATGGGCCATTCCTTTATTGCTACCACTTTACTTTCATCAACCCTAACACCATGCTTTCCCACAACAAATCCAAGAAAGTTAACTTCACTTGTAGCAAAGACACACTTTTCAAACTTAGCATACAACTTCTCAAGCCTAAGTGTATCTAAAACATGCTTCAAGTGATCAATATGCTCAACATGATTCTTGGAATACACCAATATGTCATCAAAGTAGACAACCACAAATTTTCCAATGAAATGCCTTAGAACATGGTTCATTAATCTCATGAAAGTACTAGGTGCATTGGTTAATCCAAAGGGCATCACATTCCATTCATACAAGCCAATCTTAGTTTTAAATGCCGTTTTCCATTCATCACCCTCTTTCATGCGAATTTGATGATATCCACTTTTCAAATCAATCTTAGAAAAGACACATGAACCACTCAATTCATCAAGCATATCATCAAGTCTAGGGATAGGATGTCTATACTTTACAGTGATGGTGTTGATGGGTTGGCAATCCATGCACATCCGCCAAGTACCATCACTTTTGGGCACTAAGATGACCGGCACGGCACAAGGAGAAAGGCTCTCTTTGATGAAGCCCTTTTGGAGCAACTCTTGCACTTGGGTTTGGATCTCCTTGGACTCTTGAGGGTTAGTCCGATAGGCGGCCTTGTTGGGAAGTGGAGCACCCGGAATCAAGTCAATTTGGTGCTCAATCCCTCTATATGGAGGGAGGCCGCAAGGATCCTCAAAAACATCCTCATATGCCTTCAAGAGATCCTGCACATCCAAAGAAAGAGAAGATACTTGTTCAAGGGTTAGCATGCATGAAGTTGGAACCATGAGAAAACAAGTTTTGTTTTGCAAAAGTGCTCTTTGAAATTTCTCTCTTTGGCCAAGTGGGGTATGCACTCTTGTTTTCTCTCTTGCTCTCTTGAAGTGTTTCCCACATATGCACACTCCTTCTTTTCTCTCAAGGATCCTTGATCCTTCTCACTCTTTTCTCTCTTCTCCCTTCCCATTTCCCTCCTCTTGCTTTCGGCTTTGTTAGCCAAATGGATTTGGTCATGTAAAGCTTGAGTGGGTGTGAGTGGGAGTAGGGTTAGGTTTCGGCTTTGATGGGAGATGATGTATTTGTTGGCATTTCCATGATGAATGGCATCCTTGTCAAATTGCCATGGCCTCCCAAGTAAGATGTGAGTGGCTTGCATCCTCACAACATCACAAGTGATGGTGTCTTCATACTTGCCAATTCGGATTGGCACCTCAACTTGCTTCACCACCTTGACAAATGATCTATCATCCACCCATTGGAGTTGGTAGGGTTTCGGATGCAACTTGGTTGGGAGATGCAACTCATGGACCATGTCTTCACTTGCGGCATTCACACAACTACCGCTATCCACAATGAGGCTACAAAGTGTGCCATTCACCAAGGCTCTTGTTTGGAAGAGATTCTCCCTTTGTGAAGTTTCGGTCAACTTTGGTGAACTTTGGAGAACTCTCTTTGTGACCAAGATATGCCCCTCAAGAGGCAACTCTCCCTCTTCTTCGTCCTCCTCTTCATTTGGAAGTTCATGTGGAACTTCCTCCTCATCTTCACTTGAAATGTCGCCATTGGGTCGGATCACCATAACCTTTTCGTTGGGACATTCTCTTGCATAGTGTCCCTTGCCAAGACACTTGAAACATTCAACGGTTCTTGCTTGAGGGGGCGGGTTTGTAGGTTTGGAGGGGTAGGGTGCTTTCGGTAGTGGGTTGGAATAGGGAGTAGGGTGAGATGGGGGTTTCGGTTGTGCATGGGAGGGGTAAGGAGGCTTGGAGGTGGCGGTTTGGTAGGGTTTGGAGGTGGAAGGCTTGTTGGCGGTAGTGGACTTGCTCCATGAGTTTCGGTTGGAAGTATGGTAGGAAGTGTAGGAACTTCCTCTCTTGAGTTGCTTCTCAACTCTTGTGGCTTTGTGCACTAGCTCTTGATAACTCCCATAATCACAAAGCTCCACCGCACGAGAGATGTCATCTCTCAAACCATACAAAAATCGAGCCATCTTTGCCTCTTGATTCTCCTTGACATTAGCCCTCATCAAGGCACTTTCGAGCTCCTTTTGGTAGTCTTCAACACTTCGGTTGCCTTGGGTGAGGTGTTGCAACCTTTGAGCACATTCTCTCTCGTAGTAGCATGGGATGAACCGAGCTCTCATGGCATGCTTGAGCTCCTCCCAAGTGGCAATGGGAGCTTGGCGGTTTCTAGCTCTTGCTTGATGTTCTTGCTCCCACCAAATGATGGCATAGTCATGAAGTTCAATGATAGCTAGTTTGAGTTTGGTAGCATCATTGTACCCCATGACATCAAAGACCCTTTCGGTCTTGTTCATCCAAGTAAGGAACTCCTCCGGATCACTTGAACCATAGAAAGGTGGAACTTGAAGCTTCACATTGTTGAGAGCTTGTTGATCTTGAACTTGGACTCTCTCTCCTAGGTTTCGGTTAAACCCTCGGTGGAAGTGGCTCCTTTCATAATCTTCGGCTTCACCAAGTCTCTTTCAAGATAGGCTTTGGCTTGCACCCTATCTTGAAAGATCCGCCTTCTAGGGTTTCGGAGGGGAGGTGGTGCTTCATGGTGTTCTTCTTCTTCACTACTCTCTGAAACCTCTCAACCATCCGGCCCTCCTTGGTGGACCAAGAGGCCGAACGCTAGGAGCAATTTGGGAGTCTTTGGGGCGGTTCCTCCTTGTGGCATCGGTCACACCTTGGGCATGGGAGCTCTCCGGTAACTTGCCTTGAGCAATCTCAAGTCTTGTAACTTTCTCATTGGTAGTGACCATTTGTACTTTGATCTCTTTAAGCTCTTGCATGAGGTTGACAAGAGTTTCTTCCAACGTTGACTTAGGAGGAGGAGGAGGAGGAGATGAAGATGAATCGGTTGACATACCTACAAAAAAGACTTCTTTCTTTTTGCAATTGAAAATATGGAGTTAGTGGTATAAACCCTCTCTTTGTGTTTGTATTCTCTCTTTTGTGTTTCACTCAAGGAGGATTCTCAATGGTGTATCACCCTTGATTGGCTTTTAACCTCTCAAGTCCACAACCTCTTTCAACCTTGTTCTAGGAAAACACAACAATGGGCACAAGAATAAGCTAGTAAAACCGAAAACAAGTAGAAAAAGAGAGCACTAGTTACTTGAAACTAGGTTTTGAAAAGTTTAAGGGTAGATGGGGGTTGAAAGAAATAAGGTGTGGTAAAGAAAGGTCTTTTGCAAACAACAAACACTTTTGGGATGCAAGATGTTTAGCACTTTCGGATCAAATGTACTTTTTGTGATGAACTTTGTATGAACTCAAGATGAACTTGATGAACTTGCAAGAACACACAACTTTTCAATATTGGATTTTGTTGTTTTGGCCGAATTTATGAGTTGATTTTCAATATTGGATTTTGTTGTTTTGGATGCAATTGGATAGCATTCTTGGTTTAGAAGTGAAATTGGTGGTTAGAATGGTTGTTTGGTAGCTTGAATGGATTGAATTGGATGTTGGGTGAAATATTGGTTAGGAACTGATGTGATCACCGAAAATGATCAACTCTTGGAAGGATCTAGCTTGGAAGATGAGCAACAAACTCTTGATAATTTCGGCTTAGCAAAGCACCTTTCAACTACAAGGTTGAACAATACTTTAGAAGCCAAGGGAAGGAGATGGATCTAGCACCTCTTAACTACTTGATCAAGCAATACTAGATATAATTCTTGAACCAAAATTATGGGACAAGGGAATGGATTGTAGAAATGAGAACCAAGAACCAAAATGATCTCTTGTAGGAGAAGAGATTTCAGAATAGCATAAAATGAGTTCTACCTTTACAATGTCTAGTTTCTAGTTTAAATAGGAAAGGTAAGTGGAGGTTATTGTCCAAAGTGTAGTAACACTTTTGACAAACACCCTAGGGTTACTTACCATTTCCATGATACAAAAGAAATCATAATGATACTACTAAAAATGGTGAGGGAAAAGTGAAAGGTAACCACCATTTGTGGTAATGGAGGGCAATGACCAACCATTACTACAAACTAGTGAGTAAAGACCTCCACTTTAACCTACTTTCCCTCCCATGTTCCAATAACATAAATATTGTTCAAATATAAGTCAACTAAGATAAAAATCTGATATAAATGGACATTGGGCCGAAATTGGAAGAATTTGGGCCGGCCCAATCATGGTGGCGCGTGGCCCACACGCGCGGGCCTTTATGGCGCAAGGCGCGCTTGGCCGACGAGTGAGGCTACTTCCGGGCATCTCCAAGGCGGGGCAAGGCTAGGCAGCTGTCCATGGGTGGTTGCGCATCGGTCAGGTGTGTGGTGAGCGCGTGGAGCGCGTGGGTGAGGGGTGGTGGTGCGTGAAGCGCGTGGCGCTCTCCTCGGCTTCAAGGGAAGTGTAGGTGATGCTTCCCAAATGGTTTGGGGTCTTTTCCACTTGAATTCCCATGAGTTGAAGCTTGAGGTCTTGATCTCGATCTTCGTTCCGCTCCTCGGTTTGTGCCATGATCCTTATAAATGCTTGGAGCTTCTCTTGCACCTTCTTTGACCTAGACCGTGTCATGGGTCCATTGAGGCCTTGGAATGGGCTTGGCGTTTCTTGTGTGGAAGTGGGGTGGATGTCCACATCAGGAACCCAAATGTTGGAATGATTCTTTTTCAATGTTGGAGTTTCATTTTGGTTGAATTCGATGTTAATAAGGTGTTGGGGTTGAATTTAGGAGTGGATGGAAGTTTGAAACGTTGAATTCGGTTAAGAAATGGAAAAGTTACAATTAAGTGGGATTATCGGAAAATGGCGGATAATGAAGGGTTTAAGGTTGGATTTGATCAGTTCTGCTTGTTGTATTATGTTTGTCAATTTATAATCTTGCATTGCCTAAGTTGGTTCTGAATTCTGACGTTTCTGTGGAAATCTAGAATTTTACGGAAATTCTGCCGGATTTTCGGTTTTGGGGTCGGGGATGTAGTTTGGTAGTGTGGTCGATAATGATGCTAATTCAACTTTGTTTGTCAGATTCTGAGTTTCGGATGTTAGGAAAAGAGAAGTTCTAAGTTTCGGGGACGGTGTAGGAGTTGTCCGTAATCGGTCTAATACTGGATTTTTGAGGTAAGGGTTTGGTTCTCGTTGTTTTGGTAAGATAAGTATATGTTTTGGTTTCATTTTCTATTCTCGTTAGTATTTCGAATTTTATGCCTTTGGGCATATTCTCAGTAGTTTGTAGGAGTATGCCTTCTCGGCATACTCGTCTGCTAACCTTACGACAGTTGTGGGTTCGCTACCTCACCGGTGCACCATGCTTCAGATAGCTTCGGCTTCCACTCCCTTAGTGGAGGTCGCTGCCCGATTTGTTATAAGGGTTATGGCGATTTAGAATCGCACGTCCTTCGGGACTCCGATCTATTTTCTATACATGCATGTTATTCCGTATTCAGTTGCATATATTGCTATCTTTATGTTTTGCAGGGTTACATATACTTACCTTACCCCATATCCCTTACGGGTCCTTTTAGGACTCACCCTTTTTCGGGTTTTGTTTTTGGGTTTCAGGTAGACCTGATAAGCGACCTGCGGAGTAGGTTTCCGTAGGGTTTCTACCTTGGTTGGGTTTTGCAGCAGCTACACCTTGCGGTCGGGGATTTGTCTTTTGGATCTGAATCCCGCGCGAGGTATTTTGAGACTTAGATCTAGGGCTGGCTCTGTAGTTGCATATGCGCACTTTCTGTATTGCTCTGATGATTGTATATTTGTATATACTCGTATATTCTGTTCTGTGCATGTTCTGAGCGCTTGGCGCTTGCTAGACACCTTAGGTTCTGTGAATTCTGTATGTATATATGTTTTGGTGCGTAAGCACTCGTCCACGGAGGGCGGGGCTTACTCTGTTGCTAATGCATGAATTGTATGTTTGGATTTTATTTTCAGTTATATGCACGAAATATTTGTTAGGTTGCTTCCACAATCCTTTCGCTATTTGGGTCCGCTACGCGCGGCGGGTCTCGATGGACCTGCCATTCCTATTCATTCTGGCTTCCGCTTCCGGCGTCCCGGCGCCCCCGGCTCCGCAACCGGGCTCGGGTGGCGTGTGGTGACAAAAGGGCCTTCATCAAAGAGCAAATTTCGAAACTCCTCGATGTGGGAGTCATAAGGGAAGTATCATATCCCGAATGGTTAAGCAATCCCGTAGTGGCAACCCGAGAGGATAGCGACAAGTTGCGCATGTGTATCGATTTTACTAACGTAAATGATGCTTGCCCGAAGGATTCGTATCCAACCCCTCCGATCGATAGGCTTGTGGATTCCACGGCCGGACACGCGAGGCTCTCTTTCCTTGATGCTTACAGTGGGTATCATCAGATAAGAATGAACCCGGCAGATGAAGAAAAGACGTCCTTCATAAGCGACGCCGGGACGCACTGTTATACGAGAATGCCCTTCGGATTGAAGAACGCCGGAGCAACCTACCAAAGATTGATGGACAAGGTATTCTCTGGGCAGATAGGAAGAATTCTCGAGGTTTATGTTGATGATATCATCATCAAAAGCAAGGAGGAAGAAAATCTAATCCGCGATATTGAAGAAGTGTTCAGGCAGATCCGAAAGTATGGAATACGATTGAACCCAGATAAATGCGTTTTCGGAGTAACGTCCGGGAAATTTCTCTGATTCATGGTGTCCGAGCGCGGCATCGATGCGAATCCCGCAAAGATCGAAGCTCTCCTAAACGTGAGGACACCTTCATCGATAAAGGACGTGCAGAGACTCCTCGGGAAAATCACGGCCCTCAGTCGTTTTATATCTCGATATGGAGACAAGTGCCGTCCCTTCTTCAAACTCTTGATCAAAGAAGGTGCGGAGCCCGGTAGAATTGGGGTACGAAAAGGTGACAAGAAATCTAAGGACGAGAACGCAAGGGAGCGAGCTAGGTTCAGTTGGAATCCCGAATGCCGAAAGCTCGGGAGGAAATCGAGCCTACCTCTTGGAAATGCCTACGCTACGGCAACCGACCGAGGACAGACTTCTCATTGTATACTTGGCAGTAGGAGAAAAGGCCGTTAGTTCGGTACTTGTTCAAGAAGATGACCAAGGAAAGCAGTGGCCGGTCTACTACGTGAGCAAATCATTGCACGGGGCCGAACTCAACTATCCGATGATCCAGAAAGCGGTGTATTCGCTGGTCCTATCAGCCAGAAGACTAAAGCCATACTTCCTCGGGTTTTCTATCATTGTTCGAAGTAATGTCCCTATCAAGGACATCTTAAAACGAGGGTGCATAGAACTAAGCGAGTACGAGATCAAATACGAACCTCGAAGAGCAATTAAAGCGCAGGCATTAGCGGATTTTATCGCGGAATTACCCAAGGAATCCGAAAGCGAAGATTCTTTGAACGAGGATAGTCCGGCCTGGACCCTACACGTGGATGGAGCTTCGGGATCGGACAAACAAGGAGCCGGACTAGTTCTCGAAGGCCCAGAAGGAATGAAGGCTACTAAGTCAATTAAGTTCAATTTCCCGGTAACGAACAACGCAGCCGAATATGAAGCCCTTATTGCCGGTCTGGAATTAGCCAAAAAAGCGGGAATCTGATCACTGAAAGCATGTAGCGACTCAAACCTCCTCGTTCAGCAGATGAATGGGGAGTATGAGGTCAAATAACCAAGTCTCAAGAAATACGCCGAAGTAGCTAGAAAATTGGCCGCGGATTTCGAGAAGCTATGTATCGAGAAGATCCCGAGGTCTCTCAATTCGGAGGCCGATCAGCTGTCAAAGTCAGCCTCTTACGACGAAATAAGGAGTGAGCCTTGCGTCGATTACTCCCGGATAGGCTGCATCACCTCGGGATGGCGGACCCCCTATTGGAAGTACCTCGATGAAGGGATACTCCCGGACAATCCAACCGAAGCCGCTAACATCAGGAGAAAGGCCAGCAAATTTGTCATAATAGGGGATAATATGTACCGCAAGGGATTCTCTTCCCCGTTAGCAGCGGTCATACTAAGACAAGGGTTCTTTTGGCATACCCTCAAGGAAGACGCAAGGAGACTCGTGAACAAGTGCAAGAAGTGTCAAGAACACGCTCGGATACAAAGAGTCCCCTCGGAGTACGTATCGTCCCTCGGATTACCCTATACCGTCGCCGTATGGGGAATCGACCTGATCGGGCCTTGCCTACCGCTCCCGGAGGATTGAAGTATTGCGTAGTCGCCGTAGACTACTTCACCAAGTGGATAGAAGCCGAACCATCTACAATTACGGCTGAAAACATCCGAAGGTTTGTCTGAAAAACATCATATGCAGGTTCGGTGCCCGAAGGTCCTGGTTGCCGATAACGGGCTCGCCACCGACGGTGGATTCTGTGATTTCGCCGAGGAATTCGGAATCAAGATTCATTTTGCCCGGCCGCCCACCCGCAGAGCAATGGCCAAGTGGAGGTATCCAATCTAACGTTGAAGGACGGTTTAAAAACAAGACTCGGGAAAGCAAAGGGAAATGGCCCGGAGAACTCCCCATGTTTTATGGAGTTACCGGACAACGCCCGAAGGTCAACCGAGAAACCCTGCTCTTCTTTGACATACGGGACCGAGGCACCGATCCCGATTGAAGTAGCGAATTCCTCCTCGAATCAAGTGTTCGAGGAAGTATCGAACGAGCAAGGTTTACGAGCAAATTTAGACTTACTCGAAGGAAGAAGAGACGAAGCTGAGCTGCGAAGGAAAGCTTTTCAATAAAGAACCGCATCTGCAACATATTCAAAAGTGAAGGTAAAAAATATCAAAGTAGGTGATTTGGTCCTTCGGCAAACCAAGCTGGGATCCCGAAGACCAAAAGGAGGCGCATTTGCCCCGAACTGGGAAGGCCCATTCGAGGTCATCGCCGAAGAAAGGAAAGGAGTGTACAAGTTATCGGATCCCGAAGGAAGAGAATTGGCTAACTCTTTCCATTCCGAAGCATTGAAGAAGTATATTGTATGACCGGGAATAATAAAGCACTACTGAGTTCGGAAACAAGTATTGATCCAATCCTTGAATATTTTTTTTCATTAAAAACGCCCGAGGACGGGATTACAAAAATGGGTGCAGAAAGGAAAAGAGTACACCACTGAGGATCCGCAAAATCATCAAGCCATCGTTCGGTGGATGCATAAATTCGTCCCCGTACCAACTGGGATCCTCTTCGGGCTCCTCATTCCCATCAAGCCCGGACATGTCAACATGAGGTTACGCTCAACGATTTGCTTCCTAGCCAAACAAAACCCGAAGGTATATTTGTCAACGGCCATATCCACAGAATCCTTCAGCGCTTTCTGATACTTCGGGATCTTGGCCTGAACCGCAGCAAGCTCATCCCGAAGTCTCTGATTCTCCTCATCTTTGACCAGTAGTTCATGCTCATGAAGCTCTTTCTGATTGGCGAAGTCAACCTGGAACTTCTCTTTTTCAGTCCTGAGCGAGCGAACTTCTTCCCGAATAGCGTCCTCTGAATGGCGGTGCTCTTTGACCGCGCTTAAGAAAGCAACCTCAGCTAAAGAGAAATCATCAGCTTCGGCCGGACTGAGGTTCTCCCGTATGTGTGAGCCTTCTGGAAGCTCGAGTTTGGAGGAAGTACGGGAGTGCCGCAAAGAATCGCTCATAGTGGTGGACTCGCTGGATCAACTTAGCCACCACAGCTATGGCTTTGGTCGCCCGTTGCTCGGCCTCCGATCGGATCCGGTTTGACGCTCGGGTGATTCGGGAAAGCCTCCTGCCCATTGTGGCCACCTGCGGATCATCATAAAGGATTATTTTCCCACGATATTAACCCGAAAGCCCAGACTTAAGAAATAATCAACCAAGTACTAACCTGGTACTCGAGGACGGCCACTTTTGAAGCAAATGACGCCCAAGTCGTGGTAGAAGTGCTCTAAGCACTCCATGGTTCGGGCAAAGGCGGTCCCTTCAAAAGCTCGGGAGCCATATCCTTGACGCCTTCATCATCAAGGATGTTTTGATCCTCGTGGATCAGCCACCTCGGCTCCCGAGGACAGAGATTGCTCCCGAATTTCGAGAGCTTCTCGTCCCGCATCCGCCTCCTCTCTTCCTGGCACTCTTTCCAGTCCGGACCTAGCGTACAAAAATGAGATCGAACCACGTCATGCAGCGGGTCTTCAACGAACATTCGGGACAGGTTTCCGAATAAGTTCCAAAAGCAGAGATTGCGTAACTTCACAAACTGGTTACCTAGTTGAAGCTCGATGGGTGGGACCTCCGGGCGCTCGCTCGGTCATCCTCGGCTGCAAACTTCCTCTAGCTCTTCCGATTCGCTCGGGAGTTCTCGCAAAGATGTCATAAACGTCATCCCGAGTAGGATGACCTTCCATATGAACCGGGATGGAACTTCCCGGCCGGTTTCTCAGCAGCTGGCCCGCAGCCTCAGCATCAACCGATGTAGCTCTCTTCCGTTTTTTCTCGGCCGCTGCGGGCCTCGAACCACCGGCTTTAGAGCTCGGTTTCTTCTCCTTCGCGTCCCGAAAGATGGCGCTGAGATCGAACTCGGGCTCCATTTCTGCAAAAAGGGGAAGAATTAGTTAATACCAAACGAATGCATCTATGAACAGAAGAACGATATAAACCTTTCTTGAAATCCTCGAAGGACGTCTCACCCCGAAGACGATGCACCAAGGCCAAGTCTCGGGTCGAAGGGGGAGACTCCCAGATGCCCAACTCCCCCAAGTCCCCTTGAATAATACCCAAGTAAGAAAGGACCCCTTTGGTAATCAGCCTCCAGTACAAAGGAAAGGGGAGGACTTCCTTCGGCCCATCCCCGCACCAAGGAGCAATGGTCCGGATTTTATTGTCGAACCGGTCATAATTCTCTTGGCAGCAGCCCTTCAAGAATCGCCGAGATTCTGCACGTCCGGCAGTCCTCCTACCTTCGCAGCAGCAGGCCCCATGACGCATCAGGCTTCATGAAGAAAATTCCCGATGCCATCCTCATGCGCTGGTTGGAAAATTCCAAACGAAGTTGAATTTTACAGAGGAGGACCCCGGCAATCAAGAAGTAGAAACAGCTTCTCGGGACCACATTCACTTTATAGTACCGGAGGAAAGTGGATATGGTTGGCTCTATCTCGAACAGAGTACGAGAATGAGATAGGCGTTTATGTGGCAATAGGTATTCGGGCTGAATTGGTTAACGGCCAGCCCGTGGATTCCGCCAATTGCCGAACAAATGGGTGCGGGGGAAGCGGAGCTCGCATGCCAGCTTGATCCTTGAAGATCACCAACCAGCCTTTCCTGTGCTCATACGCCCGGCATTCCGGAGAAGGAACCCGAGTACGAACCATCATCGGGACAAAATGAGTGGATTGCCACTCTTTATTAACTCCGGAGTTGCCTTACTCCGGTAGTTCTCTATCTCGGACCACCAACCTCGGGAATTTCGCCTTGGTCTCTAAAAGGCAACCCAAGGACGAACAGAGAAGGGGTGGGAAAAGTAGGGGCCATTCTCATGTACCTCGGGTAAATGGCCGGAGGAGACAGGACGGCTCGCTGGAAGA